>CM055116.1:379073640-380563868 GCA_029206835.1 Rana muscosa
TAGTGCAGTCCATTTCTCTTGCAAACCATACGGGAGCTTGGAGACAATTGGGTTTACCCCTCTTGGAGTGTCAAGGTAACTGAGTCCAGGTAGTTTTGGGTCTGTCTTGGCTAGCTGAAGCTCAAGGAGAAGGTCACTCAGTCTCTGGAACTCCTTGTTGTCCTTACCGGATATCTTTGGGAAAGTTTCCAGACGCATGAACAAAGCATTTTCTATAGCTTCTGGACTGCCATAACTTTGCTCTAGTCGCTCCCATGCAGCTGTGAGGCCTGCAGTAGGATTGTCCATGAAAACCGATCTTAATGGCTTAACACGTGCAGCAGATAGAGGACCAAGCCATTTGATCAGCAGATTCAATTCTTGATCAGCTGTAATGCCAATATTGCTGATTGTAGTTCTGAAGGCACATTTCCAACTTCTGTAGTTCTCAGGTTGGTCATCAAAACTTGTAAGACCAGTCTTTGTGAGCTCTCTGCGAAGCATGTACCTCACAAACTCTTCTGTCTCAGTTGTCTCCGCCTTTATGTGAGATGCTGTTGGCTGTATGGTGCTGATTGCGTTATCTTTGACATTGTTGTTAAAGGACACAGGGAAATATGGTGCAGCAGATGCATCCAGGTGAGTTGCTTGCTTGAAGTCAGTTGTTCCAATGGTACGTTGATTCAAGGCTGTACCGATGACTGGAGATTGATGACTTGCCTGAAGCTTGCGCTGATGCTCTGTGACGTATGAAGGCAGGAAAGGTAGACAGGTAGGAAATGCAGTGGAGTTATTTTGAGTGCAGGAAGTTGCTGGAACCTCTTTAACTTGAAGCTGTGATGGAGTCTCTATGTAGTCGGGAGCATTGGAGACAATGGAGTGTGCACTGCAGTGGCTTAGGAAATAGTCTTTAGTGCGTTTGAGGGGGTCTTCCATATCTGCTATGTTTAGGTTAATGCTGTCTTTCTCACTTGCACCTTCGTCTGCACTGATAGCTTGCTGTAGGACCCTTAGCTTTGCCATAGCTGCGTCATGTTTACACTGTTCATTTAAGGTTTCCATTGTTGCTCTTTGACGTGCTGACTGCGCTTCCAACTCTGCTCTTTTTTCTGCATATGCCACCTGCACCTTGCTGGCTTCCACTTCAGCGCGGGCATTAATAAGTCGCTCACTGAGTGTTGAGATTCTTGAACTATGGGATCTTGACGAGTTTTTAGAACGTCTGGTGGAAACAGATCTGTGAGATGCAGTGTCCTGTAACAGCTTTATTTTTGCTTCTGCCTTTAATCTGGTTTGCTGGATAAAACTGTCTCTTTCAATATTGAGAGCATTGACACGCTTTAATTGCATCATCGCATTTTCTGACTTCATGTTTTGTAAGACATTAGTGAATTTGATGCTGGTAAGCTAATAAAGCTCATATGAGGCAGAAAGTTGTTTAATGGCGCCCTCTAGTGTCAGTAGTTCACGTTCAACAGACACTGTATTGGCTTCAGCAAGGATTTTCTCCCAGACTAATTCCAAGCTATTTGACAATTCAGTCCTTGAAGCTTCATAATTCTCCATTACTTTCCAAGTGGGTTTAACTGAGCGTTTGGGTAACTCAGTTTCTTCAGGAACTTGTGAGGAGGTAGATGTGAGTTCACATGCAGAAGCTTGGTCACTCATGATAGCAGACTGACTGTGAAAGCAGGCAGGATCTGTGTGCTGAAATATGACACTGTGCAGATTGTCTCAGGCTATAAGGCTGCCATGAGCTGCTCTGTCCCTTCTGTCTTGCTATGAGGGCAGTAAATCTTGTCTGTATCAGTACTGACATGCAAAAATCTTGTAATTAGGCTGTGAAACTCAGTTTTTCTACTGTTCTGTCTCAACTACAAAGCGATAAAGTTCATCTCCAGGTTTAAGTAGGCCTTACTCAAGCTGGTTTGATATTCATCCCTTGCATCAATACAGACAGTTTAACTCAATGAATAAACTCACAGTTAGGACGACAGACGATGAATCCTTTCGAATGTTCCGTTTAATGATGGATATTCATAGGTAGAAAAACGTTGCAGTTGTAAGCCACATGTAAGATGTTTAGCATGGAAAATATACAGGAGTAATGACCAGAATCAGGAAGTGGAGGAGATATATAAAGAACTACGGTGAGAGAGAGAGTTCAGCTAGAAAGAAGGGGACAGATCTTAAAGACACAGAGCAAGAATAATCACATAGTGTAACACAACAACGGCTATCCTCAATGTTATGTTTTTCTCCACTATTATTTACCTTCTTTCTTGCTACCTCATTATATCGGTCTATATGTACAATTTAGTGATAGTTTGTACCTTGGTTCCTATAGTGCTAATAGTACATACTGTTTATGCATGTGTCCAGACTATTATTAGTTTGCTTGAGCCTTGGGCTATTTCTTATAATGGTCACAATGACTTAAGAGCATTCTTCACTATATATACACACATACACATGCTATAACAGCTATAACATCTGCTTTGAGGGTTCCGCTATATTTATTTACTTATCTGTATATTCCCCGCATTTTCTCTCTCTTCTTCTACAGTGTATGGTTCTTCTGATCCATGTGAAGATTGTGAAGATTGAAACGAGGATTTATATAGATTATTATACAACTACAATTTTAACCTCTTGATACTCAGTGTAGAATTGGGTGTTCCGAGTCCAGTGTCCATAATAATGCTGCTGAGATAATTTTATTCATTCATCCATTCATCATTTTTCTTTAAATTTTTTCTATTTGCCATGTTATACGTAGGACATTCTTTTACATATGGGTGATCATACTTCTACCTCTCTCTTTGTATAATATATTTATATTATATACCATCTACCTAGTTGTCCCCATATATATATATATATATATATATATATATATATATATATATATATATGTCCTTTTCTATTATCATTTGTTATGTGTGTTTGTTACACACAGGTTCAGTGTTTTGAGATATAGAACTATACAATAATTCTCTTGGTCACCCATGTATTTATGTGTCTACTTCATACAGACTACAATACGCATTAGTAGTTATGTTGGAAATTGGACTATGTTTATATTATATTTTACTTTTTTAATGTTTACATATAGTATTATATATATTAATATACAATTTTGGAATTTGGACATATACTCCAAATTTCTTCCGATCCCTATACTACAGACCTTCTTAAATACCTGTGCATTTTACTCTCTTCCATACATGAACCACAACAGCAATATATGCCACTTTTTCGCTCTCTTTTCTCTTCTCCCCTCGCCACCTCCCTTCCCCTTTCTTCTCCCCCGTTTATTTATTTATTTATTTTTTCTTCTTTGTTTCTGTCCCGTTTTAATTTGATTTCACATTATGTATTTACATTTTACCAATATGATCGGGACAAGAACCACACTATCACATCATCATATTATTATCTCTACGGCACTTCACATACCTTTTGCAGATATATCCTCACCTGGGTCTTTCTGCCAAGAATATTTCTTGGTCAGAGACTCAATTGGATGTCTTTGCCATCTCTGTGTATGGTGCCTAGATATTTGTTTCTTCACAGGTGCATGCGTCCGTGCATGCATGCGCTTCTATCTACGCGTGCATATGCTCACGCATGCATAATGAGACACCATTCTTGATGTACATATGCACATATCATATTTTAGAGTTTATGGCACTAATGAGGCGTACACACGATCGTTTTTCATGCCATTTTTTAAACCGACGTTTTTCTCGTCGTTTTTTTTCATGTTTCCTCTCAAGCCTGTCTTGCGTACACACGATCATTTTAAAAAACGTTCAAGCAAAGCGCAGTGAAGTACAACACGTACGACGGCACTATAAAGGGGAAGTTCCGTTTGGATGGCGCCACCCTTCATGTTAGTAAAGTTTTACCAGAACGAGCGCTCCCGTCTCATACTTGATTCTGAGCATGCGCGTTTTTTTTCACCTCGTAAAAGCATACACACTATCGTTTTTCACATCGTTAAAAAAAACGACATGAAAAACGACGTGAAAAAATAGAGCATGTTCGAAATTTTTAATGCCCGTTTTTCACGTAGTTAAAAATGCTCTGGAGCATACACACGATCGGTTTTAATGCCCATTTTTAAAAATGGCATTTTTAACAGCATGAAAAACGATCGTGTGTATGGGGCATTAGAATAACAACACTAGGAACACATTTTAGTTTATCATTTATTTTTATTTTTTATATATAACATTTCATTCACCTACTACAGCATTGTATATATAGGAATCTATACGAATCCTCTAATTGTTCACCTTTATGTTATATATATATTCACTTGGTATATTTATACTATCTACACAAGACCGATTAGGTCTCCACACTTTTGCATGTCACATATATATATCATATGAACTTTATGTCATGTGCTGTGTATTTCACGCATGCGTGGTTTGTTCCCCTTCCCCTTTATATATTTTACACTTTGTAAATATATTTTTCTTATATACTTTTATATTTTCACATATATAAACAAAACTTTTGTATACACACTTGGTCGTTTTTTCACGCCACTTTTTCTCATATTATATGAAACAATGACATACTACCACATACATGTGACTTTATATATTAATATCATACTATTCATGAGGAGGATATCATATACCATTCACATACTACCATTCTTTATTTTCACCATCCGGGCTAATACCCATATGATTCAGCTCCCATGAACCCCATCTTAACAAAAAATAAAAAATAATAAATACATGTGTAGCGGGGTCCTCAATTTAGTGGGATACACCTGGGGGTAGTGTGACCCAGGTGTGTAATTATGTTAGGGTTCAGACCCCTTTTTGTTATTCGTGGAGGATTGGGTGGTGCGATATTCTCCTTGACCAGTGGGTGTCAGTGTACCTACTGGCTCAGGGTAGAATCACTACCACAGTGCTACCCTTTTTGTCCCTTTGCGGAGATGGTACGGCTGGGGCGGGGAACCCGCCGTGGTGTCGATGGGAGGAGATAAAAGGGGGAGACGCCCTCGCCACGAGGTCTTCTTCGGGGATCATCTCTTCACGCACCCAGGCACCTTAGGCCTGGGTGCGGGCGGTTCAAGGTTCCGGCCTAGGCGCCCTAGGCCTGGCCGGAATGAAGATGGAGTCCATCCCAGGCACCTTCAGCCTGGGGTGAGGTACTATTGAGGAGGCCTGGGACCCGGTGACTCCGACTGGGTCCCGCGAGGGCGAAGTTGCTCCAGGGCGCCCCTTGCGAGGGGACCCGCATCTGAGGTGAGGAGGCTGGGGAGGTCACCCGTCCGAAGACCCGGTGCAGTGTCAACCCGGTGACGGATGGGCCTTCGGTAACTCCCTTGGAGGACATCTTCCCCTGATAGGGGCTACAGCGCAGCGGAGGAGCTCTAATCAAGACTCCTGCAACCCCTGGTCATAGCACAGGGAGTGCAGGGACTAGGAACCTGTACAGTGCCTCGACCTGCTCCCCCATCGTATCATGCCGTTGCATTTGACTGTATGTGGAGATACGCAATAAACCTGAGTTTGGACTTTGATGGGTGTATGGACTCTGTTAATGGGAGCAAAGGGAGATTCTGGCACGGAAGGACTGACCCTCATAACCAGCACACATTTGGCCCGAGGAAAAGATTGGTACTGGCCTTCACCTCACCCACAGCCATGGGGAGGACATGGGCTGTAGCGCACCTCACTCTGTCGCGTGACATACCCCTAGCTAAAGAGGACGGGGTGAGGCCGCTACGCGTGGGGGCTCGTGAGTCCGGGATGAAATGTGTGTTGACCCTGAGGTTTGGAACGGCTGTGTTTGAACTTTGCTGCCCGGAGGAGGTCCGAGCAGGTCGGCCATGTGATTGGCCAAAGTGCGTTCCTGTGCTCGAAGTCGTGGAAATTTCTCTGAAAAACCGGGAGAGGCCCATGCAGAAAGAGCGGGAAGAGGGAGGAGTCCAGCCGTGTGACAAACTACATGTGGGGACTTTTGCTGCACTGCGCCACGAGGCACCCCGTGACTGTACAATTCGTGGGCGGAGGCTGGCGGAAGCCCGCGAAAGTGTGCAAGTCGTGGGAGGAGTCTGGCCACGTGTGGAGATACATGTGGAGACTCCGGCGCGTGGTCAGCGCGTGATGGAGCAGCAAGTGGTCGGAGTGAACTCAGGCTCCCAGTGGATGTCGGTACCTTATCCTTTCAAGATGACTGCATTTGCTGCTCCCCTGACAGACACGGGAATAAGACTTAGGCCCCGAGGACAGTTGGCTCTGTATTCATGCATAGACACGGAGGCCCTCGGTGTGATCTGTCCCGGATGCTCGGGACTGGTGGTCCAACTAAAGCCATTCGGGCGATGCGAAGCATGCAAGGAGTTCCTTTTTGAGGTTGAACCACACACGGAAAGGCCCCGGGCCCTACGCCTCAACTGCATCACAGGAACCGCCACTCCGGAGGGAGAGATCAAAGCCTCTGCGGAGGTTCCCGTACGCGCTGACCAGGGCGAAGTGACTGCCCAACCAGAGACTGAGAGAGAAAAATCCGAGGACACTGCTTCGGTCACCACAGACTCCCTGCTGCCACCCCGAAGAGGAAGATAGGCCTGGTGCAGGCCTCCTGTGGTCGTGGTCGAGCTTCACCCCGCTGCTTGCCGGACCTGGATGGATCCGGTCGGAAGAATCCTGGACATCCCAGTGCTGAAAAAGGTCCAGGTGAGCCAGGGGCTGGGACTGTGTGTGTGGTTGGAGGTGTCGGGAGTTCACATCTGGTGGAGCCCGCAGGGGAGGGTAGTTCTCCGTCCACTAGGGACAACCTTCCCGCCGAGATGTATGACACCTCTGACCTAGAGTCACTGTCGGACTGTGGGGATGACGGAGAAATAGACGAGCTGTTTCACCGGAAGGGCTGGGACAGACGCCCGCTACCCGTGCAGAGTAAGCCACAGGACTCCCCCATGTCCATAGATGACAGTACGCTCCGGGTGCAAGCCCCGGAGTTATTGAGGAAGCCTAGTCCTCCAAATAACCTTCCACATTCAACCACATCACACGCTCTGATAGTGGGGATGCAGCGTGCTTCATTGCGGGCACCAAGAGCAAAGCCGCCTGAGATGGTGAAGGTACCTCGGCACCCGGAGGCCATCGTACAGCCAGGAGAATGTGAGCGAGATGTGATGTCGCCTCTAGCTCGATTGCAGAGACTTTTCTCCCAGAGAGTCGCCCGTGAATATGGATGGGAGTACCCCTACTTGCCTCGGGACTTATTGTATGAAGTCGAGGTCTTGCGACCACGGTGGTATGACGAGTTTGTGTGGGAAAAGCTCAAAGTGCCCCATGCCTGGCGATACCTGTCATGTTCGCCGCCGGTGTCTAAAAAGTTTAAAGACTGTAAAGCAGATTGGAGACTGGGACGCCATATCCATGCTGATAAGGTGCTCATCTGCAGGAAAGAAGGAGAAGACGTCGAATATTCGGTGGAAGTATTTGACAAACACCTGAAGCCCTTGTTTTTGCCGGATCCAAGATTTTACTTGTAGGAGAAGTGAACTCCTATTTTGTTGCTGTTGAAACTTTCTGGAAGAGACATTCCCAGACGCCTAGAACTGTGCCCTACTTTTGTTTTGATTTGGGTTTTTCTTTCACTCACTGGAGACTTGGGAGCTGTTGTTTTTTTTTTGTTCTCCCTTTTCTTCATGTGCCAAAAGGCAGAGACATTTGGGGATAGAGTTATGCCGCGTACACACGATCGTGATTCACGGCGGTGAAAACACCGCCGTGAATCACGACATGAAAAAAAATGAAAAACGAGGGAACGGCATTTTCCCCCACACACGACCGTTTTTCCCGTAATTTTTTTCTTTGTCGAGAAAAACGACCGTCTGTGGGCTCCGCGGCAGTGTCTCCCTATGGGAAAACTGCAGCGGAAAAAAATGATGGAAAAAACGATGAGAAAATTTAGAACATGTTCTAATTTTTCTCGTCGTTTTTCCTGCCGTTTTTCTCAACGAGAAAAACGGCATAAAGCCCACAGACGATCGTTTTTCTCGGCGAAAAAAAAAAATGTAATTTTTCCCGACGGGAAAAATGATCGTGTGTACGCGGCATTATGCCGCGTACACACGACCGCTTTTCTCGACGTGAAAAATTACATTTTTTTTTTCGCCGAGAAAAACGATCGTCTGTGGGCTTTATGCCGTTTTTCTCGTTGAGAAAAACGGCAGGAAAAACGACGAGAAAAATTAGAACATGTTCTAAATTTTCTCATCGTTTTTTCCATCATTTTTTTCCGCGGCAGTTTTCCCATAGGGAGACACTGCCGCGGAGCCCACAGACGGTCGTTTTTCGCGACAAAGAAAAAAATGACGGGAAAAACGGTTGTGTGTGGGGGAAAATGCCGTTCCCTCGTTTTTAATTTTTTTTCATGTCGTGATTCACGGCGGTGTTTTCACCGCCGTGAATCGCGATCGTGTGTACGCGGCATTAGAGTAGGAAAGCAGGAAGAATGAAGACTTCGGCAAGTGTTGTGACCACGGCGCTGTCACCAGGTGGCAGTGTTGTGCAACGATTGTTTGAAAATGTTACACATACATCACTTTACTTATTGGAGTGAATGGGTTTCTCGGCTGACAGACCCATTCATGCCAAATGACACAGATTGTTAGGATGTTGTTTCTTTTGTTTCCCTTCTGCAGGAGATTCATCGATCAAGACTGCTGAGAGTGGGGTGGTTTTTGATTAGGAATGGGAGGGATTGTAAATGTGTACAAATCAGAAGTTTTATATGAGAGTTTATCGTTTTATATTTCCCTTTTTCCGTTGAACAGGTCTTGGCATGTGCAGTATTCAAAATTTGGGGACAGCCTCTGGGGTTCACTCCATGTCACCACGTTAATGGGAGACATGGGTGTGCACCTGACGCTGGGGACCAGCGTCAAATCACAGGGGGGAGTGTGTAGCGGGGTCCTCAATTTAGTGGGATACACCTGGGGGTAGTGTGACCTAGGTGTGTAATTATGTTAGGGTTCAGACCCCTTTTTGTTATTCGTGGAGGATTGGGTGGTGCGATATTCTCCTTGACCAGTGGGTGTCAGTGTACCTACTGGCTCAAGGTAGAATCACTACCACAGTGCTACCCTTTTTGTCCCTTTGCGGAGATGGTACGGCTGGGGCGGGGAACCCGCCGTGGTGTTGATGGGAGGAGATAAAAGGGGGAGACGCCCTCGCCACGAAGTCTTCTTTGGGGATCATCTCTTCACGCACCCAGGCACCTTAGGCCTGGGTGCGGGCGGTTCAAGGTTCCGGCCTAGGCGCCCTAGGCCTGGCCGGAATGAAGATGGAGTCCATCCCAGGCACCTTCAGCCTGGGGTGAGGTACTATTGAGGAGGCCTGGGACCCGGTGACTCCGACTGGGTCCCGCGAGGGCGAAGTTGCTCCAGGGCGCCCCTTGCGAGGGGACCCGCATCTGAGGTGAGGAGGCTGGGGAGGTCACCCGTCCGAAGACCCGGTGCAGTGTCAACCCGGTGACGGATGGGCCTTCGGTAACTCCCTTGGAGGACATCTTCCCCTGATAGGGGCTACAGCGCAGCGGAGGAGCTCTAATCAAGACTCCTGCAACCCCTGGTCATAGCACAGGGAGTGTAGGAACTAAGAACCTGTACAGTGCCTCGACCTGCTCCCCCATCGTATCATGCCGTTGCATTTGACTGTATGTGGAGATACGCAATAAACCTGAGTTTGGACTTTGATGGGTGTATGGACTCTGTTAATGGGAGCAAAGGGAGATTCTGGCACGGAAGGACTGACCCTCATAACCAGCACACATTTGGCCCGAGGAAAAGATTGGTACTGGCCTTCACCTCACCCACAGCCATGGGGAGGACATGGGCCGTAGCGCACCTCACTCTGTCGCGTGACATACCCCTAGCTAAAGAGGACGGGGTGAGGCCGCTACACATGTATGTATATCCACCTAATGGTAGCAGAACCACTAATTGCATTGCAGTTTTGAGTTTTATCAAGCTGCATTGCATTCAGCAGCCTACAGCTGCTTTCTAGTGATTCCACAATTGTTTCTTAATTAATGGTCGTTTAACATACACCTGGTTGTGATCACATGTTTGGTTAGGAGTGTTATATGTATTAGAGGTCATTTTTGTATTATTCAGCTATGAGTAAACACTGAACAAGTGTGAAACGCGTCAGCTGTCCTGGTTTATGCTGGTTTTTGTAGTGCCTGTCTTTCTTCAATAAACATACTTTGGATTGGAGTGCGGCTGTCCTCACCATTTTTGTTTTCATTGCTATGTGCATTTCCGGCACCTTTGGTCTCTGAGAGAGAAACATCTTTCCAAAACGTAATCTGCCTGGAGCGGCAATTTTTGGTCTTCGCAGAAGTGACAGGGACCATGAGCGCACTCTGCTTCTTCACAGAACGCGCTCTGTCACTCCTGCACATGCACGCTAGTCTCAACAGGCGCGAGGCTCGTCCTCGCAACGCTGGCTGGCGTGGGAGTGTAGTGGTGGGCGGAGGAGTCCTGTGACGTCACGACTCCGCCCACCGAGCGTTGGGAAAAAAACGCCCACAGATTCTGCAACTTTGCGGGGCTTCTGACAGGTGAGGGGGTGACATTTATAATATATGGATACATGCAGGAGTGATGTCTAGCATTCTAGATTACAACAGTATTAATGATTTAGATTTGATGACAGTGGGTTTACATCCACTTTAAAGTTAAAATTAGTAACTGGCAGATATTACTCTCAATTAATGGCTTTTAGCTATTGTTGTATTAGTAATATTATTGTTGTGGTCTTATTTTATTTTGTGTGCTAATTTCTAATGCCTCCTTTTAGTTTTCCCCTCTAACCTGACAGCCGCAGAGTACTGTACGATTTCAGCAATTGCTAAGTTTTGAGGCATACAGAACAACTTTTAAAGAATATTTAAACCCAAAATTTCATATTCCTGATAAGTGCCTGCTGTACCATGTACTTGTATGAAAATGTATCCTGTTCTCTTTGTATTGATTTATTTGTGTCAATTACCTGATGTGCCTGTCAGTCCCTCTGCTTTCCTATCAAAAGTGACCATACTAGGCATGAAAGCACAGTGTGGTCAGTTTTCTAGCTGTGCTGGAAGTCAGCTTGCTCTCCTCTAATGATCAGACTTGTGCTGACACACTCTTCCTGCAGAGCCATTCACTGGGAAGTTCAGTGTTCTGCTGTTTCTCCTCCCCCAGCTCTGTGAGCTTCTTATGCAGGTGAGAACAGACGGTATGTCATAACTTCTAAAAAGAAAGGGAAAAAAGGTGTTTATAAAGTTTGCTTATATATACACAATTTTGTTTCTTTTCATTTCTATTTTGAACTAAATGGGTTGTTTTACAAGGTGAGGATTCACTTATATACCTAAATATATGTGAACCTCATCTTGTAAAACAACCCATTCAGTTTAAAATAGAAATGAAAGGCAAAGCATTTGAGTATACATAGACAAACATTATAAACACTTTTTTTTTTTCCTGTTTTAGAAGTGATCACATACCCTCTGTTTTAAACTGCATAAATAGCTCAGAGAGTTGTGGGAGAAGAAACAGCTGTACACTGATCTTCCAAGTGAATGAATGTGCAGGTGGGAATGTCAGCAAAAGTCTAATCATTGGAGGAGAGAAGGCTGGGTTCCCAACATAGCCATAAAAACTTACCATGCGGTGCTCTCATGCCTAGAATGGTAAGTTCTTAACAGGAAAGCAGAGTGACTGTCAGGAAGACCAAGTATTTCACACAAAGGAAGCAATGCAAAGGGAACAGAATACTTTTTTTCATACAAGTACTGTACACGGTACAGCGGGCACATATGAGGGGTCAACATATTGTTGGGTCAACATATTCTTTAACCACTTAAAGCGTGATTGCACCCGCGATTTTTTTTTAAAAAGTCAGCAGCTACAAACACTGTAGCTGCTGATTTTTAATAAGGACACTTACCTGTCCTAGGTGCCCATGATGATGGGCCCACCGATGCCGAACCGTATCATTGCAGGTCCCGCGCAGCCATCCTCAGTAAGGGAAACAGGCAGTGAAGCTTGTGGCTTCACTGCCCGTTTCCTACTGCGCATGCGCAACGCTCGCGCCGCTTTGTGAATGGGCGGCTGCTCTCTGGGATACACACAGTTCCCAGAAGGCAGCGCGCCCCATTCACCAGAAGGAGGATGCGGAAGAAGACCACCGCGGATAAGGAAGAATAAAAATGCCATAAAACTATCCCCTATTTTGTAGATGCTATAGCTTTTGCGCAAACCAATCAATAAACGCTTATTGTGATTTTTTTTTTACCAAAAATATGTAAAAGAATACGTATTGGCCTAAACTGAGGGAAAAAAATGTTTTATATATTTTTTGGGGATATTTATTATAGCAAAAAGTAAAAAATATTGTTTTTTTTTTCAAAATTGTCGCTCTATTTTTGTTTATAGTGCAAAAAATAAATACCGCAGAGGTGATCAAATACCACCAAAAGAAAGCTCTATTTGTGGGAAAAAAAGGACATCAATTTTGTTTGGGAGCCACGTTGCACGACCACGCAATTGTCAGTTAAAGAAATGCAGTGCCGAATTGCAAAAAGTGCTCTGGTCTTTGGCCAGCTAAATGGTCCGGGGCAGAAGTGGTTAAGCACGCTGTTCTGTGCCCCCTCATATCTCTGGATCCACTTTTAGTGCAATCATATCTTGATTGTGATTAATACTGTTAAATACAGGGGGAAAACTGTAGCTCAGGAGTCTGAGCTACATTGGAACTTTTAAATGGATACATCCATACATTACTGATGGTAGTGGGGTTTATAAGTCACACCCCTTTCCTGTCCACAACTGGCCACTTCTGTCTACAACACCTTTCTCTCATTCTTCCTAAACACACTTGCACCCCTCTCAACATGCAGAACTAGGTCTTGCCTGCTACATCCCGGGCAAACAGACAACACCAGAAGTCTCAAGAGACTATGGTGTCTGTTTATGAAGCAGTGAACAGCGGTGATCCTGGGGATCGCCACTGATCACAGCCTATAAACAGTTTATGAAACAGAGATAATCGGGGGAGAAGTGTTTGAACATGTTCTCCCTTCGATGATCTCCGCACAGTGAGAATCCTCATTGACTGACACAGAAATGGACAGTTTATGAAGCTGTGATCTCAGCCCTTCACTGGCGATCTGTGTCAGAATTCACCTCTCAGATTCATCAGCTCAGAGATGGTGAAGAGGGATAATGTGTGTATATATATATATATATATATATATATATATATATATATATATATATAAAATGTGTGTGTATATACATGTATATGTAGCGGGTATGTACTTTCCCGGGTGTAAATTTGAATTTGACAGAGACATTAGTGATGTGTAATTCCCTGCAGCCCAGTAGGTGGCACTGATGACCTGGACTGGGGTTGAATCATTGCTGTGTGCTGTGCCTCCTTTTTGTCCTCCCTCGGCAGCAATATGGTGGGGCGGGGAACCCGCCGTGCTTGCTGGGAGAGGGTATAAAGGGGCCGGCCATCTTTGTCACGGGGTCGAAGTCCCAGGCACCTTCAGCTTGCGGACGGTGGTTCGTGTCGGTCCTCTGGGTGGCCTAGGCCTAGAGGACAGCCGGAGGTCGTGTTCCATCCCAGGCACCTTTAGCCTGGGGTGAGGTACTCGGATGGAGGTCTGGAGCTCAGTGCCAAACACTGAGTTCCGCGAGGGAAGGAGATCCTAGGGAACCCCGGGAGTGAAGGCGCAATGGACCGGGGGGAGCTCCTCACTTGAAGACCCGGTGCAGCATATTGCCGGTGACAGGTGAGCCTCTCGTCGGAGACCGCCTGGAAGGAAATCCTCCTCGTGCGGAGACCGTAACCCACTTTCAGGAAGGAAAGTGGAGAACTACATTGTGTCTGGGCCTATTCGCATCCACACCTCCTTTTCTGTTCTGTTTCTACCAAGGGAGTTCAACTGATTGTGTTCATTCGAGAAGAATAAAGGAGTGTTGAACTTTAATGGTGTGGGGCTCATTTCCTGACAGGCATTGTTCAAGGTGACTCTTGGAGGGAGGATCCATGTGCACAGCACTGACCCGAAGGTAATACAAGAACGTTGCTTATACCGCACTGACACATGTGCTGGAAGCTAGGTGTGGTGTCCCCGCTCCCTCCCCTCTAAGATACCCCTAGACAAGAGAAAGACGAGACGAGAGAAAGAGGGGAGTGGAGGTGGCCGCTACACGTGGGGGCTCGGGTCCGGTATAGTGTTGTGCACCACAGTATTGAACGTGTCTGTTGGAAGAGTTAAGCGAATAGGCAGGCCTTCATTGGCCGAAGTGCATCCCTGCTCGAAGTCGTGAACATGACCCAATGAAGGGAAAGGCCTGTGCAGAAGAGTGGAAAGAGGGGGAAGTTCAGCCGTGTGAAGTACTACACGTGGGGGCTTCCATTGCACTGCGCCACCAGGCACACCCCCATCGCTTAGTTCGTGGGCGTGACTCAGAAACAGAAAAGAAGAAAAGCCCGCGAACTGGAGCAAAGGGGAGGAGTCCAATACGTGTGAAGGACTACACGTGGGACATTGGCGCAAAAACTCTGCAGTGTGCGATGGATCAGCAACAGGTCGCCATGTTTGGACACACCTCGTGGATTCCAGTTCACCCTTCCACCACGACATTGACTGCTGCTGCTCCGGTAACAGATACGGGGATCCGACTAAAGCCAAGGGGTCGATTCGCCCTGTATTCGTGCATGGACGTTGAGGCCCTGGGTGTGATTTGTCCCGGGTGTTCGGGACTAGTGTGCCAGTTGAAGCCGTTCGGACGTTGTGAGGCCTGTGGGGAGTTCCTGTTCGAAGTGGATCCGGTGGTGGAGAGGCCGAGAACCATTTACCCCGGCCGGGTTTCAGGCAACACCACTCAGAGAGGAGGAATCACTGCTGTGAGAGTCACCCCTGCGCACACTGCAACGACCGTGGAGGAGGTCGTAAAACCCCAACGGGAGAAATCCGAGGATGCTGACTCGGTCACCAATGCCTCGCAGCGTCCGCCACGAAGAGAAAGACCGGCATGGTAGCCCCGACTAGCGGTTGTGGTGGACCGTCTCACCCGCTTACGCCCGGCCCCGATGGATCCGTCGACAAGAGTTCCGGACGTCCCGCTTCAAGTAAAGGCCGAGGTAAGCCAGGCGGAGAGATTTGGTGTGTGGGTGGAGGTGTCGGGAAGTCATGGCCTAGCGAATCCGCGGGAGGTGGTGGCTCCGTTTCTACAACCGGCTACATACCCGCGGAGGAGTGTGACACCTCCGACCTGGAGTCGCTCTCGGACATGGGAGACGACGTTGCTATAGACGATTTGTTTTCCGGGAAGGGGTGGGACAAAGTACCTCTCGGTTCATCTCGGAGGATCAGAGATCCACCCATGTCTACAGGGGAAAGTACACCCCGGGTGGAGGCATCAGCGCCTGAAGAGAGGTCCGGTCCCCATGCTGCTTCTACATCCCCGGTGCCATCTGTACCGAAGGCCGGGGAAAAGAGACTGCTGCTGCGGGCACCTATGCCCAGATCAGATGTGATCAAGGTCCCTCTCCACCCGGACTCGATAGTTTTGCCTGGTGAATGGGACATAGCTTCCATGCCTCCTTTGGCGAGATTGCAACGGCTATTTGGTCAGAAGGTTGCTGCAGACTATGGATGGGAGTATCCATACTTATCAAAGGAACTGCTCTATGAGGTGGAAGTGTGCCGGGAGCGCTGGTACAATGACTTTGTGTGGACCCACCTTCCGATTCCCCACGCCCGCAGGTACCTGGCATGCTCTCCAAAGGCCTCTCAACGTTTTAAAGACTGCAAGGCAGAATGGATGTTGGGGCGACACATCCATGCAGATAAAGTGTTGATCCGGCGCAAAGAAGGAGAAGATGTGGAGTATCATCTGGAGACCATGGATCAGCACTTGAAACCACTTGTTCTGCCGCATCCCCGCTTTTATCTGTAGGAGAAAAGAGACTCCGTTCTTATCATGCTGCTGAACTTTTTGGGGCCAGTTGCTTTTGTGCCCAGAGGAATGAAGAACTGTTCCTGTTTGTTCTTCACTTTTCCTGCAAGAGATTATGGACTCTGGGGTAGATAGGGCCCGAAAGAAAAGAAGAAAGTTCCACGAGTGCAGTTACCGCGGTGCTGTCACCAGGTGGCAGTGTTGCGCAACGTTAAGACACTTTTCATGCACTCACTCTTTGGAGAAAAGGGATTTCTTCTCTGAGAAGTTTATTTTCCATTACGCGAATACAGGTGTCAGGGTTATGTGTATTAATCCTTTCTTTTCCCTCTGCAGGAGAACATCCCATCAAGTTTACTGAGGATGGGGTGGGTCTTAGTCAGGATGGGTGGGAAAAGTCAAATGTGAATATGTGATTCAAAGTTATGGATCAGTGCTGTTGTTTCTCTTCTGTCTTTATTCCCTTTCTTTACAGGGCTCAGACACAATGTTTCAGTTGGATAGTTTTTTTCAAAAGTTTTATATTTTTGTACAATTGTTAGTCGGTTTCTGGATTGGATTATGTCAGCCATTGAGGGCATTATTTATTTCAGACACTGGGGACCAGTGTCAAACCACCAGGGGGAGATTGTAGCGGGTATGTACTTTCCCAGGTGTAAATTTGAATTTGACAGAGACATTAGTGATGTGTAATTCCCTGCAGCCCAGTAGGTGGTGCTGTTGCCCTGGGCTGGGGTTGAATCATTGCTGTGTGCCTCCTTTTTGTCCTCCCTCGGCAGCAGTATGGTGGGGCGGGGAACCCGCCGTGCTTGCTGGGAGAGGGTATAAAGGGGCCGGCCATCTTTGTCACGGGGTCGAAGTCCCAGGCACCTTCAGCTTGCGGACGGTGGTTTGTGTCGGTCCTCTGGGTGGCCTAGGCCTAGAGGACATCCGGAGGTCGTGTTCCATCCCAGGCACCTTTAGCCTGGGGTGAGGTACTCGGATGGAGGTCCGGAGCTCAGTGCCCAACACTGAGTTCCGCGAGGGAAGGAGATCCTAGGGAACCCCGGGAGTGGGTACCCAAATCCGTGAAGGCGCAATGGACCGGGGGGAGCTCCTCACTTGAAGACCCGGTGCAGCATATTGTCGGCGACAGGTGAGCCTCTCGTCGGAGACCGCCTGGAAGGAAATCCTCCTCGTGCGGAGACCGTAACCCACTTTCAGGAAGGAAAATGGAGAACTACATTGTGTCTGGGCCTATTCGCATCCACACCTCCTTTTCTGTTCTGTTTCTACCAAGGGAGTTCAACTGATTGTGTTCATTCGAGAAGCATAAAGGAGTGTTGAACTGTAATGGTGTGGGGCTCATTTCCTGACAGGCATTGTTCAAGGTGACTCTTGGAGGGAGGATCCAGGTGCACAGCACTGACCCGAAGATAATACAAGAACGTTGCTTATACCGCACTGACACATGTGGTGGAAGCCAGGCGTGGTGTCCCCGCTCCCTCCCCTCTAAGATACCCCTAGACAAGAGAAAGACGAGACGAGAGAAAGAGGGGAGTGGAGGTGGCCGCTACATATATATAATGTGTGTGTGTATACATATATATATATATATATATATATATATAATGTAGGGGGACTCTTTATTTTATTAACATTAATCATCCCGTCTGTTCGTGTACTGAGCAGTGATAATTTATCACTGCTTAATAAACTGACATGAAGCGTTTGTAGATCGCTTCACTCCTCCAAAGGTGAAGCGATCTACAAAGCTTCATAAACTGGCACCTAGAGGAGAGAGATCTCCACTGTGAATGCCAGAGAATGAAGCAGTGAATATATTTCACTGCTTCATAAATGGACACCATAGCCATGCCCTTGAGCGAATTTGGTGTAAAACTAAATCCCTCTAAGACTTTACCCTTTATAAATCTGCACTTCTAAAATATAACTCCTGCTTCCACACTGCTAAACAAACCTTCTACACCACTCTTATCAAAACCTCTGTATCCAATAGAGATGAGCTTTGAGTTCTAATCAAACTCATGTTTGACTCGAACATTGGCTGTTCGCCCGATCGCCGAACAGCGAACAATTTGGGGTGTTCACGGCAAATTCGAAAAGCCGTGGAATACCCTGTAAAAGTCTATGGGGGAAATCTAAAGTGCTAATTTTAACCACTTGCTTACTGGGCACTAAAACACCCTTCCTGCCCAGACCAATTTTCAGCTTTCAGTGCTCTCACACTTTGAATAACAATTACTCAGTAATGCAACACTGTACCCAAATGATTTTTTTGTCCTTTTTTTCATACAAATAGAGATTTCTTTTGGTGGTATTTGATCACCTCTGGGTTTTTTATTTTTTGCACTATAAATGAAAAAAGACCAAACATTTTGAAAAAAAAAAGAATTTTTCTTCGTTTCTGTGATAAAATTTTGCAAATTAGTCATTTTTCTTCATAAATTTTGGCCACAATTTATGCTGCTACATATCTTTGGTAAAAATAACCCACATTAGTGGATATTATGTGGTCTGTGTGAAAGTTATAGAGTCTACAAGCTGTGGTGCAAATCATAACAAATTGATCACATCTGATGTACTGACGGCCTATCTCATTTCTTGAAACCCTAACAAGCCAGGAAAGTACAAATGCCCCCAAATGACACCTTTTTGGAAAGTAGACATTCCAAGGTATTTAGTAAGAGGCATGGTGAGTTATTTGAAGTTGTCATTTACCCCATTTTGGAAAGCTAACACTCCAACGTATAATCTATGAGGCATAATGAGTCTTTTGAACGGTTCATTTTTTTCCATAAGTTTTGAGAAAATGTGGGAAAAAAATGAAAACGCATTTTTTTTACGCAAAGTTGTCCATTTATAAGATATTTCCAACACATAGCATGTACATAGGAAAAATTACACCCCAAAATACATTCTGCTACTCCTCCTGAGTATAACGATACCACATGTGTGAGACTTTTACACAGCCTGGCCACATACAGAGGCCCAACATTGAAGTAGCACCGTCAGGCGTTCTAGGGGCATAAATTACACATCTCATTTCTCAACCACCTATTACACTTTTGAAGGCCCTGGAGCACCAGGACAATGAAAACGCCCACAAAGTGACCCCATTTTGGAAAGCTAACACCCAAACGTATAATCTATGAGGCATATTGAGTCTTTTAAACGTTTAATTTTTTTCCAGAAGTTTTGGGAAAATGTGGGAAAAAAATGAAAATGCATTTTTTTTACGCAAAGTTGTCCATTTATAAGATATTTCCAACACATAGCATGCACATAGGAAAAATTACACCCCAAAATACATTCTGCTACTCCTCCTGAGTATGGCGATACCACATGTGTGAGACTTTTACACAGCCTGGCCACATACAGAGGCCCAAAATGCAAGGAACACTATCAGGTGTTCTAGGGACACATAACATGCACATACCAAGAATTACACCCCAAAATACATTCTGCTGAGCAAAGGGTAAACAAAAGATTACCTGTTGTTTTAGAAGCGCAGTTGTCCACAGGAGGATAGCACTGGTCCAGGCAGCAGGCAGGGACTTGGTCAGCAAAAGCGAATGCAATTGTCCAGGCAACAGGCAGGAATACTGTCCATAGTTCGTACAGGCAGCAGGCAAGGATACTGTCCATATACAGTCCAGGGTCAGTGCAAGCAGAAATTGTCAGCAGTGCCAAAATATTGGTCCTGGTAGTAGGCAGGTCCATGTGGTATGGTCAGTTCATGCAACAGGCAGAGGCATGATGGCATAGGTCCTACAGGCTGCAGGCAGAAGTAGGGCCTCGTTCAGGACTGAATGGGGACAGGGGTAGAGGCTTCTCCCACCCAAATCTCTTTGAAGCCCCTGAGTCTCCAGACCCTAATCTAGGAATGAGAAAACAAAAACAATTGTTTTCTTCATCCAGAAAAACAATTCTGGAGCCCCTCACATATGTGAGACCCCTGTGTTATTAATCCCACTAGTCCACTGGCAGGGTAAAAGATCAGTCCAAGAGGCAGATAAAAAGCATGGTCAAACATTCCAGGGTCAGTTCCAGATCAGGCAGAGGTATGTACAGAATTGGTAGGCAGAAGCGTGGTCAAATAACAGTCCAGGGTCAGTTCCAGATCAGGCAGAGGTATAAACAGAATCGGTAGGCAGAAGCGTGGTCAAATAACAGTCCAGGGTCAGTTGCAGATCAGGCAGAGGTATAAACAGAATCGGTAGGCAGAAGCATAGTCGAATAACAAGCCAGGGTCAGTTACAGAGCAAGCAGATGCATAAGGGATGTAAAGATAAATGGCAGGAAGTGAACTAATAATTGAGTTTGGTATGGTAACGGCGGAAACAATCAATCATGCAGAGGCTTGGTTCTGAAGGACATTGGGCACAATAATAAATGGTGTCTCTTCTCTCTCCTCTTTTGGAGCACACCCGGCATTTTTTCTGGCGTTTTTGGCCTGTTGGTCTGGGAGGGATTTTATCTGGGAAGTGGCGCTCGGAGAGTCGGCTAATGACATCGGATCTAATGTTTACTGGTGGGCTGTTCGGGTATATAAGGGCAGTGGTGATTTCCTCCTGGTAGAAAAGGAAGGGTTTGGGTCTAAAGCCTCGTACACACGACCAAGTTTCTCGTCAAAAAACAACAAGAAACTTGCTGGCAGAGCTTTCTTGCCGAGTAAATCGGTCGTGTGTACGCGGCTATCAGGTTTCTCATCAAGAAAACCGAAAAGAATCTCAACGAGAAAAATAGAGAACCCGCATTCTATTTTCTCATCAGGATTCTCCATTTTCTTGTCGAGATTCTCGTCAGCATGTTTCTCGACGAGAAAAGTGTGTGTGTGTACACTTACCTGTCGCCGTGGAAACCCGCGCATGCTCAAAATGACTTTGATGCATGCGCGGTAGCTTCCTAGGCATAGGTAGGGTGTAGCAAGATGGCGGCGACAGCATCGAATGTGACGAGCGCACGCTCGTCGTAGTCGATTACGTCACCGCGTTCACTCCATTCAAAGAACCGCGGGTTCTTTGAATCGAGCGTGTGTACACTCGGCCGGGACAAGTTTCTTGTCCAAGAACCTCGTCAAGAAAAACGACAAATTCGTCTTCAGACTCTTCACGACTTTCTTCAGGATTTTGGCCTTCCTTCTATTTGGTTTGCTATACGGCCCATGCTTTGCGTCATAATCCGACTTGAGCAAGATGTCCACCATCTCCGCCATCTCCGCAAAAGACATATTAGATGCCTTGAATCTCCTCCTTGATCGTGACGTTTCCTCGGTCTCCGGGCTTGTCTCCTCCTCGTTAGTTGCGGAATTATCAGACACCTGCTGTAAATCCGCCATATCTGTCTGCGCGCCGAAAGAGAAGGGGCGGGGAAAAGATGTTAGTTAGAACGTCATGGGCGGGCGACGTGTGCGGAGCGACGTGTTCGTAGTTTGATGCATGCGTGGTGTATATATAGCAAACACACATGTGACTATACTACGTTCGGTGTGCGGAGAGAGGAGTTCAAGTGACGGACGTGCGAACAAAGGTATGTGATTTTGTGACTTGGACAAATTGTTGGCCTATACTGTCTTGAGAATGTTGTAGGATATATATGGTGACTACGATGTTAAGGAGGTTAGACTGTTTGCCTCACATTAGTTATATAATATTTATTTTACTTGCAGATACAATATGAATGTCTTCATTAGTGATAAAGATTTCCTGGCGGAATTTATAGACCGGGTAAGGGAGCTGCCCGCTCTGTGGGAGACGAAAAACCCCATCCACAAAAAAAGAGGGGTGAGAAAAGCAGCGCTGGAGACCCTGCTCCCATTTGTGCATACCAAGGTGCCCACAGCCACAGCAAAACAGGTGGACACTAAAATTGGGAGCTTGAGAGGCACCTACAGGACTGAACGCTCTAAGGTCCTGGCTTCTCAGAGGTCAGGAGCAGCAGCAGATGATGTGTATGTCCCGAATTTGTGGTACTACAGCAGGATGTCCTTCCTGGATGACCACATTGAGACAAGGCCATCACTCTCCACTCTTCCCCCCAGACTTCCCTGCAGCCAACCTGAGCCTTCTCTGGAGCAAGAGGAGGCAGCCATCCTGGATGATCCTGATTTGGCCATCTGGAGCCAGGTATAGTATTAAATGAAAATGTATTGGGATAAACTTAATGTTTGACAAATATGTCAAGATGACAAACATAAACTATTTAGAGTTCCACAAGTGAAATCAAGATCTCTAGACATTAGTCTGCACTTAATTGGGTGCTAAATAGTCAATCTGATGTAGTTGTAAATTTTAGAAAATGATTTCAGGATTTACATTCTAATTGCTTCAATCATGATTATAAATTTTGATGCAAAGATTAAAGCAACATATTAAACGATGTCCCTTTTTCATACACAGGATGAAATCAGCCAGGAGGAGGGTCTGGAAACTGTCAGGCAGGAGGAGGCAGGGCCCAGTGGCAGCCAGGAGGTGGCAGGGCCCAGTGGAAGGCAGGAGGTGGCAGGGCCCAGTGGCAGCCAGGAGGTGGCAGGGCCCAGTGGCAGGCAGGAGGTGGCAGGGCAAAGGAGAAGCACCAGATCACAGGTGCCTCCCATCCAAATTCCCAAAAGAGGCAGGAGGGACAGGACCACCAGTGAGGCAGCAATGGCCCTTATTCGAGAGGCCCATGCCACCCTCAAGGAGCCCACATCCCCTGAAGAGGCCATTGCCGGCCTAGTGGAGGCAAAGTTCAAGGTGATGAGCATGGAGCAACGCCTCCTATGCAAGCCCCTGCTCATCACCTTGCTCAACAAGGGGGTGATGGGAAAAATTACCCCCAATACAGCAATTTGTGAGGTGGCACAACTGTCCCAACCTCAACCTCCTCCTCCACCTCCACCTTCTTCTTCTGCCCCACCCCCTTCTCCTTCACCTCCACCTTGTTCTTCTGCCCCACCCCCTTCTCCTCCACCTCCACCTTGTTCTTCCGCCCCACCCCCTTCTACTCCGCCTCCTCCTCCACCTTGTTCTTCCGCCCCACCCCCTTCTCCTCCACCTCCACCTTGTTCTTCCGCCCCACCCACTTCTCCTCCACCTCCTCCTCCACCTTGTTCTTCCGCCCCACCCCCTTCTCCTCCACCTCCTCCTCCACCTTGTTCTTCCGCCCCACCCCCTTCTCCTCCACCTCCACCTTGTTCTTCTGCACCACCCCCTTCTCCTCCACCTCCTCCTCCTCCTGACAGGAGTACCCCTCCAGTGGCCCAGCCTCCAGCCAAACGAAGAAGGAAGGCTGCAGGGAAGGCTTCAGGGAAGGTTGCAGGGAAGGTTGCCAGGAAGACTAGGAAGTGATTGCCTTGCTTCATTGTGGTCGGACAGAAGGCAGCCTGTTGTAGTACCACAGACTTGGGACATATATCTCACCTGCTGCTGTTCCTGACCTCTGGGAGGCCAGCATCAGATTGTGCTCAGAAATGTTGGCCTTCTCAAGCTCCCAATTTTAGTGTCCACACAGGGTTGATGTGTGCTCTGGGGTCCCTGGGATGCACAAATGGCAGCAGGTTCTCCAGCGCTGCCTTCTCTTTATTTTTTACAAAGCATGAATAAATGTTATTTTTGTTTAAGTTCATACTTTGTGTATTTGTAAAAATTTTAAATTTAGCTTTGGAGTAAGCAGATACATTTGACTGACAAAAAAAGGGACAGATAACAACCCCCAAAAAAAATAAAAGAATCTGATTTCCCAAAAAGAGGGTGTAAAATTTAACAACTATATATTAAAATATTCAATGGGAGATCACTATCAAAACATTGCGAAATTAAAATTAACATCAGTTTGAAAAATATAAAAATGTTAAATGAAAGGTTCTGGTTCTGTTTGGTTCTGTTGGACCTTCTTGGCTCGAGCTGGACTCAGGATCTGTGGAAGTCTCTCTGACCAGTCGGATATTCAAGACACCAATAAACAGTGAATAGGTATACTAGAATATGTCATTTAATGGTTACATGTCCTTTTTTATACACAGCGAGAAAAGTTGCCTCCCTCCTATGGACCTATCAGCAATAAGCAAAAACCTCATGAGTTAGACAAAAATAAATTCTAACAGGTTTTTTGACTTCTGCAAAAGCGGTCAGTTAACATACGTCAATTGTGGTCAAACTAGACATGTTCTGACATTTGAAACAGGAAGATAAGAAACGCCAGATGTCAGTGCGGTCAATCTGTCAGTTAAAAAGCAGAAGTGAGATAAACTTTTTCCCGGAAAAGGCCTAACCACAAAGTCACATTTCAACCTAAATATACATGCCTGTTACAGAAGAAAGATTAGCTTAACCACAAAAAGTCACATCTTGTTCACACTCATGTCAGAGAAACATTTTCTGTAAAATATATTTTTATTTGAGGAGAACTCTAACCATGAATATTGGTTCATGATCTTCTTATATCTTACAACCCCTCCTTATGATCATGGCTTCAAGAATTGAAGCCCATCGATCATTGGATTATTCATTATACCATTTTCGTTTAGTATGTACCGTGTACATCATCAAGATTGTTTCCTTAGAACCCTGTTTCTTTTTACTAGTGATCTTTCCAATTGTCCAGACAATTACTTAAATACTAAATATAACAGTAGAATGAAGATTAACACCATTACTACTGTTATAGCCATTTGTCTGAGAAATGAGAAAATACCTGTGCCCCCCAATCCTCCCTCTCCAAAGGGGCTCCATGTTTTCGCGATATCCCTCGCCTCCTGTTGCAATTTATTTACCTCTTTCCTATGTTGGGCAATTACATCATAGTAATCAGGAATCTCAACAGATGTGTTGTGGATCCAAGTGCAGCACTCATAATCCTCCGTAACTTCACACAGGCCAGTGAGTGCAGCACTCATGCTTTCAATAGCAAGATCATGAAGTTCTAATTGTTTTCTGATTGCTCTAGTTTCAATGTTTAAACTAGTAATATCATCAGAGTTCTTTACTAATACATCATCTATAATATTTGTATAATTATTAAGCCTTTTCATTAAATCTATCCCCCAACCTGTCCAGGAAGGGAACCAGGCCCAAGCCATATCTTTTTCGAAAAATAACTCCCTTTTATTTCTGTGTTTGAGGGGGTACCTAGGATGCATGCTAGCTTCAAGGAGGTGTGTTCCCTTGCTATCTCCTACTATGTCCATAATGGGGACTAGGGATGCAAGATAACACCATCCTTGGGGTTCAGTGGGGATCCAAGGGTAACAGCTTTTTCCACAACAAATATAAATACTGTCTCCTAGAGCTAAAGGTCGTTTGTTAAATATTGTCATAATTTCATCAGAAAAACCAGAGAAGGTTAAACTTGACAATAATTTTCCTACTGTGGAAGTGGAACTGGAGTTAAGAAAGTTTATTAGAGTGGAGTTTAGGGCAGGTTCTGAAGTATGAAAGAAAGGGCTTTCAATTGAAGTCATTGAAAAGTTAATTGTAGCTTGTTGGCACACTTTAGCTCCCTTTGTGGAGTTTCCCAACCTAAAACACCAGTCTGGGGAATGACTTCTACCAATAATTTGGAAAGTAAGGTTATTATCTGAAAGCGTTCTTGCGACATTTGTAAGGACGACAGGTGGTGTGCCGTTTAGGAGAGGGGTGAAGTTTAGAGGTACTGCCATTAGGGGGATCCTAGCAGTGCTAGGATGGAGTTTACTACATATCCAACATTTTTCATATCCTGATTTTTGAGCATAAGCATACTTAAATTTAAGCAGCAGCATTTTACCACTAAAATTTTCTTCCATACTTCTTTTTGGTCTGTTAGAATTATCTGACCAACAGTGTCCTACGATTATGAGCATTCAAATAAACAATGTAATCATTAAGGAAAAAAGAAAAAGTTTTGCCGAAGTGACCCCTCCTTTTTGACCATTAGTGTCTATGGGTATGGAACTCTGAGTTTCTTGTTTTTTATGGTCCACTAGGGAGTATTTTCCGGATCCTTTTCTGGAATACTCTCCAGAACAGAGGACTTTGTCTTCTCCTTCACCTTCTTCCAGTTTCCCTTCGGAAATGTCTGTAGTCTGGATGCATGGATCCATTGTGGTCCTTGATCTGTAAGAACGGCTGTTCTGGCAACCTTCAGAATTTCAAATGGTCCTTGGAAGATAGGGCCTGGTTGTTTCCGGACGGCAAGTTGTTTTATCAATACTTTGTCTCCTCGGGGATATACGGATGTGTAGGCTCTGTGGAGAGAGGAGGGAAAGTGACAGCAACCTTGTCCTCTGTTTCACTAAGGCTACTTACCAGATGTTTCACGTACTCTTCCTGTAAAGAATAAAGATTAAACTCCTCTCCCTCATCAGGTTTCCTCTGTGCTGGCCTACCCATAAGTATTTCAAATGGTGACAATCCTGTTCTAGAATTAGGGGCTGTCCTAATTTGAAACAAAACTGCTGGGAGGTAATCAATCCACCCTTTCATGGTTCCTCCTGTTGCCTTTTTAAGTTTATCCTTTATATTTCTGTTCATTCTTTCCACTATTCCTGCGCTTTGTGGATGATATGGAATATGTAATTTCCATTGAATGCCCAGGAGTTTTGCAAGATCCTGGGTAAGAGCAGCTGTAAAAGCTGGACCTTGGTCTGACCAGATTTTGGCTGATAACCCATACCTCGAAATCCAGTGATTTATTAGTGCTCTTGATGCTATTTTGGCTGTCTCTCCTGTAGTTGGGATAGCCTCGACCCAAGAACTAAACTTGTCCACTATAACTAAAAGATATTTTATATTTCCTTTCTGTTTTGGCATATGTGTAAAGTCTATTTGTAGATCTTGGAGGGGGCCTATAGGGGGGGGGGGGCAAGTTTCCATGTATACCCTGCTTCTTGCACTGTACATTGTTTTGTGCACAAGTAAGACATGAGTCTATCAACTGGGCAACGAGGTGTGTATCATTGACCGTGCTGAAAGACTGTCTGTACATTGTCAAAACTGTTTTCCTTCCTAGGTGACCTGGACCATGTAAGTAAGAAATCAAAAGAGGGGCAGCTGACTCTGGTATACCTATTACTCCCTCCTTGCTTGACCAGATGCCACTTGGCACGCTGGTCAAGTTCTGACCTTCCCAGAAAGCTATGTCCTCTCTTGATGCTTTGTCCTGTAACATTCTCACAGTATTTGGGAATTCTGGTGAACTGAAATCTGTGGCAAACAGTGTTAGATTGGGCTGGGCCTTGTGTGACGAATCGGCTGCTATTTTAGCAACTCTGTCTGCCAAGGCATTGCCCTGAGCTTCTTTGGACTTGTCAAATGAATGTCCCTTTACTTTTATAACATTGATTTTTCTGGGCATCTGTAGGGCTGTGAGTAAGGCAAGAACAAATTCCTTATTGGCAATTTGTTTGTTGTCTGCAGTTTTAAACCCTCGTTTTTTCCAAATGAGTCCATAATTGAAAATTACGCCAAAAGCATATCTGCTATCAGTATATATATTTACATCTTTATCTTTAAATAGTTGACATGCTCTGGTGAGTGCATGGAGCTCAGCTTGTTGTGCTGAATTGGCCCCTAAAGGAGAAGCCTCAACCACAACATCAGGTAGCATCACTACTGCATAGCCTGTCTTATATGTGTTATCACTAGGCCTGGAACAACTGCCATCCACAAATACATCCAGGAAATCTGGGTTTGGTTTATCAGTTAAATCCACCCTTGGCAATGTTTGTTGAAGTAAATTGTCATTAAAATTATGGTTTACTTCTGGTTCAGTATATGGAAGCTGCAATAGTGCATGTAGCAATCGTACTGCAGGAGTAGTTTCTGAACAAGATTTTATTTCCAAATGTGTTGTATTCAGAAGTATAATTTCATACCCACTGGACCTTTGGGCTGTCATATGCTGGGTATGCATATTTTGTAACAATTGTGCTACTGAATGTGTGGTATAGAGAATAGTGGGTGTGCCCAGAGTGATTTTAGAAGCTTCCTTAACTGCCATTGCATTTGCTGCAAGAGTTTGCAGGCATCCTGGCATCCCCTGTACCTGGAGTGGCAGTTTCTTTGATAGGTATGCCACTGGTCTTAAGTTTGTCCCATGGGGTTGGGCCAATACTGCTGCAAACGAAGGCCCTCGCACCACACAGTAAAGTGAGAACGGTTTGTCATAGGAAGGGAGACCTAAAGCAGGAGCCCGCGAGAGGGAAGTCAGAAGAGCGAGGAAGGCCTCTTTCATATCCTCTGTATATTCAATTGTTTTAGGGGCACCCGCAGCTGTAGCTGGGCGTAAAATGGAATCCCAAAAAGAACAGTCAGGTATCCACTGTCGACAGTAGACGATTGAGCCTAAAAAGGAAAGCAACGCAGCTTTGTCCTTTGGTGGGCCGAGACAGCGGAGAGCTTGGACTCGTGCCGGGGATATCAATCTGGTCCCATCTGTGATAATACAGCCAAGATATTCAACTCTGTCCCTACACCACTGGATCTTTTTCCTAGACGCCAAGTGACCTTTTAGGGCGAGGTGATTCATCAGGCTTACTGTGTCCTTCTCACACTGTGCCCTGCTCTCACTACAAACAAGTAGGTCATCTACGTACAACAGGATTGTGGAGCCTTCAGAGGGCGTCCAATCGTCCATAGTTTTTTTCAAAACTATGCTAAAAGCCGCGGGGCTATCAATAAACCCTTGAGGGAGGCGTGTCCAGGTCAGCTGACCCCCTCCCCAGACAAATGCAAATAGGTGTTGGAATTGTGGATCAACATCAATACTAAAAAATGCATTTGAAAGATCCAATACGGTGTAGCACTTGGAGTTTGCAGGTATATTGGTAAAAATGTAGGTAATATCAGATACCAATGGGGGAAGAGGAATCACACGCTTGTTTACCCCTCTCAGATCCTGAACCAACCTCCAGGTACCATCCGCTTTCCTAACTGGATTAATGGGAGTATTCCAGGGACTGACAATTTCCCTGAGGATTCCCAACTTTTTATATTCCTCTATTTGGGGCTGTATTCCCAATACCTTTTCAGTAGACAATGGGTATTGTTTCTGATAATAGGGGAGTGTATTAGGCCGCATAGTGGGCACATAAGGTGTACAGGGTATGTGTCCTACTTCCGTTTTAGTTCCTGCCCAGATGTCATGGTTTTCTAATGTGGCTGGCAGTGACATAAAGTAACCCAAAAGGTCTTTCCTTTTTGGCATAGTGAGGTCACATTTAGCCGATTTGGCTATGATGCCCCCTTGTTGGTCAAATTTTACAATAATTTGTAATGCAGACATTAAATCCCTTCCCATAAGGGACAGGGGACAGTCTGGTAGAACTGCAAAGGACATTTCAGTAAGGTAATTATCTTGCATGTCCGTTACTAGCAGTGGCGTTGTGATTTTGTGGTTGACGCTTGTCCCATTTATTCCCATAGAGCATCCCTCGGTGCATTCTTTACTTTCAAAGTGGGGGTCCTTAAGACACGAGGTCGACGCCCCTGTGTCTAACAGAAATTTGACCACCCTGCCTTCTACTTTTAAAACCACTTGAGGCAGGGTTTTCCAGTGTGAGGAGAAAAAATGCATCACCAAGGATGGGTACTGCCCCGGGCATCCCTATTGGGGGTTTTTGTCCTGATATCCTGGCCAATGTACCTGTATCTCTTCTGTGGTGTTTCTGGGTGATCTTGTTTGGTATGGCTGCTGCTGTTGCCTATATTGGGGGTGTACTGGAACTGACTGGGATCTCTGTTGTGGCTGCTGTTGTTGTGTGTCATATCTTGGTCTGGGCAGATACTGAGATCTTGGTTGAGATCTCACTCTGTAGCCTCCCCTACCTCCCCTAGGGAAGTTATCCCTGGCTCCCTTTCTTTGGGGACATTCTGATTTCCAGTGGTTTGGATCCCCACAATTAAAACAACCCTGATCCTGATTATGGGGAGGATAATTCCTTCTAGGTATGGCTCCTGAACTTGGTCCACTGACCATAGCTATGTTTGGATTTTCTTCTGTAATAGAGGTGAACAATCCTCCTTTAGTGTTAAATACCCCTGAGGATGCCCTCTCCTTTATGTCAGCTATGAATCTATCTGAGGTCATTACCGCCCATTTTGTGTTTATCAGTTTGATTATTTGGGTGGCCCTTGGATCTCCATTATTTATGGCTGTACTCACGAATAGTTGATCATTGTCTATTCCACAACTTTTATATAATTTATGTAATCTAGTGACAAAGGTGTAGAAATCCTCTTCTGACTGTTGTTTGCAAGATATCAAATCATGCAACATAGTGGTGTTTTTATATGCCTTGAGCCAAGCCTGTAACAATGAGTTCCAAAAAATATTCCAATCCTCCCCAGCCTCATATAACTTTGCATCCTTGGCCCATTGACCTATATTTATGTCAGCTTGGGAATCGGGGTCTACATTTTGAAGTATGGTATTAAGATCTTCAGGAGACATTCTTGTTCCTGAACAGTATCTTTGCAGAAAGGTCACCGCCTGTCTGGGGTCCTTTCTTGGTTTGGGACATGTGTCTCTAATTTCCTTGACCGTACCCAATGGTAATGGTATTTGCACCTGTGTATCTCCCATTGTAATGAAAGGAAAAACCTGACTAATTGGAGCTGTCTGAACCTCTTCATCATCTGATGGTGTGGGTGCCTGGCATTGAGGGGTCACACTTAAGCTACTCTGAAAATCCTTACTTAACCCATCTCCAGATATATAATCAGCCTTCTTCACTAGATTGGTTTCTGGGTAGCCCGAGTTTCTAAGTCCACGTATTATCCCCTTTATTTCTCCTAATCTATCTCTACGTTCCTGTAACTCTCTCAGCTCTCCTTCTATCACTTTTTCTTCATCTTCCTTTTTTTTAATACACTGTTCTTCCTCCTTTACTAATTGACTTAAACGTTCCTGTATCTGTCTTCTATCTTCCCCCTCTCGTAACCAATTAGTTCCCTTTTGTTTAGCTATGGTTAATACTCCTGCTATAACATTTGGATCTAACGAGGGGTATATTTTCTTTGGGACAAGGGATTCATCTTTTACCATAGCATATGGAGGGGGTTTTTCTTGATAAAAATTAGGGGGAGCTGATGGACTTCCTATTGCGTCTTCTAATTGCTCTTTCTTTTCCATTTTTACACTTGTATATTTCTTTCTATATTCCTTCATACCCTTTGCCCAAATCTTACAACATTTAGTCATGTAATCTTTGTCAAGGTCTTTTATGGGATAATTATACTGTTTATGTTGGCCACATATTCTGGTTACTTCCTCCCACTCTTCCTCGGAACATGGTCCGTATTCCCCCAAATATGGCACTTCTGACTGATGTGCTCTTTTTAAAACTAGTGACCAAAAAGGATCAGTATAATTTTTCCCATAATTGACTTTAATGTAATCAATCGGAGAGGGTTGGTGCTGCTTACCTTCAGCTTCCTTTCCTGCTTGATTACCCATTATAGCAAACAACAATACTTATACTTTAAAATTAAAAAAATTCTGTCTTGCTTTCTCTATTTCGTTCCAGGGGCGGAAAATGTCCTTAAACTTATGACAATTTATAGATTTATGACAAGGAACCCAGTGTTCTCCTTTTTTAAATACAACCAGACACTGTATTTCTGCTACACTTAGTCCCTCGAACACCGGACTGGGGGGTAGTATGTTGTGTATATTAAACCTTAACATATGTTGTTTTGATCCCTGGAACATAGGACCCTTGCCAATTTTGACATGATACCCCCCTGGAACAATTGCCACTAATGACGTGGTCTTCCCTTTATAAGCAAACAATAAACCAGTTTTACATTCAGGACAACAATATACAGTTGACATTTAAAAAGGTAACCCTTTTTGTGTACACCTTTAGATATAGAGTTTCCACAGATCCGTCCTATGTAGAGAAAAATTTAAGATTCTTTCTCAATCTAATAACCTGGTCTGGCCAACCTAGCGAGACCCTCTGTATCTATTCTAAATCTACCTTTCAATCTTAACAGAGTCCCAGAAAACTTGTAGTTTTCTCGAGAGTCTACTTTATGGTGAACCAATTGACAAGGCAAGACTGTTGTTCCCAATAATAATTAAAGGGGGTCTTACCTGTTCAATTGGATCACCCCACTTCTGGTACCACTGAAAGGTTCTGGTTCTGTTTGGTTCTGTTGGACCTTCTTGGCTCGAGCTGGATCTGTGGAAGTCTCTCTGACCGGTCGGATATTCAAGACACCAATAAACAGTGAATAGGTATACTAGAATATGTCATTTAATGGTTACATGTCCTTTTTTATACACAGCGAGAAAAGTTGCCTCCCTCCTATGGACCTATCAGCAATAAGCAAAAACCTCATGAGTTAGACAAAAATAAATTCTAACAGGTTTTTTGACTTCTGCAAAAGCGGTCAGTTAACATACGTCAATTGTGGTCAAACTAGACATGTTCTGACATTTGAAACAGGAAGATAAGAATCGCCAGATGTCAGTGCGGTCAATCTGTCAGTTAAAAAGCAGAAGTGAGATAAAAAAATTCCCGGAAAAGGCCTAACCACAAAGTCACATTTCAACCTAAATATACATGCCTGTTACAGAAGAAAGATTAGCTTAACCACAAAAAGTCACATCTTGTTCACACTCATGTCAGAGAAACATTTTCTGTAAAATATATTTTTATTTGAGGAGAACTCTAACCATGAATATTGGTTCATGATCTTCTTATACCTTACATTAAATATTCATAAAAACTTGCACGATATAATACACATAAATCTTCTTAAGAGCAGCATGAAAAAGGTTAAAAAAAGATAGTCATAACTCTGTGTGAATATCAGCAGCAAAAGAAGTTCTTTCGTTTTGATTAATGTAACATTCTAAAGAAGATTTCAATGCACAACATTTAAACGATGCAATAATTTCGAGCGTGACGAATGTGCTATCTCCATTACGAAGGCTTGTTTTACCAGAAGATGCGCTCCCGTCTCATACTTGCTTCTGAGCATGCGCGCTTTTGAAAGAGTCGTTAAAGCATACACACAAACCATTTTCTCGTCACAAAACAGGCCGACGAGAAACACGACGAGGAAATCTAGAATCCTGACGAGAAAATAGAGACCAGGTTCTCTATTTTCTCGTCGAGATTCATGGCAATTTTCTCGTCGTAAAACCATACACACGAACGGTTTTCTCGATAAAAAAGCTCTCGCGGCACTTTTCTTGCCGGTTTTGGACGAGAAACTCGGTCGTGTGTACGAGGCTTGAGCCTTTAAAATTGGCACTTTAGATTTTTCATGTTCGAGTCCCATAGACTTTAACGGTGATCGGATGGTCGAACAAATTTATTGCCTGTTCGCATGTTGTGATGCAAACCGAACTGGGGGGTGTTCAGCTCATCCCTAGAATCCAATCCTCATCAATTTGTTTCTACCCTTAATTCCCTACTTCCCAACCCACTAATATACCTACTGCCCAGGAGTTTGCCAATTATTTTAAAAACAAGATTGATGCAATTTATAGTGAGATCTCCAGTGTCCTGCTTTCTCCTCCAACCATCATACCAGGTCCAACACCACATTCAATACTTTTCTCTTTTGACTCTGTTACCACTGAGGAAGTTGCCAAACTTCTTTCTGATGCACACTTTACCACCTGTCCCATGGACTCTGTCTCCTCACAACTACTATGGCCCCCTTCCTTCTCTATTTCACTTTCTATCTCCTCTCAAACATGCACTGGTTAGCCCCTTACTTGGAAAACCCTCACCATACCCCGAGCTTCTTGAACGTCTTGTCCACAACAATATAAGTTGCTACCTCACTGATAACAACCTTCTCGGCCCCCTGCAGTTTGCTTTATGTCTGCAACATTCCACCGAAAATGCCCTACTAAAACTCACTAATAACCTACTAACTGCTTAAACCAATGGCCTTTACTCCATACTCATATTCTTAGACCTTTCTGCTGCCTTCGACATAGTTGACCACAAAATCCTCCTCAATAAACTCCACTCCATTGGCCTCCACTACTCTGCTCTTTCCTGTTTCTCCTCCTACCTATCTCAGCGCACCTTCAGTGTCACACATACAACTCACCTTCTCCGCTCCTCTTCCTCTTTCTGTTGAGGTATCCCACGGCTCTGTCCTTGGGCCCCTTTTGTTCTTTTGCTATACCTCTTCCCTGGGCTGGTTGATAACTTCCAAGGCTTCCAATGTAACCTCTACCCCAATGACACCCAGAGCTATCCCTCTACTACCCAGCTCACCCTTTCAATCTCTGCACGTATCACAAATTTACTGAGAAGCATATCAAAATATGAATGTCACACCTTTTCCTCAAACTCAATGTGTCTAAAACTGAGCTTGTAATATTTTCTCATTCCCAATCCCTCCCTCATGACTTCACTATTGAGATCAGTAGCACAATAATTGGTCCTTCCACACGTCAGGGAGCTGCGTGTAATCCTATACTCTGACGTATCTTTTGGGCCCCACATCCAATCATTGGATAAATATTGCCTCCTTCACCTCTGTAACATTTCCAGAATTTGCTCCTTCTTAACTAAGAATACCACAAAATGACTTATTCACTATCTGGTTATACCTAGTGTTGGGTGAATAATTCTGCCCAAAGCATGAGTTAGGGCTGAACATTGGCTGTTCATCCTGTTCGGGGAACACCCGAATTTGCAGAGTGTTTGGCGGGTGTTCACCCCGCCGTACGCCCTGCAATGCATTGAGCACTGCACAGCGCATTTTGAGCCCTGATTGGGCAAAGCTTTGCCCAATCGGGGCGCAGTAAAAGCTGGTTGTTAAGGAGAGGGATCGGGAAGCCGGCCGCAGCATCCTTAACAACCGATGAGTCATCAGGTGTCAATGGGCTTCCCTGCTGACAGCTGAATAAATAAAAAATAAAAACATTTGCCAGTAACAGAAATGGTATAAAAAAAAGGGCGTGGGGTCCCCCCAGACCCAGCATGCACCAGTCTGTGACGTTACAAGGGGGGGTGCCATTAAGTGATGTCGCCAAATGGCCCTGCCCTTACCTATATAACTGTCAAAGGACAGAGGAGGCATTCAGCGGTCGGGCATCAATGAAGGTGTAGCGTTTTTTTAATGTTCATTTTCGGTTGCAGCAGGCGGCATGATTGACAATGGATTTACATAGGAGGGATGCTGTTTTTTTTATTTTTTAATAAAGGAATTGTCAAAAACTGTCTCTGTGTTTTTATTACTATTTGACATTTCTTTTGGTGATAGGTAGGGGTACTATGTACCCCTACTCATTCAAATGGGGGGGCTGGGATCTGGGTGCCCTCTTGTTAAAGGTGGCTTCCAGATTTTGATATACCTCCTTCCCTTAGACCCCCACAACCACAGTCCAGGGAGACCCTTGTCCACATAAACAAAACACCCCCTCCATGTTGGGGACATGTGGACTGATATGGTTCAGAAGGGGGGGCTATTGTTTTTTCCCCATTTCCTGACCTTCCAGTCTTGGTGCTCGGACAAGGGTCTGGTATGGATTTTGGGGGGACCTCACACCGTTCTTTTTTTTTTTCAATAGTTGGGTTCCGGCAATTGCAACCGCGAGTCAATTTAAATGTGATTTGACATGTTTTTTTCTTTAGAAATTTAATTTTTGCTGAAGAATGTTCTATGCATGTTACAGATGCGCTACTTTACAGGCAGACTAAGGGGACACACAGGATGAGACATGCCAGGTTTCCGCTATTATTTTTGCCATTTCAGGATGGACTGACTGTAAGTGAAGCTTTTAATACACACTGCCATTTTTAATTAGAATCAGAATCTATGAAATTAGAATCCATGGAATTAGTGGGCATGAGACGTGAGCTTAAACAGAAAATGCAATTACAAATCCAATGTTGATCTACTTTGTGACAATCATTTCTGAACTTTATCTTGGTTAGCCTGAGTTGAGGTCTGGAGTACATAAGGCAGCATGCTGAGTGTTGGTGGGTTTCATGTGGGTTGCATGTTTGATACCCCTTATCTAATCCTTCCTTACTCTATCCAAAACAAAAAAAAGGAAAGGAAGAAATGTTTGACTGGACATTATTTCTTTGAATTTTATGCATGTTGTAGTCACTGTAATAATTGGGAAAATAATGTACTGATGTAAGTAACACATACTTTGAAAACAATAGTTTTAAAAGGGAATTTTATGACAATGGATATGTATTGTTTTTTTCATTAGTATGAAGATTGACTGTATGGTTTCTAACACAATTCAGTTTAATACTGTCTGCATATTACAAAATCTACAATTTTCATTAGTGCTTGAAAATATTATCCTCATTGGCAAAACATCATTTTTTTTTTGTTATAGAGCCTTATGATAGACACGTTGTGCATTCTGCAAAAAAATACATTGATACTTAAATTTTCTGACATTGCAACATTCTAAGAAAGTTACAGTTAAGTGAATAGATTTTCTATAAAAAAAAATGTTGATCCAGCTTTTTATAAATGTTATCACTTTACTACACATTCAATTGATTATTGTTGCAACAAATGTATTTCACCCATGAGTAAAGCAATAAAATAATCAACATATTGAAGATTGAACAGCTCCATTTATTTAGAGTACTGCCTATCATACAGCTTAGGATCAATGCTAATGGAATAAAAGGAATAGTAGATTGTGGAAAACACCTAGAGATCTAAAACAACTGTAAGCAATACAGAAAGGAATATATTTATTACTATATTTGAGTCAGAATAGATTTTATATATATTTTAAAACAATAGAAAATTGATAATGAATATACCTGTATCCAGTATGTGGAAGTAAAGCATACCACTGCTGAAATACACAGTTGTACTCATCACAATCAATCATCATTCCCAATGCCATCAACAAAAACATTTATTCCTTCATATTTAGAATTTCAGGACTTGAATTATATAGACCATCTGTAAAAAGACTAGTTATGAAATGTTCACTTTACAATGCAGAACTAGACTAATTAGATAGACTAATGCCTTGTACACACGATCGCAATTTCCGATGAAAAAATTCAGATGGACTTGTTTCATCGGAAATTCTGATCGTGTGTGGGCCCCATCAGACTTTTTTCCATTTGTGTTTAAAAATAGAACATGTTTTACATTTTTCCGATGGAAAAAAAAACGATAGGAAATTCCGATCATCTGTGTGGAACTCCAACGGAGAAAAAACCCACGCATGCTCAGAATCAAGTCGACGCATGCTCAGAAGCATTGAACTTAATTTTTCTCGGCTCGTTTGAGTGTTTTACGTCACCACGTTTTGGACGGTCGGAATTTAGTCTGACAGTGTGTATGCAAGACAGCTTGAACGGAATTCCTATGAAAAATTCCATCGGATTTTAGACCATCGGATACTCTGATCGTGCGTACAAGGCATAACACTCTGTGTCTAATAGGCCATGGCTAATTCAAAGGTAAAACCCAGTGATTTATGATGCTAGACTTATGTCAGATAACTGATTTAGTGGCTGGGAGTTCATACAGTGAGCTTCATATATAACTACAAAGCTTCTAACCCCTTTGTGTGTAAATACATGAACATTAGATACTTTTTTGTTGTTTAATAGACTCCATTAAAAATGAAATTTCCCATTTGATGGATCAGTGTGATCTCGCACTGAGACAGCACGGTGCACTTTCAGTTTTGGACCTGCATACTTTTTAGCTCAGAGACTTTAAGAGCAGGATGAGATAAATATGAGATTGCTGCCCTTGGTTACTCTGTCACAACATTATGTAACGTCTGGAGGTCAAGAGAGCATTTCAGGGGAGCAGGTAATTGACACACTTGAAAGGGTTGTATACCTGCAGTGGGTAGACATTTGAAACACAATGGATTTCTAAGAAATGGACTGTGAGCTGCCAGAAATCTACTTCATTAACAGTCTTAGTTTGCCTTGGTGCTCTTAATAAAAGGATTGCTTTAGGACAGTGGTTCTCAACTCCAGTCCTCAGGGCCCACCAACAGGCCAGGTTTGCAAGATAACTGAAATGCATCACAGGTGATATAATTTGCTGCTCAGGGATTGCAGTATTCTAGTCTGCATCTCACCAAGGTAATGCTTAAAATCTGGCCTGTTAGTGGGTCCTGAGGACAGGAGTTGAGAACCACTGCTTTAGGAGGTCAGGTCCAGGTGAACTGTTGGGGGAATTACTGACTCAGTTTAAACTTTATGTTTAGTCCTTTTTTTATTTGTATTAAATTAACACAAGGGCTGGTACTTACACTGAATATGATTTGTACTGTTCAGTTAAATATTCAGTCATCTGCTCTGCTTAAACCCCTGCAGCTGTGATCTCCAGGGTGCAGGGTTTAATATGAACCACTGGACCTGTCACAGGCACTTGACAAAAGTGTCCTCTTGCACTATTTATAAAGCTGTACTATTGTGTCCTGTAAATAACTGCACTCTATGAGTGGAGGACACTGTATGAGTGGAGGAGGTGGACCTTTTATGTATGTACTTGTTCTTCATGCATAGAGCTATTTTCTTTGCTTTAAGGCTTAAAGTAGAACTTTAGTTTACAAAAAAGCTTGAACATACGGTATATATTTTTTTGCAGTAATAACTTTGAAAAAAAAAATTCTTCCATATATCCTGGATTTTTTTAAAAAAGTGTGTACACTTGTAGTGCAGTGTATACCCCAGCTAACTCCCCACATCTATAAGGGGATAAAAAAAAGTGTGCAGTTCTATCAATCTGTATCAGGATAATTAAAATCACCCATAATAATATTGCCCTAATTCCTATACATTTAATTTGTGAAAAGAGATGAGACTCTTCCTTATCCTTTATTTTAGGGGGCCTATAAAATACTTGTAACAGCAATTTACTATTTGTTATACTCTTCTGGGGTTCATCACAGTTCTCGCTAGTGATATACAGAAATACATATGTGGAATGTGTGGATTTTTTTTTAAAATTTTTTCTAAAATGTACAGTAGATATTTTCCCCTCAAGCATTTATGTAGAGGGTCCAAATATCTGGGGAATCCTTATTCTTAAGGGGGCTTCCAGACTCCAGTGAGCCCACTCCTATCCCCCATCACTTTTTGTGATGCGTGTCAACCTCAATGAGCAAGGATGTTGACCCACTAATGCTGTGATGCCGTCCAGACACAACTCCCATCACAAATGACAGTCCCCCAGCACTGTTGGAATTAAACAACAGTGCCAGGGAATCTGAGTGATGTTATTGACTTAATATGTTTTTTTTTCTTTATTTAGGAAAAGAAGAGATAATTGTACATATGAGGTATGGTGGTAAGTATCATATACAGTAATAACAGAGAACTGTCTGTCAGGACAGAAAAAACAAATAGGAGTTACTTGACTTATCATAATAGAGTTACATATCAAATTGCGATATCTCTGGATAGGTAGTCTGGGATGAGAGCTGAATGTGGTTAAAGTATAACTATGGTTGTGCACTAGAGGTCTGGATGGGAAGAGGCTAAGGAGCATGGTAGAAGGTGGAGATAGTGCAAAAAGGATCACAATCAGTTGAGGGCCACACTTCTAGGCTCTACGATCCTGTTTGCTCATGAATGATAAAATTTTGAAGTAGACAAGTTGGCTTTGGAGAATGAATATTCCATTTGAAAATGGGTGTTTAGTATGTGGGTGACATCTGATAATGAAGGTGGGTGCAGAGATTTGCAATGCCTCACTAACGACAGTCGGGAAGCTATTAGGATATGAGTTACCAACACTTGGGGATGCCTTAGACCATGGGAGGAGAGCCAAACCCATCAAGAGGTCCAGTGGAGTCATGGTATAGGGGAACGGGTGAAGTAATGACCCATGAGACATCCAGCCAATAATTCTTAATGATGGGGCAGTCCCACCAAATGTGATATAGAGTCCCTGGGTGACCACAAGTTTCATAAAAGACCCTTGTAATTTATTGAACTGTACATGAACCAATTACCATAAATCGAACAAGGGAGGCATGCCTGCATACCTCTTCTCTGTTGGAATGGGGGTACCAGATATGGAGCCAATAAGTTAAATAAGGATGCTGCATGTGAAAGTAATATCACGCTCTGTCCAAGGGAATAACAATAATTAATCCTGTGAATATATGATTTAACTGAGACTCCCTAGCCAATCGGGTCTCAGGATCCGCATCCTGATAGGCTGGGAAGAGAAGCAGTAAGACATTAGCGATTATTAATTCGCTAATGTCACACAACCAGATGGCTCAGGGCGCAGTGCTCTGCGCCCTGAGCCCACCATTTTTTTAAGTCAATTAGAGCCTCAGGCTCTAATCATATGCTTAAAAGAAAAAGTTTGAAATCCATGCGTCTGGCACCCTTCATGTAGATTAATGGCTGGGCGCATAGATTAAGGAGTGGCCGCCACTGCATCTAAAGATTTTACTCAGTTGACTCTATAGATGCCCCTTTGTGGTATCATTTTTTTTTTTTTTTACTAAGTGGGGTAGGCTTTAGGTGCTGTGTCTAAGAAACTGCTAATTATGTAGCTTTATTAATCTTCCACAGTTCATAAGAATGCAGTTGCAGAATACAATGAAACCTTTTGAACCACACCACTCCTCTGACAGTTGATGCAGCCACCATATACTGTAAAAGAAGTTTCCTTTTTGGTAAAAAATAACTCGGGAAAGTCTGACCACTGGGGAATGATAGGGCAGTATTTTGTTGTGAATGTAGTTGATTAAATATGGAGACAAGCACAGATACGTGTTTGTCTATGTTTTATGAACTTTTTATGTGTATAATTAAAAAAAACATACATTTCCATGTATACAGTAAATTTATTGTTGGCATCAGGAGGAGAAAGCTGTTCTAATTGCTGTTGTGACTATTTTAAATTCCCTTGATTACCTGTACATTGTGACAGGTAACACCCGAAAGTTGATTTATGGCACATCAGGGAACAAACAAAGTAAACAGATGCTACATACTAGTTCTGCTACTACTATCTATAGCCTCAAGATGGAGATCTTGTCAACAGTTACTGTGGATACGCAGCACAAATATCCTGACAGGAATAAAGCTACATAACACATCACTGGACTCAGATCCTACACATAAAGGTGGGACATGCTTTTTATTCCCTGATGAAACCTCTATATATCACAATTTCCCTACAGTATCTCTAATCCTGAAACAGCCATGCAACTTATGGAAACAGTGAAAAGCAAAACTGATTTTCAATCGAGCTCAGCTCAAATTTTTTAAGATCCCAATTACCCTAGGGACTGCATTACATAAGCAACATTTTCTTCAATATTAGACCAGAGCATGGAAAAAAAAACAATTAACCACTTAAGCCCCGGACCATTTCGGGCCATTAGGACCAAGCCTGTTTTTGGGATTCGGCACTGCGCTGCTTTAACTGTAAATTGTGCGGACATGCAATGTTGTACCCAAATGAAATTTGCGTCCTTTTCTTCCCACAAATAGAGCTTTCTTTTAATGGTATTTGATTGCCTCTGCGATTTTTATTTTTTGCGATATAAATGGAAAAAGAACGAAAATTTTGAAAAAAAAAGATATTTTCTACTTTTTGTTATAAGAAAAATCGAATAAACTCAATTTTAGTCATACATTTAGGCCAAAATGTATTCAGCCACATGTCTTTAGTAAAAAAAATGTCAATAAGCGTATATTTATTGGTTTGCGCAAAAGTTATAGCGTTTACAAACTAGGGTACATTTTCTGAAATTTACACAGCTTTAAATTTATGACTGCCTATCTCATTTCTTGAGGTGCTAAAATTGCAGGGCAGTACAAAACCCCCCCAAATGACCCCATTTTGGAAAGTAGACACCCCAGGGAAATTGCTGAGAGGCATGTTGAGCCCATTGAATATTTTTTTTTTGTCCCAAGTGATTGAATAATGACAAAAAAAAATAAAAAATTACAAAAAGTTGTCACTAAATGATATATTGCTCACACATGCCATGGTTATATGTGGAATTGCACCCCAAAATACATTCTGCTGCTTCTCCTGAGTACGGGGATACCACATGTGTGGGACTTTTTAGGAGCCTAGCCACGTACGGGACCTCGGAAACCAAGCACCGCCTTCAGGATTTCTAAGGGCGCAAATTTTTGATTTCACTCCTCACTACCTATCACAGTTTTGAAGGCCATAAAATGCCAAAATAGCACAAAACCCCCCCAAATGACCCCATTTTGGAAAGTAGACACCCCAAGCTATTTACTGAGAGGCATGTTCAGTCCATGGAATATTTTATATTTTGCCACAAGTTGCGGGAATATGACAAACTTTTTTTTTTTTGCACAAAGTTGTCACTAAATGATATATTGCTCACACATGCCATGGGCATATGTGAAATTACACCCCAAAATACATTCTGCTGCTTCTCCTGAGTACGGGGATACCACATGTGTGGGACTTATTGGGAGCCTAGCCGCGTACGGGACCCCAAAAACCAAGCACCGCCTTCAAGGTTTCTAAGGGCATAAATTTTTGATTTCACTCCTCACTACCTATCACAGTTTTGAAGGCCATAAAATGCCAAGATGGCACAAAACCCCCCCAAATGACCCCATTTTGGAAAGTAGACACCCCAAGCTATTTGCTGAGAGGCATGTTGACCCCATTGAATATTTTTATTTTTTGTCCCAAATGATTGAATAATGACAAAAAGAAAAAAAAAAGGGATTTTTATAACAGCTTACCTGTAAAATCCTTTTCTTGGAGTACATCACGGGACACAGAGCGACTTAGTCATTACTAATGGGTTATATAGTTTACCTTCAGGTGTTGGCACTGGCCAATTCCAAACCGGAAGTACCCTCCCCTATATAAGCCCCTCCCACCCGGGAGCACCTCAGTTTTGTAGCCAAGCAATAAGTGTCCCAAAAAGAGGGGTGGGAGCTCTGTGTCCCGTGATGTACTCCAAGAAAAGGATTTTACAGGTAAGCTGTTATAAAAATCCCTTTTTCTTTTTCGTACATCACGGGACACAGAGCGACTTAGTCATTACTAATGGGACGTCCCAAAGCAATGCCAAATGAGGGGGGGGTACATAAGCTGGGCGCCATCAGGCATGAGGATCTTTTGCGGCCTGCAACACACTGCGCCCAAAGGCGACATCCTCCTGACTTCTAACGTCTACCTGATAGAATCTAGTAAACGTGTGTACCGAAGACCATGTTGCGGCCTTACATACTTGAGCCAGGGAGGCCTGGTGATGCACTGCCCATGAAGTTCCAACCGCTCTTGTGGAGTGCGCCCTAACTTTGAACGGAGGCGGTCTCTTTCTCAAGCCATAGGCTTGTATTATGACCTGTCGAATCCACTTGGCTAAAGTAGATTTTGATGCTGCCTGACCCCTTCTGGGGCCTTCCGGCAGAACAAACAAAGAATCCGTTCTGCGAATCTGAGCAGTGGCTTTTAGATAAGCTTTAACTGCTCTTACCACATCCAAAGAATGTAATAACTTTTCCTCTACTGAGCTAGGTTTGGGGAAAAAAGAAGGAAGAACCACATCTTGGTTCAAATGAAACCTCGATACCACCTTAGGAAGAAAGGCTGGATGAGGACGTAATACTACTCTGTCCTTATGGATAACCAGATATGGCTCCTTACAGGACATAGCTGCTAATTCCGACACTCTTTTAGCCGAACAAATGGCTACTAAGAAAACCAATTTCCTGGTGAGAAGAACCAAGGAAATGTGTTGTAATGGTTCAAACGGTTGTTTCTGTAGAACCGACAGAACCAGGTTTAAGTCCCAAGGACATATGGGAATACTAACCGGAGGGCTAATACGCATCACTCCTTGTATAAAGGCTTTGACTAGTGAATGCGAAGCCAAGGGCCTTTGAAAAAATATTGACAAGGCCGAAATCTGACCCTTGATAGTACTCAAGGCCAGCTTCCTATCTACAGCCCACTGTAGGAAGTCCAGAATCCTCCCTATCATGTACTTACGTGGATGCCATTTCTTGGTCTCACACCACGTAATGTACGCTTTCCAGATCCTATAATAGATCTGCCTGGATACCGGTTTCCTGGCATTGATCATGGTAGATACCACAGAATTAGAGAGCCCTCTCTTTTTCAGAATGTGGGCTTCAATAGCCAGGCCGTCAAACCTAGGGCTGGTAAGGAAGGGTGGTATATCGGTCCTTGCGACAGCAGGTCCGGACGAAGTGGGAGGGTCCACGGACTCCTCACTGACATTTTTACAATCTCCGCGTACCATGCCCTTCGGGGCCACGCTGGAGCCACCAGAATCACTGGTTTCTTTTCTACCCTGATTCTGCGGAGTAATCGCGGTAACAATTGTGGCGGTGGGAATGCATATATCAGCTTGAACCGATCCCAAGGGAACACTAGGGCATCCGAGCCGCAAGCTAGGGGATCCCTTGTGCGAGACACAAACCTGTCCACCTTTGCGTTGAATCTGGATGCTAGCAGATCTACATCCGGTGTTCCCCACCGCTGGCATATTGCCTGGAAAACCTCGGGGTGAAGAGACCATTCCCCCGGGCATAATTGTTGGCGACTTAGAAAGTCCGCTCTCCAATTTTCCACTCCTGGGATGAAAACCGCGGATATGGCTGGGACATATCTTTCTGCCCACTCCAGGATGCAATTTGCTTCCTTCTGGGCTGCCCGACTTTTGGTGCCACCCTGATGATTGATATATGCCACTGCCGTGGCATTGTCTGATTGAATTCTGACAGGGGACCCCTGGAGTTTGGATGTCCATGCTACTAGGGCATACCGGGCTGCTCGTATCTCTAAGAGATTGATGGGCAGGGCCTTTTCTGCTTCTGACCACCTGCCCTGGAGAGACCATTGCTCCAGCACTGCCCCCCAGCCGATGAGGCTGGCATCTGTAGTGACCACCTTCCAAGAAACCGGACTGAAGGGTTTCCCTCTTTCCAGATTCTGGGGCACCAACCACCAATGGAGGCTCTTGCGAACGGAAGGGGACAGGGACATTGGTAAGTCTAAAGCCTGAACTTTTTTGTTCCAGGCTGACAGTATGGCCCTTTGCAAATTCCTTGAATGGAATTGACCGTAGGGTACCGCTTCGAATGAAGCCACCATCTTTCCCAGCAGCCTCATGCAGAGACGTATGGATGGTTTTCTTTTTGTACCCACTAAGTGGGTCAAATTTCTTAAAGACGACACCTTCTCTGGAGGTAAGAAAATCTTTCTCTGATTTGAATCCAGCCTTAGCCCTAAGTATTCCAGACTTTTGACTGGTCTTAGAGCTGACTTGTCCCGGTTGATAATCCAACCGTGATATTCCAGATACTCGATTGTCTTGTGAATAGCTACTTCCAGCTTTTCCACTGAGTGGTCTATTAGTAGCAGGTCGTCTAGATATGCCATTATCGTTACACCCTGTGTTCTTAGATTGGCCAATAATGGGGCCAGAATTTTTGTGAACACTCGTGGTGCTGTGGCCAGACCGAAAGGTAAGGCTCTGAACTGAAAATGGCGCCCTTCTACTGCAAAGCGTAGAAATTTCTGATGGGCCGGAAAGATGGGAATATGCAGATAAGCATCCCTTATGTCGATCGAGGCTAGCCATTCCTGCCCCTGTAGGGCGGTGGCCACTGATCGGATCGACTCCATCCGAAAAGTCCTGATATTTAGGAACTTGTTTAGCCCTTTTAGATTTAATATGGGCCTCACGTCCCCATTTGGTTTGGGGACTGTGAAAAGGTTCGAGTAAAACCCGAATCCGCTTTCTTCCAGGGGAACCTTCATGATTACCCCTTGGAGCAATAGTTGTTCTAGTGCCAGAAGGAGGGATCCTCTCTTTTGGGGATCTCTTGGCACGTTTGACCTCATAAATTGGGCAGGAGGAGTGCCTTTTAACTCCAGCTTGTATCCCAGACTTACTGCGGAGAGCACCCATCTGTCTCTGATGGTGTCCCGCCAGGTCTCTGTGAACAACTGAAGTCTTCCCCCCACCCGATTGAGCGGGGGCAATACTTCATGCCTTAGGGGGAGGTTTTGTACCTCTTTTGATCCAGGGCTTCTTGTTACCCTGTGATTGTCCCTGATTTCTGCCCCCTGAATTTGACCGCGGAGGCCGTCGGAACTGCTTCACAGCCGATGTGCCCGGGACTGGAGAGGTAGGCCTCTTAAAAGAAGGACTTCTACCCTTGTTCTTAACCGGTAAGAGTGAACTTTTACCGGCAGAAATTTTCTGGATATATTTGTCCAGATCTTCTCCAAATAAGCGTTCTCCATGAAATGGGAAGCTAACCAGCAGTTTTTTACAGGGAGCTTCAGCAGACCAGTTTTTGAGCCACAGAAGCCTACGCATATGTACTATAGACAGCGTAAAGCGGGAGGCCTGTTGGATTGTATCCTTTATGGCGTCCACCGCAAAACACAAGGCTCTAGGCAGGTCAGCTAGGGCATGAGCCTGCTGATCTGGTAAGTCCCTTAAGACTTGTTTCAACTGATCTTTCACTGCTTGGCAGACTCCAATCGCTGCTACCGCAGGTTGTGTCACCATACTTGCTGTAGAGAAAGCAGATTTTAGTAAAGACTCCAATTTTTTATCTATTGGGTCTTTGAACATTGGAACATTATCTACTGGACATGTCAGTGATTTGTTAACAGAAGAGATGGCTGCGTCCACTATAGGGACCCTCCATTTTCTTATGAACTTATCCTCCATGGGATAGATCACCGGAAATCTCTTGGGGGGAGCAAATATTTTATCAGGATGCTCCCAATCCTGGTAAATAAGCCCTTCTAATAAAGGGTGGATTGGGAAGGAACAGACCGCCTGGGGAGCTTTTAGCGACCCCAGCGAGGAAACCGTAGTGGATGGTGGTTCCGCCAGAGGCATTTTAAATGCTGATCGGACCATGTTAGTCAGAGACTGAACCCATAATCTTTCAGCCTGAGAAGCTGAGAAAGGTTCTTCCACTGTTGATTCCTCTATAAGTGAATCAACCTCATCCTGATCCCCTTCAGGTAGGTCGATCTCTGTGTGGGGCTGTTCCTCCACTAACAGGCACTCTGAAGGAGGAGACGGAGATCGGACGCGCTTTCCCTGAGATAGGGAAGCAGCGATCAATGCTGTTAATCTCTCTTCTAATCCTCCCAGAGTTGAGGATAAAACCTCCTCTGTTATATATACAGGAGCAGGTGGACTGGGGACAGCCGCAGCACCAGGCATTCCTGCGGGGTTTCTACGGCTACTGACCTCTGCATTCTCAGGGGAGATTGGTGCAGTGCAAGCATGCCCAATATCCTCAGAGCCCGATGGAGACCCCTTTGGCTTCCTGGAAGATTTATTTCCGGAGCGTCTGGACGACATATCCTTTAAGCACAAAGCTGAGGTATTCCCGTCGTCATACACCAATTTTTGCTGGTAATAGTCTAACACAGGTGCTGCTATATACCAGCTGGTGTCCACTAAAGTGCCTTTCTATGGGGATGCCTGCATCAACCGCCTCTGTGTGCCACTGTTTGTTGCTAGCTCTGTTTGCATGCAGCTGACACTTGTACTGTGTCTTTTAACCATGCTGGGACGCCCGCACATGCGCAGAAGCGCCGCGGCGCGCATCGAGCGTCATCCACCCGCCCCGCCCCTTTTTTTTCATAGGAGGCGCGTGCACGCGCCCGCGCGCGCGCCCGTGCGCCAACGGCGCCCTTTTCGAAAACCAACAGAGGACTAGGAGCCAGGGCCCTTTTTGCCGGAGGGCCTGTGCGGTGGATGAACGCAGCAACAGGGCAGAGGAAGTGGATTCCCACAGAGAAACTTACCAGCTGCCTGGACCTTTTGAGTTGAGAAAACCAAAGATCCACATTACAAGAAAAATGGACTACAGCGGCCTCTAGTGGTTTAACACAGGTACCGCGGTCCCTGTTTTTTTTTTTTTTTCTTGACTACTATTAAAATTTTACATTTTCAGTAGTTATAGGCAAACACAGATATTTAGCGGGAATACCGTTAGGTAACAGACAGAAAGACAAATTAGGCTTGGGGGTCCCCCAATAGAACCAAGTTCCTGGGGGCCCCCACTTACCTGATCCCCGCCGCAGGACTTTGTTTGGTCCACAAAAGTCCAAACTTCACCTATCACGGCAGGCATTGTAATTAAACCTTCAGGGACCGGGTTCCCAAGGATTCCACTCCCCTGGACCTGTATAGCACCCTGCACAGACAGCGTCTTGGTCGTGGGTATGACCAGAGCTCTGGATCCCAGGGTCCAGCCCTCCTAAGAGAAGCATTACAGGCAAAACCTTGCTCTTCTGCTGCAAGGCCCGGGTACCGACCGTTTAGCTATGAAGCTTTTTTGGTGGGATCCGGAACAGCTTACTAAGGCCCAAAAGAACCTGTACGCAAGCCCAGTGAAAACACATGTTACTCTTTGGCCAACACCTTAGACACTGGCAAAAAACTGAGGTGCTCCCGGGTGGGAGGGGCTTATATAGGGGAGGGTACTTCCGGTTTGGAATTGGCCAGTGCCAACACCTGAAGGTAAACTATATAACCCATTAGTAATGACTAAGTCGCTCTGTGTCCCGTGATGTACGAAAAAGAAAAATGTACAAAAAGTTGTCACTAAATGATATATTGCTCACACATGCCATGGTTATATGTGGAATTGCACCCCAAAATACATTCTGCTGCTTTTCCTGAGTACGGGGATACCACATGTGTGGGACTTTTTGGGAGCCTAGCCGCGTACAGGGCCCCAAAAACCAAGCACTGCGAACGCTGCAGTTATGTGTGTTGTGTTTGGTAAGTGACAGTGATCGATCGATACTGCACTTGGGTGGGCTGGGCTGGGCTGGGCTGGGCGGAGGGGCTAAACGCAGGCGCTAGCAGGTATCTGGGCTGATCCCGCTAACACTGCGTTTTTGGGAACCCTAAACCCCTGGGGATGCTAGTATAGATCTGATCAGATCTGATCAGATACTATACCACTAAGGGGGGTGTATGCTTTGCGCGTGGGTGTTAGCGTTACTGTCACTAACCTAACACTGCCTGGGGCGACGCAGACCCTCTCTGGCGCTAAAACCTAATTGATCTCACCCGCCGGGCGATCAGGGGGGTTAAACCTTTATTGGGTTATATACGGCGGGTGCCCTGATGCTATAAAAAGCAAACTAATCAACCAGCGTCACCCGTAACCTTTATATGGTGATCACTGGTGAAAGGGTTAACTAGGGGCAATCAGGGGGTTAAAATCTTTATTAGGTTAAATATGGGGGTACCTGACACTATATAAAAACCTGACGGGTAACCTAAATAACTAAATAACTTACTGGCTAACCAGTGACACCAGTGACGCTTATACGGTGATCACTGGTGAAAGGGTTAACTCTAGGGGCAATCAGGGGGTTAAAATAATATATGGGGGTACCTGACACTAATAAAAACCTGCGGCGAACCTAAAAAAAAATAACTACCTATCTAAAACACCAGCGACACGAATACAGCGATCGGAAAAACAATCGCTTAGTGACGCTGAAGTTGGGGGGTGAAAGGGTTACCTGGGGGGTGATCAAGGGGTTAAACCTTTATTAGGGGGGGTTAGGGGGCTACCCTGGACCTAAAGGGGCCTAATCCTAACTGCCCTGCAACTTTTTACAATCACAGATGACACTAAATGCAGTGATCAGTAAAATAAATGATCACTGCAATCAGTGACACTGTGATTGGGGGCTTTGGGGTGACCTGGGGGGTGATCTGGGGGTGACTGGGGGGTGATTTGTGTGCCTATGTGTACCTACGTGTCAGTGGACTGTTAGTGCACTAACCTGCTTCCTCTCTGCTCGGCGCCGGGAACGGAAAGACCGCGGCGAGGGAGATGACATCACTTCCTCCAGCCTTGTTTACATCACATGGCGGAGGAAGCATTTTCATTGGCCGGGAGCGATCGCGGGGGGGGCGGAATCGAGCGCCCCCCCTCATGCCTGATCGCTCCCGAACACTTAACGGCCGCTCACTGCAGTCCGGATGGACCCCCCAACTGCACAAAGGCGATCACGTAGATCTACGTGATTCTGCCTGTCCGTGCCATTCTGCCGACGTAAATCGGCGGTGGGCGGTCGTTAAGTGGTTAAACATACTATTAAAGAGATCAAAAAAATGAATTTAAAGGACTAGGTGCATGCACGGACTTTATATAATTTAATCTAGATTCCATGATCACTAGAATCAGATTAGACATGCAATCAATGTTATTTTTATTATGCAGTCTAACTTGGGTGGCACTGAAAAATAAAATGGTGTGTTATTATCTTTGGATCCGTTTGATTCAGTTTCATGGGAACTCCTATTTAATGTTCTATCACATTGCAGATTAGCACCACAGTTTATTATAACCCTTAAATCATTGTACACTCAACCTATAGCTAATATTTCTTTTGAGAGCAAGATAAGAAGAGGAACCAGGCGAGAATGTCCTTTATCTCCTATCTTTTTTTCCATTGCTATTGAAAACTATAGCAACTTGCCATGATGTGAAAATTAAAGGATTACTTGGGGAGGTAAAGAACACAACTTTGCTCTATTTTCTGATGGCATATTAATGTTTGTTGATTGTAAACACACTAAAATCAGAAACTATTAAATCCAATCAAACCCACTACCCTACAACTAAAAATTATTTTAAAGCAGTAGTAAATCCAAAAGCAAACACTTTTTATTGTAGCTTACCATTTCTTAGATTTTTTCTTTTTAGTCTTTCTTTCTTCTATTTTCATCTGGCTATCTGACCAGTAAGTCTATTTTAATTCAAAAGAACAAACTCTTTTCCAGATGCATCAGTTTACAGGGATAAGACAAACGATTTAACGCATCCAGGGGTGCTCACAATGATTAGCTTTTATCTAAAACCATTATCCTAAAAGGAAAATATGATTTGCTGTAACTGATTATAAAGTTCTAGCTGGAGTTGAGCTTCAATTTGTTAGAGCATTTAAAGTGGTTCTAGAGGCAGAAGGTGTTTTACATTTATGCATGCTATGCATGAAGATAAAAAACCTGTTTGGGTGCAGCCCCCCCAAAATCCCCCATAAAACCATTTCGATCCAGAAATGTGCATGAGATCAGCGGCTCTCTCAGGTCTCTCTCTCCTCATTGGCTCACACAGCAGTGGGAGCAATTGGCTCTTGTTACTGTCAATCAATGAGCCAATGAGGAAAGTGTGGGGGGGGGAGATTGAACCACACTCTGCGTGTAAATGGACAATGTCCATTCACAGGAGCATGGCTTGTGAGGCTTGCTTTTGGAGGCACTTGGCAGGGGGGAGGAGCCGAGACCCAAAAAGAAGAGGATCGGGGTTGCTCTATGAAAAATCATTGCACAAATTAGGTAAGTATAACATGTTTGTTATTTTTTTATTACAACCTGTAGAATCACTTTAAATCTGCTAGTACATCTACACTACACCTCGGGCGGATTGGCTGGCACCTCCCAAATATTTTATTGTCCCCCCATTAACTGCTTTTTTAACCTCCCTTCTTTTTTTTTCCTCTCCCCTCCCTCTCTTTTTTTGTCCTCCTTGGTTAACTTAATGAATTAATATGTATTGTTTTTGTTCACATATGTCTCGTTGTCAAATTTCTCCTTATTGTTTTCTAGGTGCCATTTCAAGCATAAATCCTGAGAAAGCTAATATAGCAAAACGTGTTGATTTTACACACTTGTACCATTGAATATCATCTGCCTAAATATATCACTTGTTTTTTATTGTGTGGTTTTAATTTGATGTCACTCTGTTTAAATATGATATAATAAACTCTTGTTTTTAATATTCATGTTTTTGTTATTTCCTCATTTGATTGACACATTTAAAGTCCCCCTTTCCTGTGGCCTTTGGAGTTTTCCGTCCTTTATTCTGGATGTGGCTCTCCTCTCCACTGGATTCATTTTATGGTAAAATAACACTATCATCCCCTCAGACTGACAATACTGCTGTCTGCTGTGCCCCCTGTTCTCATTCATCCAGACTGGGGTCACTCTAATACAGGAGGTGTGTTACTGATCAGATCACTAGCTGAAAATAGAGGAAAAAAGCAGCCAAAAAAAACAAAAAAACAACGCAGCCACCACATCAAATGATTAGCAAGTAGCCATATACAGTATAACATTTTTTGGTTTGGGATTTAATACCACTTTAATTTCTTATGGAGAAAAGATTTTTTACCATATCCTGGTATTAAATGTACTTCTTTAATACAATTATATAAAGCTAACTACACATTAGTGCCACCTGCTGTTCCCCCTGTGCCCCTTCATCTAGAGTTGGTCATCCTTAATTCAGGAGGTGTGCTACTGGTCAGATCCCCACCTGTAAACAGAGGGGAAAAAAGCCCCCCCCAAAAAAACGAATGCAGTTACCACATCTAATGATTTGTAATTTGTAAGATTACATTACATTTTGGTTTTGAGTTTAATACTGCTTTATTTCTTATGGAGAAATTATTTTTACTATAATTTGGTATTAAACGTACTCCTTCTCAAAACAATTACTGTATATAAAGCTAACTAACACTAGTGATGAGCCGAACATAGCCAGGTTGGGTTTAAGGCAGGTTAAGTAAATTTTAATAAATTATGGGTACTGAATGCAAACCCTACTGAGGTCAATAGTAGCTGAATGTTAAAGAACAGTAATGGTCATTTTCTAGGCCTATAGGCAAAGAATTGTGGAGGCTGGGCATTGCATTGGTGGACATGTATCAAAGCAAAAACAAACAAAAAACTGTTAAAAAAATTATGTTTGGCTAGGAACAGCAATTATAGTAATGCTTAAAGAGAAACATTAAACATGCAAAACTCCTTTAAATAACATGCTTGGGGATGCCCTACCCTGTCTGTTAAATGGCACATTTGTATGATGTATACAGCTTACTACAACAAAACTAACAATTACAAACACAATACAATTTAATTATTTAATTATTATTTCAGTTTGTCACAATTACAGCTCCTGGCCACCTCCTTCTGTTTATAAACAAATAGTAATAATAACATTAATTCCATTCAACTAAATCAGACCCTTATCCTAGATGACAGTCTTCTAAAGATTTTATTTGGGAGCCCTCCACAGTGTATAAGTATGTTCATTGACCTAAAGGCACACTACATCTGATACCATGTTAAACAAAGCTTTGAATTCAAAATCTTATAAACCTGGGACCTCTTTGTTAGGCCCAATTGTACCCTCATTGGCCATGAATAAGACCTAGAGGGTACAGACGATTGGTCGTTATAATAGTGCCTCTTGTGAGATTGTGGTATCATACAGAAAAAAAAACCACACAGAGTAATAAATCAGTACAGTTAACAAGTAGGTAAAACAGGTTTTTGCAAAAAGGATGATTTAGCCATGTTGATCAATTCATTATTTCGTTCTGGTAACATTTTTGTACGCTAACAGTAGTTCCACTATACATTGGTTGTCTAGGTCTTGTATAGTATTTGAATAGGAAGGAGCAATGTCAGTTTTCAATAAAATAGGGATGTTTGTTATGGCTGCAAATAGTAAGTGCAGTATACTTGACCTGGAGGCGGGTGGGAATGTACGTATGCCTATATGTACTGTATATACTCGAGTATAAGCCCACCCGAATATAAACTGAGGCCCCTAATGTACCACAAAAAACTGGGAAAACTTATTGGCTCGAGTATAAGCCGAGGGTGAGAAATGCAGCAGCTACTGTAAGTGGAAAAGAGGGTCAACAATGCCCATCTGCAGCTGCATACCTCACTGTGTCTATTGCATACCTCCCTGTGCAGATCTGCCTACCTCACTGTGTCCTGTATACCTTCCTGTGTTCATTGCAGCCTACCTGTGTCCTGTGCATGCCTCTGTGTGCCTATTTGCAGCCTCCGTGTGACCATCTGCAGCCTCCGTGTGCCGTTTTGCATTCTCTGTGCCGCTCTGCATTCACGATCAGCGTGTCATAAAAACATATGGTGGCCATTCCAGTATTCAAAAGCCATGCCTCCTCCTCGTCTGTGATAGGCGGAACACTCAATTTCCCAGCATTCAGTGTTCCGCCTATCACGGACATCCGCTCATCCTCATAACGCGGACGAGGATGAGAGGATGTCCATGATAGGCTGAACACTGACTGCTGGGAAATTGAGTGTTCCGCCTATCACAGACGAGGAATACTGGAATGGCTGCCGTCTGTCTGCATTACACGCTGATCAGGTAGGCAGATGGCGGCGACTCGAGTATAAGCCAAGGGGGGCACTTTCAGCCTAAAAAAAAGGGCTGAAAATCTCGGCTTATACTCGAGTATATACGGTAATAAAGCGTTTCCTGCTCTACCAGCTCAGATACAAGGGTGGAAATTTTGTTCCAGTAAGATGTTAAGGATTTAAAGCACCAAAACTTTTCAACATATGATAGGGTGTAAGGTACAATCTATGAATAATTTTCTGAAACATATCTGTATGTGAGGTGCAGTGAGATGATTTGAGTAAGGAACAAATGGATGTTAACCACTGGTTACCTGTGAATTTACAGCCCAGTTCATATTCCTATTTGAGTAAATACTGAGCTTTAGAGAATATGGAGTGATTCATCAGAGCTTCGTAAAATACTGATATCCATTTTTTGCTTTTGTAGGGTCATTTAAGAAAATATAGATTGGAATTAATAGTGCAGGTACATAGGTTATGTTGTAGTAAGTTGGTTAATGGTATGAATTTTAAGAGGAGCCCCATGCAAAAAGGTCCTCCCAAATTTCAAACCAAACCCTTAAGATCTGGCATGGTGAAAAAAAAAGTGTGAGATCCCCAAAAAATCCATAACAAAACCTTATCAGAGCATGCAGGCGGTGGGTCAGGAAATGGAGGGTGAGCATGCAGCCCCCCTCCTGAACTATTCCAGGCCACATACCCTCAACATGGAAGAGTACCTTGTCAGGGAGGGACCCTTGTTGATAAGGACGAGGACCTCTTCCCCACGATCCAGTGGTTATGGGGGTCTTTGAACAGTGGTCTTATTGGAATTTGGAAGCCCATTTAGCAAGAAGGGGACATCCAGATACCAGCCCCCCTATGTGAAGGAATAAGGGGTACATAGTACCTCTATTCATAAAGGAAAAAAAAAAACTGTCACAAGTCCTGTAATAAGAAAAAAAAAACACAATGTACATCCACCATTAATCACATCATCCAGTGATGAAGACTATGCCAATCACAATGCCCAATGGCTGCCGGCCCACCTAAAGAAAATAAAGCTGCCCACCAATACACATCCAGTCCCATTGCTTCCTTCGTACCGAAAGACAAGTGAATGGTGCCAGTGATGTCACTGTTTGTTTGCTGTGCCTTCACCCACTGGCGTCCTTAACCATTGACAGCAGTAAGCTGTCATGTATAATAGCAGAAATAATGCTACTATTATACATAACGTTCAGCTCCTGCCAGAATCCCTGATCACCTGAACAGCCAAGGTTTGATCCTAACTTGGGTTCAGATTTAACCATAAGCTTATCCCTACTACACACCTTTATTCAAACAATTGTTCGAAGAAATTTATAGGCAACCTATCTTGGATGGAAATATTAAATGCTTTGAAAATTACCTAAACTACTATATTACTTTAGAACCCTGCTCCTTTAGATTCCACTAAAAAACTGAAAAAAACTCCAATCCCGGCTCATTACCTTTATTTGGGGTTCTAGATTATATATATTTTCCCCCAACGTTTAGTAAACATGGTGAATCTTCACATTCTCAAATACTCAATCACATACAAAAAGATAAAAAAAAAAAACAGAATGTTTGCTTGCACGGGATTGGATGATGAGCTTCACCGTATCCTACAAACTCCTTTGCAAAGTGCAACTTTCCTTTCAAAATGAAAAACCTATTTATCAACTTCATCACATTATTGGAATAGCTAGGACTCCACATCTAAATTATTTTCATTACAGTCCCAACATATGCCACAAGCCCTTCTCTATAATCAATTTCCCCACCTGGAATGGATATGACTGCATTTAAAAGGTGAATAGATAGAGGTCTGTAAAGAATAGGCCATTTTATTGATTTCAAGGGTCTTCTCTCAAAGGACCACTTGATTAATACTTTTAAGATTTCTTCATGCAAGACATTTAGATTTGATAAAGTTATACAGTTTATACACATCATTCATTAAACAGAGGCAATTTCCACTATGACACCCTTTCAGCATTGGTGTTTTATCTCACCAGGACAAAAATATTTCATATACACTTATGTACTACTACTACATTTAAACTACCCTATATGAATAAGTAGGAATCAGACATTGAATAAACTATAAAAATCGAAGATTGGCAAAAATGAAATATACAAGCCTAAAAGGGATAAATTACCAGTAATATGTTTCTCTTAGAAGCAAAATGTAAGGTTATCACCAGGCGATGCTTGGTTCCTTCTACATAAAAATATATTTTTCACAATGTTTCAGACAATGTGGCTCCCAAGGAACATTGTATCATATCTGGTGGCAGTGCCCCATTATTTGACACTTCGGTAAAAGATATGCTTTTATTTACACAGTTACTGACCTTAATATTTACAAAAATCTGCCTGTAGCCCTTCTTAATGAACCAATAACAGGAATACCAAAACACTTTCAATCCATGATGTTCTAACTTTTTAGCAGAGAAAATATCAATTGCTAGATCATGGAAACCACCTAGATTTAATTCAGTGTCAACTTTACTTTTATGTTATGTAGCAATACCCCCTAGAGGGCCGCTGGTTAGTTTTGGGTTTTGCACGTTACCGCTTCAACTTCATTGTCCGGGTAGGAAAGTCTGTAGTAATGCAATGTCCACACAGATGTAAAACCTCAAACAGTTAGGCTTTATTTTTTCTTATGCAGTAAACGTTGAGAAGTAGAAGGCATAGAAGTGTAGGGGAAGGTTCAGGCACTCGCCACAAAATATAACAGTCTCAGATCAAAGTCACTCACCACTCTCAATGTTAAAGTGGGTATTGGTCACCCGGATAGTCCCCTCTCAAATGGCCTAGCAGCAGGGATGAAACACAAATCAGCAACAGGGCAGCCTCTGCCACAGACTGCCCAAGATGAAGCAGGTCTCTGCCACAGACCTTTTAAAGTTGAGCAAATGGATAGGCCAGGAATCCTCTGCCACAGGATTTTAATGTCCCAAACTTCCAGCCATACAGTTAAAGGGCCTTTAAGCCAATCCGGCGAACTGCAGGGCTTGTAATATAGCGGATCCCTCCTTGCCAAAGTTACCAGGCTTCACCCGAGACAGCAGCACTCTGCCGGTCTCCTCCAGGGCAGGTCCTCCACTGGTCTCCTTCACCAAGATAGCTTCCTTCCCATGTGGACGGACAGCTTGGGATCCCCTCTCCGACTGTAGGCCCCAGCCAGACTAGCTGGGCCTACTAGATAGCGATGCAGCCTCGGGCCAACGTAGCCCCGAAACCAGGACCACATACACATACCTCGCGCCCGGAGGGCTGCGAGGCGAGAACCGACCCCAATCAATGGCGTCTGCCCCTTAAGTATCCCCTCCCAGCAGGCACAGAGGGTCAACCACTCCCACTGTACCGCTGCAGAGAAGGGCCACTCAATGCACCGTGGTTGGCCCATGTTCCAACAGGTGCCTGAGGTGGTAACTCCACCTACAGGCAATAAGGGAAAATGCTATCGGGCAACCCACAGCTAGAGCAGAGGTAAAATTAAATGCAATTCAACCGTCTGAGCCCAACTACTGGCTCAGACATTCCTCTATATTTTTAAATAGCGTCCCAACCTTTTGGGGATGGCGCTACAGTTACATAGTTACATAGTTGGTAAGGTTGAATAAAAACAACTGTCCACCCAGTTCAACCTGTGCACATCCAAGAGTGTTTCAAACTATCCATACTTCCTGCCGACACCACCAATTGTGGAAGAGAGTTCCACATCCTTACCGCCCTGACCGTGAAACCCCCCTACACAGCTTAGGGTTAAACCGCTTCTCTACCAGTCTCATTGTGTGGCCCTGTGTCCTCTTACACCCCCTGGGACTGAAACATTTCATACTAATGCTGGGATCCTCGTTGAGATATTTGTATATTGCTATCAAATCTCCTCTCAAGCGTCTCTTCTCCAGGGAGAACAAATGTAGCGCTTGTAGTCGTTCCTCATAATTCTCATAATTGAGGTCCTCCAGTCCCCATATTAATTTAGTTGCCCTTCTCTGGACTCTCTCCAGCTCCAGCTCATCCTTTCTGAGGATTGGTGACAGAACAGGATGGAATACTCCAGATGCAGCCGAGCCAGAGTTTTATAAAGTGGCAGAATAATCGTTTTATCTCTGGAGTAAATTCCTTTTTTTTTGGGATTACAATTTTTTATGGATTATAATAATGAAAAAAGTAGCCAGTGTTTAAAAACTGTTTAGCAGAGTTGAAAATTTAAGGGCCACTGAATTGAATGTCTTTCTCAATAATTTTTTGTGCCTTGGACCATTTCACTCTTTGTTTCTGACACTGCAAGGATGAAATTTCATACTCATCTGTATAAATCCACCTTTACAGCACCGTCACAAACATTAAAGTGGAGTTCCACCCAGAAAAAAAAAATTTCCCCCAAAAATCCCCCCAAAAATATTTAAAAAAAATGTTATACTCACCGAAATACCTGTTGCTATGCGGAAGTCCGTAATCTGCCTCTTCTGTAACCACGGTCTGTTTTCTTCCCCATCCTCTTCTAGTGAATGGGGCACGCTGCTTTCTGGGAACTGTGTGTAATCCCAGAGAGCAGCCGCCCATTCACAAGTCGGCGCGAAACTCGCGCATGCGCAGTAGGAAACAGGCAGTGAAGCCGTGAGGCTTCACTGCCTGTTTCCCTTAGTGTGGATAGTGGCGCGGGACCTGCACCGAACGAGGGATCAGCATCGGGGGGGGTCATCAGCGCCGGAGAGTAGGACAGGTAAGTGTCCATATTAAAAGTCAGCAGCTACACTGTTAGTAGCTGCTGACTTTAAAAAAAAAAATTGCGGGTGGAGCTCCACTTTAACTTGTTTATCGGCTCTGCCTCCTCTTCAGAGTGAAGGCAGGGTCTCTAAAGATTGTGTTTATTTACCTCAATAGAACCTGCTCCTCCCATTAATGCAAATAAGTGCAGCAGTACACTATTAAATTGGATGATTGGCCAAGAGATTAAACAGTATCAAACAAATTCCTCCTATCGCATGGAAACATGAGCAATTTGGAGAATGTGAATAGGATTTTTATGACACACCACTTAGTGCACATTATTAAGAGCATACTAACAACAACCTACAAAGCCAACCTACAACGCCATCCACAACCCCAGCTACACCACCAACCTAGTCTCAAATTACCAACCTAATAATTCTATTCAATATCCCAAGACCTCCTGCTCGCTAGCTCCCTCATCATCTCCTCCCATGCTCGCCTCCAGGACTTTTCCTGAGCCTCCTCCATTCTATGGAACTCCCTACCCCAATCTGTCCAACTATCTCCTACTCTGTTTGCTTTTAAATGATCCCTAAAAACCCTTCTGCCCCCAACTCTAACAAACAGGACCCTCTGATTCCTCCTTTATTAAATTGTATTGTAACTGTACTGTCTGCCCTCATGTTGTAAAGCGCTGCACAAAATGTTGACACTATATAAATCCTGTATAATATTATTAAAAATAATAATAGAAATATGAACCTAATATCTTTAATAATCACTTATGAAGCAGTTTAAGTCAAATTCCACATTTAAAGCACTAGGGGTAGGTGTTTTCAGTACATAAATTAATTTGGAATAATTTTTGACTCAAAGTTTTAATTTCATTACTACCTCTCCAGTTCTTGTTAACTGTCTCAATGCCCCAGAATGTCATACCTGATGAATCCTTGTTACAGTACAATGCAAAATACTAATGTGGGGTCATTGAATACAATTATAGACCACCAAGAAGCAATGGATTCAGTAAAATGGGCAGTGAAAAGAGACAAATAACTAAAAATAAGAGAAAATATGTTTTTGGTACAATGCTGTATATTATAGGCAAGCAATGGGTATTGTGATGAGTGCACAATTTGCCCCCAGCATAGTAAATTTATTTATGGCAAGATGGGAGGAAAGAGTGGTATTCAGATCGGAGCAATTCGTATTATACCACAGATTCATAGATGATATTATAATGATATTATAATGATGTGGAGGGACATTGAAGAAATCCCCACTCAACAGAAACCAGAAGAATTTGACTTGGAAAATAAATAATAATAAGATTAATTTCTTTGAAGACTAGAGTAGATGAAAACAGAGTCAGTACCTACACTTTCTTCAAGTTGACAGACAGAAACAGCTATATTTCAAAAGACATCTGTCATCACACTTCATGGTTGATGTACATCTTGAATGGTCAGTTATTAGTAATCAGACAAAACTGCACTTTATGAAAAAGACTATGAAGAACTACAAGGGTGGGGCAATTGTTAATTAAAAAGGCAATGACAAGAAAATAATAAAAGAACAGATAGAGAAAGTAAAACAAGCAGAAAGGAAGGAGTTGCTTGCAGATAAACAAATAATGATGGGGAAAGTGATTATTCATGTATTGGCTTTATTCTTAGATTATAATAAACAGTACAAACAGGTAGAGAGAATAATTAAAACATTTTGGCTAATATTAACAGCAGACAGACACTTGGGGGAATATTATTGGAAAAGCCTAAATTAAATTATAGGAAACTGCCAATTTTGTGGAACTGTGTAGTGAAAACTGTGTGACTTTTTTTATTTTATAGGTAAAAAAGAGGGGAGAGTGGATAGATGGTGAAGGATACATATGTGAAACAAGATATCTCAGAAACTAGACGTCAAGAGACAGTTTATACTGTGAGACATTTTTTTTCACTGTTACAAGTGGTCACATAAATAATTTGTTTATTTATAATTTGTATATGTTGAATGAAGTAGACATTTTTCAACATGCAGGATGATTTTGTTTATTGGTTGTTTGAAATTGTTATACTTTCTGTACATAGCAGTGCTGCATTTATGTTATTATAATATTTGTGATGAAGTGCATGGTACACTAAGAAGTGTGAGCAGTAGCAATAGGATAAATGTATTAAATAAGCACAAATAATTTTGATTGTGCAAGAGTATATTGTCACATCTCCATCCTCTCAGTATATTGTCACAAAATCTACAATGCATGACCTGTTTCTAGAGTAAAAACTGGCAATGTTTGGATTAGCTACTATAGGAAATAATTGCTGTATCATTAGGGGTGCAACGGACCCTCATTGATCCGTGATCCGTACGGATCAACACCTTCGGGTCCTTGGTCCAACCGGCGGCGGCCGCTGTCTCGTCACATTCGGCTCTCCATCACAGATTGCTCTGGAATTGACGTTTCGTCGCCGCCATCTTGCTACACCCCACACTCCTGCACAGTAATGATAGAGTGAGAAGGGGGCAAGCGGACACCCACCAGAGTTTTAGATTTCACTGTTATATTCAACACAAAACGGAGCTTATATGCTTAAATACAGTATTTGTAAATCCGACGGACTGTTTAAATGTTAAATGTGAAAATCAGAGGCGTTCTGTCAGATTAGCAACCATGTAAGGTCAGCAGGTTTGCTGCTGCTTTTAAAATTTAACATCTAAACAGTCCGTCGGATTTCCAAATACTGTATTTAAGCATATAAGCTCTGTTTTGTGTTGAAAATCAATGTGAAATCTAAAACTCCGGTGGGTGTAACAAGATGTCCGCTTGCCCCCTTCTCATAAAAGTGTTAATAAACAAAAAGACAAAACTTATGTTTATTTGTCTTTTTTTTTTGCTGATCCGAAAAATTATCCGATCCGTGACTCTGATCCGAGGAACGATCCGATGTACCCCTATGTACCATAGTTGCCAACATTCTCAAAAAATGCATGTAGGTGGGGTATTTTTATAATTAGGGGGTGGGGCATTCATTTGTAGACGTAGCGATGGGTAGAAAATGCAGCGCGCATAGTGCACCACGGTGAAAAGAGGGGCGTGGTCTGAATATCAGGCGTGGCTTAAAGGGGCTGTAGTTAGAGTCTGAGATGAAAGAGGGATGGGGGAAGAAGGAAGAGAGGGATGGAGGGAGAAAGAAAGGCATGGAGAAAGAAAAAAAGAGAAAGAGATAAGGAGGGAAGAAGAAGAGAGAAGGAAGGAAAGAAACAGGGATGGAGGGACAGCAGGCCCAGATCCAACACCACAATAGAAATATGTGGATTCCAGAAAGTTTAACAATCAACAGATAAAGATACTCCAAACACCTGGTGTTGGCGCTTCAATCATCATGGATGATTGAAGCACATTATTTCTTATATTACATTGTATAATAAAATGAAATAGTTCAACTCACAATATTCAGAATCAGTGGGAGCCTTGAGTGTGTCACTTGCCACCATTGCCTACCATCAGATGCAGCATGTCACTTGCCACATTGCCTGCCACCAGATGCAGCGTTCACTTGCCACGTCGCCTGCTACCAGATGCAGCTTGGCTCACTTGTCACCAGATGAAGTTTGTGTCACTTGTCACCACAGATGCAGCTTGTCACTTGTCAACACAGATGCATCGCTCTCTTGTCAACACAGATACAGCTTGTCACTTGTCACCACAGATGCAGCGCTCCCTTGCCACCACAGATGCAGCTCGTCTCTTGTCACCACAAGGGCAGCACTCGCTTGTCACCACAGATGCAGTGCTCACTTGTCACCACAGATGCAGCACACTTGTCACCACAGATGCAGTTCTCACTTGTCACCACAGAGGCAGCGCTCACTTGTCACTACAGATGCAGCTTGTAATTTTGTCACCACAGATGCAGCACACTTGTTACCACAGATACAGCTTGTCACTTGTCACCACAGATACAGCTTGTCACTTGTCACCACAGATGCAGCACACTTGTCACCACAGATACAGCTTGTCACTTGTCACCACAGATACAGATTGTCACCACAGATACAGCTTGTCACTTTGTCACCACAGGTGCAGCTTGTCACTTTGTCACCACAGATGCAGCTAGTCCATGATGCTCTGTCTTGGTGATTTGGTCTCCGTGCCATTTACAGAAGACCAACTCTCGTGGAGGCTGAAGGGAAGAAACAAGAGGTGAAGCCTGGGTGGCAATGAAAGCAGCTGCCAATAGAAATGGAGCTGCTCCTCCCCCCTATGCTTTAGAGGATGCCCAGTACAGGGCTCCCTCATACACACATTCTGGGATTGTACACATCTTAAAACTACATGGCATCAAGCTAAAAACAAAATAGAACAAATAATAGGTAGAAGAATTGAACTGACATCTAAAATGTGCCTCCTTTTCTATCCTATTCCTGATATTTCTATAGCTCATACCAGGCTAATACACATATTGTTCAGCTCAATACACTGGGCTAAAGCTCTCAACTGGCATTCCTCTACTGTGCCATGGTCTTAAATTATGAATCACATGCTGACCAATGGCCATCAAGCTATCAGAACATATCTATCACACTTTATTCGATACTATGGACACATATGATAAAAAATGGAAACCTTGGGATCTATCTCTGTTGGTTCATGGAACTACAATATGATACTGTTGATTCTTTTATCATTAAAAAAATCTATAAGACATTATAGAGTTATAAAGATCTTATCAATGAATTAATTATACATCCCATTGTTTGTATCCCTCCCTCTTATATCACTGCTAATTATACATTATGCTGATATTTTTTGCACCCTTCTTTTTATATATGTACCTTTTACCAATGTACAGTTAAAATTGTATTGAGACTTATTTTTTCAATAAACCGTTTGTAAACAAAAAAGAAATGGAGCTGCTCCATTTTTAGTGGCAGCCACTTTCATTGCCACCCGGGCTTTGCCTCTTGTTTCTTCCTCATGAGAGCTGGTCTTCTGTAAAATGGCGTAATAGTGCCAGCCGCTAGCGGCGGCTCTGGTGAAAAATCTGGAAAACTCCAATTCCCTGTGAAATTTCCCAGGACACGGTAAGATCAGGACAAGGGTCTAAATACAGGAATGTCCTGGGAAATTCGGGACTGTTGGCAACTATGCTGTACTGCATAAAAATGTTCGGTATTACATAAATTACATAAAATGTTTGGCATTACATAAATTGCTCACACTAAAACAAAATGCACAAAAAAGAGTCACTCGAATACATGTGGTAAAATCCCCAGTTGATATATTGAGATATGGTAAATACTCTTGATTCAGATGTGCAACATATAATTGATAGATGTAGCACTACATTTTCTGCTTTTTATATGTAAGTGAGTGTACAGCAACCAGGGGTTAGGTAAAGAAGAAGTCCAGGTTTTCACACAATTTACATGCTGGCCCAAACGGACTATGTTCCTCACTAATAGGGATGATCCCAATGTTCAAGTCGAACGTAAGTTCGACTCGAACATCCGGTGTTTGTTTCTTTGTAGAACAAACAAATATATGGAGCGCTCGCAGCAATTTTGCCCGCCGCGGAGCACCCCATAATGCACTGCGATATCGCAGCGCATTGATGGCTGCTGATTGGCCAAAGCATGCCCCTGACCTGCATGCTTTGGAAAATCAGAGCGCAATGTGCTATGAGAGCCATGATTGGCCAAAGGCACCCATGGCTCAAGTCCACACCCCGCACTATATAAGGCTGCTGTGGCCGTATATAGTGAATGAATGTAGATTAGGTAGGTAGTGTAGTGTAGTGTGCAGTCAGTCAGTGTAAAATATATATAATACAGTTCAGAGTATTCAGTGCAGTTAGTGTAGTATATATTATACAGTTCAGAGAATATAGTGCAGTTAGTGTAGTATATATTATACAGTTCAGAGTATATAGTGAAGTCTGTATAGTATATATAATACAGTTCAGAGTATATTAGACTTGTGCACAACGGAAAAATTTGTTTCGCTTCGGTTCGTTTCGTTTCTTGTGCACAACGGAAACATTTGTTTAGTTTTGGTTCGTTTCTTTTCGGTCCTGTTGATTCGTAATCGTTCGTAATTTTGCTAGACGGGATTTTTCGTGTTCGGACTAATTCGTACATTCGGTAGAGTACATTGTTTTTCGTTGATTCTGGACACAACTCCTACTTTCGTAACTTTTTTTTGGTTCATTGATTCGTAATTTTCCGTGTCTCTCTCACAACGACGCTGCCTATTATGCCTAATGTGCTTCGAATGGATTTGTACTTTTCGAAATACATAGTGGTTATTTGTAACGATTCGAAATCTTGTATTTTACTTTTGTTTTTTACATGCGGCTATAGCCTCCGCCCCTGTACACCATTTTGAGAGGGAGTTCAGCACGGTGAGGGAGAAGCAGAGAGCAGAGCAGAGTGTTATTGTGCTTCGAATGGATTCGTACATTTGTAACTTTTATCATAACGAATTATGCCGAAGACATTCGGGCATTCGCTATTTGCGATATAATTTATTTCGGATTCGGTTTTATTCGTAATTGCTTTGTTCGGAAATTCGAATGCTTCCGAATGTCCGAAAGTTGCTAAATTCGGACAAATTTTGATTCGTTACAAAATGAATTGCACAAGCCTAGAGTATATAATGCAGTCTGGATAGTATATATAATGCCGTTCAGAGTATATAGTGCAGTTCGTATAGTATATATAATACAGTTCAGTGTATATAGTGCAGTCCGTATAGTATATATAATACAGTTCAGAGTATATAGTGGAGTCCATATAGTATATATAATACAGCTCAGAGTATATAGTGCAGTCAGTGTAGTATATATAATACAGTGGAGAGTATATAGTGTCATCAATGTAGTATATATAATTCATTGCAGAGTATATAATGCAGTCAGTGTAGTATATATAATACAGTCGTGACTCGTGAATTTATATCGCAATCAGTGTAGTATATATAATACAGTGCAGGGTATATAGTGCAGTGCAGAGTATATAATACAGTGTATTGAAATGGCTAAGGGGAACCCTATGACAGAATTAAGAAAAAAAATGGCGTGGGGTCCCCCCAAAATCCATACGAGACCCTTATCCGAGCAAGCAGCCTGGCAGGCCAGAAAAGGGGGGAAAGAAATTGCACCCCTCCTGAACCATACCAGGTCGCTTGCCCTCAACATGGGAAGGGTGCTTTGGGGTGCCCCCCAAAGCACCTTGTCCCCATGCTGATGGGGACAAGAGTCTCTTCCCGGTAACCCTGGCCGGTGGTTGTCAGGGTCTGCGGGCTGGGGGCTTATCAGAATCTAAAATCCCCCTTTAACAAGGGGGCCCTCAGGTCCCGCCCCCCCATGTGAATGGGTATCAGGTACATTGTACCCCTACCCATTCACCAAAAAAAGTGTCAAAAAGTAAAAACCACAATAGACAGTTTTTGACAATTCCATTTTAAAAAAAAAGTCTCCCGCAATGTCCAACCATCTTCAATCACACCACCCGACGGACCCCAAAAAATTGTTTTTTTTTTAAAAAGCTCCGCCTCGATGGGAGGCATCCCGTTGACTGCTGTCTCTTGGCTTTGACAGCTGTTATATAGGCAAGGGCGGGGTCACCCAGTGGCATAACTGAGTGACCTGCCCCTTCTGACATCATGTGACGTCATATGACATCAGATGGGGTGGGGTCATCAGGTTATGTCAATGGGTTTCCCCGCCCATGCCTATATGAAAAATGCTTTTTACATTTTTTCCAATTTTTAGGGTTCATCGGGTGGCGTGATTGAAGATGGATGGACATTGCGGGACACTTTTTCTTCGTTTTTAATAAAGGAATTGTCAAAAACTGTCTGTTGTGGTTTTTACTTTTTGATACTTTTTTGGGTGAATGGGTAGGGATACAATGTGCCCGATACCCATTCACATGGGGGCAATCTGGGGGCCCCCAATTCCGATAAGCCCCCCAGCCCGCAGACCCCGACAACCAATGGCTAGGGTTGTCTGGCAGAGGCTCTTGTCCCCATCAACTTGGGGAGAAGGTGCTTTGGGGGGACCCCAAAGCACCCTCCCCATGTTGAGGGCATGTGGCCTGGTATGGTTCAGGAGGGGGGTGCTCGCTCATCCCATTCCTATCCTGACCTCCAGGCTGCATGCTCGTATAAGGGTCTGGTATGGATTTTGGAGGGACCCCCACGCCAATTTTTTTTACATTTTGGCATGGAGTTCCCCTTAATATCCATACCAGACCCGAAGGGCCTGGTATGGACTAGGGGGGGACCCTACGCCATTTTTGTCCTTGATTTTCCATCTATATTGCCGGGAGCTGGCAATACATTACAGCCGCGAGCAAGTTTAAATTGCATTTTTTCCTTTAGAAATGACATTATAGCTGTGGCACTGTTATATACATCGCACAGATGTGGCACTTTACAAGCAGACAAAGGGGACCCCCCAGGCACGATATTTAAAGGAATATTAAATTTTTATTGTTTCACTTTAAGCTTTATTAACCACTTCCAATCTGGGCCAATTCTGACACTTCGCTCCTACATGTAAAAATCCTAATTTTTTTGCTAGAAAATTACATAGAACCCCCAAATACTATATACGTTTTTTTTTAGCAAAGACCCTAGAGAATACAATGGCGGTCATTGCAACTTTTTATCTCGCACAGTATTTGCGCAGCAATTTTTAAAACACATATTTTTTGAAAAAAAAAAACAGTTTTATGCTTAAAAAAAAACAAAATAGTAAAGTTAGCCCAATTATTTAGCATAATGTGAAAGATGAAGTTACACAGAGTAAATAGATACCTAACAAGTCACGCTTCAAAATTGCACACGCTCGTGGAATGGCGCCAAACTTCGGAACTTAAAAATCCCCATAGGCAACGTTTTAATTTTTTTTTACTGGTTACATGTTTTGAGTTACAGAGGAGGTCTAGGGCTAGAATTATTGCTCTCGTTCTAACGTTCACAGCGACACCTCACATGTGTGGTTTGAACACCGTTTTCATATGTGGGCGGGACTTACGTATGCGTTCGCTTCTGCGTGCAAACACACGGGGACAGGGGCACTTTAAACATTGTTTATTGTTAATTTTACTTAAAAATGTTTTATTTTGACTCTTTAAAAAATAAATAAAAATTATCACTTTTATTCCTATTACAAGGAATGTAAACATCCCTTGTAATAGGAATATGACATGATCGGTCCTCTTTACAGTGAGATATGGGGTCAATAAGATCCCACATCTCACCTCTAGGCTGGGAATCCTAAAATAATAAAAAAAATAAAACGATCACTGCTTCCTAGCCGAGGCGGCGCCAGTTTTTTGAATGCAGAGGCCGGGCGTGACGTCATAACATCGCGCCTGGCCTCCGACGATCAAAGAGACTACAGCGACCATCTGGTCCGCCGGAAATATCTATGATCAGCATCCAGGGCCGGCGGATCCCTTCACCGACTCACCGATCGCACAGGTGAGTCGGTAGAAGCACCGGAGGGCGGCGGGAGGGGGGACATCCCCTTTTGCCACCCATAGGAATGTTCAACCGCCGCTATGATCATTCTTATGGTGTGGGGAATCGCCGGCTGAAAATGCAGATATCTGAATGATGCCTGTAGCTGCAGGCATCATTCAAATATAGCCCCACAAAGCCCAGGACGTCATATGACGGCCTGCGGATGTGAAGTGGTTAAAATCACTGCTCCTGAAAAAAATATTGTTTTAAAAACTTTTTTGCATTGATACATGTCCCCTGGGGCAGTACCCGGGTCCCCATACACTTTTTATGGCAATAATTTGCATATAAGCCTTTATTATTATTATTATACACAATTTATATAGCGCCAACAGTTTACGCAGTGCTTTACAATGTATAGGGGGGACAACACAATTACAGTACAGTTCAATACAAAAGGTACAGGAGGGCCCTGCTCGTAGAGCGTACATTCTAAAGGGAGGGGTGGTGGTACAAAAGGTAATAATTAGCACTTTAAAATTAGCACTTTTTCATGTTCGTGTCCCATATACTTTAAAAGGGTTTGCATGTTCACTAGAACTTTTCGCCTGTTTGCGAAGTTCTGGTGCGAACCAAACCGGGGGGTGTTCGGCCCATTCCTACTCACTAACCTGTGAGGCCGCTGCATGTGCAGTATAAACTGTATGTAACTGAGGCTACATACAGAATACCACAGTGTGTTCCAGGTGCGAGTGGAGACTTCCTGTCTCATACCTAGAGCACAGGAGGTATGAATATAAGGGAGGTATTCAGTAGGTCCCTACTGAAAAAAGGACGTCAATTTTGTTTGGGTACAACGTAGCATGACCGCGCAATTGTCAGTTAAAGCGACGCAGTTTGCATAATTTGTATGGGCCAAGCTGGCCCAAACGAACTATGTCCCTCACTAACCGGTTAGGCTACTGGATGTGTGGTATAAACTGTATGTAGCTGTAGCTACATACAGCATATACACTGTGTTCCAGGTGCGAGCGGAGACTTCCTGTCTCATACACGGAACACAGGAGAGTCTACAGCAGTGGTGCTTAGCCATTCAGAGGGAGCAATGTATTCTATCAATGTCAGGAAGGGCAAGCCAGTAATCAAAATTTCAACAGCAGAAGAACATCTGTGCATCATTTTCCAATGAGAAGAGCCAAGCGGGGTGCGTACATGCGCAGAAAGGTGAATGACGGTGCGCGTGCGCGCAGGGGGTTGCGTGTGCGCAGGGGGTGCGCGTGCATGTTGTGACAGATGTGCTATTTAAAGAAAACTGATGCCAAGGTTCAATGCTGTCTGGTCTACAGCGTTCCCTGTGACCCTTGCTACATGTTATCCTGAAAACCTGTTCCAGTAGACTTTTGGCTTGTTCCTGACTTCCCCTGCTATCCGCCTGCATGTGATCCCGGCTTGTCCTGACTCTGCTCCTGTCTATTCCTTGGTAACCTTACTGCCCGCCTGTTACTGACTTGGCCTGTACCCTGACTTTGCTCCAGCCACCACATCTGTTCCTGATCTGTCCGCTAGTGTATGACCCGGCTTACCTGTACCTGTCTGTGTTCTGATCTACAGAACACCTCCTCGCTGACTGCTGTGCCCTGCTTCCAGTCTGATCCTGTATCCAGTATGCCAGCTGTTCCAGTTATCCTCATTGCTGAAAGTCTCTCCACGGCATCATCAGAAGTTCCGACCAGCCCCTACATCAGCGAACCTGCCAGGCACTTGTGCCACTCTGCATTCCCGAACTTCCTGTGCACTCTATCAGGGGTTCTCGAATCAGAGGTGTAAGAGAGTCCTTCCTCTGCATACTGGGCTCTACAATCAGGTACATGACAATCAAGGAATAAAAAGCTTCCTCTGATTGGCTGTCAGAGATGTGACATCATCAGCCCGCCTCTCACTCAACCAATCAGAGGAAGCTTTGTCATTATCCCTTACACTTGTCAGACTGTCTAATAATGATGAGGTCCGACTGGACTTTTAATGCTTGTCCCTACTGAAAAGAAAGGTTAGGCCCACATATGGTTATGTTTCTTATCAATTTGTGTCTGGAGAATTAAACTCACTCATCACTGTCTCCTGAACACTGATAGGCCCTTTTGTACAGGGTTAAATATAAAATTTGGTTTAAAAGGTGTATGGACTATATACACATCTCCAAATTCCTTCAGGTCAAAATCTGAAACATCCCCATTTCCTTCCAAACAACTAACCTGTCCTCATTTTCATTTGCAGTCTAATTTTACAATAATATTGGAGTGGTCCTCTATTCTTACAGAATTATTTTGTTTTATGTGAAAAAAAGGTTACAATGTCAATGCTCTCATACATTTAAACAGAAAAAAATAAATTGTGGGGAAATGTTGCTGCATATCTAAAACCTTTTATTATTAAAAAAATCTCTCCATGTGTTGACTGATTTTGAGATTATTTAAAAATTCTACCAATAGAGGGGACATCTTTTAATCACTGTTTCTATTTTTGTTGAAATTTTTTTGTTCCTCCCCTACACCCTCGTCTACGTGGTTTTTATTTTTAATCCCAGATGAGTTGGGGTTAAGAGTATTTGGATAAAAGGGCTCAACAAGCCCATGAAACCGTAACCACAAACCCCCAAAGTATTTGAACACAAACAAAAAACACACTGAATGCACTCCCTAAGCAAGTGATCTTCAATACCACCAACACCTCCTGTTACAAATCTAAATTAATAGTCAGTTTTATATGTGATACTGTTTGTAAAATGGAAGAAATGCCATAAGCATACATGATTCTAACCTTTTCTTTCAGAAAGGACAAGCGTTAAAATTCCTTAAAGAGGTCCTTTACCCTATGCATATTAATTTAGTTAAACAACAAATAAATCCTAGCATCTTTCCAAATGCATCCCTGCAAGTTTGAATGCCATCCATGTTTCTGTCCCTGTGTAATCAGCCCTTAAAGCTGCCGTCTGTCTCCAGCAACATCATTAATCACAGTGCACCTCGACATTTCTCTGAAAAACATAATTCAGATACTGCACGGTTTTCTGCTTTGGGTATTGAAGCTATTTCATTAGATCTAACCAAAGGAGAAAGATTCAGAAGGATACTTTAATCCCGTATGGGTTAAATAAAGAAATTGAAACACATATTTTGCTTTAATTGTTAATCCACTTTTATTATTAACTAGTGATGAGTCAAAGATGCCTGGGTTCAGTACGAGCAGGGTTCAAGCATTAATAAAGTTTGTATGTGGAATCCAAACCCCACTGAAGTCAATAGGAGCTGAATGTTAAAAAAGGTAATGTAATTTTCTAGGCGGATAGACAAGGCGTTGTCAAACAAATGACATTGGGGAAGGGCACTGCCCTAGGGCACATGTACCAAAGCAAAAAAAAAACATTTGGAAGGGAGCAGGGATTTTAATAATGCTTAAAGTGAAACATCAAAAATGAAAAATTCAATTAAATAACATGTCTGGGGAAGCTTTGACCCTTCTTGTGAAGTGTGCAATTGTCTCTACTAAAGCAAAACTGACATTTACAAAAAAAAGTGCATTACTTTGCAGGGAAAATGACAGCTCCTAAAGGCTTTTTATCAGTGGTTGGGGGTTCCAATATCCTTTATAACAGACCTTTTATCTTAGTTGAAGGCCTGATACATATTTTTTTTTCATAATTGTATTTTTATTAAAGTTTTACAAAATTACAAATATAAATCATACAGAGAAAATATAATAGATGCAGCCACGTGTGCCCATCATATTCAGCCACTTGGGCCCATCAAATGAAGCCACTTGTTCCCATCATATGCAGCCACTTGTGCCCATCATATGCAGCCACAAGTTGCCAATTGCCTTCAGAAGTCACCTACTTAGTAAATAGAGATCCACCTGTGTGTAATTTAATCTCAGTATAAATACAGCTGTTCTGTGAAGCCCTTAGAGGTTTGTTAGAGAACCTTAGTGAACAAACAGCATCATGAAGGCCAAGTAACACACCAGACAGGTCAGGGATAAAGTTGTGTGCCCATAACATGCTGCCATAAAGGCCAGATTTGTGGAGTGCATGAATCTATCCATTAGTCATAAAGGGGACGGCTGGAAAGAGGGGGCGGCGCCTGTGCTCCCTTAATGGTCCAGACCTAAATCCAATTGAGAATCTGTGGCAAGACTTGAAAATTGCTGTTCACAGACACTCTCCATCCAATCTGACAGAGCTTGAGCTATTTTGCAAAGAGGAATGGGCAAAAATGTCACTCTCTAGATGTGCAAAGCTGGTAGAGACATCCCCCAAAGTGCCACTTTGTGTTAGTCTATCACATAAAATCCCAATAAAATACATTTATGTTTTTGGTTGTAACATGACAAAATGTGGAAAATTTCAAGGGGTATAAATAATTTTTAAGGCACACTAAAGAGAGCAGAGATATGAGATGGAGGAGCACACAAGCTTGGGAGTGTTTTCCCCCGCCTATCTCGCCAAGTTGAGACCGGGAGGGGTACCAAACTCTGAGGAATCCCAAACATCCCATATCTTATTAAACTGGGTTACAGCATCTCCCACCTGAACCATCATATACTCCAATCTGCAATTACCTTCGGGAGCTGAAGCTGAGGGGGGGGGTTAGGGGATAATTAGCGTAATGAAATATTGCACAAGGGTGGGGGTGAACGTGGAGCAATTATTACCCTACATAGGTACCATCCCAAAAAGATACAAAATCAAGGGTAAAGGTAAGGTGGGGTGGGACTTTGTATGTACCCCTGTAGATCCTACAGGATCCATCTGGATCTGTGATCCGGGCAATACAGGCAGGCTCAGGGATCCCTCCCTCTCTCCCCCCGGGAATCAAGACAGACTCCTATACATACATACTACTATTTTTGAAAGTCTCCATTCAGCGGTACAGTCCTTTCTATGGTGACGCTGGAAGGGGAAAGACACACACAGGGAAACAGGTAAGAACTCCCCTTGTCGGAATCAAAAACATCCTCCGTTTAGTCCTTAGTTTTTAGCTTTTATCGTAAAAGGATATCCTTTTTCCTTTAGACTATATTGAGGCTCTCTTATATTCATATATAAACAATGAAGTCATGTGATATGACGACACGTGTCAGGACGTAGCACAGGCACACCACCAGCTGAACCGAGAGGAGACGAGCTCGCTGCTCGTAGGATATTGTACCCACTTTGCATATCTCAAATGTGAGTGTTTTACCTGCTTTTATTAAACGCCACTCAGTGGTCATCGATCTACACCATAGATTTTTTTTTCTTTTATCTTGTTCAAACTCTGTGATTGCCGCCGCTGCCATCTGAGGATCGCACTGAGTGCATTACATATACCAATCCATCTCCCTATTGGCACGAGCGCGGTGCTCGTTTGGATTGGGGTCCACGCTCACTACATACCAACATCCCCATGAGCGATATGGGAGTTCAAACTCTGTGACTGCCGCCGCCGCCGCCATCTGAGGATCGCACTGAGTGCATCACACATACCAATCCATCTCCCTATTGGCACGAGTGCGGTGCTCATTTGGATTGAGGTCCACGCTCACTATACATCAAGTGAGTGTGTGAATACACCGATTTGCGATTCAGCCTGCTGCATTCACAGAGTTGCGCTATTGATGTCCCTTTCTTCTGTGTTTTTTTCCACATGCATCCCAATGGGCGATATGAAAATTGAGTTCTAAAGATTGTATCATAAGGACGATACACAATTCCCCACCGCAGAGATCTGCTTCATACTGCCCCCTCCCAGCAGGGAGGTAAGCTGTGTTTGATCACTGGGTGGATGCCATATCAAGACTCTCAAGCACATCCTTGGTGATGGGACTTTCTGTATACATGACTGTATTCACATATAATATTCATTTATAATACAATTTTTTCTGCAACATTTGGAAGCTCTATTAGGAGCCTCTACCAGGATCAAGAATCCTCCTTCCTCACTTGTTTACTCACTTATGTCTTTAGTACTTTTATGTTGTTCATAGACATTGTTTTGTCTGACTATTGCATTTACCTTAGTGATTCACGTTTGCTTTAAGGTTGCATATTATCAGTCACGTTTGCGCATCACAGGATTGCCCAGACACTTGTTTCCATCAGATTTTGCAATCAGTGGCCCTTTGCACATTATTATTTTATACATATCTGTGTCACTGGGCATATTGTACACTTACCACATAGTTGGTCTTATAGCAACCAGTAGCTGTTTATTTATTTATTTTACGCCTATTTGTGTCACTGTGCACATTGCACATTATTACTACCTAGCTGGTTTCCAGCCAGCGATTATTTAAGACATCCCCCCTTTTCCTCCCTCCCCTCACATTCCTATTCTCCCGCCTTCTTTCTCCGCCCCCCCTCCCCTCCCTTTTATTCACTTTATTTTATTCACTACAGCGCAGCCACCATCACGATTTTTATTGTCTCTTATTTTCATACCATCTTGGAGATTTGGGACTTAAAGATAAAGTGGTTTAACTTACACCTTCAGCCACCTAGTAGATTTCCCATCCACAATATCTGCATTTATCCCTTTGAAACATCCTCAATTATACTTGAGGTTCCCTGCTGGTATCAGGTAAGAGCTTATAACATCCAGCTCTCTCTCTCTTTCTACTATCCTTTTTTTTTTTCGTCGGAAAAACCTTGGATGTTTTTTCCGACGGAATTTCGCTCAAACTTGGCTTGCATACACACAGTCACACAAATCCTGTCAAAAATTCCGACCGTCAAGAATGCGGTGACGTACAACACATACGACGAGCCGAGATCAATGAAGTTCAATAGACAGTTCGGCTCTTCTGCTTGATTCTGAGCATGCATGTTTTTTGCGCGTCGAAATTGCGTACAGACGATCGGAATTTCCGATGGGAACTTTTCCCGTCTGAAAATTTGAGAACCAGCTCTCAAATTTTGGCGGAAATTCTGACAAAAAAATTCCGATGGAGCCTACACACGGTCGGAATTTCCGACCAAAAGCTCACATCGGACTTTTCTTGTCGGAAATTCCAATCGTGTGTGCGGCATTATTCTCACAAACACAGTGTCAGTATAAATATTCTTAATATAACCATTTACAAATAGGATAAAGGTGGGGGACAAATGTTGGGACTTTAAATGAGGTGTATGTGGTGGAACCAAAAAATGATGATAAGGGTATAGATAACATTTATTGATACATACATGGTTGACATTTCATGAGACAATAAAATTAAAAAGTACATTATACTAATGACATTGCATAACAGTACATTGCATGGTACTAAAGATTTTTGCAAAAATCTTTAGTTTAAAATCAGTCATTTAAAGTCCCAAACCTTTTCCTCCCTTATATTTACAAATATGAGTCTGCTCTGCTTCCCCAGTGGGGACCGGGATGTTATCCCCACGGTCTCCCCAGGCTTCCTTCCCCATTGGACCAACACGCTAAGTTTTACACTTTTAAGGTAAAGAAATAAATTAATTTAATATAAGTTTATGCCATAGATTTTATAATCAATCCTTCTGTTCCCTTGGCCTACCTTTGGTTTATGAGATGTTGCTGGACATCAAATAGAATGCAACCTTGTTTTGCTAAAAAAAAAAAAACAATGCTACATTATTTTCATTAAAAAACTCTTTGGGCAACTATGAATGCCCTATAAATATACTCTATTTTAGAAATTTCATGTCCTTTATAAAGAATGTCAATATTTGGTAAATGCTGTTTTATAACTATGTCAATATTGTATTCTCGGGTTACTACAATACTTTTATTGTACTCGTGCTATTCTAAGACCCTAACAAAGCAGGGCTTCCCGCGAAACGCGTAAGCCATATATTCGATCCATTGTACCAGGATCAGCATGGATCAAAATAGCAGTAACTGTATCTTTACAACTGTAACATGCTCTTAATTAACCATCAATAGGTGAAAAATAAAGTTTAATTACACATTTTAAGCCTGTGGTATATATCTTTATTTAAACCCTACAGAGGTACATACAAAGTCCCACCCCACCTTACCTTTACCCTGCGTTATGAGCTCCTTCCCCCTGCTCAGCCGTCTCTGCCCCTTGGCACTGGTCCCTCCCCTTCATCTGCTTCGGTGCCTGTGACATCGGATTCGTTTTGGAGATGCATTCTCCAACACGCATGCGCTCTGAGCTCTTTTTCAGCTCAGTCACTTCAGTCACTTCCGCCCTCCGGTGGCACCGGACGCCGCGAGGACTGGGGGATGGCCACAATGAAGCTAGGTGTTACACAACTACAGAGCGGACTATGCGGGATGGGCCAATATCATTGGCCCATAAGCGCACATCTGTACCCGCCCTTTCCCACCCTCTGCCTGATGTGAATTTCTAGCCAATTTGATTGGCCTAGGCATACCTGCTGGTTTACTTAAATTTCAGCTGTGCTACCTTCAATTTGCAGCACAGCCAGGATCCACACATGCAGCGTCATGCTGGAGAAGAAGGTATGGGGGATTTTTATCGATATGAATACTAGCTAAGACCTTTCTATTGCCAGATGGTGTTATGACACCAATCTGGAAGCTAGCAACATTTTTCATAAATACTTATACATTTTTCCATTATCATTTTTTCCAATAGATTACACCCTGCTTTGCTTTTTTTGCCATCCTTGTGAGTAGGGGTGAGCTTCGAGTTCGAGTCGAACCCATGTTCGACTCGAACATTGCCTGTCCGGTTGTTCGTCGAATTGCGAACATTATGGGCCGTTCGCGCCAAATTCGAGTGGCGCGTCACGGCCCATAATTCACTGCGGCATTGCAGTGCATTGCTGGCTGATGATTGGCCAAGCATGCACTATGACCCGCATGCTTGGCCAATCACAGTGTCGTCTGAGCAGAGAGCCGTAATTGGCCAAAGCCAGGGTAGCTTTGGCCAATTATGGCTCAGGGGGTTTAGTACACGCCCCACACTATATAAGGCCGCCTCTGTGGTTAAAGAAAGAGCTTACAGAGAGAGAGAGAGACAGTGTCATTTATATTGAGTTAGATAGAGCAGGCAGGCGAGTCAGTTAGCTTCAGTTACAGTGTGTAGAGGATATATATGCATCCTAGGTGTTGTATATATATTTATACACTGTATTCAGTTTAGCTAGATCCGTTCCTGTTATTCTCTATACTGTGACAGGCAGGCAGATGATTGTGCTAGCTGCAGTCAGTGTTTCACGTACACACGATTGGTTTTACAGATGAAAACAGTCAGATGGATTTTTTTCATCGGACAAACTGATCGTGTATGGGCCCCATCGGTCTTTTTTCCATCGGTGTCAAAAAATAGAACATGTTTTAAATTTTTCCGATGGATAAAAAACCGATAGCAAATTCCGATTGTCTATGGGCAAATCCATTGGTTAAAAAACCCACGCATGCTCAGAATCAAGTCGACGCATGCTCAGAAGCATTGAACTTAATTTTTCTCGGCTCATCGGGGTGTTTTACGTCACCGCGTTTGGAACGGTCAGTTTTTTGACTGATGGTGTGTAGGCAAGACTGATGGCAGTCAGCTTCATCGGTTTTCCGATGGAAAAATCCATTGGTTTAAAAACCATAGGAAATCCGATCGTGTGTACAGGGCTTAAGTGTACTGTGTGCTTTGCATAGCGTTCACCTAAAGCTTACCTGAATACAGTTAGTGACTAATAGTGGTGTTCTCATAATAAAACCACAGGCAGAGAGCTGCAAGTATTTTCAGTTAGTGTACTGTGGCCTCTGCACAGTTTTCACCTAAAACTAACTGAAGACAATTGCTGCTTTTCCCATACTAATGCCACAGCAGGCAGTTGATTCTGATAGCTGCATTATCAGTACAGATATATATTTATATATATATATATATATATATATATACATCCCACCTTTGTGCAGCTACATCTCACTGCAGGCCATTAGTATGTCTGGAAGGCAAACAAGGAGAGGCAGACAGTCACGAGGCAATAAAAGAGGGCAAGCAGGCTCTGTATCTAGAGGCAACAGTGCTGGTCGTGGACATGGTGCATCCTCATCAGCACGTGGCTGTGGGACACACTTGTTCTTTTCGGCAGCTGGCCATGTTGAGCCGCAACATGCCCAAGACTTGGTAGAGTGGTAGACCAAGCCGTCCTCCTCCTCCTCATCCTCTCTCACCCAGGCTCAGGGTACTTTGTCTGGCAAAGCAGCTGCCAAAGCGGCCCCTTCCCTCAGCTCAATGGCATCAGTCACTCCTTCCCTAGCCCCACCATGTCCTCCTGAGGAGTCCCCCGAACTGTTTGACCACAGTGTTGGGTACATGCTCCAGGAGGATGCCCAGCGTCTAGAAGGCTCCGATGATGGAACCCAGATGGAGGAAGGCAGTAACGTGAGCCCAGAGAGAAGGGGTAGTAACGTGAGCCCAGAGAGAGGGAGTGCCTAACAAGGACAGCTATCTGGGAGTCATGTTCCCCCAGCTGCAGCATACTGCCAGATTTGCTCCAGTGATGATAATGGAGGGGATGATGAGGTCACTGACTCCACGTGGGTGCCTGATAGGAGAGAGGAGAAGGCACATCTTCAATGAGGCAGGATGCCCTCCAGGGGCCATCTTGAGGGCAGCACACTGACTGCATCACACTGCAGAGCTCCGCATGTGTAGGGCGCTGCTGTCTCTGCGCGTTATTCCAAAATATCTTTGGTGTGGGCCTTTTTTCAGACGTGTTCATTAGATTGCACCGTTGTCATTTGCAACATATGTCTCAGGCGTATCTCGCGTGGCCAAAACATCAGCTGCTTGGGCACCACGTGCTTGACCAGACATATGTCGACCTGCCATGCAGTTCGTTGGCAAGCCTACCTAAAAGACCCACACCAAAGAACAAAGCGGACCTCTCCTTGCTCCTCATCAGCTGGGATCTCCAACCCCACTATACCTTCAGTCCTCTCTAAAACTTGCACTGAGAGGAATGAAGGTGTATAATTAGGTGTGTCACAGCCAAGTACTTGCGGGCAATCTGCTATCGGGACACCAACGTCAGATTGCACCAGGAAAATTTCCCTGCCCCAGCTGCTGCACCGCCGAAAGAAGTTCGCTCCCAGCCATCCACATGCCCAGTGGTTGAATGCTAGCTTGGCTAAATTGCTAGCACTTCAACTGCTGCCTTTTCAGTTGGTAGACTCTGCCCCCTTCCGTGAGTTTGTGCAATGTGCGGTTCCTCAGTGGCAGGTTCCCAAACGTCACTTTTTCTCACGGAAGGCGATTCCGGCTCTCTACCGGCATGTGGAAGTCAATGTCTTGGCCTTGATGGACAGGGCGGTCAGTGGTAAGGTGCATATTACCGCTAACTCATGGTCCAGCAGGCATGGACAGGGACGTTACCTATCTTTCACGTGACGTGAGTGACTCTGCTGGCTGCTGGGAAGGATGCAGGACAAGGTGCAGTAGTGTTGGAGGTTGTTCCACCACCACACCTCCAAAATTATACTACTGGTGATTCTGACACACCTCTCTCCTCCACCCCCTCCTCTTCTTCTTCCTCCATGGCCTCTACCTGTGCTTTGTCCTCGGAACCAGCGGTGCTCCGTAGGCATTCAATGGGCTACGCAAGTACGCAGGCAAAAAGATGCCATGCAGTGCTTGAGCTGGTGTGCTTGGGGGACAGGAGCCACACTGGGGCAGAGATTCTGTCAGCTCTGCAGGGGCAGGCTCAGAGGTGGTTGACGCCACGCCAGCTTAAGCCAGGAAAGGTGGTTTGTGACAATGGCACCAACCTCCTCTCCGCCCTCCGACAGGGACAACTGACCCATGTGCCCTGTTTGGCTCACGTCCTTAACTTGGTGGTGCAGCAGTTCTTGGGCAGGTACCCGGGCTTACAGGAGGTCCTGAAGCAGGCCAGGAAACTCTGTGGGCATTTCCGCCGGTCATATAATGCCAATGCTTGGCTGGCTGACCTGCAAAAGGAATCCAACCTGCCCAAGAACCGCCTAATCTGTGACATGCCCACCAGGTGGAACACTACGTTGGCCATGCTGCAGTGGCTGCACATGCAGCAGAGGGCCATCAATGAGTATCTGTTGCAATATAGCACCAGGACAGGGTCAGGGGGGTTTGGATTTTTTCCCCACACCAGTGGGCCATGATCAGGGATGCATGCACTGTCCTGGCACCATTTGAGGGGGCCACGAGGATGGTGAGCAGTGACAGTGCATGCATCAGTGACACTGTCCCTCTTGTCCACCTGTTGGAGCACACTCTGCGTGGAATAATGGACAGGGCACTTGAGGCAGAACAGAGGCAGGAAGAGGAGGACTTCCTTACCTCTCAAGGCCCCCTTTATCCAGACGGTGTTCCTGTTGGCCCGGCTATCACACAGGAAGAGGAGGAGGAGGAGGAGGAATATTGTGTCAGCATGGAGGTGGAGCCTAGCACTCAGCATCAGCAGCAGTCTTCAAGGGATCAATTACAGTCCCAAGACACCCATGGACTTGTACCTGGCTGGGAGGAGGTGGCTGCGGATCATGTCGTCCTAAATGACCCAGAGGACTCTGGACCAAATGCCTCAGCAAACCTACACTGCATGGCCTCCCTGATCCTGCAAAGCCTGCGGAGGGATCCTCGTATTCGTGCGATAAAGGAGAGGGATCATTACTGTCTGGCAACCCTCCTTGATCCACGTTACAAGGGTAAGGTTGCGGACCTTATCTTGCCGTCGCAGCGGGAGCAGATGATGAAGCATCTTCGGGAGGCCTTGCAGAAAGGTCTGTGCAACGCGTTCCCAGAGACTGGGAGGTTACAAATTCCTGGTCCTGGACAACTTGTTGCTGAGGCTTCGGTCAGTCAAAGAAGGAGCGGTGAAGAAGGTGGCCGTCTGACCGATTCATTCAGACAATTTTTTAGTACGCAGCCCCAAGGTATGATCGGTTCCAGCAACCATCGCCAGCGTCTGGTTTACATGGTGCAGGAATACCTAGGGGCAAGATCAGACTTGGACACCTTTCCCACTGAAAATCCTCTGGGTTACTGGGTCTTGAGAATGGATCACTGGCCAGAGCTTGCACAGTATGCAATTGAGCAACTGGCCTGTCCTGAATCCAGCGTTCTTTCGGACCGCACATTCAGTGCTGCTGGAGGCTTTGTAACCGATCACAGGGTGCGCCTGTCCACCGACTCGGTCGATCGACTGACCTTCATAAAAATTAATCTGTCTTGGATCACCACCAGCTACCAAGCACCTGATGCTGATGTAACCGAATATTGTTTTTTGAAATGTCAGATCCCTTCAAGACTGCCTATGCTGATGCTGAGTGACTATCCTGTTATGCTGAGTGACCATCCTCTTCCTCCTCAATGATCATGTTGCTAGTTTGTAAGAACATTTTTGGTTCTGGGCACTGCCACCAGTGGCTAAGGCCCAATTTTTCAGCCCCTGTTTAACAGGGGCATGTAATTACAATTTTTGATGCAATACTTTGCAGAAGGGCTCATTGCTGCGCTCCAAGTACAGTATCTGTGAGGGGTTGCAGTGTTGTGGCACCAGTGTCTAAGGCCCAATTTGTATGCCCCTGTTTAACAGGGGCATGTAATTACAATTCTTGATCTAATAATTCACAGCAGGGACCATTCCTGCGCCCACCAAGAGTAACTGTAAGGGCTTACAGTATTGTGGCAACACCACCACCACCACCACCAAAGGCCCATTTTTTCTGCCCCTGTTCAACAGGGGCATGTAATTACAATTCTTGATCTAATATTTCACAGCTGGGCCGATTCCTGCATCCACCAAGAGTAACTGTGAGGACTTACAGTGTTGTGGCACCAGCACCACCACCAAAGGCCCAATTTTTCCTACCACTGTTCAACAATGGCATGTAATTACAATTCTTGATATAATAGTTCACAGCAGGGCATTCCAGCGCCCACCAAGAGTAACTGTGAGGGCTTACAGTGTTGTGGCAACACCAACACCTAAGGACCAAATGTCTGCGTATATACGGCAAGCCCCTACTTTCAAACATCCATCTTACAAATGACTCCTACTTGCAAACGGAAGGAGACAACAGGAAGTGAGAGGAAATCTACCCCTAGGAAGGGAAATTCTCTCCTGTAAGAGTTAATATGCGAAAAAAGTGTCTCCTCTCCACTGATGCTTTATCACCAATCATTGTTTCAATAAAAACCCCACATTTTCAAAAAACATTTGTCATTGGGACAGAAAGTGAGGTGAAATGTTCTGAACAGGTGCACACTGCACAGACAGCAAAACAAATGTTACAGGGGTGATAACTAGGGTTGAGCGAACCCGAAATGTAAAGTTCGGGTTCGTACCGGACTTTTGGGTTTTTGGTACCCGGACCCGAACCCGAACAATTTACTGTATGTTCGGGTTCGGTGTTCGGCAATGTAATGGCGCATTTTAAAAAGCTGCAGGGCAGCCAATCAACATTAGTTTAACTCGTGTGCCCTTAGAAGCCATCACAGCTATGCCTACTAATGGCATGGCTGTGATTGGCCAGTGCAGCATGTGACCCAGCCTCGATATAAGCTAGAGGCACATAGCACAGCACGTCACTCTGCTTTAGATAGTGTAGGGAAAGGTTGCTGCTGCTGCTGCTTTGAGGGTGAGAATTAATAGATAGGAGTCCTGATTCAGAAATCAAATTACTCAGCGATCTACCTTGCTTTTGTTGTGTGGGTGCAGTGCACAATCTTTTTATCCTGCCCTGAGCCCAGCGCCAGAGAAAAGATAACTTTTATATGTCTGTTAGTTAGGTTGGCGTCGGCGGGCATTTTATGCAAGCTCAGTGCACCAGCACTGCATATGTTACTGTGAGATACACACTTTAGATACTGTTCTCCTATTCTGCTATTCCAAAAAAAAAAATTAGGGCAAAATTTTTATTTTTGGTGCGTTTTATGCATATCTGTACATGTGAGATACACACTCTAGATACTGATCTCCTATTCTGCTATTCAAATAAATAATAATTGAGGGCAAAAAAATAAATTTTGGTGCTTTTTCTGCCCAAAACATTTTTTGGTGCATTTTCTGCATATCTGTACGTGTGAGATACTCACTTTAGATACTGTTCTCCTATTCTGCTATTCCAAAAAATAATAATTTAGGGCAAAAAAACTATTTTTTTTGGTGCATTTTCTGCATATCTGTACGTGTGAGATACACACTTTAGATACTGTTCTCCTATTCTGCTATTAAAAGACATAATAATTTAGGGCAAAAAAAATATTTGGTGCGTTTTCTGCATATCTGTACGTGTGAGATACACACTTTAGATACTGTTCTCCTATTCTGCTATTCAAAAAAATAATAATTTAGGGCAAAATTATTATTTTTTTGGTGTGTTTTCTGCAAAAAAAAAATTTTGGTGCATTTTCTGCATATCTGTACGTGTGAGATACTCACTTTAGATACTGTTCTCCTATTCTGCTATTCCCAAAAATTATAATTTAGGGCAAAAAAATTAATTTTGGTGTGTTTTCTGGCCAAAAATTTTTGGGGTGCATTTTCTGCATATCTGTACGTGTGAGATACACACTTTAGATACTGTTCTCCTATTCTGCTATTAAAAGAAATAATTATTTAGGCCCGAAAAAAAAATTTTGCTGTGTTTTCTGCATATCTGTACGTGTGAGATACACACTTTAGATACTGTTCTCCTATTCTGCTATTCAAAAAATAATAATTTAGGGGAAAAAAAAATATTTGGTGTGTTTTCTGCATATCTGTACGTGTGAGATACACAAATTAGATACTGTTCTCCTATTCTGCTATTCAAAAAAATTATAATTTAGGGCAAAAATATTTTTTTGGTGCGTTTTCTGCATATCTGTACGTGTGAGATACACACTTTAGATATTTTTTTGAATAGCAGAATAGGAGAACAGTATCTAAAGTGTGTATCTCACACATACAGATATGCAGAAAATGCAGCAAAAAAAATTTTTTGCCCTAAATTATTATTTTTTTGAATAGCAGAATAGGAGAACAGTAATATTTAGGGCAAAAAAGTTTTTTATGGTGCATTTTCTGCATATCTGTACGTGTGAGATACACAGTTTAGATACTGTTCTCCTATTCTGCTATTCCAATAAATAATAATTTAGGGCAAAAAATAAAAATTTGGTGCGTTTTCTGCATATCTGTACATGTGAGATACACACTTTAGATACTGTTCTCCTATTCTGCTATTCAAAGAAACAAAACAATTTAGGGCAAAAAGCACATCCCTTGCCTGGCGCATGTGCTGAATTTCCTGGTGCAGAGGTTCCTTAAAAATTACCCCGATATGCCAGAGCTGCTGCAGAAAGTGCGGGCCGCCTGTACGCACTTTTGGCGTTCTCACCCTGCTGCTGCTCACCTTTCAGCGCTGCAGCGTAATTTGGCCTCATATGTGACGTGCCCACAAGGTGGAACTCCACCTTGCACATGCTGGCCAGACTGTGCGAGCAGCAGCAGGCGATAGTGGAGTTTCAACTGCAGCACGCACGCGTGAGTCACTCTGCGGAACAGCACCACTTCACCACCAATAACTGGGCCTCCAAAATGGCCATTGCCGATGATGCCGTTCTCAGCGTTACTATACCAGTTCTATACCTCCTTAAAAAAACGCTTTGGGCGATGATGGAAGAGGATGTGGCACAGGAGGAGGAGGAGGATGAAGCGGGATCATTTCCAAGGCTTTCAGGGCAGTCATTCACAAGTGGCTCAGAGGGTGGGTTCCTGCACCAACAAACGGCAGGTACACAATTGTCCAGCAAGGGCACAGTTCTGCTGGATGACAAGGTGGAGGATGAGGAGGAGGAGATGGAGGAGGAGGAACCACGTTCACAGCAGGGTGGCACCCAGACCAGCTCATGACCATCACTGGTGCGTGGCTGGGGGGATACAGAGGACACAGATGATACACCTCCCACAGAGGACAGCTTTTCGTTGCCTCTGGGCAGCCTGGCACACATGAGCGATTACATGCTGCAGTGTCTCCGCAACGACCGCCGAGTTGCCTACATTCTAACTGGTGCTGATTACTGGGTGGCCACACTGCTGGATCTCTGTTACAAGGTCAACGTACCGTCCTTAATTCCCTCACTGGAGCGTGATCGTAAGATGCGCGAGTACAAGCGCACGCTGGTAGACGCACTGCTCGTGGCATTCCCACCTGACAGCGGGGGCACAGTGGAAGCACAAGGCGAAGGCAGAAGTGGAGGAAGAGGTCGCCAACGCAGCTGGGGCTGTAATATATGTCGTCTGGACTCTCTGGTTATCTGGTTTCAGCAGGAGGCCCTTTGAAGGCATCTATCCCTTTTGATGGAATGGTGTATGTGCCTATTACTATACTTGCTTTGTGAGTATTTATGATCTTTTAATCTACTTTTAATAAACCTAGCCATTGGTAATGCACTAGGTTGGTGTGCCCTTCTTTTTCCTTTTACATTGCAGCCGTGGCACCGCCAGCACCTCAGAAGGCAGGGTTAGCATGGCCGAAATGTGGAAAAGCTTTGTCAGCACGCCACAACAACCAGCACCACCAGCTGATATGGAACTTCTTAGCAGGAGGCAGCATTTCACCAACATGGTGGAGCAGTATGTGTGCACACGCCTACACGTACTGAATGACGGGTCTGCCCGCTTCAACTTCTGGGTCTCCAAATTGGGCACATCAAAAATAGAGGGAGGGGCTTTTTGATGAGGGCGTCTGTGAGGAGCAGCTGCTAGATCCCATGCCTGAAACTCCTTCAGCTGAGCGGATTACCGCAATAGCATGAGAACGGACTGAAGCTAAGTTATGCTGGCGAAGCTTGCCTTAGACCCCTGACACCTGCGGCCCGCCTGATGTCCCGCCGAAGTCCAGTTCCCCGTTCCTCGTACCCGCTGCATATGTTTTTTTTCGTCACGCTCACCTGAGTCGGGATCTCTCTGTACAGCGTATGCAGCGCTGTCAGCACAGGATCACAGGGCAGCCGTCTTCCTCCCCAGTACGCTCCCTCGAACGGAGGGTCCGCTCCTCTGCTATCCTCCGCTATCCCTGTACCTTCCTGTACCTCCTCGTACCTCCTTCGACCCTGCCTTCGACCCTGCCGCGCTCTCCTGCAACCCACTACACTTTCCACTCGGCATCGTGAGAGATTGCAGTGTAGCTGTTAATGCTCCCTGGACTCCGGACTCGAAAAAAAAACCCTATACCTATATCTTGAATACACCCCTCCTCAAGCTTCTCAGGCTTCAGGAGAGGGACACGTGGACTACAAAATAGGAGATAGAAGGTGGAAAGGGTATGGGTTGGTGGAAATTACCGGAGGATCGATAGAACTATAATTGGACGAGTTTCTGCAGGGAAGAGCTGATGGGAGTGCCAGGGGTAAGTCTCTTATACACATGTATTGATCATACACGGGACTGCATAAAAAAAAAGTGTGTATGTATAAGTTTGTACAAGTAAGAATTGGAACTGTGAAATCTATTTGAGATCATCTGAGAGAACGCTGAGACCCCCCTTGACCCCCCTGACCTGAGAATAACAAAACCTAAACCTAAACCTTTAACCCAGGATTTACAAAAATGCAGAATGACCAGGAATAGGTCAGTGGGAGATTATTATGAGAAACTAACTAACTCTCAAATATATGAGTTATGAAGGCAGAATCAGAGGTTTTGCGCTGGAATCTCTGATCAAGGGAGTGTTAAAGGAGTGTCTTAAAGGAGTGTCTTTTTGCTTTCCTTTTTTTTTTTTGTTTGATCATCCCCCGTAAGGGGTACAAGAGCTTGAGTAACCAGGAACTAGTCGGCTGAGACTAGATCTTTTATGTGAACGTGTTATATTGTTGCCTGATCTATCAGTACGTTCTGCTTACCTGGACTGATACGCTGTCACGGTGGACCACCTTTAAAAAAAAAAAAGGGGGCAGGCAGGGCGGAGGCTTGAATTATCTAGGATTACCCGGACTACCTGAAGGGTGAGCGAATCACTCAGATATGAGAGGCAGACCAGTAAGGGGAGCAGGGGCCAACACCCCAAAAATGAGCGCCAGCCCGGGCACCATTAAAAAAATATATGATACAGAATGGAGCAAAAGACAGCCCCAGTAAACAGTTAGGAGCCAAAAGTAAAACAACAGAGGCCCAGCTGAAAGACGATCAGAAGAGAAAATCAGGGAAGGCAGGGAGCGGACCACAGGTCATGGAGGAGACAGTAGAGGAAACAGAAGAAAAAGAAATAATTGAGAATAAACAAGAAGATCAACTCCCAACTAAAGGGGAAATAGCAGAAATGTTTTCTAGATTGGAAACTTTGTTTACTAGAATGGAGAGATCATTAAAAGGGGAAATGTCTATATTACATGAGGATTTGAATCATATATTAAGAAGAGTTGAGGAAACAGAAGAAAAGTTAGACACCCAAGTGGCTGAGATAACAGACTTAAAAGCTCAGATGAAAGAGATACAAAGAGAACAAATGTACATGAGATACAGAATAGAAGATCAGGAAAATCGGAACAGGAGGAAAAACCTGAGAATTAGAGGCTTACCGGATCAACAAGTAGAAGATTTACAAGAAAAGATAGATAAAGTGTTCGGACACATGCTAGGGAAAACAGAACATGATAAAATAAAATTAGAAAGAATCCATAGGATCAGGAAACCTGTAGGAATACCAGAGGAAACCCCGAGAGACGTGATTGTACGATTTCACAATTTTCAGGATAAAGAACGGATTCGACTTGCCCTAAAAGCTAGTAATTCGGCCACATATGAAGATAATAACCTACAGATTTTCCCAGACCTGGCAGCGGAGACTCTAAATAGGAGAAGAACGTTGAAACCTCTGCTGGAACATTTGAAATCGCATAATGTTCAATACTCATGGGGCTTCCCAGCCTTCCTAATTGGCCGTAAAGATGGGCGATCTGCGACATTGAGATTCCCGGAAGACACGCGGACATTTTTCAACAGACTAGATATCCCAGAATTGGAGATCCCGGGTTGGTGGGAGCCACAAGAAAAGAATACTAATAAAGAAGATCAGCATACATGGCAGCTGAAGTCAAAGAAAAATAGAGGGAAGTAAAAGAGAAGAGGGATGGAATTCTGGACTGGGGAGGGGTGGGACATCGGGCGGGTGGGAAACAGTAGGGAAAGTTACATAGTTACATAGTTACATAGTTACATAGTTAGCAAGGTTGAATAAAGAAACCAGTCCATCCAGTTCAACCTGAGTGAGTGTGGGTGCTTGTCTACAATTCTCCCTATCCCTGTACATCTCATTAAGATGCTCATCTATTATATTATTATTTATTTTAAGGTACCCATATAGCGCTGTCAATTTTACGCAGCGCTCCACACATACATCGGTCCCTACGCTCAAGGAGCCCACAATACCAGGTCCCCAACTCACATTCATATACTAGGGCCAATTTTGGACAGAAGCCAATTAACCTACCAGCATGTCTTTGGAGTGTGGGAGGAAACCGGAGTACCCGGAGGAAACCCACGCAGGCACAGGGAGAACATGCAAACTCCAGGCAGGTAGTGTTGTGGTTGGGATTCGAACCAGCGACCCTTTTTACTGCTAGGTGAGAGTGCTACCCACTACACCACTGTGCCGTCCAGTGGTGTAGTGGGTAGGGTGAAGGGTTGGGCGGGTAAGTTAAGTCAAAGAAGAAGCTGAGGGAGCAGTAGGGGCATGGGAGCCCCTCCAATATAGAGGGGGTGGTAGAGACTCCGGCAGAGGTCCAAGTTAAAGTTCAACCTCGAGGGGGGAGTACCGTAGGGCCAGATGGAGAGGGTAGGCCACGGATCTCTAGGCCACGGGGAGGCCAAATGTCCCCATTTAGGGAGGAGAGGGTGGGATGGGAGGGGGAGGGATAGGGGAGGGTAGGGGGGAGAGGGTAGGAGGGATCTCTGGGAAAACCACGAAAGATATTGCTCTGTTTGTTTGTGGGGGTTTTTGTTTTCATTTGAAAAATGACAAACATAAAAATTATCTCATATAATGTCCGTGGGTTAGGTGCCCCTATAAAAAGTGCAAATATAATCCGAGAAATGAGTTCCATGAAGGCTGAAGTGGTATTACTGCAGGAGACTCACTTTTTTCAGGGCTCAAACCGGAGAATTATCTCAAACGATTATCCTCTATGGTACTACGGAGACTCTCCGATAAGACGTGCTAAAGGAGTGGCCATTGGGTTTGCCAAGGGATCCCAATTCATATTGGAGGAGAGGAAAACAGACCCGGAAGGGCGCTACCTATTTTTAAGGGGCAAATTGAACGAAGAGGAGATTTCGTTGGCAAATGTTTATGGCCCAAATAAAAAATCAATTAAATTCTTAATGGGGGTTATGGATGATTTCATGGATTTCAAGAAAGGGGGGCTATCATGGCAGGAGACTTTAACCTATGTCTAGATCCCAGGATGGACTGTACGTCGCATGTGCTGGAGACTGGAATAGCCCAGAGAAACAAACTAAAAAAGAGAATACAGCAACATCAACTAGTGGAGGTGTGGAGATCCCAACATCCAAAACAGAAAAAATTTACATTCTACTCTTCGGTACATGGGACGTACTCAAGATTAGATTTTTTTTTGGTTGAACATAAGTTATTAGAATTAGTGGAAGATACAGATATAGGAATAACAACATTCTCTGACCATGCACCAATAATACTCCAACTGAAGATAGGAGAGTCCCCAAAGAGAAATAATATATGGAAACTAAATGAAGAACTTTTACAAGATAAAAAAAAATGTCCAAAGAATAAAAAACGAATTAGTACTATTTTTTAGAGAGAATGCCATAGAAGATGTGTCCGAGGCAGTGATCTGGGAAGCCCATAAGGCCTACATTAGGGGTATCTTGATAAGGGAGGGGGCGGAAAAAAAGAAAAAAACTAAGGAGAAAAAAATTATATTAATAAAAGACATAGCCAATTTAGAACAGCTACACAAGAATACTAGGAAAAAAGAAATTATACTGAGGCTGAATTCGAAAAGAGAAGAGTTGAGAGAAGTAATAGAGCAAGATACTAGAACAGTCTTTAATCAAATCAAGAAAGAGAGATACCAACACGGGAATAAAGCCGGGAAATATCTAGCAAAATTACTAAAAAAGAAAAAATCTGTCAATTTCATAGAAAAAATACAAACAAGTTAGGGGGAATTAAGATATAAAACAACAGAAATAGCAAAAAATTTTCAGGAATTTTATGGAAAACTTTATTCAATTAATGCAAGAGAGACAAAAGAAGAACTAAAACAAAAGAAGGAAAAAATTAAAGCCTTTCTAAACAAGATAAAATTAGAGAAAATCTCGGAAGATAAAATTAGTCTCTTAGAGGCCCCAATAACAGAGCAGGAAATAATAAAAATAATACAAGATCTACCCAATGGGAAAAGCCCAGGACCAGATGGCTTTACGATTCTTTATTATAAGAAATTCCTGGAAATTTTGACCCCAAAACTGTGTTCCTACTTGAATGGGGTAGGTAGGAAATGGGAGCTGAGGAAAGAAGCATTAGAAGCTATTATAACTATTATATTAAAAGAAGGTAAAGACAATACACTCTGTTCTAGTTACAGACCAATCTCTCTCCTGAACATAGATACCAAGATATTCTCCAAGATACTTGCTTCTAGGATGAAAACAATTATGACAGAAATGGTCCACGCAGATCAAGTTGGTTTCATCCCAGGAAGAGAGAGTAGGGATAACGGTATCAGAACCCTTTTGGCTATACAGCAAATAAAAGAGAGCGGGGCCCCAGGTCTACTCCTGTCAATAGACGCCGAAAAGGCTTTTGACAGGGTAGACTGGGGCTTCATGCAGAGTACCTTAAAGGCTATAGGTCTGGGACCCAGAATGATTTCTTGGATAAAATCGTTATATAATACACCAACAGCAAGAATTAAAGTAAATGGGTTTGTCTCAACCCCTTTTGAGATGAAAAATGGCACTCGACAGGGGTGCCCATTGTCACCGCTGCTTTTCGTCCTTACCTTAGAGCCTTTGTTAAAAGGAATTAGAAAGAACATGGACATAAGGGGGATAAAAGTAGGGGAAGAAGAGCATAAACTTGCAGCGTACGCCGACGACATTATATTCTATGTAACACAGCCTAGAATAACTCTACCTAACATAATGAAAGTTTTAAAAGACTATGGAAAAATTTATAACTTTAAAATAAACCCGGCAAAATCAGAAATTCTGAGTCTTAATATCCCTAAAGCAGAAAGGATTACTTACCAAAAAGACTTCCCATTCCGATGGGGTGTAAAAGAACTGAAGTATCTCGGGGTTAAAATAACAACTACAATCGAGACGGTATATAAAGCCAATTATATTCCACTATTAAATGAAATCAAAGCTGAACTGAGTAGAATAACTCCAGGACAATTATCCTGGAGTGGCAGAATAAATATTTGCAAAATGGTAATTTTGCCTAAAATAATGTATAAATGGCAAATGTTGCCAATCTCAATACCACAAGCATTTTTTAATAAATTGCAGTCAATGTTTCTAAAATTTATATGGTGTGGGAGAAAACCACAAATTAAACTTGCACTTTTAATTAAGGAAAAGGCACAAGGAGGATTAGGGGCTCCTGATTTGAGAAATTATTATTTTGCAACAGTTTTATCACGAATAATAGAATGGGCTAAAAATAATTTAGAAAAAAGATGGGTGAATATGGAAGTCACTATAAGTAAAGCACCACTGGGAAAGGTGATTTGGATACCAGAGCAATATCGGGAACTCAGTACGGATATACACAAAATCACCAGAAATGCACTTAAAATTTGGGATAAAATTCACAGAAAAGAGAAATGGGAGTTCAATTCACCTTTAATGCCATTAACTAACACAAAATACTTTATATCGGGTGTCGAAAAATTATTTGGAAAATGGATTATGCAAGATAATTTACAACAGAAAGATGTAATGGAGAAAGATAAACTGCTAGGGTATCAGGAATTAAAAAACAAACGAGAATCACTGATGTTGGATGAATGGCGGTATGCTCAGTTAAAAAAAAAATTAGAAAAATTACCACGGCCAAATAGATCTATAGAAAGCTTACGGCCTTTAGAGAGATTGTGTGAGGAGAAGGTGAAGAAGGGAGTAATCTCTAAGATTTATAAAATATTAATCGATACAAAAAAGCTGGGTACACCGCCATTTATCAAGAAATGGGAGGAGGAGTTGGGTTTGCAGGTCAACGACCTGGAGATCAAGCAAATTATAGAGAGAGTACATGTTACATCAGTAAACCAAAATGAAAGGGAACTAAATTATAAATGTCTAGCTCGTTGGTACTTAACCCCTGACAAGGTACATAAATGCTCAAATGAAAGTTCAAAGTTCTGCTGGAGGGGGTGCAAGGAAATTGGGACTATGGCTCATATCTGGTGGAAGTGCCCTAAAATTAAAATTTACTGGGGAGAGATCAGAAAAACAATCAAAGACATAACCAAGATAGAAGTCCCCGATGAGCCTTGGGGTTGTATACTACACGGGATTCGAACCCCAACCAAACAGTATCTGAGAACTTTGCTTCCACAACTCCTAAATGCCGCAAAGTACCAAATAGCTACACATTGGCAAGAAATGGAACGACCTAGTTTGAAAGGTTGGTGCCACAAAATTGATGACATCTACAGACTGGAATATCTAAAGTCTAGCGAGGGGGAGGAAATGGTGCAGTTTGAAAAAAATGGCGGGATTGGGTAATATTTAAACATACTATGGGATATGTAGAGTTGCTGGGTCTGTAATGGGCATACATGAGGGTGTGTACGTTTGTGAATATGCGTACGGGGTGGGTACATACGCATGTATAGATTAGTGCGGGTATGTGTATATATGTGTATAGGTATATATATGTATGTGTATTGTGGTAGTGTGGTACCCCACCAGTGTATGAATACAGGATTCTCAACCAGGCAGGTTGAGGGGCTCCAGGGTATTTGCTTGTTTGGGAGGAAACTGGCTTTTCAGTTTCCTCATGATTTACTAAAATCCACTTTGGGACCCGGAGCTTGGGGATTTCTTAGAGATCCGGGTGGGATGAAATCCCCAGTCCTGGATCCAGGTTTTGAGACTCAACTGCACACTGATTGTTCAGGTGTGTGTGGGCCTGATAGTAGAATCAGGACCAGCATTCTGGGCCCCACCCTCCCGACGAGTGCAGGTGTGCACTGGGGAAGCCATAGAGTGCAAGTGTGCACTGGAGAAGTCAGAGAGTGCTTGTGTGCACAGTGGAAGCCAGAGACCCAGGTCTGAGGGTCAGAGCAGCAAGGGGCTGCTATCCAAATGGATGGTGTTGCAGATGGAATAGTCTATAGGAGACAGACAAGAGCCTGAAGTGGAAGGCCTGAGCAGCACTGCTGTATGTATAAGCCAGGAGGCTGAATGTCATTTTGTTGTTGAAAAGGAGTGCTGAAACCCCTGCGAGGGAAAACCTTTTGATTTTGTTTTGAACTTCTTTTAATAAAAATGGGCAAACAACCCTTAAAAAGAAGAACCAGCGAGTGGCGGTGTCCTTCAAGCTCTACACTTGATGCTAGTGCTTCACAGTATATATATATATATATATATATATTTAGAGATATGGGGGCATATAGACATGAATGTAAATGCACACGGACATAGATAGATAGATAGAGATAGATATAAATATAAATATATATAAGCTTTATAAAACAAATCCGATTAAGAAATTACATAGATTTTATATGAGAAAGAGGTATGACTAAGAGAAGGAAATTAAAAGGTTAAAGAGGGAGCAATAGAACGGTGGGAAACCAAAGGGGGGAGATCCGGGGAGGGGGGTGAGGGGGGGGAGGGGTAGGGGGCATTGTTTATTATCTCTTTGTGAAATATTAAGTCTTTGTACATTTGGATTTTATGTTATGAGATATGAAAACCTAATAAAGATTATATAAAAAAAAACAAAAAAAAACAAAATTGGGCACATGGCCTGAGCTTGCCCTTTACGCCTTGGAGGCGCTGGCCTGCCCTGCAGCCAGTGTATTATCTGAACGTGTATTTAGCACGGCAGGGGGCGTTATCACAGACAAGCGCAGCTGCCTGTCCAGAGCCACTGTGGACAAGCTCACGTTCATTAAAATGAACCAGGCATGGATCCCACAGGACTTGTCCGTACCTTGTGAAGAAGAATAGACATGTATACCGGCCTTACCCAGCCATTGTTATATTTTTGATCTTTCTCACTCTTTTGGGGTTTTTGTTTTTAAATAAAATTGAAAAAAAAAACCAGTGTTGGCTACTTCGTCCTCCTCCACCGCCGCTTCCACCTACACCACCACATCCCCCACCACCTTAACCTCCTACTCCATATGGATCTTGTCCTCCTAGGTCAAGATTATTATCTTTTATTTTTATGTATTTTATGTTATTTTAAGTTATTTCCCTATCCACATTTGTTTGCAGAGCACTTGCCACACTCTTAACAACATTGTGCTGCCATTTGCAGCCCTCTAGCCCTTTCCATTACTTTTTTAGAGCCATTTTAGTCCTCAAAAGTTCGGGTCCCCATTGACTTCAATGGGGTTCGGGTTCGGGGTCAAGTTCGGGTCCCGAACTCAAACTTTTTTGCGAAGTTCGGCCGAACCCGTCGAACCCGAACATCCAGGTGTCCGCTCAACTCTAGTGATAACCCTTCCCTATGTTTTTCAAAAGCTTAAAAATAGATTTTTGGGCTGGAGCTACACCTAAAAAATTTACCTGTTCCAAATTACAAACAGATTCTACTTAAGAACAAACCTACAGTCCCTGTCTTGTTTGCACCGCCTGTATACTGCTGTTCAGAGTATATAGGGCCTTTTTAAAATTTGGGTGCGGGGTTCCCCTTAATATCCATACAACACCCAAAGGGGCTGGCAGTGGGCTGGGGGGGGGATGGGGGGTACCCATGCCATTTTTCTCAATGATTTTCATCCATATTGCCGGGACCAGACATTACATTAAAGCCACAAGCAGTTTTAAATTACTTTTTTTACTTTAGAAATTTCATTTTGTGCAGGGACAGTTCTCAACGCGGGAAACACGTGCCACTTCACAGGTATACTTTAGACACCCCCCAGGTACGATATTTAAAGGAATGTTTCACTTTTTTTTTTCACTTTGAGCATCATTAAAATCACTACTCCCGAAAGAACGGCATTGATACATGTCCCCTGGGGCACGACCCGTGTCCCCAAACACTTTTTAGAACAATAACTTGCATATTAGCCTTGATATTTAGCACTTTTGATTTCGAACATTCGTGTTCCATTGTATTTAATAGGGTTCTAAAGTTCGCGCAAACTTCCGGTCCGTTCGCAGGTTCTGGTGCGAACCGAAATGAGGGGTGTTTGGCTCATCCCTATGTATTGAGGAAAGGTTGCGAGCACTGAACTTATTCTCTCTGGAGAAGAGATGCTTAAGAGGGGATGTGACCCCACATTAGGGATAATACTGTTTTGTGGAAGGGAGTTTAACAAGACACGTGGTGTCATGTGTGTACTCACCGAGGCCGAGATGCCGAGAGCGGTTCACCATGGTGACTTGGCGCACTCCGCCCCCTGGAGGTGAGACAGGAAGAGGATGGTGCGAAGAGGCACTGGCTACCAGCAGGAAGGGTAAGTCTTGCTAGATGATCCAGTAGAGCTGAACAGCTGAGCAAGGGCAGAAGAAAAGCAACCAAGAGCAGGCTGAGGGTCAAACACCTGATAGGTGCGGCTCTTTGCAGGATCCTAGCCGAAGACACAAGTCCAGAGCACAACAGGGGTCAGAGCAAGTAGGCAGAAGACTGAGTCTGGGTGCAGGCTGAGGGTTCAGTATTGAAGGTGCAGGCTGAGGGTCAAGCACAAGAGACAAGTAACAAGTCCAAGAAGTACAAGCAGCAGGTCAGGGGCTGGAGACAAGTAGCAGATCTGAGATGCAGGCAGAAGGTTAAGGGCTGGAGACAGAGGCAGATCCGAGTCACAGGCCGGGGGTCAAACACAGGTAGCAAGGCAGATCCGTAAAGCAAGCTAAAGGTCAGGTTCAGGAGAAGAGCAGAGTAGTCAAGCCGATCCGGGTCACAACAGAAGTTCAGATGCAGGTAACAGGAAACCAAGTATGGACAGGAAGCTGACAACAAACCAGCAACCTGTCAGAGTACCTGGGTCACTTTATATAGGCCCGCCAGAGCTCCGATTGGTGCACTAACGCACATGCGCGCGCGCCGTTCCACTGGCCCGAGCACGCACATGCGCCAAAGCCCCGTTCAGCCGCGCATGCATGCAGGAATGCGGCTGGCGCGGCTGAGTTGGTAATTCCTCTGACACGTGGCCACTCCTTAAAATTAGAAGAAAAGAGGTTTAACCTTAATCTACATAGAGGGTTCTTGACTGTAAGAGCGGCAAGGATGTGGAATTCCCTTCCACAGGTGGTGGTTTCAGCAGGGAGCATCGATAGTTTAAAAAAACTATTAGATAAGCACCTGAACGACCACAAGATACAGGGATATACAATGTAATACTGACATATAATCACACACATAGGCTGGACTTGACGGACCTCACCTACTATGTAACTGTGTATCTATATAACATGTTTAAGTTGATTATATTATTTTTAATTAGCAAATATCTTGCAGGTAAATACCTTGAAAGGCAAATAGATGGGAATCCTGATGTTATATCAGTAGTGATATTTTTACCTTCAGATAAAAAATTACCTCTGTGGCTTAAACTTGGTTCCTCCATTAATTCCCACAAACACCATTTTAAAAAGAGGTAAAATTATGGCAAAGTCCACCTAAGCAAATATGTGATTTTTTGTTGCTTCAAAAATATGTCCACTGTCTCTTACACATTAGCACACAATCAAATCCCCATACATATTTCCATGATTTTTTTTTTATCAATGTACCTTCAGGTGACTGTTTATTCATGTAAAAATATTTACAATGTGCTTCTTTTGATATTTCCAGATTGAATTTATTTTTCATACCACAGTTTCAGTGTTTTCAAATTGCATTTAGAGTTATTCTTATGGATTCTGTGTAACAACCACAATATAAATTGCACTGAAACATGAAAACATTTGGATGAAATGCAGATCTTATGGAGTTTATGGAGGTCCATTGCCTTCATGGATATAATTGTGCATATTTCTGTCATGAAATTAATCAAGGATATCCACTTAAACAGATGCACATATTTAAGCATGCCTCAAATACATACTAATCTGTTATTGTCCAGTATGTTTTCCCAAAAGAAAACACAGAAAATGTGTGATTGATCAAATATTTATAACTAACACATTATAGCAATAGCAACAAATTATGCAAGTTTAACTGCTCTTGAGCACAATAAAAAACACAATAAGAACATGATTTCAAATGTTCCCTCTTGTAATTTCAAATAATGGTATATCAGTAAAACAGGATAATAACACACATTGACAGACTGTATGAACAACAATGCCAGATGATTAATAGCCTGCCATAGCTGTTTGCCCATTGTTTTCTATATAAAATAAACTATTTTCCAGGCAATTTATTCAGTGCATGATTATCACTAGAATTCATTCAATAAAGAAAGGTTATATGTTTTTCGTGCTAATTTGTTAGTCACATAAAACATAAGAGATCTGGTGGGCAATAGGGCTAAGCTATGTTTTTTGCTATGGTCTAATAGTAAAGTGACAGGGATTTTTTTTAATGTAATTGTTCATGTGTGTATAATAGCAACTTAAAGTGTAAGTAAACCCCCCCGATCATTTTCAGCCAAGGAAGCTGCCATCTTTGCCTCTGTTTAATCTACAACTGCCATGATACTGCACATGTGATCAGTTATGACACCAGCCATTGGATGGTTTGACAGTTTGGTTGAGAGCACAACCAATGGGAGTGTTACATTTCCGGCACGTGCCGGAAATGAAACTGTTTTATGGATGGGTTTACTTCTGCTTTAATATTTTCTATTTTAAAAGATTGTATTCATGCCAAACAGGAAATTAAGTATGCATCATATACCTTGGCAGTATTGACCTAGCAACTGACCTGATGAAATATGGCATTTCCGACTGTTACTGAATATATGCCATCCTTTGTGTACAATTGTCATGTGATCAGCTGTGATTGATCACAGTGATCACATGGTACAGACAGAGCCAATCACAGCCCATCTGTACCATGTGATAAGATGTGATCAATTACAGCTAATCGCAACAAAACACACTAAATGAATCAGTTTCATTCAGTGAAAATGGTTGCTTTTTACCAGGAAAATTCACTGGTATAAAGAATTATAATGTGTAAAAAAAATGTAATAAAAAAGATTAAAAAAATATTTTTAATTCTTTTACATACTGTCTCCAGTAGGGATGAGCCGAACACCCCCCTCGTTTCGGTTCGCACCAGAACATGCGAACAGGCAAAAAATTTGTTCGAACACCGTTAAAGTCTATGGGGACACGAACATGAAAAATCAAAAGTGCTGATTTTAAAGGTTAATATGCAAGTTATTGTCCTAAAAAGTTTTTGGGTACCCGGGTCCTGCCCCAGGGGACATGTATCAATGCAAAAAAAAGTTTTAACTACTTCAGGCCCACAGGTTGTCATATGACGTCCTTGGGCTTGTGGGGGTATATCTGAATGATGCCTGCAGCTACAGGCATCATTCAGATATTGCCGGTTTCAGCCGGCGATTCCCTACACCATGAGAACTATCGTAGCGGCTGTTCCGCCGCTTGATCGTTCTTGCGGAAGGGGATGTCCCCCCCTCCCGCCGCCCTCCGGTGCTTCTACCGACTCACCTGTTGGATCTGTGAGTCGGTGACAGGATCCGCCAGCCCCGGATGTAGATCACAGAGATTTCCGGCGGACCAGATGGTCGCCGGAGTCTCTATGATCGTCGGAGGACGGGCGCGATGTTATGTTTTTTTTTTTCGTTTTTTTTTTAGGCTTCCAAGCCTAGAGGTGAGATGTGGGGTCTTATTGACTGTAAGAGGTCCTGTCATGTCATATTCCTATTACAAGGGATGTTTACATTCCTTGTAATAGGAATAAAAGTGATCACATTTTTTTTTTTTTTTTTAAGTGTCAAAATAAAAAAAATAAGTAAAATTAACAATAAAAAAAATAAAAACATTTTTTACAGTGCCCCCGTCCCCGTGTGCTCGCATGCAGAAGCGAATGCATACGCAAGTCCCGCCCACATATGAAAACGGTGTTCAAACCACACATGTGAGGTGTTGCCGCGAAAGTTAGAGCGAGTGCAATATTTCTAGCCCTAAACCTCCTCTGTAACTCAAAAAATGTAGCCAGTAAAAAAAATTAAAGCATCGCCTATGGGGATTTTTAAGTACCGAAGTTTGGTGCCAATTTACGAGCGTGTGCAAATTTGAAGCGTGACATGTTAGGTATCTATTTACTCAGCGTAACTTCATCTTTCACATTATGCAAAAAAATTGGGCTAACTTTACTGTTTTTTTTTTTTTTTTTAAAGCATGAAACAGTTTTTTTCCCCAAAAGAACGCGTTTGAAAAATTGCTGCGCAAATACCGTGTGAGATAAAAAGTTGCAATGACCGCCATTGTATTCTATAGGGTCTTTGCTAAAAAAAAATATATAGTGTTTGGGGGTTCTAAGTAATTTTCTTGCAAAAAAATGATGATTTTTACATGTAGGAGCGAAGTGTCAGAATTGGCCCGGGCCTGAAGTGGTTAAAAACTGAAGTTTTTTCGGAAGCAGAGATTTTAATAATGCTTAAAGTGAAACAATAAAATTCCTTTAAATTTCATACCTGGGGGGTGTCTAAAGTATGCATGTAAAGTAGTGCATGTTTCCCGTGTTTAGAACTGTCCCTGCAATAAAATTTAATTTCTGAAGGAAAAAAGTAATTTAAAACTACTCGCGGTTATTCATGAATTGTCTGTCCCGGCAATACAGAGAAAAGTAATTGAAAAAAATGACAGGAGTCCCCCTCCAGTCCATTACCAGGCCCTTTGGGTCTGGTATGAATATTAAGGGGAACCCCTGCCATTTTTTTTCAATGACTTTTATCTGTATTGCTGGGACCCGACAATTCATTAATAGCGCAAGTAGTTTTAAATGACTTTTTTCCCTTCAAAAATGACATTTTGTGCAGGGAAGCAAAAAAAAAAAAAAAACACAAATGTGTGGGGGTCCCCCCAAATTCCATGTCAGGCCCTTCAGGTCTGGTATGGATATTAAAGGGAACCCCACGTAATTAAAAAAAAATGGCGTGGGGTTCCCCCAAAAAATCCATACCAGAACCTTCAGGTCTGGTATGGATTTTAAGGAGAACTCCGCGCCAAAATGAAAAAAAAAATGGCGTGGGGTTCCCCCAAAAATCCATACCAGACCCTTACCCGAGCATGCAACCTGGCAGGCCACAGAAAAAGAGGGGGGGACGAGAGAGCGTCCATCCTGAACCGTACCAGGCCACATGCCCTCAACATGGGGAGGGTGCTTTGGGGTCCCCCCCAAAGCACCTTGTCCCCATGTTGATGGGGACAAGGGCCTCATCCCCACAACCCTTGCCTGGTGGTTGTGGGGGTCTGCGGGCAGGGGGCTTATCGTAATCTGGAAGCCCCCTTTAACAAAGGGGACCCCCAGAATCCGGCCCCCTATGTGAATTGGTAACGGGTACATTGTACCTCTACCATTTCACAAAAAAAGTGTCAAAAAAGGTAAAAAAACACACAGACAGCTTGGAACAAGCCATAGGGGGCGGGGTCACCCGTGACAACACGGGGAAGCCTCCGGAAACCCCCGTTACATCAGAACGGGGCAAGGGCCACTCGTCCACGTCACGAGTGGCCCCGGCCTCGGTTTTAAAAGAAATGTCACACGGCTCACACGTCATTCGCCCGGGAGCCTTCTATGGAGGAGGCTGTATCATTCGTAGCGGCGGGTAGCGCTGGTCTGGTCGTGGAAGGATGTACATCGCTGGAATTTTTTTTTTTTTTTTTTTATTAATCCCAAGCTGTCTGTGTGTTTTTTTACATTTTTGGACACTTTTTTTGGTGAAATGGTAGAGGTACAATGTACCCCGTTACCAATTCACATGGGGGGGCCGGAATCTGGGGGTCCCCTTTGTTAAAGGGGGCTTCCAGATTACGATAAGCCCTCTGCCTGCAGACCCCCACAACCACCGAGCAAGGGTTGTGGGGATAAGGCCCTTGTCCCCATCAACATGGGGACAAGGTGCTTTGGTTCCCTGCACAAAATGTCATTTTTGAAGGAAAAAAAGTAATTTAAAACTACTCGCGCTATTAATGAATTGTCGGGTCCCGGCAATACGGATAAAAGTCATTGAAAAAAATGGCAATGACTTTTCTCTGTATTGCCGGGACCGACAATTCATGAATAGCCGCAGTAGTTTTAAATTACTTTTTTTCCTTCAGAAATGACACTTTGTGCAGGGACAGTTCTAAGCACGGAAAACATGCGCTACTTTACATGCAAACTTTAGACACCCCCAGGTACGAAATTTATAGGAATATTTCACTTTTATTAATTTTGTGAAAATAGTGCAGCGCTGCGTATCTATAAATATTATATAAACAAATAATTATACATTCAATAAAACAATTTGTGAAGAAAAAAAAATAGTTCATATGTAGGTTTCCAAAACTGTCACCGCTGTGTAAAATCCTATTTAAATGTATCCAATATTCAGTGCAAACCACCACCTGCTAAATTGCCTGCTCACCTTAAGGATGAGCATAAAACTCATAGACAGATCATTCCTCGTGTCCACCATGATCAATCCACTTTACCAATGGTAGTAATTCGTACAGTCCCCAGACTGCACATCTGTGTGGGTAATCAACGTTTGAATTGTCTCCAAACCTTCCTCCACTCGCTTTTCAATAATCAATTCCACTTATATTTCCAGGGGTTAAGGACATGAAACAAAAAACACAAGTACCATAGTGTTCTCTGCTTTTAAATTTATTAAAAAGCCCCCCTAAAAAGTTACACTTACAAGAAATATCAATAAAAACAGCATATATCAAATCACCAGCTCATTCACCACAGATCTACACTCACGGTGCTTCGCCTGACATCACAGATTTGACTCCTCCCTTCTAAACGCGTGTCGGCCTCTCATTGGCCTTCATCAGTAGATGGGTGGGTCAAATTAGGTGAAACCTTATATACCTAAATGTTGCCTAGGCAACCCTTCAGGCATCACCACAGCCGTCCACAGTCTGTGAGGACACTCCCTCTTCCTGTGACTACAGAGCTCACTTTCATTGAGCTGGAGAGTGTGTCACCCGGATCTGCATACCTCCAGGCAGGGCTGGACTGGGACCAAAATTTGGCGCTGGACTTCATCCAGACCGGCCCACTTTAATTCAATAAAATGCTGCCCCCCACCCCCCAAAAAATCATGCCCACTAAAAGGCCCCTACATCCATTATTGTATATCATGAGAGGGTGAGCGAGAGGGGAATGAGAGAGAGAGAGAGGAAGGGTTGAGGGAAAGGGGATGAGAGGGGGTGGGTGAGGGAAAGGGGGTGAGAGGGGGTGGGTGAGAGAGGGGGTGAGTGTAAGAGAGAGGGAGTGAGTGTAAAAGAGAGGGGGTGAGTGTAGGACCCCTTACACACTGAGGCGTTTTCCAGGCGCTTTTGGGCTAAAAATAGCGCCTGTAAAGCCCCTGAAAAACGCCTCCGCTGCAGTCCCAGTGTGAAAGTCCTCCCAGCAGCATCTTTGGGGCGGTGGAGGAGCGGTGTACACACCGCTCCTGCCCATTGAAATGAATGGCTGAGAGACAGAGGAGGGGGCTGAGAGACAGAGGGGGGTCTGAGAGACAGAGGAGGGGTCTGAGAGACAGAGGAGGGGTCTGAGAGACAATGGGAGGGAGCTGAGAGACAGAGGGGGAAGCTGAGAGACAGAGGGGGAAGCTGAGAGACAGAGGGGGGAGCTGAGAGACAGAGGGGGGAGCTGAGAGACAGTGGAGGGGAGCTGAGAGACAGTGGAGGGGAGCTGAGAGACAGTGGAGGGGTCTGAGAGACAGGGGGAGCTGAGAGACAGAGGAGGAGAGCTGAGAGACAGAGGAGGGGTCTGAGAGACAGGGGGAGCTGAGAGACAGAGGAGGAGAGCTGAGAGACAGAGGAGGAGTCTGAGAGACAGAGGAGGGGTCTGAGAGACAGAGGGGGGGTCTGAGAGACAGAGGAGGGGGGACTGAGAGACATGGGAACTAAGAGACAGAGGGGGGTACTGAGAGACAGAGGGGGATCTGAGAGACAGAGGAGGGGTCTGAGAGACAGAGGAGGGGTCTGAGAGACAAAGGGGGAAGCTGAGAGACAGAGGAGGAGAGCTGAGAGACAGAGGAGGGGTCTGAGAGACAGAGGAGGGGTCTGAGAGACAGAGGGGAGCTGAGAGAGGAGGGGATAAAAGAGGGGGGACTGAGAGACACAGGAACTGAGTGACAGAGGGGGGACTGAGAGACAGAGGGGGGTCTGAGAGACAGAGGGGGGTCTGAGAGAGGAGGGGATAAAAGAGGGGGGACTGAGAGACACGGGAACTGAGAGACAGAGGGGGGACTGAGAGACAGAGGGGGGTCTGAGAGACAGAGGGGGGTCTAAGAGACAGAGGGGGAGCTGAGAGACAGGGGAGAGCTGAGAGACAGGGGGAGCTGAGAGACAGTGGAGGGGAGCTGAGAGACAGTGGATGGGAGCTGAGAGACAGTGGAGGGGAGCTGAGAGACAGTGGAGGGGTCTGAGTGACAGTGGAGGCATCTGAGAGACAAGGGGGAGCAGAGAGACAGAGGAGGAGAGCTGAGAGACAGAGGAGGGGTCTGAGAGACAGAGGAGGGGTCTGAGAGATGGAGGGGGGGTCTGAGAAACAGAGGGGAGCTGAGAGAGAGAGGAGGGGATAAAAGAGGGGGGACTGAGAGACACGGGAACTGAGAGACAGAGGGGGGACTGAGAGACAGAGGGGGGTATGAGAGACAGAGGGGGGTCTAAGAGACAGAGGGGGAGCTGAGAGACAGGGGGGCTGAGAGACAGAGGGGGCTGAGAGACAGTGGAGGGTTCTGAGAGACAGTGGAGGGGTCTAAGAGACAGAGGGGGGAGCTGAGAGACAGAGGAAGAGCTGAGAGACAGAGGGGGGACTGAGAGACAGAGGGGGAGAACTGAGAGACAGAGGGGGAGAGCTGAGAGATAGAGGAGGGGGCTGAGAGACAGTGGGGGGGATCTGAGAGACAGAGGGGGAGCTGAGAGACAGAGGAGGAGAGCTGAGAGACAGAGGAGGAGAGCTGAGAGATAGAGGAAGAGAGCTGAGAGACAGAGGAGGGGTCTGAGAGACAGAGGGGGGTTCTGAGAGACAGAGGGGGTCTAAGAGACAGAGGGGGGTCTGAGAGACAGAGGGGGGTCTGAGAGATAGTGGGGGGGCTGAGAGACAGAGGAGGGGGGACTGAGAGACAGAGGGGGCAGAGAGACAGAGGGGAGGGCTGAGACAGACCACATAGCACTGTCCCTTTCTGCAGTCCCTCCTCTGCTCACCTCCCCGCTGTCTCAGTGTTCTGGCATGTTTGTGTAGGATGCCAGGTACCTGATGGCCATCAGCGGCAGCGCCAAGTCTCCCTCTTGATCCGGGGGGTGCTCACGCTGCTCTGCTCCTTACAGCGGTGCATGTTCTCTTCCTCCAGGCTCCCAATCAGCCTGCCCTCCGGCCCAGGCCGCATGGTTCCTGGAGCAGAGAGGAGATGGAGGAATCGAGGTTCTGGGAGCGCCGGGGTGGCCGCGCTCGCTCCTGTCCGCCTCTTCGGTGGTCAGGGAGGGGGTGGAGCTCTTCTCCCTCGGAATTTTACATCCAACTGCCCTCCTCGATGGCCACCTTCCCCGAATCCCCGCCGCTGTTTGCTGCCACGCTCCCGCTGCCGCAAAACTGCATAAAAAAACGGGCCACAAAAAAAAAAAATATTTTTATTTTTTATTTTTTTGTGAGGGTCGCTGTTTGCTGCCACGCTCCCGCTGCCACCAAACTGCATAAAAAAACGGCCCACAAAAAAAAAAAATGTTTTTTTTTTTTTTAACGGCCCACTGAGCCATCGGCCCACCGGGAAACTCCCAGTAGTCCCTATGGTCAGTCCATCCCTGCCTCCAGGGTGCTCTCACTCGATCACACCGCTGACCTCCGTAGTAATGTCCCGTTACAATCTAATCTCCACATGAAAACAGGACCTCTCGCACCTGAAGCGAGAATTATACCCCTAGACCAACAAGCTGAGTTACACCTATTTCATGACCATATATCACTTTATAAACATATTAAAATCGTTAATAATAAAATCTACTGTGCGTTTATTATGCGACCCCACTTAGTCATTATAGATGAAGCAATTCAGATCGAAATCTATATTAAGCCCCCTGGGCGCTAAAACCTGGGTCTCATATATCCAGGCAGACTCGTGCTGGCTCAACTGCCTTATAAAGTTTCCCCCTCTCCAGTGATGCTTATCCTTCTCAATCGCCCAGAATTTAGGTTGTTTGGGATTCCTATCATGAATCTCTCTAAAGTGCTTGGAAACACAATATTCTTTTCTTCCTTTTTTATTATTGTTGATGTGCTCCCGCACTCTAACCAATAGAGGTCTAGATGTCCGATCAACATATTGAAGTTTGCAGGAACACTCCAACATGTATACCACCCCCTCTGAAGAGCAAGTTATAAAATCTTTAATTTTATGTGTTCTTCCTGACGTTGTGGCTGTAAATTCACTTTTCTTCTTTACATTACTCCCTTTTGTGGTCCTACACGCCAGGCATCTCCCACAAGCGTAAAAACCTGTAAGGAAGGGAGTCAGGGTACCTGTTTTGTTGTTTTTATTGAGGGGGTCTAACACTCCAAGGGTTGCAAGAAGAAGAAAGTTCTTCTTGCAACCCTTGGTCACCACCACCCCAGCGTATCTGAAGGATACTAAGCATTTATTGCAGAATCTAGAAAACATTACTATTGATAATTCTCCCCTTTTTTTGGTTACCACAGATTCATAGATGACCTGTTCATGATTTGGAGGGGTGATGAGGTCAGTCTGCTCTCCTTCACGGACAGGTGGAATCAAAATGAGAAAAACATAAAATTAACATGGCAGTATAACAAACAGAAAATGGTGTTTTTAGCTGTGGAGATATACATTCAAGAAGGGGAAATTCTCACAAAAAATTACTGTAAACCTACGGACAGAAATGGCTATATAGCCATGGATAGTTGCCATCATAGGCCATGTTTATTAAATATTCCCAAGGGACAGTTCGTCTGACTCAGGAGGAAATGTACCAGGAATGAAGAATATGAGGAACAAGCAGTAATGTTTGAAGAAAAATTCATACAAAAAGGCTATGATGTTCAGCTGGTCAATAAACAACTAGAGAAGGTGAAGAACATGGAAAGAAAAGAGTTGCTGAAAACTAAAGAAAAGGTAGTAAGGAATGAAGGAGAAGAATATAGAATGGTGTTAAGTTATAATATTCAGAAGAATAAGATCAAGAATATGATTAAAAAACACTGGAATGTATTACTGAGAGATAAAGTATTGGGAGGTGTTCTCCCCCAGTGTCCTTCATTTGTGTACAAAAAAGCACCTAATCTAGAGACATTTTAGCGCCAGGAGTGTTAGAACCCCCGAATAAAAACAACCAAACAGGTACCCTGACTCCCTTCCTTGCGGGTTTTTACGCTTGTGGGAGATGCCTGGCATGTAGGACCACAAAAGAGAGTAATGTAAAGAAGAAAAGTGAATTTACAGCCACAGCATCAGGAAGAGCACATAAAATTAAAGATTTTATAACTTGCTCTTCAGAGGGGGTGGTATACATGTTGGAGTGTTCCTGCAAACTTCAATATGTTGGTCGGACATCTAGACCTCTATTGGTTAGAGTGCGGGAGCACATCAACAATATTAAAAAAGGAAGAAAAGAATATTGCGTTTCCAAGCACTTTAGAGAGATTCATGATAGGAATCCCAAACAACCTAAATTCTGGGCGATTGAGAAGGTGAAGCTTCACTGGAGAGGGGGCAACTTTATAAGACAGTTGAGCCAGCGCGAATCTGCCTGGATATATGAGACCCAGGTTTTAGCGCCCAGGGGGCTTAATATAGATTTCGATCTGAATTGCTTCATCTATAATGACTAATTGGGGTCGCATAATAAACGCACAGTAGATTTTATTATTAACGATTTTAATATGTTTATAAAGTGATATATGGTCATGAAATAGGTGTAACTCAGCTTGTTGGTCTAGGGGTATAATTCTCGCTTCAGGTGCGAGAGGTCCTGTTTTCATGTGGAGATTAGATTGTAACGGGACATTACCACGGAGGTCAGCGGTGTGATCGAGTGAGAGCACCCTGGAGGTATGCAGATCCGGGTGACACACTCTCCAGCTCAATGAAAGTGAGCTCTGTAGTCACAGGAAGAGGGAGTGTCCTCACAGACTGTGGATGGCTGTGGTGATGCCTGAAGGGTTGCCTAGGCAACATTTAGGTATATAAGGTTTCACCTAATTTGACCCACCCATCTACTGATGAAGGCCAATGAGAGGCCGACACGCGTTTAGAAGGGAGGAGTCAAATCTGTGATGTCAGGCGAAGCACTGTGAGTGTAGATCTGTGGTGAATGAGCTGGTGATTTGATATATGCTGTTTTTATTGATATTTCTTGTAAGTGTAACTTTTTAGGGGGCTTTTTTAATAAATTTAAAAGCAGAGAACACTATGGTACTTGTGTTTTTTGTTTCATGTCCTTAACCCCTGGAAATATAAGTGGAATTGATTATTGAAAAGCGAGGGGAGGAAGGTATTGTTTGGAGACAATTCAAACGTTGATTACCCACACAGATGTGCAGTCTGGGGACTGTAGGAATTACTACCATTGGTAAAGTGGATTGATCATGGTGGACACGAGGAGTGATCTGTCTATGAGTTTTATACTCATCCTTGAGGTGAGCAGGCATTTTAGCAGGTGGTGGTTTGCACTGAATATTGGATCCATTTAAATAGGATTTTACACATCGGTGACAGTTTTGGAAACCTACATATGAACTGTTTTTTTTTTTCTTCACAAATTGTTTTATTGAATGTATTACTATTTGTTTATATAATATTTATAGATACGCAGCGCTGCACTATTTTCACAAAATTAATATTGCAATAGGTGTGGTGTATCACTATAAGTGTTCAGCAGCTGTGTAGACACTCAGAGGGGTATATTTGATTTTTTCCAGTCATTATAGGAGTAATTTATTAGCATTGTGGTGCTGATTGTTTGTTTTTTTCTCACAATTTCACTTTTATTGTTTCACTTTATGCATTATTAAAATCACTGATCCCGAAAAAAACGTTTTTAAAACTTTTTTTTTCATTGATACATGTCCCCTGGGGCAGGACCCGGGTCCCCAAACACTTTTTAGGACAATAACTTGCATATTAACCTTTAAAACTAATACTTTTGATTTCTCCCATAGACTTTTAAAGGGTGTTCCGCGGCTTTTCGAATTTGCTGCGAACACCCCAAATTGTTCACTGTTCGCCGAATGGGCGAACAGACAATGTTCGAGTCGAAATCATGTACGACTCAAACATAAAGCTCATCCCTAGTCTCCAGTCAATATCCCTGATTACTATCACCACCACACCCATTATATGATATTGATGTACTAGACTGCACTAGTATGCTAAAAAAATTGCGACAAAAAACTACAACTTTACAAAACTCGCACTGCCTCTTACTAAATACTTTGGACTTTCTGCTTTCCAAAATTAGGTCATTTGGGGGGGATATTTGTACTGTCTTGCTGTTTTCGGGACTCAAGAAATGAGATAGGCCATCAGTACATCAGGATTGATCGATTTTCAGATTCTGTTTATACCATAGTTTGTGGACTCTATAACCTTCCTACAGACTTCATAATATACACTGATTTGGGTTATTTTTACCATAAAAAGTAGCATAATACATTCTGGCTTAAATTTATGAAAGATTATTTATTTGCTAAATTTTATAACAGAAAAGAAGAAAACCTTTTTTTTTTTAAATGATCAGTTTCGGTTATTTAGCAAAAAAATAATTAAAACCCAGTGGTAATTAAATAGTACCAAAAGAAAGCTCTATTTGTGGGGAAAAAAAGAAAAAAAATTCCTAGGGGTACAGTGTTGCATGACCTCGCAATAGTCATTGGCAAGTGCTTGGTATTGAAGTGGTTCAAAGAACCCTCAATTTGCTTACTTTTATGTACTTAATATCTTTAAGAACAATTTGAATAATTTTGTTTTGAACAGAAATCTCCACCCTAAAATGTTTCAAAGAGGTTTTAGGGTTTCTCCTTATGTTCCATTCATAAAGCAGCCACGAGGGCAACTCTTTTCCAAAATAAATGGTTTGGAGAGAAAAGGGGAGGGATATCTAAACTGTATATAAAAATGTATTATAACATTTATTGGATTGATTTCAGGATAAGGATTTGAGGATTGGGTTCTGAATGTATAGATTTCTGTCTTTTGTTGACCTTGATGAACATATTTTTTTTTTACCTGACTATGTATTCATGTAAATTTGAATCATTATTATTAGGAATGCATTAGTTGCCAGAAATCACATAAGGATCAAAATAAAATTTGTCTGAGAAATACAAATATTCATACAAGTTGGCAAATAACATGGTTTAAGTAAAGATAATTTGATTAGTCTGGGTGGTAATATGTGAAATAGGCCTGGAGGAACCTCCGTAGGCTGAACTGTTGAAGCAATTTGTCAGGAAGCTTGAATGATTAATTAAGTCAGTGATGTTGAAAATTTTAATTGATCAATATATGACACTGCATCCTGTATGAAATAAAAAATAAAACATAATTACACAGACCAATAAATTATTTCCTGAATTTGTGCTTTGTGCAGATATTCTTAATCACAATAAAATTGTGTGAAAGTATGGACTACAGAAGTAGAAAAATAAATGAAGGTTTATTTTATAATTAGGTCACTAAGGCTACTTTCACACTGGGGCAGGTGGGCGTTAGCAGTAAGGCGCCACTAGTTTTGGCGGCGCTTTACCACTGTTAAAGCGACACTTTTCGGCCGCTAGCGGGGCACTTTTAACACCCGCTAGCGGGCGAATAAAGTGTTATAAGTAGAGTTGAGCGGACACCTGGATGTTCGGGTTCGACGGGTTCGGCCGAACTTCGGAAAAAAGTTCGGGTTCGGGACCGAACTTTAACCCGAACCCGAACCCGAACCCCATTGAAGTCAATGGGGACCCGGACTTCTAAGGACTAAAAAGGCTCTAAAAAAGTAATGGAAAGGGCTAGAGGGCTGCAAATGGCAGCAAAATGTTGTTAAGAGCATGGCAAGTGCTCTGCAAACAAATATGGATAGGGAAATAACTTAAAATAACATAAAAATAAATAAAAAAATATGCTGGAGGCCCCCTTTTCAGCAGAAGAGGTACAGGAAGTCATTAAGAACCTCAGAAACTCAACGGCACGATGCCACACATATGGTGGGAATTCCCCAGAATACGCCCTTTCTGGAATAAATTATTCAATTTAATGGATAAGCTAGTGGGAAAATAAAATACTTTGAAATAAAAATGTAGCGGGGGGCTAAATTTAAGGGAAGTGTTTGAGTGGTAAATAGGCTCAAACACCCTAATTCTGTAGGATTCATGGACCATTTTGTCCTCGGGACAGTATTGGTGTGCAGTTCCCTGCGGCCTACAGGTGGCGCTGCCATGGTAGGCTAGGGTTGAACCGCCGATACAGTGCTGTGCCTTTTGTGTCCCCTCTTGGCAGTAGTACAGCGGGGCGAAGAACCTGCTGTGCATGCCGGGAGAGCATATAAAAGGGGCAGACCTTTGGCCTGGGGGCTGATGTCCAGTGGGGTCCGCGCCCAGGTGCCTTCGGCCTGGGTGCATGTGTTCCTGTTCCCTCTCGGGCACCTTTAGCCTGGGGTGAGGTACTATCCTGGAGTTCCTGCTGCCCTGGGTATGGAGGCCTAGGGGCGGGAGTAAAGCCTGGAGTCCAGAGCCTTCGTCTGGAGTCCGCTAAGGGTCGAGGAGTCTTAGGGTGCCGCCTCGTGTAGGGGACCCTGTTCCAGGGAAGGGAGGATCATTCTGATGGACCGATGCGGGATTCACGGTGAAGGAAGGGTCTGTTGACTCCCTGGAGAGATGTCTTCCCTTTGATATGGGCTAGGTTCGTAGAAGGAGAAGCTCAAGGTCATCTTGACTGTATCAGAGGCCTTATTCACCCGGCCCATGGCAGGGGCCTTATACACCCTGGTCTGTGGCAGAGACCAAAGTTCTCCAGGTCCGTGGCAGGGGCCTTGTACACTCGGTCTGTGGCAGAGACCAACCTCAAGGTCTGTGGCAGAGACCGTGCACCTAAAACTGTTTGAGAAACCTAAGCAGTGAAGTGAATGTGCTACGTTTGTGCCTGGACCTCCTCCACACCTTAAGCTGTCCTGTTTCTTTGCTCTAACCTTTTCTATCCGAGTAGAGTTTATTTTGCCATGAGAGAATAAGAGTTGTAGTTTCAGCTGGTGTGGACATTGACTTTACTGGGAATTAAAGGACTTGCCTCTACCTACAGTAGAGGTGAGAATCATCCTCTGGAGGAGTTTTGACTCCGGCTGTGGACACGTCCCGTCAAGTACACCGCTCAACCTCTTTTTATAGGAGGGTACGGGCTGGTAGTGCAGTGTGCCTTTCTTACAACATAAAGGCAGGTAAGGGGGAAAGGATCTGTGCGCTACAAAAAAATAAAATAAAAATTATAATCTTGACCTAGGAGGACGAGGTCCATATGGAGTAGGAGGTGGAGGTGGCGGTGGATGTGGCTGTGTAGGTGGAAGCGGCGGTGGAGGAGGACGAGGTAGCCAACACTGGTTCAAAAATACAGCAATGGCTGGGTAAGACCGGTGATGTGTCGAATTCTGTCCCCCGTCGAATAGTGTCCACCCTGTACTGCGCTTGCTCAGTATGTAGGACAAGGGGATTTCGAAAATCTCCCAAGACGAACGGCGCCTGCGTGGTGAGTTCAGGTGAAGGCCACACCATCCGTGGTTCAAGCCGAGCCAAGTGAGGCCGTGCCCGAAGTGTGGCGATCGAAGCGAGCCCGTGAGGGGCCCTGTTACTATGTGCTACCGTATGTCCACTTGGATGGTGGGGCTTGAACCTGCACTCACGGCGCAGGCGCCGTTCATCTTCGGAGATTTTGTGAATCTCCTTGTCCTCTGTACTGCGCAAGCACTGCGCCTTCGCAGTACGGGCCGGACACAATCCGATGGCCGGACAGTTTTTGTCACAACACCGGTATACATGTCTATTCTGCAGAAGGTACGGACAAGTCCTGTGGGATCCATGCCTGGTTCATTTTAATGAACGTGAGCTTGTCCACATTGGCTCTGGACAGGCGGTTGCGCTTGTCTGTGATAACGCCCCCTGCCGTGCTAAATACACGTTCAGATAATACACTGACTGCAGGGCAGGCCAGCACCTCCAAGGCATAAAGGGCAAGCTCAGGCCATGTGCCCAATTTGGAGACCCAGAAGTTAAAGGGGGCAGACCCGTCATCCAGTACGTGTAGGCCTGTGGACACATACTGCTCAACCATGTTGGTGAAATGCTGCCTCCTGCTAAGACGTTCCATCTCAGCTGGTGGTGCTGGTTGTTGTGGCGTGCTGACAAAGCTTTTCCACATTTTGGCCATGCTAACCCTGCCTTCTGAGGTGCTGCCGGTGCCCCGGCTGTGTTGGCGACCTCTTCTTCCTCCTCTGCCTTCGCCTTGTGCTTCCACCGTATGCCCGCTGTCAGGTGGGAATGCCACCAGCAGCGCGTCTACCAGCATGCGCTTGTAGTCGCGCATCTTACGATCACACTCCAGTGAGGGAATTAAGGACGGTACGGTGTCCTTGTAACGGGGATCCAGCAGGGTGGCCACCCAGTAATCAGCACCAGTTAAAATGTGGGCAACTCGGCGGTCATTGCGGAAACACTGCAGCATGTAATTGCTCATGTGTGCCAGGCTGCCCAGAGGCAAAGAAAAGCTGTCCTCTGTGGGAGGTGTATCGTCTGTGTCCTCTGTATCCCCCCAGCCACGCACCAGTGATGGCCACGAGCTGGTCTGGGTGCAATCCTGCTGTGAACATGGCTCCTCCTCTTCATCCTCCTCCTCCTCCTCCTCCATCTCCTCCTCCACCTCGTCATCCTCCAGAACTGTGCCCTTTCTGCTGGACAATTGTGTACCTGGCGTTTGTTGGTGCAGGAACCCACCCTCGAAGCCACTTGTGAAAGACTGCCCTGAAAGCCTTTGAAATGATCCCGCTTCCTCCTCCTCCTCCTCATCCTCCTGTGCCACATCCTCTTCCATCATCACCCGAAGCGTTTTTTCAAGGAGGCATAGAACTGGGATAGTAACGCTGAGAACGGCGTCATTGGCACTGGCCATGTTGGTGGAGTACTCGAAACAGCGCAACAAGGCACACAGGTCTCGCATGGAGGCCCAGTTATTGGTGGTGAAGTGGTGCTGTTCCGCAGAGCGACTCATGCGTGATTGCTGCAGCTGAAACTCCACTATCGCCTGCTGCTGCTCGCACAGTCTGGCCAGCATGTGCAAGGTGGAGTTCCACCTCGTGGGCACGTCACATATGAGGCGGTGAGCGGGAAGGCCGAAGTTACGCTGCAGCGCTGACAGGCGAGCAGCAGCAGGGTGAGAACGCCGAAAGTGCGCACAGACAGCCCGCACTTTCTGCAGCAGCTCTGGCATATTGGGGTAATTTTTAAGGAACCTCTGGACCACCAAGTTCAGCACATGCGCCAGGCAAGGGATGTGCGTCAAACCGGCTAGGCCCAGAGCTGCTACGAGATTTCGCCCATTATCGCACACCACCAGGCCGGGCTTGAGGCTCACTGACAGCAACCACTCATTGGTCTGTTGTTCCATGTCCCTCCACAACTCCTGTGCGGTGTGGGGTTTTACCCCCAAACAGGAAAGTTTTAAAACTGCCTGCTGTCGTTTACCCCTGGCTGTGCTGAAGTTGGTGGTGAAGGTGTTACGCTGACCGGATGAGGAGGCGGTAGAGGATGAGGAAGCGGAGTAGGAGGAGTTAGCAACAGGAGGCAAACTGAAGCGCCCTGCAATCCTTGGTGGTGGAAGGACATGCGCCAAACTGCTATCTGCCTCAGGCCCTGCCGCCACTGCATTTACCCAGTGTGCTGTTAGGGAGATATAACGTCCCTGACCGTGCTTACTGGTCCACGCATCCGTAGTTAGGTGGACCTTGCCACAGATGGCGTTGCGCAGTGCACACCTCATTTTGTCCCCCACTTGGTTGTGCAGGGAAGGGATGTCTCGCCTGGAAAAGTAGTGGCGACTGGGCACGACGTACTGTGGGGCAGCCAATGCCATCAGGCTTTTAAAACTCTGCGTCTCCACCAGACGGAATTACAGCATTTCAAAGGCCAGGAGTTTTGAAATGCTGGCATTCAGGGCCAGGGGTCGCGGGTGGCTAGGGGGGTACTTCCTCTTCCGCTCCAATGTTTGGGAGATAGAGAGCTGAACGCTTCCATGGGACATCATTGTGGAGATGGTTGGTGACCCAGGTGGTAGTGTTGCTGGCAGATCCTCTCTTTGTGGGGTGTCAGGTGCCACTGTCACTACAGAGGTGGATGAAGATGCTGAGGCTGCAGCAGAAGAGGAAGCAGGAGGATCCAGAGACCTTTCTTGGTTTTTGAGGTGTCTACTCCACTGCAGCTCGTGCTTTGCACTTAGATGCCTGGTCATGCAGGTTGTGCTCAGGTTGAGAACGTTTATGCCTCGCTTCAGGCTCTGATTGCACAGCGTGCAAACCACTCGTGTCTTGTCATCAGCACATTGTGTGAAGAACTGCCACGCTAGGGAAATCCTTGGACCTGGCTTTGGTGTGCTCGGTCCCTTGCTGCATTGGGCAGTAGCAGACGTACTGTCTAGGGGACGGACGCTCCGCTTTTGCACCCTGCTCCCTCTTCTGCTGTGCTGGTGGCTCTGTGCGACCATCACCTCTTCGTCCAAACTACACTGGTCACCTGCATAACGTTGATTCCATGTGGGGTCGAGGACCTCATCGTCCTCCACATCATCTTCCACCCAGTCTTCACCCCTGCCCTCCTTGTCTGTCTGCACAATTGCGAAAGCAGCAGCAGTTGGCACCTGTGTTTCGTCATCATCCGAGACGTGCTGCGATGGTCCTTCCATGTACTCATCATGAAACATAAGGATTCAAGGATAAGGATAAGAAACTCAAGGATTTCAAATATGGAACAGCAAAATTGGTTTAGAACAGAATAGCACACTGACACTTTCCCTCACTGTCCTACTCTGTCCCTCCCTACAAACAAGATTTAGCACAAAATAGCACACTGACACTTTCCCTCACTGTACCTCTCTGTCCCTAAACTCAAGGATTGAAAATTTGGTTCAGCAAGATTGGTTTAGAGGGAAAGTGTCAGTGTGCTATTCTGTTCTAAACCAATCTTGCTGAACCAAATTTTCAATCCTTGAGTTTAGGGACAGAGAGGTCCCTACAAACAAGGATTAGCACAGAATAGCACACTGTCACTGACACTCTCCCTACCTATCCTTATTTGTCCCTAAACACAAGGAATCCAGGATTAGTAAAGGAAAAATAATGACACTGTCCCTGCCTATGCTTCTCTTTCCCTGCTCCGGAACACCCTACACAAGGCCGCCGCGCTGGCGGCCTTTTATAGTGTGGGGCGTGTACTAAACCCCCTCAGCAATAATTGGCCACAGGCATCCTGCCTGTGGCCAATCATTGCTCTCCTCGCTGCCGGCGCTGTGATTGGCCAAGCATGCGGGGTCACAGTGCATGCTTGGCCAATCACAGCGCCTGGATGACACTGCGATGGCGTAGTGCATTGTGGGCCGTTCGCGTCACTCGAATTTGGCGTTCAACAGGGGCATGCAATTATAATTATTGATCTAATAATTCACAGCAGGGCCCATTGCTGCGCCCACCAAGAGTAACTGTCAGGCCTTACAGTGTTGTGGCACCACCACCACCATCACCACCACCACCACCACCAAAGGCCCAATTTTTCAGCCCCTATTCAACAGGGGCATGCAATTTTAATTATTGATCTAATAATTCACAGCAGGGCCCATTGCTGTGCCCACCAAGAGTAACTGTCAGGCCTTACAGTGTTGTGGCACCAGCACCACCATCACCACCACCACCACCACCACCACCACCAAAGGCCCAATTTTTCAGCCCCTATTCAACAGGGGCATGCAATTATAATTATTGATCTAATAATTCACAGCAGGGCCCATTGCTGCGCCCACCAAGAGTAACTGTCAGGCCTTACAGTGTTGTGGCACCAGCACCACCATCACCACCACCACCACCACCACCAAAGGCCCAATTTTTCAGCCCCTGTTCAACAGGGGCATGCAATTATAATTATTGATCTAATAATTCACAGCAGGGCCCATTGCTGCGCCCACCAAGAGTAACTGTCAGGCCTTACAGTGTTGTGGCACCAGCACCACCATCAAAGGCCCAATTTTTACTACCACTGATCAACAATTATATGTTATTACAATTCCTGATATAATAGTTGACAGCAGGGCGTTCCAGCACCCACCAAGAATAACTGTGTGTGCTTTCAGTGTTGTGCCAACACCAACACCTAAGGGGCCAATTTCTGCAGAGTATATACGGCAGGTCCCTACTTTCAAACATCCAACTTACAAACGACTACTACTTGCAAACGGAAGAAGACAACAGGAAGTGAGAGGAAATCTACCCCTTGGAAGGAAAATTCTCTCCTGTAAGAATTAATATGGGAGAAAGGTGTCTCCTCTCTACTGATGCTTTATCACCAATCCTTGTTTCAATAAAAACACCACATTTCAAAAACAGTTGTCATTGGGACGCAAAGTGAGGTGAAATGTTCTGAACAGGGGCACAGACAGCAAAAAAAATGTGACAGGGGTGATAACCGTTCCCTATGTTTTCCAAAAAGCTAAAAAAAAGGAATTTGGCATGGAGCTACACTTAAACAATGCAGCTGTTCAAAATTACAAACAGATTCTACATAAGAACAAACCTACAGTCCCTGTCTTGTATGCACCGCCTGTATACGGCTGTTCAGAGTATATAGGGCCTTTTTTATTTTGTGTGCGGGGTTCCCCTTAATATCCATACAAGACCCAAAGGGGCTGGTAATGGGCTGGGGTAGGGGGGGGGGTTGATGGGGTAGCTATGCCATTTTTCCTAAAGATTTTCATCCATATTACCCGGACCAGACATTGCATTAAAGCCGCAAGCAGTTTTAAATGGCTTTTTTTCCTTTAGAAATGCTATTTTGTGCAGGGACAGTTCTAAACATGGGAAACACATGGCACTTCACAGGCATACTTTAGACACCCCCCAGGTACAATATTTAAAGGAATATTTCACTTTATGCATCATTAACCACTTGACAACTGGGCACTTAAACCCCCTTCCTAACCAGACGAATTTTCAGCTTTCGGTGCTCTCACATTTTGAATGACAATTACTCAGTCATACAACACTGTACCCATATGAAATTTTTGTCCTTTTTTTCACACAAATAGAGCTTTCTTTTGGTGGTATTTAATCACTGTTGGGTTTTTTATTTTTTGCGCTATAAGAGAAAAAATACTGAAAATTTTGTCAAAAAATGAATTTTTCTTTGTTTCCGTTATAAAATTTTGCAAATTAGTATTTTTTCTTCATACATTTTGGCCAAAATTTATACTGCTACATATCTTTGGTAAAAATAAGTACAAATTGGTGCATATTTTTTGGTCTTTGTGAAAGTTATAGAGTCCACAAGCTATGGTGCCAATATCTGAAAATTGATCACACCTGAAGTACTGACGGCCTATCTCATTTCTTGAGACCCTAACATGCCAGAAAAGTACAAATACCCCCCAAATGACCCCTTTTTGGAAAGAAGACATTCCAAGGTATTTAGAAAGAGTCATTGTGAGTTTTTTGAAGTTGTCATTTTTTCCCACAATTCTTTGCAAAAATCAAGTTTTTTTTTTCTTTTTTTTTTTTCCCACAAAATTGTCATATCAGCAGGTTATTTCTCACACACAGCATATGCATACCACAAATTACACCCCAAAACACATTCTGCTATTCCTCCCGAGTATGGCGATACCACATGTGTGAGACTTTTACACAGCGTGGCCACATACAGAGGCCCAACATGCAGGGAGCACCTTCAGGCGTTCTGGAGCACCCAGGCCAATTCTGACATTTCTCTCCTACATGTAAAAATCATAATTTGTTTGCTAGAAAATTACGTAGAACCCCAAAACATTATATATGTTTTTTTAGCAAAGACCTTAAAGAATATAATGGTGGTCATTGCAACTTTTTATCTTGCACGGTATTTGCGCAGAAATTTTTCTAACGCGTTTTTTACGAAAAAAAACTGTTTTGTGCCTAAAAGAAAAAAAAAACAGTAAAGTTAGCCCAATGTTTTTGCATAATGTGAAAGATGAAGTTACGCCGAGTAAATAGATACCTAACATGTCACCCTTCAAAATTGCACACGCTCGTGGAATGGCGCCAAACTTCGCTACTTAAAAATCCCCATAGGCAACGCTTTAAATATTTTTACTGGTTACATGTTTTGAGTTACAGAGGAGGTCTAGGGCCAAAATTATTGCTCTCGCTCTAACGTTCGCAACGATACCTCACATGTGTGGTTTGAACACCGTTTTCATATGTGGGCGGGGCTTACGTATGCGTTCACTTCTGCATGCGAGCTCGCAGGGGCGCTTTAAAAAAATTATATATATTTTATTGTTCATTTTACTTTATTTATTTTAGTTTGACATGTTTTTCCGCCCCAAATTTTTTTTTTATCACTTTTATTCCTATTACAAGGAATGTAAACATCCCTTGTAATAGAAATATGGCATGACAGGTCCTCTTTACAGTGAGATATGGGGTCAATAAGACCCCACATCTCACCTCTAGGCTGGGAAGCCTGAAAAAAAAAAAAAAAAAAACAATCCTGGCTTTGATCGTAGCGGTGAGTCGGTAGAAGCACCGGAGGGCAGCGGGAGGGGGGGGATCCCCTCTCACCTTCCGTAAGAGCGATCAAGCGGTGGAACAGCCGCTATGATCATTCTTATTGTGCAGGGAATCGCCAGCTGAAAAAGCGAATATCTGAATGATGCCTGTAGCTGCTCCCATCATTCAGATATCTCCGCACAAAGTCAAGGACGTCATATGACGGCCGGCGGGCGGGAAGTGGTTATTGCGGAGTATTGCCGGGTATTGAGGAGTATTGCCGGGTATTGAGGAGTATTGCCGGGTATTGAGGAGTATTGCCGGGTATTGCCGAGTATTGCCGAGTATTGCCGGGTATTGCGGGGCATTGCCGGGTATTGCCGGGTATTGCCGAGTATTGCCGAGTATTGCGGGGTATTGCCGGGTATTGCGGAGTATTGCCGGGTATTGCCGGGTATTGAGGAGTATTGCAGGGTATTGTGGAGTATTGCCGGGTATTGTGGAGTATTGCCGGGTATTGTGGAGTATTGCCGGGTATTGTGGAGTATTGCCGGGTATTGTGGAGTATTGCCGGGTATTGTGGAGTATTGCAGGGTATTGAGGAGTATTGCGGAGTATGGCAGGGTATTGCGGAATATGGCAGAGTATTGCACAGTATGGGCAGAGTATGGGCAGGGTATTGCACAGTATGGGCAGGGTATTGCACAGGGTATTGCACAGGGTATTGCACAGGATATTGCCGGGTATTGCAGAGTATGGGCAGAGTATGGGCAGGGTATTGCAGAGTATTGCACAGGGTATTGCAGAGTATTGGCAGGGTGTATTGCAGAGTATTGGCAGGGTGTATTGCAGAGTATTGCACAGGGTATTGCAGAGTATTGCACAGGGTATTGCAGAGTATTGCACAGGGTGTATTGCAGAGTATTGCACAGGGTGTATTGCAGAGTATTGCACAGGGTGTATTGCAGAGTATTGCACAGGGTGTATTGCAGAGTATTGGCAGAGTATTGCACAGGAATGGCTGAGCAGGGATGGATGGATGGCTGGATCTGTGACTGCAATTGTCACAGATCCAGCCCACAGCTGACATGGGGGAGGGAGCGGACATGATCCGCTCCCTCCCCTCTCCTCTCACACTGTACCGATCGGTACAGAGAGGGGAGGGAGGAACCGGCGTCATCACATGACGCCGGTCTGTTTACACGTGATCGCTCCGTCATTTGACGGAGCGATCACGTGGTAAACGGCCGCGATTAGCGGCCATCTACCGTGATCCGTGATGCGCCGGGTCTTCCGGACCCGGCGTCATCACATGACGCCGGTCTGTTTACAAGTGATCGCTCCGTCATTTGACGGAGCGATCACGTGGTAAACGGCCGCGATTAGCGGCCATCTACCGTGATCCGTGATGCGCCGGGTCTTCCGGACCCGGCGGTCACGGACATATCCTGGAGCGCGCCCCAGGGGGCGCGCGGGAGCAAGATTCTGTGAGGACGTCCCTGGGACGTCCACTCAGGATAACTCGACCGCGCTGTGGACGTCTTTTGTACATGGCGCGGTGGTTAAAATGACTGCTCCCGGAAAACGTCCGTTTTTAAAACTTCTTTTTGCATTGATACATGTCCCCTGGTGCAGAACCCGGGTTCCCAAACTCTGTTTCGGACAATAACATGGATAATAGTCGGTATAATTAGCACTTTAGAATCCGAACGTTCGCATCCATTGTATTTAATAGGGTTCTAATGTTCGTGCGAACTTTCGGTCCGTTCGCGGGTTCTGGTGCGAACCGAACCCGGGGGTGTTCGGCTCATCACTACTGGCCACCCAAGGGCATCCTGCCTCGTTGGAGATGTGCCTCCTGCTCATCCTCCTCCTCCTCCTCTCTCCTATTAGGCACCCACGTGGAGTCAGTGACCTCATCATCCCCTCCCTCCTCATCACTGGAGCCAATCTGGCAGTATGCTGCAGCTGCTGGAGCATGACTGCCAGATTGGTGTCCTTCTTGAGCATCCCCTCTCTCTGCTCTCACGCTACTGCCTTCCTCTAGCTGGGTATTATCATCAGATCCTTCGAAACGCTGGGCATCCTCCTGGAGCATGTACCCAACACTGTGCTCAAACAGTTCGGGGGACTCCTCAGGAGGAGGACATGGTGGGTCTAGGGAAGGAGTGACTAATGATGACATTGATACCAGAGAAGAGGACGCTTTGGCAGCTGCTTTGCCAGTACCCTGAGCCTGGGTGAGAGAGGATGAGGAGGATGAGGTGGGCTTGGTCATTCACTCTACCAAGTCTTCGGCATGATGTAGCTCAACATGTCCAGCTGCCGAAAAGAAGGACAAGCGTGTCCCATGGCCATGTGCTGATGACAATGCACCGCGTCCACGACCAGCACTGTTGCCCCCAGACACAGAGCCTGCTTGCCCTCTTTTTTTGCCTCCTGACTGTCTGCCTTTCCTTGTTTGCCTTCCAGACATTTTAATGGATGGCCTGCAGGGAGATGGGAAAAACAGCAATAAGGGCTACCTTCAGGTGTATACTGTGCAGGAGGCTTAGCAACAAAGACACTGATACTGTCCCCTGCCTATCCTTCTCTGTCCCTAAACACAAGGATTTGCAATATGCTTCAGCAAGATTGGTTTAGCACAGAATAGCACACTGACAGTTTCCCTCACTGTCCTTCTCTGTCCCTACAAACAAGGTTTAGCACAGAATAGCACACTGATAGTTTCCCCGCGTGTCCTTCTCTGTCCCTAAACTCAAGGATTTAAAATATGGTTCAGCAAGATTGGTTTAGCACAGAATAGCACACTGACAGTTTCCCCGAGTGTCCTTCTCTGTCCCTAAACTCAAGGATTTCAAGTATGGTTCAGCAAGATTGGTTTAGGACAGAATAGCACACTGACACTTTCCCTCACTGTCCTTCTCTGTCCCTACAAACAAGATTTAGCACAGAATAGCACACTGATAGTTTCCATGAGTGTCCTTCTCTGTCCCTAAACTCAAGGATTTCAAATATGGTTCAGCAAGATTGGTTTAGCACAGAATAGCACACTGATAGTTTCCCTCACTGTCCTTCTCTGTCCCTACAAACAAGATTTAGCACAGAATAGCACACTGATAGTTTCCCTGAGTGTCCTTCTCTGTCCCTAAACTCAAGGATTTCAAATATGGTTCAGCAAGATTGGTTTAGAACAGAATAGCACACTGACAGTTTCCCCGAGTGTCCTTCTCTGTCCCTACAAACAAGATTTAGCACAGAATAGCACACTGATAGTTTCCACGAGTGTCCTTCTCTGTCCCTAAACTCAAGGATTTCAAATATGGTTCAGCAAGATTGGTTTAGCACAGAATAGCACACTGATAGTTTCCCTCACTGTCCTTCTCTGTCCCTACAAACAAGATTTAGCACAGAATAGCACACTGATAGTTTCCACGAGTGTCCTTCTCTGTCCCTAAACTCAAGGATTTCAAATACGGTTCAGCAAGATTGGTTTAGAACCGAATAGCACACTGACAGTTTCCCTCACTGTCCTTCTCTGTCCCTACAAACAAGGATTAGCACAGAATAGCACACTGACACTTTCCCTCACTGTCCTTCTCTGTCCCTACAAACAAGGTTTAGCACAGAATAGCAGACTGACACTTTCCCTCACTGTCCTTCTCTGTCCCTACAAACAAGGTTTAGCACAGAATGACACACTGACACTCTCCCTACCTATCCTTCTCTGTCCCTAAACACAAGGAATCCAGGATTAGTAAAGGAAAAAAATGACACTGTCCCTGCCTATGCTTCTCTTTCCCTGCTCCGGAACACACTACACAAGGCCGCCGCGCTGGCGGCCTTTTATAGTGTGGGGCGTGTACTAAACCCCCTCAGCAATAATTGGCCACAGGCATCCTGCCTGTGGCCAATCATTGCTCTCCTTGCTGCCGGCGCTGTGATTGGCCAAGCATGCGGGGTCACAGTGCATGCTTGGCCAATCACAGCGCCTGGATGACACTGCGATGGCGTAGTGCATTGTGGGCCGTTCGCGTCACTCGAATTTGGCGCGAACGTCCCAAATCGTTCGATCTTCGTCGAACGATCGAACAGCTGATGTTCGAGTCGAACGTATGTTCGACTCGAACACGAAGCTCATCCCTACTGATAGCAGGGTATCCAGCTCAAGTCTCTTCTGGGTGACTAAGTGTTCATTAGATCTAGAAGGATCACCAATTTGAATTTCATGGAGTCTGTCTAGGTCTGCATTCAACTCGTAGATCTTTTGCCAGCGTTCTTTATTTTTTCTGGAGGCTATACTGATGAGACGCCCCCTGAGAACTGCCTTATGGGCTACCCACAAAGTGTTTGGGGACATATCGGGAGTGGCATTTAGTGCAAAATATTCCTGGATTGCAGTAGATACTACTTGGCGTATAATCGGATCAGTAAGTAAAGAGTCATTCAAACGCCATGTATAGGTGGTGTCTGATAAGCCAATGAAAGAAGTAGACAGGGCAACTATGTTATGATAAGACCAGGGGCATAGGTGGATAGTTGAGTTAGTGGAATTAGCAAGCACAAAAAATGTAATCTAACCTGACAAAGGAATTATGGGGGTGAGAATAAAAAGCAAAATCCTTTGCGCCAAAATTGTGCGCCCGCCAGACATCAGTCAATTGGCAGGCCTGTATTAGCTCTGATTGTTATTTAGAAGCCATTTTGCTGTAAATAGCTTCCAGGCTTTTGTCTAAATCCTCTTTGTAAGGGGGGAGCGTACTCACAGTCCTGAAGTGGAGCCGCGTCATCCTGAGAATGCAGCGAGGCAGGGCTGCCGGCGCCATCTTGAGCCATGCCAAACCTCTCCTGTGACTGCAGCAGAAAGTTTGTGAGCGTCTTCTGTGAGGGCCCCTGTCCCTTCCTCTTCTTCGGCGGCATGCACGAAAAGGTCTCGGGGTGTTAGGAAAAGAGTTGGAGACAATCCAGTGAATCTGGCCCCGGGAAACAGGCTAATCAGCACGGGTAGTGAGGAGCTACTGAGACATGCAGCCGGTCCCGCTAAAGTCGCGCATGCGCCCCCCACTGTGATTATTTTTAATATGATACCTGTATATATGAATGCGGTACCGGTATTTTATGCAGATAGGTATTATCAGCTTAATTTTATACTTTTTATATGGTCCACTTAGATGGGATGGGAAACTATATTATGTGTTTAAATAGTATATAAACATCTTCAATGCATGGGGTTAAGCATTGGTCCTTTTTTCCCACAAATAGAGATTTCTTTTGGTGGTATTTGATCACCTCTGTGGTTCTTTTTTTTTTGAGCGATCGCAGGTGGCCGGCGGACATTGCGGCCGTCGGCCACGTGTATCGGCTTAGGCGTCATGCCACGGGCGCACACACTCACCCCCTAGAGCTCCTAAAGTGGCTGACGTACAATGACAGCGATTCTTTCAGGAGAGCCAGCCTGCTGCAGTACAACTGCGGCGGATGGTCTTAAAGTGGTTAAATATAGTGTCTGGGGGGTCCCCTTATTCTGCCTGTAATTTTTTTTGCAAAAATGGCATGGGGTCCTTCAAAATTCATACCAGACCCTTATCTGAGCATGCAGCCTTGCAGGTCAAGTAAGGGGGAACAAGCGAGAGCCCCTCCCCCTCCTGAACCATACCAGGCCACATGCCCTCAACATAGGCATGGCTCTGCTGCCCCACCCGAAAGCACCCTGCCCCATGTTAATGAGAACAAGGGTTTCTTCCCCACAACCTAGGGCTGTGATTGTGGGGGTCTGTGGGCAGGGGGCTTAACAGGATCTGGAAGCCCCCTTTACAAAGTACCCTATCCAATCACTAAACAATTGTCAAAAAGTAATAAAAACACAGAGACAGTTTTTGACAATTCCTTTATTAAAAAAAAATATAAAAATGTGTCCTCCGATATAAATCCATTGTCAATCATGACGTCCACCACACTCAAAAAAAAAATGCTCCGCAATAATTAACGGCTGACCGCTAAATGCTTTCTCTGCAGTCTGACAGTTCTTATATAGGTAAGGGCAGGGCCACCTGGGGACATCATCCCAGGACACCCTTACCTATATAAGAACTGTCAAACAGCAGAAGAGGCTTTTGGCGGTCAACCGTCAATGAGTGCGGAGCAGGCTTTTTTACGTTTTTTTTATTAAATTAAGGAATTTCCAAAAACTGTCTCTGCATTTTCATTTCAATATTTGTATTGATTTTCATCAGTGAAAAACAGAGTAACAATACAACTTTTGCACAATGGAACCTTGGTTTACGAGTAAAGCGGTTAACGAGCATTTTGAAAGACGAGCAACTTTTTTTTTCATTATGACTCGGTTTGCAAGTGTTGTCTCGCAAAACGAGCAGAATTCAAGCTAATGGGGTATGCAGTACTGCCTTTGGTCTGAGGTGCGGAGCCGATCTGAGCCGTTCGGAAATACTTGGAAATACTCTTTTCCCGGGTGTTTCTGAGCCTTTCCGAGGTCAGCCGAGCTGTCCTCGATGATTTCCGAGGCTCTCCGGGACCCCCCACCTCTGGCCACATGCGGTATTGCATGCCATTGAAGTCAATGTGGAACATATTATCTTCGTTTCCATTGACTTCTATGGGGAAACTCGCTTTGATATGCGAGTGCTTTGGATTCCGAGAATTATCCTGGGACGGATTATGCTCGTAATCCAAGGTTCCACTGTAAATGGCCTGCAAGATCTCACATAGAACATAGACAATACCTATTGGGTAACATGAACGTGATATGATAATTTTGATTTGGCTTACCCTTGTCAAACTTTTTGAGTAGCTAACAATAACCATCAGAATTATACAAAAGAGGAGTAGAGACAAGTAAATGCTTAGAATCTCCTTGTGGCTTATGTATTGATCTATGATACTGTACATATAAAGAGTATTCCACTATGCTGGAAGTCAGTGTCCTCCCCACTCCAACCGAACTCCCCCGCCACCCCATTGGGTTATGTCTGTCTCTGCATTTTCATTACTTTTTGACACTTTTCGGTGAATGGGTAGGGCTATGTACACCATACTCATTCACATGGGGGGCCCCTTCTTAAAGGGGGCTTTCAGATTCTGATAAGCCCCTTGCCTGCAGACCCCCACAACCACAACCAAGGGTTGTGGGAAAAAGACCCTTGTCTCCATCAATATGGGGACAAGGTGCTTTGGGATGGGGGGAAAAGCCCCCCCTGCGCAAAAGCACCCTCCATGTTGAGGGCATGTGACCTGTTATGGTTCAGGAGGCCTTTTCTGACCTGCCAGGCTGCATGCTCAGATAAGGGTCTGGTATGGACTGGGGGAACCCCATGCCGTTCTTTACCTGCAAATGTGCTTTTATTTATTTTTTATTCAGCTGTCAGTGGGGAAACCCATTGACAGCTGATGACTCATTGGTTGTTAAGGATGCCGTGGCCTTCTCATCCAACAACAGTGCCTCACCTCACAAATGCACTTCTGGAAGAATGGTCAAACATTCCTATAGACACACTCCTAAACCTTGTGGACAGCCTTCCCAGAAGAGTTGAAGCTGTTATAACTGTAAAGGGTGGACCAACTCAATATTGAACCCTGCAGACTAAAGCCTCGTACACACGGCCGAGTTTCTCGTCGTAAAACAAACGTTGTTTTTCTCGTCGGTTTTCTTGTCAAGTTTGACGAGATTCTTGTGAAGCTTTGCTTGCATACACACTGTCATTCCAAAATCTCGTCGGTCTAAAAACGCGGTGACGTACAACACGTACGACGGCAGTATAAAGGGGAAGTTCCATTTTCATGGTGTCCTCCCTTGGGCTGCTTTTGCTAATCTCGTGTTGCCGCGTGTTAGTTAAAGTTTGGGAAGAGGCGATTTGCGCTTTTCAGACTCCGTGCTTTCAGTTCGTTTTCTGCGGTTCAGTAGGTGCTTGTGGGTTCGTATCTTGTCTTTCAGGGCGAGTAGTGAGGTTGTATCTGTTTTTCAGTGCGTTCTTGTCCACTCGTTTCTGTTTTTCAGGTCGTTCTTCATAGGCCTTGCTGTTCTTCAGTGCATTCTGCTTAGATTGTTCTGTTCAGACGACCGTTTCTTAGCCATGTTGCAAATACGTTCTCATCGTAGAGATCATGTTGTGCACCGACTTTGTGTGTCTGTTGGTCTTCTTGTATTGGACCAAGACGAGTCTATGAACAGGGTGAGGAGGAGTTCATGGACCAAGAATTGGTTTCTCCAGCGCGATCAATTCTCTCACATGCCTCTGCTGCGGGAGATCATTGAGAATAATCCTGAGGATTACAGGAATTTTCTGCGGATGTCTGACCCCATATTTCAGCATCTGTTGGCTTTGGTGTCCCCCTATATTGCCAGGCAGGACACCGTTATGCGGGAAGCCATCAGTGCTGAGCAGAGGCTCATCGCCACGTTGTGCTACTTGGCGACAGGGAGAAGTCTGCAGGACCTGAAGTTCACCACAGGCATCTCCCCCCAGGCTCTGGGCGTCATAATCCCAGAGACCTGTTCTGCTATCATCCAAGTCCTGCAGGATGACTATATGAGGGTAAGTTTTCGTATACAATATCACATTCTATGTATTTAATGCATGATAATGTATTGTATTTCTTTCATCCTTCCCTAATTAGCATGATTGTAATATGCTGAGAATGTCCCCTTTGTCCCCATGCATGCTGTCCCTTTTTAAGTCATTTTTTGGCTTACATGCATTTTTACCTTTACTTACCTCTCCGGCATGCTCTCCTGGGCCCAAACACATCTAGCCTAGTCTGTTAACAATGTTTTTTTTCAGATCCCTTGTAGTCCCCCCCCCCCTCAAATTGTTAATTAATTTTCCTGATTGTGAGATTTGGGGGGTCCCAAACACATCTAGCCCCCCCAAAGAAGATAAATGGGCCATCAGATGGGGGTGAGCAATGTGCGAATTGTGAATTTGTTTCTCTTTTTTTAATAATCCTTAACCAAAATGTTATACTTATGTTGGCCACGAATGTTTGTGTCTAATCTGCTTGCAATGTTATTTGCAAAAGTACTAATTTTTGTTATCTTGTTTGATTCCCCAGCTTCCTTCCACACCACAGTAATGGCAGACTGTGGCATTGGAGTTTGCCAGGCGGTGGGACTTCCCCAACTTCGGAGGAGCCATTGACGGAAAGCATGTCCGCATCGTGCCACCACCCCGTTCTGGCTCCTTTTTTTACAACTACAAGGGGTTTCATAGTATCGTGCTGATGGCGGTGGTGTCAGCACAGTATTAATTCCTCTATGTGGATGTGGGTAAGAATGGCCGGATGTCGGATGGGGGAGCCTTCGCCCAGATGGAGTTTGCCCTTCGTCTACAGAGTGATGACCTTGCATTGCCACCGGAGGCAGGGAATGTGGAAGGACTCCCCTTTGTCTTTTTGGCTGATGAAGCCTTTGGCCTGGGTCGGCATCTCATGAGGCCTTTCCCCCAGAGGACCCTCACCCTGGAGAGGAGGGTCTTCAACTACCGGCTGGCCAGAGCCCGAAGAGTTGTGGAGAATGCCTTCGGGATAATGGCCAGCCGGTTCCGTCTTTTTCTGATTCCTATTAATCTTGCGGAGTACAAATTGAACTATATTGTGTTTTGTTGTTGTCTACTGCACAATTTTTTTGAGGAAGAAATCTCCTACATATATGGCCACAGTTGGGCTCGAGCCAGGACTTGCTGCAGACAATGCCCTGCCGGGCCTGGAACCTGTCTGTGCTGGCTTGCCCCCCCAAAGTGCCCGTGCAATCAGGCAGAAATATGTGGATTATTTCATGGGTAGGGGGGCCATTCCAATGCCAGAGAATCTGCCCGAATTATAATTTTGCCGTAAAAAAAAATAAATAAAAAAAATATCAACTTTCAATTAGTAGTTTTGCTTTGTTTATATTTGAGGTGTGTGCTACTTTTTCAAAGTGTACTTTTAGTGCCAAGTGTATTTTCCTTAGTAAACAACAAACATTTCACTGCTAACAACAAAACTAAATCCCAAAAAGGTTAGAGTGGTTAAAAAAAAACAACAACATTTTTTATATTTTCTTGTATTTTACTCAATCACGCATATGGTTAGGTATACATTTTTGGTGTCTCAACATTTTAGAAACCCATTTTCGCCTTTTCACCTAACATGGCCAATTTTGCTGCTAATGAACTTACAAAAAATCTCCTCAACATTCCTCCAAATACAACAATGTTAAACGTATAGGCAACATGTCAGACCAATTTTTTAAAAACAAATGTCTATCTGCCCTTCCTCAAAAATGGAGTGTTGTCACCCCTGAACCTGACAAATTTAGAAGATGCACAAATTTTTTTTGGGGGGGGGAAACTAGGTTAGTTACTTCCTCATCCCTATTGTCAACATGTGCTACCCGCCATCATGGGGGATCATTCAACATGTTTTGGGGGGGCAACCTTCTTCCTTTCTCCTACTTGAGTTGTGAGGAAGAGGTTGCACCCCCAAAACACGTACATGGAGATCCCGTGATGGCAGATAGCACATGTTGACCCACTGTGTGCATCTTCTAAATTAGTTTTTGCAACAAAGTGCTACAAAAGTGAACACAAACTAGAGAAAAAAAGGGGTGTTTTAGTCTATTCTCCCCAACACATCTATGATGTCCTTAAATGTATTCTCCATATCCTGAATCCTTTTTTTAATGAAGTCCAGATGAGTACTACAATCCATTACTTGTTGTATGAGTCTTTGTGCACTATCCCTGGAGAATCTTGGACTTTCAGCAACATCTTCATCCCCTAAAAAAAAAGAAAAATATAAAAATCTCCAGGCCTACATCTCTTTTACCTGAAGCTGTGGTGACAGATACTGACCTGTTGTAGTGACAAGTTCCACCACCTCATCCACCTCTCCTTCCTCGACTTCTCCTTGCTCCACCTCTCCTTTATCTAATTTGACATCCTCCACATCCTCAGGTTGGGCTTGTTGGGGAGATTGGGGTTCTTTAGAAGGTGTGGTTTTGCTGTGCTCCGAGGAGTGGTGTCCTCCCAGTCTTCTCTCCCCTATGAGATTCAAACAAATTGTACACTTAACACACACATATATGAAGTCAGAACTAGGAATATAAATCATTGTTTGCAGGTGGGTTACACTTGTCTGTTTAGGCCCAGTTCCAAGATGAAGACCAGATTCGAGAACTATACAAAGCTAATAAACAGACCTTTTGGTGACAATTTTATCACATGCCACCCCCCCCAGTACCCACTGTAGCACCTGTGGTGGACACCCTAAAAAGGTTCTTATGGTGGCCCACACTATAGTGCTCCTGTGAGTGCAGATGTGTAAACAACTGCTGAGTGTCCTCTCCTTTACATTGATTCAAGTTTGCATTTTATTCTATTTTCAAACACATCATCTAGACAACAATGTCATAACATTTAGTGATTTTAAATATACATTTTTTGTTGGAATTAAAAAAGAACGGATATTGACAAATCATCGTATGTAGTGTGCAAACAATGTGTCTATATTGACCGATTACTGTGCCCACTAAATTGTAGAAGATGTCATTTAAGAATGTTAATTAATAAAAAACTACAACAGGGAGCAACATGCAAGTTGTGAACTACAACAATAGGGACACAGGAGAAGTACTTACTTTTTTAAGCATTCTGTTAATGCTCCTTAACTGCTCCGGCTCCCTCAGTTTGATGTCAGACCACCTCTTTCTGAGCTGCTCCTTGGATCTTTTCACCCCGAAATTATTATTCACACTTTTCACTACTTTCTTCATAATTTTGTCCTTCCGAAGATTAGGGTGGGAATACGGCCTATGCTTGGCATCATAATCACAATTGTTCAATATGGCCACCATTTCCGCCATCTCCTCAAAGGACATATTAGATGCCTTGTAGCGCCTCCTTGTTCGTGACGTTTCCCGCTCTGGGCTTGTCTCCTCATTGGAATTCTCTGAATTCGCAGACACCTGCTGTGACTCCGCCATGTCGCCTGCGCGCCGAAAGAGAAGGGGCGGGGAAACACAGAGAAAGACCGTCATGGGCGGGCGACGCATGCCACGCATGCGTAGTGTATATAAAGCTAACACACATGTGACGTACCTACGTTCTGTGTGCGGCAGAAGGAGTTTAGAGCGCAGAACGTTAAGCCAGAAGGTATCATTTACTAATTGGTACATCAGTGGCCTATACTGCATAGAGATTGGAGAGGCATATATGGGCATAAAGATTTCACGAGTTTAGAGTGTGATTGACATTTTTAATTTTGTCTGGTGTTTTGTCTTGCAGAAACAATGAATGTGTTTCTGGAAAAAAGAATTTCTAGCGGAATTCATTGACAGATTAAGGGAGCTGCCCGCTCTGTGGGAGACCAAAAATCCACAGCATAAAAAAAGGGGTTTGGAGAGCAGCGCTGGAGAGCCTGCTCCGTCTTGTGCAGACCAGGGTGCCCCATGCAACCATTGAGCAGCTTGACACCAAAATTGGGACCTTGAGAGGCACATATAGGACTGCGCGCAATCGGGTCCTGGCATCTCAGAGGCCAGGAGCAGCAGCAGGGGAGGTATATGTCCCACATTTGTGGTACTACGACAGGTTGGCCTTTCTGAATGACCACATTACAGCAAGGGAATCACTGTCCAGCCTTCCCTCCAGCCTTCCCTCCAGCCAAGATGATCCTTCCGAGGATCAGGAGGAGCCTTCCATCTTGGATGAGGACCCAGATCTGTCCGTCTGGAGCCAGGTATAGTATTTTCGACACATGTATTTTCCCAAATGAATGAGGTAAAATAGATGTTAAGATTGGTAAAAATTTAGGCAATCAAGAAAAAGGGATTGACATAGCAATAGACAGTAGTGGGCAAAAAAGTTGGGGAGGAGATAGGAAAATGATGGGGGCATAATGAGAGTATTATACACACACATTTTGAAGGATTTGCAACAGTCAATGATCTGAACATTGTGGGGGTGCTTTTAGAATAGCTAATCCACTTTGCACTACAAGTGCAAACTACAAGTGCAAAGAGCATTTCCCAAAAAATGAACTTGGAAGTAAAGTCGCTGTAAATCAGAGGGGTAGATCGGAAATGAGGGGAAGCTCTGCTGATTTTAATCTCCAATCATGTGCAAGCTAAATTTATGCTTTTGCTTTGCCTTGCATGTCCCACTCAGATCTCCAGCGACTGCACTTCCAAGTCCACTTTCCAAGCAATTACAACTGCACTTGTAGTTTGCACTTGTATTTAAAAGTGGATTTGCCTTTACAAACTAATCCCCTGTGTGTGATTGATGAAAACAAAATATAAAATATGTCCCTTTTTTTACACAGGAGGAGGTCAGCCAAGATGAGAGGGTGGAAAATGTCAGGCAGGAGGAGGCTGGGGTTAGTGGCAGAGAGGAGGTGCCTGGTCCAAGTGGCAGAGAGGAGGTGGCTGGTCCAAGTAGTAGGACAAGGTGTCAGGTGCCACCAATCCGCATGCCACCAAGAAGGGGCAGGAGGGATAGTGCTGTGAGTGTGGCAGCACTGGCCCTCATTAAAGAGACCCATGCCACCCTCCAGCAGCCCCCAACCCCTGATGAGGGCTATGCGGCATTGGTGGGCATGAAAATGGCCCAGATGCAAACTGAACAGAGGTTACTTTGTGAGTCCCTGCTCATGACCCTTTTAAATAAGGGGTTGAGGGGCAGACTCACAGAGAGCACTGTTGTCTGTGACCATGGCCATCCTCCTGCACCTTCCTATTATCCTCCACCTCCTTCTTCTCCACCTCCACCTCCAATTTCACAACCTCCTCCTTCCTCTTCTCCTCCACCTCCTTCTTCTTCTTCTTCTTCTCCTCCACCTCCTCCTTCCTCTTCTCCTCCACCTCCTTCTTATTCTTCTCCTCCACCTCCTTCTTCTCCAGCTCCACCTCCTTCTTCTCCACCTCCACCTCCTCCTCCTGACATGAGTACAGTTCCTGAGGCACAGCCTCCAGCCAGGCGGACAAGGAAGGCTGCAGAGAAGGCTGCAGAGAAGGCTGCAGGCAAGCCTACCCAGAAGGCTGCAGGGAAGCAGAGCAAGAAGACCAAGAAGTGATTCCCTTGCTGCAATGTGGTCAGACAGAAGGCAGCCTGTTGTAGTTCCACAGACTTGGGACATGTATCTACCCTGCTGCTGTTCCTGACCTCTGGGAGTCCAAGACCAGATTGTGCTCAGTAATGTATATGTGCTTCTCAAGGTCCCAATTTTGGTGTCCACACAGTCGCACAAATCGCAGCAGGCTCTCCAGCACTGCCTTCTAGTTTGTTTATTATTATTTTGTATACCAGAATAAATGTTTTTTTGTGTTACAGTTAATACTTGCCTATGTGTTTTTGTTAAAGCTACATATTTAGCTGGTGAGTAGGTAGGTAATTTACTAAAACTCCAAAGCTAGAGTTTAAATGCAACAGATAACACCAAAAAAATGCCTTGAAGGACAAATAATAGAGGATAATTTTATACAATTTATGTCAAATTTACACCGGATAAAAAAAAAGGAGAACACTAGAAATTAAAGAAGATTTTAAAATGCATATCTGAAAAAAATCATACAAATTTAAAAAAATAAAATAAATCTTGCTCGATCAACTAAAATAACATATTCATGAGATCTGCATTCAGAAATGTTGGTAAAAATTAGTCATAAATATGCGTAAATATCTGCAGCCAAAAAAGTTCATAATTGCGCATCATTGTACCATTCTAAAGAACATTTAAATGTGCAGCATTTAAACGTGGCTAAAATTGGTAACGCGTGACGAATGTGCTATCTCCATTCAAAACGCTTGTTTTACAAGAAGGTGCGCTCCCGTCTCATATTGAGTCTGACCATGCGCGGTTTTTAAAGACTCGGAAAAGCATACAAACGAACGGTTTTCTCGTCCAAAAACAGTCTGACGAGAATCATGCCGAGAAACAATGAGACTCCGACGACAAAAAAGACCGCAGGTTGTCTTTTTTCTCGTCGAGATTTTGGACAGTTTTCTCGACGAGAAAGCATACACGAACGGTTTTCTCGGCAAAAAAAGACAAGAAAACTGTTGGGAGAGCTTTTTTGCCGAAAAAACGGTCGTGCGTACGCGGCCTAAGACTGGGATGCCATTAAAGTTCATGTGCGTGTAAAGACAGGTGTTCCAATACTTTTGACAATATAGTAAACATATATTAAACTTAAAATTATAATTGGCCAATTATTAAGAGAAAACAAACCCCAGCAGCTGCAGAAAAAAAAGCAACTCCCAAGGAAAAATTCGATTATTTTGACATATTCTTTGGGTAACAGATTATTGTTCCACAGTAAGTTCCAAATAAACTCTTAAAGATAAAAGTTTTCCAGCGCAATGCACAATTATTGAAATGCATATCAGAGAAAATCCTAAACTAGGATCCAAACTAACCACATGTCAATTATGTCCTTATTAGAAGCACACCTTTAGGGGTGTTGAGCTAGAGCCTGAGTCGGGTCTTTACTTTTATACATTCACTTATTGTATATTGTTGTCCCATGAGTTGAATTTTTTTTGCCCAAGTTGAGGCAGAGAGTAATATTGTCACAATAAGGGAAATATTTTGGTCAGGGGAAAGTCAGAACTGCATATCATATTTACATAAACAAACATACATAATTGCCTTCTGTTAGGTACTCCAATAGGGAGAAAGACAGTTAACGAAAAAAAAAAAACTTTCCTTCCCCACCCTACCAAAATTGTTATATTTGTCTTATGTTATCCTGCTGAACACTGAACAGATGTTCCTTTCCTGAAGAACACTTTCACTCCAACAGGAAGCAACATGCTTCTAAGGTCTAAGCCTTCCCAACTGTAATGAAAACAAAGAAAACATTTTGATTTCCCATGTTACAGTATTAACAGACTAGAGATATTTGTTGGTTTATTATGATCAGAGTAGGTAGCAACCATGTATCTATGGACAGTCTACAACCTTAAGCAGTCATCACCTGGCACATCAATCTTAGCAGGAGAATGATAATCCAAGATATATTTCCCCATCAGATCTCTGTTCTTGTTGCAGTGGCTAGTCGCTTGGGTATCTTCAAATTTAAAAGCACGCCAATCTAATACAAGCTAGAGTTTTTAAAGGTACAGACCGATAAAGCATTATTTTCAACTTACAGTAAAATTGTAGTAGGGAATATTAAGTATTTAATTTCACATTGTGTATTTTAAGTCTGTATTTAAAGGCAAATGTTTAGCTCAAAATTAATGACATTCTATGTTTAGAATAACATTTCAGTTTATTAGAGCATAAAATCTCATTGCCAATTAGGTTTATATCATTTAACAAACTAATGCATAATAAATACAATCTTTGAACAAGCCCTATTTTGGTTATTTTGTTAGTTATGCTTGGCTTTAGTTGATATAAAAATATGGGGATGGATGTGTGTAAAAACCATTATTATTAATTTAGTCTTGAGTATCTAACAAAGCAGTATGTAATTATGTGGCTATGAACATGTGTAAGGTTTTGATAAAACAGACTCATCTAAGAGGTACTGTAGCTCCAGCTCAATAAAAAAGATGAAGCCTTCATTACTCTTTGTTTCCCTTGTCCAGTGATCAGGTGATAATTATCCTATAGCTTAAAATATATGATATATTGAAATAATCAGTTTTTGACATTTCAGTAAGAGAAATTCTACTGGGTAACAAATGGTACAGGCAATACTTCCTCCCTTAGGGGCTTAGATATATTCCTTGCAGTATGTATTATCTTGCTTACAACACATCAACTACATTTTAGATATGCTTTGCTGACAATAGATGCAAGCATCTAGAAGCAGGAAACATGTCTAATCTTGTACCCAAGACTTATTTGGTGATTGTGATGGATATGGGTGCATTAGCCTCTCCAAGCATTTTATTAAATATTATTATATATACAATGCTGTGAAAAAGTATTTGCCCCCTTTATTTTTTTGGTTTCATATTGCCCCCTTTCTGTTTTTTTTTTTTTTTTTTCAGATTTGTCACACTTAAATGACTCAGATCATCAAACAAATTATATTATTACACAAAGATAACTTGAGTAAATACAAAATGCAGTTTTTAAATTATGGTTTCATTTATTAAGGCAAAAAAGCTATCCAAACCTGCCTGGTTTTATGTGAAAAGGTAATTGCCCACTAAACCTAATAACTGGTTGTGTCACCCTTGGCGGCAACAACTGCAATCAAGTGTTTGCGATAACTGGCAAAGAGTCTTTCACATTGCTGTGGAGCAATTTTGTCCCACTCTTCTTTGCAGAATTGTTTTAATTCAGCCACATTGGAGGGTTTTCCAGCATGAACGGCCTGTGTAAGGTCACGATACAGCATCTCAATTGGATTTAAGTCTGGGCTTTGACTAGGCCACTCCAAAACCTAAATTTTGCTTTGTTTGAACCATTTGGAGGTGGACTTTCTGTTGTGATTTGGATCCTGCTGCATAACCCAAGTGCACTTGAGCTTGATGTCACGAACTGATGGCTGGACATTCTCCCTTAGGATTTTCTGGTAGAGCTCAGAATTCATGGTTCCATCTATTATGGTAAGTCATCCAGGTCCTGGAGCTGCAAAGCAGCCCCAAACCATCATGCTACCACCACCATGTCTGACTGTTGGTATGATGTTCTTGTTATGAAATTCTGTATTTGTTTTATGCCAGATTTAACGGAACACATACCTTCCAAAACAACATTTTTTTGTCTCATCAGTCCACAGAATATTTGCCTAAAAGTCTTGGGGATAATCAAGATGTTTTTTGGTAAATGTGAGATGAGCCTTTGTGTTCTTTTTGGTCCGCAGTGGCATTGGCCTTGGAACTCTCCCATGGATGCAATTTTTGCCCAGTCTTTTTCTTATTATTGACTAATGAACACTGATCTTACCTGAGGCAAGTGAGGCCTGTAGTTCTTTAGTTGTTGTTCTGGGTTCTTTTATGACCTCCTGAGTGAGTTGTTGTCATGCTCTTGGAGTAATTTTTGTAGGTCGGCCACTCTTGGGAAGGTTCACCACTGTTCCAAGTTATCTCCATTTGTGGATAATGGCTCTCCCTGTGGTTCACTGGAGTTCCAAAACCTTAGAAATGGCTTTAAAACCCTTACTAGAACAATACATGTATAGTACTTTGTTTCTAATCTGTTCTTGATTTTTTTTAGATTGTGGCATGATGTGTGGCTTTTTGTGATTTGTTAGCATGCTTCACTTTGTCAGACAGCTTCTATTTATGTGATTTCTTGATTCAACAGGTCTGGCAGTAATCAGGCCTGGATGTGGCAAGTGAAATTTAACTTAGCTTTCGAAAAAATGGTGATTAATCACAGTTCATTTATGATTCACCATGGGAGGGGGCAATTACTTTTTCACATAGTGCCAGGTAGGTTTGAACAGCTTTTTTCCCTTAATAAATTAAATAATAATTTGAAAACTGCATCTTGGATTTACTCGGGTTATCTTTGTGTAATATTGCAATTTGTTTGATGATCTGAATCATTTAAGTGTGAGAAATATGCAAAAAAATCAAAAATCAGGAAGCGGCAAATACTTTTTCACAACACTGATATATATATATATATATATATATATATATATATATATATATATGTGTGTAAAAAAAAAAAAATATATATATATATATATATATATATATATATATATATATATATATATATATATAGTCTCTTCATATATTCTGCTTTTTTGTTATACATGTATAAACATTTCAGCATTATAGGGAAACCTAATACAAAAAACATTTTAGCTAAATCAGCACAACCTATTTGTGCACAGTCTGGCAGGGATACGAGCAGCCTTTCAATAATCTTCCCCGCTTTGCTACTGGAAAAAAATTGACACATGGAGAAAATATGTGTCGCCACACTCCTTTCTACTTTGACTGAATGACTGACATGCAGGCAAGACTAATGCATGAGCATGAGTAAAGGGTGAGTATCTCCTGCTGCCCCAGCATGAGTAAAAGTGTGTTTAGTTTTAAGTGCTTGTTAACCTCATATGCATAATTTCTCCAATACATGCACCATTTCATAATTTGCTATGTAAAAATCCAAACCACTATGGTATTATCTCTGTATTCTCATCACTAAGCCTATCACAGATCTCTGGAAATCTTCGGTCCATGGGTGGTGCAGTCGTGACATGATTGGCCCCACCTCATAGCTGTACAACCCAGCTCCCAGCAGATAGTGATGTGTGCACGCTCTTCCAGCACCGTGCGTGCTGCTAAGCTGGCGCTAGTGTGTGAGTTTACAGCGAGGATGTGGAGCCAGCAATGTCATGACCCTGCCCCCTGAGCTCCGGTCCATAAAAACGCCCATGGGCCAGAGATTTTCAGAGTGCTTTGACAGACTTAGAGGTGAGAATACAGAGGCAATATTATAGCAGTTTGGATTTTTACATAACATACTATATTATGGTGCATGTATTGGAGAAATTATGCATATGAGGTTTACAACAACTTTCAAGTTGTTTTCCACAACAACAAAGAATTTGTTATCAGAAATATGAAATGTTGGGGTATGTGCCTGCTGTACCATGTACTTGTATGAAAAAGTATCATGTTCACTTTGTGTTGCTTCCTTTGTGTGAAATCCCTAGTGTTCCCTAGGCATGAGAGCACAGCATGGTCAATCTTCGGGTTGTGATGGAAGCTCAGCCTGCTCTCCTCCAATGCTTAGATTTGACAACCCCCCCTTCCCCGCATGGCAATTCACTAGGACGATCAGCATGTGAGTGGCATGAGGGGGGTTGTGCCCTCCTGCCGCTTTGAAAACCGTTCCAGCGACTCATGAGCCGCTCAGACCAGTTTTCTAAAAAAGCCGGCCATCTGCTGAAAAAAATGATACCGGGGTTATGGCTGAAAACCACTTGCAGACCGCAATACATATATTCCAAAATGACAAAATGAATATGTAGCCCCAATGAGCGTTACTCTAAATGTCATATGCGACGCTCCTATCACAAATTACACTGATAAGGTTCCCTTTGTCCCTAGAGACAATGGTATGAATGGTAACCCAGTCTGTATGTTTAATCACCAAAGAAGAGTTCAATTATTTTCGCCTGTCAGATATTCATGAATGTTGTCTGTGGAATGTGCACCTTCCTCCAGATCACTACAGACAGGTGTTTGAGAAATATTTAATAAATATTTAATACATTTACATTATCTGATTTACTAGCTCTGTTTGGCTTTCAATCCGCATGCTTCATATAAAGTCCCGACCCTTTTCTGTCTTCGCATTGACAGGGATGGAGGCCTAGTGACTTAATTGTCTCAGGCCTCATTCAAAGTCCCAACCTTTCCTTTTTCCATTGAACCAATTAGGGATGGAAGCATGCGTTTTTGAATAGCATCCAGCTGACACAAGACCCAATGTGCCAGCCTTGTTTCCCTTTCCCCCTATCCCTGCCATACTGTGGGATAGTTGTTGGATGGGCTTCTCTGAGCATTCTAACACAACACCCCAGTGTCAGAAATAGTTTTTTTCCCCTACCATACTGTAGGCCAAGTTAAGAAAATGTTCCTTGTCTTGATATTTCTCAAGCAAATTATGATCCATTTAGACACCCCAATTCACAGCCCCAGGGTCCGGTGTTGTTCGGGGCATGGCGTGGTGGGCCTGGTAGTGTGAGTTGGGGCCTTTTCTGACATTGGGAGCTGCGATGCGCATCAGGGGTCTTCCCCCTTCTCCCCTCCCCTTGGGGGATGGGGCGGTCGTCCAGCTGCGCATCGGCGCCACGCATCCGGCGCGTCATGTCTGACGTCCACCCAGGTCGACATCATCACATGAGCGCCGTGTTTTCCATCTGTCGGGCCAATATGAGGGAGTGAGTCCTTTGGCACCATTCGCCGGCCGTCCGCTGCCTGGGAGATGGCGCCTCTCCTCCCTCATTCTCGCCAGCGTGACGTTGGTGGCTACAGGGCGTTCGTGGCGAGGCGAGCATTTCCTTTCTGGCACAGGCACCAACACACACAGTCAGGGGTTGAGGAACCAGGAACATCTTACATTGGGCAAAATGCACCTTCAACTCCTTCCATTCAGGTAAATTCATTGTCCCTAATCGCACACTCCTTTCCTTCTTTCCCCTTTCTTACTTTTCTTTATGCACACTTTTGTTGGCACACAGTCCCCTCTATTCACTATGACAGTGTTCCCCATGTTGGAGCATTTTTATTGTTTGCAACACAGCTTTACTATCACACATCATTGATAGCGTTCACAATGTTGGAGTATTTCCATGTCTCCAACATAGCTTCACAATCATACACCTTAGGCTGCGCCCTCCCTTTCTCTTATTTTCTTTCCTCCCCCTATTTTCAATTCCCAAACGAAGGTGCTTTTATGTTGGAGCATCCTCATTGCCCTCAACAAGCTCTCCATCACACATTTACCCTTTTTCACTTTTTCAATTTTCTCACTTTTCATTGATAGCGTTCTTAACGTTGGAGCACTTTATTGCTTTCAACATAGCTACACTATCACATATTTTAGTTATTCGGTTTATTACCACCCCTTCTCATTCGCATTCACTTTTTACCCTTCCACTGCTGTACATAGGGTTCATCACCCTTCAGCAATTTAACACACAAATTCTTTGCATTTCACATTCATTTTCAGATGGCCCAGGAGTCTTTCTGCATGTGCCCCTTGACCCTGGTGAAGATCACATGTTCAGCTCACACAATGATGCCTGCCTCCTTGCTGCGCTACCTGTTATGCCGCCTCAGCTCCCATGTCGGACTGTGTCCCCGGCCCCCTACATGCCCCCTGCCGTGCCCATACCATCACCCGACCTGTAAGTATGGGCTGTTTATTTAAGTGCATATTTCTCTCCCTCTTATATATAATTTTTCCCTTACAAGCTTAACCTATCATTTGATACAATGTTCTTGTATTATAGACATCCATTAACTATCAGCTCCTGATGAGCGGCATGACAGCCGCGAAACGCGTCGAGCTTCAGATGCCAAATAATATTTACCATGCAGTTCTACCTCATGTTTTTACAGTTTTACTCAATTTATTTACGAACAAATGCTAATGAACAAACTAACCATGTTGGGTGATGGAATATGTACCATGGTGTCTTATGTATTTTACTGTATAATATTTAATAAATGTACATTATCTGATTTACTAGCTCTGTTTGGCTTTCAATCCGCATGCTTCATATAAAGTCCCGACCCTTTTCTGTCTTCGCATTGACAGGGATGGAGGCCTAGTGACTTAATTGTCTCAGGCCTCATTCAAAGTCCCAACTTTTTCTTTTTTCCATTGAACTAATTAGGGATGGAAGCATGCGTTTTTGAATAGCATCCAGCTGACACAAGACCCAATGTGCCAGCCTTGTTTCCCTTTCCCCCTATCCCTGCCATACTGCGGGATAGTTGTTGGATGGGTTTATCTGAGCATTCTGACACAACACCCCAGTCTCAGAAATAGTTTTCTTCCCCTACCATACTGTAGGCCAAGTTAAGAAAATGTTCCTTGTCTTGATATTTCTCAAGCAAATTATGATCCATTTAGACACCCCAATTCACAGCCCCAGGGTCCGGTGTTGTTCGGGGCATGGCGTGGTGGGCCTGGTAGTGTGAGTTGGGGCCTTTTCTGACATTGGGAGCTGCGATGCGCATCAGGGGTCTTCCCCCTTCTCCCCTCCCCTTGGGGGACGGGGCGGCCGCCCAGCTGCGCATCGGCGCCACGCATCCGGCGCGTCATGTCTGACATCCACCCAGGTCGACGTCATCACATGAGCGCCGTGTTTTCCATCTGGCGGTCAATATGAGGGAGTGAGTCCTTTGGCGCCACTCGCCGGCCGTCCGCTGCCTGGGAGATGGCGCCTCTCCTCCCTCATACTCGCCAGCGTGACGTTGGCGGCTACAGGGCGAGGCGAGCATTTCCTTTCTGGCACAGGCACCAACACACATAATCAGGGGTTGAGGAACCAGGAACATCTTACATTGGGCAAAATGCACCTTCAACTCCTTCCATTCAGGTAAATTCATTGTCCCTAATCGCACACTCCTTTCCTTCTTTCCCCTTTCTTACTTTTCTTTATGCACACTTTTGTTGGCACACAGTCCCCTCTATTCACTATGACAGTGTTCCCCATGTTGGAGCATTTTTATTGTTTGCAACACAGCTTCACTATCACACATCATTGATAGCGTTCACAATGTTGGAGTATTTCCATGTCTCCAACATAGCTTCACAATCATACACCTTAGGCTGCGCCCTCCCTTTCTCTTCTTTTCTTTCCTCCCCCTATTTTCAATTCCCAAACGAAGGTGTTTTTATGTTGGAGCATCCTCATTGACCTCAACAAGCTCACCATCACACATTTACCCTTTTTCACTTTTTCAATTTTCTCACTTTTCATTGATAGCGTTCTTAACGTTGGAGCACTTTATTGCTTTCAACATAGCTACACTATCACATATTTTAGTTATTCTGTTTATTACCACCCCTTCTCATTCGCATTCACTTTTTACCCTTCCACTGCTGTACATAGGGTCCATCACCCTTCAGCAATTTAACACACAAATACTTTGCATTTCACATTCATTTTCAGATGGCCCAGGAGTCTTTCTGCATGTGCCCCTTGACCCTGGTGAAGATCACATGTTCAGCTCACACAATGATGCCTGCCTCCTTGCTGCGCTACCTGTTATGCCGCCTACATGCCCCCTGCCGTGCCCATACCATCACCCGACCTGTAAGTATGGGCTGTTTATTTAAGTGCATATTTCTCTCCCCCTTATATATAATTTTTCCCTTACAAGCCTAACCTATCATTTGATACAATGTTCTTGTATTATAGACATCCATTAACTATCAGCTCCTGATGAGCGGCATGACAGCCGCGAAACGCGTCGAGCTTCAGATGCCAAATAATATTTACCATGCAGTTCTACCTCATATTTTTACCGTTTTACTCAATTTATTTACGAACAAATGCTAATGAACAAACTAACCATGTTGGGTGATGGAATATGTACCATGGTGTCTTATGTATTTTACTGTATAATATTAAATAAATTTACATTATCTGATTTACTAGCTCTGTTTGGCTTTCAATCCGCATGCTTCATATAAAGTCCCGACCCTTTTCTGTCTTCGCATTGACAGGGATGGAGGCCTAGTGACTTAATTGTCTCAGGCCTCATTCAAAGTCCCAACCTTTTCTTTTTTCCATTTACTCTAAATGTCATATGCGGCGCTCCTATCACAAATTACACTGATAAGGTTCCCTTTGTCCCTAGGGACAATGGTATGAATGGTAACCCAGTCTGTATGTTTAATCACCAAAGAAGAGTTCAATTCTTTTCGCCTGTCAGATATTCATGAATGTTGTCTGTGGAATGTGCACCTTCCTCCAGATCACTACAGACAGGTGTTTGAGAAAAACTCCCCATAGGGATTGCACTAACCAGACTTCAGAAGATAGCGGGCCTCGTACGAACATCCAATCAGAAGATCCAATCACGCGCGTCCTTCTGTGGGAGTCCTTTCTATAGAGATACTCAGTTTTTCTCCAGGAATCCCAATGTGAGGAAAGAGGAAATACTCCACATAGTATAGTCCAGTTTAAAAACGATTTATTTATCTCTTTGTTAAAAATATATATTCATATATCACTCTAAATAAAGCTTATTCCAGTATATTCAGACAATCTCATATGTCAACAAGCCTGTGACAGCAAGGGTTCCGTTTGATCCAGAAACTTTATGTTTGTATAACTGGAATCTAATGTTGCCAAAAGAGAGGATTGTTTGTCCCGCCGTGTGTCTACCTCAGCTTACCGCACAGCAGTACGCCGGATGACACTTCCGGTTTCTCTGGCTAATTCGTTGGAACGCACAGCGTCACTCGTCACTTCCGGTTGCTGTAGGATCACGCCCGGACGCGTTTCGTCATCACGACTTTGTCAAAGGGAGTGGTCCTACAGCGTAACTAGCCCGGTTTTTATTATGCAGCTCATTACGGCTGTTAACTCATTGTGTGATCGCCGCCAGGAGATAGAACACTTCCCGATGCACAATGCAGCGATCAAACACAAGGGAAAATGCTAGGATATGTCTGATTACAGCACACTTGACTGGAATTATCACTCATCAAGTTGGGATCATTACAATCTTAAAATTGCTATAAACATAAATACATATCACCATTTAAATATCAGATCACCAATATTCATAATATTGTATCTAAATCATAATCAGAAAATCCAATAGACACAATATGCACATCTAAATATAATCAAATACATTAAAATTATACCTTTTTATAAAATGGAATCAAACACAAGATTTAAAACCAAATTAAAATTGGCACACAACCCATATCATCCAAAAAAGCCCAAAAGGTGAGCAACAATACTCCATTACCAAACATTGGTGATTTACTCACCGACTCATAATATTTCATTATTCCTCTTACCTCATTACTACCTCAACATGCAAATAGTTTAATTACACGTATATCTATGCATGTAAGTAATGTAGAGCAAGGAAATACACTCATATCCACAAGATATGCCCGCATGCTGGTCAATTTCTAATATACCCAAATACACTTTTTCTAATGTCTGCCAAAGAGGGCTCAAATGCCTGCACATGTGCTCAGAGGTCGCTGATGAAGCAGTTAATATCTAATTCTATATTTAACCCCTTAGGGGAGAGAGTATCGGCTAAAAAAATCCACTGAGTTTCTCTTTGTGACAACTCCCGTACTATATTTGATCCTCTCCAGTTTGGTTTAATATGATCTATTCCCCAAATGATCAAACCTGAGGGATCCTGCTGATGGAATAGCTTAAAATGGAGGGACACATTGTGGTCTTTATAGCCTATAAGGATATTATTGATATGTTCCGCAATCCTAATTCGAAGCGTCCTCTTAGTTCTTCTGATATACATTAACCCGCAAGGGCACTGTAGAGCATATACTACATGAGTAGTATTGCAAGTGATGAATTACCGTATTTATCGGCGTATAACACGCGCCGGTGTATAACACGCACCCCAAGTTTAGGAGGAAATTTTAGGGAAAAAAACTTTTAGCAGGGAAGTTTAAGGAAAAATAACTTACATTTAAATGCAGCCTTGTCAGTGTCCATTGCAGCCTTGTCACAGTGCAGCCTTGTCAGTGTCCATTGCAGCCTTGTCACAGTGCAGCCTTGTCAGTGTCAATTGCAGCCTTGTCCCAGTGTCGCCGTGCATCATTTTAAAATTGGCGCCGAGACTGTGCGGACGCCGCCGAGAATGCCGGGGACGCAGGGGACGCAGGGACTGGGCGGAGCCGCCGCCGAGATACACATAGCCGAGTGTACTCGGCTATACTCGGCTTTTCTCGGCTCCGCTCACAGTCACGCTGAGTCCCGCTGGGCGTGACTGTGAGCGGAGCCGAGAAAAGCCGAGTATAGCCGAGTACATTCGGCTATGTGTATCTCGCTCCGCTCCGCTCACAGTCAGCGGAGACAGCTCAGGGATGTCAGTATCGGCGTATAACACGCACCCACGATTTTCCCCTGATTTTCAGGGGAAAAAGTGCGTGTTATACGCCGATAAATACGGTAATTGATTTGAAATTCATTATTATTAGATGTAGCAATGAATCTCTCTATACCTCTCATTTGGCAGGAAACTTCCCTACACGGTTTGCACTTTCTGCAGGAGAAAAAAACATCCCTATCCCAGAAGGTAGGAAGACGTCTAGGGGGATCTAACACTTTTTTGTAGATATCTTGTAGATTCACTTCCTAGATGTGACAATTTTTAGGGTCAATGATACCTTACAAACTAAAGTCTATTTTAAGATAACAGATAGGAATAGCTTTTTACCCATTCACAAGGGCCACCATCCACTGTGGCTGAAGAATGTGCCGAAAGGCCAATTTATGAGGGTCAAACGAAACTGTACCACTGTGGAATATTTTAAAGAACAGTCAGATATCTTGAAAGATAGATTTTTGGAAAAGGGTTATAAGCCCCACCATCTGGATAAAATAGTGGAAGAAATTATAACGATCCCCAGGGACGAATGCCTGAGAGATAAGGCTCTAGCGGTTGGAAAAAACGTGAATCAGGAATGGGGATTCATTTCAGATTTTCATTCACAATATAAAGATGTGGAGGCAGTGTTTAAAAAATCATTGGCATATACTTCTTTTGGATAAGACCTTACAAAAGGATCTCCCACAGAATCCTAGATTTATATATAGGAAAGCTCAAAACTATGGGGATCGCATTGTCAAAAAAGTGTTAGATCCCTAGACGTCTTCCTACCTTCTGAGATAGGGATGTTTTTTTCTCCTGCAGAAAGTGCAAACCGTGTAGGGAAGTTTCCTGCCAAATGAGAGGTATAGAGAGATTCATTGCTACATCTAATAATAATGAATTTCAAATCAAGGAATTCATCACTTGCAATATTACTCATGTAGTATATGCTCTACAGTGCCCTTGCGGGTTAATGTATATCGAAAGAACTAAGAGGATACTTCGAATTAGGATTGCGGAACATATCAATAATATCCTTTATAGGCTATAAAAACCACAATGTGTCCCTCCATTTTAAGCTATTCCATCAGCAGGATCCCTCAGGTTTGATCATTTGGGGAATAGATCATATTAAACCAAACTGGAGAGGATCAAATATAGTACGGGAGTTGTCACAAAGAGAAACTCAGTGGATTTTTTTAGCCGATACTCTCTCCCCTAAGGGGTTAAATATAGAATTAGATATTAACTGCTTCATCAGTGACCTCTGAGCACATGTGCAGGTATTTAAGCCCTCTATGGCAGACATTAGAAAAAGTGTATTTGGGTATATCAGAAATTGACCAGCATGCGGGCATATCTTGTGGATATGAGTGTATTTCCTTGCTCTACATTACTTACATGCATAGATATATGTGTAATTAAACTATTTGCATGTTGAGGTAAGAGGAATAATGAAATATTATGAGTCGGTGAGTAAATCACCAATGTTTGGTAATGGAGTATTGTTGCTCACCTTTTGGGCTTTTTTGGATGATATGGGTCGTGTGCCAATTTTAATTTGGTTTTAAATCTTGTGTTTGATTCCATTTTATAAAAAGGTATAATTTTAATGTATTTGATTATATTTAGATGTGCATATTGTGTCTATTGGATTTTCTGATTATGATTTAGATACAATATTATGAATATTGGTGATCTGATATTTAAATGGTGATATGTATTTATGTTTATAGCAATTTTAAGATTGTAATGATCCCAACTTGATGAGTGATAATTCCAGTCAAGTGTGCTGTAATCAGACATATCCTAGCATTTTCCCTTGTGTATGATCGCTGCATTGTGCATCGGAAAGTGTTCTATCTCCTGGCGGCGATCACACAATGAGTTAACAGCCGTAATGAGCTGCATAATAAAAACCGGGCTAGTTACGCTGTAGGACCACGCCCTTTGACAAAGTTGTGATGACGAAACGCGTCAGGGTGTGATCCTACAGCAACCGGAAGTGACGCTGTGCGTTCCAACGAATTAGCCAGAGAAACCGGAAGTGTCATCCGGCGTACTGCTGTGTGGTAAGCTGAGGTAGACACATGGCGGGACAAACAATCCTCTCTTTTGGCAACATTAGATTCCAGTTTATACAAACATCAAGTTTCTGGATCAAACGGAACCCACGCTGTCACAGGCTTGTTGACATATGAGATTGTCTGAATATACCGGAATAAGCTTTATTTAGAGAGATATATGAATATATATTTTTAACAAAGAGATAAATAAATCGTTTTAAAACTGGACTACACTATGTGGAGTATTTCCTCTTTCCTCACATTGGGATTCCTGGAGAAAAACGAGTATCTCTATAGAAAGGACGCCCACAGAAGGACGCGCTTGATCTGATCTCCTGATTGGATGTTCGTACGAGGCCCGCTATCTTCTGAAGTCTGATGAGTGCAATCCCTATGGGGAGTTTTTCTCAAACACCTGTCTGTAGTGATCTGGAGGAAGGTGCACATTCCACAGACAACATTCATGAATATCTGACAGGCGAAAAGAATTGAACTCTTCTTTGGTGATTAAACATACAGACTGGGTTACCATTCATACCATTGTTTCTAGGGACAAAGGGAACCTTATCAGTGTAATTTGTGATAGGAGCGCTAATATGACATTTAGAGTAACGCTCATTGGGGCTACATATTCATTTTGTCATTTTGGAATACATGTTTATTTTTTTGAATGTGGCTGCTGACACTTTATAGGTATCCATGAGTAAAATCTGATATCATAGTATCATAATTAATTTTAGCTGATTTAAGAGGTTGTTTCATATTTGATTGTGAATCCATAGCGCTGGGTTAAAGGAAAGATAGTTATCAGTTGCGCCTTAATACTTTTTTTCTTTTTCTGTGTTTATATTCGCAATACATATACACGTGTTGCGGTTGGCAAGTGGTTAAAACCACTAAAATGCCCTATACATACAGTATGTACCAAAGCTTCCAACATATACATATACACTAAATAGCAACTCCCAGACACAATCACATCCCACTAAATACCATATACCTAAAAATATACCCACAAATACTATACACACACTAACATACATAATAAACAACCACACTGACTAATCCCACTCCATTACCAACTGCAACACAGCCCACAGCCACATGATAGACCCATACACCGACAATATAATAACCCACCAAAGGCCAACAACATACTAACATCACACCACACCCCCCCCCCACATACAGTCAACTTCTAGTTGTATACTATACAATGCTCACCCCAATCAGTGCCCATCTACTAACCACAGTTATTCAATTTCCAATAAGCTAATAACATCAGAAATCACTCAAACCAGGTCCATAAACATAATCCACATATCCACCCCCACACACAACTCCTCCTAACAATACAGCCTCTGCAAAATCAAGCAGGCACCAAGGGGACTGGAAACAGAGGGGAAAACAATGCTTACTAAAGCTCCAAATTCATGTGCAGAGGTGTGGACATCCACAGGCAGCTACTGTAACAGCATATTGCCGCCTTACCCATAAATAGTCCCACCAGGCAACACAGGAAGCCTACGTCATGCATGGCGTGGGCATTTGGCAACTGATCGAGCTGCTGAAGCTGGCTCTAGCAAGACTAACATAGGGAGGCGGCACAGCGCAAAACTCCTCCCCTACCAGCCGGGTTCTCGAATGCCCGAACAAGCCGCTGCAGGAAGTAGATAAAGCTGTCCCAAACTGACGGCAACAAAGGACAGAGGCACCTATACAACACATAAACATGGATGTAAATATAAGAAACAAAAAATTAAATAAAAAAATAAACACTCACACATTAAATTGGGAGATTACACATGTGAACACAAATGGTTCAATATGATAACAAAAGCATATTGATCTATTTCCTCTCAGTCAAACTCCCATAAACCCTTGTAATGGACTACCATGTGTGTATATGTGATAGAGTCTTGCGAGCTACCCAAAAACCAAAAGTAACTATATATGTTCTTGAAACACAGTGTGTGTGTGTGAAAGGTATTCAAAATACTAGCTGCTAGCACTGATCACATCACCATATGCATGTGCACAAAAATCAATATATAAGAGTGCAGTGCTGAATCATGAAATATAAACAAATATAAACAAATATCAAAAATCATTAGAATCAAACAACATACTGTATAAAGTGCATAATTAAATCTCCATACAATAAGGTGCAAAAAAGTCCATATTAAAACAGTGAAAATTCCACAAATTGATGTTGATTGATGACTAACTAAACGAAATTGTGAAATCCTATATATAAAGCTTCCAGACCACCAACAAATCAGCAGCAGAATATATGCAGAGAAAACAAACTCCAATAGTGCTTCAATGGTTTAAAACACTTAACATGCGTTTATAATTGTAAAATCTTATGTAAAACTTCCAGACCACCAACAAATCTCCTCACTCGTGCTCCCTTCAATGGGTATAGGCTCACTTCTGAGAGTGCGACCTCTGACTGAGCAGGGTCAAAAAGCGGCAGAACATATGCAGAGAGAAAGACTCCAATAGTGCTTGAATAGTTTGAAACACTCTAATATGCGTTCATAATGATAGTCTTTTCTATTTATTTCCATTCAATTAGCAACAGTTATGAGCTGAAAATTGTGTGTGATTGATGAACCAAAAACTCAAACTATGTTCCTTTTTCATACACAGGATGACATCAACCAGGATGAGGGTCAGGAAAGTGTCAGGCAGGAGGAGGCAGGGCCCACTGTGAGCCAGGAGGAGGCATTGCCCACTGTGAGCCAGGAGGAGGTAGGGCCCAGTGGCACACAGGAGGAGGCAGGGCCCAGTGGCAGACAGGAGGTGGCGGGGCCAAGTAGCAGGACCAGATAGCAGGTGCCTCCCATCCGCCTTACAAGAAGATCCAGGAGGGAGAGGAGCACCAGCCAGGCAGCAATGGCCCTGATAAGAGAGGCACATGCCACCCTCCAGGAGCCAACAACTACAGAAGAGGCCTATGCCGGCCTAGTTTGGGCAAAATTTAAAGCAATGAGCATGGAACAACGCCTCCTATGTGAGCCCCTGCTGCTCAGCTTACTAAACAAGGTGGTGATGGGGAGAATTACCCCCAATACGGCCATATGTGAGGTCGCCCAGCTTTCACAACCTCAACCTCCTCCTCCACTTCCTTCTTCTTCTCCTCCACCTCCTTCTCCTCTACCTCCTTCTCCTCCTCCTGACACGAGTACACCTCCAGTGGCACAGCCTCCAGCCACACACAGAAGGAAGGCTGCAGGGAAGGCTGCAGGGAAGGCTACCAAGAAGACCAGGAAGTGATGGCCTTGCTTCAATGTGGTCTGACAGAAGGCAGCCTGTTGAAGTACCACAGACTTTGGACATATATATCTCACCTGCTGCTGTTCCTGACCTCTGGGAGTTAAGGACCAGATTGTGCTCACAACTGATGTGCTTCTCAAGGTCCCAATTTTAGTGTCCACACAGAGTTGATGTGTGCTCTGGGGTCCCAAGGATGCACAAATGGCAGCAGGGTCTCCAGCGCTGCCTTTATTTTTTGTAATTATATACCATAATAAATGGATTTTTTTTACAGTTAATACTTGACTATGTGTTTTTCTAAAAATAAAACAATTAGCTTTGGAGTAGGCAGATACATTTATAAAAAAATAATAAAATAAAAGGGACAGATAACACAAAACAATCTCCTTGAAGGTCAAAAAATACAAGATAATATATCTAATTTGGTAAACTTGACACAACAAAATAAAAATTCTAATCATGGAGATCACTAGAAATTAAATATCATTTAAAATGAAGATCTGTATTCCAAAAATAAAATAAAAAATTAAATATTAAGGAGATATTGCTCTATATAATACACAAAAAAATATTCATGAGATCAGCATGAAAAATGTTTCAAAAAGTTAGTCAGAACTCTGTGTGAATATCAGCAGCAAAACATGTTCATTATTTTTCATTATTGTACCATTCTAAAGAAGATTTAAATGTGCAACATTTAAACGATGCAATAATTTACAGCGTGACGAATGTGCTATCTTCATTACGGACGCTAGTTTTACCAGAAGGAGCGCTCCCGTCTCATACTTGATTCTGAGCATGCGCAGTTTTTTAAGACTCGGAAAAGCATACACATGACCGGTTTTCTCGTCGGGAAACAGACCGACGAGAATCCCGACGAGAAAATGAGAATCCTGACGAGAAAATAGATAGCAGGTTCTCTATTTTTCTCGTCGAGATTCCCGGCAGTTTTCTCGACGAGAAACCATACACATGAACGTTTTTCTCAGCAAGAAAGCTCTCCCAACAGTTTTCTTGTTGTTTCTTGCTGAGAAAACGGGTCGTGTGTACGAGGCCTGAGAGGGGGAAAAACGCTTTACTTGTGGGCAAAAATAAATGCATAAATTGCCATAGTCTACATAAAAATATTAATATAAAAATATAAGAATTTAGAAACCCACCTATATGTGAGAGCCCAAGCCAAGATAAGTTAGTCCTATTACAAATTCTGATCAAAGGATTAACAACAGGTGACATCTGGCTCTCGTGCTGATTAGGGAATCTATAATATCAAAAGGATATTATTATATAGAAAAAAGAGGGCCTGTAAACAAGCCTATAGATATGTACTGTATATTGTCCCATCCATAGTCTTATTTGAATTACCTGATATATATCCTCCTCTTAAAACACTTCCAAAGGCATGTAGGCCAAAGCCTCTCTAAAGATATTCAAAAATAAATTAAAATAATATATTTAGCCATTTCATAAAACGGGCTCAATGAGACACATCATAACTCATTGTTAATCATATACCCAAACAAAATTTGCGTCCTTTGATTGCAAAGCATACTGAGATGTTCAACAAAGTAACAGAGCAATTCCCTCTGAACATGCAGGAAGTTCAGATTTAATGCAAACATCCAAATAGCGAATGTTCTGTCTGAACATACCTTCAGACTGAACACACAGCTCATCCTTAATCAACAACACATCTATCAGTCCCACTCCTCATACAAGGTAGCTTGGTGTAATCCTGGACTCTGACCTCACCTTTCATCCTTTCATCTTATATATTTGAAGTACAGCCTCATTGGCCTACCTCTACACAGGATATCTCTCCCTCAGTGCTTCATGAATGCTGCAGCCAACTTATACACCATCTTAACTGTGATGTGTCCACCACTCCTCTCTGCCAATCCATCCACTGGCCCAGCAAATACAATATACAAAGCCATAAAGCCATACACATCTCTGCCCTGAGCTACATCACCAACACTGTGTTAATATATTACTCAAACTCAATTCTTCAGGGATCCCTATCAGGGGAGGGCTGGCAGCCTTAGGCCTGGGGGGCAAGTCCAGTCAAGTGGCCCATTGAACCATCAATGCAGCCTGATCAGTGCCCATCAACGCAGCCTGATCAGTGCAGACAGTGCCCATCAGTGCAGCCTGATCAGTGCCCATGGGATGTGGGGGGTCAGCTGGGGATGTCAGGGTCTGTCTCACCTTGGTAGGTCCTTGCACCGTGCACGACCTCTTCAAGGGGGTTATTTTGACAACTTCCAAGCTGCCTCTCTGCTTGTCTCTTGTTCAAAGACTCCGGGAGTGTAGTGGAGAGAGGTAAGCTCAGCTGCCTGTTCATCGCACTCAAAGTAGGCTGCAGTGCTGCTCTCTCAGACATGTCTTCTGTCTCATTTAAGAGGGTAAATTATTTTATCTAAAGAGAAAAATGGAAAATGTTGGCCCATGCAGCCCACATTGCAACCCCATACAACTAAACACCCTCTGTGTGTGGGTGCTACTGGAGGTCCAGAATTATTTTCCAATTGCCCATCAGTGCAACCTGATCAGTGCCCATCAATGCAGCCTGATCAGTGTCCTTCAATGCAGCCTCACCAGTGCAGACAGTGCCCATCAGTGCAGCCTAATCAGTGCCCATCAGTGCAGCCTGATTAGTGCCCATCAGTGCAGCATGATCAGTGCCCATCAATGCAGCCTCACCAGTGCAGACAGTTTTTTTTGAAGGAATAGGAGTGAGCAAATCAAGATAGACACCAAATCCCAGTAATTTGTTGATTTAAAGAGATGGGCTTGAGGTCACATACCTCGGGATTTTTTACAGTGTCAAAAATAGGATTTAGTATTGAAAAACCAAAAGGAATCCAAATGACTGTAGATTTATATAAAAATAAAACAATATTTATTAATATTCATAAAAAAGGAAAATAACATTTTCCTAAAAGTTCAACATATACAACATTTAGAGCTAGGTACATATACAACAACCGTTGAACTCGACATGTTTCGCTCAAAATTGGAGCTTCTTCAGGAGTGATCCACGGTCTAATAGTACACTAAAAATTAAATACAAAAAATGAACAAAGGAACATCCATAAACTGTATTATACAACACATCTATTGGAATATCCACAAAAAATAGGTTAACAAGAAACTGCAAATTTTAATTGCAATATTTGTCACATTATCAAAGTATTTAATAATATACACGTTCAATATTTTTAAATAATATAGAATCAGGAAAACATGAATCTAATAAGAATTGTTACATAGTATATTAAAGTAGCAATAAATGATGTGGTCAAAACATGGCACCTACCAATTAAATGTTAAAGATGAAGGAGGTATTTTAGCAATTCAAGATCGAAATCTCGGATTGCCCTGTAGCTCCACCTGCGGAAAAGGGGATGAGCACAAAAGTACCCCAGCTAATGAAAAAAATTAATAAAATGAAATGAACGCACCCTCCCAAAAGTTGTTTGTAGAGAGGCAACAAAATCAGTATTGATAATGATCCTGCTGGAAATGATACAGAGAAATTCCTAAATTGGGACCTGTAGATGAGTAAAAATTATATATTAGAGAATATGATATAAGTGAATTCAACATTAGTTAAATTCACAAAAAATATAATAATAAGTTTATATTGGAAATATAAAAATATGAAAATACCTGATTGATCGAATCATTGATTTTAGTAAAGTATAAGTAGCAGTGCTGGATCTTACTGTTGAAAGCCGCAACAATTCATACAGATTTGTATAAAGATCCTGTGCATAAAAAGTAAATGGATATCATAGTGTCAGAAAAAGACTAAAGTACATATCCATCCTGCAGCCCAAATGAGTATATAAAACACATACCTTTAAAGAGTAGTTTAGTACTTCATTGAAGCCGCTGCATTCGCGGCAATCATGGCATGTAGGAACCAAACGATTTCCAAGCAGTCTCACAGTCCCCAGCGCAAGGGGAATGACAGAATAATATGGCAAAGTACCGCCAATTTATACTCATCCCAGCGCGGCAAACGTCTGATGTCGTTGCCGTGCGGCGGACGCATAACGTGGGGGCGATACCCGGCAGCTGGACGCTAATGCTTAAATAAATGGGGCCGGAAGAAGCTGGAACGGCCATTTTGAGAAATCCCTGGATCCCTTATCATGTACAAGACATGAAAGGGAAGGCGCAGTTGGAAAGCGTGATTCCCAGGGGATTCAAGGAAACATAAAAAAATTGTGTCTATCAGATGGTATAGAAGACAGCATAGCGTGACAGATGCCAAAAAGGGTAACCCCTTCAGGGCTGACATAAAATAGACCAATGATTAAAGAAAAAGAAATGCCTGCCCCTGGCGTCCATACAGACCCAAAAAGGGGAAACTCTGAATCTTCACAGCTGGAACGATATTCAATACAAATAAATATGATTCTAAAAAAAAAATATGGTTGGATTGAGAACATCAAAAAAGACAACAAAAACCGGACCGCAGGATTGTTGGAATACAAGCCAAATTTAATATCATAGCTTGAAACTATTTTCAAGTAGAATTGGTTTTGGTGCAACAAAAGATGACCACATCAATTAGAACCTCATATACAAAATGAGAATGTATACCAATTGAATTTGGCAAACATTTGCCATAAATGAAAAAACAATATGGTAGTGGTATAGGCTCCAAAATCTGCTGGAGCCAACACCATTACCACACATCATACACATGTTTTGAAAATAATAAACCAGCGAGAAAAAAAAAAAAGAAAAAGGAAAGAAAGAAAAAAAGAAGAAAATAAGCGGTGGCTATTACATGAAAGGTTTAAAGCTTATGGCATCATTCAAGCCTGGATGTTGAAGAGCATCCAGGTTTGAGATCCATTTTGTTTCGCGTTGTAAGAGGATTTTATCATAGTCACCACCACGAGGATTGGGTGGAACATGTTCAAGTGCAAAAAAATGCATAGCAGAATCATCAAAACCATGGAACAGTCCCATGTGTCTACTTATGGGTGTTTCCATTCTCTTTTTGAGAACTAAGGAGACATGGTCCCTTATACGGTGGAAAAAAGGGCGTTTGGTTTTACCTATGTAATAGGCTTTACACGTGCATGTCATGATATATACTATGCCTATACTTTGACAGTTAGCCCAAAATTTTGGTTTGTACAAAATGCCATTTGGTAGCATGATGCTACGAGAGACATATAGGTATCGACAATATCCACATTTGTGACAAGGTTTTGTTCCTGTGTTTTGAAGCGAGGATTTGGCATTTGGATTGTAATGGCTGTGGACCATTAGGTCTCCAAGTGATCTTGATCGTCTAAAGGTGATCTCAGGATGGTCCTTTAGGTATTTAGAGACCGAAGGATCCCCAGCCAAGAGATACCAATGCTTTTGAAGGATGTTTCTCATTTGTTGATGCTGTCCAGAAAATCTGGTTATAAGGCGTACCCCTTTATTAGATCTAATTTTAGGGGGGTGATGAATTAAAGACGATCGTTCCTGACCTTTTGCCCTTTGATAGGCCTTTCTGAGGCATTTACCACTATATCCTCGTCTGGAGAGGCGAGTCCGCAGAGCATCAGCCTCTACCTCAAAAGTAGATTCCTCGCTGCAATTTCTGCGTAAGTGAAGATATTGCCCGTACGGTATACTGGTAACCAGAGGGGCTGGATGAGAACTGCTGGCATGCAGAAGCGCATTTCCAGACGAGGGTTTGCGGTATAGGGTTGTGCCTAATAGGCCTTCTGAATCAACAGTGATTTGGATATCGAGAAATGTTAAACTTTCTTGACTACTTTCCATGGTGAAATTAAGATTATAATTATTAGGTGTCAAATTTTCAAAGAACAGGGAAAGGTCCTCCTTATTTCCCGTCAATATGAAAAAAACATCATCTATGAAACGTCGCCATAGCGGTATATAGTCAGCAAATTTTTGCATATGACCCTGAAAAATGTATTTATTTTTTTTCTTGCTGGTTTATTATTTTCAAAACATGTGTATGATGTGTGGTAATGGTGTTGGCTCCAGCAGATTTTGGAGCCTATACCACTACCATATTGTTTTTTCATTTATGGCAAATGTTTGCCAAATTCAATTGGTATACATTCTCATTTTGTATATGAGGTTCTAATTGATGTGGTCATCTTTTGTTGCACCAAAACCAATTCTACTTGAAAATAGTTTCAAGCTATGATATTAAATTTGGCTTGTATTCCAACAATCCTGCGGTCCGGTTTTTGTTGTCTTTTTTGATGTTCTCAATCCAACCATATATATTTTTTAGAATCATATTTATTTGTATTGAATATCGTTCCAGCTGTGAAGATTCAGAGTTTCCCCTTTTTGGGTCTGTATGGACGCCAGGGGCAGGCATTTCTTTTTCTTTAATCATTGGTCTATTTTATGTCAGCCCTGAAGGGGTTACCCTTTTTGGCATCTGTCACGCTATGCTGTCTTCTATACCATCTGATAGACACAATTTTTTTATGTTTCCTTGAATCCCCTGGGAATCACGCTTTCCAACTGCGCCTTCCCTTTCATGTCTTGTACATGATAAGGGATCCGGGGATTTCTCAAAATGGCCGTTCCAGCTTCTTCCGGCCCCATTTATTTAAGCATTAGCGTCCAGCTGCCGGGTATCGCCCCCACGTTATGCGTCCGCCGCATGGCAATGACATCATACGTTTGCCGCACTGGGATGAGTATAAATTGGCGGTACTTCGCCATATTATTCTGTCATTCCCCTTGCGCTGGGGACTGTGAGACTGCTTGGAAATCGTTTGGTTCCTACATGCCATGATTGCCGCGAATGCAGCGGCTTCAATGAAGTACTAAACTACTCTTTAAAGGTATGTGTTTTATATACTCATTTGGGCTGCAGGATGGATATGTACTTTAGTCTTTTTCTGACACTATGATATCCATTTACTTTTTATGCACAGGATCTTTATACAAATCTGTATGAATTGTTGCGGCTTTCAACAGTAAGATCCAGCACTGCTACTTATACTTTACTAAAATCAATGATTCGATCAATCAGGTATTTTCATATTTTTATATTTCCAATATAAACGTATTACTATATTTTTTGTGAATTTAACTAATGTTGAATTCACTTATATCATATTCTCTAATATATAATTTTTACTCATCTGCAGGTCCCAATTTAGGAATTTCTCTGTATCATTTCCAGCAGGATCATTATCAATACTGATTTTGTTGCCTCTCTACAAACAACGTTTGGGAGGGTGCGTTCATTTCATTTTATTTATTTTTTTCATTAGCTGGGGTACTTTTGTGCTCATCCCCTTTTCCGCAGGTGGAGCTACAGGGCAATCCGAGATTTCGATCTTGAATTGCTAAAATACCTCCTTCATCTTTAACATTTAATTGGTAGGTGCCATGTTTTGACCACATCATTTATTGCTACTTTAATATACTATGTAACAATTCTTATTAGATTCATGTTTTCCTGATTCTATATTATTTAAAAATATTGAACGTGTATATTATTAAATACTTTGATAATGTGACAAATATTGCAATTAAAATTTGCAGTTTCTTGTTAACCTATTTTCTGTGGATATTCCAATAGATGTGTTGTATAATACAGTTTATGGATGTTCCTTTGTTCATTTTTTGTATTTCATTTTTAGTGTACTATTAGACCGTGGATCACTCCTGAAGAAGCTCCAATTTTGAGCGAAACATGTCAAGTTCAACGGTTGTTGTATATGTACCTAGCTCTAAATGTTGTATATGTTGAACTTTTCGAAAAAATTATATTTTCCTTTTTTATGAATATTAATAAATATTGTTTTATTTTTATATAAATCTACCGTCATTGGATTCCTTTTGGTTTTTCAATACTAAATCCTATTTTTGACACCGTAAAAAATCCCGAGGTATGTGACCTCAAGCCCATCTCTTTAAAACAGTGCAGATAGTGCCTATCAGTGCAGCCTCATCAGTGCAGACAGTGCCCATCAGTGCAGCCTGACCAGAGCCCAGCAATGCAGCCTCACCAGTGCCCATCAATGCAGCCTCACCAGTGCCCATCAATGCAGCTTCACCAGTGCTCATCAATGCAGCCTCACCAGTGCCCATCAGTGTAGTCTCGCCAGTACCCATCAGCACAGCCTCACCAGTGCCCGACAATGCAGCCTCATCATTGCCCATCAATGCAGCCTCACCAGTGCAGCTTATCAGTGCAGCTTATAAATGGCCATCAATGTGGCCTCATCAGTGCCCATCAGTGTAGCATATTAGTGCTGCCTTATCAGTGCAGCTTAAGGCTACTTTCACACTGAGGCGCTTTACAGGTGTTATAGCGCTAAAAATAGTGCCTGCAAAGTGCCCTGAAAGAGCCTCTCCTTTCACTCCAGTGTGAGAGCCCAAAGAGCGGTGCGCTGGCAGAATGGTAAAAAAAGACCTGTAAGCCGCATCTTTGAGGTGCTGTAGGAGAGGTGTATACACCGCTCCTACAGCGCCCCTGCCCATTGAAATCAATGGGAAGCGCCACCGAACCGCCAGCAAAGAGCCGCTGCAGCTGCGATTTGCGGGCGGTTTTAACCCTTTTTTGGCCGCCAGCACGGGTTAAAAGCGCCCTGCTAGCGGCCGAATAGCGCAGCAAAAATGACAGTAAAGCTCCGCTAAAAATAGCGGCGCTTTACCTCTGATGCCTCATTGTGAATGTAGCCTTAGAGCAGCGGTTCTCAACTCCAGTCCTCGGGACCCACTAACAGGCCAGGTTTGCAAGATAACTGAAATGCATCACAGGTGAGATTGTTTGCTGCTCAGTGATTTCTGTATTCTAGTCTGCCTCTCCCCCAAGGGAATACCTAAAATCTGGCCTGTTAGTGGGTCCGGAGTCGAGAACCTCTGCCTTAGAGTGTCGCCTAATCAGTGGCAATGAGTGCAGCCTCCTACCTCCTTAATGAGTTTGCTGAAATCAATTGAAAGTTCATTAATATACAGATCATGATTTTGCAATAAAGTGATCCATGCTGCAAACTCATTAACCCCTTCCAATACGGGCCATTGTAAAATGACGCCGGCATGGAACCTTTCTCCCTCCGGGCGGACGTCATATGACGTCCTGCCCTTTTCGCCGCTACTGCGGGTCCCTGGGAGCCCGCATCGCGGCCATCGGTGATGAGGCGTGTCCCTCGGACACAGCCCGTCCCTGATCAGGGTAAAGAGCCAATAAAATTTGTCTCTTTACCACGTGACCGGCTGTTTCCATGACAGCCGGTCACTTTGCATTGGTCCGGCCGTGCACGCCGCTCGTGCGCGCCCCCGGGGGCGCGCAGCGCGGCGATCGTGGACGAGGCTCGTTCCTTTGGACAATGCCCAGCCCCGATCTGTGTAAAGAGCCAATGAAATTTGGCTCTTTACCACGTGACCGGCTGTGTCCAATCACAGCCGGTCACAAGTGTAAACAAAGAGGACTCTAACGGCTGTCTCTGGGTTCTCCTCCTCACACACCGATCCTGTGTGAGAAGGAGAAATCTGAACAGTGAGTTAGAGTTAGTGTCTGTCAGTACTGTGCCCATATTGCCCCCCCTCAAATAAAGAGTACCTGTCACCCCCCTATAAAAAGTACCTGTCACCCCCCATCAAAAGTACCTGTCACCCCCATCAAAAGTACCTGTCACCCCCCATCAAGAGTACCTGTCACCCCCCCATCAAGAGTACCTGTCACCCCCCCATCAAAAGTACCTGAGTACCTGTCACCCCATCAAGAGTACCCGTCACCCCCCATCAAAAGTACCCGGGTACTCGTCACCCCCCATCAAAAGTACCTGAGTACCCGTCACCCCCCATCAAGAGTACCTGAGTACCCGTCACCCCCTATCAAGAGTACCCGAGTACCCGTCACCCCCACCAGGAGTACCCGTCACCCCCACCAGGAGTACCTGAATACCCGTCACCTCCATCAGGAGTACCCGTCACCTCCATCAGGAGTACCCGTTACCTCCATCAGGAGTACTGTCACCTCCATCAGGAGTACTGTCACCTCCATCAGGAGTACCTGAGTACCCGTCACCCCCCATCAAGAGTACCTGAGTACCCGTCACCCCCCATAAAGAGTACCTGAGTACCCGTCACCCCCCATCAAGAGTACCTGAGTACCCGTCACCCCCCATCAAGAGTACCTGTCACCTCCATCAGGAGTACCTGAGTACCCGTCACCCCCCATCAAGAGTACCCGTCACCTCCATCAGGAGTACCCGTCACCTCCATCAGGAGTACCCCTCACCTCCATCAGGAGTACCCCTCACCTCCATCAGGAGTACCCGTCACCTCCATCAGGAGTACCCGTCACCTCCATCAGGAGTACCTGTCCCGTGAGCCCAGCAGTGCCTGACGCACAGCGAATTTCTAGCTGACGTACAGCCAATTAGTCCCTGTTGTGCAGCCCTGTCATACAGCCACCATGTCCAGAAGATTATACACCCCAGAAGAGGCATACCGAATTCTAACCCAGAGCGATGAGAGCAGCGGGGAGCTCTCACCGCCCCAGTACAGTTCTGATTCCGATTCCGATTCACAATATGAGCCCCCCAAAAGCAGTACATCCAAATCGGAGGAGGAAGTAGTCCGGCCAAAAAGAAGACGGTCTGAACTCCAGGCAGCTACCAGCAGCACCGAACACCCCAATGGCCAATCAGCAAATGCCAACGGCGCTAGACCCCAGGAGGAGAGGCCCAGTATAAGCGCTGCTAGACCCCAGGAGGAAAGGCCCAGTACAAGCTCTGGAATTCCACGCCGAGGAAGAAGGGCCCAAACCCATCTTCCGGACGCCTTGGCCAACCCATTGTGGCTGCCTTCTAGCACAGGGTCAGCCACAATCCCCCCTTTCACAGAACAGCCAGGTGTGCAGGCCAACACCGAAGGTTTCTCTGAAATCGATTTTTTTAATTTATTTTTCCCTGATGAGTTCCTTCAAAGCATCTTAGACCAAACAAATCTTTTTGCTCATCATTACATACAAAACAACCGCAACTCATGCTATGCCCGCCCTTTCGAATGGAGACCCCTAACAATGGAGGAGCTTAGATTATTTTTAGGCCTTACACTGAACATGGGGCTTACAAAAAAAATGAACTTCATTCATATTGGTCTAAAAAGCCCATCATCCATATGCCAATTTTTTCAGCTGTGATGTCCAGGTCCCGCTTTGACATGATCATGCGGTTCCTGCATTTCAGTGACAACTCGCAGTGCCCCCCCCCGAAATCATCCAGACTTTGATAAATTGTTTAAAATTCGCCCCCTAATAGATTTTTTTAATAAGAGGTTTGCCGAACTTTACATCCTGGAACAGAACATCTCTGTTCACGAATCCCTGGTCCATTTTACAGGCCGGCTGGGAATCAAGCAGTATATTCCCAGTAAGAGGGCGAGGTACGGCTTGAAGCTCAACAAGCTCTGTGAGAGCTCCTCCGGATATGTGAATGCCTTTCGTGTGTACGAAGGCAAAGACTCCCAGCTCCAGCCCCCTGAGTGTCCATCGTATATGGGAATAAGCGGGAAAATTTTATGGGAGTTGGCATTCCCACTCCTCCAAAAGGGGTATCATATATACATGGACAATTACTATACTAGTTTGCCCCTTTTTCACCACCTATTCCTGAAGGACACTTTGGCCTGTGGTACTTCAAGAAAAAACAGGAAAGGCTTCCCACAGAGTTTAGTCACCACAAGGCTACAAAGGGGGAATCGGCAAGCCTGAGGAACGAGGAAGTGTTGGCCGTGAAGTGGAGGGATAAGAAAGATGTTTACATCATGTCCACTATCCACAATGACACCTCGGTGGAACTTCACAGAAGACGTGGTACCGTTCAAAAGCCTTGCTGTATCAACGAATACAATAAGTTCATGGGGGGGTGGATTTAAACGATCAAATGCTGCAGCCCTATCTTTCAACACGAAAGTCTATATTCTGGTACAAAAAAGTTGCAATATACTTCTTCCATATGGCCCTTTTATAATGCATACGTCACTTATCAAAAATCAACAGAAATGCCCATCCCCTTTATCAGATTTATCGAAAATGTTGTCACTGCCCTGATCTATCAGCAAGGCTCCGCCCCACAAAGAATTTGCTCCGATTGTGTCAGCAGACTGCATGAGCGCCATTTTCTTGACCATATCCCACCATCAGCAACCGGAAGAAGGCGCCCAAAAAAATGTCGGGTGTGCAGCAAAAGTGGAATTAGGAAAGACACCAGTTACCATTGTCCCGACTGTCCCTCCCAACCTGGCCTATGTATCGGAAAATGCTACAAGCGATATCACACTCACGAAAATTATTAGCCAAAATTTCTATAAGACTGCCACTTCCCCGGTTTCAATTTCTGTGCTGATTATTTCCCTGCTGCCTCAACCAACCAACCTAGTGCCTCAACTCAACTGACCCATGCCTGTTTATCGACTATACCTCTGCCTGCCGTCTGCATTGTTTATCCGCCATGTTTCTGCCTTTCACGTGAACTGACCCTGGACTGTATCGACTATGCCTCTGCCTGTCGTCTGCATTGTTTATCCGCCATGTTTCTGCCTTTCACATGAACTGACCCTGGACTGTATCGACTATGCCTCTGCCTACCGTCTATTTCTGCCTTTTACCTTGTTGACCATGTTTTTGCCTGCCCCTTGGACTGATCTTTCACCCTGCTACACAGGGGTCTCACATATGTGAGGGGCTCCAGAATAGAGTTCTGAGTTCAGAAAACCAGTTTTTGGTTTTCTGTGTTCCCAGAACAGGGTCTGGTTGCCCGGAGGCTTCAAAGCGATTTGGGTGGGAGAAGCCTCTACCCCTGTCCCCATTCTTTCCTGACCGAGGCCCTAAACTTGATGGTCCTGCCTGCTGCCTGGACCAATACTCTGGCTGAACTAACTACATCTCTGCCTGCTGCATGTACTATGGACAGTATTCCTGCCTGCTGCATGTACTATGGACAGTATTCCTGCCTGCTGCATGGACGATCCTTTCGCTGCTGCTGACCACATCCGCCTGCTACCTGGACCGATGCTCTCCTCTATGGACCACTGCACTACTAAAACCGCAGGTAATATTTTCTTTACTCTTTGCTCAGAAGAATGTATTTTGGTTTATAATTGGTATGTACAGTACATGCTATGTGTTAGAAATATGAAGGGCCTTCAACAATGTGATAGGTTGGCAGGAATTTGCGTGTGAAATTTATGCTCCTAGAACGCCTGGAGGTGCTACTTGGATGTTGGACTTCTGTATGTAGTCAGGCTGTGTAAAAGTCTCACACATGTATTATTGCCATACTCAGGAGGAGTAGCAGAACGTATTTTGGGGTGTCATTTTTGCTATATACATTTTATGTGTTAGAAATATCTTATAAATGGACAACTTTGTGTAAAAAAAAATGCGGTTTCATTTTTTTTCCACATTTTCCAAAAACTTCTGGAAAAAAAATGAACCATTCAAAAGACTTATTATGCCTCATAGATTATACGTTGGGGTGTTAGCTTTCCAAAATGGGGTCATTTTGTGGGCGTTTCCATTGTCCTGGTGCTCCAGGGCCTTCAAAAGTGTAACAGGTGGTTGAGAGATTACAGTAGATGTGAAATTTATGCTTCTAGAACGCCTGAAGGTGCAACTTCAATGTTGGGCCTCTGTATGTGGTCAGGCTGTGCAAAAGTCTCACACATGTGGTATTGCCATACTCAGGAGGAGTAGCAGAATGTATTTTGGGGTGTCATTTTTGCTATGTACATGCTATGTGTTAGAAATATCTTATAAATGGACAACTTTGTGTAAAAAAAATGCGTTTTAATTTTTTTTTCACATTTTCCAAAAACTTCTGGAAAAAAATGAACCATTCAAAAGACTCTGTATGCCTCAAAGATTATACGTTGGGGTGTTAGCTTTCCAAAATGGGGTCATTTTGTGGGCGTTTCCATTGTCCTGGTGCTCCAGGGCCTTCAAAAGTGTAACAGGTGGTTGAGAGATTAGATGTGTAATTTATGCTTCTAGAATGCCTGAAGGTGCTACTTCAATGTTGGGCCTCTGTATGTGGTCAGGCTGTGCAAAAGTCTCACACATGTGGTATATCCATACTCAGGAGAAGTAGCAGAACGTATTTTGGGGTGTCATTTTTGCTATGTACATGCTATGTGTTAGAAATATCTTATAAATGGACAACTTTGTGTAAAAAAAATGTGTTTTAAATTTTTTTCCACATTTTTCAAAAACTTCTGGAAAAAAATGAACCATTCAAAAGACTCATTATGCCTCATATATTATACGTTGGGATGTTAGCTTTCCAAAATGGGGTCATTTTGTGGGCGTTTCCATTGTCCTGGTGCTCCTGGGCCTTAAAAAATGTGATAGGTTGTCATCTAATGAGATGTGTAATTTCTGTTCCTAGAATGCCTGGAGGTGCTACTTACATGTTGGGCCTCTGTATGTGGCCAGGGTGTGTAAAGGTCTCACACATGTGGTATTGCCATACTCAGAAGGAGCAGCAGAATGTATTTTGGGGTGTCATTGTAAGTATGCATGTGCTGTGTGAGAGAACTAACTTGTTATTATGACAATTTTGTGTAAAAAGAAAAAAAAAAAGAAAAAATTCTTAATTTTCCCAAGAATTGTGGGAAAAAATTACAACTTCCAAAAATTCACCATGCCTCTTACTAAATACAGTACCTTGGAATGTCTACTTTCCAAAAAGGGGTCATTTGGGGGGTATTTGTACTTTCCTGGCTTGTTAGGGTCTCAAGAAATGAGATAGGCCGTCAGTACATCAGGTGTGATCAGATGTGATTAATTTTCAATGATTGGCACCATAGCCTGTAGCCTCTATAACGTTCACAGAGACCAAATAATACACACTAATTTGGGTTATTTTTACTAAAGATATGTAGCCGTGTACATTTTGGCCCAAATTTATGAAGAAAAATTATTTCTTTGCAAAATTTTAAGATAGAAACTAAAAAAAAGTGGTTTTTTTTCAAAATGTTCTCTCTTTTTTTGCTTATATTGCAAAAAATAAATAACCTAGCAGTGATTAAATACCAGCAAAAGAAAGCTCTGTTTGTGAGAACAAAATGATAAAAATTTTGTTTGGATACAATGTAGCATGACTGAGTAATTGTCATTCAAAGTGTGAGAGCGCTGAAAGCTGAAAATTGGTCTGGGCAGGAAGGGTGTATAAATGCCCTGTATTGAAGTGGTTAAACAGTCTCCACCTTCAGTGAAAGTTCATGTACTGCAAAGTTTGAAGGTGGACTGTTTAATGAGTTTGCAGTATGGATCACTTTATTGCAATATCATGATCTGTATATCATGATAAGAGTAATTTATTAAATTTTACCTGCTGTCCTTGCCAGGGGGTTCCCCTCGTGCTTCTCTCTCTCCTCCTCCTCCTGTCATCAGACAGACCCCTCCCCATGAGACGATGCAGTGAATAAAAGCCGCTCTGAGGAGGGAACCTAAGACCGGCCAGTACCATGTCCAAAAAATCACGTCTATGGAAGGGGCGTCCGGTTTTTAAAAATCGGTGCTCCCCGGCTGTAGGTCCCCCGGACAACAAACTTTGCACACTTGTAGAAGAAGAGTGGGGCTACATGTGCGCCAAGTCTGGTACGGCCGGTACAGGGTCCCCAAAGTCCAGGAGATTAGGCACAAAAAGGTGACTTGAGTATAAGCCGAGGGGGGCATTTTCAGCAGAAAAAAATGTGCTGAAAAACTTGGCTTATATTCGAGTATATACGGTAGTTGTTTTCATACTCCATTGATCTTTATTACAATTCCTACTTCCTTCAGACTCACCCAGCTGTTTCTACTTTCTCCAGCTGGTACTAATAACTTCTCTAAAACATATTAAAATGTTTAGAGGGGCAAAGTTCTCTTGATGAAAGTATGGTGTTTACCCAGGTACTGGGACACAGGAGTACATGAAATCTCTAGACGTAGTGCAGAAACTGCAGGGTGGCTCTGAGTGGTGCAGAAGTCAGTATATGGAAGAAATATGCTTACTGAATGTATATGCCATCAGATATTTACTAGTGCTTTGGATTAGTAATTTAACTCTGCTTACATGCTTTAAATTCATTGAATTAAAAACACGTTCTGGTACATGCAGTATGCTCAAGAAAACTTAATGTGATAAAGTTTTGCCACCAACAGTTTAGCATGAATTGCATTTTTGTCCATAAATCATTTTGCCCTATTGCATTGCATCTTACATAAAATTACAGCCCCCAAGATTGAAAAGGAAAGGTCATTTTTAATAGCATTCAAATACAAAATGACAAGTGTTGCAATTGTATATACTATATTGTTTTATTCTTTATTTGCCATTTTTTCCCCACAACGGTGGAGTTACCCTTTAAGTGCTAAAAAGCAAATAACTATGTAAAATAATAATATGTCTGTTCCCCTCTCTATATTGGTCTTTGTGAAACACATGGAGGCAATATTATGATCATGTAATTACATACTTGTGTCCTAATGTGCTTGCATAAAAAGACCTGGATTAAGGATCAATGATCACTATAAATGCAACAATACTGTATGTGCTATTCCCAAGTGAAAAGGCCATAAAACAACTATTAATATAACACGATTAGAGGAACAGGGCGTTTCATTTAAAAAGCAATAATCCTTATGCAGAAGGTAATAACAAAGATTCCATGCAATCTACCCATGTGAATTGTTTCTTAATCAGGACACACAATCAATAAAATAATCCCATTTAAATAGACAAAGAAGGGACTGAAGTATCAAAATGATAAGGGGACAACTTATGTTGTATGTTGATATTGGTGTATTGCAAAGTTGCTCAACCAGCGTTATGTACTGTATATTCCAGGTAGTAATAGATACCACAAATAGATCCATCCGATAATGTAAATTCACAGTAGGGATTGAGAAAAAAAAATCCAGTCCACTGACCATTTTCCCATGTTTCACTCTGCTGAGTTGTAATAATCCAGTGTTTCTATATGCCAGTCAGTTAGTCATTACATTTCCTAGTTTTTCTTAACTATTATTTTTTAACAATTTTTTTTTTTATTGTTTCTAAATGACAGCCCGAGATTCCAGTTTGGCACCTCCAGCACATGGGCTGGTAATTCTATGGCTGCAGGACTATGAGCACGTGCCCAACCAGACCTCCTGCTCTCGGATGGTGGTTTGGCAAGCCCAGATCGCAGGTTGCCGACCCTCCATCCCAGAGCATCAGTGTTGTGAATGAAGCCGGTGGTAGAGAAAGCATGCAGCTGCAGAGCTGATGCTTCCTGTATAGCGCCAACTCCAGTCAAAATCGATACCAAATACACTCTGCTTGGGACAGCAATAGCCGGGGAAAACTGAATGGAAGACTGTTATTAAAGGTAAGTTTATTACTGAAATCACAGTGTATATATGGGCATATCAGTTTTGCAGTGGTTACTGGGCTGCTTTCAAACTAATCTGCAGGTGCAGAGTAGTACATCTGCAGGGTTATAGACTTCTGTTATTACCTGCGGGTTTTCTGCGCTTTCAGAAAGTGCACCACACCTGCAGGATATAATAGAAGTCTATGGCAAAGTGCAGCTACCCTGCAGGTGCACGTGGTGCATCAGTGTGAAAGCAGCCTTAGGACCCAATAGCGTGGTCTTTGTCCGTGTCCGTTCTGCATATGCAGCGTGGCCACAGACCTGTCATCCGCCCATTTTGGCCCGCCACCGGTTACCAAGTCGCTTTCATGGCCCTTGCTCTTCAAAAGGTTGGGCACCCCTGATCTACCCCAACCAAATTGGTAAAGGGATGCATTGCCTCTTATCAATTCCCAAAAATGCACAAAAAAGCCCACAATTTTATAATAAGCAAAACAAAACAAAAAAATCAAATATATATATACAAATTTCACTATTGTGAAAAACCTATATAGGAAGGAAAAAACAATGATATACTTTTATTTTAGGCATTGTGGTTATTTATCTTTTCAGCATTGTAAGATAGTTATTATGTATGTTTTTTTTTTTTTTATCTGTGTAGTTGTTTAATTTATTTCCCAACTGATTGAAAAAAATAAGGCCTCTTTCACACTGAAGCCTCGTACACACGACCGAGTTTCTCGTCGTAAAAAACACGACGAGATTCTTGTTAAGCTTGTCAATTTTCTCGTCAAGCTTTCTATGCGTACACACTGTCATTTCCCAATGTCCTCGTTGTTCTCCGCGCTCACGTCCAGCACGTACGATGGCACTATAAAGGGGAAGATCTTTTTTCTTGGCGCCACCCCTTGGGCTGCTTTTGCTGATCTCGTGTTACCGCATGTGAAGTAAAAGTTTGGGAAGAGACGATTCGCGCTTTTCAGTCTTCGTAATTTTCAGATCGTTTTCTGCCGTTCAGTTTGTGCTTGTGGGTTCGTATCTTGACTTTCAGGGCGTCTAGGCAGGTCGTATCTGTTTTACAGTGCGTTCTTGCCTGTTTGTTTCTGTTTTTCAGTTCGTTATTCATAGGCCTTGCTGTTCTAAAGTGCGTTCTGTTCTGTACGTTCTGATAAGACGACCGTTTCCTAGCCATGTCGCCTGGACGTTCTCGTCGTCGAGTTCGTGCTGTGCATGCGCTTGGTGTTGGTCTGCTTGTTTTGGACCAAGACCAGTCCATGAATGGTATGAGGAGGAGTTCATGGACCAAGAACTGGTTGCTCCAGCGGGACCAATTCTGCCACATACCTCTGCTGCGGGAGATCGTTGAGAATAATCCTGAGGACTACAGGAATTTTCTGCAGATGTCTGACCCCGTTTTTCAGGAACTGTTGGCTTTGGTGTCCCCCTATATTACCAGGAAGGACACCGTTATGCGGGAAGCCATCAGTGCTGAGCAGAGGCTCATCGCCAAGTTGCGTTACCTGGCGACAGGGAGAAGTCTTCAGGACTTGAAGTTCACGACAGGCATCTCCCCCCAGGCTCTGGGCCTCATAATCCCAGACACCTGTTCTGCCATCATCCAAGTCCTGCAGGAGGACTATATTAGGGTAAGTTTGCTCCCTTAACATCACATTTTATGTATTACATGTATGCTAATGTATTGTATTTCTTTCATCCTTCCCTAATTACCATGATTGTAATATGCTGAGAATGTCCCCTTTGTCCCCATGCATGTTGGAGGCTTTAGATTGCCCCTTTTTTCTCCTCCATAAATATTTCCCTTCACTAACTTTTCCAGCAGGGGCGCCTGTTGCTCCAAATGTTTGGGGGTTCAAACCCCAATTTAGGAAATAAACTTCCTCCTTTTTTGCTCTGGTGCCTATTAAACGCCCCCAGTTGTCCCCTCCAATGCAGCCATTTTGTTCCCTCCAATGCAGCCATTTAGTCCCCTCTAATGCAGCCAGTTTCCCCCCAGCCCTGCACTTACCTTCTTGTGGTCAGCGCCATCCTTCTTCTGTCCTTGATGTCTTCTCCTTCCCTTCATGTTGCATCAGCCAATCATGTTACCATTAAACAGACTTGGTGAACATGATTGGCAGAGCAGCCTGCCAGTGTTTCCCCAAGGAATGCCCCCCCCTGCGTCCCCGATTTTACTTTTAGGAAGCCAATTACATCCCTCAGGTTGTAATGTGCAAGACTATTTTACTACCTGTTTCTGCTGTGCAATTTGAACCCCCTAAATGCCGCAATGATTCATATGTCGGTCGCTTTACAAGAGGCCATCCACCTGAATAGTGTGCGGCATAGACAATACATAGGTTCATGCAACGCATGAACCTATGTATTGTTCTGAGTGATGGGCACAGGAGAGAGGGGGCAGTGCTCCAGCGCCCACTCTGGACGCACCGACACTGCAATGCTATCCTGTGGCCAAACACATCCCCCCCCCAAAATAATTTAGTAATGGCCCATCAGAGGGGGTGATGAATATGATAAATGAGTCTTCCATTATACTTATTTTAAACACCTTAATAAACGTAGAATTTTATTGATGTTGGCCTCTAATTTTTTTGGATAGAATTTCCTTGTAATGTATGACTTTGGTTTTCTAATATTATTTCATCTTGTTTCACTCCACAGCTTCCTTCCACGGCACAGGAATGGCAGACTGTGGCATCGGAGTTTGCCACGCGGTGGGACTTCCCCAACTGCGGTGGTTCCATAGACGGGAAGCACGTCCGCATCGTGCCGCCACCCCGTTCTGGGTCCTACTACTACAACTACAAGGGGTTTCATAGCATTGTGCTGATGGCGGTGGTGTCAGCACGGTATGAATTCCTCTATGTTGATGTAGGGAAAAATGGCCGGATGTCCGATGGGGGATCCTTCATCCAGACGGAGTTTGCCCTCCGTCTCCAGAGTGACGACCTTGCATTGCCACCGGATGCAGGGAATATTGAAGGACTCCCTTTGTTTTTTTGGCTGATGAAGCCTTCGGGCTTGGACGGCATCTTATGAGGCCATTTCCTCAGAGGACCCTGACCCCAGAGAAGAGGGTGTTCAATTACCGGCTGGCCAGGGGCCGAAGAGTCGTTGAAAATGCCTTCGGCATAATGGCCAGCCGGTTCCGCCTTTTTATGACTTCCATTCACTTGGCGGACTACAAAATAAACTATGTAGTGTTATGCTGCTGTGTGCTACACAATTTTCTTTGCCGCAAATTGAATTCATATATGGCCTCAGTTTTGCCAGAGGCTGGACTTTCCCCTGCAAATCCCCTGCCGGGCCTGGAATCTGCCCGTCCTGGCTTGCCCCCCCAAAATGCCCGTGAGGTTCGGGACAAATACATGGAGTATTTCACGGGTAGGGGGGCAATTCCTATGCCAGCCTATGTCTAAGTATCCCAATAAAAAGCTTGTTTAAACCTTTAATTATTTGTTCTTTCCTGTCTCCTAGTTTGTCTTTGTGCATTTGTAGTGGCAAGTGTGTAAGGTATCAACCAATATGAAAGGTTCTGGTTCTGTTGGACCTTCTTGGCTCGAGCTGGACTCGGGATCTGTGGAAGTCTCTCTGACCGGCCGGATATTCAAGACACCAATAAACAGTGAATGGTATACAGGAATATGGTTTAATGGTTACATGTCCCTTTTTTTATACACAGCGAGAAAAGTTGCCTCCCTCCTATGGACCTATCAGCAATAAGCAAAAACCTCATGATTTAGACAAAAATAAATTCTAACAGGTTTTTTGACTTCTGCAAAAGTGGTCAGTTAACATACGTCAATTGTGGTCAAACTAGACATGTTCTGACATTTGAAACAGGAAGATAAGAAACGCCAGATGTCAGTTGGTCAATCTGTCAGTTAAAAAGCAGAAGTAAGATAGACTTTTTCCCGGAAAAGGCCTAACCACAAAGTCTAAATATACTTGGCTGTCAGTTACACAGAAGAAAGATTTGTTTGACCACAAAAGTCACATTCTGTTTTACAGTTCAGAAAAACATATTCTGTACTAATACATATATTTAAAGAGAACTCTAATCATGAATATTAGTTCATATTGGTTGATACCTTACAATCCCTCCTTATGATCATGGCTTCAAGAATTGAAGCTCATCGATCATTGGATTATTAAGGACGACAGGTGGTGTGCCGTTTAGGAGAGGGGTGAAGTTTAGAGGTACTGCCATTAGGGGGATTCTAGCAGTGCTAGGATGGAGTTTACTACATATCCAACATTTTTCATATCCTGATTTTTGAGCATAAGCATACTTAAATTTAAGCAGCAGCATTTTACCACTAAAATTGTCTTCCATACTTCTTTTTGGTCTGTTAGAATTATCTGACCAACAGTGTCCTATGATTATGAGCATTAAAATAAACAATGTAATCATTAAGGAAAAAAGAAAAAGTTTTGCCGAAGTGTCCCCTCCTTTTTGACCATTAGTGTCTATGGGTATGGAACTCTGAGTTTCTTGTTTTTTATGGTCCACTAGGGAGTATTTTCCGGATCCTTTTCTGGAATACTCTCCAGAACAGAGGTCTTTGTCTTCTCCTTCACCTTCTTCCAGTTTCCCTTCGGAAATGTCTTTAGTCTGGATGCATGGATCCATTGTGGTCCTTGATCTGTAAGAACGGCTGTTCTGGCAACCTTCAGAATTTCAAATGGTCCTTGGAAGATAGGGCCTGGTTGTTTCCGGACGGCAAGTTGTTTTATCAATACTTTGTCTCCTGGGATATACGGATGTGTAGGCTCTGTGGAGAGAGGAGGAAAAGTGACAGCAACCTTGTCCTCTGTTTCACTAAGGCTACTTACCAGATGTTTCACGTACTCTTCCTGTAAAGAATAAAGATTAACCTCCTCTCCCTCATCTGGTTTCCTCTGTGCTGGCCTACCCATAAGTATCTCAAAAGGAGATATTCCTGTTCTGTGGGGGGGTAGTCCTGATTTGATATAAGACTGCTGGCAAGTAATCTAACCAGTTTTTCATTGTGCCACCTGTTGCTTTTTTCAATTGTCTTTTATGGTTCTGTTCATTCTTTCCTCTACTCCTGAACTCTTTCACTAAGGTCGAGGTAAATGCTGGACCTTGATCTGACCATATAGTGGCCGGAAGGCCAAACCTACAGATCCACTGATTTATTAGTACTCTAGCTGTCTCTCCTGTGGTAGGGATTGCTTCTACCCATCCTGTAAATCTGTCAACTATAACCAAAAGATATTCTAAATTGCCCTTCTGTGTGGGGACTTGTGTGTAATCTAGGGATTCTATCATGTGGTGCACCCCTTTTATTCCCTATTATTCCTTCCTTGGTTGACCAAAGTCCAGTAGGATCCTTTGTCAACCCGTGTACCCATATCTGCTGTTAGTGTAAATGTTTACATGTTTTCCTTCAAAAATCTGACAAACCATAGTTATAGCAATGAGTTCTGCAATCTGGACTGAACTAGCATTCAGAGATTTGGCTTCAATCATTACATCTGGCAATTGAACAATGGCATAACCAGTTTGATAAGTTTTGTCATCAGGTCGGGAGCAGCTGCCATCTACATAAACATTTTCCGCATTTTGATACGGAACATCTGTGAGGTCTGGTCTAGGGAAGGTAGTTTCTGCAAGTACCTCAGTGCAATCATGTTCCTGAGTGTAATAACCTAATGGGCTTTGAGGTTTCTGAACATGATTTTTTGGTTAGATTATGTGTTTTTAGCAAGATAATCTCATAGCCGCTGCACCTTTTGCATTGTCATGTGTTGTGTGTTCATGTTTGTCATGAGGTGTGTAGTATGCAGTGTGAGGTCATGTCCCAGAACCACCTTTGAAGCCTCTTGTACGGCCATTGCACAGGCTGCTACGGCCTGTAAGCAATGTGGCATACCTTGAACTTGATCTGGAAGTTTCTTTGAGATGTATGATACGGGTCTCAGAGAATTCCCATGTGATTGTGCTAGGACCGCTGCAACCGTAGGTCCAGATACCACACAGTACAATGTATGCAGTGTCCATATAGGGTGTGCTTTAAGGTGTGCCGGTAGTAACATAAAGTACCCTCTAAAATCCTGTCTTTTTTGGGTTAGACAAATCACAGATTTCTGATGTAGCTAGCAGGCCCCCATCTTTTGTAAATTTGATGTGAATGTTTAAACTTGACATTAAGTCTCTTCCCAGAGGAAGTGGTCAGTCAGAATGGCAAAACTCATTTAAAAAGATGTTGGTCATGAACTGTACCAACGGGCAATCTGCCTCTTCCCATATTACCCCTGCGGTTAGCTGCCCTACTTGTTCCTCTCCTAAGGGGGCATTCTGACTTCCAATGTCCCATGTCCCTGAATGTGAAATAACCCTGCTGGTTATCCTGGGTATATGCTTGTTATTGTGCTTGTTGGGATATGGAGGGATAAGGAGGGATTGTTGGGGAACTGGTTGTGTATAAGGGACAACCATTTGTGCAGCAGCTAACTGCGGGCTTTCTATCTGTTCGGGGTTAAATGAGGGAAATACCCCTCCTTTTGTAGTGAATAAGCCCGAGGATGCACGCTTTTTTTAATGTCTTTGAGAAAGGCATCAGGTTTTAATGTTGACTAATTGGGGGTAATTCATTTAAGTAACTGTGTTGTTTTGGGATCTCCCCCGGACATGACTGTGCTCACATACAGTTCAGGGTTCTCCATTCCTGTATCTTTGTATAACTGGTGTACCCGTTTACAAAATGAATAAAAGTTTTCTCCCGGTCCCTGCTTTGCAGTGCACATTATCTGCAAAGTGCTCTCTCCTTTGTAACTTTTCTGCCAAACAGCTGCCACAGCTGCCCAAAATGATTCCCATCCCTTTGCATTTTTAAAGGGGTCATAATCAGCAAATAATGTCTTAACTTCTACATCGCAGATGGGATCTGGATCCACTGTCTGTATTATTATTGCATAGTCATCGGCATTCATGCCAGTGCCCGCGCAATGTCTCTGTAAGAACAGAGCTGCCTCTCTGGGGTGTTTGCGTGGCTTTGGGCAAAGATCTTTAATACCCCTTAACGTCCCGAGGGGGAGTGGGATATGGACCGGGGTTTCTCCCATGTGAATAACTGGGAATTTGAGGGCTTCTATCCCCGAGGTCAAGCCACCCACTGCCTCATCATCCTTATCCTCCTCAGCTTTCCTTCTATCACTTTTTCTTCATCTTCCTCTTTTTTTAATACACTGTTCTTCCTCCTTTACTAATTGACTTAAACGTTCCTGTATCTGTCTTCTATCTTCCCCCTCCCGTAACCAATTAGTTCCCTTTTGTTTAGCTATGGTTAATACTCCTGCTATAACATTTGGATCTAACGAGGGGTATATTTTCTTTGGGACAAGGGATTCATCTTTTACAATAGCATATGAAGGGGGTTTTTCTTGATAAAAATTAGGGGGAGCTGATGGACTTCCTATTGCGTCTTCTAATTGCTCTTTCTTTTCCATTTTTACACTTGTATATTTCTTTCTATATTCCTTCATACCCTTTGCCCAAATCTTACAACATTTTGTCATGTAATCTTTGTCAAGGTCTTTTATGGGATAATTATACTGTTTATGTTGGCCACATATTCTGGTCACTTCCTCCCACTCTTCCTTGGAACATGGTCCGTATTCCCCCAAACATGGCACTTCTAACTGATGTGCTCTTTTTAAAACTAGTGACCAAAAAGGATCAGTATAATTTTTCCCATAATTGACTTTAATGTAATCAATCGGAGAGGGTTGGTGCTGCTTACCTTCAGCTTCCTTTCCTGCTTGATTACCCATTATAGCAAACAATAATACTTATACTTTAAAATTAAAAAATTTCAGACTTGCTTTCTCTATTTCGTTCCAGGGGCGGAAAATGTCCTTAAACTTATGACAAGGAACCCAGTGTTCTCCTTTTTTTGGTATATAATTAGACACTGGATTTCAGCCACACTTAGGCCCTCGAGTGTCAAACTATATGATAAAGAATTATGTATATTAAATCTTAACATATGTTGTTTTGATCCCTGGAACATAGGACCCTTGCTAATTTTGAATATGATACCCCCCTGGAACAATTGCCACTAATGACGTGGTCTTCCCTTTATAAGCAAACAATAAACCAGTTTTACATTCAGGACAACAATATACAGTCGACATTTAAAAAGGTAACCCTTTTTGTGTACACCTTTAGGAATAGAGTTTCCACAGATCTGTCCTATGTAGAGAAGAATTTAAGATTCTTCCTCAATCTAATAACCTGGTCTGGCCAACCTAGCGAGACCCTCTGTATCTATTCTAAATCTACCTTTCAATCTTAACAGAGTCCCAGAAAACTTGTAGTTTTCTTGAGAGTCTACTTTATGGTGAACCAATTGACAAGGCAAGACTGTTGTTCCCAATAATAATTAAAGGGGGTCTTACCTGTTCAATTGGATCATCCCACTTCTGACACCACTGAAAGGTTCTGGTTCTGTTGGACCTTCTTGGCTCGAGCTGGACTCGGGATCTGTGGAAGTCTCTCTGACCGGCCGGATATTCAAGACACCAATAAACAGTGATTGGTATACAGGAATATGGTTTAATGGTTACGTGTCCCTTTTTTTATACACAGCGAGAAAAGTTGCCTCCCTCCTATGGACCTTTCAGCAATAAGCAAAAACCTCATGATTTAGACAAAAATAAATTCTAACAGGTTTTTTGACTTCTGCAAAAGCGGTCAGTTAACATACGTCAATTGTGGTCAAACTAGACATGTTCTGACATTTGAAACAGGAAGATAAGAAACGCCAGATGTCAGTTGGTCAATCTGTCAGTTAAAAAGCAGAAGTAAGATAGACTTTTTCCCGGAAAAGGCCTAACCACAAAGTCTAAATATACTTGGCTGTCAGTTACACAGAAGAAAGATTAGTTTGACCACAAAAGTCACATTCTGTTTTACAGTTCAGAAAAACATATTCTGTACTAATACATATATTTAAAGAGAACTCTAATCATGAATATTAGTTCATATTGGTTGATACCTTACAAAGTGTATTTTACTTTAGTAAATAACAACCATTTCACTATGTAACCTTACAAAAGAACCAAATAAGCTTAGAGGGTATTATAAAAAGAAGCTACACGTTGTTTGTGGTCAAATATTTTACTCTGTGCACATTCTCTTCATTAATTTATTATTTTTTTTTTTTTTTGGGTTGGCCTGGCCCCAACCCGGCAATTTTTTGCTTATGAAAATACAAAAATAACAGTTGCATTTAAAAAATTACAACATTGGATACCTCTGAGCAATCGGAGACATTCACTTACACAAACTATGTCTCTATGTGCCCGTCCTAATATGGGGTCCTGCCACCCCTTGCCCAGCCAAAAATTGAATATGCACACATTTGGGATTTTTTTCATCTAGGAAGTTTACAATCCTGATCCCTATTGTCAACATGTGCTATCTGCCATCAGGGGTGTTCAATGGACGTGTTTTGGGGGTGCATGCCCTTCCTCAGTTCACCGACTTTAGATACGAGGAAGGGGTTGCACCCACAAAAGACGTACATGGATATCCCCTGATGGTAGATAGCACATGTTGACACACTGTGTGCATATTCAATTTTTGGCTGGTTTGATTGTCAAAAAAATTAAAAAAATTACAAAAACAAACATGTAAAAACAAATGTGTTTGGATGGCTTATTGAATTCTCCCCAAAACATCGAGAATGTCTTTAAATGTTTGTTCCATCACATGGATTCTTTGTTTAATTAGGTCCAGTTCCATGCTACATTCCATCACTTGCTGGATGAGGCGGAGGGCACTGTCAGCAGAGAACCGTGTACTATCCTTCACAACATTTACATCCCCTAAAAACCAAAAAAAAAAGTATTATAACTCTGCAGGCCTACCTCTCTTCTGAAGCTGTGGTGACAGATACTGACCTGTTGTGGTGACCAGTTCCACAACGTCATCCACCTCTCCTTCCTGCACTTCTCCTTCCTCCACCTCAACTTCCTCTACATCCTTCGGTTGTGGGTCTTTGGGAGTTTGGGGTTGCTTGGAAGTTGTGGGGTGCATGTGCTCCCTGGAGTGTCCTCCTCCCAGTCTTCTCTCCCCTATGAGAATAAAACAAAAGGTCTATTTATCACACTGTAAATCTCATTGTTAAAATAAAAACAGGCTAAATTGCTTGGAAGTGGGGTACAAGTGTGTGTTTGTGCGGAATTTAAAGAAGAATGCATTATTTATGACCCAAAATATGTTTAGTATTCACATTTGGATGTAATTTATTTGACATGGAGGCACCACAAAAATTCTCTGATGCACCTGTGTGGGACACCCAAAAAAGGCGGGTCTGGTGGCCCACACTATAGTGCTCCAAAGTACAGATGTGGAAGCAGCTGCTGAGTGTCCTCTCCTTTACACTGATAAAAGTTTGCATTTCATTCTCTTTACAAACACATCATCTAGACTAAAAAATTATCAACAATATTTGATCAAAAATGGCAGATGTCTAATTACTTTTGTGGCTCTAAAATAAGCCAAAACCGCGGATAGTGGCCGAACGAAGTGTCGGTAACGTAACAAACGATTACTGTGCCCAACCAAGTTCAAAATATTACATTTTGGAAGGGAGTCCAATATGAGAAAAAAAAAAACATGTCAGTTTATAAAAAGATTAATAGCAGAAAAGTCTACTTTTTACTTACTTTTAGCGAGCATTCTCTTTATGCTCCTCAACTGGTCTGGCTCCCTCAGTTTGAGGTCTGACCACCTCTTTCTGAGCTGCTCATTTGAGCGTTTCACCCCGAAATTCGCCTTCAGACTCTTCACAACTTTAGTGAGGATTTTGGCCTTCCTTCTATTTGGTTTGCTATACGGCCCATGCTTGGCATCATAATCAGCCTTGAGCAAGATGTCCACCATCTCCGCCATCTCGGCAAAAGACATATTCGATGCCTTGAATCTTCTCCTTGATTGTGACGTTTCCTCGGTCTCCGGGTTTGTCTCCTCGCTAGTTGCGGAATTATCAGACACCTGCTGTAACTCCGCCATATCTGTCTGCGCGCCGAAAGAGAAGGGGCGGGGAAAAGATGTTAGTTAGAACGTCATGGGCGGGCGACGTGTGCGGAGCGACGTGTTCGAATTTTGACGCATGCGTGGTGTGTATATAGCAAACACACATGTGACTATAGTACGTTCGGTGTGCGGAGAGAGGAGTTCAAGTGACGGACGTGCGAACGAAGGTATGTGATTTTGTGAGTTGTAAAAATTGTTGGCCTATACTGTCTTGAGATTGTTGGAGGATATATATGGTGACTAGGATGTTAAGGAGGTTAGACTGTTTGCCTCACATTAGTTAAATATAATTTATTTAACTTGCAGATACAATATGAATGTCTTTATTAGCGACAAAGAGTTCCTGGCGGAATTTATTGACCGTGTAAGGGAGCTGCCGGCTCTGTGGGAGACGAAAAACCCCATCCATAAAAAAGAGGGGTGAGAAAAGCAGCGCTGGAGAAGCTGCTCCCATTTGTGCATACCAAGGTCCCCACAGCCACAGCAAAACAAGTGGACACTAAAATTGGGAGCTAGAGAGGTACCTACAGGACTGAACGCTCTAAGGTGCTGGCTTCTCAGAGGTCAGGAGTAGTGATGAGCCGAACACCCCCGGGTTCGGTTCGCACCAGAACCCACGAACGGACCGAAAGTTCGCACGAACATTAGAACCCTATTAAATACAATGGATGCAAACGTTCGGATTCTAAAGTGCTAATTATAACGACTGTTATCCATGTTATTGTCCGAAACAGAGTTTGGGAACCCGGGTTCTGCACCAGGGGACATGTATCAATGCAAAAATAAGTTTTAAAAACGGACGTTTTCCGGGAGCAGTCATTTTAATGATGCATAAAGTGAAAAAAAAAAGTCAAATATTCCTTTAAATATTGTACCTGGGGGGTGTCTAAAGTATGCCTGTGAAGTGCCACGTGTTTCCCGTGTTTAGAACTGTCCCTGCACAAAATAACATTTCTAAAGGAAAAAAGGCCATTTAAAACTGCTTGCGGCTTTAATGCAATGTCTGGTCCCGGTAATATGGATGAAAATCTTTAGGAAAAATGGCATAGCTAAACCATCAAACCCCCCCCCCCCCCTAACCCAGCCCATTACCAGCCCCTTTGGGTCTTGTATGGGTATTAAGGGGAACCCCGCACACAAAATAAAAAAGGCCCTATATACTCTGAACAGCCGTATACAGGCGGTGCATACAAGACAGGGACTGTAGGTTTGTTCTTATGTAGAATCTGTTTGTAATTTTGAACAGCTGCATTGTTTAAGTTTAGCTCCATGCCAAATTACTTTTTTTTAGCTTTTTGGAAAACATAGGGAACGGTTATCACCCCTGTCACATTTTTTTTGCTGTCTGTGCCCCTGTTCAGAACATTTCACCTCACTTTGCGTCCCAATGACAACTGTTTTTGAAATGTGGTGTTTGTATTGAAACAAGGATTGGTGATAAATCATCAGTAGAGAGGAGACACCTTTCTCCCATATTAATTCTTACAGGAGAGAATTTTCCTTCCAAGGGGTAGATTTCCTCTCACTTCCTGTTGTCTTCTTCCGTTTGCAAGTAGTAGTCGTTTGTAAGTTGGATGTTTGAAAGTAGGGACCTGCCGTATATACTCTGCAGAAATTGGCCCCTTAGGTGTTGGTGTTGGCACAACACTGAAAGCACTCACAGTTATTCTTGGTGGGTGCTGGAACGCCCTGCTGTCAACTATTATATCAGGAATTGTAATAACATATAATTGTTGATCAGTGGTACTAAAAATTGGGCCTTTGATGGTGGTGCTGGTGCCACAACACTGTAAGGCCTGACAGTTACTCTTGGTGGGCGCAGCAATGGGCCCTGCTGTGAATTATTAGATCAATAATTATAATTGCATGCCCCTGTTGAACAGGGGCTGAAAAATTGGGCCTTTGGTGGTGGTGGTGGTGGTGATGGTGGTGCTGGTGCCACAACACTGTAAGGCCTGACAGTTACTCTTGGTGGGTGCAGCAATGGGCCCTGCTGTGAATTATTAGATCAATAATTATAATTGCATGCCCCTGTTGAACAGGGGCTGAAAAATTGGGCCTTAGGCACTGGTGGCACAACACTGCAACCCCTCACAGATACTGTACTTGGAGCACAGCAATGAGGCCTGTTGCAAAGTATTGCATCCAAAATTTTAATTACACGCCCCTGTTAAACAGGGGCTTAAAAATTGGGCCTTAGCCACTGGTGGCGTCACCCATAAACCAAAATGATCTTCCAAGCTATCATCATTAATCGTATCATTGAGGAGGAGGAGGAGGATAGCCAGTCAACATAACAGCACAGGCACTCAGCATCAGCATCAATCTTGAAGAGATGTGACATTTTAAAATCAATTAGTCTGTTATATCAGCATCAGGTGTGTGGTAGCTGGTGGTGATCCAAGACTGGTTCATCTTGATGAAAGTCAGTCGATCAACCGAGTCGGTGGACAGGCGCACCCTGTGATCCGTGACAAATCCTCCAGCAGCACTGAATGTGCGTTCTGAAAGAACGCTGGATGCAGGACAGGCCAGTAGCTCAATTGCATACTGTGCAAGCTCTGGCCAGTGATCCATCCTCAAGACCCAGTAAGCCAGAGGATTTTCGGTGGGGAAGGTGTCCAAGTCTGACCTTGCCCCTAGGTATTCCTGGACCATGTATATCAGACGCTGGTGATGGTTGCTGGAACCGATCATACTTTGGGGCTGCGGACTAAAGAATTGTCTGAACGCCTCGGTCAGACGGCCACCTTCCCCACCGCTCCTTCTTTGACTGCCCGAAGCCTCAGCAACTCGTTATCCAGGACCAGGAGTTTGTAACCTCCCAGTCTCTGGGAACGTGTTGCACAGACCTTTCTGCAAGGCCTCCCGGAGTTGTCTCATCCTCTGCTCCCTCTGCGACGGTAAGATAAGGTCCGCAACCTTACCCTTGTACCGTGGATCAAGGAGAGTGGCCAGCCAGTAATGGTCCCTCTCCTTGATCCGAAGAATACGAGGATCCTTCCGCAGACTTTGCAGGATCAGGGAGGCCATGCAGCGTAGGTTAGCTGAGGCATTCAGTCCGGAGTCCTCTGGGTCACTAAGGACGACATGATCCGCAGCCACCTCCTCCCAGCCACGTACAAGTCCACTGGTTTCTTGGGACTGTAAATCATCCCTAAAAGACTGCTGCTGATGATGCTGAGTGCCAGCCTCCACCTCCATGCTGACACAATCCTCCTCCTCCTCCTCCTCCTCTTCCTGTGCGATGGGTGGGACAGAAGGAACACCGTCTGGGTAAAGGGGGCCTTGAGAGGCAAGGAAGTCCTCCTCTTCCTGCCTCTGTTCTGCCTCAAGTGCCCTGTCCATTATTCCACACAGCGTGTGCTCCAACAGGTGGACAAGAGGTACAGTGTCACTGATGCATGCACTGTCACTGCTCACCATCCTCGTGGCCTCCTCAAATGGTGCCAGGACAGTGCATGCATCCCTGATCATGCCCCACTGGCGTGGTGAAAAAAAAACGAGCTCCCCTGACCCTGTCCTGGTGCCGTAGTCGCACAGGTACTCATTGATGGCCCTCTGCTGCGTGTGCAGCCGCTGCAGCATGGCCAACATTGAGTTCCACCTGGTGGGCATGTCACATATAAGGCGGTTCTTGGGCAGGTTCAACTCCTTTTGCAGCTCAGCCAGGCGAGCACTGGCATTATAAGATCTGCGGAAATGCACACAGACTTTCCTGGCCTGCCTCAGGACATCCTGTAAGCCCGGGTACCTGCCCAAGAACCGCTGCACCACCAGGTTAAGGACGTGAGCCATACAGGGCACATGGGTCAGTTGTCCCTGTCAGAGGGCGGAGAGGAGGTTGGTGCCATTGTCGCAAACCACCATTCCTGGCTTAAGCTGGCGTGGCGTCAACCACCTCTCGGCCTGCCCCTGCAGAGCAGACAGGACCTCTGCCCCAGTGTGGCTCCTGTCCCCCAAACACACCAGCGCAAGCACGGCATGGCATCTTTTTGCCTGCGTACTTGCGTAGCCCCTTGAACGCCTACGGAGCACCGCTGGTTCCGAGGACAAACCACAGGAAGAGGCCATGGAGGAAGAAGAAGAGGAGGGGGTGGAGGAGAGAGGTGTGTCACAACCAGTAGTAGCATTTTGGAGGCGTGGCGGTGGAACAACCTCCAACACTACTGCACCTTGTCCTGCATCCTTCCCAGCTGCCAAAAGAGTGACCCAATGGGCCGTGAAAGAAAGGTAACGTCCCTGTCCATGCCTGCTGGACCATGAGTCAGCGGTAATATGCACCTTACCGCTGACCGCCCTGTCCAGCGAGGCCAAGACATTGCCTTCCACATGCCTGTAGAGAGCCGGAATCGCCTTCCGTGCGAAAAAGTGGCGTTTGGGAACCTGCCACTGAGGAACCGCACATTGCACAAACTCACGGAAGGGGGACGAGTCTACCAACTGAAAAGGCAGCAGTTGAAGCGCTAGCAATTTAGCCAAGCTAGCATTCAACCTCTGGGCATGTGGATGGCTGGGAGTGAACTTCTTTCGACGGTCCAGCAGCTGGGGCAGGGAAATTTGCCTGCTAGAATCGGACGTTGGTGTACTGCTAGCAGAGTGCCCGCAAGTACTTGGCTGTGACACACCTAATTCTACACCTTCATTCCTCTCAGTGCAGGTTTCAGAGAGGACTGAAGGTATACTGGGGTTGGAGATCCCAGCTGATGCGGTGCAAGAAGAGGTCAGCTTTGTTCTTTGGTGTGGGTCTTTAAGGTAGGCTTGCCAACGAGCTGCATGGCAGGTCAACATATGTCTGATCAAGCATGTGGTGCCCAAGCGGCTGATGTTTTGGCCACGCGATATACGCTTGAGACATATGTTGCAAACAGCAGCTGTGCGATCTGATGCACTCGCCTCAAAAAAGGCCCACACCAAAGAACTTTTTGAATGACGGGCAGAGGCAGCGCCCTGCACAGGCGGAGCTCTGCGGTGTGATTCCTTCGGTGTGCTGCCCATACGCTGGCCACTCAAGGGCATCCTGCCTCGTTGGAGATGTGCCTCCTCCTCATCCTCCTCCTCCTCATCTCTCCTATTAGGCACCCACGTGGAGTCAGTGATCTCATCATCCCCTCCCTCCTCATCACTGGAGCCAATCTGGCAGTATGCTGCAGCTGCTGGAGCATGACTGCCAGATTGGTGTCCTTCTTGAGCATCCCCTCTCTCTGCTCTCACGCTACTGCCTTCCTCTAGCTGAGTATCATCATCAGATCCTTCAAAACGCTGGGCATCCTCCTGGAGCATGTACCCAACACTGTGCTCAAACAGTTCGGGGGACTCCTCAGGAGGAGGACATGGTGGGTCTAGGGAAGGATTGACTAATGAAGATAATGATACCAAAGAAGAGGACACTTTGGCAGCTGCTTTGCCAGTACCCTGAGCCTGGGTGAGAGAGGATGAGGAGGATGAGGTGGGCTTGGTCATCCACTCTACCAAGTCTTCGGCATGATGTGGCTCAACATGTCCAGCTGCCGAAAAGAAGGACAAGCGTGTCCCATGGCCATGTGCTGATGACAATGCACCGCATCCACGACCAGCACTGTTGCCCCCAGACACAGAGCCTCCTTGCCCTCTTTTTTTGCCTCCTGACTGTCTGCCTCTCCTTGTTTGCCTTCCAGACATTTTAATGGATGGCCTGCAGGGAGATGGGAAAAAGAGCAATAAAGGCTACCTTCAGGTGTATACTGTGCAGGAGGCTTAGCAACAATGACACTGACACTGTCCCCTGCCTATCCTTCTCTGTCCCTAAACACAAGGATTTGCAATATGCTTCAGCAAGATTGGTTTAGCACAGAACAGCACACTGACAGTTTCCCTCACTGTCCTTCTCTGTCCCTACAAACAAGATTTAGCACAGAATAGCACACTGATAGTTTCCACGAGTGTCCTTCTCTGTCCCTAAACTCAAGGATTTCAAATATGGAACAGCAAAATTGGTTTAGAACAGAATAGCACACTGTCAGTTTCACTCACTGTACCTCTCTGTCCCTAAACTCAAGGATTTCAAATATGGAACAGCAAAATTGGTTTAGAACAGAATATCACACTGACACTTTCCCTCACTGTCCTACTCTGTCCCTCCCTACAAACAAGATTTAGCACAGAATAGCACACTGATAGTTTCCACGAGTGTCCTTCTCTGTCCCTAAACTCAAGGATTTCAAATATGGAACAGCAAAATAGGTTTAGAACAGAATAGCACACTGACACTTTCCCTCACTGTCCTACTCTGTCCCTCCCTACAAACAAGATTTAGCACAGAATAGCACACTGATAGTTTCCACGAGTGTCCTTCTCTGTCCCTAAACTCAAGGATTTCAAATATGGAACAGCAAAATAGGTTTAGAACAGAATAGCACACTGACACTTTCCCTCACTGTCCTACTCTGTCCCTCCCTACAAACAAGATTTAGCACAGAATAGCACACTGATAGTTTCCACGAGTGTCCTTCTCTGTCCCTAAACTCAAGGATTTCAAATATGGAACAGCAAAATTGGTTTAGAACAGAATAGCACACTGACACTTTCCCTCACTGTCCTACTCTGTCCCTCCCTACAAACAAGATTTAGCACAGAATAGCACACTGATAGTTTCCACGAGTGTCCTTCTCTGTCCCTAAACTCAAGGATTTCAAATATGGAACAGCAAAATAGGTTTAGAACAGAATAGCACACTGACACTTTCCCTCACTGTCCTACTCTGTCCCTCCCTACAAACAAGATTTAGCACAGAATAGCACACTGATAGTTTCCACGAGTGTCCTTCTCTGTCCCTAAACTCAAGGATTTCAAATATGGAACAGCAAAATTGGTTTAGAACAGAATAGCACACTGTCAGTTTCACTCACTGTACCTCTCTGTCCCTAAACTCAAGGATTTCAAATATGGTTCAGCAAAATTGGTTTAGAACAGAATAGCACACTGACAGTTTCCCTCACTGTCCTACTCTGTCCCTACAAACAAGATTTAGCACAGAATAGCACACTGACACTTTCCCTCACTGTACCTCTCTGTCCCTAAACTCAAGGATTTCAAATATGGTTCAGCAAGATTGGTTTAGAACAGAATAGCACACTGTCAGTTTCACTCACTGTCCTACTCTGTCCCTACAAACAAGATTTAGCACAGAATTGCACACTGACACTTTCCCTCACTGTACCTCTCTGTCCCTAAACTCAAGGATTGAAAATATGGTTCAGCAAGATTGGTTTAGAACAGAATTGCACACTGACACTTTCCCTCACTGTACCTCTATGTCCCTGCAAACAAGGTTTAGCACAGAATAACACACTGACACTCTCCCTACCTATCCTTATTTGTCCCTAAACACAAGGAATCCAGGATTAGTAAAGGAAAAAAAATGACACTGTCCCTGCCTATGCTTCTCTTTCCCTGCTCCGGAACACACTACACAAGGCCGCCGCGCTGGCGGCCTTTTATAGTGTGGGGCGTGTACTAAACCCCCTCAGCAATAATGCCAATCATTGCTCTCCTCGCTGCCGGCGCTGTGATTGGCCAATCATGCGGGGTCACAGTGCATGCTTGGCCAATCACAGCGCCTGGATGACACTGCGATGGCGTAGTGCATTGTGGGCCGTTCGTGTCACTCGAATTTGGCGCGAACGGCCCAAAACGTTCGATCTTCGTCAAACGATCGAACAGCCGATGTTCGAGTCGAACGTATGTTCGACTCGAACACGAAGCTCATCCCTAGTCAGGAGCAGCAGCAGATGATGTTTATGTCCCGATTTTGTGGTACTACAGCAGGATGTCCTTTCTGGATGACCACATTGAGACAAGGCCATCACTCTCCACTCTTCCCCCCAGTCTTCCCAGCATCCAACCTGAGCCTTCTCTGGAGCAAGAGGAGGCAGCCATCCTGGATGATCCTGATTTGGCCATCTGGAGCCAGGTATAGTATTAACTGAAAATGTATTGGGATAAAATTAATGTTTGACAAATATGTCAAGATGAGAAACATACATTATTTTGGATTCCACAAGTGAAATCAAGATCTGTAGACATTATTCTGCACTTAATTGGGTGCTAAATAGTCAATCTGATGTAGTGGTAAATTTAAAGCAAGGATTTATGCATTTACATTCTAATTGCTTCAATCAGGATTACAAAGTTTGATGCAAAGATTAAACCAACATATTAAACTATGTTCCTTTTTCATACACAGGATGAAATCAGCCAGGAGGAGGGTCTGAAAACTGTCAGGCAGGATGAGGAAGGGCCCAGTGGCAGCCAGGAGGTGGCAGGGCCCAGTGGCAGCCAGGAGGTGGCAGGGCCCAGTGCCAGCCAGGAGGTGGCAGGGCCCAGTGGCAGACAGGAGGTGGCAGGGCAAAGGAGAAGCACCAGATCCCAGGTGCCTCCCATCCGGCTTCACAAAAGAGGCAGGAGGGACAGGACCACCAGTGAGGTAGCAATGGCCCTTATTAAAGAGGCCCATGCCACCCTCAAGGAGCCCACATCCCCTGAAGAGGCCATTGCCGGCCTAGTGGAGGCTAAGTTCAAGGTGATGAGCATGGAGCAACACCTCCTATGCGAGCCCCTGCTCATCACCTTGCTCAACAAGGGGGTGATGGAGAAAATTACCCCCAATACCGCCATATGTGAGGTGGCCCAACTGACCCAACCTCAACCTCCACCTCCACCTTCTTCTTCTGCCCCACCCCCTTCTGCTACACCTCCACCTTCTTCTTCTGCCCCACCCCCTTCTGCTACACCTCCACCTTCTGCCCCACCCCCTTCTGCTACACCTCCACCTTCTTCTTCTGCCCCACCCCCTTCTGCTACACCTCCACCTTCTGCCCCACCCCCTTCTGCTACACCTCCACCTTCTTCTTCTGCCCCACCCCCTTCTGCTACACCTCCACTTTCTTCTTCTGCCCCACCCCCTTCTGCTACACCTCCACCTTCTGCCCCACCCCCTTCTGCTACACCTCCACCTTCTTCTTCTGCCCACCCCCTTCTGCTACACCTCCACCTTCTTCTTCTGCCCCACCCCCTTCTGCTACACCTCCACCTTCTGCCCACCCCCTTCTGCTACACCTCCACCTTCTTCTTCTGCCCCACCCCCTTCTGCTACACCTCCACCTTCTACCCCACCCCCTTCTGCTACACCTCCACCTTCTGCCCCACCCCCTTCTGCTACACCTCCACCTTCTGCCCTACCCCCTTCTGCTACACCTCCACCTTCTTCTTCTGCCCCACCCCCTTCTGCTACACCTCCACCTTCTTCTTCTGCCCCACCCCCTTCTGCTACACCTCCACCTCCTCCTCCTGACAGGAGTACCCCTCCAGTGGCCCAGCCTCCAGCCAAACGAAGAAGGAAGGCTGCAGGGAAGGCTTCAGGAAAGGCTGCAGGGAAGGCTTCAGGAAAGGCTGCAGGGAAGGTTGCCAGGAAGAAGAGGAAGTGATGGCCTTGCTTCATTGTGGTCGGACAGAAGGCAGCCTGTTGTAGTACCACACACTTGGGACATATATATCACCTGCTGCTGTTCCTGACCTCTGGGAGGCCAGCATCAGATTGTGTTCAGAAATGTTGGCCTTCTCAAGCTCCCAATTTTAGTGTCCACACAGGGTTGCTGTGTGCTCTGGGGTCCCTGGGATGCACAAATGGCAGCAGCTTCTCCAGCGCTGCCTTCTCTTTATTTAATTTATAAACATGAATAAATGTGATTTTTGTTTAAGTTCATACTTGACTATGTGTATTTTTAAATAAACAAAATCAAGCTTTGGAGTAAGCAGATACATTTGACTGACAATAAAAGGGACAGATATCACCCCCCAAAAGAATAACTAAATCTGATTAGCACAAAAACATGGTGGGAAATTTAAATAATATAGATTCCAAAATTAAATGGGAGATCACTATCAAAACATTGTGAAATTATAATTAACATAATTTAGAAAAATCTAACCATTTAAATTATTCCTAAAAACTTGCACGATATAATACACATAAATCTTATAAAGAGCAGCATGAAAAAGGTTAAAAATAAGGCATAACTCTGTGTGAATATCAGCAGCAAAAGAAGGTCACTCGTTTTGATTAATGTAACATTCTAACGAAGATTTCAATGCAGAACATTTAAACGATGAAATATTTTTGAGCGTGACGAATATGCTCTCTCCATTACGAAGGCTTGTTTTACCAGAAGATGCGCTCCTGTCTCATAGTTGCTTGTGAGCATGCGCGCTTTTGGAAGAGTCGTAAAAGCATACACACGAACCATTTTCTCGTCACAAAACAGGCCGACGAGAAACACGGCGAGGAAATCTGGAATCCTGATGAGAAAATAGAGAGCAGGTTCTCTATTTTCTCGTCGAGATTCTCGGCAATTTTCTCATCGTAAAACCATACACACGAACGTTTTTCTCGACAAAAAAACTCTCGCGGCACTTTTCTTGACTGTTTTGGACGAGAAACTCGGTCGTGTGTACGAGGCTTTTGGCGCTTGTAAACTGCCAGTAAAACACTGAGTGCTTTTGAAGAGCTTTTCAGGCACTTTTTAAGAGCTTTCAATTCATTTCAATGGAGAGGGGTGTTTTTTCACCGCTCTGTCAGCGCACTGCCCCAGTGTGAAAGCATTCATTGATTTTAATGGAAATACGTTTTCGTAAGCTTTTAAGGCGCTTTTTTTTCCGTGAAAGCGCCTCAGTGTGAAAGTGGTCTAAAAAAATAGCCAAGGGGCAATCAGTCACCAATAGGTCTTGTTCTGCATCGAGTCTTAAGTTATGAAGAAATAATTTATTTAAGGGCTAAATGAACAAAATCTTTCTCATTCCCAGTAGGGATGAGCCGAACACCCCCCGGTTTCCGTTCGCGGCAGAACATGCGAACGGACCGAAAGTTTGCGCGAACACCATTAAAGTCTATGGGACTCGAACGTGAAAAATCAAAAGTGCAAATTTTAAAGGCTAATATGCAAATTATTGTCCTAAAAAGTGTTTGCGGACCCAGGTCCTGCCCCAGGGGACATGTATCAATGCAAAAAAAAGTTTTAAAAACAGCCGTTTTTTCGGGAGCAGTGATTTTAATAATGCTTAACCACCTCAATACCGCACGCCGTCATATGACGTCCTGGTATTGAGGTGGGGATATCTGAATGATGCCAGCTACAGGCATCATTCAGATATCATTGTTTTCAGCCAGCGATTCTGCGCACCATAAGAACGATCATAGTGGCAGTTCCGCCGCTTGATCGTTCTTATAGGCGACGAGAGGGGACGTCCCCCCTCCTGCCGCCATTTGGTGCTTCTCCGGGCTCTCCCGTGCTATCGGTGCTATCGGTGGCCCGGAGAATGAATTGGCCAGCGCCGGCTAACGACGATAGAGATTTCCGGTGACCAGATGGTCACCGGTCATCCCTATGACCGTCGGAGGCCCGAGCGTGACGTTATGACATCATGCCCGGGTACCCGGAAGTAAACAAAGCCATAAAGAGGACCTGTCACAACGATTCCTATTACAAGGGATGTTTACATTCCTTGTAATAGGAATAAAAGTGATATACATATTTTTTTTTTTTAAAAGGTGTAAAAACAAATTAAGTAAAAAAAAAAAAAAAAGAAGTAAAACGCCCCTGTCCCCGGTAGCTCGCGCTCAGAAGCGAACACACACATAAGTCCCGCCCACATATGTAAACGCCGTTCAAACCACACATGTGAGGTATCGCCGCGTGCGTTAGAGCGTGTGCAACAATTCTAGCACTAGACCTCCTCTGAAACTCTAAACTGGTAACCTGTAAAAAAAAATAACGCTTTGCCTATTTTTAAGTACCGAAGTTTGGCGCCATTCAATGAGTGTGCGCAATTTTAAAGCGTGACAAGTTAGGTATCTATTTACTTGGCATAACATCATCTTTCACATTATAAAAAAAATTGGGCTAACTTTACTGTTTTGCTATTTTTTAATTCATGAAACCGTTTTTTCCCCAAAAAAGGCGTTTGAAAACTTATTGCGCAAATACCGTGCGAGATAAAAAGTTGCAATGACCGCCACTTTATTCCCTAGGGTGTCAGCTAAAAAAATATATATGGGGATTCTGAGTAATTTTCTAGCAAAAAAAATATGATTTTTACATGAAGGAGAGAAGTGCCAGAATAGGCCCGGTATTGAGGTGGTTAACCACTTAAGCCCCGGACCATTTCGGGCCATTAGGACCAAGCCTGTTTTTGGGATTCGGCACTGCGCTGCTTTAACTGTAAATTGTGCGGACATGCAATGTTGTACCCAAATGAAATTTGCGTCCTTTTCTTCCCACAAATAGAGCTTTCTTTTAATGGTATTTGATTGCCTCTGCGATTTTTATTTTTTGCGATATAAACAGAAAAAGACCGAAAATTTAGAAAAAAAATGATATTTTCTACTTTTTGTTATAAGAAAAATCGAATAAACTCAATCTTAGTCATACATTTAGGCCAAAATGTATTCAGCCACATGTCTTTAGTAAAAAAAAATGTCAATAAGCGTATATTTATTGGTTTGCGCAAAAGTTATAGCGTTTACAAACTAGGGTACATTTTCTGAAATTTACACAGCTTTAAATTTATGACTGCCTATCTCATTTCTTGAGGTGCTAAAATGGCAGGGCAGTACAAAACCCCCCCAAATGACCCCATTTTGGAAAGTAGACACCCCAAGGAAATTGCTGAGAGGCATGTTGAGCCCATTGAATATTTTTTTTTTCGTCCCAAGTGATTGAATAATGACAAAAAAAAAAAAAAAATACAAAAAGTTGTCACTAAATGATATATTGCTCACACATGCCATGGTTATATGTGGAATTGCACCCCAAAATACATTCTGCTGCTTCTCCTGAGTACGGGGATACCACATGTGTGGGACTTTTTAGGAGCCTAGCCACGTACGGGACCCCGGAAACCAAGCACCGCCTTCAGGATTTCTAAGGGCGCAAATTTTTGATTTCACTCCTCACTACCTATCACAGTTTCGAAGGCCATAAAATGCCAAAATAGCACAAAACCCCCCCAAATGACCCCATTTTGGAAAGTAGACACCCCAAGCTATTTACTGAGAGGCATGTTCAGTCCATGGAATATTTTATATTTTGCCACAAGTTGCGGGAATATGACAAACTTTTTTTTTTTTGCACAAAGTTGTCACTAAATGATATATTGCTCACACATGCCATGGGCATATGTGAAATTACACCCCAAAATACATTCTGCTGCTTCTCCTGAGTACGGGGATACCACATGTGTGGGACTTTTTGGGAGCCTAGCCGCGTACGGGACCCCAAAAACCAAGCACCGCCTTCAAGGTTTCTAAGGGCATAAATTTTTGATTTCACTCCTCACTACCTATCACAGTTTTGAAGGCCATAAAATGCCAAGATGGCACAAAACCCCCCCAAATGACCCCATTTTGGAAAGTAGACACCCCAAGCTATTTGCTGAGAGGCATGTTGACCCCATTGAATATTTTTTTTTTTGTCCCAAATGATTGAATAATGACAAAAAGAAAAGAAAAATGTACAAAAAGTTGTCACTAAATGATATATTGCTCACACATGCCATGGTTATATGTGGAATTGCACCCCAAAATACATTCTGCTGCTTTTCCTGAGTACGGGGATACCACATGTGTGGGACTTTTTGGGAGCCTAGCCGCGTACAGGGCCCCAAAAACCAAGCACCGCCTTCAGGATTTCTAAGGGCGTACATTTTTGATTTCACTCCTCACTACCTATCACAGTTTTGAAGGCCATAAAATGCCAAAATAGCACAAAACCCCCCCAAATTACCCCATTTTGGAAAGTAGACACCCCAAGCTATTTGCTGAGAGGCATGGTGAGTATTTTACAGCTCTCATTTGTTTTTGAAAATTAAGAAAGACATTTTTTTTTCTTTTTTTTTTTTTTTTTACATTTTCAAAACTTTGTGACAAAAAGCGAGATCTGCAAAATACTCAACATACCTCTCAGCAAATAGCTTGGGGTGTCTACTTTCCAAAATGGGGTCATTTGGGGGGGTTTTGTGCCATCTGGGCATTCCATGGCCTCCGAAACTGTGATAGGCAGTGAGGAGTGAAATCAAAAATTTACACCCATAGAAATCCTGAAGGCGGTGCTTGGTTTTTGGGGTCCCGTACGCGACTAGGCTCCCAAAAAGTCCCACACATGTGGTATCCCCGTACTCAGGAGAAGCAACAGAATGTATTTTGGGGTGTAATTCCACATATGCCCATGGCATGTTTGAGCAATATATAATTTAGTGACAACTTTTTGTACATTTTTTTTTTTTTTTTTTTGGTCATTATTCAATCACTTGGGACAAAAAAAAAATATTCAATGGGCTCAACATGCCTCTCAGCAAATAGCTTGAGGTGTCTACTTTACAAAATGGGGTCATTTGGGGGGGTTTTGAACTGTCCTGGCATTTTATGCACAACATTAGGAAGCTTATGTCACACATCATTCACTCTTCTAACCACTTGAAGACAAAGCCCTTTCTGACACTTTTTGTTTACATGAAAGAAAATTTTTTTTTGCAAGAAAATTATGTTGAACCCCCAAACATTATATATTTTTTTAAAGCAAAGGCCCTACAGATTAAAATAGTGGGTGTTGCATTTTTTTTTTCCACACAGTATTTGCGCAGCGATTTTTCAAACGCATTTTTTGGGGGAAAAACACACTTTTTTTATTTTTAATGCACTAAAAAACACTATATTGCCCAAATGTTTGATGAAATAAAAAAGATGATCATAGGCCGAGTACATGGATACCAAACACGACATGCTTTAAAATTGCGCACAAACGCGCAGCGGCGACAAAACTACATTCATTTTTAAAAGCATTTAAAAGCCTTTACAGGTTACCACGTTAGATTTACAGAGGAGGTCTACTGCTAAAATGACTGCCCTCGATCTGACCTTCGCGGTGATACCTCACATGCATGATGCAATTGCTGTTTACATATGCCGCTAGACCAACGCTTGCGTTCGCCTTTGCGCAATAGCAGGGGGGGACAGCGGTGCTTTTTTTTTTTTTTTTTTTTTTTATTATTTATTTGGCTTTTTTATTTTATTTTTAAACTGTGTCTTCCATATTTTATTTTTTTACCATTTTTATCGTTATCTCAGGGAATGTAAATATCCCCTATGATAGCAATAGGTAGTGACAGGTACTCTTTTTTTGAAAAAAATTGGGGGGTTAGACCCTAGATCTTTCCTCTGCCCTCAAAGCATCTGACCACACCAAGATCGGTGTGATAAAATGCTTTCCCAATTTCCCAATGGCGCTTTTTATATCCGGGGGGGGGGACATTCCCTCCCACTGCTTGTAAAAGCAGTCTAGAGGCTAATTATCTGCTAGAATTGCTTTTACATGAAAGCCGGCTGCTGGCTGAAAAGAATGATACCAAGATGATACCTAAACCCGCAGGCATCATTCTGGTATAAACATTCAAAGTCCAGCAACATACCAGTACGTTGCTGGTCCTTGTTGGACATGTATTGTAATCTTTTTTTTCATACAGCCTATTGGCTGAACGAAAAAAAGAGATTGATTGGTGGGTATGCCCACCATTAGAATACCTCCCTTCATCCACCCACTTCTAATGATGGGCATATATGCCGAAGCATGGGGGCATCCTCCCGCAAAAAAGTTATGCCGCGTACACACGGTCAAGCCTTCGTCGGAATTTCGACCGTATGTACGCGGTATAAAAGGTTATGCCGCGTACACACGGTCGGACTTTTCCACGGATAAGCCTCCGTTGGAATTTCGACCGTATATACGCGGCATTAGGAGCAAAATCGCTCCTCCGCCCCTGCTGCCCCCATGCTTCGGCATATATGCTCTTTTTTTAAACTGTGGTGGTGAAATCACCTCCTACAGCGTTGGAGTCACGGCTTTATGTATCGTGGGAGCAAACGCTGTTGCTGTCAAGATAAATAGATCCGCGCTGCAACTGAATGGCGTACCTGCTAAGCAAATGGTGGTTAACATTAAAACAAAGTAACATTACAGTACAACAGTAAGACCTTACCATGCCATACCTGCAAAGCAAATACCAAAACAAAACCTAGTAAAAAAGAAAAAAATGTTTTAACGCAACCTGTGCCTAAAATATATATATGCCGAAGCATGGGGGCATCCTCCCGCAAAAAAGTTATGCCGCGTACACACGGTCGGAATTTCGACCGTATGTACGCGGCATTAGGAGCAAAATCGCTCCTCCGCCCCTGCTGCCCCCATGCTTCGGCATATATGCTCTTTTTTTTAACTGTGGTGGTGAAATCACCTCCTACAGCACTGGAGTCACGGCTTTATGTATCGTGGGAGCAAACGCTGTTGCTGTCAAGATAAATAATTCCGCGCTGCAGTTGAATGGCGCACCTGAAAACAAAAAATTACATACCTGAAAAGCAAGCATGATAAAACATTGCAGAATAGAATACAGTAAAAAAGAGCAGAACAATAGAGAGAAAATAGAGAGAGAGAGAACAATAAAACGACAACTATTTTTGGTTTTTTTATTTTATATTTTTTTTGTGTTTTGTTTTTTACGTTTTTTTTTTCTTTTTTACACTTTTTTTTGTAACTTTACAACTGTAATGGTTCGGGTCTCTCAAAATGTAATGGCATCTTGGGAGACCCTGTGTAAGTGTGTCCTAGTCTGTGAAATGCTGTACCCTACGCTAAAACTTCACTTTTGAGTGGTAGCGTTCAAAACATTCACCTTGGCAAAGACCAGGCTTGTCAGGACAGAGTGGACAAAAACTACGGGTGTCACGCCTAAATCCGCGCTTGCTACAGACACGACATCTTTTTTGGGGGTGGCTTTGGGTAGGGGTACTCGGGAGGACATACGAATAATGCCTCTCATGCAGCCGGCTTACTGCATTTGGTTGGGGATGGTGAGGTGCAGAACCGCCTGGATACAGGAGTTCTGTGACTATCTCATTCTGGAATTTTAGAAGAGATAACGTCCCGCCTGAAGCTCTGTATAGCACATGAGCGTTCAGCAAAGCCAATTGGAATAATGATAGAGACACTTTTTTGTACCAGCGTCTCGCCTTACGGTCAATTAGATACGGCGCCATCAACTGGTCGTTGAGGTCCACCCCTCCCATATTTTGGTTATATTCGTGGACACAGAGGGGTTTCTCCACAACACCAGTCGCCGTACGAATTTGGACTGTCGTGTCTGCATGAAGGGAGGTAAGAAGGAAAACATTCTTATTGTCCCTCCACTTCATAGCGAGCAAGTTATTACACTTCAAGCAGGCTCTCTCCCCCAGCCTAAGACGGGCATCTACAAGCCGCTGGGGAAAGCCCCGGCGATTAGGTCGCACGGTGCCACATGCTCCAATCTTATGATCAAACAAGTGACTAAACAGTGGCACGCTCGTGTAATAATTGTCCACATACAAGTGGTACCCCTTTCCGAATAAGGGTGACACCAAGTTCCACACTATCTTGCCAGCGCTCCCTATGTAATCCGGGCAGTTGACCGACTCAATCTGACTGTCTTTTCCCTCATAAACCGTAAAGTTCACTACATAGCCTGTTGCCCTGTCACAGAACTTGTAGAGCTTGACCCCGTATCTGGCACGCTTGCTGGGAAGGTACTGCTTGAAAGACAAGCGGCCAGAAAATTTAATCAGGGACTCATCAACGCAGACAACTTGATCGGGAGTAAACAAGGCTGCAAAACGTTCGTTGAAGTGGTTTATGAGGGGCCGAATTTTATAGAGCCGGTCGTATTCAGGGTCCCCACGTGGACGACAAAGTTCATTGTCGTTGAAGTGCATGAACCGCAAAATCTGCTCGTATCGTGCCCTGGACATGGAGGCAGAGAACACGGGCATGTGGTCAATTGGGTGCGTGGACCAATAAGCACGCAATGACGGAAATTTATGTGTGCCCATGTTGAGGGAAAGGCCCAGAAAGGTCTTAAATTCGGAAACCGTACTTGGTTTCCAATTTCTGGCAATTTTAGGCAACTGGGGGTTAGCGGCGATAAATTGACCAGCATATAAATTACTCTGGTCCACAATAGATCTATAGAGATCTTCCGTGAAAAACAGCGAATAAAAATCGATTGGCATAAAATCAGCTGTTTCCACCTGAATACCGGGTTGGGCAGTGAATGGGGGAAGTACGGGTTCTGCAGAAGTGGTGGGGACCCAATCAGGATAGGCGAATTCTGCAGGAAGGGCAGTATGGGCACGACGGGCCTGCCTTTGTCTTCTTGGTGGCAGCGGGACACTACTTGTGCTTGCCACCTCGCCAGCTTGAACTGCACTTATGGGACTCACCACGTCACCAAGTGTTACTGCAGTGCTGGATGTACGTCCAGGCTGTACTAGGCCGCTGGTGCTTGCCAGTTCACCAGAAGGAATAGCGGCGCTAGTACTACTCTGCTCCATGATACGAGAGACCTGCGGTTCTTGCTCCTCAACAACCTCAGAAGATCGGGATCGGGTACGCCTGACCTTAGCAGGGACCTCAACTTCGTCGTCAGAGCTATCTGACGTGGGGCCGCTGACGTCACTGTCTTCTACGGGAAGATATTCTGAGCCTGAATCTGACAGATACGTGACCTCCTCTTCACTATCTGTCATGCTCAGAATCTCGTAGGCCTCTTTACTAGTGTACCTTCGACTTGCCATTTTGGGCTCTAAATTTAGGGGTACACTAGTAAGATTCACAGGAAAAAAAGCACCTGACTGTCGTCAGCAAATATATCAAACGCTACAAAAAAACTGTTAGCGATCGCAGGGATTAGGCCTGTCTCTGCGAACGCTGCAGTTATGTGTGTTGTGTTTGGTAAGTGACAGTGATCGATCGATACTGCATTTGGGTGGGCTGGGCTGGGCTGGGCGGAGGGGCTAAACGCAGGTACTAGCAGGTATCTGGGCTGATCCCGCTAACACTGCGTTTTTGGGAACCCTAAACCGCTGGGGATGCTAGTATAGATCTGATCAGATACTATACCACTAAGGGGGGTGTATGCTTTGCGCGTGGGTGTTAGCGTTACTGGCACTAACCTAACACTGCCTGGGGCGACGCAGACCCTCTCTGGCGCTAAAACCTAATTGATCTCACCCGCCGGGCGATCAGGGGGGTTAAACCTTTATTGGGTTATATACGGCGGGTGCCCTGATGCTATAAAAAGCAAACTAATCAACCAGCGTCACCCGTAACCTTTATATGGTGATCACTGGTGAAAGGGTTAACTAGGGGCAATCAGGGGGTTAAAACCTTTATTAGGTTAAATATGGGGGTACCTGACACCAATAAAAACCTGCGGCGAACCTAAAAAAAAAATAACTGCCTATCTAAAACACCAGCGACACGAATACAGCGATCGGAAAAACAATCGCTTAGTGACGCTGAAGTTAGGGGGTGAAAGGGTTACCTGGGGGGTGATCAAGGGGTTAAACCTTTATTAGGGGGTTAGGGGGCTACCCTGGACCTAAAGGGGCCTAATCCTAACTGCCTTGCAACTTTTTACAATCACAGATGACACTAAATGCAGTGATCAGTAAAATAAATGATCACTGCAATCAGTGACACTGTGATTGGGGGCTTTGGGGTGACCTGTGGGGTGATCTGGGGGTGACTGGGGGGTGATTTGTGTGCCTATGTGTACCTACGTGTCAGTGGACTGTTGGAGCACTAACCTCTGTCTTCACTCCTCGGCGCCGGGAACGAAAAGACCGCGGCGAGGGAGATGACATCACTTCCTCCAGCCTGTGTTTACATCACATGGCGGAGGAAGCAATTTCATTGGCCGGGAGCGATCGCGAGGGGGGGGGGCGGAATCGAGCGGCCGCCCCCTCATGCCTGATCGCTCCCGAACACTTAACGGCCACTCACTGCAGTGAAGGGGGGTCCGGATGGACCCCCCAACTGCACAAAGGCGATCACGTAGATCTACGTGATTCTGCCTGTCCGTGCCATTCTGCCGACGTAAATCGGCGGTGGGCGGTCGTTAAGTGGTTAAAGTGAAAAAATAAAAGTGAAATATTCCTTTAAATATCGTACCTGGGGGGCGTCTATAGTATGCCTGTAAAGTGGCACATGTTTCCCGTGTCCATGCACAAAATTACATTTCTAAGGGAATAAAAGTCATTTAAAATTGCTTGCGGCTGTAATGTAGTGTCGGGTCCCGGCAATATGGATGAAAATTATTGAGAAAAACGGCATGGGTACAATGGTAACACTGTATTGCTCTGGTCACAGTGGGGGTAATTTACTATAGCGCCGCGGCGCTAATTAGCGCTAATTGCCGCGAATTCGCGCTAATTAGCGCGATTCGCGGCAATTTGCGCTAATTAGCGCAAAAACGGTATTCACTATAGCGCTGGAGAAAAAATACTTACCAAAATCGAATTTACTATAGCTCCCAGAATCCAAATAGCGCCCAAATCCTTACTCTACTAAAAGCTGGAGTTGTGCTCATGGAAATAATGTTTAGAGCATGATATAATTGCCTAAATGGTACTGAAATATGCGGTATATTATTTAAAGATAATCTGCTTTTAAACTGTGTGAAAAAGTGATTTCTACACTGAAATATCTTAAAAATTCTGAGAAGTAAAAAAACTGAGCATGCTCAGAGCTAATATAACTCAAATTTTAACTCAAGTGACTTTTTTCACAAGAGTTATAGTAAATACCGAAATGGGAGCTAATTAAAGAGCATGTTTTGGAAGTGAAAATCTGAGCTATTTTAGTCCAATGCAAGTTTTAGCCATTGATTCTAATGATACAATTGTAACTTTCACAAATAAATCCTTTTAATGTTGAGATGAAATGTATCTTTCTCTGAAATAAATTTTCCTTTGCAACAATGTTGCTTCTAATTAAAATATTTAGTTTTTAAAGAAAGCTAGAATGTGGAATGTTTTGATAAAATATATTTTTCTCTGTCACTTTCACTAGTTACTCTCCATATCACAACAATCTTTACCCAAAACTCACACAGGTGTCTTTACAAACCACAATCAATAGCATTGCTGATGCAAATTTAAAATTAGTCACATTTTTTTGTGCTTTTTATTATTTATAAATAATCATAATTTGAGCCCCAAAAATTTGATATGTGTTCCAACATCAGAAATAAAAATGTAATTCCCCAAAATTTGAGGGTAATATCACTATTCTAAACTCACCCCCCAAAAAAACACCAAATATCACAGAATAAATCTAGAAGAATTACTCTTGAGTAATGTAATTCCATCACCTGTATGTCCAAAGAAATGCAGTATTTACGTGTAGGAGGGCTCCACATGTGGCAGCTCTGTGGCTTAGAGGTTAGAACTTCTGCTTAGCATCCCTTAGTGTCTGGGTTCAAATCCCAAGCATGCTGCTTCATGTAGAGAAGTTGTCTCATCTCCCAGATCCTAAAACTATGTTGTATTTATGTGTAGGAGGGTTCCAACACCATTGTAAATGTTGCCAGATACACAATTTAGCCCAAAGTATTGGGACACCTGCCTTTACACACACATGAACTTTAATGGCAGCCCAGTCTTAGTCTGTAGGGTTAAATTTTGATTTGGCCCACCCTTTGCAGCTAGAAGAGCTTCTGGGAAGGCTGTCCACAAGGTTTAGTGTGTCTATGGGAATGTTTGATCATTCTTCCAGAAGTGCTTTTGTGAGGCCAGGCACTGATGTTGGATGAGAAGGCCATGCTCGCAGTCTCTGCTCTAATTCAGCCAAAGGGAGTTCTATCGGGTTGAGGTCAGGACTCTGTGCAGGCCAGCCAAGTTTCTCCACCCCAAACTCACTCATCCATGTCTTTATGGACCTTGCTTTGTGCACTGGTGTGCAGTCATGTTGAAACAGGAAGGGGCCATCCCCAAACTGTTCCCACAAAGTTGAGAGCATGAAATTGTCCAAAATGTCTCAGTATGCTGATGCCTTAAGAGTTCCCTTCACTGGCACTAAGGGGCCAAGCCCAACCCCTGAAAAACAACCCCACACCATAATCCCCCTCCACCAAATGATTTGGACCAGTGCACAAAGCAAGGTCCATAAAGACATAGATGAGTGAGTTTGGGGTGGAGGAACTTGACTGGCCTGGACAGAGTCCTGACCTCAACACAACAGAACACCTTGGGGATGAATTAGAGCGGAGACTGCAGGCCAGGCCTTCTCATCCAACATCAGTGCCTGACCTCACAAATGCACTTGGAAGAATGGTCAAACATTCCCATAGACACACTCCTAAACCTTTTGCACAGCCTTCCCAGAAGAGTTGAAGCTGTTATAGCTGCAAAGGGTGGGCCAACTCAATATTGAACCCTACGGACTAAGACTGGGATGCGATTACAGTTCATGTGCGTTTAAAGGCAGGCATCCCAATACTTAGGCCAATATATTGTATATTGCTTGGAGACACACGGAACTTGGCTATGGACTTAGGGCTGGTTCACACCACAGAGATGCAGAGAACATGTGTGAGGCAGCCTGGTGGCTAAGTGGGCAGCAATTCCGTCTAGCAACACTGGGGTTGCTGGTTCAATTCCCCAACATGCTAATGCTTATGTTGAAGTTTATATGTTTTCCATGTGAGGGTTTCTCACCACAATCCTAAGACATGCTGGCATTTTATTTGTCTCCTGTCAAAATAGTCTCTAATGTAAAAAAGTTTATTTTGGACTTTAGATTGGAAGCTCATTGGAGCCAGGGACTGATGTTAATGTTTGTTAGCACTAATCATGCCCAGGGACTTGGACATTTAAAATTGTAGGGTTTACACTGCACAGGTACATATGCTTAGAAAACTGTTGCTTTGTTTATGTGCATGCAAATGGACTTGGATCTTTGGCCTGTGGTTGGAGATTTGATGCACATAGCCAAGGGCTAACACAGTTACAAATAGTATTATTTGTTCCTGCCCATCAGGTGAAATAACTTTAGACATACACGAAGAGACAGATTGAAAGATACTGGTGGGCGTGAACTTCTAGTGGGCGTGTACTTCTATTGGGCGTGTGTCAGTTTGCTAACAATACAACCTCTCTTATATAAAGGCCTGCAGTATGGGGGATCGTTTGGTCTGAGAAGGCCAGGTTTTTTGCTGTGATTTGTGGGGGGGGGGAGGGGAGAAGGAATGATATTGTGCAGATTGACAAACCCCCCCCAACTAGTGTTATTTGCTGAAACTCTTGTGCATTTTTTCTATCAAAAATTGTGTGTGTGTTTTTCCTGTCTGACCGTGCAAAATCGTTTGGAAGCATCTGCTGACCTTCTACTCTTGGATCTCACTGCTTAATCATGTACACAGAAATGCAGCTTCCAGCAGAACATGGTCACAGTATGTATATGTGGATTGTGGGGTGGGGGTGGGTGTTTTGAACATGTGTCTTTTTTTAATATTATGTTGGAATGCTTTGTAAGAATAATGACTTGAGTATGTTTCTATAATCTTTCAGATAAAAATGTGATGTGTTGCCCGTTATACACTAAAAGTAAAGCTGTGTGCACTCTAAGGTTTTGACAAATTTTAGATTGTAAGCTCCTATGAGCAGGGCCCTTAAAATCCAATTGCTAAATGTAGCACCATGTATCCTGTCTAAAAAAATTTGAAGCTAGTAAATGAATGTACCTAATTTTGTTTCTGCTGGCAAAAAAAGTACGTTATTGAGCTATGGTGTGTGTGCTTTTTTTTATTTTTTTTATTAATTTTTATACAGTAATTTTTATTTTTATACATTTCCATAAAGAAAAAAAAAAAACGCAAAACTTGGTACTTGCGATTTTGATGCAGGTCCATTGACTTCTATTACATGCAAAACGCTGCTTTTTGCAGGATAAAAAGTCCCCGACCCTTTCGAAAAACGCAGAGGTACAAAAATGCATTGATGTGAACATGTTCCATAGGAACCCATGTTAAAAAATTTCCATGCATTTCAGCAAAATGCACCAAAAAACGCATTAGTGTGAATGGAGCCTTAAGGCTTACCTGTAGGTGCAAGAAATATCTCCTTAACCTACACACACTAGTAGATGTTTGTGCTAAGCTCAATAGGCTAGTGGTCAGCACTTCTACCTTGAAAAACTCAGGCTTTGAAGCACTCATGAGTCCAAATCCCACAGAGAGGTACTAAAGGATTGTATTGGTGAAAAAAGGCAAATGCCTATTAGCCAATTGGCCAAAGCAGCATATGCTGAAAATAGGTGAATGCCAATTAGCCAATGCACTTTTATTCAATAATATTATGGTGTGGTGGACTTCCAAACATCACACACTAGCTAACGGGCAGTTTACATTTCTTTGTTTATTTTAATTTGCTTGAGCAAATAATAAACATAGCTGTTGGATGGTAGGTGGGCTGGTATTTGAACTTGTAACATGAGAGCTGTATAGACATGGGAGCAGACCACTAAGCCATTGTGCTTAGTACAAGACCTGCATAATAGTGTAGTATGATTAAAGAATGGACATAAATAATTACCGCTTTATAGCCACCTAAATGAAAAAATAAAAACTTGAAAAAAACAACATACAACAAATAGGTAACCTAAATGTTTAATACATGTAATTTTACATAATAGCAGACATTACTATGTAATAATCCTTCATAACTGCATTCGTTAGCAAAAGAAGGAAAAAAACTAGGAATCCTAATTGCAATATACATTAATAGAGCACATCTCATATAAAAATGTTTCTTTCACATACATGGATCATGGTTACAGTGCAGTGCTATATAAAAACTTAGTGGAAATTGGCATTTACGTGGATTCGCTAATTAGCTCTGATTTCACATTTACTAACACTTGTTTGCTGCTAATAGCGCTCTTTTTCATTCTCAAATTCGCGCATGGAATTTTTAATTGTCAAAAATTGGAGCTATTTTTTGCGATGTGCTCAGTACTTCCTGGAGTTTTAGTAAATCAGCCCCAGAGTGTCAGTAAATCAGGATTGATCAATTTTCAGATATATTGTATATTACCATAGTTTGTGGACTCTCTAACTTTCCTACAGACTAAATAATAAACAGTGATTTTTGGTTATTTTCTCCAAGGAAAAATATCAGAATACATTGCGACCTAAATTTATGAAAAAGTCATTTATTTGCAAAATTCCATAACAGAAACAAAGAAAAATATTTTAGTTTTTTTTAATTGTTGGTCTTTTTTTGTTTATTTACCAAAATATGAAAAACACAGTGGTGATTAAATACCACCAAAAGAAAGCTCTATTTGTGTGAAAAAAAGATAAACATTTCTTATGGGTACAGTGTTGCAAGGCCACGCAGTTGTCATTCAAAGTGTGACAGTGCTGAAAGCTGAAAATTAGATTGGGCAGGAAGGGGGTAAAAGTGCCCGGTATTGAAGTGGTTAAAGTCCTCTTTTTCTTGTAGCTTCACATATTACTTTGGGATGATGCCCCTAGTAGCGACTATTCAATATAAATAGGCTTTCCACTGTTGAATGCACTATTATCTGTGTTTATATTTGGTACTTAGAATCCTCTATAGATTTTGGGTTTATAGAAAATATTTTCATTCAACCTGGGTCTAATTGGACCCCCTATGAATTTGATAATTTGAGATCATAACGTGCAGGATATAGAAAGGGATCCAAATAGGCAATACCAGGAACAAGTAAAGCAATTGGCGATGCATAGTTTTGTGTATACAGCCAAACTGAGAAATGTGCATATGGTCCCACAAAGAAAGTAATTCTTTAAACCGTTTGAGTGGGGGCAGATGTTTACAATATACAGGGAATCAGAAGTGTGTGTGAGCTCTATACCTAGATAAGGAAGTTTGAAAGGGAATTCAGCTTAGATGGATTGCAATGTCTTATTGTAAAGTGCAAGCAAGTTCAGGAGTAGGGATGAGCCGAACACCCCCCCCCCCCCCCCCGTTCGGCACCAGAACCTTTGAACGGACCGAAAGTTCGCGCGAACGTTAGAACCCTATTAAATACAATGGACGCGCGAACGTTCGAAAGTGCTAATTATAACGACTAGTATGCATGTTATTGTCCTAAAAAGGGTTTGGGGACCCGGGTTCTGCCCCAGGGAACATGTATCAATGCAAAACAAAGTTTTAAAAACGGCCGTTTTTCGGGAGCAGTCATTTTAATGATGCATAAAGTGAAAAAAAAGTCAAATATTCCTTTAAATATCGTACCTGGGGGGTGTCTAAAGTATGCCTGTGAAGTGGCATGTGTTTCCCGTGTTTAGAACTGTCCCTGCACAAAATGACATTTCTAAAGGAAAAAAAGCCATTTAAAACTGGCATAGCTACCCCATCACCCCCCCCCTTCCCCAGCCCATTACCAGCCCCTTTGGGTCTTGTATGGATATTAAGGGGAACCCCGCACACAAAATAAAAAAGGCCCTATATACTCTGAACAGCAGTTTACAGGCAGTGCAAACAAGACAGGGACTGTAGGTTTGTTCTTAAGTAGAATCTGTTTTTGAATTTTGAACAGGTACATTGTTTAAGTGTAGCTCCAGCCAAAAAATATATTTTTAAGCTTTTTGGAAAACATAGGGAAGGGTTATCACCCCTGTAACATTTGTTTTGCTGTCTGTGCCCCTGTTCAGAACATTTCACCTCACTTTCCGTCCCAATGACAACTGTTTTTGAAATGTGGTGTTTTTATTGAAACAAGGATTGGTGATAAAGCATCAGTAGAGAGGAGACACCTTTTTCCAATATTAACTCTTACAGGAGAGAATTTCCCTTCCTAGGGGTAGATTTCCTTTAACTTCCTGTTGTCTCCTTCCGTTTGCAAGTAGGAGTCGTTTGTAAGTTGGATGTTTGAAAGTAGGGGCCTGCCGTATATACTCTGCTGAAATTTGCCCCTTACATGTTGGTGTTGCCACAACACTGTGAGCCCTCGCAGTTACTCTTGGTGGGCGCTGGAACGCCCTGCTGTGAACTATTATATCAGGAATTGTATTTACATGCCATTGTTGAACAGTGGTAGGAAAAATTGGGCCTTTGGTGGTGCTGGTGCCACAACACTGTAAGCCCTCACAGTTACTCTTGGTGGGCGCATGAATGGGCCCTGCTGTGAATTATTAGATCAAGAATTGTAATTGCATGCCCCTGTAGAACAGGGGCTGAAAAATTGGGCCTTTGGTGGTGGTGGTGTTGCCACAACACTGTAAGCCCTCACAGTTACTCTTGGTGGGCGCAGGAATGGGCCCTGCTGTGAATTATTAGATCAATAATTGTAATTACATGCCCCTGTAGAACAGGGGCTGAAAAATTGGCCCTTAGCCACTGGTGCCACAACACTGCAACCCCTCACAGATACTGTACTTGGAGCACAGTAATGAGCCCTGTTGCAAAGTATTGCATCAAAAATTGTAATTACACGCCCCTGTTAAACAGGGGCTGAAAAATTGGGCCTTAGGCACTGGTGCTGTTGCCACGACACTGCAACCTCTCCCAGATACTCTAGTTGGAGTACAGGAATGAGCCCTGCTGCAAAGCATTGCATCAAAAATTGTAATTACATGCCCCTGTTAAACAGGGGCTGAAAAATTGGCGGCACCCAGAAACAAAAATGTTCTTCCAAGTTATCAACATGAATCGGGTCATTGAGGAGGAGGAGGATAGTCAGTCAACATAACAGGACAGTCACTCAGCATCAGCATCAGTCTTGAAGGGATTTGACATTTGAAAATAAATTATTCTGTTATATCAGCTTCAGGTGCTTGGTAGCTGGTGGTGATCCAAGACTGGTTCATCTTTATGAAGGTCAGTCGATCAACCGAGTCAGTGGACAGGCGCACCCTGTGATCCGTGACAAATCCTCCAGCAGCACTAAATGTGCGTTCCGAAAGAACGCTGGATGCAGGACAGGCCAGTAGCTCAATTGCATACTGTGCAAGCTCTGGCCAGTGATCCATCCTCAAGACCCAGTAAGCCAGAGGATTTTCGGTGGGAAAGGTGTCCAAGTCTGACCTTGCCCCTAGGTATTCCTGCACCATGTATATCAGACGCTGGCGATGGTTGCTGGATTCGATCATACCTTGGGGCTGCGGACTAAATAATTGTCTGAAGGCATCGGTCAGACGGCCACCTTCCCCACCGCTCCTTCTTTGACTGACCAAAGCCTCAGCAACTCATTGTCCAGGACCAGGAGTTTGTAACCTCCCAGTCTCTGGGAATGCGTTGCACAGACCTTTCTGCAAGGCCTCCCGGAGTTGTCTCATCCTCTGCTCCCTCTGCGATGGTAAGATAAGGTACGCAACCTTACCCTTGTACCGTGGATCAAGGAGAGTGGCCAGCCAGTAATGGTCCCTCTCCTTGATCCGAAGAATACGAGGATCCTTCCGCAGACTTTGCATGATCAGGGAGGCCATGCAGCGTAGGTTAGCTGAGGCATTCAGTCCGGAGTCCTCTGGATCACTAAGGACGACATGATCCGCAGCCACCTCCTCCCAGCCACGTACAAGTCCACGTGTTTCTTGGGACTGTAAATCATCCCTAAAAGACTGCTGCTGTTGATGCTGAGTGCCAGGCTCCACCTCCATGCTGACACAATCCTCCTCCTCCTCCTCCTCTTCCTGTGGGATGGGTGGGACAGAAGGAACACTGTCTGGGTAAAGGGGTTCTTGAGAGGCAAGGAAGTCCTCCTCTTCCTGCCTCTGTTCTGCCTCAAGTGCCCTGTCCATTATTCCACGCAGCGTATGCTCCAACAGGTGGACAAGAGGTACAGTGTCACTGATGCATGCACTGTCACTGCTCACCATCCTCGTGGCCTCCTCAAATGGTGCCAGGACAGTGCATGCATCCCTGATCATGCCCCACTGGCGTGGTGAAAAAAAACAAGCTCCCCTGACCCTGTCCTGGTGCCGTAGTCGCACAGGTACTCATTGATGGCCCTCTGCTGCGTGTGCAGCCGCTGCAGCATGGCCAACATTGAGTTCCACCTGGTGGGCATGTCACATATAAGGCGGTTCTTGGGCAGGTTCAACTCCTTTTGCAGCTCAGCCAGCCAAGCACTGGCATTATATGATCTGCAGAAATGCACACAGACTTTCTTGGTCTGCCTCAGGACATCCTGTAAGCCCGGGTACCTGCCCAAGACCCACTGCACCACCAGGTTAAGGACATGAGCCACACAGGGCACATGGGTCAGTTGTCCCTGTCGGAGGGCGGAGAGGAGGTTGGTGCCATTGTAGCAAACCACCATTCCTGCCTTAAGCTGGCGTGGCGTCAACCACCTTTTGGCCTGCCCCTGCAGAGCTAACAGAACATCTGCCCCAGTGTGGCTCCTGTCCCCCAAACACACCCATGGCATATTTTTGCCTGCGTACTTGCGTAGCCCCTTGAACGCCTACGGAGCACCGCTGGTTCCGAGGACAAAGCGCAGGAAGAGGCCATGGAGGAAGAAGAAGAGGAGGGGGTGGAGGAGAGAGGTGTGTCACAACCAGTAGTAGCATTTTGGAGGCGTGGCGGTGGAACAACCTCCAACACTACTGCACCTTGTCCTGCATCCTTCCCAGCTGCCAAAAGAGTAACCCAACGGGCCGTGAAAGAAAGGTAACGTCCCTGTCCATGCCTGCTGGACCATGAGTCAGCGATAATATGCACCTTACCGCTGACCGCCCTGTCCAGCGAGGCCAAGACATTGCCTTCCACCTGGCGGTAGAGAGCCGGAATCGCCTTCCGTGAGAAAAAGTGGCGTTTGGGAACCTGGCACTGAGGAACCGCACATTGCACAAATTCACAGAAGGGGGCCGAGTCTACCAACTGAAAAGGCAGCAGTTGAAGTGCTAGCAATTTAGCCAAGCTAGCATTCAACCGCTGGGCATGTGGATGGCTGGGAGTGAACTTCTTTTGACGGGCCAGCAGCTGGGGCAGGGAAATTTGCCTGCTAGAATCGGACGTCGGTGTACTGCTAGCAGAGTGCCCGCAAGTACTTGGCTGTGACACACCTAATTCTACACCTTCATTCCTCTCAGTGCAGGTTTCAGAGAGGACTGAAGGTATAGTGGGGTTGGAGATCCCAGCTGATGTGGTGCAAGGAGAGGTCCGCTTTGTTCTTTGGTGTGGGTCTTTAAGGTAGGCTTGCCAACGAGCTGCATGGCAGGTCAACATATGTCTGATCAAGCATGTGGTGCCCAAGCGGCTGATGTTTTGGCCACGCGATATACGCTTGAGACATATGTTGCAAACAGCAGCTGTGCGATCTGATGCACTCGCCTCAAAAAAGGCCCACACCAAAGAACTTTTTGAATGACGGGCAGAGGCAGCGCCCTGCACAGGCGGAGCTCTGCGGTGTGATTCCGTCGGTGTGCTGCCCATACGCTGGCCACCCAAGGGCATCCTGCCTCGTTGGAGATGTGCCTCCTCCTCATCCTCCTCCTCCTCCTCCCTCCTATTAGGCACCCACGTGGAGTCAGTGACCTCATCATCCCCTCCCTCCTCATCACTGGAGCCAATCTGGCAGTATGCTGCAGCTGCTGGAGCATGACTGCCAGATTGTTGTCCTTCTTGAGCATCCCCTCTCTCTGCTCTCACGCTACTGCCTTCCTCTAGCTGGGTATCATCATCAGATCCTTCGAAACGCTGGGCATCCTCCTGGAGCATGTACCCAACACTGTGCTCAAACAGTTCGGGTGACTCCTCAGGAGGAGGACATGGTGGGTCTAGAGAAGGAGTGACTAATGATGACATTGATACCAGAGAAGAGGATGCTTTGGCAGCTGCTTTGCCAGTACCCTGAGCCTGGGTGAGAGAGGATGAGGAGGATGAGGTGGGCTTGGTCATCCACTCTACCAAGTCTTCGGCATGATGTGGCTCAACATGTCCAGCTGCCGAAAAGAAGGACAAGCGTGTCCCATGGCCATGTGCTGATGACAATGCACCGCGTCCACGACCAGCACTGTTGCACCCAGACACAGAGCCTGCTTGCCCTCTTTTTTTGCCTCTTGACTGTCTGCCTCTCCTTGTTTGCCTTCCAGACATTTTAATGGATGGCCTGCAGGGAGATGGGAAAAACAGCAATAAGGGCTACCTTCAGGTGTATACTGTGCAGGAGGCTTAGCAACAAAGACACTGACACTGTCCCCTGCCTATCCTTCTCTGTCCCTAAACACAAGGATTTGCAATATGCTTCAGCAAGATTGGTTTAGCACAGAATAGCACACTGACAGTTTCCCTCACTGTCCTTCTTTGTCCCTACAAACAAGGTTTAGCACAGAATAGCACACTGATAGTTTCCCCGCGTGTCCTTCTCTGTCCCTAAACTCAAGGATTTCAAATATGGTTCAGCAAGATTGGTTTAGCACAGAATAGCACACTGATAGTTTCCCTCACTGTCCTTCTCTGTCCCTACAAACAAGATTTAGCACACTGATAGTTTCCCCGAGTGTCCTTCTCTGTCCCTAAACTCAAGGATTTCATATATGGTTCAGCAAGATTGGTTTAGAACAGAATAGCACACTGATAGTTTCCACGAGTGTCCTTCTCTGTCCCTAAACTCAAGGATTTCAAATATGGTTCAGCAAGATTGGTTTAGCACAGAATAGCACACTGATAGTTTCCCTCACTGTCCTTCTCTGTCCCTACAAACAAGATTTAGCACAGAATAGCACACTGATAGTTTCCCCGAGTGTCCTTCTCTGTCCCTACAAACAAGGTTTAGCACAGAATGACACACTGAAAATCTCCCTACCTATCCTTCTCTGTCCCTAAACACAAGGAATCCAGGATTAGTAAAGGAAAAAAATGACACTGTCCCTGCCTATGCTTCTCTTTCCCTGCTCCGGAACACACTACACAAGGCCGCCGCGCTGGCGGCCTTTTATAGTGTGGGGCGTGTACTAAACCCCCTCAGCAATAATTGGCCACAGGCATCCTGCCTGTGGCCAATCATTGCTCTCCTCACTGCCGGCGCTGTGATTGGCCAAGCATGCGGGGTCACAGTGCATGCTTGGCCAATCACAGCGCCTGGATGACACTGCGATGGCGTAGTGCATTGTGGGCCGTTCGCGTCACTCGAATTTGGCGCGAACGGCCCAAATCGTTCGATCTTCGTCGAACGATCGAACAGCCAATGTTCGAGTCGAACGTATGTTCGACTCGAACACAAAGCTCATCCCTAATCACCATACTGTATGTCCTTGAGGTCATCCTGTCACGGTGCCAGGGAGTGAAGACTCTGTTACACCCCATTGCCTTCTTTTTTAGGAAACTCAGCTCCGAAGAAAGGAATTACGACAGATAAAACTACCACTGCAGGTTGGGCAGGGCAAGTGGTAAGGGGGAATAAGAATTTCAGGACAGGAGTGAAAGGAGGGAAGGGTAGAACTGTTTTTATATCTGCAGCTCAGAGAAACTGTTAAAATCAGTTCAATCAAAGCTGATCTTTGGGATTAGATACTGGGGACTTGAATCACCTGCAGGTTTTTCATGGTGGGCTTCAGTGAAGAAATTTTTATTCATGATATTTTGCTATCTTTACTATGGATTTTCACTTCTCCAGCTGTAACAAGAAGATACACAATGCTCTCAATGCATTTGGAATACTATGGATAACATGATGGGGTGAGATATTTATTCAAGTGTATATGCAAAATAAAAAAATAAATGCAATACATCTCTGAAACATTTGTGCATTTCCCCATGTTTCCCCCTAAAAACTCTAAAAGTATAGAAAAATATATTTTATTACTTCCAGAAGTCTAATGAGCTCCCAATTTCCTGCACTGAAATCACAAGCAGTGTTGTTAGACAATAGGGTCTCCTCTGCTGAACTACGTTGTACATAACTATGTTCTGGTTTCAGTACCTTGCCTTCTCTTCATGTCCATAACCCTTCCTTGTTTACAATATCAACTTTCCCTCGCTTCCTACACAAGCTGCCTGTTGTTTCCTTTGCTGAATGTAAACCGTATAGTGACCAATGCTGTCACATGCATACATGTATTACTTTCCCATCAAAACAATGGTGATGCCTTGACTGTCAAGAGCATTCCCATATGATGTGTGCAGAAAAAGAGCTTTTAAGAGATGTAATTTTTGGCGTTGTACCTACATCAATACGGAACTGACATATTAGCAGCAGCAGCCCCAGCAAGAATTTTATTAGCCCAATTATTACATCAGGGGAGTAATAAAAGGTTTTTATTGATACAGGTAAAAGAAAATTCTCTAGACAAAGAGGGAGGTTTAAGGGTAAACTTAGTTGATGCCAAGGAGATAAACTTTGTATATTAGAAACTCTATTTTAGATGTAAATAATATAATTCGCTGTGTACAATCTGAGAAGTTGAAACATTGCTACATAAAAATTATAACATAAAACTCAACCCTTTTAAGCATTGTTTCTATCAATTAACCATTGTTCTTGTTGCTTTGAATGCCTGGTGTTTTTTCCACATAATTCATACACAGGGAGCATCTATTGTTTCTTCTAAAATGGTATGCATTTTCACATTCAATGAAGCCAATAGGTTCACAGTGAAGCACTGAAGTGATTTAGCTGATGTCTTATTATTTAGTATTGTATGCCACTGAAGAAAATGACAGTTGATTGTATAAAACACTTCTAGTACAGTATATGCACTACATAAAATCAACAAGCTAGTTACATTTTCTAATACACAGATGTATTGATCATGGCAATTTTTTTTATTTTGATAAACAACTTTAATTGCCAGCATTTACCCCATAGCTAAAGGTGTACCCAAAAGCATTTGTGTTGGATTGGGTAGGAAAGGGTTAGACCCTCTACTAGATTTTTATTGCTGCATACCTTGTTTCCAATTTTGAGTTGTTATTCAACTGAGAGACGTATAAGCGGAGATTTATTTTCCCTGAGATCCTCACACCACTTGTGTCCCAGGACAAGGAAATCTCCTTAATTGGCCACAGAAAATAAAGGGGGGGGTAGCTATTTCATTCTCTACCCAAAACTCTTTTAGCTTTGATTTTTTCATATAGTTGTGACCACCATGATTTAACCATGATTTGGCATTCAGAGCCATATCAACAAACCCTGGCAATTTAAGCTCTCTTCAACCTTATATAGGGCTAAGTGGACCAGAGCATTTAAGAGACATTCATAACAAGGGGCCGGAGCAGAGGGCACTTCTGCTGACATGTGGCTAGTGCTGCAAGATCACAATTTTTGTCATTTACCCAACAAAGTTGTCACACCATAATTGTACTTTTTATTATTCTTAATTTTCACCTTCTCACTCTGATCCCCCTGCATGGGTATACAGTGGATCTTCTTATGTGAACCTTTAATACAACCTACCTATTGCACCTGAAAAATGGACTCCCCCTCTAGGTCCTCGGGCTTAGGTGTCTTGCGCGGATCTTCGGCTCATACCGTTAGGTCTCAGTAGACATTTTGCATTCCCAAAATATTTAGTTGTACATGCCTTTACCCATATCTTTGCACCATGTTCTTTGTAGTGTACCCCATTGTCATGTTGTTTTGCTTACTGCAATAAATATCATTATACCAGAAAAATGTGATAAACAACTGTTAGGTGTAAACTAAATTTTTAATAATGCTTATTTATTAGCTTATGATAAAAAACTGAATGGAGATCAGATTTTAATAAAACAGTGTACCAAATAAAAGACTAGTATATACCTACAAAAAATTTAAAATCATTTCGGTAGGCAAAATAATGAGAGAGTGATTGCTTAGGTAATTGAATTATATTAACACTGATACAGTTGGGCTGGGGACTTTATTGATCTCTGGCTGTGAAAGTTTAAATCTTCAATGTCACCAAAATTCCAACCACCTAAACTATATAAATTAGAATTTACGCTATAGGGTAATTTTTATTTAGTTTGTTGATTTAGTTTTCCCAGTTACCGTATACATTGCAAGCTGTTTTTATAAATTATTAGCAGCTTAGCGTGATTAAATGCTTTCAAAATAAATTAATTTGTTAATTAATTAATTTTGTTTAGTTGGATTCGTTAAATTTGTTAAATTCGTTTTCGGAATTTGTTTCGTTTTCGACCAAATTCGAAAAATTGGTCGAATTCGAAAATATTTCTACCGGATTCGATCATCTTTCAATCGGATTCGAAAATATTTCAACAGAATTCGATAATATTTCATCCGCATTCCTTAATATTTCAACCGGATTCAAAATTATTTCAACCGAATTCGAAATTATTATAGAATGAATTAAAATTTGAATAGAGAAGATTAGAATAGATAAGAATAGAAAAGAACAGAATAAAAAAATAAGAGAATACAATAGAACAGACTAGAAAAAAAATAATATATATATATATATATATATATATATATATACTGTATTTGCTGGCGTATAAGACTACCTTTTACACTTAAAAAAACTGGCCAAAAAGCAGGGGTCGTCTCATATGCCGGGTCAGCTGCTCGGATGCCTGCTGGATGTGCGGTAATACTGTATGTAGCTTTGGCTACATACAGTATATACCGCTTAGCCAATCCCGGTGAGCGATTTATTTAAATGAATACAGAGCCTGCTCAGATTGGAGTAACAACATCTGCCAATCCGAGCAGGCTACATACAGTAGCCTGCTCGGATTGGCTTTGAGAGTCAGAGAGGCGTGGGCTGATGATGTTACAGCCTCTGCCAATCCAAGCAGGCTTAGTATCCATTAATAGAATACATTGCTCGCTGTGATTGGCTCCAGCTCCAGCAAGAATGAAGAATATGGCTCCAGCTCCAGCAAGAATGAAGAAGATTATGGTTCCAGCTTCAGCAAGAATGAAGAAGAATATGGCTCCAGAAGAAAGAAATATGAAGCGTCGGAAGCCTCGGAATGGGTGTCATCTTATACGGTGAGTACAGGCAAAAAATCGTAAAAAAAAAATTTAAATTAGGGGGGTCGTCTTATACGCCCGGTCACCTTATACACCGGCAAATACGGTACATATATATATATATATATATATATATATATATATATATATATATATATATATATATATATATATATATATATATATCCGTCCATCTTCCGAAATTTGAATTTAGTATAGAACGATTTTGATTAGAATAGAAAAGATTTGAATAGAAAAGAATAGACTAGAAAAACAATATAACAGAATAAAATTAAATATAATATATTATATTTTATTCTATTCTGTTCTATTGTTTGTCTAGTCTATTATTTTCTATTTTCTATTCTATTTTATTCTAATCCTTTCTATTCGAAATCATTCTATACGAAAATCAAATTTCAGAAGATGGTTATTTATATATATATATATATATATATATCTATAGATATATAGATATGTCTATATATATATATATATATATATATATATATATATATATATCTCTATACATATATATTATATTTTTTAGGGGGTTAGGGATAGGGGTTAGGGTTATGGTTAGGAGTTAGGGGGTTAGGGATAGGGGTTAGGGTTATGGTTAGGGGTAAGGGTTAGGGGGTTAGGGTTAGGGATAGGGTTTAGGGTAATGGTTATGGTTAGGGGTTAGGGTCGGGGTTGGGGTTGGGGTTAGGCTTAGGGTTAGGGTAAGGGTTAGGGTTGGGGTTGGGGTTAGGGTTTCCCCTTGAAGAATAAGGCTTGGACTCAGTGATTGGAATAGAATAAAATAATATTTTATACTATTCTGTTCAATTGTTTTTCTAGTCTATTATTTTCTATTCAAATCTTTTCTATTGTAATTCATTCTATAGGAAATTCAAATTTCGGAAGATGGTTATATATATATATATATATATATTTTTTCAGATCTGTTCTGTTGTTTTTCTATGCAATTATTTTCTATTATATTGTAATCTTTTCTATTCAAATTCTATTTCATTCTATATGAAATTCGAATTTCGGAAAATGGTTATTTATATATATATATATATATATATATATATATATATATATATATATATATATATATATATATATATATATAAAACCATCTTCCAAAATTCTAACTTCGTATAGAATGAATTCAAATTCGAATAGAAAAGATTAGAATAGAAATACATATATTGGAAAGAATCGAATAGAAAAACAATAGAACAGAATAGAATAAAATATAATATATATATATATATATAATATATTTTATTCTATTCTGTTCTATTGTTTTTCTAGTCTATTTTCTATTTCTATTCTAATCTTTTCTAATTGGAATTCAAATTCATTCTAACCGAAATTCGAATGTCGGAACATGGTTTGGTTTTATATATATATATATATATATATATATATATATATATATATATATATATATATATATATATATATATATATATATATATATATATATATATATATATATTATTTTTTTTCTGATTTGTTCTATTGTTTTTTTTATGATATTGTTTTCTCTTATTTTCAAATATTTTCTATTCAAATTCGATATAATTCTATATGAAATTTGAATTTTTTAAAATGGTTATAGATATATAAATATTTATATATATAACCATCTTCTGAAATTCGAAATTCATATAGAATGAACTCAAATTCGAATAGAAAAATATTAGAATAATAGTAGGATAAAATATATTTATATAAACATTTGGATCAAATTTGAATATAAAATATTAGAATATAAAATAATAGAAAAGAATAGACTAAGAATAGACTAAGAATAGACTATAATAAAATATAATATATATTATTTTAGTTTCCATTGTTTTGAGTTATTTTCCAATCTATTCTCGATTTCGAATTTATACTTTTCGAAATTAGAATTTCAGAAGAGGGTCATATTCTATTGTATTTTATTACATTCTATTAAATTCTATTCTGTTCTTTACTATTCTTTTATTTTTATTCTATTGTGTTATTATTTTATATTCTATTTTATTGTATTCTTTTTTAGAAATCGATTTATATTTTTTCTATTTCGATTCAAATTTGTTTTCGATTTGGATTCAAATTGTTTTCAAATTCGATTCGAATAGAATTTGTTTTGAATTTGATTCGAATTTCGTCCGTGGTTTTTCGATTCGAAACATTATTTCGGATTCAGTTAAATTTGTTAGTATTGTAATTCAGTCATTCAGATGCATCCGAATGTCCGAATAATGAAAAATTTGTCTGAATTTCAATTCGGAACGAAACGAAATGCACATGTCTAATAAAAACATTGATATCCTTCCCATAGTAGAACACTATTAGTAGTGTTATGAACAGAAGTGGGTCTGGTGTGTTACTAATGGAGCTCCTTGGTCTTCACTGGAAACAATGACATGGGCATTCACATACTTTTCCCTGACTAGTCCTGACAGCTCTTTCTTCTCGAGGAGCAACTTCTGATAGAAAGTAAAATACATACTTAAACTGTTAAGTTTCAAGGATTGCAGCTGAATTTAGAAAGCATTCCTCAATGCTTCTGAGTTGTGTAATCATTTTTTCTAAGAACTACAATGGCCTATGCTCAAAACAGGAAAGTTTTGCTCACATCTATGCAGTTAAATATGCTTGAAAATCAGATGCCAGATGTAGTAAGTGGAGTAGCTAGATGCATAAGATGAATGCTGTGACATAAATTATAGCCACGCAGAAATAAGGCAGTGTTACCTAATTAAGTGCAATTTGTTCATACTTAACTGCAATGCATCTTTAGCAACTTCTTAAAATGTGATTAGCTCTGTAATTTGCTTCTGCTTTAGAATTGGTTTTATTTCAGTCATTTGCACGTATTTGTCTTTTTTGCATTTCTTTACAATACTTTTTTGTTTTATTCTAAGAACTTGATGAATCTGATTTAGAATTTATTATGAAAGAGGTGAGACTGGAGTAACAACCAAAGACATTTCTGAAAAACACAGGTAAGTCTACAGATAAATACACCCGTATGCAATTTTGAAGACAGCTCCATTCATCTGCTTGGAGGTCCCTAATTGTTTTGCAGATCTTTTAGCGATTAATGATTCTGTTGCCCTTGGACAGACCATTTTAAAAATCAATATGTGTTGGCAAAGCCAAGCTATTGAGTAGACATAATGATAGCAAGCAGAAGTCACTACTACTCTATTAATTGATAAAGCCTATGGGCTAAAGGAAGTGCTGATAGCTACTGAAAAGATAGAAAGGTTTATTTTACTAACAAAAGTAGTTTATATTGCTGTGATCACAAAAAGTACTTAATAAGACATTATAAACATCTGACATTTTTTATTTTATTATTTTCTTTAAATCAAAATAAACATCTAAAAGCATCTAAAAGGGACAAACAGTTGGCACCTCCCCCCCCCCCCCCCCTACACACACACACACACTGCTAGCACAATAATTTAACTGTATAATATGGAGGAAGATTTTTTTTGGTATATTTATTCTCATTAGATTATTCAACTGTGCAGTTCTTCTTGCTATAGCTTTGTGTAACACAAGTGGCTAATTTGAACAGTCTATGACAAGCACAAGACTTTTATGAATCCAGCCTGTCATACATATCCAAGTCAGCATATTACTAGGCTGATATAAATTCCTTTAGAAAGTTTTACTTTCAGGCTATCTTATCTTGAGTTGTTTGGAAATGTGAGATTTTTTTAAAAATATAATTGCCCAGATAGATTCTTAAAGCAGACTTAAATATTGATGCATCAAATATAATTTATGTGATATGTGATATATGCACAGCCTATATATGCAAGTATGAAAAACACCACAGGCTAATTTTCCATTCATTGGAAGTGAAAATGTACAGTATGGGGGCACATGCCGCGAAGTCTAGCGGTGCGGTAATGCAGTGCTAGAGCTCCATACCGTTCGGGAGGAGAGCCGGTATTTAACCAAAACCCGCAAGTATTTTGACATACCCTCGGGGTGGAACTAGTACCCGGGACCTTGCTGGCCAATTTGTGGCACAGGGAGGCGGCCGTGCCAAGATAAAGAGATCCCTCATGAAGGCTTCAAAGGGGAAAGTCGTGACTAAAATGGCGCCGCCTCCCTCTTCATTCGCAGCCTCTATGTGCTCACACAGGCAAAGCCTGACACAGCCTGTGTCCCCAGCTGAGTCTGACAGTGAATTATTCACCTCACAAGACTCTCCTCAGACCCCTCAAGTAGCCCCAGCTATTTTAAAACAATTTGAACATATGCTCCATAAAGCACTAAAACAAACATCTGATCAAATCACTTCTAACCTCACAAGAGAGATAAGAGAACTTGGAAAATGCACAGCAGCTTTAGAGGTTAAAGCAGATGATTTAGAAAATATTTCTCCGGAACACACTATTGAAATACAAAACCTCAAAGAGGAAAACCTATTGCTCCATACTAAACTTGAGGACCATGAGAACAGAGATAGAAGGTCCAACTTACGTATCAGGGGTATTTCTGAAACAATCATTGACCTGAAATCCACCATAACTGCTCTGTTTCAGGAATTGCAACCAGCCATTCCCATTGAAAGATTGGAATTTGACAGAATCCATCGGGCCCTTGCTGCAAAAAAACCTGCCGGTCCTCCACGTGATATCATAGTGAAATTACACTACTATCGTACAAAAGAGCGGCTTCTGTCATCGCCCAGGGACAAAAAGCAGCTGAATTTCCAAGGAAATGACTACCAATTGTTTGCTGATTTGTCCCAAATAACAATTGCTAAAAGAAGAGCATTAAAACCCCTTCTTCTGGAATTACAACGCCATGACATCACCTACCAATGGGGGTTCCCATTTTCCCTACGCTTTGCTTGCAAAGGGAAAAGATATTGCCGCTGAGACTGGGTGGAGCGGGACGAACGCTGCCGAGAACGCAGGGACTGGGCGGAGCCGAGATACACATAGCCGAGTGTACTCGGCTCTACTCGGCTCTTCTCGGCTCCGCTCACAGTCACGCCGAGTCCCGCCCTATGATGGACATAACACAGGTCCAATGGCGGGACTGGGCGTGACTGTGAGCGGAGCCGAGAAAAGCCGAGTACACTTGGCTATGTGTATCTCGGCGGTGATCGCTCCGCTCCGCTCACAGTCAGCGGAGATCGACGGGGATAGGTGGGTATCAGGGTATAACACGCACCCACGATTTCCCCCTGATTTTAAGGGGAAAAAAGTGCGTGTTATACGCCGATAAATACGATACTTGCAGAGCTTTTGTTGAACTTCAACAAACACTCATAGACCTAAATTTAATGAAACCAGATCCACGAAATACTCCATTGCGCAGTAGATCAACATCTCTCTCATCCAAAGTAAAGCATTCTCAACCCAACCTGAGAAATGGAAACCATCCATCCCACAAGAGAGGTCGCTACGCATCACCTCCTCAGGAAAGAGATGACTCAATGGATTGAAAGAAGTTCTAAAACTGAACATTTGGCTCATTCCTTACCCTGCTACTAGTCTTTTTAAAGACTTGTTGTGCAACACACCGCACCTACTAGTTCTCTAATACATAATATTAAAGTGGTTGTAAACCCTCTTGCACATGTTTAGCTAAATATGTTACCCATAACACAGGCAGCTGATCGCTGCCTGTGTAACTGTACTCACTGCTTTATTTTCTTTATAAAAGTCATTTTTCGTCCGTAATGACGTCACCGCGCATGCGCAGATAATCGCGTCAAAACCGGCAAATAGCCGGTTTTCATTCACTAAAATTCCGGAAATCACTATGCGAGTATTTCCCCCCTGTCAGGCACAGAGGAGAAGTCTTGTGCTATTTACAACCACCAACACTTCCCCTTGTGACTATTTTCATTTACAATGATAGTGGTTGCCGCAGTAACCGCTATCCAGATACGCTACGGCGCATGCGTGAGATTTCTAACAGGGACCTAGTAAGGGTGGAAGTGACATCAGAAGTAGATTCAATGAACAGGAGTAGTAATGGAGATTTCTATACCCGGAAATAAAGACAAAAGAAACACTACAAAAAAGGTATTTGCAGGTATTTACGGGCCTCATTTTTAAAAATAACACATGGCATTGTAATAACATTAAGCAACCTAATAATTGTAAAATAGAAAAAGTGAACCAGGGTTTACTTCCTCTTTAAGTTCTGTTCTATAAATAGTTTCATTTTTGTTCTCCAGAATTGCATGCTCAATGTTTGCTTATATTTTTCTTTATTTCAGCTACAATTCCAGGACTGTTTACTATGTCTACAGTTAGATTTCTAAGTCCTCTCCATAGCCCTTTGCATGCAATAATGCTAATTAATCTAACCTTCCTTGACCTACATAAAGGGCATGTGTACAAGGCCTCTTGGCATTCATTAGAATTATTAAGGACATAGGTCTTACTTGTTTTACTTCTAATTGTTAAGACTCAGTTGACCCTAGAGTACCAATAGGAAGTTTTATATAGCAACAGTATTATACTTTCTAGAAGATTTTTACCATTACTTCTCCCTGTTAGAACTTTAGCTATACCCTCAATATTAACGTTGGGGTTTTCCCGACCCTGCTCTACCCTCATAGTTCAGAAATTTTAATTCCCACCTGACCTCACTATATACATCATCTAATTATTTCAACCCGAAAACAGCAGATCTTAGCGGAAGCTTTTAATGTATTATTAGAAGGAAAATCCTTTAGACAAGAAACTTTGATGGCCATTGTTTGCATGGTCCCCAAACCTCTCATTGACGATACCTTATGTACGAATTTCCGCCCAATATCACTCCTGAACTTAGATATCAAAATTTTTGCCAAAATATTAGCCAAAAGACTAATGTAATAGGTAAGCTCATCCACAAAGACCAGGTAGGATTCATGCCAATGCGCCAGGCGGGTGACAATGTCCGTCGGGCAGTATTGCTACAGTAGCTCAAATAGCTAAAAACTGTTGTATACCCTCCTGTTTCCTATCCCTTGATATAAAAAAGGCTTTCGACTCCATATCATGGCCTTACCTTCACTACACATTGCAAAGATGGGGTTTTGGCCCCCACTTCTTAACATGGATCGAAGCGCTTTATAACAAACCAATTGCATACATTAAATATGCAGGCTACAAATCTAATCCATTTACTATAGAAAGAGGAACTCGCCAGGGATGCCCACTCTCCCCCTTCTATTCGTTCTCCTAGTAGAACCTTTAGCCCAGTGTTTCTCAACTCCAGTCCTCAAGGCGCACCAACAGGTCATGTTTTTGGGATTTCCACAGGTGATTTCAGCAGTTTCACTGCCTTAGTAATTATCACAGCTGTTTTATCTGCAGGAAATCCCAAAAACATGACCTGTTGGTGCGCCTTGAGGACTGGAGTTGAGAAACACTGCTTTAGCCCAACAAATCCGCACAGACCCGACAATCACCGGTATTGAAACTGCTGGATACCATCATAAATTATGTCTATTTGCGGATGACATACTCCTATTTCTGTCATCCCCACAAGTTTCCGGACCTAACCTCCTGCCCATTCTAGACAAATTTGCGATTTCGGGACTTACAAAAAAATCCAAAAAAATCCAGAGCCCTAGATATATCCCTCCAAAGTAGAATCAGACTCGGCCAAAAATGCACTCCCTTTTTATATGGACTGAGAGGTCAGTTCCCTATTTAGGGGATCACCTAACAGCCTCATATTCAGATCTTTTTGCAGCAAACTATCCCCCACTTCTCAAACATATTACACAACTTTTACAACAATGGACACATCTCCCAATCTCATGGATATGTAAAATTAATGCAATCAGAATGACAATTCTCCCAAAACTACTTTATTTAGAGTTTTGCCAATCCCTATCCCATCTTACTCCCTTAGATTACTCCATAGAAGAACATTAACATATGTCTGGGGCTCCAGTAAACCCTGTATATCATTACATTTACCAAAACTCAAAAGAGGTCTTGGATTTCCGAATTTTGCTAACTATTATAGAGCTGCACACATTGCCAGCCTCTCTAAATATCACGCTACACATGAAATACCCCTATGGGTAATAATAGAAGCATCAGAATGTGACCCTCTTTCTATTTCCAATCTGTTATGGCTCCTCCCCAAGGAACGCAAAACCCTACGTAACCTCATCACTAAATATTTTTTATCTTTATGGGACAAACTTAGATTTAAGCACCAGCTACAATCTTCTCACAACCCTCTTTTGTAATTTCTCAAAAACCCCACTTTCTACCCAGCATGGGTCTCACCCAAATCATTTAAGGTCTGGAAAGCATTGAACATTACGCGGCTTAGTAACCTAACTTCTTCAACATCCTTTCACACATTTCCTACCCTTTGTGACACCTATAACTTACAAAATTCTGAACTTTTTAGATACCTCCAAATCAAAAAAATTTACGCACCTTTGTTAAATACTGATACCTCTCTATCCCAAATTACGATTTTTGAATCAGCATGCCTGAAAGACCCTCATTTAACAGGTATAATATCTTCTATATATTCCCACATTTCTAGTTACCCTGGTTTAGATAAACCACCTTATGCACGTAAATGGGAGGAGGACCTGGAAAGAACATTTGATAAGGCTGATCCAAAATCTGGTCTGCAACAAAATCCTCCTCACCAAATATCCTGGCGGTAGAAACCAACTACAAAGTTTTAACTCGTTGGTACCTTGTTCCCTCCAGATTGGCCAAATTTACTCCAAACCAAACAGCCCAATGCTTCCGGGGCTGTCCTGATCCAGGCACCCAATTACATATTTGGTGGTCCTGCCCTTTAGTACAAATATATTGGGAAAAGGTATTTGAAACTGCTTCCAGATTATTTGGTCTCACTGTGCAACCAGACCCAGCCACAGCCTTTCTCAATCTTAAACCGAATCTCATTACACATAAGCAATTCAAACACCTCACTCAACTTCTTACGGCAGCTAAGCAAACAAAATGTTAGCAATAGAAAGGGAACAAATTCCAGTCTTTGAAAAAATCTGGAAACCTTGGATTAATTATCACCTACCATCATTCCGTGACAAGTCAATTCTTATGCCATGGTAGCTGAAAGATTCACTCGGTAATAAATGACTTACAAAACCAAATTTCTAGAGCTTGGGTGTTACCCTACTCATTATCGTGAACATTATAATGTTCTGTTCAAACCCTCAGGCTGTAGGCCAACTTACTCGAACCATCTCAGTGGACTTCTGCACTTCCTTCTCTATTTTCCTACTATCCTATCCTATCCATTTTTATTTGTGTGTTTTTTTTTGTCTATCTTTTTATTTTTACTTTTTATTTTTCTTATTTTTATAATTAATTTTATTTAAACAGTAATAAAGTATTTAAAAAGGGTGTATAAAAAGGCCTATAATACACCGCTCAGCGCCTATGGATAACACGTATTGCAATTTACCACAAAGAAGAATGACCACAATAGTCATCCACAAGTGGGTAATGAATGTTGACAGAAATATTTTTTAAAAAATAAATATTTAAAAAATATGTAAAACTAAGCTGCTGTTTAAAACATGGCAAAATATATATAACAATAGTAAAAATGAACACAATAATCTGTATCAGTCAATACTACAAACAGCGCTAAATGTTGAAAAATGACAGTGGTCAACACCACCTAAAAGTTCTTAAGACAGATTCAAGATAGTTTCAGTGCTTCAAAAAGAATGTCCATGGGTGATCCAAAAGAAATAAGTAGAGTGCACCTTCCACCGATCTTCCAGATCCACCTCGTGACACACACACCCCTTAGGGGTTCACACTCACCAGAGTAATATTGAATTAAAGCCTTGAATAGAAATTGCTGCATCCAAGCCAAACACTGAAATATTGTATCCGTCAAGGAGACCTCAGAATGAGATGGGCTTCCAAAAAACAAACAAAGGGAAAGCACATAGTGTAACCCAGTTTATTTCATAAAACAAACCCTCACAAACTTGGTCCCCTCACACATTAAACGTACATCAGTTAAAACATCACATAAGCAAACATGAAGGGTGGTTTACTTCACCGTATCCACCGTCTGGCGTGTATCAAGAGAACCTAATAAAGTATTACTTTACATAATTATACTTCAATATTCCAGGTCCAAGTAAAACAATTTATATGATAAATAGTATTTCCAACTACAGTCATGAATATATTGATGTAATAATTTATTTACTTTTCTATTTTCTGTTGAGATTATATAATTTACTTATCTGTACATATATAGTGAACCATTAAGTTTTTTTTCTCTCAAACCTGATGTAGTTGGATAACTTATTACAACATGTATAACACAAGATTTGTACTTGATTATCATATTCATTCAATAAAAATACTTTGACAAGGAAAATGTACAGTATGTTCAGAGGCACAATCTATTCAATGTACCAATCTTGTGTTTCACAGGCTCAGCATTTGAAGAACTAGTTATGTGGCTTTTGTTTTCTTATATTGTTTCCCCTATCTGGCATTTTTGGAATTCACAGATAAGGATGACAAAATCCATTCACAAAGCTGACAATTTTTGTTTTCGTTTTGTCTGAATAGGAACAGACAGATCTGTACAGTTTACACAGAATCATACAAATTACGAACAGGAATAATTGATTTTTTTTTCCCCATCATTTAGCCAAGTGTTGCTACTTCAACTGATTGTATTGGAGGTAATGTTAAAAAACAAAATTAATGGCTAAGTTCATCTTTTAAAACAAATAATAGATGCACAAAATTTTGCAGGTAAAAAACTGTGCCTTTATAACTTTTTTTTTCAGCATATCGTGGGTACAATCTCAAGTTCCTGCAGAATCTCAGTTTACCTGCCTTCCCTATCTCCTATTATGGCAGACAGGTAATGGAGAGCAGAAAGATCAATTAACTATGACCAGCACCCTCACAGTTTAAGAAACCATAAGCAGTCTGCCGTGGTGGAAGATGGTAGTTGTATTTCATTCATTCACAGATCGCTGTGAATGAATGATCCAGCCATTAGGCAGAATCCCGCAGGGCTGTGCTCTTTTTAAATTGTGACAGCAGGTACTGGGAAAATTATCCCCTGGCTGCTGTCGCAGTGGGGGATTGGAGGGGCACAGGCAGGTGCTCTTTGGTAACATGTTACACTTGAATACGGGTGTAACACATAAAACCTTACTAAAGGTGAACTTATCCTTTAAAGGGTAAGTTCACCTTTAAAAAAAATATAATAATTGCATTTTTTTTTTTTTGCATGTAAATGTTTGTTCATAATTATATGGATACCATATTATTCTGTAAAATGTATCCCAACTCAATTATCATTGTTAACAAGTTGATGTTTATTCTTTTACTACAATGTACTATGTTCTATTATTCACCCGATAAAATCTTGTGAAACAAAAAAATAAAAATAAAAAGGGTATTTACTATTTTTTCCAGGGAGCCTGCAGAACATCGTGGGTGCAACCTCAGGCACCTGCAGACTCTCAACATATCTGTCTACTTGTACCTCAAATGGGCTGTAACTTATCTAAGAGTAGGAAGATCAATGGAATCAACTATGAGAGCGCTCACCAGTGCCCTTGCAGCTCATTGGGAACTACAAGCCGTTAGGTGCAATAGCTGATGGTTCTTGTAGGTATTCATTCAGAAAAAAACAGTGAATGAAAGAATGGCACTGAGGGGATGATTATGACGACGTGAGGGGATGGGATAAGGACGCAAGAGTGAGAGGACGTACAGTATGTAGGGCGTGCTCCAACTATTCCATTCTGGAAGCTGCATTGAATCACCATAATTCCCCTTCAATCTTCCACCTCTCCTTACAATGTGTTTGCCTCTCTCTCCTGCTCTGGGATGTGGCAGTCTGTTGACTGGAGTGTGGGAACTGTTGTGTTATGCCCAATAGTCTGGAGGCTCCAGTTCCCTCTACGGATGTTGTATCCCCACTGAACTCAGAGTAACTATATCTGCTGTATAGTCGGCTGGATCAGCAGTGGTCAGATATCCTTGTGGCCTGCCAGAGTGGGCAGTTCTTGTGGAGTGCCTTGGCTTAGGGAGACTTTGGCCAGGCTTGAGGAGAGAGACTGGCAATTATCTTAAACTAAGCTGTGGTCGGTAGAAATCGACAGAAACCGCCAGAAATCGTAGGGATTCGGAGGAACTAGGCTGAATTCGAGGAGATTCATTTAATGGAGATTAAAGGAGAAGGTAACTTAAATAAATTATACTAAAAGAAAAACTGGGAAAAGCAGAACTACAAAGCAGCAGAGTACAATTAAATAAACAAAGCAATAAATAATTCAGAAAGGGGAAACAGGAAGAGAGAGTAAGAAAAATCCCAAGAAATTCTTTAAATATATAAATAGTAAGAAAGGGAGAATGTTAGAAAGTGGGGGCACTTTTGGTCAAATCTTGTAGCACCACATCCCATGTATTTTGAAATTAGAGAAAGAAGGGGGCAGTGGGTATACTCAGTACCCTGGGATTTTCAAATACGGTGCTAAGTAGAGATTGACAACAAGATCAAATCTTAAAAAGTTTTATCATTTTATTAACATAAGAAAGACAAAGAATACACAAAATAAAATAAAATAACCATCCTTGAAGACGTGTAACTCAATGATCAAGGTGCAATTTGCTAGGTCGCCACTCTACTAGTTTCGCTAAAATAGCTTCCTCAGGAGTGATTGTGACAGTAGCAGAATTATACTGAAAGCACAAAATACATGCGGTTAACACAGAGGATGGTTAAGGATTAATGTTGCATCAACATAAAACTTTGTTTAAATTCACTCGCGGAAGTTAACGCATCAATATTGACATGATAGTGGGGAAGAGTATAAATAAACCAATAAACAAGCATGCATAGTTGATCAAGACCCATGCTGAGCACCAAACATACATATGTATACATATGCACTCACCAGTTTGCAATAAAACTCATCTAATGTAAAAGGAGGAAGGATTCTCTCAAAGCCACACAGTTCAAACGAGACAGCAATGTTCCATTGCTCCACTCAACCACCTAGCAGAGTCCAGTGACCCACCTATTAGTATATGCAACCATAGGGGTATATTAGGCAGCATGAAATGGATACCTATAAACGGTAAGTAAAATGTGTTATAAGTACCAAGGCTGCACAAACACATTCTAATTGTGTAATACTTAATATAATAACCTCTTACCTTTGTAAAGTTGGTATGCCAATAAATTATAGATAAGTATCTGGCATCTAGATTGCTCATAAGAATATTAAGGCTAAGATGTTTGAATGGGGAATGAATGAGCCCGCGGGAGTGCTCATCAACCCAAAAGAGATAAGATGCACCGGAAGATATCTGTCCGCTATGAAAGCAAAAACAGAACATATGTATCAGAATAAAAGAGAATGAATCCTAAAGAAAAAGCATAAATCAAAAAGTCTGGGGACAAATCATCCATGCAATGCCTTACCTGGATGAATAAACATACAGCATAGTCCGGCTGGGAGGAGTACAGCCAGCCCCTTGGTGTGGGGAAGAATCCTGGCAGAAAGTGAGCGGTGCAAACCGCGCTTCATATACCCCCACCACGGCGGCGTCTGACCTCATCGCCGTGGTGCGGACGTCTGCTAAGAGGTCCATGTGGGACGCAAGCGCCGTCCAATAATTAGGACTGGTGCGTGCGTCAGTGAAGCAGCCAACCGGCGTGGCTCATCACACGTCAGAGGGCGTGTGTGTTGAAGCCCTCCGTGCTGCTGAAGTCCGCCGCACCATCTTGAAAAAGGGAAAAGCCACACTATTACATAGGTAAAGTGGGAAAATAGTTGGTGAAACAATGGGAATGGAAAAATTGGATGGAAATTCGAGGCTGACTAAACAAGGACCTACTAATAAAGGGCGACCTAAGTAAACATAGGATTGGCAAAACAAATGAAATAAAACAAGGGCGCCCCGGGCGTCCGTATGGTTGCGCTAAGGTGCGTCAAAGGATAAACTGGCAAGGGAGAAGTACTGCATGGAGTTAGCTGAATTATATCAACACACAAAAATGTGTATTAATATGTTTGAACAATCATAAGAATATAATGATTGATAGAGAAATTACATCTCCAATAATTTCGATTGAATTGAAAAATCGCAAAGAGATAAAGTGCTGTTTATGAGACATAGCCAGAGTTAATAAAAATATATAGAAAACAAAGCAAACTGGTGAGATTGGAGGAGCACATAATGGGCCATGAGCATCACAATAGAAAAACAGTTTATCAATAATGCCACCAACGCTGTGGCTACTATCGGTTCGAAATAAATACATCAACAAATTTCATATAAAGAAACGAACATACATAAGTAAAAAACAACAATGTATTTATGGTGAGGCCACAGACATCCTGCGGCTACTGTTCAATAAGAAGTAAATCCATCAAAATTCATATAGATTGTAAATAATGAAACCAATATGTAAAGGTATCCAACAAATGCTGGGGGTAAATCAAATAAACAAACAGACGCACACAAAGAAAAAGAAGGAAAAAAGGAGGGGGGCCCTATAAAAAGGGCTTAAAACTGAATGCATCATTCAGACCAGGGTGCCTAAGGGCAGAAAGCCTATGGATCCACCTGGCCTCTTTTTGGAGCAGGATCCTGTCAAAATTCCCCCCTCTATCTCCCGGGGGGACATGTTCCTAAGCAGAGAAGTGCATTACTGTACTGTCAAATTTATGGAAAAGGCCCACATGACGACTAATGGGGGTTTCCATTTTTTTCTTTTTAATCAAAGAGACATGGTCTCTTATGCAATGGAAAAATGGTCGTTTGGTCTTCCCAATATTAAAGGCATCACATTGGCAACGCATGAGATATACTATGCCAATGGAATCACACGTAACAGAGAATGAGGGTCTATGTACCTGTCCATTAGGAAGAATGACAGTAGATGATGAATGCACATATCTGCAAAACTTGCATTTATGACAGGGCCTGGTGCCCCTAAAGGGGATGGTATTGAATGATGATGAAGAAAAATGACTATGAACCAAGGTATCCCTCAGAGATCTGGCTCTCCTGTAGGTAATTTCAGGATAGGGTTTAATCCATTTGGAAATGTGTTCATCATTAGTTAGTAGGTGCCAGTGTTTTTGTAACATATGGCGGACTTCTCGATGTTGATTTGAGTATTTGGTTATTAGACGTATTCCCGGGTCAGGTTTAGCTCTCTTGGGGCCATGTAAAAGGGCATTTCTATCCTGTTTTTTAGTTCTTGCGTATGCTTTTTTGAGGCTTTTGTTACTATAGCCTCGTTCTAGGAAGCGTGCTCTGAGTAGTCTAGCCTCAGATTCAAAATCTTGTTGATTGCTACAATTACGGCGTAGTCTGAGGTATTGCCCGTAAGGCACACTGGAAATTAAAGATTTTGGGTGTGCACTTCCTGCGTGTAACAGGGAGTTTCCTGCCGAGGATTTGCGGTATAAAGAAGTGCCAACAGTGCCGTCACTGTTGGCACTAATTTTCAGATCAAGGAAAGTCAAATCTGTTTGACTTGTTTCGAAGGTAAACTTTAGATTAAAGCTGTTGATCTTAAGGCGATCTAGGAAGGTGGTGAGGGCATCCCTGGGACCGGTCCATACAAAGAAAATGTCATCAATAAATCGTCGCCATATTGGAATGAATTCCAGAGAATCCTGAAGGTCTTCTCGGAAAAAAAGTTGTCTCTCCCACCCCCCCAGATACAGGTTGGCATAAGAGGGTGCGGACTTGGTCCCCATTGCCACCCCCTGTATCTGGAGGTAGTGGGAGTCTCCAAACAAAAAAATATTGTTAGATAAAATAAACTCCAATAGATTAAGGATAAAGTTTATGTAGGTCCGAGGGATGCTCCTGTCCTCGACGATGAAGCCCTCCACAGCCCGCAAACCAAGATGATGTGGTATGGAGTTGTAAGGGCCTCAACATCGAGCGCCACCAACCATGATCCCCTAGGCAGGGAGAGCCCATCCAGAGCCCTGAGGAGATCAGTAGTATCCTGAAGATATGATACCAATCCTTCAACATGTGGTCGCAAAAAATCATCGACCAATTGACTGGCAGTTTCCGTCAGTGAACCATTACCGGAGACGATGGGACGTCCCGCAGGGGAAGATAGACTCTTATGAACTTTAGGTAATGCATAGAGAGTTGGAGTTCTGGGATTTGTGATGTTGAGAAACTCCCAGGTTTTTTTTGTAATTAAACCATCGTGGTAGGCATTACCAATCAGGTGTTTGTAACGTGTATTAGTTAAATCAAGATGAGTATTTGACACCTTGCGGTACCATTCTTTGTTGGTCAATAAGTTCATGACCATCTGTTCATAGTCACGAAGGTTCATGACCACCAAGTTGCCCCCTTTATCGGAGGGCTTGATAATGATATCCTTATTGAGCTGTAGAGATCACAATGCGTCGAGTTGGGAATCTCTTAGATTGGATTCAGCCTTCGATTTCCAGTTGGATTGGTTTATTTCCTGGGTTACCTGTTTAGTAAAAGCCCAGATGTTGGTATTTCCCTGCAATAATGGGAACAGATTCGATTTGGGCCTATATTCTCTCTGAACTGATTTAATTACTGGAGGACCCGAGGGAGGTGGGGTTGAGGAGGGAAGCAGAGTCGCCAGTTCCCCCTCTAGGGCAGCTGCCTCATCAAGGTCCGTGGAGTCAATGCCTCCCTCCTCCCACAACTCCATCAGATCCTCCAGGGCCTTAATGTCCTCAATGCTCATCTCTTGCCAGAGAGGGTTGGCTGGAATGGTGGTCTCCGGCACATTCCTAGGTTTATCATAGAGAACTCGGAATAGCAATTTCCTTGAAAATAAATTTAAATCTTTGATAAGTTCGAACTTATCAATTTGTTTAGTGGGACAGAAAGTAAGACCCAGCTTCAGAATTGAAATCTGGTCTAGAGTCAAAAGATGTGATGAAAGATTTATTATCTCAAGTTCAGTTTGGGAGGTTTTTGACTCAACAGTGGATCTGTATTTGACTGCTTCCTTGGGTCTAGTGCCAGTGATGGGAGTGATTGGGCCAGATCAAAATCCGCCTGATTGGAAAAGCCTGAATAGGATGAATTGCTTAACTGTGCCTGAAGTGAGGGAGAGACGACCGAGGTGGAAATAGAAGTGCTAGGTTGATGATCGGGGAGTGCCAGTGCAGTGATTGAAGAGTTCTTGGCTGAAGTTGCCCTGGTGGTGATGGGTGCCCGAGAAGAGGTAGTCCGTTGGGATGGGGTGGGTTTGGCGGTCGCCTTACCGTTACGTGCTTTAAAAAAGCCATGAGTTTTGAGTGAGGGAGGTGGATCCGATGCCTGTGTGGAAGAAAAGGAGGATACCTTGGTTCATAGTCATTTTTCTTCATCGTCATTCAATACCATCCCCTTTAGGGGCACCAGGCCCTGTCATAAATGCAAGTTTTGCAGATATGTGCATTCATCATCTACTGTCATTCTTCCTAATGGACAGGTACATAGACCCTCATTCTCTGTTACGTGTGATTCCATTGGCATAGTATATCTCATGCGTTGCCAATGTGATGCCTTTTATATTGGGAAGGCCAAACAACCATTTTTCCATCGCATAAGAGACCATGTCTCTTTGATTAAAAAGAAAAAAATGGAAACCCCCATTAGTCGTCATGTGGGCCTTTTCCATAAATTTGACAGTACAGTAATGCACTTCTCTGCTTTGGAACATGTCCCCCCGGGAGATAGAGGGGGGAATTTTGACAGGATCCTGCTCCAAAAAGAGGCCAGGTGGATCCATAGGCTTTCTGCCCTTAGGCACCCTGGTCTGAATGATGCATTCAGTTTTAAGCCCTTTTTATAGGGCCCCCCTCCTTTTTTCCTTCTTCTTTTTCTTTGTGTGCGTCTGTTTGTTTATTTGATTTACCCCCAGCATTTGTTGGATACCTTTACATATTGGTTTCATTATTTACTATCTATATGAATTTTGATGTATTTACTTCTTATTGAACAGTAGCCGCAGGATGTCTGTGGCCTCACCATAAATACATTGTTGTTTTTTACTTATGTATGTTCGTTTCTTTATATGAAATTTGTTGATGTATTTATTTCGAACTGATAGTAGCCACAGCGTTGGTGGCATTATTGATAACAAACTGTTTTTCTATTGTGATGCTCATGGCCCATTATGTGCTCCTCCAATCTCACCAGTTTGCTTTTTTTTCTATATATTTTTATTAACTCTGGCTATGTCTCATAAACAGCACTTTATCTCTTTGCGATTTTTCAATTCAATCGAAATTATTGGAGATGTAATTTCTCTATCAATCATTATATTCTTATGATTGTTCAAACATATTAATACACATTTTTGTGTGTTGATATAATTCAGCTAACTCCATGCAGCACTTCTCCCTTGCCAGTTTATCCTTTGACGCACCTTAGTGCAACCATACGGACGCCCGGGGCGCCCTTGTTTTATTTCATTTGTTTTGCCAATCTTATGTTTACTTAGGTCGCCCTTTATTAGTAGGTCCTTGTTTAGTCAGCCTCGAATTTCCATCCAATTTTTCCATTCCCATTGTTTCACCAACTATTTTCCCACTTTACCTATGTAATAGTGTGGCTTTTCCCTTTTTCAAGATGGCGCGGCGGACTTCAGCAGCACGGAGGGCTTCAACACACACGCCCTCTAAACGTGTGATGAGCCACGCCGGTTGGCTGCTTCACTGACGCACGCACCAGTCCTAATCATTGGACGGCGCTTGCGTCCCACATGGACCTCTTAGCAGACGTCCGCACCACGGCGATGAGGTCAGACGCCGCCGTGGTGGGGGTATATGAAGCGCGGTTTGCACCGCTCACTTTCTGCCAGGATTCTTCCCCACACCAAGGGGCTGGCTGTACTCCTCCCAGCCGGACTATGCTGTATATTTATTCATCCAGGTAAGGCATTGCATGGATGATTTGTCCCCAGACTTTTTGATTTATGCTTTTTCTTTAGGATTCATTCTCTTTTATTCTGATACATATGTTCTGTTTTTGCTTTCATAGCTGACAGATATCTTCCGGTGCATCTTATCTCTCTTTTGGGTTGATGAGCACTCCCGCGGGCTCATTCATTCCCCATTCAAACATCTTAGCCTTAATATTCTTATGAGCAATCTAGATGCCAGATACTTATCGATAATTTATTGGCATACCAACTTTACAAAGGTAAGAGGTTATTATATTAAGTATTACACAATTAGAATGTGTTTGTGCAGCCTTGGTACTTATAACACATTTTACTTACCGTTTATAGGTATCCATTTCATGCTGCCTAATATACCCCTATGGTTGCATATACTAATAGGTGGGTCACTGGACTCTGCTAGGTGGTTGAGTGGAGCAATGGAACATTGCTGTCTCATTTGAACTGTGTGGCTTTGAGAGAATCCTTCCTCCTTTTACATTAGATGAGTTTTATTGCAAACTGGTGAGTGCATATGTATACATATGTATGTTTGGTGCTCAGCATGGGTCTTGATCAACTATGCATGCTTGTTTATTGGTTTATTTATACTCTTCCCCACTATCATGTCAATATTGATGCGTTAACTTCCGCGAGTGAATTTAAACAAAGTTTTTTTTTTTTTTTTTTTTTTTCCAAAAACAGTTTATTGAAATGTAAAAAGCATTTACAGATATCTTGAACAATAGTAGTACAATAAGGTATTAATACAACCACAAAACATGGATGAATAACATGTGTCACATACAATTCAACTTGCGGGTAGTGAAAATGAAATGGCTATGTGCATCCTTCATGAACTAGGCCGTGTTGGGGTGGGCTACCTTAATTCAAGGTAGTTGTGGGGTCTAGTCAAAGTCCACTACCATTGACGGGGATAGATCTTGTTGGTAGGTTAGAGCTAGGTAGGTTCACGGATGCCGTTATGGACTTTTGGTCTGTGTGGGAGGGAAAGGCCAACAGGTGCAATATGGCAGAAAGGGAGGGAAGGAGCTATAAACAGGTTTATTTCGTTGAGAGTGTATGAATGCGGGAGTGTAGGCTGGAGCTATGTTAGTGGTTGTATTGTACAGAAGCTTGTGGATGAGAAAGTAGGAGGGGGTAAGTGGTGGAAGGAGAAGGGGTGGGGTGGGGATCGAGGGGAGGGGAGTGAGGCAGGAAGGGATGGCGTTGGCAGGGGGTCCGTCTCTGACTTCCCCGACCCCTTGGGGTGTTCAAGGGGCGTGTTATGAGAAACTAGGGGCGGATCTGTATAGGGGGAGATATAGGAGGAGAGAGGTGTCTTTGTAAGGTTTAGGGTTAAGGGGAGATCCTGGCACGTCGTAGATTTTTAATGACAATTCTCAGAGGAGTAATTTATCCTTTGTCAGGGTTCAGGGAGTTTGCAAATTCTGGGGTCGTTTTATAGTGTAACCAGCAGGCCCATTTTTTACTAAATGATGACGGAGTCTCTCTTGCAATATGTATAAGATTTTCCATTTCCTCAATTTTGCATATTCTGTTAAACCATTCTTTTATGGTTGGTTGGTGAGTCGATTTCCAGTGTATAGGGATACACTGCTTTGCCGCATTGATCATGTGCATTGCTAGGGATTTGTGATAGGAATTGTGCGACAGGGGTGAATGGTGTAGAAGGAATTGAGAAGGGGAAAGGTCCAAATGATATGAGGTGACTCGAGAGGTTATATGGCATACCTTTTCCCAGAAGTCTTTTAGAGATGGACAGGACCACCAGATATGGAGAAGGGTTCCCCTTTCCCGGAGACATCTCCAGCAAACCTCTGGGATTGTGGGATTATATTTATGCAGAAGGGTGGGCGTGCGGTACCATCTAGATTGGATCTTAAAGCCGTTTTCCTGGGTCGACACATTCGTCGACCCTTTATGTATGTTGAGGAAAATTAGTTCCCATTGTTCCGCTGAAAGAGATACCGAGAGGTCTGACTCCCAGTTCTTACAGGCTAAGGTCTCGTTAGCTTTCATCTCGGCGAAGAGGAGTTCATGTGTGGTAGAAACTAGATGAGATTGGGGTGTCGTTTGGATACATAGCTTTTCGAAAGGGGTGAGTTCTCTGGAGCATTGTATATTCTTGTTAAGGGATTTTAGAAAATGAGCAATTAAAATATATGTCCAAGGGGGAATGGGTGGCTTGTTTAGTTGGGAGGAGAGTTGGGATGTAGACAATAGTTTGCCCCGGAGGAAGAACTGATGTGATCTAATTGGGCTCTGTGTCCAGTTATCGGTAAGAAACTTTGCGTGCATACCTGGTGGGAACCCAGGGTTCATTTTTACAGGTGTCAGTGGGCCGGGAATCGAAGATATGGGTGATCGGTAGCAAAGCTTTTTGAAGCATTGCAAGGTTGGGCCTATAAGTGGGTGTACGTGTAATTCAGAGGGGACGTGGGGTGAGAGTAACCATGGGAGAGACTCCAAAGGGAGAGCAGAAAAAGATGCTTCTAGGGAAACCCAATCTTTGTGGGGAGATTGAGTATTCCAGTCCACTATCCTGGTAAGGTGTGTAGCAGTGTAATAATTGAGAAGGTTGGGGAGGCCTATGCCCCCAAGTCTTTTAGGTCGGGTGAGCTGCGTAAAGCTGATTCTGGGTCTACGGTTCCCCCATAAGAATTTAGTGCATATGTTTCTATAAGATTTAAAAAAGGCCGGAGGTATATGTATAGGGATCGCCTGCAATATATAGAGTATTCTCGGGAGGGCATTCATTTTGAGGATCGCCGCTCTGCCAAACCAAGAGAAAAGCGGTTTGTTCCATGTTTCAAGATCAGAGGATATTCTGTGTAGGATAGGAACATGGTTTTTAGCGTAGAGGTTTGAGAGTTTGGAAGGGAGTTGTATCCCTAGGTATGTGATGGAATCATGTTTCCATTGGAACGGGAAGTTAGCCTTACATTGATCAACTATGTGTTGAGGTAATGTTATATTAAGGGCAAAGGATTTCGAGAAATTAATTTTAAGGTGGGAGAGGAACTGAAATTGTTTAAATTCAGAAAGAAGGTTTGGTAGGGAGATCAGTGGGTTCGACAGGAACAACAAAATATCGTCTGCGAAAGCAGCGTATTTATATTCTCTTTTGGAGGAACTTATACCTTGGATATCTGGGTTGTATGTCAGTTTACGGAGGAATGGTTCAAGTGTGAGTACAAAGAGGATTGGGGGACAGGGGGCAGCCCTGTCTTGTGCCATTTCCGATGGGAAAGGCGTCCGACAGAGTATTGTTGACCCGTACCTTAGCAGATGGTCCCGTGTATAGTGACAGGATTAGGCCTAACATATATGGGCCCAATCCTATGGCCCTCAGAACCGCTGTCATATAGTCCCAAGCTACTCTGTCGAACGCCTTCTCCGCATCGAGTGACAAAAACAGGCCTTTTTGGGTTGTCTGTGTCATAAGGTGGTGTAAGTTTATTGCTTTAACAGTGTTGTCCCTGGCTTCACGTCCAGGGATAAAGCCGGTCTGGTCATGAGAGATTAAGGAAGGGAGAAGCGGTAAGAGTCTGTTTGCCAAAATCTTAGAAAAGATTTTGACATCTACATTCAATAATGAGATTGGTCTATAATTTCCCGTTTGGGTGGGGTCCTTATCTTCTTTGGGGATAACAACGATATGTGCTTCTAACATTTCGCTTTTGAAAGGATTTGTGGGAGAGAGTGTATTGAAGGCGTCAAGGAAGGGTTGTTGAAGAAGGTCTGAGAATGTCTTGAAATATACGGCGGAAAGACCATCAGGTCCCGGGCTCTTACCAGGCTTAAGTTGTTTTAAAGCTTTTTTCCATTCCTGAATAGAGATCGGGGATTCCAGAATCGTGGTGGTGTCAGTGGGGAGCTTTCCTGGAGCAAATTGGTCTAAGAACGAGTTAATATCATTGGGTCTGTCATTCGATAAGGTAGTAGGGGGTTCGGATTTATCTAGATTATATAGGGACGAGTAGTACTTCTCAAACTCTCTGGCTATGTCATTGTTATTCATGAGAGTCTTACCCGTGGGGGATTGTATGTGGTGTATCGTATTAGCAGCCCTTTTCTTGCGTAAGGCTTGAGCAAGAAGATGGCCACTTTTGTTGCTGAATTCGTAAAAAAGTTTCTGAGATAGAGTGTATTTCTTCCTGAGGTGATGGCCCAATTCTTCCTGAATGAGTGTACGAGTCTCTAGTAGTTCTACGAGGGTTTGCTGGGCCAGGTTTCGTTTGTGTAGTGCTTCTAGTTTATTAAGTTTGGAAAAGAGATCAGCCAGTTTGGCCCGTTTTTCCTTTCTAATTGCGGCCCCCAGGGAAATCAATTTCCCTCGGACAACACATTTGTGAGCCGCCCACTGAGTAAGTTTAGAAATGTCCGGGGTGTTGTTCTCAGTGAAATAATTGCTTAGGCAAGTTTGAATCTCTAATTCTTTGGTTTTGTCCGTCAGGATGGAAGGGTCTAGTCTCCAAATTTGCGAGCGGTATACTTTTTCAGGGAAAGTGAGGGTCATTGAGATAGGGTGGTGGTCCGAGAAGGTCATCGGTTCGACGGTTGCTGCTTTCAGGGACGGGAGATCCTGTTGGGTAAGAAATATGTAGTCTAGTCGTGAATATTTGTTATGTGGGGCGGAGAAGAATGTAAAATCCTTTACGTTCGGGTGTAAGGTGCGCCATGTGTCGTGGAGCAAGAGTTCTTGGAAACATTTTCTGATTTGTCGGAGCGCCCTGTATGGTAGGTGGGATTTCCCCGACGAGGTGTCTAAAAGGGGGTTCAGGGGTACATTGAGATCCCCTCCCAGTATAAGAATACCCTCTTGGAAATTGGTTAGGTGTCTTGTTACAGCCCTAAAAAAGGGAACTTGGGACGAGTTGGGGCTGTATATGTTAGCCAAAGTGATTGGTTTGTTCCTGAGTGTCCCTTTTAGGAAGATATACCTGCCTAGTTCGTCAAGGTGAGTGTCTGTAATTTGGATGGGAAGGTTTTTGGAAATGATTATGGAGACTCCTTTGGATTTCGAGATAGGTGAGGTGGCATGGAAACTATGGGGGAAGAGGCGATTAGTCATGTTGGGAACTGATTTCTTACAAAAGTGGGTTTCCTGTAAGAAGATTATGTCAGCTTTCATGCTGCACATGAGGGAAAAGAGTTGTGTTCGCTTTTCAGGTATGTTCAGTCCTTTGGCGTTAAGGGAGACTACCTTTAGGGACAGGTTGGCGCCTCGGACATTATCGGGGCTCATGTTGGTAGTAGAGGTTTAAGCGAGTGGGGGGCGGGAGGATATGGGGAAGTCAGAGACGGGAGGAAAAGAAAGGGGGGGGGGGGTTATGCGGATGGGGAGAAGGGAAGATGTGGGGTAGGTGAGGTTAGGACGTTGAGGAGGAAGATAACCAGGGAGGAAGGAGGGGACAGGTAGGGGGATGGGGTATTATACCGGGTGTGGGACTTGACCTGCAAGCCCACCAATTAGGAGTGGGGGTACCGGTGAGGTTCAGCGGTGTCTACCAGAGTCCGCTGTGTGTGAGAGCGGTAGGTGGAGTTCAACTAGAGAGAGGTGAGGTCTGCGTCTCTCTATGAGGTCTTAAGGATAACAGACGCTGCTGATTGTTAGCGTCATCTATGGCTCATTTTGGTGTCAGAGGAGTAATCTTGTTGTGTAGATGACGGACAGGTCATCCTATAAGGACATGGTGAGAGGGTGATTCGTAGGTGACTTCAGGGCTGTGTGTAACGGCTTATTCTCATAAAGCATGAAGGCTGTGGAGTTGTAAGGGCATTTATTCGGCAATTAGAGGAGGATGTTTAGCATTGTGTAATCTGGGGGTTTGTGTGGAAGAGGGGGATAAGAAATTAAGTGTATTGCTCAAATTTCAGATGTCACATGACAGAGAATAGGGGGCATATACTTTGGTTTAGAGGAATATGCAGGGAACAGAGTCAGTAACATGGTGAATTAGTTAAAACAGAACAGAACGTACAGCTTGCGTTACCGTGAACAAGTATGCATCTGCAGTTATGGCTGACATCAAAAATCCAAATATGGATAACATAGCAAACAAAACATAGTAAACAAAAACATAGTAAACAAAATCATACCCAGGGGTTAAGGGCAGGCTGTCTAAATCCGAGGGGGGCACGCCCATTCCCAAACCTGAGAATGGATTCTACCCGACATCCACGTAGGCCACACACCTGTGCATGTCCCCCTCGGATCCCCGACCACCCTCAGTGCTGTAAAGCAGAAAATTCAGGAGCTAGGAGCTAGTAGGGCCTGTGGGGAGAAAGACAGCACATAATGCAATCGGGGGATTATATATCGACATGTCATTAGCTGCATTGGAGTAGATAGGAGAATGTAGGAAGAAGGCTTCAATAGAAAAAGGGTACAGCCGATGAGCAAGAATGAATACAGTGTGAGGAGAAGGAGGAAAAGACAATCAGTGCGGGAGAAGGTAGTCTCTGACCCGACATAAGGAAGTTAGGGCGACCGGGGAAACCTTCGGGAGTTGTCCAAGAGGGAAAGAGGGTACCAACCGTTCTGCCAGTGTTCCCTAGGGATTGCTGTATAAAGTTACCTGCGAATTGGAGTGGTCCAGAGTCCAGCTGTGAGGTGGAAACAGAAGGACGGTATTCATGTTTCTTGTTAGGCGATGCGTGCTTTGCGGGGCACTGGAGAAGCCGTCGGGCTACCATTACGCGGGGCTCTTTGATCCTTTGAAGGAGTGTGGGGAGGAGGTGGGTGAGAGCGTCGGCGGCCGATACTAAAGTTGCCTGCTTCTGCGATACCTTCCATGGAGGTGACTCTTCTGAGTGGCGGTATACGGAAGTCGCTGTACCAGTCTGGTACTTCCACATACGGTATCTCCATGGCCGTGCAGAAGTGGTCTAAATCCTCCGGGACTTTTAGATTGGCTGTGCGGCCTTGGTGAGTTGCTGTCAGGCAGAAGGGGAACTTCCATCGGTAGATTATGGATCTGGCCCTCAGTGTTTCCAGGAGGGGACGTAGCTCGCGTCTGCGCTGCAGCGTGATGTTAGATAGGTCCTGGTAGATTCTGATATCCGTTCCCTGGAAAGACAGTTGGTTGCGGTGTCTGGCCTTGCATAATATTTCCTCCTTCAAGGGAAAGTCTGTGAGGCAGCAGACTGCATCCCGTGGGGGATCTGTGTCCCTTCCCCATGGGCGCAGTGCCCTGTGGAGCCGTTCGAACGCGATCGGGGTATCAGGGGCTCTTTCAAGTAGATCGTTAAAGATGGTAGTTACTGCCACTGGGAGCTGGCTGGCATCGATCATTTCTGGAATACCCCTCACTCTAAGGTTGTGACGCCTTCCGCGATTATCTAAATCTTCCATGTGGCGATTGATCTCCCTGAGGTGGATCGCATGCGACTCTGTTACCTGTTGAACGTGACAAATCGCTGTGTCTTGGCGGGCTTGAGCGTATTCCACCTCTTCCACCCTAAGCGTCATGGCGTGTATGTCCGACCTCATGTCCAAGATGGCCGCCATGAGGGTGTTTTTAATATCCGTAGCGACGCTGTGCAGGTCATTAAGGCTCACTGCCGGGGGGTGAGTCATCCCCGTTGCCAGACCTGGGGATCTCTGCTCCTCGGGTCGCTGCGGGCTGGAGCTCTGGGCGCGTGGCGCTTGGGAGGAGGCTGCTTGCGAGGCCTGCATCCTGGCCGTAGGCCGTGACCGGAATATCTCGGGGATTTGCTGACTCAGCGGGGTGTCAGTGTTCAGCGGGGATCGGGAACGGGTTGCCGAGGCACTGCGAGCGGTTCTCACCATGTCCGGTGGAGCAGGTAAGCTGATAAGCTGAAGTTGCTGGACCTCGGGACGGGAGCTCGCACACTACACGTCCATCCTGGAACGGCACCAGACTACGCCCCCCTTAAACAAAGTTTTATGTTGATGCAACATTAATCCTTAACCATCCTCTGTGTTAACCGCATGTATTTTGTGCTTTCAGTATAATTCTGCTACTGTCACAATCACTCCTGAGGAAGCTATTTTAGCGAAACTAGTAGAGTGGCGACCTAGCAAATTGCACCTTGATCATTGAGTTACACGTCTTCAAGGATGGTTATTTTATTTTATTTTGTGTATTCTTTGTCTTTCTTATGTTAATAAAATGATAAAACTTTTTAAGATTTGATCTTGTTGTCAATCTCTACTTAGCACCGTATTTGAAAATCCCAGGGTACTGAGTATACCCACTGCCCCCTTCTTTCTCTAGTAAGAAAGGGAGGTCAGATCATATTGGTCCCATAAAGAATGATGATGGGAATCTGGTTACTAAGGATGGACAGATGGCAAAGGTATTGCATTTATTCTTTTCCCCAGTCTTCATGAGGGAATCGGGGGGCTTCAGTAACCAAAGCTGCAATGCTTACCCTCATGACACATCACAGGAAGCACCCTTATGGCTAACAGAGGACATAATTAGAAATAGACTTGAAAAACTTAACATTAATAAGTCACCGGGACCAGATGACTTAAACCCAAGGGTCCTTAAAGAACTCAGTCAAGTAATTGCCAGACCAATGTTTCTATTTTTTCGAGCAGTCTACTGACTGGAATGGTACCAGCTGATTGGAGAAAAGCCAATGTAGCACCAATATTTAAAAAAGGGCCAAGATACATCCCTGGGAATTACAGACCAGTTAGCCTAACATCAATTGTATGCAAGCTCTTGGAGGGGATGATAAGGGACTAAATACAAGATTTTAGCAATGACAGCTGTATCATTAACAGTAGGGATGAGCTTTGAGTTGGAGTCGAACTCATGTTCGAGTCGAACATTGCCTGTTCGTCCCGTTCGCCGAACAGCAAACAATTTGGGGTGTTCGCGGCAAATTCGAAAAGCCGCGGAACACCCTGTAAAAGTCTATGGGAGAAATCGAAAGTGCTAATTTTAAAGGCTTGTATGCAAGTTATTGTCATAAAAAGTGTTCGGGGACCTGGGTCCTGTCCCAGGGGATATGTATCAATGCAAAACAAGGTTTTAAAAACGGCCGTTTTTTCGGGAGCAATGATTTTAATAATGCTTAAAGTGAAACAGTAAAAGTGAAATATTCCTTTAAATTTCGTACCTGGGGGGGTGTATAGTGTATGCCTGTAAAGCAGCGCTTGTTTCCCGTGCTTAGAACTGTCCCTGCACAAAGTGTCATTTCTGAAGGAAAAAAAGAAATTTAAAAGCACTCGCAGCTATAATGAATTGTCAGCTCCCGGCAATACAGAGAGAAGTCATTGATAAAAAAATAAAAATAAAATGTGCGGGGGTCCCCCCAAATTCAATTACCAGGCCCTTCAGGTCTGATATGGATATTAAGGGGAACCCTGTGTCAAATAAAAAAAAAATGACGTGGGGTTCCCCCCAAATATCCATACCAGACCCTTTATCCAAGCATGCAACCTGAAAGGCTGCAGGAAAAAAGGGGGGACGAGAGAGCGCCCCCCCTCCTGAACCCTACCAGGCCACATGCCCTCAACATGGGGAGGATGCTTTGGGGGTCTGTGACCCCTCAAAGCACCATGTCCCCATGTTGATGGGGACAAGGGCCTCATCCCCACAACCCTTGCCCGGTGGTTGTGGGGGTCTGTGGGCGGGGGCTTATCGGAATCTGGAAGACCCCTTTAACAAAGGGGACCCCCAGATCCCAGCCCCACCTATGTGAATTGGTAAGGGGTACATTGTACCCATACCATTTCACAAAGAAAGTGTAAACAATTGTAAAAAAACACACAGACACAGTTGGGAAAGTCCTCTATTAACCACTTAAGCCCCGGACCATTTGGTAGCTAGAGGACCAGAGGTGATTTCAGAATTTTGCACTGCGCTGCTTTAACTGTAAATTGTGCGGACATGCAATGTTTTACCGAAACAAAATTTGCGTCCTTTTCTTCCCACAAATAGAGCTTTCTTTTAATGGTATTTGATTGCCTCTGCGATTTTTATTTTTTGCGATATAAACGGAAAAAGAACGAAAAAAAATTCAAAAAATTATATTTTCTACTTTTTGTTATAAGAAAAATCGAATAAACTCAATTTTAGTCATACATTTAGGCCAAAATGTATTCAGCCACATGTCTTTAGTAAAAAAAAATGTCAATAAGCGTATATTTATTGGTTTGCGCAAAAGTTATAGCGTTTACAAACTAGGGTACATTTTCTGGAATTTACACAGCTTTAAATTTATGACTGCCTATCTCATTTCTTGAGGTGCTAAAATGGCAGAGCAGTACAAAACCCCCCCAAATGACCCCATTTTGGAAAGTAGACACCCCAAGGAAATTGCTGAGAGGCATGTTGAGCCCATTGAATATTTTTTTTTTGTCCCAAGTGATTGAATAATGGCAAAAAAAAAAAAGTTGTCACTAAATGATATATTGCTCACACATGCCATGGTTATATGTGGAATTGCACCCCAAAATACATTCTGCCGCTTCTCCTGAGTACGGGGATACCACGTGTGGGACTTTTTGGGAGCCTAGCCACGTACGGGACCCCGGAAACCAAGCACCGCCTTCAGGATTTCTAAGGGCGCAAATTTTTGATTTCACTCCTCACTACCTATCACAGTTTCGAAGGCCAAAAAATGCCAAAATAGCACAAAACCCCCCCAAATGACCCCATTTTGGAAAGTAGACACCCCAAGCTATTTACTGAGAGGCATGTTCAGTCCATGGAATATTTTATATTTTGCCACAAGTTGCGGGAATATGACACTTTTTTTTTTGTTGCACAAAGTTGTCACTAAATGATATATTGCTCACACATGCCATGGGCATATGTGAAATTACACCCCAAAATACATTCTGCTGCTGCTCCTGAGTACGGGGATACCACATGTGTGGGACTTTTTGGGAGCCTAGCCGCGTACGGGGCCCTGAAAACCAAGCACCGCCTTCAGGATTTCTAAGGGCACAAATTTTTGATTTCACTCCTCACTACCTATCAGTTTTGAAGGCCATAAAATGCCAAGATAGCCCAAAACCCCCACAAATGACCCCATTTTGGAAAGTAGACACCCCAAGCTATTTGCTGAGAGGCATGGTGAGTATTTTACAGCTCTCATTTGTTTTTGAAAATGAAGAAAGACATTTATTTTTTTATTTTTTTTAATTTTCAAAACTTTGTGACAAAAAGCGAGATCTGCAAAATACTCAACATACCTCTCAGCAAATAGCTTGGGGTGTCTACTTTCCTAAATGGGGTCATTTGGGGGGGTTTGTGCCATCTGGGCATTCCATGGCCTCCGAAACTGTGATAGGCAGTGAGAAGTGAAATCAAAAATTTACACCCATAGAAATCCTAAAGGCGGTGCTTGGTTTTCGGGGTCCTGTATGCGGCTAGGCTCCCAAAAAGTCTCACACATGTGGTATCCCCGTACTCAGGAGAAAAAACAGAATGTATTTTGGGGTGCAATTCCACATATAACCATGGCATGTTTGAGCAATATATAATTTAGTGACAACTTTTTGTAAATTTTTTTTTGTCATTATTCAATCACTTGGGACAAAAAAAAAATATTCAATGGGCTCAACATACCTCTCAGCAAATAGCTTGAGGTGTCTACTTTCCAAAATGGGGTCATTTGGGGGGGTTTTGAACTGTCCTGGCATTTTATGCACAACATTAGGAAGCTTATGTCACACATCATCCACTCTTCTAACCACTTGAAGACAAAGCCCTTTCTGACACTTTTTGTTTACATGAAAACATTTTTTTTTTGCAAGAAAATTATGTTGAACCCCCAAACATTATATATATTTTTAAAGCAAAGGCCCTACAGATTAAAATAGTGGGTGTTGCATTTTTTTTCCACACATTATTTGCGCAGCGATTTTTCAAACGCATTTTTTGGGGGAAAAACACACTTTTTTTATTTTTAATGCACTAAAAAACACTATATTGCCCAAATGTTTGATGAAATAAAAAATATGATCTTAGGCCGAGTACATGGATATCAAACACGACATGCTTTAAAATTGCGCACAAACGCGCAGCGGCGACGAACTACATTCATTTTTAAAAGCCTTTACAGGTTACCACGTTAGATTTACAGAGGAGGTCTACTGCTAAAATTACTGCCCTCGATCTGACCTTCGCGGTGATACCTCACATGCATGATGCAATTGCTGTTTACATATGACGCTAGACCGACGCTTGCGTTCGCCTTTGCGCAAGAGCAGGGGGGGACAGCGGTGCTTTTTTCTTTTTTTTTTTTTTATTATTTATTTTGCTTTTTTATTTTATTTTTAAACTGTTCCTTCCATATTTATTTATTTTTTACCATTTTTATTGTTATCTCAGGGAATGTAAATATCCCCTATGATAGCAATAAGTAGTGACAGGTACTCTTTTTTTGAAAAAAAATTGGGGGGTTAGACCCTAGATCTTTCCTCTGCCCTCAAAGCATCTGACCACACCAAGATCGGTGTGATAAAATGCTTTCCCAATTTCCCAATGGCGATGTTTATATCCGGGGGGGGGGACATTCCCTCCCACTGCTTGTAAAAGCAGTCTAGAGGCTAATTATCTGCTAGAATTGCTTTTACATGAAAGCCGGCCACTGGCTGAAAAGAATGATACCAAGATGATACCTAAACCCGCAGGCATCATTCTGGTATAAACATTCAAAGTCCAGCAACATACCAGTACGTTGCTGGTCCTTGTTGGACATGTATTGTAATCTTTTTTTTTCATGCAGCCTGTTGGCTGAACGAAAAAAAGAGATTGATCGGTGGGTATGCCCACCATTAGAATACCTCCCTTCATCCACCCACTTCTAATGATGGGCATATATGCCGAAGCATGGGGGCATCCTCCCGCAAAAAAGTTATGCCGCGTACACTCGGTCGGATTTTTCCACGGGCAAGCCTTCGTAGGAATTTCAACCATATGTACGCGGCATAAAAGGTTATGCCGCGTACACACGACCTGACTTTTCCACGGGCAAGCCTCCGTCGGAGTTTCAACCGTATATACGCGGCATTAGGAGCAAAATTGCTCCTCCGCCCCTGCTGCCCCCATGCTTCGGCATATATGCTCTTTTTTTTAACTGTGGTGGTGAAATCACCTCCTACAGCGTTGGAATCACGGCTTTATGTATCGTGGGAGCAAACGCTGTTGCTGTCAAGATAAAAAAATCCGCGATGCAACTGAATGGCGTACCTGCTAAGCAAATGATGGTTAACATTAAAACAAAGTAACATTACAGTACAACAGTAAGACCTTACCATACCATACCTGCAAAGCAAATACCAAAACAAAACCTAGTAAAAAATAAAACATTTTTTTAACGCAACCTGTGCCTAAAATATATATATGCCGGAGCATGGGGGCATCCTCCCGCAAAAAAGTTATGCCGCGTACACACGGTCAGACTTTTCCACGGGCAAGCCTCAGTTGGAATTTCGACCGTATATACGCGGCATTAGGAGCAAAATCGCTCCTCCGCCCCTGCTACCCCCATGCTTCGGCATATATGCTCTTTTTTTTAACTGTGGTGGTGAAATCACCTCCTACAGCGTTGGAGTCACGGCTTTATGTATCGTGGGAGCAAACGCTGTTGCTGTCAAGATAAATAGATCCGCGCTGCAACTGAATGGCGTACCTGAAAACAAAAAATTACATACCTGAAAAGCAAGCATGATAAAACATTGCAGAATAGAATACAGTAAAAAAGAGCAGAACAATAGAGGAGAAAATAGAGAGAGAGAGAGAGAGAGAACAATAAAACGACAACTATTTTTGTTTTTTTTATTTTATATTTTTTTTGTGTTTTGTTTTTTTACGTTTTTTTTTTCTTTTTTACACTTTTTTTTGTAACTTTAACAACTGTAATGGTTCGGGTCTCTCAAAATGTAATGGCATCTTGGGAGACCCTGTGTAAGTGTGTCCTAGTCTGTGAAATGCTGTACCCTACGCTAAAACTTCACTTTTGAGTGGTAGCGTTCAAAACATTCACCAAGGCAAAGACCAGGTTTGTCAGGACAGAGTGGACAAAAAACACGGGTGTCACGCCTAAATCCGCGCTTGCTACAGACACGACATCTTTTTTGGGGGGTTCGTTGGGTAGGGGTACTCGGGAGGGCATACGGATAATGCCTCTCATGCAGCCGGCTTACTGCATTTGGTTGGGAATGGTGAGGTGCAGAACCGCCTGGATACAGGAGTTCTGTGACTATCTCATTCTGGAATTTTAGAAGAGATAACGTCCCGCCTGAAGCTCTGTATAGCACATGAGCGTTCAGCAAAGCCAATTGGAATAAGGATAGAGACACTTTTTTGTACCAGCGTCTCGCCTTACGGTCAATTAGATACGGTGCCAACAACTGGTCGTTGAGGTCCACCCCTCCCATATTTTTGTTATATTCGTGGACACAGAGGGGTTTCTCCACAACACCAGTCGCCGTAGGAATTTGGACTGTCGTGTCTGCATGAAGAGAGGTAAGAAGGAAAACATTCTTATTGTCCCTCCACTTCATAGCGAGCAAGTTATTACACTTTACGCAGGCTCTCTCCCCCAGCCTAAGACGGGCATCTACAAGCCGCTGGGGAAAGCCCCGGCGATTAGGTCGCACGGTGCCACATGCTCCAATCTGATGCTCAAACAAGTGACTAAACAGTGGCACGCTCATGTAATAATTGTCCACATACAAGAGGTACCCCTTTCCGAATAAGGGTGACACCAAGTTCCACACTATCTTGCCAGTGCTCCCTATGTAATCCGGGCAGTTGACCGGCTCAAGCTGACTATCTTTTCCCTCATAAACCATAAAGCTCCATACATAGCCTGTTGCCCTGTCACAGAACTTATAGAGCTTGACCCCGTATCTGGCACGCTTGCTGGGAAGGTACTGCTTGAAAGCCAAGCGGCCAGAAAATTTAATCAAGGACTCATCAACGCAGACAACTTGATCGGGAATAAACAAGGCTGCAAAATGTTCGTTGAAGTGGTTTATGAGGGGCCGAATTTTATAGAGCCGGTCGTATTCAGGGTCCCCACGTGGACAACAAAGTTCATTGTCGTTGAAGTGCATGAACCGCAAAATCTGCTCGTATCGTGTCCTGGGCATGGAGGCAGAGAACACGGGCATGTGGTCAATTGGGTGCGTGGACCAATAAGCACGCAATGACGGGAATTTATGTGTGCCCATGTTGAGGGAAAGGCCCAGAAAGGTCTTAAAATCGGAAACCGTAATTGGTTTCCAATCTTTGGCAATTTTAGGCAACTGGGGGTTAGCGGCGATGAATTGACCAGCATATAAATTACTCTGGTCCACAATAGATCTATAGAGATCTTCCGTGAAAAACACCGAATAAAAATCAATTGGCATAAAATCAGCTGTTTCCACCTGAATACCGGGTTGGGCAGTGAATGGGGGAAGTACGGGTTCTGCAGAAGTGGTGGGGACCCAATCAGGATAGGCGAATTCTGCAGGAAGGGCACTATGGGCACGACGGGCCTGCCTTTGTCTTCTTGGAGGCAGCGGGACACTACTTGTGCTTGCCACCTCGCCAGCTTGAACTGCACTTATGGGACTCGCCACGTCACCACGTGATACTGCTGTGCTGGATGTATGCCCAGGCTGTACTAGGCCGCTGGTGCTTGCCAATTCACCAGAAGGAATAGCGGCGCTAGTACTACTCTGCTCCATGATACGAGAGACCTGCGGTTCTTGCTCCTCAACAACCTCAGAAGATCGGGATCGGGTACGCCTGACCTTAGCAGGGACCTCAACTTCGTCGTCAGAGCTATCTGACGTGGGGCCGCTGACGTCACTGTCTTCTACGGGAAGATATTCTGAGCCTGAATCTGACAGATGCGTGACCTCCTCTTCACTATCTGTCATGCTCAGAATCTCGTAGGCCTCTTTACTAGTGTACCTTCGTCTTGCCATTTTGGGCTCTAAATTTAGGGGTACACTAGTAAGATTCACAGGTAAAAAAAGCACCTGACTGTCAGCAAATGTATCAAATGCTACCAAAAAAACTGTTGGCGATCGCAGGGATCAGGACTGTCTCTGCGAACGCTGCACTTATGTGTGTTGTGTTTGGTAAGTGACAGTGATCGATCGATACTGCACTTGGGTGGGCTGGGCTGGGCGGAGGGGCTAAAAGCAGGTGCTAGCAGGTATCTGGGCTGATCCCGCTAACACTGCGGTTTTGGGAACCCTAAACCGCTGGGGACGCTAATATAGATCTGATCAGATACTATACCACTAAGGGAGGTGTATGCTTTGCGCGTGGTTGTTAGCGTTACTGGCACTAACCTGACGCTGCCTGGGGCGACGCAGACCCTCTCTGGCACTAACACCTAATTGATCTCACCCGCCGAGCGATCAGGGGGTTAAACCTTTATTGGGTTATATACGGCGGGTGCCCTGATGCTATAAAAAGCAAACTAACCAACCAGCGTCACCCGTAACCTTTATATGGTGATCACTGGTGAAAGGGTTGACTAGGGGCAATCAGGGGGTTAAAACCTTTATTAGGTTATATATGAGGGTACCTGACGCTATATAAAAACCTGACGGGTAACCTAAATAACTAAATAACTAACTGGCTAACCAGTGTCACCAGTAGTGTTCAGTGAACCCGAACTGTAAAGTTCGGGTCCGTACCAAACTTTAGCTTTTTCCCGAACCCGGACTTTGCGCAAAAGTCTGGGTTCGGGTTCGGCAATCTAATTACGCAGTTAGAAATGCTTCAGGGGCCAGCCAATCACCTTTTGATTAGCTGGTGTGCCCTTAGAAGCCATCATAGCCATGCCTACTAATGGCATGGCTGTGATTGGTCAGTGCAAGAAGTGACCCAGCTTCTATATAAGCTAGAGGCACACAGCACACGTCACTCTGCTTCAGAATAGATAGGGAGAGGATCTTGGCTGCTGCTGCTGTTGCTAATAGGGAGAGATTGTAAAATACATGAGGTAGTCCTGATTCTGCAATCTGAGGGAAAAGATAGAGAGATAGTGTAGTGTAGGGCCAGGTTCCTGTTGGTGCTTTCAGGGAGAGAGATATATTATATAGCAGTCCAGATTCAGAGATTAAAATCAGCGATCTGCATAGGTTTACCTGTTTGTGTTGCAGTGCACAGTCTTTTTACACTGCCATGAGCCCAGTGTCAGAGAAAATCTAACTTTTATCTGCAAGCTCAGTGCACCAGCACTGCATATATTACGTTGAGAGATACACCGTTTCCATACTGTGGGTGTATTCTGCTCTTTGAGAAAGATCCATTTAGGGAAAAAAAAAGGCACTTTATTGTGCTCTTTTCCAAAAGACCCATAGGGCAAAAAAAATAAAAAATTTGCATTTTATTTTGCTCGTGCAAAAAAAGCCCCGTTTAGGGCAAAAAAAATAAAAAATTGCACTTTAATGTACGCTTGCAAAAAGAGCCATTCAGGGCCACAAAAAATAGTTTGCAGTGTGTTATACATATGTGGAGGTGTGTGAAATAAACAATTTCTATATAGTTTTCTCCTACTGTGCTATACTAAAAAAACAACATTTTTTTTAATAGCATTTTCTGCAGTTCTGTAGCTGTGCGATTCAGCGGTTACGTACTGTGGGTGTGTTCTGCTCTTCCAAAAAACGCCATTTAGGGGCACAAAAAATAGTTTGCAGTGTGTTATACATATGTGGAGGTGTGTGAAATAAACAATTTCTATATAGTTTTCTCCTACTGTGCTATACTAAAAAAACAAAAAAATTTTTGAATAGCATTTTCTGCAGTTCTGTAGCTGTGCGATTCAGCGGTTACTTACTGTGGGTGTGTTCTGCTCTTCCAAAAAACGCCATTTAGGGGCACAAAAAATTGTTTGCAGTGTGTTATACATATGTGGAGGTGTGTGAAATAAACAATTTCTATATAGTTTTCTCCTACTGTGCTATACTAAAAAAACAACATTTTTTTTAAATAGCATTTTCTGCAGTTCTGTAGCTGTGCGATTCAGCGGTTATGTACTGTGGGTGTGTTCTGCTCTTCCAAAAACACCCATTTAGGGCAAGATCCTAAATTTGTAAAATATGCGGAGAAGGTCAAAGGGACGTGGTGGCCCCGGTCGTGGTGCTGCTGGTGGAGCTCCTGTTGCAGGGAGAGGACGTGGTGGATCTGTGCCAGATACACGCACAAGTGAAACACCTTCCTCAGGTGCGAGTAGACGACCGAGCCTGCGGCGGTATTTTGTCGCGCCTAATGAGGCTGTACGAATGTTTAGGCCAGGACCTTCACATTGTCTCCCACCCACTCTTCTGATGAAAGATCAGAGTTGGCACCTGAAACCCATGTCCATCAGTCTTTCACCTCACCCCCTTGCAAATCAGCCAAGCAGTCTGAGCCCCAAATCAAGCAGCAGTCTCTTCTGCTTTTCGATGACTCTGTTAGCAGGGTTTCCCAGGGCCATCCACCTAGCCCTGCCCCAGAAGTAGAAGAGATTGAGTGCACCGATGCCCAACCAGTTATGTTTCATGATGAGTACATGGGAGGACCATCGCAGTACGTCTCGGATGATGACGAAACACAGGTGCCAACTGCTGCTGCTTTCGCAATTGTGCAGACAGACAAGGAGGGCAGGGGTGAAGACTGGGTGGAAGATGATGTGGAGGACGATGAGGTCCTCGACCCCACATGGAATCAACGTTATGCAGGTGACCAGTGTAGTTTGGAGGAAGAGGCGGTGGTCGCACAGAGCCACCAGCACAGCAGAAGAGGGAGCAGGGTGCAAAAGCGGAGCGTCCGTCCCCTAGACAGTAAGTCTGCTACTGCCCAACGCAGCAAGGGACCGAGCACACCAAAGCCAGGTCCAAGGAGTTCCCTAGCGTGGCAGTTCTTCACACAATGTGCTGATGACAAGACACGAGTGGTTTGCACGCTGTGCAATCAGAGCCTGAAGCGAGGCATAAACGTTCTCAACCTGAGCACAACCTGCATGACCAGGCATCTAAGTGCAAAGCACGAGCTGCAGTGGAGTAGACACCTCAAAAACCAAGAAAGGTCTCTGGCTCCTCCTGCTTCCTCTTCTGCTGCAGTCTCAGCCTCTTCATCCACCTCTGTAGTGACAGTGGCACCTGCCACCCCGCAAAGAGAGGATCTGCCAGCAACACTACCACCTGGGTCACCAACCATCTCCACAATGTCCCATGGAAGCGTTCAGCTCTCTATCTCCCAAACATTGGAGCGGAAGAGGAAGTACCCCCCTAGCCACCCGCGATCTCTGGCCCTGAATGCCAGCATTTCAAAACTCCTGGCCTTTGAAATGCTGTCATTCCGTCTGGTGGAGACGCAGAGTTTTAAAAGCCTGAAGGCATTGGCTGTCCCACAGTACGTCGTGCCCAGCCGCCACTACTTTTCCAGGCGAGCCATCCCTTCCCTGCACAACCAAGTGGGGGACAAAATCAGGTGTGCACTGCGCAACGCCATCTGTGGCAAGGTCCACCTAACTACGGATGTGTGGACCAGTAAGCACGGTCAGGGACGTTATATCTCCCTAACAGCACACTGGGTAAATGCAGTGGCGGCTGGGCCTGAGGCAGATAGCAGTTTGGCGCATGTCCTTCCACCACCGAGGATTGCAGGGCGCTTCAGTTTGCCTCCTGTTGCTAACTCCTCCTACTCCGCTTCCTCATCCTCTACCGCCTCCTCATCCGGTCAGGGTAACACCTTCACCACCAACTTCAGCACAGCCAGGGGTAAACGACAGCAGGCAGTTTTAAAACTTTCCTGTTTGGGGGAAAAACCCCACACCGCGCAGGAGTTGTGGAGGGACATGGAACAACAGACCAATGAGTGGTTGCTGTCAGTGAGCCTCAAGCCCGGCCTGGTGGTGTGCGATAATGGGTGAAATCTCGTAGCAGCTCTGGGCCTAGCCGGTTTGACGCACATCCCTTGCCTGGCGCATGTGCTGAACTTGGTGGTCCAGAGGTTCCTTAAAAATTACCCCAATATGCCAGAGCTGCTGCAGAAAGTGCGGGCTGTGTGTGCGCACTTTCGGCGTTCTCACCCTGCTGCTGCTCGCCTGTCAGCGCTGCAGCGTAACTTCGGCCTTCCCGCTCACCGCCTCATATGTGACATGCCCACAAGGTGGAACTCCACCTTGCACATGCTGGCCAGACTGTGCGAGCAGCAGCAGGCGATAGTGGAGTTTCAGCTGCAGAAATCACGTGTGAGTCGCTCTGCGGAACAGCACCACTTCACCACCAATAACTGGGCCTCCATGCGAGACCTGTGTGCCTTGTTGCGCTGTTTCGAGTACTCCACCAACATGTCCAGTGCCAATGACGCCATTCTCAGCGTTACTATCTCAGTTCTATGCCTCCTTGAAAAAACGCTTCGGGCGATGATGGAAGAGGATGTGGCACAGGAGGATGAGGAGGAGGAGGAGGAGGAGGAAGCGGGATCATTTCAAAGGCTTTCAGGGCAGTCTTTCACAAGTGGCTACGAGGGTGGGTTCCTGCACCAACAAACGCAAGGTACACAATTGTCCGGCAGAAAGGGCACAGTTCTGGAGGATGACAAGGTGGAGGAGGAGATGGAGGAGGAGGAGGAGGAGCCATTTTCACAGCAGGGTGGCACCCAGACCAGCTCGTGGCCATCACTGGTGCGTGGCTGGGGGGATACAGAGGACACAGACGATACACCTCCCACAGAGGACAGCTTTTCTTTGCCTCTGGGCAGCCTGGCACACATGAGCGATTACATGCTGCAGTGTTTCCGCAATGACCGCCGAGTTGCTCACATTTTAACTGGTGCTGATTACTGGGTGGCCACCCTGCTGGATCCCCGTTACAAGGACAACGTACCGTCCTTAATTCCCTCACTGGAGCGGGATCGTAAGATGCGCGAGTACAAGCGCACGCTGGTAGACGTGCTGCTGGTGGCATTCCCACCTGACAGCGGGCGTATGGTGGAACCACAAGGCGAAGGCAGAGGAGGAGGAAGACGTCGCCAACGCAGCCGGGGCACCGGCAGCACCTCAGAAGGCAGGGTTAGCATGGCTGAAATGTGGAAAAGCTTTGTCAGCACGCCACAACAACCAGCACCACCAGCTGAGATGGAACGTCTTAGCAGGAGGCAGCATTTCACCAACATGGTTGAGCAGTATGTGTCCACAGGCCTACACGTACTGGATGACGGGTCTGCCCCCTTTAACTTCTGGGTCTCCAAATTGGGCACATGGCCTGAGCTTGCCCTTTATGCCTTGGAGGTGCTGGCCTGCCCTGCAGCCAGTGTATTATCTGAACGTGTATTTAGCATGGCAGGGGGCGTTATCACAGACAAGCGCAGCCGCCTGTCCAGAGCCAATGTGGACAAGCTCACGTTCATTAAAATGAACCAGGCATGGATCCCACAGGACTTGTCCGTACCTTGTGCAGAATAGACATGTATACCGGTGTTGTGACAAAAATTGTCCGGCCATCGGATTGTGTCCGGCCCATACTGCGAAGGCGCAGCGCTTGCGCAGTACAGAGGACAAGGAGATTCACAAAATCTCCAAAGATGAACGGTGCCTGCGCCGTGAGTGCAGGTTCAAGCCCCACCATCCAAGTAGACATACGGTAGCACATAGTAACAGGGCCCCTCACGGGCTCGGTTTCGATCGCCACGCTTCGAGCACGGCCTCACTTGGCTCGGCTTGAACCACAGATGGTGTGGCCTTCACCTGAACTCACCACGCTGGCGCCGTTCGTCTTGGGAGATTTTCGAAATCCCTTTGTCCTACATACTGAGCAAGCGCAGTACAGGGTGGACACTATTTGTCGGGGGACAGAATTCGACACATCATCGGCCTTACCCAGCCATTGTTGTATTTTTGAACCAGTGTTGGCTACCTCGTCCTCCTCCACCGCCGCTTCCACCTACACAGCCATATCCACCGCCACCTCAACCTCCTACTCCATATGGACCTCGTCCTCCTAGGTCAAGATTATAATTTTTATTTTATTTTTTTGTAGCGCACAGATCCTTTCCCCCTTACCTGCCTTTATTTTGTTGGCTCCTCGCAGGAGGGAGAAAGGCACACCGCTTTACCAGCCCGTACCCTCCTATATAAAGAGGTTGAGCGGTGTACTTGACGGGCCGTGTCCACAGCCGGAGTCAAAACTCCTCCAGAGGATGATTCTCACCTCTACTGTAGGTAGAGGCAAGTCCTTTAATTCCCAGTAAAGTCAATGTCCACACCAGCTGAAATTACAACTCTTATTCTCTCATGGCAAAATAAACTCTACTCGGATAGAAAAGGTTAGAGCAAAGAAACAGGACAGCTTAAGGTGTGGAGGAGGTCCAGGCACAAACGTAGCACATTCACTTCACTGCTTAGGTTTCTCAAACAGTTTTAGGTGCACGGTCTCTGCCACAGACCTTGAGGTTGGTCTCTGCCACAGACCGGGTGTACAAGGCCCCTGCCACGGACCTGGAGAACTTTGGTCTCTGCCACAGACCAGGGTGTATAAGGCCCCTGCCACGGGCCGGGTGAATAAGGCCTCTGATACAGTCAAGATGACCTTGAGCTTCTCCTTCTACGAACCTAGCCCATATCAAGGGGAAGACATCTCTCCAGGGAGTCAACAGACCCTTCCTTCACCGTGACTCCCGCATCGGTCCATCAGAATGATCCTCCCTTCCCTGGAACATGGTCCCCTACACGAGGCGGCACCCTAAGACTCCTCGACCCTTAGCGGACTCCAGACGAAGGCTCTGGACTCCAGGCTTTACTCCCGCACCTAGGCCTCCATACCCAGGGCAGCAGGAACTCCAGGATAGTACCTCACCCCGTGCTAAAGGTACCCGAGATGGAACAGGAACACATGCACCCAGGCCGAAGGCACCTGGGCGTGAACCCCACTGGACATCAGCCCCCAGGCCAAAGGTCTGCCCCTTTTATATGCTCTCCTGGCATGCACAGCAGGTTCCCCGCCCCGCTGTACTACTGCCAAGAGGGGACACAAAAGGCACAGCACTGTATCGGCGGTTCAACCCTAGCCTACCATGGCAGTGCCACCTGTAGGCCGCAGGGAACTGCACACCAATACTGTCCCCCGAGGACAAAATGGTCCATGAATCCTACAGAATTAGGGTGTTTGAGCCTATTTACCACTCAAACACTTCCCTTAAATTTAGCACCCCGCTACATTTTTATTTCAAAGTATTTTATTTTCCCACTAGCTTATCCATTAAATTGAATAATTTATTCCAGAAAGGGCGTATTCTGGGACATTCCCACCATATGTGTGGCATCGTGCCGTTGAGTTTCTGAGGTTCTTAATGACTTCCCGTTCCTCTTCTGCTGAAAAGGGGGCCTCCAGCATATTTTTTTATTTTTTTTATGTTATTTTAAGTTATTTCCCTATCCACATTTGTTTGCAGAGCACTTGCCATGCTCTTAACAACATTTTGCTGCCGTTTGCAGCCCTCTAGCCCTTTCCATTACTTTTTTAGAGCCTTTTTAGTCCTTAGAAGTCCGGGTCCCCATTGACTTCAATGGGGTTCGGGTTCGGGTCCGGGTTCGGGTTAAAGTTCGGTCCCGAACCCGAACTTTTTTCCGAAGTTCGGCCGAACCCGTCGAACCCGAATATCCAGGTGTCTGCTCAACTCTAGTCACCAGTAAAACTTATACGGTGATCACTGGTGAAAGGGTTAACTCTAGGGGCAATCAGGGGGTTAAAATAATATATGGGGGTACCTGACACTATAAAAACCTGCAACGAAACTAAAAATAAATAACTGGCTATCTAGGGCACCACCGGCACTAAATACAGCGATCGGAAATACGATTGCTTAGTGACGCTGGCGTTAGGGGGTGAAAGGGTTACCTGGGGGGCGATCAGGGGGTTAAACCTTTATTAGGGGGGGTTAGGGGGCTACCCTGGAACTAAAGGGGCCTAAACCTAACTGCCCTGCAACTTTTTACTATCACAGATGACACTAAATGCAGTGATCAGTAAAATAAATGATCACTGCAATCAGTGACACTGGGATTGGGGGCTGGGGGATGACCTGGGGGGTGATCTGGGGGTGACTGGGGGGTGCAAGTCTGCCTACGTGTACTGGTGTCAGTGGGCTGTTGGTGCACTTACTGTGAGATGTCTTCTCTCCTCGCGCCGGATCGAAAAGACCGACACGAGGAGAGATGACATCACTTCCTCTGCCTGTGTTTACATTTACACAGCAGAGGAAGCTTTTCATTCGCTGGGAGCGATAGCGAGGGGCTGTCCCCTCATCCCTGATTGCTCCCAAACCAATAACGGCCGCTCACTGTAAAGAAGGGGGGTCCGATCGGACCCCCCAACTATACAAAGGCGATCACGTAGATCTACGTGATTCTGCCTGTCCGTGCCATTCTGCCGACGTATAATTACAGTGGGCGGTCGTTAAGTGGTTAAAAAAAAAACCATTCCAGCGATGTAATCCAGTATCCCGTAGTGATCCGATGTCCAGCGCTGCAGTCTCCTCCAGTCTCCACTCAAAACCCCCATGACGTATGAGGGGGCGGGGTCACCCATCACATCATAGGGTAAGCCCCGGCTTTCCCCGCAAGCGGGGAAAGCCGGGGCTTATCCCTATGATCTGACAGGTGACCCCGCCCCCTCGTACGTCAGACCCCGCCTACGTCATTGGCTGAGCGGACCTGATGGGGAACGTGATTTATATTCCTCTGCAGTGTAATAAATGAATAGACCCCGCCCCTTATCACATTCCCCATCAGGTCCGCTCAGCCAATGACATAGGGGGGCGGGGTCACCTTCACTGGGTGTAAGGCTGAGCGGACCTGATGGGGAACGTGAGAAGGGGCGGGGTCTTCCAGATTCTGATAATCCCCCCGCCCGCAGACCACCACAACCACCAGGTAAGGGTTGTGGGGATGAGGCCCTTGTCCCCATCAACATGGGGACATGGTGCTTTGAGGGATCACAGACCACCAAAGCATCCTCCCCATGTTAAGGGCATGTGACCTGGTACGGTTCAGGAGGGGGGCGCTCTCTCGTCCCCCCCTCTTTTCCTGCGGCCTGCCAGGTTGCGTGCTTGGATAAAGGGTCTGGTATGGGTTTTTGGTGGGAACCCCACGCCATTTTTTTTTATTTGGCGCGGAGTTCCCCTTAAAATCTATACCAGACCTGAAGGGTCTGGTATGGATATTTGGGGGGAACCCCATGTAATTTTTATTTTAAATTTGACGCAGTGTTCTCCTTAACCACTTAACGACCGCCCACTGTAAATATACGTCGGCAGAATGGCACGGACAGGCACAATCACGTGCCGGTACGTGACTGCCTTCGTATGGGTGGGGGGTCCAATCGGACCCCCCTCCGGTACAGTGGGCGGCCGGGATCGCTTCGGGAGCGATCCGTGATGAGGGGGCCGCCATTCGATTCCGGCCACCCCCTCGCGATCGCTTCCGGCGAATCAAATGCTTCCTCTGTCTGTGTAATGTTTACACAGGCAGGAGGAAGTGATGTCATCCCTCATGCGGAGCTCACATATACCGAGCGCCGCATGAGAGAAGATGGCAGGTTAGTGCACAAACACTACACTGACACCAGGACACATAGGTACATAAATCGCCCCCCAGGCCCCCCCCAGCCCCCAGTCACAGTGTTACTGATTGCATTGACCATTTATTTAGTGATCACTGCAATCAGTGACATTTGTGACTGTAAAAGTGTCAGGTTTAGGTCCAGTGTAGCCCCCTAACCCCCCTAATAAAGGTTTAACCCCTTGATTGCCCCCAGGTAACCCTTTCACCCCCTAGCACCGCCGTCACTAAGCGATAATTTTTCTGATCGCTGTTTTAGTGTCGGTGATGCAGATAGGTAGCCAGTTATTTTTTTAGGTTCGTCGCAGGTTTTTATAGTGTCGGGTACCCCCATATATTACCTAATAAAGGTTTAACCCCTTGATCGCCCCCCCAGGTAACCCTTTCACCCGTGTCACTAAGCGATCGTTTTTCTGATCGCTGTCTTAGTGTCGGTGATACCGATAGGTAGCCAGTTATTTTTTTAGGTTCGCCGCAGGTTTTTATAGCGTCGGGTACCCCCATATATTACCTAATAAAGGTTTAACCCCTTGATCGCCCCCCCAGGGTAACCCTTTCACCCCTAGCACCGCTGTCACTAAGCGATCGTTTTTCTGATCGCTGTCTTAGTGTCGGTGATGCCGATAGGTAGCCAGTTATTTTTTTTAGGTTCGCCGCAGGTTTTTATAGTGTCGGGTAACCCCATATATTACCCAATAAAGGTTTAACCCCTTGATCGCCCCCCCAGGTAACCCTTTCACCCCCTAGCACTGCTGTCACTAAGCGATCGTTTTTCTGATCGCTGTCTTAGTGTCGGTGATGCCGATAGGTAGCCAGTTATTTTTTTAAGGTTCGCCGCAGGTTTTTATAGCGTCGGGTACCCCCATATATTACCTAATAAAGGTTTAACCCCTTGATCGCCCCCCCCAGGTAACCCTTTCACCTCCTTTTGCCAGTGTCACTAAGCGATCATTTTTCTGATCGCTGTCTTAGTGTCGGTGATGCCGATAGGTAGCCAGTTATTTTTTTTAGGTTCGCCGCAGGTTTTTATAGTGTCGGGTACCCCCATATATTACCCAATAAAGGTTTAACCCCTTGATCGCCCCCAGGTAACCCTTTCACCCCCTAGAACTGCTGTCACTAAGCAATCATTTTTCTGATCGCTGTCTTAGTGTCGGTGATGCCGATAGGTAGCCAGTTATTTTTTTTAGGTTCGCCGCAGGTTTTTATAGTGTCGGGTACCCCCATATATTACCCAATAAAGGTTTAACCCCTTGATCGCCCCCCAGGTAACCCTTTCACCCCCTAGCACTGCTGTCACTAAGCGATCGTTTTTCTGATCGCTGTCTTAGTGTCGGTGATGCCGATAGGTAGCCAGTTATTTTTTTAAGGTTCGCCGCAGGTTTTTATAGCGTCGGGTACCCCCATATATTACCTAATAAAGGTTTAACCCCCTGATTGACCCTAGTTAACCCTTTCACCAGTGATCACCATATAAGTGTTACGGGTGACGCTGGTTAGTTAGTTTGCTTTTTATAGTGTCAGGGCACCCGCCGTATATAACCCAATAAAGGTTTAACCCCCTGATCGCCCGGCGGGTGATATCAATTAGGTTTTAGCATCAGAGAGGGTCTGCGTCACACCCCAGGCAGCGTCAGGTTAGTGCCAGTAACGCTAACACCCACGCGTGAAGCATACACCTCCCTTAGTGGTATAGTATCTGAACAGATCAATATCTGATCTGATCAGATCTATACAAGCGTCCCCAGCAATTTAGGGTTCCCAAAAACGCAGTGTTAGCGGGATCAGCCCAGATACCTGCTAGCACCTGCGTTTTGCCCCTCCGTCCAGCCCAGGCCACCCAAGTGCAGTATCGATCGATCACTGTCACTTACAAAACACAACACACATAACTGCAGCGTTCGCAGAGACAGGCCTGATCCCTGCGACTCCAGTGCTGTAGGAGGTGATTTCACCACCACAGTTAAAAAAAAAAACATATATGCCGAAGCATTGGGGCAGCAGGGGCGGAGGAGCGGAGGAGCGATTTTGCTCCTAATGCCGCGTACATACGGTCGAAATTCCGACGGAGGCTTGCCCGTGGAAAAGTCCGACCATGTGTGTGCGGCATAACTTTTGCGGGAGGATGCCCCCATGCTTCGGCATATATAAATGGTGCATGTATGCCCATCATTAGAAGTGGGTGGATGAAGGGCGGTATTCTAATGGTGGGCATACCCACGATCAATCTCTTTTTTCGTTCAGCCAACAGGCTGCATGAAAAAAAAGATTACAATACATGTCCAACAAGGACCAGCATGTTGCTGGTTTTGAATGGTTATACCAGATTGATGCCTGCGGGTTTAGGTATCATCTTGGTATCATTCTTTTCAGCCAGCAGCCGGCTTTTATGTAAAAGCAATCCTAGTGGCTAATTAGCCTCTGGACTGCTTTTACAAGCAGTGGGGGGGAATGCCCCCCGGATATAAAAAGCGCCATTGGGAAATTGGGAAAGCATTTTATCACACCGATCTTGGTGTGGTCAGATGCTTTGAGGGCAGGGGAAAGATCTAGGGTCTAATAGACCCCAGTTTTTTCAAAAAAAGAGTACCTGTCACTACCTATTGCTATCATAGGGGATATTTACATTCCCTGAGATAACAATAAAAATGATAAAAAAAAATATATGGAAGGAACAGTTTAAAAATAAAATAAAAAAGCAAAATTAATAATAAAAAAAAAAAAAAAAAAGCACCCCTGTCCTGCCCTGTTCTTGCGCAATGGCGAACACAAGCGTCGGTCTGGCGTCATATGTAAACAGCAATTGCACCATGCATGTGAGGTATCACCGCGAAGGTCAGATCGAGGGCAGTCATTTTAGCAGTAGACCTCCTCTGTAAATCTAACGGGGTAACCTGTAAAGGCTTTTAAAGGCTTTTAAAAATGTATGTAGTTTGTCGCCAATGCGCGTTTGTGTGAAATTTTAAAGCATGTCGTGTTTGGTATCCATGTACTCGGCCTAAGATCATCTTTTTTATTTCGTCAAACATTTGGGCAATATAGTGTGTTTTAGTGCATTAAAATTACAAAAAGTGTATTTTTTCCCAAAAAATGCGTTTGAAAAATCGCTGCGCAAATACTGTGTGGGAAAAAAAAATGCAACACCCACCATTTTAATCTGTAGGGCCTTTGCTTTAAAAAATATATAATGTTTGGGGGTTCAACATAATTTTCTTGCAAAAAGAAATATGTTTTCATGTAAACAAAAAGTGTCAGAAAGGGCTTTGTCTTCAAGTGGTTAGAAGAGTGGATGTAAGCTTCCTAATGTTGTGTATAAAATGCCAGGACAGTTCAAACCCCCCCCCCCAAATGACCCCATTTTGGAAAGTAGACACCCCAAGCTATATACTGAGAGGCATGTCAAGTCCATTGAATATTTTATATGTTAACACAAGTTGCGGAAAAAAGACAATTTATTTTTATTTTTATTTTTTTGCACAAAGTTGTCACTAAATGATATATTGCTCAAACATGCCATGGGCATATGTGGAATTACACCCCAAAATACATTCTGTTGCTTCTCCTGAGTATGGGGATACCACATGTGTGAGACTTTTTGGGATCCTAGCCGCGTACGGGACCCCAAAAACCAAGCACTGCCTTCAGGCTTTCTAAGGGTGTAAATTTTTGATTTCACTCCTCACTGCCTATCACAGTTTCGGAGGCCATGGAATGCCCAGATGGCACAAACCCCCCCCAAATGACCCCATTTTGTAAAGTATACACCCCAAGCTATTTGCTGAGAGGTATGGTGAGTATTTTGCAGATCTCGCTATTTGTCACAAAGTTTTGAAAATTGAAAAAAAAAAATTTCTTTCTTCATTTTCAAAAACAAATGAGAGCTGTAAAATACTCACCATGCCTATCAGCAATCAGCTTGGGGTGTCTACTTTCCAAAATGGGGTCATTTGGGGGGGTTTTGTGCTATTTTGGCATTTTATGGCCTTCGAAACTGTGATAGGTAGTGAGGAGTGAAATCAAAAATTTGTGCCCTTAGAAATCCTGAAGGCGGTGCTTGGTTTTTGGGGTCCCGTACGCGGCTAGGCTCCTAAAAAGTCCCACACATGTGGTATCCCCGTACTCAGGAGAAGCAGCAAAATGTATTTTGGGGTGAAATTCCACATATAACCATGGCATGTGTGAGCAATATATCATTTAGTGACAACTTTTTGTAATTTTTTATTTATTTTTTTGTCATTATTCAATCACTTGGGACAAAAAAAAATATTCAATGGGCTCAACATGCCTCTCAGCAATTTCCTTGGGGTGTTTACTTTCTAAAATGGGGTCATTTGGGGGGGTTTTGTGCTATTTTGGCATTTTATGGCCTTCGAAACTGTGATAGGTAGTGAGGAGTGAAATCAAAAATTTGCGCCCTTAGAAATCCTGAAGGCGGTGCTTGGTTTTCGGGGGCCCGTACGCGGCTAGGCTCCAAAAAAGTCCCACACATGTGGTATCCCCGTACTCATGAGAAGCAGCAAAATGTATTTTGGGGTGAAATTCCACATATAACCATGGCATGTGTGAGCAATATATCATTTAGTGACAACTTTTTGTAATTTTTTAATAATTTTTTGGTCATTATTCAATCACTTGGGACAAAAAAAAAATATTCAATGGGCTCAACATGCCTCTCAGCAATTTCCTTGGGGTGTTTACTTTCTAAAATGGGGTCATTTGGGGGGGTTTTGTGCTATTTTGGCATTTTATGGCCTTCGAAACTGTGATAGGTAGTGAGGAGTGAAATCAAAAATTTGCGCCCTTAGAAATCCTGAAGGCGGTGCTTGGTTTTCGGGGGCCCGTACGCGGCTAGGCTCCAAAAAAGTCCCACACATGTGGTATCCCCGTACTCATGAGAAGCAGCAAAATGTATTTTGGGGTGAAATTCCACATATAACCATGGCATGTGTGAGCAATATATCATTTAGTGACAACTTTTTGTAATTTTCTTTTTTTTTGTCATTATTCAATCACTTGAGACAAAAAAAAAAATATTCAATTGTCTCAATATGCCTCTCAGCAATTTCCTTGGGATGTCTACTTTCCAAAATGGGGTAATTTGGGGGGGGGGGTTGTACTGCCCTGCCATTTTAGCACCTCAAGAAATGAGATAGGCAGTCATAAATTAAAAGCTGTGTAAATTCCAGAAAATGTACCCTAGTTTGTAGACGCTATAACTTTTGCGAAAACCAATAAATATACGCTTATTGACATTTTTTTTACTAAAGACATGTGGCTGAATACATTTTGGCCTAAATGTATGACTAAAATTGAGTTTATTCGATTTTTCTTATAACAAAAAGTAGAAAATATCTATTTTTTTTCCAAATTTTCAGTCTTTTTCCGTTTATATCGCAAAAAATTTAAATCGCAGAGGCAATCAAATACCATTAAAAGAAAGCTCTATTTGTGGGAAGAAAAGGACGCAAATTTCGTTTCGGTACAACATTGCATGTCCGCACAATTTCCAGTTAAAGCAGCGCAGTGCAAAATTCTGAAAACACCTCTGGTCCTTTAGCTACAAAATGGTCCGGGGCTTAAGTGATTAATATCCATACCAGACCTGAAGGGCCTGGTAATGGAATTTGGGGGGACCCCCATGCATTTTTTTTATCAATGACTTTTCTCTGCATTGCCGGGAGCTGACAATTCATTATAGCCGCGAGTGCTTTTAAATTACTGTATTTATTGGCGTATAACACTCACTTTTTTACCCTAAAAATAGAGGGTAAACTGTGCCTGCGTGTTATACGCAGGGGGCTGTGGAAAGTTTTTTTCTTGAAACTTCCCTCTTAAAGTTAGGGTGCGTGTTATACGCTTGTGCGTGTTATACGCTTGTGCGTGTTATACGCCAATAAATACGGTACTTTTTTCCTTCAGAAATGACACTTTGTGCAGGGACAGTTCTAAGCACGGGAAACAAGCGCTGCTTTACAGGCATATTATAGACACACACCAGGTAGGAAATTCAAAGGAATATTTCACTTTTATTGTTTCACTTTAAGCATTATTAAAATCACTGCTCCCGAAAAAACTTCAGTTTTTAAAACTTTTTTTTGCATTGATACATGTCCCCTGGGGCAGGACCCGAATCCCCAAACCCTTTTTAGGACAATAACTTGCATATTAGCCTTGATAATTAGCACTTTTGATTTCGAACGTTCGAGTCCACTGTATTTAATAGGGTTCTAAAGTTTGCGCAAACTTTAGGTCTGTTCGCAGGTTCTGGTGCGAACCGAACCGTGAGGTGTCCGGCTCATCCCTAATTAGCAGTAATCAGCATGGATTCATGAAGAATTTTTCTTGCCAAACCAATCTATTCACCTTCTATGAGAAGGTGAGCTGCCATCTAGATAAAGGAAGGCCCGTAGACGTGGTGTATCTGGATTTTGCAAAAGCATTTGATACAGTTCCCATAAACGTTTACTGTACAAAGTAACGTCAGTTGGCATGGACCATAGGGTGAGTAAATGGATTGAAAACTGGCTACAGGGGCGAGTTCAGAGGGTGGTGAAAAATGGGGAGTACTCAGAATGGGTAGTGGTGGAAAGTGGAGTCCCCCAGGGTTCTGTCCTGGGACCAATCCTATTTAATTTATTCATAAAGGTCCTGGAGAATGGGATAAACAGTTCAATCTCTGTATTTGTGGACAATACTAAGCTAAGCACTCACTGGGGGGAGAACCTCAGGTGGAATCTAGGATGGAAAAGGACCTGGGGGTCCTAGTAGATGACAAGCTCAGCAATGGCATGCAATGCCCTGCTGCTGCAAGCAAAGCAACCAGAATATTGGCAAGCATTAAAAAGGGGATTAACTCCAGAGATAAAACGATAATTCTCCCACTCTACAAGACTCTTGTCCGGCCGCACCTGGAGTATGCTGTCCAGTTCTGGGCACCAGTTCTCAGGAAGGATGTGCTAGAACTAGAGAGAGTCCAGAGAAGGGGAACAAAATGAATAAAGGGTCTGGGGACATTAGTTATAATCCAGTTATAATCCAGGGTTCACTCGATCGCCTCTCGGGTGATCAGGAATTTTTTCCCCTGCGGTAGCAATTGACCTAGGCTCAGCTGGGGTTAGGTCAGTTTTGGTCCCATCACCTTAATTTTTTACCATCATCACCATCATCACCATTAGCATCATCATCATCATCATCATCATCATCATCACCACCCTATCATCAGCTGCATCTTCAGGATCATCATCACCTCATCCTCATCGTCGCTTCATCAGTATTATCATTGCATCATTCCATCACCATCATCTTTTTCCCACCATGTGCAACTTTAAATACTCAGCGGACACCCTCCACAGTCTAAGGAATACCGCCTCAACACTACCAACTTCCACCCAAAAAATACTATGAAAAGAACAACTTCTAAAGATCAATCAACAATCGACCATCAAAAACAGGAAGGCACCACTTCAACTACAACACTTATCATGCGCCCTGATCAACACCAGATTTGCAGTCAAGCACAGACAGGAAATCCACGACTTCATCACCCAAAACGACACAGATTGCCTCTTTATCACGGAAAGCTGGCTAACACCTGACTGTAACACCATCCTAACAGAATTGGTACCTGAGAACTGCTGCATCCTAACCGAGCATAGAATAGGATAAAGAGGAGGAGGCCTAGCAGTGATCTTCAAAACCCACGACTTTAATGGAGACACACACTCTGTATCTTCAAACAACACCCCACGACACCGTCCACATACTGCTATGCTACAGACCACCCTTCACTGAATTAATCTCAACATACACCTTGAAAACCAAAAACTTTTTGTTACTCGGGGACTTCAACCTCTTGGCTAACTCCACCCAGGACCCACCTCCTGCATCAACCAACTGGAAGAACTAGGTCTGCAGCAACTGATAAAAGCCCCCATGCATGGCTCAGGTCACATTCTTGATCTCATCTTCAAACAAAATATGGACATCAACACACTGGACAACATGCCTTTACCATGGACGGACCACCGCACTATCAAATTTAAAATCACCACCAACACCATCTGCCAAAACCGAAACACTCAATAACAACACACTGGACAAGATCTCAGAAGAAACTACACTCTTCAAAACCACACTATCAAAAAACATAAGAATGCTAAATCAAAACCAATCAACGGAACAAAAACTCAACTCCTTAAACAAAGCATTACTATAAACAGCAGACACAGTCGCTCCGAAACGTAGAGCACTCATCTGCAAAAACAATTCAGGCTGGTTTAATGACACTCTTACTTTACTGAAGTAAGAACGCATAAGAGCTGAAGGAGCCTGGAGAAAAAACCCAACAAAGGAAAACCACACAAACTACAAAGCACTCACTAATACAGTAAATACCACAAAGCAATATTCAAGGCAAAAAAATAAATAAAATTTCTCAAACATCATCTCAAAAGCCCTAAACCGACCTCGTGAACTTTTCAAGCTAGTCGCTCAGACTATGAACCCTACCTGCCTAGAACCTCCAGCAAACAAAACTCAAGAATTCTGTAATGAGCTATCAGATTTTTTTATCAACAAAATCAAAAATATTTGCTAAATAATTCAACAGAAAAAAACAACCAACCTCACTCAGCCAAAGCAAGAAGAAGAAATCAATACAAACATTATACAATCGATAAAAATTTTGCTGGTCCCGATCACCATCGACACCACCAAAAACATCATCAGAAGCCTCAGAGACAGCACATCACCAAATACATAATTTCTACAAAACTCCTGAAAGAATGTACCGACATCTTAGCACCCACCATAACACATCTCGTAAACCAATCATTCAAAGAAGGTATTGTTCTGATCCCCCTCAGCAAGGCATAATCAAACCCCTCCTAAAGAAACCCAACCTCGACCCCAAAGACCCAAACTGCCGCAGACCGGTAACAAGTCTTAACACCTTCTCCAAGAGAAAGCAGTAGTACAACAGCTACAACTACATTTGAACACCCACAAACTCTTGGACCCACTACAATCAGGCTTCCGCCCAGGCCATGGCACAGAAAAAGCACTTCTCAAAATATGGGATGACGCCCTTGAAGCAGCAGATGACGGAGAATCATGTCTCCTGGTGCTGCTGGATCTCAGTGCAGCGTTCGACACTGTAGACCACAAAACTCTACTCATTCGCCTTAAATAAGTAGCAGGAGTCACAGACTCAGATCTACCCTGGTTCGCATCCTTCCTAGAAAATCGTTCCCAGACAGTGAAACTAGGAGCCTTCACCTCTGAAACTCGCGCAATTTATTGCGGAGTCCCTCAAGCATCACCCCTGTCACCCATGCTCTTTAACATCTACCTCCGCCCACTCCTCAAAATAATCAGCAAACAGGACCTGTGCAACCACTCATACGCTGACGACACTCAACTCTACTTTCGCATTACCGGAAAAAAAGACCTATATCTTGGACTAGAAAAATGCCTCAGATTGATCGATGATTGGATGACTGAGAGCTCCCTCAAACTCAATAGATCCAAAACAGAACTTCTTCTCCTCCACGCAAACGAAAAGAAAAAAGCTAAGACTTCATGGTGTCATGGATATGCAGTAGTGTTTGTCTGTCAGCTTACCTTCCTTCCCATGTGTTCATCTTAGAGGCCTGAGCCCTTTCACCTGGCTTCCTTTATAATCTCCTCCCAGCCTGACTCCACCCCAGGCCCTATCACAGAACACTATATTAACCTGTGCACTGCAAGCCTGCTTTGCTGATCAACGTGTTTGTTAGGCATTGTGTGTTTGGGTTCCTGCCTGCCGTGTGCTACGTCTGTCTCTCTGTTACGTTATTGGCTTGTCCCCGACCATCCCTGTCTGCTCGTGACCCTTGACCTTCGGCTCGTTCTTCGTTATCCTTGTCTGCTTGTGGCCCCTGACCTTCGGCTTGTTATTCGGTTCTCTCTATCGTGTGTTGCTGCTTCCCCTTATCCTACGGGGCGTGAGCTAGGAAACTCCAGGGGCCGCGACCTGGTCCCAGCCTGCAGCGTAACATCCTCACCACTAGAGGCCCTGGAGAAGACCAGCTGGGTCTTAGACTCCGCGCCCTGGGGAATCTTGGCTCTCGCTTCCGTTGGGATCCCGGTTGTGCTCCTCTGGTCCCGCTTTCCACAACCACCCAGTTTCCTATCCACAGAAGCCAGCCATAGGGTTCACTACCTCGCGGTGCACTCCTGTCCCCCTACGGTGTGCATCTGTCACCTGGCCACAGGTGACCCTGACAGTTTGATCAGCCATGAACCCGGCTGACATCCTGCTACCCGCGGATGATCCATTGCAGGGCATAGTTTGCAGACTTGAAACCCAGGAATCGAATCAGACTCAGGTGATGCGATTCCTCCAGGATCTGGCTTCTCGCTTCGAGCAGCTTCAGGCCTCCTTGGGAACCCTGAATCCGCAACCTCAAATACAATCAGCGGCTGCACCTATTGCACCAGTCGCAGCCACACACTCACTACAACTGCCAGCTCCGTCCCGTTTCTCTGGGGACTCCAAGGCCTGCAGGGGGTTCCTTAGCCAATGCACGATTCATTTTGAGCTCCAGCCCCAAAACTTCCTGTCTGATCGGGCTAAGGTAGCCTATATCATTTCCCTCCTCTCTGGTGAAGCTTTAGCCTGGGCAGCCCCTCTGTGGGAACTGAATGATCCAGTGGTTTCTAGCCTGTCTGGCTTCTTGAAACTTTTTCGGAATATCTTCGAAGAACCGGCTCGTGTCTCTTCAGCGGCCAGCGCCCTTTTACGTCTCCGCCAAGAGTCTGCTTCTGTGGGACAGTATGCCCTTCATTTCCGCATACTGTCGGCTGAGTTGAGCTGGAACAATGAGGCCTTAGTCGCAACCTTTTTGCATGGCCTGTCTGATAGAGTGAAGGATGAATTAGCAGGAAGAACCATCCCCACTGATCTGGCCGGCGTTATCTCCTTGTGTAACCAGATCGATATTCGCTTTCAGGAGAGGACCTTAGAAAAGCAACGCCAGCACTCCTTGGTTCTTAGTCAGCCTGAGCTCCCCTCTCTTCGACCCGTAGAGCATCTCCTACCAGCTGAGGAACCCATGCAGCTGGGTCGGACCAGGCTATCCCCCGAGGAACGTGCTAGGCGCAGAACTCTTGGTCTGTGTCTTTATTGTGGGGGCAAAGGTCATTTTCGTGACACTTGCTCTCTTTGTCCAGAAAAACGTTCGGGTCCACTTCATCTGGAAAGTGGAGTATTGGACCCAGAAATATCACCTTCCCCTTCTCGTCTTCTGCTTTCTGTGTTCCTTCATGTTGGTGCTTCTTCTCATTCGGTCTCAGCATATCTGGATTCCGGAGCCGCTGGTAATTTCATGGACTGGGAAATCGCATCGTCCATGAGACTTACTCTTTTGCCCCTCACCACGCCATTGGTGGTCTTGGCGATTGATGGTACTGTTCTCCCAGGGGGACCTATCCGCTTCCAGACCCTCCCTGTTAAGATGTCGGTAGGGACACTCCACCAGGAGTGGATATCCTTCCTTATCTTACCCAAGGCCTCAACGCCTATAATTTTGGGTCTCCCATGGTTACAGCTCCATTCTCCGCATGTGGACTGGACTACTGGACAGATTCTGGCTTGGGGTCCCTCCTGTTCCTCGTCCTGCCTACCCAAGGTTGCCCCCTGTGAATCTGAGCCGGTCATTCATTCCAGGTTGCATAACCATTTACATTCCTCTGTCCCTAACCACCCTTGGACGCACAGCCAGGCTAGCTTGTCTACAAGTCCTGCAGTCGCTACGTCTTGCGATGCGATTCAGGTAGTCGCTACACCTGACTCAGCTATTCACTCTGCCTCTGTACTAGTTATGCCAGTCCAGCCCATGCCCAGTGAGCCTCCTACTTTTTCTTGTTCGGGACATTCTGCTTGTCCTTCAGCTATTCAGCTTGACTCCGGCGACATGTCACCTTCTAACCAACCTGACTTCAGGGTTCCACTGTCATCTGCCCAGTCTGATGGTCCTGTGCAAGATGACCAGTTCCCCTTTAAGGGTCTAGGGGACCCTCCTCAGATTCCTGTTGATCCTCTCATGCCCTTGCTTATTCCTAAAGAGCCTTTGGTCCTCAATAGATCTTCTTGTCATCTCCCTACCTCGTTTTCGGTCTCTGAGGATAATCTTAAGTACGAGGTTAGACAAGTTCTGGATTCTCGGCTCTGCAGAGGCATTCTTCAGTACCTTGTGCATTGGAGAGGTTTTGGTCCTGAGGAGGCGTCTTGGATCGCTGCATCTGATGTCGCTGCACCTCATCTGTTGAGAAGGTTTCATCAGAGATTTCCCTTTAAGCCTGGGTCCAGGCGGGGGAGGGGCCATAAGAGGGAGGGTACTGTCATGGATATGCAGTAGTGTTTGTCTGTCAGCTTACCTTCCTTCCCATGTGTTCATCTTAGAGGCCTGAGCCCTTTCACCTGGCTTCCTTTATAATCTCCTCCCAGCCTGACTCCACCCCAGGCCCTATCACAGAACACTATATTAACCTGTGCACTGCAAGCCTGCTTTGCTGATCAACGTGTTTGTTAGGCATTGTGTGTTTGGGTTCCTGCCTGCCGTGTGCTACGTCTGTCTCTCTGTTACGTTATTGGCTTGTCCCCGACCATCCCTGTCTGCTCGTGACCCTTGACCTTCGGCTCGTTCTTCGTTATCCTTGTCTGCTTGTGGCCCCTGACCTTCGGCTTGTTATTCGGTTCTCTCTATCGTGTGTTGCTGCTTCCCCTTATCCTACGGGGCGTGAGCTAGGAAACTCCAGGGGCCGCGACCTGGTCCCAGCCTGCAGCGTAACATCCTCACCACTAGAGGCCCTGGAGAAGACCAGCTGGGTCTTAGACTCCGCGCCCTGGGGAATCTTGGCTCTCGCTTCCGTTGGGATCCCGGTTGTGCTCCTCTGGTCCCGCTTTCCACAACCACCCAGTTTCCTATCCACAGAAGCCAGCCATAGGGTTCACTACCTCGCGGTGCACTCCTGTCCCCCTACGGTGTGCATCTGTCACCTGGCCACAGGTGACCCTGACACATGGACACCACCCACCATCCAGATCATTACCCCGAGCACCAAAGTCAAAAGTCATCTTTGACTCTGAGATGTCGATGTATGCACAAATAAGATCAGTAGTCAGCTGATCTCACCATCTCCTCCGCCTGCTGCGTAGACTCATCCCCTTCATCCCAGAAGAGGACATAGCAGTAGTAGTTGGAACAATCATCAATTCCCGACTCGACTACACAAACTCCCTCTACACAGGACTACCTAAATACCAGATTTCCGCCTACAAGTCGTCCACAACATGGCAGCCAGACTGGTAACGGGTAAAAAACCCTGGGGATCCATCACCCCTTCCCTGAGGACCCTTCATTGGCTAACCGTAAAGGATCGGGTCACATTCAAGACCCTCTGTCTCACCCACAAGTGCACACAAGGAAACACTCCTCAATACTTGTAAGAGAAAATAAAACACTACACCCCCAATCGCATTCTCTGATCAACCAACCAAAACCTCCTCCACATCCCCAAGTCCCGCTACAAATCGAAGAGAGAACAAAGATTTGAAGTCCAATGACCACGGCTATGGAACGCTCTACCCATAAACATCCGCATGGAAGAAAACCATTGGGCCTTCAGGAAAAAACTTAAGACCCACCTCTTCTGAAGGATCAGGACGACACTGGTGGAAATAAGCGCCTTGAGGCGATTAGGTTCGCATTTGCAGCGCTATACAAGTTATTCACTCACTCACTCACTCATAAGGAAAGGTTTTGAGCACTGAACTTGTTCTCTCTGGAGAAGAGATGCTTGAGAGGGGATATGATTTCAATGTACAAATACCATACTAGTGACCCCACAATAGGGAATTCAATAAGACACGCGGCCATTCACTAAAATTAAAAGAAAAACGGTTTAACCTTAAACTGCATAGAGGGTTCTTTACTGTAAGAGTGGTTAGGATGTGGAATTCTCTTCCACAGGCAGTGGTTTCAGCGAGGAGCATCGATAATTAAAAAAAAACTATTAGATAAGCACCTGAACTACCACAACATACAGAGATATACAATGTAATACTGACATAAAATCACACACATAGGTTGGACTTGATGGACTTGTGTCTTTTTTCAACCTCGCCTACTATGTAACTAAGACAGGAGGATTGGAGCGAAGGGGTGGAAATAAAGCGGCTAAATTATGGAAAGAGGGACAGGGGGCTTTAAATGCTGTAGCCCCTACGCAAGATGATGGCGGACTTTCACACCAAATACAGAGTGGTAAATCTATAAATGAGAAGGCTAAAGAAGCTGAATCTGTTAAACTTGTAAAATTTGCATTGACATCAAAAGATGAAAGTGAAAATAAAATGCCACAGCATGACGTTAGCCAAGAATTGGACATTTCTTGCACCAACAATGTCACTTTGCATGAACACTCAGACCAATTGATACGTGAAGTGGAAGAAATGGATAAAAGCGTAAAACTGCATATTGATAAACAGCCAAATGATACACAAATAATAACAGCATCAATAACACAATTAGAGCCTACACTAGTAGATGTATTAAAAGTGATACAACAATGGCAGAGCTCTATAGGCAACTTAACCGGGCAAGTACAGGGACTTAAAGAATAATTTATTTTTATATGCCAAGATGTACAGAAAATAAGGGAACGAACGTCTGTCTTGGAAGATCATGTTAAAGAATTAGAGGACTCAACCATTGGGTAAAGATAAATAAATACAGTGTGGCGCTGTGAAAGAAGTGGAAAGTCCCACTTCGTATATACCATATAATAGTGATATAATGAATAGACGTAAATACCGGTAATATCAAAAAATTCTAAACATTTTTGATATTATATCTATATCGACAAATAATGTGATGAAGCAGTGATATCCTAAGGGAACACAACAACAATAAAGTCTGTGTATCTTAGAGTGCACAAAAACAGCAAATGATCAAAATAAATACTCTGATCATGACCGAAAAAAATTTGCATAGAGTCCAATATAAATATATAAATGAGTGAAAAACCAGTGCTTGTGAGACTTCACAGGTGAGTATCAAGTCTTAAGCGGACATAAATCATACATAAAGTTCATAAGGCATGTTGAGGGCATATGGCCTGGTATGGTTCAGGAGGGGGAGCGCTCTCTCTTCGCCCCTCTTTTCCTGCCGCCTGCCAGGTTGCGTGCTCGGATAAGGGTCTGATATGGATTTTTGGGGGGAACCCCACACCATTTTTTTTTTATTTTGGTGCAGGGGTTCCCCTTAAAATCCATACCAGACCTGAAGGGTCTGGTATGGATTTTGAGGGGGACCCCACACCAGTTTTTTTTTTAAATTGGCGCAGGGTTTCCCTTAATATGCATACAAAACCTGAAGGGGCTGGTAATGGAATTTGGGGGGAACCCCTGCTGGGTTTTTTTTATTTTGTTTCGGGGTTCACCTTAATATACATACCAGACCCAAAGGGCCTGGTAATGAACTGGGGGGAACCCCTGCTGTTTTTTTTTCAATGACTTTTATCTGTATTGCCAGGACCCGACAATTCATTAATAGCCGCGAGTAGTTTTAAATGACTTTTTTTAGAAATAACATTTTGTGCAGGGACAGTTCTAAACACGGGAAACATGCGCTACTTTACAGGCATACTATAGACACCCCCAGGTACGAAAGTTAAAGGAATATTTTACTTTTATTTTTTCACTTTAAGCATTATTAAAATCACTGCTCCCGAAAAAACTGCAGTTTTAAAAACTTTTTTTTGCATTGATACATGTCCCCTGGGGCAAGACCCAGGTCCCCAAACACTTTTTATAACAAAAACTTGCATATTAACCTTTAAAATTTTCATTTTTGATTTCTCCCATAGACTCATATAGATTCATATAGATTCTCAATACTGAACATCTTCGGTGTGGGGTGCATCTTCGTGTGGCCTGTTATTTGGGTAGTAGAGTTTACTACAGCTCACATGGGACTCTGCTTTGCATTTAAAAATGTTTTCAAAGCAAGATCACAGCAAAGTAGTAAAATTGTATCAGTAAGTCCACAATAAAATGGCAGCATTTATTTCAGACATATTTGCTTTTCACTGATAATACTTGAAGAAAAGGGCAAATACAATTCATACTGCATTAAAAGTTTCTTTTTAAAAACTCTGAACCATTTGGATGTTTTCTTGCACAAAGCTGACTAAGGTAAATTTACACAACATCATGGAAGCTGGAAATTTGTCACAATCTGACATATGTACTTTTAAAATGTCTTGATTTTTAACGGTTACTGCACTTTTGCTGAATTTGACTAGTAGTAATCAGATGAGTTCTTTGTTAATAATACCAGAAAGAATGTGACAAAGCCAGTACCATCAATTGACTTTCCAAATAATCATTACTATAAAAATCACGAGAAACTGTTACAGAAGGCAAAATGTCCTTTGTGCATATGTGCCTATTCCTCATGAATGATGCTTTCATTTTCATGCTTAGCCATCTGCTTTGAGATGAAAACGAATATATTCAAGGGACATTGATGATAAAATAGCTGATTTAAAATGAATAAATATAGTATAATTATTTTGTTAAAGATAATTAAGCTATTACCTACCAAATAACAAATGTACAGAATAAAAAAGTAATGTAAAGATTAGCCATAATGTGCAAGTGTTGTTACCTATAGAAAACAATTTGATTTAAATTTTCTGCCAGAACAATCGATGATAAAGACATCACAAACAGGCCTGCTCTTTCTATGGGTTTCCCATAGCTTGTACTGCAATCAAGCAATACAGCCTGGTCCAGCACCTTCCCCAGTTGGTGATTGGATAATTAATTAGCATATGAACACTGATGAGATCAAACTCATGGCTGAGTTCCGTCGTCCTGTCAGTATATTGTAAGATGGACAGCATTATGCAATCCGCTAGAGAGTAACTGGCTTAGAGTTCTGCCACTCACTTGTACCATGTACACAGAGCTGTTCATGAGGTTACAGAAGGCAGATATCTGGAGTAGTGATGAGCCGAACACCCCCGGGTTCGGTTCGCACCAGAACCCGCGAACGGACCAAAAGTTCGAAAGAACATTAGAACCCTATTAAATACAATGGATGCGAACGTTCGAATTCTAAAGTGCTAATTATAACAACTATTATGCATGTTATTGTCATAAATAGGGTTTGGGAACCCGGGTTGTGCACCAGGGGACATGTATCAATGCAAAAAGAAGTTTTAAAAACGGTCGTTTTTCGGGAGCAGTCATTTTAATGATGCATAAAGTGAAAAAAAAAAAGTCAAATATTCCTTTAAATATCGTACCTGGGGGGTGTCTAAAGTATGCCTGTGAAGTGCCACGTGTTTCCCGTGTTTAGAACTGTCCCTGCACAAAATGACACTTCTAAAGGAAAAAAAAGCCATTTAAAACTGCTTGCGGCTTTAATGTAATGTCTGGTCCCGGTAATATGGATGAAATTCTTTAAGAAAAATGGCATAGCTACCCCATGACCCCCCCCTACCCCAGCCCATTACCAGCCCCTTTGGGTCTTGTATGGATATTAAGGGGAACCCCGCACATAAAATAAAAAAGGCCCTATATACTCTGAACAGCCGTATACAGGCGGTGCATACAAGACAGGGACTGTAGGTTTGTTCTTATGTAGAATCTGTTTGTAATTTTGAACAGGTACATTGTTGAAGTGTAGCTCCAGCCCAAAAATCTATTTTTAAACTTTTTGGGAAACATAGGTAAGGGTTATCACCCCTGTAACATTTGTTTTGCTGTCTGTGCCCCTGTTCCGAACATTTCACCTCACTTTCCGTCCCAATGACAACTGTTTTTGAAATGTGGTGTTTTTCTTGAAACAAGGATTGCTGATAAAGCATCAGTACAGATGAGACCCCTTTCTCCCATATTTATTCTTACAGGAGAGAATTTTCCTTTCTAGGGGTAGATTTCCTCTCACTTCCTGTTGTCTTCTTTCGTTTGCAAGTAGGAGTCGTTTGTAAGTTGGATGTTTGAAAGTAGGGACCTGCCGTATATACTCTGCAGAAATAGGCCCCTTAGTTGTTGGTGTTGGCACAACACTGTAAGCACTCAGTTACTCTTGGTTGGTGCTGGAACGCCCTGCTGTCAACTATTATATCAGGAATTTTAATTACATATAATTGTTGAACAGTGGTAGTAAAAATTGGGGCTTTGATGGTGGTGCTGGTGCCACAACACTGTAAGCCCTCACAGTTACTCTTGGTGGGTGCAGCAATGGGCCCTGCTGTGAATTATTAGATCAAGAATTGTAATTACATGCCCCTTTTGAACAGGGGCTGAAAAATTGGGCCTTTCGTGGTGGTGGTGGTGGTGGCGTTGCCACAAGACTGTAAGCCCTCAGAGTTACTCTTGGTGGGTGCAGCAATGGACCCTGCTGTGAATTATTAGATCAAGAATTGTAATTGCATGCCCCTGTTGAACAGGGGCTGAAAAATTGGGCCTTAGGCACTGGTGGCACAACACTCCAACCCCTCACAGATACTGTACTTGGAGCACAGCAATGAGCCCTATGGCAAATTATTGCTAAAAAAATTGTAATTACACGCCCCTGTAAAACAGGGGCTGAAAAATTGGGCCTTAGCCACTGGTGGCGGCACCCATAAACAAAAATGATCTTCCAAGCTATCATCATCAATCGTATCATTGAGGACTCGGAGGAGGAGGATAGCCAGTCAACATAACAGCACAGGCACTCAGCATCAGCATCAGTCTTGAAGGGATGAGACATGTTAAAATCAATTAGTCTGTTATATCAGCATCAGGTGTGTGGTAGCTGGTGGTGATCCAAGACTGGTTCATCTTGATGAAAGTCAGTCGATCAACCGAGTCGGTGGACAGGCGCACCCTGTGATCCGTGACAAATCCTCCAGCAGCACTGAATGTGCGTTCCGAAAGAACGCTGGATGCAGGACAGGCCAGTAGCTCAATTGCATACTGTGCAAGCTCTGGCCAGTGATCCATCCTCAAGACCCAGTAAGCCAGAGGATTTTCGGTGGGGAAGGTGTCCAAGTCTGACCTTGCCCCTAGATATTCCTGCACCATGTTTATCAGACGCTGGCGATGGTTGCTGGAACCGATCATACTTTGGGGCTGCGGACTAAAGAATTGTCTGAACGCATCGGTCAGACGGCCACCTTCCCCACCGCTCCTTCTTTGACTGGCCGAAGCCTCAGCAACTCGTTGTCCAAGACCAGGAGTTTGTAACCTCCCAGTCTCTGGGAACGCGTTGCACAGACCTTTCTGCAAGGCCTCCCGGAGTTGTCTCATCCTCTGCTCCCTCTGCGACGGTAACATAAGGTCCGCAACCTTACCCTTGTACCGTGGATCAAGGAGAGTGGCCAGCCAGTAATGGTCCCTCTCCTTGATCCGAAGAATACGAGGATCCTTCCGCAGACTTTGCAGGATCAGGGAGGCCATGCAGCGTAGGTTTGCTGAGGCATTCGCTCCGGAGTCCTCTGGGTCACTAAGGACGACATGATCCGCAGCCACCTCCTCCCAGCCACGTACAAGTCCACTGATTTCTTGGGACTGTAAATCATCCCTAAAAGACTGCTGCTGATGATGCTGAGTGCCAGCCTCCACCTCCATGCTGACACAATCCTCCTCCTCCTCCTCCTCCTCCTCTTCCTGTGCGATGGGTGGGACAGAAGGAACACTGTCTGGGTAAAGGGGGCCTTGAGAGGCAAGGAAGTCCTCCTCTTCCTGCCTCTGTTCTGCCTCAAGTGCCCTGTCCATTATTCCACGCAGCGTGTGCTCCAACAGGTGGACAAGAGGTACAGTGTCACTGATGCATGCACTGTCACTGCTCACCATCCTCGTGGCCTCCTCAAATGGTGCCAGGACAGTGCATGCATCCCTGATCATGCCCCACTGGCGTGGAGAAAAAAAACCAAGCTCCCCTGACCCTGTCCTGGTGCCGTAGTCGCACAGGTACTCATTGATGGCCCTCTGCTGCGTGTGCAGCCGCTGCAGCATGGCCAACGTTGAGTTCCACCTGGTGGGCATGTCACATATAAGGCGGTTCTTGGGCAGGTTCAACTCCTTTTGCAGCTCAGCCAGGCGAGCACTGGCATTATAAGATCTGCGGAAATGCACACAGACTTTCCTGGCCTGCCTCAGGACATCCTGTAAGCCCGGGTACCTGCCCAAGAACCGCTGCACCACCAGGTTAAGGACGTGAGCCACACAGGGCACATGGGTCAGTTGTCCCTGTCGGAGGGCGGAGAGGAGGTTGGTGCCATTGTCGCAAACCACCATTCCTGGCTTAAGCTGGCGTGGCGTCAACCACCTCTCGGCCTGGCCCTGCAGAGCAGACAGGACCTCTGCCCCAGTGTGGCTTCTGTCCCCCAAACACACCAGCGCAAGCACGGCATGGCATCTTTTTGCCTGCGTACTTGCGTAGCCCCGTGAACGGCTACGGAGCACCGCTGGTTCATAGGACAAACCACAGGAAGAGGCCATGGAGGAAGAAGAAGAGGAGGGGGTGGAGGAGAGAGGTGTGTCACAACCAGTAGTAGCATTTTGGAGGCGTGGCGGTGGAACAACCTCCAACACTACTGCACCTTGTCCTGCATCCTTCCCAGCTGCCAAAAGAGTGACCCAATGGGCCGTGAAAGAAAGGTAACGTCCCTGTCCATGCCTGCTGGACCATGAGTCAGCGGTAATATGCACCTTACCGCTGACCGCCCTGTCCAGCGAGGCCAAGACATTGCCTTCCACATGCCGGTAGAGAGCCGGAATAGCCTTCCGTGAGAAAAAGTGGCGTTTGGGAACCTGCCACTGAGGAACCGCACATTGCACAAACTCACGGAAGGGGGCCGAGTCTACCAACTGAAAAGGCAGCAGTTGAAGCGCTAGCAATTTAGCCAAGCTAGCATTCAACCGCTGGGCATGTGGATGGCTGGGAGTGAACTTCTTTCGACGGTCCAGCAGCTGGGGCAGGGAAATTTGCCTGCTAGAATCGGACGTTGGTGTACTGCTAGCAGAGTGGCCGCAAGTACTTGGCTGTGACACACCTAATTCTACACCTTCATTCCTCTCAGTGCATGTTTCAGAGAGGACTGAAGTTATAGTGGGGTTGGAGATCCCAGCTGATGCGGTGCAAGGAGAGGTCCGCTTTGTTCTTTGGTGTGGGTCTTTGAGGTAGGCTTGCCAACGAGCTGCATGGCAGGTCAACATATGTCTGGTCAGGCATGTGGTACCCAAGCGGCTGATGTTTTGGCCACGCGATATACGCTTGAGACATATGTTGCAAACAGCAGCTGTGCGATCTGATGCACTAGCCTCAAAAAAGGCCCACACCAAAGAACTTTTTGAATGACGGGCAGAGGCAGCGCCCTGCACAGGCGGAGCTCTGCGGTGTGATTCCGTCGGTGTACTGCCCTTACGCTGGCCACCAAAGGGCATCCTGCCTCGTTGGAGATGTGCCTCCTCCTCATCCTCCTCCTCCTCCTCTCTCCTATTAGGCACCCACGTGGAGTCAGTGACCTCATCATCACCTCCCTCCTCATCACTGGAGGCAATCTGGCAGTATGCTGCAGCTGCTGGAACATGACTGCCAGATTGGTGTCCTTCTTGAGCATCCCCTCTGTCTGCTCTCACGCTACTGCCTTCCTCTAGCTGGGTTTCATCATCAGACCCTTCGAAACGCTGGGCATCCTCCTGGAGCATGTACCCAACACTGTGCTGAAACAGTTCGGGGGACTCCTCAGGAGGAGGACATGGTGGGTCTAGGGAAGGAGTGACTGATGATGAGTCTGACATTGATACCAGGGAAGAGGACGCTTTGGCAGCTGCTTTTCCAGTACCCTGAGCCTGGGTGAGAGAGGATGAGGAGGAGGAGGAGGGCTTGGTCATCCACTCTACCAAGTCTTCGGCATGATGTGGCTCAACATGTCCAGCTGCCGAAAAGAAGGACAAGCGTGTCCCATGGCCATGTGCTGATGACAATGCACCGCGTCCACGACCAGCACTGTTGCCCCCAGACACAGAGCCTGCTTGCCCTCTTTTATTGCCTCCTGACTGTCTGCCTCTCCTTGTTTGCCTTCCAGACATTCTAATAGATGGCCTGCAGGGAGATGGGAAAAAAGCAATAAGGGCTACCTTCAGGTGTCCTTCTCTGTCCCTTGAAACAAGGACTTTGACAGTGAAAGAAACTGACACACTCTCCCTACCTACAGTTTTCTGTCCCTAGAAAAAATGTTTTTTTTAAGCACAATTTAGCACAAGGAGAATTACCTCACTGTCCTTCCAGGTCCCTGGAAACAAGGACTTTGACAGTGAAAGAAACTGACACACTCTCCCTACCTACAGTTTTCTGTCCCTAGAAAAAATGTTTTTTTTAAGCACAATTTAGCACAAGGAGAATTACCTCACTGTCCTTCCAGGTCCCTGGAAACAAGGACGTTGACAGTGAAAGAAACTGACACACTCTCCCTACCTACAGTTTTCTGTCCCTAGAAAAAATGTTTTTTTTTAAGCACAATTTAGCACAAGGAGAATTACCTCACTGTCCTTCCAGGTCCCTGGAAACAAGGACTTTGACAGTGAAAGAAACTGACACACTCTCCCTACCTACAGTTTTCTGTCCCTAGAAAAAATGTTTTTTTTAAGCACAATTTAGCACAAGGAGAATTACCTCACTGTCCTTCCAGGTCCCTGGAAACAAGGACTTTGACAGTGAAAGAAACTGACACACTCTCCCTACCTACAGTTTTCTGTCCCTAGAAAAAATGTTTTTTTTAAGCACAATTTAGCACAAGGAGAATTACCTCACTGTCCTTCCAGGTCCCTGGAAACAAGGACTTTGACAGTGAAAGAAACTGACACACTCTCCCTACCTACAGTTTTCTGTCCCTAGAAAAAATGTTTTTTTTAAGCACAATATAGCACAAGGAGAATTCACTCACTGTCCTTCCAGGTCCCTGGAAACAAGGACTTTGACAGTGAAAGAAACTGACACACTCTCCCTACCTACAGTTTTCTGTCCCTAGAAAAAATGTTTTTTTTAAGCACAATATAGCACAAGCACAAAACACACTGACACTCTCCCTACCTATCCTTCTCTTTCCCTAAACTAAAGGAATCCAGGTTAAGCAAGAAAGAAATAAAAGTCACTGTCCCTGCCTATGCTTCTCTATCCCTGCTCCGGAACACACTACACTAGGCCGCCGTGCTGGCGGCCTTTTATAGTGTGGGGCATGTACTAAACCCCCTCAGCAATAATTGGCCACAGGCATCCTGCCTGTGGCCAATCATTGCTCTCCTCGCTGCCGGCGCTGTGATTGGCCAAGCATGCGGGGGTCACAGTGCATGCTTGGCCAATCACAGCGCCTGGATGACACTGCGATGGCGTAGTGCATTGTGGGCCGTTCGCGTCACTCGAATTTGGCGCGAACGGCCCAAATCGTTCGATCTTCGTCGAACGATCGAACAGCCGATGTTCGAGTCGAACGTATGTTCGACTCGAACACGAAGCTCATTCCTAATCTGGAGCTATATGTAAAAATACATATTTTTTAATGATTTTAGAATTGTAATTAAAGTTGTTGTAACCCTAAACCCCCCCCCCCAAAAAAAAACAACAACATGCTCCTGTTCCTTTAAGACACAAGATATAGCGCAGTGCTTTTGCCATATTAATTGTCCCTTTCTATGTTGATCCTGCCTGTGCCTGTGTTCAAATGTGTGTACTGACAACACTTATCATAGCTGCTTTATAAAAGAGGAAACATTTTGGACTTCGAGTGAAACATGCAGGAACACATGTCTCCATCCCTATATCGTAGCAAAGAGGGGGAATTTCTGGGACTTTGAATGAGGTGGGTAGGAGTGGCTAAACGATAAGTAGGACCAACGCGTTTCGTGTATATAAAATTACACTCTTCAGGGGCTGGTGCACTTGGGTCTACAACAAAACATGAATAAATAAATATGTACCATGGTTGAAACCATAAGTGGGAGAAGTATATACATATAGGGAGAGAAGTGTAGAATCATCCCTATGGATACTTGCAAGCCTGTAGAGTCTGAGCCTGTGCATCCAGACAGGGAGGGCTGCCAGAGGTATCATTCCCAGGAGCTGAGGTCAGAACCCCACATTGAAAAGACTGGGCGCATACCATGATCCCAACAAAGATGAAATACACATAGCCAAATGGTGGTTGGTGTGGGTTTAAATTCTAGAAATAAATTACAATAGGTGCACTGTAAATACGTGTTATAGTGTACCACTTATTAAATATAATATAACAGAAACCCAACACCACAAATCCATATAAAAGGATATGAGTGTGATATAATGAATGGGCTAGAGAGACTATAGTCTCAGTAAGGCATTCAGTGGCTGCAGGAGGAAAATGGAGAGATTGGTTCCTCTATGCCGGTGTTTCTCAATATTTTTCCAGTCAGGGCACCCTTGAAGTATACCCCTAGGGGAATGGGGCTGCACTGCAGCCACTCTGCAACTGTGTGCATTGCATGTAGTTGCAGCATAGTGATGATGCATTTAAGGGGTTAAAACAGGCGGTCAGGAGGCAACATATTGCCTCTTTTCCAACTGTCAAATGCCTCTGAAAAGCGGTCTGAGCATGGATCGCTTTTCAGAGGAACAGCATCTTTTTGCTGGTACTATGAACAAGCAAAAAATAAAAAATAACGGTTCTGATTGTACATATATAGGGGGTCAGGATTAAAAGCGCATACATAAAATGTGCATACATACATGTAAATACACACACACACATAATACACACACATATACTGTATATATTGTATACATACACACACACATATATATAAATACACACACATATATATAAATGCACATATGCACACACATATAAACCAGTGGCAGCTGGGGGCGCAAGCAAATTGAAAAATTATTTTAAAAAAACACATCAATTGCAGCCTCACTGTGCCCATCAAACGCAGCCACTGTGCCCTCAAACACAGCCACTGTGCCATCAAATGCAGCCACTGTGCCATCAAATGCAGCCACTGTGCCCATCAAACGCAGCCACTGTGCCCCATCAAACGCAGCCACTGTGCCATCAAACACAGCCAATGTGCCCCTCAAACGCAGCCAATGTGCCCCTCAAACGCAGCCACTGTGCCATCAAACGCAGTCACTGCACTGGGCCCATGAAACACAGCCACTGTGCCCTCAAACGCAGCCACTGGCCCATCAAACGCAGCCACTGTGCCCATAAAAGCGGCCACTGTGCCCATCAATTACCACCACTGTGCCATCAAACACAGCCACTGTGCCATCAAACGCAGCCAATGTGCCCATAAATTGCTAGCACTGTGCCATCAAACGCAGCCACTGTGCCCTCAAATTCAGCCACTGTGCTCTGAAACGCAGCCAGTGTGCCATCAAACGCAGCCACTGTGCCCTGAAACGCACCCACTGTGCCCTGAAACGCAGCCTCTGTGCCATCAAACGCAGCCTCTGTGCCCATCAAATGCAGCCACTGTGACCATCATCTGCCACCACTGTGCCCATCAAACACAGCCACTGTGACCCCCCCGCAGCCACTGTGCCCTCAAATGCAGCCACTGTGCCCTGAAACGCAGCCAGTGTGCCATCAACTGCAGCCACTGTGCCCTCAAATGCAGCCACTGTGCCCTCAAATTCAGCCTCTGTGCCCATCAATTGCCACCACTGTGCCCATCAAACACAGCCACTGTGACCCCCCAGCCCGCTTGCAGTCTGCCTGGCACTTACCCGGTCTCGGTGGTTCAGCAGGTGACGGCGACGAGCGGGGTCCTCCATGCGTCTCCTCCCATTCTCTCCTCTTGATAGGCGTCCAATAGCGGCACCTGACGTTTCAGCCAATCAGGTGATGGGTAACAGACCCGAGCACCTGATTGGTGGATAGGCGGTTCAGTGTTAGGAAAGCGAATATTCATTCGCTTTTCTAACACACCTGGGGGGACTGCGAGCGCCCAGCATGGCGCTCACAGTTCACCTATTTTGAAGCCTATTAGTGCTTCAAAAACACCCCCGCCACTGTAATTCAGGGACCAGGCGTCCGAAAAGGGGCGGGCACCAGAATAGGGGGGGCAGTGGCGGCCATGGATAGATTCATGCAATGTATGAATCTATCTTTTATTGGTGATAGAGGGGTGGCTGGAGAGAGGGGGCGGCGCCCGTGCGCCCTCATGGACGCACCGCCACTTATAAACACATACATGTCCATATACATAAATACACACACATACCTACACACATGCACACATATGCACACACACATGCATACATGCATGCACATATACACACATGCACATGAGCACACATATAAACACACATACAGTAGATAAAAAACTGCAGTCCTTTACCTTAGCTCTTCCTGCCAGGTACTGCACCGTAGGGGGAGACAAAGAGCACAGCACACACTGCTTTCACTTTGTAATCAGTGTGACCAGCTCCCCGCACAGTGCCAATTACAGTTCAGCTTAGGATCGGGGAGCTTGTCTCAGACACACTTGCCACTCCTCCTATTGAAGTACTGTATACAGGGGGCCCCCAAGGGCCACCTGCAGCAAGGGGCCCGGTCGCCATGGTGACCTCAGCAACCCCTATACTTCCGCCACTGGTTCCTACTACTACAACAACTGTGTTGAACTGAGAAAAGTGTGTGGGCTGTTCAGGCTCGATAGGGAGGGGGGTAGGTAGACAGTGACAATTTTATTGAGGTTCAATTGGTCAGAAAAGAAAATTAAATCCATAGGAGATCGAAGATATTGTAAGAGAGATAGGCATTATACAACTTAACATGTGCACATGCCAGGGAAGACAAATGAAAAATGAATGCCTTTATAAGCTTACAGATAGGTTAGCCAATATATTGGAGTATGTAATGACTGCAAATATGGCTTTCTACATGGTGGTTTGATTAACAAAGCAGTTACCATAGAGTTGAACAATATTAGTATGTATACCAATATACAGGAGGCCAGCATCACTCTGTACCCTTGAAGAAGTCAATGAAAGTAACACGTAGGATGGAATTTGAGTGACGTTTTTTGGAGTGGAAGGAGTTTCAGTATGTGCCTGGAAACCAGGCAGCTGTGGCACTTTGATTCACTATCATAAGGACATTTTATGTGCAATACCAAGTGAAGAGGTGCACAGGAACATGCAAATCTTATATAACTGTTTTAATAAAGAACAAATAGTTTTTTTTGGAAAGTACTATGGATTCTGCGTGTATTTCTTTTTCAAGCTGGTGTCCTATGGGAGCCAGTATACACTCAGTGATCAATGAATATGAATGTGTTTGTACAATTGTTAATTTTTGGATAATCTTAATTGATTAGTAAGCAAGAGATTATTGATGTATTTTTGTAGGTTATTATAGTGTTTAAGTTATGGTAGTATGGTATGGGATGTTATTATTATTATGGTAATTGTATGCTATGATTATTTGTATATGATTTATAGGGGTTTATAAGAGATCACTCAATCACAGCGCTGCACTTAATTATATGATATTAGAAGCCTTACATAGTGATTTTAGGAAAGGCATTTTACCTGTTACACCAAAACCAGTTGACTTGCAGTTGATATAGCCCCAATTTTTATGGCGGAGGAACCACAGAAAACACAGTGTAGCAATTATTACTCTCCCCAATAGCATAAGGTTAATACAGTCACACAGCATTCAATTTGTTGGAGTAGAGGTGAATGTGAGGATAGACACTATTCAAAAGTCTGGATCCCCTTTTCTCAACTAAAATAAGAACATGACCTTCTGAAAACTGAATATGATAAAATACTGTAAGAGATATAGAGCAGTGTAAGTTAATTGAAGAAAATGTGAAATCTTAAAAGGAGTTGAGATTAAACTAAGCAAAAGATGCAGAGATAGAAAGTGGAGGTCCTTCAGATCTCACTGAATTCATATCACATTCACTGATGTGTTTATTTCCAAATTACACCTCTATGGCAGTGGGGTATATTATCAAAGAGCAGTAAAAAAATTAATACTGTATTTAGTTTTTAACTTAAAGCAGAGTTCTCCCGAAAAAATTTTTAAAAATAAAAGTCAGCAGCTACAAATACTGCAGCTTCTGACTTTTAATATTAGGACACTTACCTGTTCAGGGCGCCTGCAATGTCCTCAACTGAAGCCGATCTGTCCCTCGGCTTCCGGGTGCAGGCACTGGCATCTTCAATAAGGGAATCAGGAAGGGAAGCCTTACGGCTTCACAGCCTGGTTCCCTACTGCGCATGCGCGAATCACGCAGCTCGTTCTCACTGGTCCCTGCTGTCTTCTTGGACCTGTGTGTCTCCCAAAAGACAGCGGGGGGGTGGAGGGGGGGCCGGGCATGGTGTAGATCGCCAGAAATGGGAGCAAATACCTGTATTAGACAGGTATATGCTCCCCCTCCCCTCTGAAAGGTGCCAGATGTGACACCGGAGGGGGGAGGAACCGGAAAAGCTGAAGTTTCATTTTTGGGTGGAACTCCGCTTTAACCCATAACATTTATGGACTTTCCTAATGCCTTTTACGGAGAGTGTGTGTCTTTCAGGTTATGTTGTAGACATGTATAAATCTATGTGTAACAATATCCCCACAGGGGCTGCTGGTTTAGGATTTTGGGCCTGCCGTTACCTTACTGTTCACCACGTCCGTCTTAGGGGTCTTCCTTGAAGAGTTGTTCACAAATGTCTGCACCAAACACTTAAGCCCTGTACACACGATCGGATTTCCTATGGATTTTTCCATCGGTCTTGCCTACACACCATCAGTCAAAAAGCCGACCGTTCCAAATGCTGTGACGTAAAACACTCCGAAAAGCCGAGAAAAGTGAAGTTCAATGCTTCTGAGCATGCGTCGACTTGATTCTGAGCATGTGTGGGTTTTTTATCCGATGGAGTTCCCCACAGACGATAGTAATTTGCTATTGTTTTTTTTCCATCGGATAAATTTAAAACATGTTCTATATTTTTACACTGATGGAAAAAAAACGATGGGGCCCATACATGATCGGTTTGTCCGATGAAAAAAGTCCATCGGACTGTTTTCATTGGTAAAACCGATCATGTGTACAGGGCTTTAGTCTCTTTTTCTCAAAGGTTTTATTAAAGAACTTCCAGACAGAGGGATGGAGGGTTAGGGGAGATTCAGGTACCTTGCTTTTGCGGATCCTGGGTACTTTCTTTAATCCAGAGGACAAACAGCTCCCACACAGGATCTAACACCCACCAGATAGGCCTCCCACACCGACCTAGCAGCCAGTGCGAGCTCGCTCAAAAGTCTATGCCACAGACTTGTGTAATCACTCACTTGATAAAGTTCTGAAAACATAATACACAGTGCCAGGATCTTTCAGCCAGCCGGCAGCACTGTGAGGTAGATTTTTATCCAGATGCGTCCTCCAATTGAGCCCTCAATTGTTCGGTCCCTTCCCGCAGGCAAGGCGACACAGGATCAGTAGGCCCCAGAAACTCCTGGGCCTACTCTCAGTAATGGAGCCTCGGGTCTGCAGGCCCCGAGGCAGAAAACTGCTAACACATCCCTGAGGCCAGGAGGGTCGTCAGGTCAGGATCGGAAGACCCAGAAAAAATGGTGTCTGTCCATTAAGTACCCTCTCCCAGAATGCAAAGCGGGTGACCTCTCCCACTACACTGTTTCTGGGAAAGGCATATATAATGCATCCAGCCTACTGCATTTCCAACCTTGACCTTGACCTGTTGTGACAATGACACCTACAGTCAGGTGGAAAATGTGCAACCCAGCTGAACTGGAACAGAGACCAATAATTTGGTACAATTATTCTGAGCTAAACTACGGCTCAGACAACTAAATTTACACTAGCGCCTACCCAATAGGAGCAGGGTGCTACATATGTGACCATAAATACTCTATTTTTCTAATGAGTTACAGAAGCATTAGAAGTGTACACATTTGACCTGACATGGTTTAATAGTGGGGGAGACAACAGGAGGAATGCAATGCCTGCGCTCTAACCCTGGATATAGAGAAATGGGTATATTGTACCTCCACAATTTACTGGATACCACTGTACAAAGATTTACAAGGACTTTAAGAATAATGAAATTTTGCGATGTATTTATTTATTTCAAATATTTCAATTTACGCAACACTTTACATACAATACATGCCATAGAGTTCAAGGTAGTATGTGGGAATCTTTGCAAAGTAATTTTACAAACTTTAAGATCATTTAAAACAATTAGTGTAGGCTATAAGTAATTAAAGTACAACATGGAAATTAATATTTGACCATAGATTCATGTAAAAAAAAAATTCAACAGGTGCTTGAGGTAATTCACACCTGGGAAATATTAAAAAAGTTTAAATATTATTTTTTATAATAAATATTGTGGCAAGTCGAGCCCATGCCACTATTTAATATGGCAGTCTAGGAAACAGGCACACGGATGATGCAGGTGTGTACTGGGTTTACATTAGAGCCAGAGTTAGAGGTCAGTGGCTCCACCCCCCTGATGGGGTCAGTATGTGAAGGGAGCTGTGAGGTGTGAGGTGCACATAGCACCACACTTTCTAGGTCAGGACAGACAAAGGCTCAAGCCTGTGAGGATGTAGCAGCTGGGAGCTGTAGGAGAAACAGTCAAGCTGACAAAGGTACAGCTTTTTGTGCAGGAGCACTGGAATTGTGTGTTTGATGGTCTGGAGGACCAAGGCAGAAGGCCTGAGCAGTAAAGCTAGAAAGAGAGCCACAAGGCTGAATTCTATGCTTTTTTGCATTGATGATGAGAACCCCCTCCCTGGGAAACTATTTAAGTGTGAACTTTTTTCTTTGTTTTTAATAAAAGTGGGCAGAAAAAGCCCTGAAATGTATTTCTGGTATGGAGTAATCTCACTGTTTGGCGCTACCAATCAGCTAAAAATTCCCCTATTTGTCACAATTGGTGGAGAATGCCAAGGGGCATAAGACGGTGGAATCCAGATCCCTCCATTCCAAAAAAACATGAGTTGCCAGAAACTGTCTGTTTGTGCTTTGCTGTGTGAGCAGCTAGATGTGTATTGTCTCGTAGCCTTAAAGAGACAGTACGCCCAAAACTTTTTCTGGAGAACTGTGTGTCCATGACTATCAAGATGGGTGTTGTTGCCTGTGGCAATGAAGGAGTGATCTGTGCAGCTGATTTCATACAGCCTTTGTTACCTGATGATCATATTGTGGACTTTCTGGCTGAATTTGAGACTGACTGCATTCAAAGCATGACCCAGAAGCCACTGGGTTGATTTGGTGCAACCGTTTCTGGAATTCCAAGGGGTGTACTGTTACAAAGCAGCAATCTGATCTGGAAATTGAAGGGAAAGCTCTGCTGAGAGTTTGTGGTCTCCCGTGGCAACAAGAGAGGAAGAGAGGAACTGTCATCTGGGTGGTGGATCTACAGTGAAGAGGTGGCTCATCATCCCCCCAAAGAGGGCTAGGATATCCAAAATCCTGTGACACCTAGCAGGGTGTATGTGGTGTCATCCGGTGGCTGCGTGGAGGAGATACACCCGGAGAAACACCAGATGGAGTGGTAAGACTGTTCCTGATAAAAATGTCAATGGGACTGTTTTTGAGTTTTTTGCCAGTTAAGTGGTGGCAAGTCCAGTGAGGACATTCACTTCCAAGAAGGACTTGCTGCTGCATAGTACCCTGTATAGTGGGGAAACATGGGGTAAAACTAAGTATAATGTGTTGCTAACTAATGAGGTAAAAATGTTCAAGTAAATAGGGGGCTAATACAGCCAGCTGAAAATGCAAATGTGTATGTAATGCATGAAGCACTGCCAGTGCACAGTAGGGATATGGTAGTATTGCAATCAATGATATCTGAAGATGTGTTAATGCAATGTGATCTTAAAACAGACTGGAATCCATAGAGCACAAAAGTACTTGTGTTACTGGACCAAGTGTGGTGTTAAAAATACTGCAATACAGCAATACTGCAGGCACAGCAGTATTGCTGCTGTGCCTGCAGAGCAATCTATAGACCAGAGCGTGTTGGCTGCTGCAGAGATTAACTCTCTTATGACAAAAGGTCCAACTGAACATGAATGCATAGCAGAAATTTTGCCCACAACGCATGAAGGAGTTGAGGATGGAGTGTTTCTTGTGATGACAGACATGCTCAAAGAAATGTTAGAATCATGAAGTGAAGTAGTGTGCAGCCAGTGTGTATCTTGCTGTCCTCTCCTGGGTCAGGAGAACTTGTACCACCTGGTATTGGTATTTGGAACTGGATATTACAGGCTGTACTGGGCAGAGATAGCTGATATGAGCTATATGATGCAATGTTTGGTGTTAATGTTGAAAGTTGTCATACAGTGTGCTGGATTGCTTCATACTGATGTTGTGTTATGTGTTAGAAGCACTCTGCAGCACTGTTGAACAGGTCAGAGGTATGGGTTAAAGCAGTGTTTCTCAACTCCAGTCCTCAAGGCGCCCCAACAGGTCATGTTTTCAGGCTTTCCATTATTTTGCACAGGTGATTTGATCAATTTCACTGCCTTAGTAATTACTACAGATGTTTAATCTGAGGGAAATCCTGAAAACATGACCTGTTGGGGCGCCTTGAGGACTGGAGTTGAGAAACACTGGGTTAAAGTACCAGTGGATGCAGAAATGGTAAAAGAGGCTTGTGTACAAAAGTGTTTTGAAAAAGGTTGGTTGGTAGAACAGTCACTATTGGAGTGTTGGACAACAAAGGGCGATGCAAAAATTTGGGAAGGTCCCATAAGAAGTAACTGCATGCCTGTATGTGGTTCCTCCTCCGACACTGTCTTAGCATGCAATCGGACAAGAGTTCCTGATGATATTGACAATAATGAGTTGTGTATTTCTGAGAAATTTGTTGCTAAGGGTAACCAACACAGGTATTAGCGAACCTGAAAAACAGTGCTGGTTAAGGTTAATAATGGTAGTGAGGGGGTGGTTCCCTGACAGATGCAATAGGAGTAGGCCCCCTACAGTTCCGGAAGAGTAGGTCCTGCAGATAGCAGAGAGATCAGTGGGTTCCCAAAGGTCACAAAGAAGATTGTAGAAACACACCCAGAAAAAGATGTGGGTAGAGTGCCCCCTTTAGAAAGGACAGAGAGGTTTGGACCCCTGGAAGAGGTGGCTGTCATAGAGGTGCCAGTGTGAAGAGTGGGTGTGTTTATTTCTCTGGTGCAAAACAGGGAGGGTGATATGTGGCAGGTCAAGCCTGTGCCACTATTTAATATGGCGGTCTAGGCCAAATTTTGCAGGAAACAGGCACATTGATAATGCAAGTGTGTGCTGGGTTTATGCTAGCCAGAGCTAGTGGTCAGTGGTCGCACCCTCCCAACAGAGTCAGTATGTGAGGGGAGCTGTGAGGTGCACATCGCACCATACTGTCCAGATCAGGACAGACAAATGCCAGAGCCTGTGAGGATGTAGCAGCTGGCAGCTGCAGGTGAAATAGTCAAAAAGCCCTACAACGTACTTCTGACTTGGAGTAAACTCACTGTTTGGTGCTACCAATGAGCTACAAATTCCCCAACTTGTCACAGTATATACTTTATTAAACGTAAAAAAACAATTTCACACTGTTTACATTGTAGTGTACCGTATCTTAACAGACTGCAATTGATGCCTAATGGGGAACTTGGCTCCCTCTGGTGCTCGTTTTGTGTTATAGTTTGGAAGTTGTTTGGTTCTGTCATGTAAGAACAAAGCATGGTGGGCATTGTAGTGCGGCAGACAGAGACTCTATTGCCATGGGTTGGATTGAGACTACAATACCCACATATGCCCCATTGCTACCAAAATGCAGTGCGCCATGCACAGCCCGCCCTCTCGGGATGCCATCTTCAACAGGCAAGAGGCCTGCTGTGTGTGTGCCTAGGCCGGAGAAGCCTGGGCCTAAAAATTCTGAGAGAAAGGATCGGCTGACGAGGGATCCTTGTGGACAGCCTCGCTGATCAAGCCAGAGAGGGACCTGTCTACACTTCACAGCACCCAGAGTCACCTATCCACAGGCACCTTGTGAACAGCTGCTCGGAGGACCAGGGGCCTTGTGTTACAGAGAGACTGAGAACAAGGAGAGGTTCCAGACGAAGTGTACCAGCGAGGCAAGGCCTCATTTGGTGAGAAGGCACTTGCCTATCAACATATTTAACTGGGTCGCAGGAAGGTGGTTTCCATAGTTCCACGTATATTTGCTGGCATCTGCAGTGACGCAAGTAGGAATATGTTACATCTGAGAGTGATACAGAAGCTGGGAAAAACTAGTGTTTGCTCTGCCTATACATTGCATGCATCAAGTGATTGTTATTCTTTTTCACCCTGTTTTTGGAATACAAATAGAGAAGTTCACCAACGAAGCTAGCAGAAGACTAATTGACTCTTAAAGGAACAGTCATCTGTTTACTTTAACCTTGGGAGTTCTACAACGGGACACTCACCAGTTGAACTGTCCACTAGGGGGAGCCATATAGCTTATGATCTTATATGTTCTGTATAACTGTTTGCATCACTTGGTTATTTTGCTGTTTGGGTGAGTTCTCTGGGACTTGGTAGAGAGGTGTCCCAGTGCTGGTGCAATTGCATTGAGAGATTCCTCCACCATACACCCACTCAGATCTGACCCTAGGTTATCCTATTTGTGTCTGGAAGCAGAGACCTTCTGTACCAGTGGTGTCACATTGACTTTTACAGGGAGCTGTGTGTAGTCAATCTTGTCTGTGTAACCATTGTTTTTATTCTTTTGCCAAGTAAACACCTTACCACTGGTTAAGCTACATCTTGTGTTGGACTCTGTCTGTTGCAGCTGTGGGGCAGGTGACCAGCACCAAGGTAAAAATATTTAAATATATATATATATATATATATATATATATATATAATCTCTGTGTGGTATTATTGTGGTTACCTATTGCCATTGGGTTCCACAATCATATTATTGTCCAGATCGAGCCAAACTTAAGGGGTTGACAGGCAGAGTGCAGACCCAAAAATATAACCAGCAGCTCCTACGGGGGTAGTGCTACACCCCTTTTGCTAAAATTCACATCAGCATGTGTCTCTGCATGTTGATGTGAAATCATCCAACATTTTTTATTTTTTTTTACTTATCTTTCTTGCGTCCTCTTTCTTGTTCACATAAAGAACATAGCTTCTGCCACACTGATATCCCCTGTGAACATGAGCGTCCGCTCCATAGGGCAAGGGGGGTCAATTGTCACCCCTGGAATCGTAAGAGTGTTGAAGTCAGAGTGAAGACACTTGCCCCCTGTGTTGCAATAACCCCAGCTAGTGGTCAAAGACAGGGTTAAATGCAACTGTGTATCGCCGCTGCCGAAGCGCTTTGTAGGTGCTTCGGCAGCGGTGCCTATTTATTTCAATGGGCAGGGGCGGTGGATGAGTGGTGTATACAGCGCTGCTCCACTGCCCCAAAGAAGCATGGATGACCTTAAAATGATGACCCCTCTGAAAAAAGTTCAGCGGACGCCCATGCCTGTGAAGGCAACATCACTAGAGCTTTCCGTAAGATTTTGTACCTAAGCTGCAAGATCTCACAAGATTGCACAGTATTTGCATGCACAGTATGGAAATACTGTGCATGCACAAGATAAAGTGCGTGACATAATTTCCTTTACCTCCCACATGTGCTGTATCTCCCTACCATGGCATGGTAGCCAGGACACAGGCTGAACAAAGGCATCTGAAAAGTGCATTGTTTGGCTTCTGCATATTCTTAGTTGAAAAAATTTTTTTTATTTTTTTGCTGACAATTGACCATTCTGTTTGTTTTTCTGTACTTTTAACACAAAGTTCTCTATTTCACATGTATAGATTATGGCATTCCGATTCCCGTCAGTCAAACATTTCAGATCTACTACAAATACTGTGTCCAAAAAACTATGGTATATTTAAATGAACTGAGACAAAAGTCTATTTCACATATGTTTGTTGTGAGAGAATTTTGTCTGGATTCACACAGTTGCGTTATATGTGTATGTGCTGTCAGTCAGAATGAATGATACCACAACACACTCTACCAATGAAATGCACTGCAATGCAAGGTTACTCACTACCATGTGTTGTGTTGCATTGCTTTACTAAAAAAATGTTCATGCACCTTCTTGACCTTTTTTGTTGGTTTGCTTTTTTCAAAGCTTAAATTTCACCTCACTCATCTGTTACTGCTAATATCTGCAGTGCCTGGCTCTCTTCTGGTCTATAGCAATAAAGTTCATGAGAGGCCCTGGGCTCTTGTTTTTTTAAAGTAAAAATTATCCTAACAATTATCTTTTTTTCATGGATGTAGTACCAATCACATGTGAAAATGAGCAAGATGTTCTGTTACACCTGTATCTACTGGAGACCTTCCCTGCATGAGTGGCCTTAACAATATCTAGAGTATGGTGCCTGTTATGCCCCTCACTACACGTGGCTGAGGTGTATTTGGGCACACTGATAACTCCTCTCATACCAATGCATTCCGGTAGGCGTAGAATCCTTTTGAATTTTTTTTATTAATACAAGATAGAGTAAAACTGTAACAGATACAGACAAATACAATTAGTAAAGATAGTACAATTAGTGCCTCCCTATCTATCTGCCTAGCTGAGTACATAAATAGTAGACATACCGGAGAGGTTTCTGAAGGCTGGAACATATATCTTAGCAGTCCATGTGCATGCTTCCAGGGAAAAAGATGAAATGGCTGAAGAAGGTGATGCAAGGCATGATGGGATTGAAAGTACGGAGGCTTGCGTGTGACAAATTTAGCTAACTTTCTAAATTGCTTATGAAAATAGATGCAGTTATACAAAACGGCCACTAGATGGCAACATAGATTAAATGTTATTAAACCAGAAAAAATAGGAAAAATTCAAGCCTTTTTACTAAAGGCATGACACTCCCCACGTGGATTCCCGCAGAAACCACATATCATGGCACTTCAGAGGAGAGTAACAAAATAAGTTCAGAAACAGGTCTGAGGAAAAGTTTAGGCTGGCCTTGCCTAATGACCTTAAGTTCAACTTTCCTGATGTTTCCATCTTCACTGGGAAACACTTGGGTTATCAGACCCAAAGGCCACTCGTTTCTCCTAGATTGAGAGTCTTTCATGAGAACGATGGCACCAGGCTCTAAGTTGGGCTTGCTGTCTTGCCATTTGTTCCTAGTCTGTAGATTAGACAAGTATTGTTTCTTCCACTTGTTCCAAAATGTGTCAGCTAAAACTTGTACTCTTTTAGGGGTACCTCTGAAGGATCTGGCTATGTGAACCAAGCAAGTTATAGCTCTTTATAAGGACTTCCAGGTGGAGAATTTGTGGAAGCGCTTGGATCCCAACAGTTGGTTAGAAATTGTTGTATATAGTGTGGAAACCTGAGGACGGATGTCTGAGTCAGATTCAGGTTCTAACAGTACATATGTCTCCTTTACTGGAGTGGTAGGTGCTGGCTTGTACAGGAAGGGTGGTCCTGTGAGCCATGTAGTGTCTTTGAGACGGGATGCTGGCACAGACCTTGTAGCATGATCCGCTGGGTTATGATCAGTTGAGACATAACGCCACTGGGTGGGCTGTGTCGACTTCCTGATTCTAAGGACTCTGTTGTGTACATAGACATAGAATCTTCTACTTTCGTTGTAAATGTAGCCCAATACTACCTTGCTGTCGGTGTAAAACTCTGTGTCCTCGAGTTCTAGATCCATCTCAGATGTAATAAGCTCAGCTAGTTCTACTGCTAGTACAGCAGCACATAGTTCCAATCTTGGAATGGTGGTTTCAGGACATGGTGCTAGCTTGGCCTTGCCCATAACAAACCCAATGTGAATTTGGCCCTCGAAGTCTACTGACTTGAAGTAGGTTACTGCTCCTATTGCTTTAACTGAAGCATCACAGAATACACATAACTTCCTAGACTGAACCCTTGCAGGAGGAAAGTGGGTGTATGGTCTATGTACGTGTAGGTTGGATAAAGTCTTTAAAGAGTCTCTCCATGTTACCCATAATTTCTCAGGAGGTAGTGGAGAATCCCAATCACATGTGTCTGCGGTGAGCTCTCTAAGCAGAATCTTACCTTGGATGGTAACCGGTACTGCAAACCCGAGTGGATCATACAGGCTGTTGATGGTGGGTAAGACACCTAGCCGTGTGAAGGGCTTTGGCTCTTGGTCAACCTGAAAGGTAAGGGTGTCAGACTTGAGGTCCCAGTTGAGTCCTAGGCTGCGTTGCATAGGAAGGGAGTCTGTTGCTAAGTCCAGATCTTTGAAGTCACTGGCATAATCTTGGGAAGGGAAGGCCTCCATGACGACTTTGCTGTTTGATGCTATCTTATGCAGTCTGAGATTTGAAGAGGCAAGTGTACTTTGAGTCCTCTTGAGTAGACTTATTGCAGCTTCGGGTGAAGAAAGTGATTTCAGACCATCGTCTACATAAAAGTCTCTTTCAATAAACTGTGTAACGTCTTTCTCACCTTCTTGGGCAGATAGCTTAAGTCCATAGATGGCAACAGCAGGAGATGGACTGTTACCAAAAACGTGCACCTTCATGCGGTATTCTGTAATGTTTTTAGTAGGGTCATTGTCTTTGAACCATAGGAATCTCAAGAAGTTCCTGTGTTCTTCCTTGACTTGGAAGCTGTGAAACATTTGCTGAATGTCTGCAACTATGGCAACTGCTTCCTTGCGGAATCTGATGAGTACACCAAGAAGTGTGTTGAGGTCTGGTCCCTTTAGGAGGACATCATTTAGTGAGATTCCTTGATGCCGAGAGCTGGAGTCAAACACTACCCGGATTTTACCTGGCTTCTTGGGGTGGTAGACGCCGAAGATTGGCAGGTACCAGCACTCTTCATCGTTTTTTAGAGGTGGAGCTATCTCAGCATGGTCATTCTTAAACATCTTACTCATGAATGAAAAGAAATGTCCTTTCATTTCTGGTTTCTTTTGGAAATTGGATCTGAGGGAAGAAAAGTGTTTCAAAGCTTGTTCTCTGTTATTAGCAAGACAAGGGTCTCTGTGCTTTGAAAGGCCGGGGTGCCACCCAGCTGTTTTCATTGGTTTTGTAGAATCCCTGTCTCATTATCTCCAAGAAGATATGATCTTCAATAGATGGTCCAATTTTGTGATCTTCTTTAGTATTTTGGGAAACTGAGCACCCTAAATGATCTCTGTCTTCATCACAAAGAAGATTTGTGGTATAAGGGTTTGAATGAATTACACTGGCAGGCATCTCTCTTATGAGGAATCTGTTGGTGCAAGGCTGAAATAGGGATGGACATCCGCCTTCTAGTGTCTTTGTAAAGAGAGAGTTCACGCTGGTTGGTTTGTGAACACTCCCTAGGCATACGTTGCCTATGATGACCCATCCTAGATCTAGCTTCTGGGCATAGGGGGAGTTGTGGGGACCATTGATTTGTTTTCTCACCTTGTGAACTCTGATGATGTCCCTCCCAAGGAGAAGCGCTATCTCAGCCTGGGGATCCAGTTCAGGGATGAGATGTGCTATGCCCTTCAGATGTCCGTGATGAAGTGCCACCTCTGGCGTAGGGATCTCCTCTCTGTCCGTTGGGAACTGATTGCACTCGATTAGAGTTGGCAGAGGCAGGGTTGTTTGACCATCAAAGGATTCGATTTGGTAACCAATGGCTCTTCTCCCAGTTTCTTCACTTACCCCTGTACAAGTCTTGAGTAAGTATGACGAGCCGGCTTCCTTGATTTTGAAGGTGTCAAAGAAGGCTGAGCTGGCGAGTGATCTGTTGCTTTGATCGTCCAAGATCACGTATAGCTTCACTGCTTTTTCTCTGCGACCCATGGGGTAAACTGTAGCAAGACAAATCTTAGAACAGGATTTGTTAGACATACCTTCTCCACAGATTTGGGTGCACTGGGGTGTAACTACAGGAGGTACTGTGTCTTGTTGCTCCCCGCCGTGCTCTTCCACCTGGAGTGAGGGTGTAAGAGTCCATGGCGCTGGCCCTGGATGCAGAGCTGTGTTGTGCTCTGTGCTGTTGCACTCAGAGCAGTTGATGCTCACCTTGCAGTCTCTCCCAAGGTGAGAAGTTGATGTGCAGCACCTGTAACAAATTCTGTTTTCTTTGAGGGAAGTTCTGCGATCTTGGAGAGTCTTTTCTCTAAAACCTCTGCACTTTAACAACGAATGAGGCTTCTTGTGAAGAGGACACTCTCTGCCTGGATTCTCAGCTGGAGATACACTTGTTTTGCGTACTGCAACAGGTGCGTCTTTGAAGTTGCGGGTTGGAGCAGGCTTACTTGACCTAGGGAAGGCAGAGTCCGATGATGAGATGTCAAAACTAGGATCATTTTTAACCTTTGCTTGTTGGCGAATAAAGTCCACAAAATAAGAGAATGGTGGGAAGGGGACGTTGTGCTTTTGCTTGTAGTCGGAGCCTCGTGTAACCCAGGTTTCTTGAAGGTTGTAAGGTAACTTTTGCACTATAGAGTTAACGCCACGGGCTGTGTCCAGAAAGGCAAGGCCTGGCAAGTCTCCTTCTGCTTTGGCTATTTGTAGTTCTGTAACTAGGTCACTCAAGTCTCTCAGCTTCTGGTAGCCTTTGTTAGGAATCTTGGGAAAGTCCTCTATTCTTTTAAAAATAGAGTTTTCTATAACTTCTGGGGAACCGTAACATTCATCAATCCTCTCCCATATCATGCTCAGCCCTTTGGTTGGGTAATTAATGTTAATGTCTCTGATTCTCCTTGCATGTTCTGATGACTCATTCCCCAGCCAATTGACTAAGAGATCGGCTACTTCACTTGCTTTAAAATCAAGATCCCTTCTTGCATTTCTGAAGGACGAACGCCATGCTCTATAACTTTCAGGGCGATCGTTAAACTTTGCAAGTCCCTTTGCTAACAGTTCACGTCGTGCTAAGAACTTGAAGAAATCTGACATACCTTGATCGTTGTGTGAGTAGCCAGGGGGCGCTCTATTGTGTCAGGAACTTGGTGGATAGTTGCAGTTATCAGGGATACTGTCGCTGTATCTTTTAGACCGTCGTTCTTCATTTTTGATTTGGTCAACTGTGACGTAGTGTTTTGATATTCTGGATGCAGAATGTGCTGAAAACTGACTGAGTGTGGGTTTACTTTCTTGCTTGATATAAGGCGTGTGAATGGCGGGGGTTGATTCCGCTCTTGGCGCTGTAAGCGGGCAGTTGTCTGGTTCAGCGTGTCGCCGCACATATTCTGAGGTGCACTCTGTACTGTCGTCAGGAACGGATTTTCTTTCAAACACGTTGCTGAGCCGCTCACTGATGGGGGTGGCAAATTCCTCTAAGATGTCTGCCTCAGCGACTGCTGCTGCTGCTTCCTTCTCTACAGCCAACTTCTCTAACTCAGCTTCTATGCGTAGCTTCTCTGATTCAGTTTCTATGCGTAGTTTCTCTGTTTCAGCTTCTACACATTGCTTCTCTAATTCAGCTTCTATGCGTAGCTTCTCTAATTTCATTTGCATCTCTTTTTCTGCAAAGGCAGCCTTTACTTTTGCGGATTCTGCTTTTGCGCGGGCAATGGCGATTGTTTCGCTTTTCACTGACCTCTTTGAGCTTGTGGAGTAGACTTCTGACCTTGTCACAAAGTGCTCTGACTTTGTCTGTGACATGGTGTCTCGCTGTATGGAAGCTGATAACACTGTCTTACTGCTGTTCTGTATGCCAGCCGTGCTTAGAAGCCTCCGTTTTACTGTTATGCCCCTCACTACACGTGGCTGAGGTGTATTTGGGCACACTGATAACTCCTCTCATACCAATGCATTCCGGTAGGCGTAGAATCCTTTTGAACTTTTATTACTACAAGATAGAGTAAAACTGTAACAGATACAGACAAATACAATTAGTAAAGATAGTACAATTAGTGCCTCCCTATCTATCTGCCTAGCTGAGTACATAAATAGTAGACATACCAGAGAGGTTTCTGAAGGCTGGAACATATATCTTAGCAGTCCATGTGCATGCTTCCAGGGAAAAAGATGAAATGGCTGAAGAAGGTGATGCAAGGCCTGATGGGATTGAAAGTACGGAGGCTTGCGTGTGACAAATTTAGCTAACTTTCTAAATTGCTTATAAAAATAGATGCAGTTATACAAAACGGCCACTAGATGGCAACATAGATTAAATGTTATTAAACCAGAAAAAATAGGAAAAATTCAAGCCTTTTTACTAAAGGCATGACAGTGCCACAGGTAAAGTTTTCAGGATCTTTAGCAACATAAGCCTCCGTACTACTCTTCAGGGGGCCCCATATTATAAACTAAAAATATGCAGTTGAGCTTCTGAAGTATGACTCAATAATATTGTCTTGTAGGAAAAGGGAAAAGGAGTCTGAAATCTCTGTGTTTTATAAAAGGCAAATGGTAGATTAAATCTACCAATGCCTATCCAAAAGCAAAATATCAGTTTTGAGTGAAGTTAACCTTTAGGAACGTCTTTGCAAAGGGTCATATAGGGCAGACAAATTTACTTATGCATGGACTTACGCTGGCGGCACGCTCATGACCCGGTCCTCTTCTCCGTGACCGTCCCCGCGGGAACAGCGGACCCGATCGCCGCAGGTGTCCCGCGATCGGGTCACAGAGAGGAAGAACGGGGAGAGGTAAGTGTAAACAAACCTCTCCCCATGCTTCTTAGTGAGCCTGTCACTGATCGTCTGTTCCCTGTCATAGGGAACGACGATCAGTGACATCACACGCTAAGCCACGCCCCCCCACAGTAAAAAACACACATCAGGGCACACTTAAAGCGGAGGTCCACCCTGAAAAAATCTTGACATTAAAAATCCTAAAAAAATTATACTCACCCTAAATGCCTGTTTCTATGCGGAAGTCCCCTAATCTGCCTCTAATGTTCCTCTTCTCGTCCACGGTGGGTCTCCTTCCACTTCCTCTTCTTGTGAATGGGGCCGCGCTGCCTTCTGAGAACTGTGTGTATCCCAGGAGGCAAGCCGCCCATTCACAAAGCTCTGTGCGAGTGGCGCATGCGCAGTAGGAAACGGGCAGTGAAGCCTTACGGCTTCACTGCCTGTTTCCCTTACTCAGGATGGAGGAGCCGGGACCTGCCAGCAGCGATCGATCGCCGTGGCAGGACCGACATCGCGGGCGAGTAGGACAGGTAAGTGTCCTTATTAAAAGTCAGCAGCTACACTGTTAGTAGCTGTTGACTTTTTTTTTTTTTTTTGGCTGCACCTCCGCTTTAACCCCTACAGCACCCCCTTCTGGTTTACCCCTTCACTGCCAGTGTAATTTTCACAGTAATCAGTGCATTTTTATAGCACTGTTCGCTGTAAAAATGACAATGGTCCCAAAATAGTGTCAAAAGTGTCCGATGTGTCCGCCATAATGTTGCAGTCACGATAAAAATCGCTGATCGCCGCCATTACTAGAAAAAATTATTATTACTAAAATGCAATAATACTATCCCCTATTTGGTAGACGCTATAAATTTTCCGCAAACCAATCAATAAACGCTTATTGCAATTTTTTTTACCAAAAATATGTAGAAGAATACGTATCGGCCTAAACTTTATTTTTGTTTATAGCGCAAAAAATAAAAATTGCAGAGGTGGTCAAATACCACCAAAAGAAAGCTCTATTTGTGGGGAAAAAAAGGACGCCATATTTGTTTGGGAGCCACATTGCACGACCGGGCAATTGTCGGTTAAAGCGACGCAGTGCCGAATCGCAAAAAGTGGCCAGGTCTTTAAGCTGCATAATGGTCCGTGTCTTAAGTGGTTAAAGAATGTTAAACTCTCCAAAAACGAACACGTTGCTGATGTATTTGGAAACTATTTAAAACATTGACTTTTCTTTTGAAAATTATTATGTAAGAACTGTCTGCAAAATGTGCAGAACACCAAGAAAATTTGTCATAAATAGCAGTGAAGCTCTTGTCACAGAGGAGAAGAATTTAGCGGTAACAACAGCTGACATGTACTGGGTCAGGCCAGCATATGTGCAATTAAAATGAAACAAGTTAATTTTTATACGTCCTAGTAACTGATTGATTTTATAGCATCACTGTTGACTATAAACTGAGAAACAAATTAGGAGCCAGTTTAAAACAAAGTTTTTAATCCTCGTTTAATGGATTTTAGTACCTCAGGCAGTGCAGTGCTGTAAAAATGATTAAAATGTGCCCCGTCTCTGTGTAATCAATAAACCTTCCACTATAAGATTGGTTCAGTTCCAAATACTTCTCACCAGGGTTGGCCATGCTGTGTTTCTAGAATGCTAAATAAGCCATCTATCACTATTTATATACACAACATTCATTAGATACAAAATCCTTTAGCTTATTAGCACTGAAGTCAGACAAACAATCAAATCAAAAGGTCACCTTTTAAAAAATATGTACTTTACCCAAAACATACATCACATTTCTAACAGAAGTGTCAAAAGTCAACATAAATGGATATATTTTGCATTTTGATGCATATGGGTACAGGCTTTTCAATTTAATAAAATGCAATGACAAAAATAAATAAATAGCACATGTAGCAGGTTGCATAATACTCCTGTGTTACACTGGGGTTGATTTACTAAAACTGGAGCGTGAAAAATCTGGTGCAGCTGTGCATGGTAGCCAATTAGCTTTTAACTTTAGCTTGTTCAATTAAGCTTTGCCCAACAAAACTGGAAGCTGATTGGTTTCTATGCATAGCTAAACCAGATTTTGCACTCTACAGTTTTAGTAAATAAAACCCTTCTTACTTTCTTTAGTTTGTGTGCATTATTATTGAAACTAAAATGTTGTATGTTTTGTGCTTGTTTGTGCTGCCAAACTAAAATAACCTCTCAGGCCAATTAACCGCTTCAGCCGCGGACCATTTTGCTGGTCAAAGACCAGGCCACTTTTTGCAATTCGGCACTGCGTTGCTTTAACTGACAATTGCGCAGTCGTGCGACATGGCTCCCAAACAAAATTGACGTCCTTTTTTTCCCACAAATAGCGCTTTCTTTTGGTGCTATTTGATCACCTCTGCGGTTTTTATTTTTTGCACTATAAACAAAAATAGAGCGACAATTTTGAAAAAATTGCAATATTTGTGCTATAATAAATATCCCCAAAAAATATATAAAAAAATAACAATTTCCTCAGTTTAGGCCGATACGTATTCGACATATTTTTGGTAAAAAAAAATGCAGGGGGGCGTGGCTTGGACGGCGACCTTGATGGCAGCATAAGCTGAGAGCTCCTGCGATCCGGGGACTGAATCTTACTTTTTGGGGAACCTACCATGAGCAGAACCACACGGAGCTCCTTTACCTCCAGGTCGACCGGGGACACAGGTACGCAGCTCAGCAGAAATATACCGGAGCTGTTTCGGTCACAACTCATGGCTGCACACGCGGCCTGACAGGCCTCACAGGCCCAAACCCCGACCTTGCCTAGCGCTGACCCCGCTACTCCATCACATGGGGGATCTGATATGAGCATGGGGCACGCTCATCCCCCCAGCCTGTTTGACCTAGATACAATTGCTGCTGATATTAAAAACACGGTCACGACGGCGATCGCTGACCTTAAGGCCGAAATACATGCAGTGGCTTATAGGATTGACGGGGTGGAACAGACTACCCAGCGGCAAGCAGCGGCCATCTGACAAGTCCAGACCACTTATGACGCCCAACTCTCCCAGCTCCTGGATATCCATAGACATGTCGAAGACCTCGACAATAGAGGCCGGAGACATAACGTTAGAGTGCGGTGCATCCCAGAGACTGTTGACCCGGCCTCCCTGCAACTAACATTGTGTGCCATCTTTAATGATTTGGTCGGGCGCCCAGCAGACTCTCCCATAGACATGGAAAGGGCCCACTGCGCTCTACGCCCGCTACCCCGTGACAATGAACCACCGAGGGATGTAATTTGTTGTATGGTCAACTTTCCACTTAAGGAGGAGATTCTCCGCAAAGCCAGAGAGAGAGGCCGTATCCTCCATAATGGCGCCGAGATCAAGTTGTTTCAAGACCTGTCTCAGATCACGCTTCAGAACAGGCGTGCCCTACGCCCCCTGCTGGATGCTCTGCGATCCATAAATATTCAATACCGCTGGAAATTTCCTTTTGGGCTCTCAGCATCCGCTAGGGGCCGCTCTGCGCTCCACCGCACACCTGAGGACTTGCACGGCTTCTGCGAACAACAAGATCTCCCACACATCGAGCTTCCGGAGTGGTACGCCTTCTATTTTCCTGCTGAACCGTGGCTCCCGGTCTCTCTCCATCCATCACCGAAGGCGCAACGGCACAGATCCCGAAGATACAGAGCCGACCCGTCTTCCCCGGGGAACCATGCCTCTCGTCGTGACCTACACCACAGCAGTCCGGGCTCCCCTTCCACGCCTGCTCGGAGGAGGGATCGTGTGGATGCCTAACGCCCCTGGACTTCTATCTGGCAAGTGCCATCCCCCGTGAGTAACTGCCTCCAACCGTTACCCTTCCCCCCCACTTCCTTCTGCCTCTTGTCCCCCTTCCAGGATCTCTGCCTATGCTGTTTCCTCTGGCAAACTTGTCGGTCTTGCCTGCATCCTGCGAGGGGTTGACGACGGAGGCCCTTCCAGTCTGCATCATCCTCATTGGCCCTTCCTGGACATCTTCTCCTGCACTGCTCTTCGCGGAACGACCGGCACTGCATAGGACTGACCATGCTGACGTCTTTTGGATCCATAGGAGGTAACGCTTTGCACCGCTCACTTGACTGTCTGGAATGTCTGTGTCATCGATCGTTCTGGCAGAGTACCCACACCATGACTGTGCGTGCCTTCACATCCAGACTCTTGTACCGTGTCTCCCTGCTTGATAGGTGGTACTCTGCATCTTTTTGGCTTTTTGGCTTTCTGTTTTTGATTTTGATCTCTCCCATTCCCTCACTCCCCCCTCCCCCCCTTTTTTTTATCTCCCCTTCCCCCCTCCTGTGGAGCGAAATTGAGCTACATGTCTTTCTATGTCAACCTTACTCTAAGGGCAAGAATATGTTTTACTCTAACTGTTTGTGTTGTTAATCAAGCTTGGGTCCATGGGGTGGGAGGTTTTATCTCTAACTTCATGGGCTCAGAAGGGGCGCCCTTGGAACCTACCGTTGACTAGAAGGTAGTGTTGGTCTGCATAGGGTGACTCCCCTTAACCTCATGAGAGGCTCCAGACTCTTACGTTATCGGGCAATTCTACGAGTCGTCCTCACCCTTTTGTTAGAATAAGTTCTATTGTGTTATGCTGTGATGAGATGAGATAATCACGGTCGGAACTTGGCAGAAATGTTTGAATTGTTTGTTTGAACTGTTTACATTGTTTCATATGTGTTCATTGTTGTGTGCAGGGTTCCCTGGCCTCCTGTGCTCAAGCTGCACATGGACTATCGCATCATCAGTCCTCCTATTATAGTAGGTTCCCCACTATCAATACAGGTTACTGTCCAAGCTCAGTCTGTCACTCCCTGGGTCGCGACCCCTCTTTGGTTTCCGTCCCTTTTCTCGTCCCCACACAGCAATCCTACTGGGATTAGCTGACCCTCCAGACTCCCCCTTTTCTAGGTGATTTAGTGAGACTATCATCACCTCTGGTTGATTCTCTTTCCCTCTATCCCCCTCTTTGTCTTTTGCTCTATTTGTATCCCCTCTCTCTTTTTTCTCTGTTCTTCGCCCCCCTCCTTCTTCTCCCCCCTTTTTTTTTCTTTTCCCTTGCCTATCTCTTAATGTGAAGGTCCTTAACTTGCCAGAGAAAAGGTCACAAGTTTTGTCCTCTCTCACTAAACATAGAGCTCACTTCATTTTCCTTCAGGAGACCCATTTTCGTGCAGACGCTATTCCTAAACTTTCTAATCACATTTATCGAACAGCTTTCCATGCCACCAACCCTGAGGCCAAGACGAAAGGTGTGTCTATTCTCATCTCTAAAAAATCAAATTTTCACCTATTGGACTCCCTGATTGATCCTGAGGGTAGGTACATATTCCTCAAGGGCTCGTATGCCTCAACACCGATCACGCTAGCTAACATATACAGCCCAAACGAGGGTCAGGTGGCCTTCTTTAGGAAAATTGGTGATTTACTTGCCTCCTTCAAATCAGGTGTAGTACTTATGGGAGGGGACTTCAATGTCCCCTTGAATCCACTATTGGATTCTTCTACGGGATCCTCCACTCTAACTTACAAGGCGCTGCGCCAGATTAATTTGCAGCTCCAGTCCCTGACCCTACACGACGTGTGGCGCACAATGTTCCCCTCTGATAGAGACTACACCTTTTTCTCAACCCTGCATCAAAAATATTCTAGGATTGACTATTTTTCTCTCCCAGTCAGACCTCCCCCTACTCCAACAGTCCACCATTGAACCGATGTTTCTGTCGGACCATCACCCAATTACTGTTACTCTGTCCTTCCCTGACACTTCTTTCAGGGCGAAGTCCTGGCGCCTGAACTCCTCCTTACTTGAGGACCCCTTGGTGATTGACCATATTAGCACAAGAATCCAGCAATACTTTGCGGAGAACTCTGGTCAGGAGGTCTCGCCGGTCTCCCTCTGGGAAACTCACAAATGCGTGATTCGGGGTGAATTAATTGTTCTGGCCACTAAAGCTAAGAAACAACGCCAAGAACATATTAACTCCCTAATCTGGAAGATTAAATCTCTTGAAACCTCCCACAAACTAACACGTGCGCGAGCTACCTTGCAAGACCTGACACACTCCCGAGCTCTTCTTTTGGAGGAGCTGGGTAAGTGCTCTAGGAGACGTTACATTCTTGGCCAGAGAATCTTCTATGAACAGGGCAACAAATGTGGCCGTCTTTTGGCACGCACAGTACAAAATTCTTAACTTTCCTCTACAATTCATCACATACGCAGCCCTGGGGGAGAACTTCTGGTGAAGAATGCGGATATCGCCAAGGAGTTCGAGAGCTTCTACTCTAAGTTGTACAATTTACAGCCCCACACTCCCTCATCGTACTCAGCTGACACCCGAGCCACACATATTAGAGAATTCCTCTCCCGTTACAGTCCCAAGCCGCTCTCTCATCAGCAGACACTCGACCTGGAAAACCACATTTTGGCATCGGAATTGGATTTGGCCATGAAACAGATGAAAACGGGGAAGTCCCCGGGCCCAGACGGCCTTTCCCTCCAATACTACAGATCTTTCATTGCTCCTTTAGCCCCCAACCTTTTAGCTATCTTCAATGCCTTATCGGACTCCCAGAATAAACCTGACAGCATGTTAGCTGCGCACATCGTGGTAATTCCTAAGGAGGGCAAGGACTCCTCCTCAGTTGCAAACTACAGACCGATTTCCCTCCTCAACGTAGACATCAAAATCTATGCAAAGATTTTAGCTAACAGGTTACTCCCTTTGGTGCCCGGACTTGTTTCCCTAGATCAGGTTGGCTTTGTCCCCGGACGCGAGGCCAGAGACAACACCATCCGTACACTAAACTTACACCATTGGCTCACGACCTCTAAATCTCATGGATTCTTTCTTTCACTTGATGCTGAGAAGGCGCTCGACAGGGTTGCCTGGGACTATATGCGGGAGGTGCTCGCGGCTCTGGGCCTTGGGACCCGCATATTGTCATATATCATGGCCTTGTATTCCGGTCCCTCTGCGGCAGTGAAAATCAATGGCCACCTGTCGGACGCCTTCCACATCAGCAATGGCACTCGTCAGGGGTGCCCCTTATCCCCACTGATTTATATTCTTGCCCTGGAACCCTTCCTTAACAGACTAAGACAACTCGAGCATACAGGGGATTACCGTGAAAGGCAGAGAGTTTAAAGTGGCGGCCTTTGCCGACGACATCCTCCTCTCTTTGCAGGCCCCCCATATTTCCCTTCCTAATCTCCTCAAAGATTTGGAACATTTTGGTTTTCTGTCCAATCTCAAGATCAATCACTCAAAATCGCAGGCGCTAAATGTCTCCCTCCCCATTCAGGAGGTACTACACTGTCAAGAGTCATTCCCGTTTAGGTGGGTACAAGACGCACTCACATATCTTGGCATTCGTATCCCCTCTCGCCTGACAGATTTGTATATGAAAAACTTCCACCCCGCCCTGCTTCAGGCCCAGACACACCTCAAAGACTGGATGGGACTGAACGTTTCCTGGTTTGGGCGTGCAGCCCTGATTAAAATTATAATTCTGCCTGACTACTCTACCTAATGCAGTCAATCCCCATTTCCCTACCGTCAGGGTTCTTTACATCTTACCGAATTTCATGCTCTGCCTTTTTATGGCGGAACTCCCAACCACGCATTACGTTTTCTCGTCTCACTTTGCCCAAATCTAGGGGGGGAATCGGTCTACCGGATATTCTCAAATACTATACCACATGTCACCTCACTAGGATCGTTGACTGGAATGTCCATGCCTTTAAAAAGGTTTGGGTGTTCCTTGAGAAGGCCTTCTCGTCAGGACCTTTACATTTACTCTCTTGGTTGCCTTACAACAATTGGCCCCATTCTCTGTCTTCCCACCCGCTCATCTACCCTACACTTTTGGCATTCAAAAAATCTGCACTACATGGGTCCCCACCTCTTCTCCCGAGCCCTTTGACAACGCTGAGGGGGAATCCAGACTTTCCTCCTGGGGTATCTGAGGGGTTTTTGAGTCAAGAGTGGCCACATGAGGACGTGATAGCACTACAGTTTTACTCTGAGGGAAGGCCTCTGTCTTTTGAAGCGCTAAAGACTTCCACTAAGATGTCCTCCCTATCTTTCTGGACTTACAGACAAATCCGACATTTTCTCATGACCTATGCAAATCAGTCAACCTGGACAAGACGACTCACACCCTTTGAATCCCTTTGTCATCGTAAAACACCACAAAGGCACCTGATCTCCCTTCTATATACCCTCCTCTCGGACACACCATCACTGACCCCTACCCCCTCACAGACTTCTTGGAATAGGGACCTCCAAACGCCCTTGTCTACGGAGGACTGGAACACTATTTATGAGTATGCTCATAAAGGCTCGTTGAATGTGGCCATTCAGGAGAATGGCTATAAAATAATCACTAAGTGGTACAGAACCCCGTCTCATCTTCATAAATTTTCCTCTAGCATTCCTGACACATGTTGGAGATGCGGGGAGGGAGTGGGAACTATGCTTCATGTGTGGTGGGATTGTCGTGCCCTTCAACCGTTTTTGGAGGGAGGTCCACGATCTCATCTCACATGTTACAACTTATACCCTAGACTTTACCCCGTCCCAGTTTCTTTTACACCACACTTCTCTACCTCAGAAAGATTACTACAAATCCTTGGCCATGCACATGGTTAATGCTGCCAGACTTTGTATTCCCAGACACTGGCGCTCCACCGGCGTTCCCACAGTCAGGGAATGGCTTGCACAGATTTCCTCCATAAAGGAAATGGAGGAATTGATTTTCACCTCGCAGGATAGAATGCATAAGTTCTCAAGTAAGTGGGCCTGTTGGAATAATTTTGTCACCACTGACCGGTACCTCCAGTATCTTTCATAAATTTGTCTTGCAATAAAGGTGCTACCCCCCCTACTCTGGGGGAGAAGGGGGGGAGACCTGGATCCACCTATGCCCTTTCTGATTGTCCCCTGCTAGACTCCTTCCCCCCCTCCCCTTTTTTTTCCATCTTTTTCTTACTTGTTCCTCTTTCTTTTTGGTCTCCCTTTCTCTTTCTTCCCTCTTTCTGCTTCGCCCTCTCTTTCTTTTTTGCCTTTCTCTTGACTCTTCCTTTTTGTACGAGGGTACCCCGGATTTGTGCAGTCACGATACCATGCACCCCGCATATTGGTCATGATCGAGGCTCTAAGCCAGTTTATCCCCTCAACATGCAAGGGGGGATTCTGGGGGGAGGGGAGAATAGAGAATACGACCCTCTGCCCCTTTTACGCTACATCACATTGTTGCCCCTCGACTGTGGTCTGTTTGTCTCCATTGAGCTTTCTATATCGTGGTATGCCGTTGGTTTCTGTATCTCTGTTATATGCTGTATTGTGCCCATTGTTGGGTCTTGTATGTCATGCTTTCTTTTTACAAAATAAAAACTTTTTATGGAAAAAAATAATAATAATCGCAATAAGCGTTTATTGATTGGTTTGCGCAAAAGTTACAGCATCTACAAAATAGCGGGTAGTTTTATGGCATTTTTATTATTTTTTTTTTACTAGTAATGGCGGCGATCAGCGATTTTTATTGTGACTGCAACTTTATGGCGGACACATCGGACACTTTTGACACATTTTTGGGACCATTGTCATTTTTACAGCGATCAGTGCTATAAAAATGCACTGATTACTGTAAAAATGACACTAGCAGTGAAGGGGTTAACCACTAGGTGGCGCTGCAGGGGTTAAGTCAGTACTAGGGAGTGATTCTTACGGGGGAGTGGCTACACGTGACGTTCTCGATCACGGGGAACAGCCATCAGTGACGGTGTCACTAGGCACAATAGGGAATGCCTTGTTTACAAAGGCATCCCCCTGTTCTGCCTTTGCCGACCGCTATCGCGGGCCGCCCGGGAACATTGAGTTCCCAGGACCCGCAAGCATGCTCACGAGGCACGCGGCACGTGCGCGCCCTTGCTGGGCGACAAATTTAAAGGGACGTACAGGTACGCCCATGTGCCTGCCCGTGCCATTCTGCCGACGTACATCTGCGTGCGGCGGTCGGCAAGTGGTTAATAGTACAGGTGCACATAAGCAAGACAATTCACAGAGCCAGGGCTGTCTTTAAGGCAGGCCAAAAGGGGCAGCTGCCCTGGGCCCTGTCATTGTTGTGGGGCCCAAAGCAGCTGCCTCATACTTGCCAACTATTCTGGCTTAAATTCCCTTGTCCCTTGAAGCTTTAGTCCTGTGCTCTGTCCCAATATCTCAGCGTGAAGTGCTGCTACTAATGCTGCCCAGCTCTGCCCTATGGTTGTGTATGGGTGACTCACCTACAGACCCTATGTTTACATGTAAATAGCGGCAGCATTTATATGTAAATAGTGGCGGCATTCATATGTAAATAGCGTTGGTCATGGCATTGATATATAAATAAACGTGGCATTCATATGTATATCATGTCCCCCATGAGGTCATATCCACCATCACCTATACTGAATGCTGCCCACTGGGGAGTTAAAGGAGCATGCCTGAAAGGCCTGCCCGCAACTGTGGTCATTAAGCCTAACATCCGCCTGTTCTGCAAAGGTAAGAAAATTGATGGGGGGGATAGTGTGGGGTGTGCAGAGGGAAGCAAAGAAGGAATTACAGTTGGGGGTGCAAAGGTGAGAAAGGAGGGAATTTATAGAGGAAAGAAAGGTGGTGCAAAGATAGGCAGAGGAGGCAGGTGGAATTTAAGGGGGGGAGGGTTGGAATGGAGAGGTTAGGGGAGGTTTGGGGTGCAGAGGTTAGCATGGGTTTAGGTGTAGGTAGCGTTTAGGGCAGCCCATTCATTTCAATGGGCTGCTCTATGCGCTAGATATGTGGAAGAAAGTCCCTAACTCTTTTTTAAAATCACACAGGGCCTCAGCACCTGTCAGCAGATGTGTGAGGGTGTCATTAATTGATGGCACTGCTGTGTATCTGGTAAAGGGCAGCACGTTTCTGTAGTGTCAGGAAAGCGATTTTGCATGCGTTCCCGACACACAAATGCGAACGCAGGCTAAATGTCTCAGTTACATTGTTGGTCAGTGTAAATCTTCTCATTACATTGGGGCTTTGTGTAGAATCCTTTCATTTTCACTAGTGGCCAGTGTGAATGTTACCCTTACATTAGTGGTCAGTGTAAATCCCTTCTTACATTGTTGGTTACTGTGAATTCTTCTATTACATTAGTGGTCAGTGTAAACCCCTATTACATTGGTGGCCAGTTTTGAAACTCCTCTTTATATTTGTAATTGGTAAAATAAATCAGCATTGCCATTGATCACACTCTCCCCTCCCCCCAACACTGCTACTGATCCCAGGAGTTCTAGAATCCCTAGGAGTTTTCTGTTTATTGATGGGTCCCCTCACCCCCCAGTCCATGGTGTGTAGGCAGTGAGGAGATGATGTGCTGTAACCTCTAGCAACCAATCCGTGAGCAGTAATGATGTGCAGTAACCTCTAGCAACCAATCAGTGAGCAGTATTGCTGTACAGTAATCTCTAGCAACCAATCAACAAGCAAAATTCATGTGCTGTAACCTCTAGCATCTAATCTAATCTAGCAACTAATCAGTGAGCCGTAATGTGTGCTGTAACCTCTAGCAACCAGTCAGTAAGTGGTAATGATATGCTGTAACCTCTGGCAACCAATCGCTGCCTGATCTGATACAGTAAACATATTTTGAGTCTAGCTGCTATTGTATGTCTCAGAGCAAGTGGAGAGCAAAATTGCATGAGAGGGGGCCCCCCCAAGCACATTTATGCCCAGGGTACAATCAATATTAAAGACGGACCTGCACAGAGCAATGCAAAAAAAAAGATCCCTAGCACAACTTACTATCAAGTCAGCACAAAGTCTAAATATTTCAACACTTTGTGATGCACACTTCTGATGTAACATGTGAAGCCTAACTGCCCACCAAGGGCCAGCCACAACTTTCATGTTCTTCCAATGCAAGCAGCTTGGAAAAATTGGACATCCACCTGTCAATTCACAAGATAGTATGTACTTGTAGACATTTACTGAAGAGGCTGGCTATAACAGTATAGACATTGCAAATTGGGTGGCCCATCTGTAACAGTCCTAAAAATGTAATGTTTTAGGCTAAAATGTGTGGTCAGGTGTGGGCCATCTGTAATGAATTAAAACATTTTTTTTAGAAATATCTGGGTGTACTGAATGGCAGGTGACAGAAAGATGTGCTAAGGAAAAGAGAGAAAAAAAAATTGCCGGCCTGAGCTAAATCTCGTTGAATTGGCCTATGACTAAAGTGTGAAAGGGGTAGAAAGAATGTAAAGGAAAAAAAAGAACAAAACTTCACTCTATTTGACTAACGATGGCATTATGCTATACAATAACATATCAGGACTTTCAGATATATATCACACTGGGAGTCAACACAAAAAATATTACATAGGTGGTACTAAACCCTACAAAAATTTCTCCCTGTCACTTCCCAATGTGTTGGAGAAATTGTGGCTACATTGGATCCCTAAGACATATATAGTGGAGCTGTGAAAAGCTCACACATACTGGAATGGAATCATGCAATTAATTTCTAACAAACACCTCTTCTCTCCCAAACCACAGTCTTGTACTACTTTGGGAATAGGAAGAGCCCTTGAACACTCAAACAGTCCTCACTCATATCTTGATTGCAGCCAGACTTGCAATTGCAAGGCTATGGCAACAAAGACTCCCCTTTGCTGAACATGGTAATACAACTTCTTAACACTTATGCTCACTTTTAGTACTTATTTGCTAGTTTCCATTATAAGGAAACTGTTTTTCTGGACATGGAAAATGTATAGTTAGGGTTTAATAGTTTTCAACTTTTTCAACAATTTTAACACTTAATATGTCATTTCTACCTCTAATGGTCCTGTTACGTTATTTTTACTACCATATTTTTCTTTACAAACTCTACCTAGTAAAATGGTTACAAACTAGGTACATGACACTAATTCATTTGTAACATAATTTAATAAGTAGTTATGTTCACTTTTGAGACCCTATTTCATCTACCCCCCAGTCAAACGCAAACACAGACACACACCTTTGTCCAGTTCTCTTTATTATGAAAGATTGCTTATCTTATTTTCTATTATGATCCAAAAAATGAGATAACTAATTCTAGCGTGTCTCCATGAGACATCTAATAACTGTTACAAACCAAGACCAGCCATACTTTTCTTGAAAGTATCACATTACCTTATTTGTGTAAATTTTCTGTACTTCTACACTATATAACCTTTGTATATTAACCCCTTGGCACTGGCGCCTCACAGCCCTTTAAGGGGTTTAAGATGCTGGGAGGCAGGGTTTATGATCATGTGATCACCGTGATTGGTTGTCACAACGGTCACATGAACGGAAAGCTCCCGATAGCCACCGGTAACTGTGCTGGGAGCGTGCAGCTGTTTTTGCAATATTGCACGCAAATATGTGGCATCCGGCACCAAGGCATACCTGCCGAGAGGCCACATTTTTGGGTGCTGTCGGTGCCAAGAGGTTAACATTAAATGCTTAATAAATGTAAACAAATACAGGGAATAATAGGGAGTGAATTATTAAATTGTCATTTTTATTCTAGTATGTGTTCATTTTAAATATCCAATCAAGTTTAAGGGTATTAAAAAAGAATGTGAACTTGATTCGTTATTTAAAGTGAGCAAAGACTTTTGGTAAATTAGAAGCAGAGTTCTTTAGACATGCAAACTTTACTGTTTTGACATTACCTGATCATTAAAGATCACAACATGAAGGATACCTGACCAGACATTTTAATAAGTATTAGATTTTCCGATGACAAGCAAAAAAGTTGCTATCTTTTTTCCATGAGCAATATTTTAGCAATCTTTGTGGAATCAGTCTCCTAAAGGAATAAAATAGTAAAGGTAAATGTTTAAATATTTAAAAGCCATTTTCCAGAGATGAGTATGAAATGAAAGATGTTGGCTCATGGCCAAATGTAAAGATGTTACATGAATTGAGAAGTAAATGGCTAAATGTGCCTTCAGATATGGTTCTCTGGAGACTTTCAAAGTAATAGAAAAATAAAAATAAATTAGCTCATCTTCCACAGTGTGGAAAAGTACAAAATAATATCTGTATTTACCTCACTTTTTCCTTTCGTGAAGATTCATAGACACTTAAAACTGTTCATATTCAGTTTAATGTTTGGTCATTTTAAGTTTTCAAGTGAAAATAAATCTTTTGGGTCTGGAAGGGAAAGTAAGCAATAAAGTATAACTCTACTGGTGTTGAAGGCAATGTAACACATTTTCCTAATTTTTACATATTTACTACATTTAGGCTGATGAAATAAGTGCTTCCACTTCTGTTTTTTTTTACAAGGAATGCCCTTCCTACAAAGCTTTGCTAGGAACTAGATTTTATTCTACCAAAAATCTTTTAGCTAAAACTAAAGCATATTTCTGGAATAATATATAAAAAAATTCAACCTATTTAACTATATGCTGACTGTGCTATAGCCAAATGACAGCTACAGCGTGATCAGGCCAGTTCTGGGAGGGAGTCTTCGGGACAATCAGCAGCTCTTTACCACATGATCAGGTGTGACCCATCACAGCTGATCACAATGTAAACACAAGCGACTATCGGTATTCCTTTCCTCACTCTGATAACCAGCTGGTGTAAAAGGGACATCTACACTGTCCAGTGCTGCCAATCATTGCCCAGCATTGCTGCCAATCAGTGCCAGTCAGTGTGGCCAATCAATACCCTTCAGTGTCTCCTCATCAGTGTCACCTATCAGTGCTGTCTACCAGTGCATATCAGTGCCGCCTATCACTGCCTATCAGTGCCCATCAGTGCCACTTATCAGTGCCGTCTATCAGTACAGCCTTATCAGTGCCTACTCATCAGTGCCCACCAGTGCTGCCTCATCAGTGCTCATCAGTGTAGCCTCATCAGCACACATCAGTGAAGGAGTAAAACTACAGGTTTTCAAAATTTTATAATAAACTATAAAAACGTTTTTTTTTTTTTTTTATTCAGCCTTTTTTTATTTATTTAGCAAAAAATAAAAACAGTGGTGATTAAATACTACCAAAAGAAAGCTCTATTTGTGTATTTTTTTTTTATAAAGATGCAATTTGGGTACAATGTTGCATGACCACGCAATTGTCATTCAAAGTGTGACAGTGCTGAAAGCTGAAGGGGGTAAATTGCCCAGTAGGCAAGTGGTTAATGTGTGCTATGACTGTGATCAGAGACAATGGCTGGCTGCTCTGACATACAGTGATATCAGAGCAGCATGCCATTGTACATTATCACTGCCATAGCAGTGCAATGTCACCATAATGACACTGCAATTAAATTGCTCTGGTGACATTATGTAAAATATATATATATATATATATATATATATATATATATATATATATATATATATATACAATGAATGTCTATATGCAGGAAAATCAAAACAGGTGTAAAAATGCAAAGACTATCTGTCCTTAAAAGTGACCAAACTTTGGTGTTGACAAAGTTCAAAATATGGTGACGACTTCAAACCATGCAAATCTGTGCAAGTGAAGAGGTGATGAAGTGAAGGGAACCACCCTCACAGGTAAGAGGCTTACCAGAATGTTTGAACCCTAGAGAACCTACATTCAATGGGTCAAACAGGCTTGCGTGGTGGAACCACAATGTACTTTGGGCAATCCTATGGGCTTCAAGATGCTGTGCCAGGGATGACAAAACGTCAGCAGGATGCAGAGAGTCACAGAGAAGGGTGGCTTCCTAGTGGGTTATCTCATAAGAAGTGATGGTCCAGGGAATCCCAAATGAATGTGGAAGGGTTATGTCATATAATGGAAGAAAAAAACGGCCACATAGCATAACTTTGTATTACATATCAAAAGTTTAATGAAGTCAGAACACTTACATTTGTGATGATATTCAAGCGCTTTGTATAAAATGTGGCAACAATGGAGTCCTCCCAATGCGTTTCGTCCGCTAGAACATCATCTGGGGTAAAAGATGATGTCCTAGCGGGTGAAACGCGTTGGAAGAACTCCATATTTGGGCATCCTCAAACATAAGGTGGAGGAGCGCAAAGTCTCTAACATCCACCAGATCTGTGATGTCGTCATGGAGGAGTGGAAGAGGACTCCAGTGGCAACCTGTGAAGCTCTGGTGAACTCCATGCCCAAGAGGGTTAAGGCAGTGCTGGAAAATAATGGTGACCACACAAAATATTGATACTTTAGGCCCAATTTGGACATTTTCACTTAGGAGTGTACTCACTTTTGTTACCAGTGGTTCAGACATTAATGGCTGTATGTTGAATTATTTTGAGAGGACAGCAAATTTACACTGCTATACAAGCTGTACACTCACTACTTTACATTGTAGCAAAGTGTTGTCACATGAAAAGGTATAATAAAATATTTACAAAAATGTGAGGGGTATTCTAATTTTAGTAAGATACTGTATGTTTGGTGTATTTTGTTGTTATTTTATACCATATGAAAAAAGTCAAAATGGTAACTTTGAAACTTTAAAGAGATATTAACAAAAGCATGCACACAGTGTTAATAGAGCAAAAGTTGCTATGTATAATTATGCTATGCATAATCACTGATTATGAATGGTGTGTTAAGCCCCGTACACACGGTCTGACTTTTGGCCAACAAACTTCATTTTGAGCAAGTTGGACCAACAATCCGACCGTGTGTACGCTCCATCGGACAAACTTTTTTTGCTTTTTTTCTTGTTTTCATCGGACAAAAGTTGGGTCTGAAAACGGACAAACTTTTGCCCAACAAAAGTCCGATGGAGCAAAGTCCGACCGTGTGTGCAGAAAACCATTGGACTTTTGTCCGATGGACAAAACAACTAATGTTAAAATCAACCAACAATAGCAGAAGTTGACCAAAGGGTGGCGGTAAAGAGCAGAAAAGAGCAGAAAAATCACGTGATGTTGCAAAAAGTTTTGGGAAAGTTTGCAGAAAAGTCCGAGCGTGTGTATGCTATGGGTGTTCCCGACCAACTCCATTCGGACAAAAAAACATGGAAAAGTCAGTTGGAAGTCCGACCGTGTGTATGGGGCTTTATAGAGACAAAGGTTAATGATTATCCAAATAAATTGAACTTATTAAAACCTAAAAAAAACTTCCCTTGTAAAGTTTTCTCTATTTTCTATACTTGTATATCAGATTATTCATCACATACAATATTTCATAAGGCATTTTGATTTTTACCAGGAGATACCTATGTATCAAATGGTTAGAGTATTATAACATATTTTTCTGATACAAACGTTAAATTCACAAACAAAATATTAAATATATCAAAATAATGTGCAAATGTTATTTGTTCATGTGAAGTTAACCTGGTATTAACCTGGTTTTCATCCGGTAAAAGTCCTATACTCTCATAAATAATTATTTTATCTTATGAATTATAATTTTATTACAACTTCAAACATCTCCTTTTCCCCTCTTACCCTGAAACTAATGACCTGTTCAGCGAACACCCACATTTTTGGGGTGCTCGCGAGATGTTCACCCACCGGGTGCTCACAATGCACTGCATGCTGCACAAAAGTCTAGGACCCTAATTGGATGAAGCAATGCACCTGACTGCTGGTCAGGGGCAAGGCTTTGCCCAATTAGAGCAGAGTCAGAGCCATGGTTGGACAAAGTCATGATGACTTTGCCCAATCATGGCTCAGTGCCCATAGTACCACCCCACACTCTAAAAGGTTCCTTCCCACAGGAACCTTTTTCAGTGTATTGTTGGGGTGGAGATAGATAGAGCAGGGCTCTGTTTGCTACTAGTGAGTTAGTGTGTTATTGTGACTCTGAGTGTAGAGTGCCAGTGTAATGTTAGTGTAGTCTGAGTATAGTGTAAGTATAGTGTAGTGTCAGTGTAGTGTGTCAGTGCTGTGTTAGTGTAGTGTAAGTATAGTGTGAATATAGTGCAAGTATATGTGAGTAGTGTCAATGTAGTACAGTGCTTAAAGTGATATTAAAGGTTCCCATTTTTTTTTTTAAATAACAAACATGTCATACTTACCTCCACTGTGCAGTTCGTTTTGCACAGAGTGGCCCAGTCTACCTGTTCTGGGGTCCCACGCCAGCTCTCGCAGCTCCTCCCTGCATAACTCCCTCTGGAAAGCTCTCTCCTGAGGGGGTTACCTTGCAGGCGCACTCCTGTGTCATGCACTCGGCATCTATAGACACCGAGTGTATGACTTGGCCCCACCTCCTGGCACCTGCGTCATTGGATTTGATTGACAGCAGCGGGAGCCAATGGCTGTGCTGCTATCAATCAATCCAATGAAGAGTCGAGAACCCCTGGAGAGAGTGACACGGGATCGCGCTCATGGAAATTCGGGGCTCAGGTAAGTAAAACGGGCGGGCCGGACACTGCAAGGTGTTTTTTCACCTTAATACATAGGATGCATTAAGGTGGAAAAACACGCAGGTTTACAACCCCTTTAACACAGCATTACTGTACATAACATTTAGTGCTGAATACAGTGCTGTATACCCCCCTTTTTTTTGGTTGCTGTTTTTTTTTGGGGGGGGTATTTGTCCCGTGCCTGCCTTAAATTGTCAGCCGCCGTTTTCCTGACTGCGATGCTGCTTTTGCCCATTACATTTTTTGTTATCGTTTTTACATTTCTGCAGCAGCAGTCCTCAATTTAAAGTGCACCAAACACCACTTTACATTGAATAACGTGTATCCAATTACACATTTACCAGTATCTATTAAATTTGGGGAATAAGCCCCCCAATCATATGGCATACAAGGACTTATGTTACCAGCAGTTTCATCTGTTGTATGATATGCACACGATGACCTATCAGCACTAATATTGTTTTTAATATTCAATATGTACTGTATATTAGATACAATTATTTTAATCAGTTTTTGTTATCAGTAAAATGTATAATTTTGCCATAAATGGTTTACTCCTTGTGTGGCCTGCACAGTCCCTCTTCTGTTTGTTTCTTTTAATATAAGTATGGATAATGGCCATGAGTGGCACTTGATTAATAGACCCCCCCACCATCATGTCTGGGAGGCCAACAAGGAGAGGCAGATGTTCCCATGCGTCTATGAGGGGGCCAGCAGTGTCTGTGTCCACAGACAAAGGTGGACGTGGTCTGTCCTCAGGCAGGGCACATTTTTCTCTGTTTAGTGATGTTGCCCGTGCTATCCAGCCACAGCATGCAGAGGAGGTGGTCGACTGGCTTACTAAACCATCCTCAGTCTCCTCATCCTCTATCACCCAAGCTTATACTAGTGCGCAGTCCATCACAGCTGCCAGAGAGGCTTATTCTGCCTACTTGTCAACAGCTACTCCTGCCATAGCTCCAGCATCATCCATGGAGGAGTCAGATGAGTTATTTGAACAAAGCGTCAGCCACTTGCTTCTTGACTTTGTACTGGCATTACTTGATTATGATGTTGGTTCTGAGGTTGAGGAATGGGGTAACATGAGCCTACAGAGAGGGGAGAACACTGATAAACAACAAATTGGCAGTCAGCGTATTGTCAAGCCACAGCGTATTGTCAAGTTGGCTCCAGTGATAAGGATGGAGGGGATGATGAGGATGAGGTCACTGATGTGACTTGGGTGCCAGATAGGGCAGAGAAGGAAAGTGAGGGGAGGCACAATGAGGCAGGATGTCCTCCAGAGGCAGCCATCATGGAACAGTAGAGAGCAGCCATCCTATTTCATCCGTTGTTATCCCCAGGCCCACTTCCTATAGATCAACTCCTCCGCTATATCTCATGACCTCTCAGCAGTCTCCACTGACAGGGATGATGGTGTTGCAAAGGGTGTCAAAGTTCCTTGTAACTCGTCTACCAGCAGCACACCAAGAGCTGTAGAGTATAACAGGCAAATTCCTCTACCCCAGCTACTGCATCGAAAAAAAAAAAATCCACTCCCTGCCATCCACATGCCCAGTGTCTAAATTACATCTTGTCCAAATTTCAGGCTTTACAATTCCTGCCATTCCATCTGGTGGATTCTGCCCCCTTTCTGTGAATGTGCTGCACCACAATGGTAGGTCCCCAGTTGCTATTTCTTTGCATTTAAGGCCATCCCAGCATCACGTGAAAGGCAATGTTTTGACATTGTTGGACAAGGCAGTCATCAGCAAGGTCCACCTTACTGTTGACACGTGGTCCAGCAAGCATGGTCAGGGACCATGCATATTTCATTCACAGCACACTGGGTAACACTTGCAACAAGAAGGATGCAGAACAGGGCTCTATGCTGGAGCTTGCTTTGCCACCACGTCTCCATACAGCTGGTGGTGACAATGCAAGATCTGTCAGCACCACCCCCTCCTCCATGTCCTCCTCTGCTGAATTGTCCTATGAACCACTAGTACCGCTAAGCATTTAAGGGGCTATTTAACGAGTCAGACTAAAATATGCCATGTAGCGCTTCAGAAGGTCTGTCTAGGGGACAGGAGCCACACCAGAGCAGAGATTCTTTCAGCTCTGCAGGGACAGGAAGCTTGAGCCAGGAATGGAGGTGTGTGATAATATCACTAACTTTTTGTCAGACCTTCGATAGGGAAAGTTGACACATGTGTCCTGTCTGGCACGAGTCCTCAATTTGGTGGTGCAGCATTTTCTTAAACAGGTACCCAGGTTTGAAAGATCTTCTAAGGCAGGCCAGAAGAGTCTGGAGCCATTTCAGGCAGTCATACACAGCCAGTGTTTGGTTGGCATTCCACCTGCTCATAAACCGCCTGATTTGTGACATGCCCACCAGGTGGAACTCAACTTTGGCAATGCTGCAGCTACTGCACATGCAGCACAGGGCCATCAATGAGTACCTGCATGAGTATGGCACAAGGAACAGCTCAGCGGAGCTCATCTTTTTTTCCCCACTCCAATGGATGCTGATAAAGGATGCATGCACTGTACTGTCACCATTTGAGAAGGCAACAAGGATGGTGAGCAGTGAAAATGCATGCATCAGTGACACAATACCTCTTGTGTTTCTGCTGGAGCATACTCTGCATGGCATTATGAACAGGGCACTTGAGGCAGAACAGCAGGAGGAAGAGGAGGACTTCCTATCTTCTAAAGGCCCACTTTCTGAAGACACCATTCTTGTGATTCCACAGAACACACAAGTGGTGAGGGAGGAGGATTTTTTGGAGGCATTGAAGCAAAGGAAGACATATGTCAAACCTTAAGAGATGGTTTTTAGTCCCCAAAACCTTGGAAGTAGTACATGGCTGGGAGGAGGAAGTTTCAGATAGTGTAATCCTCAGTGACCCCGAGGGCTCTGCGTCTCATGCCTCCGCAAACTTGTGGTGCATGGGCTCCCTTATTCTTAAAAGCTGAAAGGACTCGACAATTTGTGGCATCAAGGAGAAGGATCATTATTGGTTGGCAACCCTCCTTGACCACCGTTTCAAGGGGAAAGTCTCATAACTCATCCTGACCTCACATAGGGAGCACAGTATGAAATATTTTGAGGACACCTTAACCCAGTGATTCTCAACCAGGGTTCCGTGGAACCCCAGGGTTCCTCCAGAGGTTTCTAGGGGTTCCTTCAGCATTGGGCAATTTCTGCCACTCAGATAATTTCCTACTGACACCATTGATCTTTTTAGCTATCTGTAAGGAGGTAATTCTTCCCAATGACCACAAGTGTAAGGACCATCCTTCCCACTGACCATCACACAAAGGTATCATGAATTGTAGATTTCTAATTTTAGCAGGGGTTCCCCAAGACCGGAGAACTATTTCAAGGGTTCCATTGTGTTGAAAAGGTTGAGAAAGGCTGCCTTAACCACTTAAGCCCCGGACCAATATGCAGCTTAAAGACCAGAGGTGTTTTTACAATTTGGCACTGCGCTGCTTTAACTGGTAATTGCGCAGTCATGAAATGTTATACCCAAACAAAATTTGCGTCCTTTTTTTCCCCACAAATAGAGCTTTCTTTTGATGGTATTTGATCGCATCTGCAATTTTTTTTTTTTGCTATATAAATAGTGTTGAGCGGACCCGAACTGTAAAGTTCGGGTCCGTACCGAATTTTGGCGTTTTCCCGACCCCGGACCCGGACCCGGATTTTGCGCTAAAGTCCGGGTTCGGGTTCGGATTCGGGAATTTAATGGCGCAGTTAGAAATGCTTCAGGGGCCAGCCAATCACCATTTGATTAGCTGGTGTGCCCTTAGAAGCCATCATAGCCATGCCTACTAATGGCATGGCTGTGATTGGTCAGTGCAACATGTGACCCAGCATGTGACCAGCTTCTATATAAGAAAGAGGCACACAGCACAGATCGTCACTCTGCTTTTAGACAGTGTAGGGAAAGGATCCTGGCTGCTGTTGCTGTGAGGGAGAGAATTATATGATAGGAGTTAGTCCTGATTCTGCAATCTACTGATAGAAAAGATAGGGAGACAGTGTAGTGTAGTGTAGTGTAGGGGCAGGATCCTGTTTGTGCTTTCAGGGAGAGAGATTTAGAAAGGAGTCCAGATTGAGAGATATAATAGCTCAGCGATCTGCATAGGTTTATCTGTTTGTGTTGCAAGCTCAGTGCACCAGCACTGCATTACGTTGAGTGATACACCTATTCCATACTGTGGCTGTATTGTGCTCTTGCTAAAAGACCTATTTCGGTCAGAAAAAAAAAAAAGGCACTTTATTGTGCTTTTGCTAAAAAGACCCATTTTTGGGCCCCAAAAAAAAAAAAAAGGCACTTTATTGTGCTGTTGCAAAAAAAAAAAAGGCACTTTGTTGTGCGCAAAAAAGACCTATTTTTGGGCAAAAAAAATATTTTGCAGTGTATATCTCTAGTTGTGTGAAATAACCAATTTCTATATATTTTTCTTGTACTATGCTATACTAAAAAAAAAAAAAAAAACTTTTTTTTGAATAGCATTCTCTGCACTTCTATAGCTGTGCGATTCAGTGGTTAAATACTGTGGTTGTGTTGTGCTCTTGCAAAAAACGCCATTTAGGGCCACAGAAAATAAATTGCAGTGTGAAATACATATCTGGAGGTGTGTGAAAAAACAACATTTTTTTTGAATAGCATTCTCTGCACTTCTATAGCTGTGCGATTCAGTGGTTAAATACTGTGGTTGTGTTGTGCTCTTGCAAAAAACACCATTTAGGGCCACAGAAAATATTTTGCAGTGTGAAATACATATCTGGAGGTGTGTGAAAAAACAACATTTTTTTTGAATAGCATTCTCTGCACTTCTATAGCTGTGCGATTCAGTGGTTAAATACTGTGATTGTGTTGTGCTCTTGCAAAAAACGCCATTTAGGGCCACAGAAAATATTTTGCAGTGTGAAATACACATGTGGAGGTGTGTAAAATAAACAATTTCTATATATTGTACAGTGCTATACTAAAAAAAACAACATTTTTTTTGAATAGCATTCTCTGCACTTCTATAGCTGTGCGATTCAGTGGTTAAATACTGTGGTTGTGTTGTGCTCTTGCAAAAAACGTCATTTAGGGCCACAGAAAATATTTTGCAGTGTGAAATACATATCTGGAGGTGTGTGAAAAAACAACATTTTTTTTGAATAGCATTCTCTGCACTTCTATAGCTGTGCGATTCAGTGGTTAAATACTGTGGTTGTGTTGTGCTCTTGCAAAAAACGCCATTTAGGGCCACAGAAAATAAATTGCAGTGTGAAATACACATGTGGAGGTGTGTAAAATAAACAATTTCTATATATTGTACAGTGCTATACTAAAAAAAAAAACATTTTTTTTGAATAGCATTCTCTGCACTTCTATAGCTGTGCGATTCAGTGGTTAAATACTGTGGTTGTGTTGTGCTCTTGCAAAAAACGCCATTTAGGGCCACAGAAAATATTTTGCAGTGTGAAATACATATCTGGAGGTGTGTGAAAAAACAACATTTTTTTTGAATAGCATTCTCTGCACTTCTATAGCTGTGCGATTCAGTGGTTAAATACTGTGGTTGTGTTGTGCTCTTGCAAAAAACGCCATTTAGGGCCACAGAAAATAAATTGCAGTGTGAAATACACATGTGGAGGTGTGTAAAATAAACAATTTCTATATATTTTCCTTGTACTGTGCTATACTAAAAAAAAACAACCTTTTTTTTTGAATAGCATTTTCTGTAGCTGTGCGATTCAGCGGTTACGTGCTGTGGGTGTGTTGTGGTCTGGCAAAAAACGCCATTTAGGGCCACAGAAAATATTTTGCAGTGTGAAATACACATCTGGAGGTGTGTGTAAAAAAACAATTTCTATATATTTTCCTTGTACTGTGCTATACTAAAAAAAACAACCTTTTTTTTTTTTGAATAGCATTATCTGCAGTTCTGTAGCTGTGCGTTTCAGCCATTACGTACTGTGGGTGTGTTGTGGTCTTCCAAAAAACGCCATTTAGGGCAAGATCCTAAATTTGGAAAATATGAGGGGAAGGTCAAAGGGACGTGGTGGCCCCGGTCGTGGTGCTGCTGGTGGAGCTCCTGTTGCAGGGAGAGGACGTGGTGGATCTGTGCCAGCTACACGCACAAGTGAAACACCTTCCTCAGGTGCGAGTAGGCGACCGAGCCTGCGGCGGTATTTTGTCGCGCCTAATGAGGCTGTACCAATGTTTAGGCCAGGACAAGTACAGGCGATAGTAGATTGGGTTGCTGACAGTGCCTCGGGTTCCTTCACATTGTCTCCCACCCACTCTTCTGCTGAAAGATCAGAGTTGGCACCTGAAGCCCATGTCCATCAGTCTTTCACCTCACCCCCTTGCAAATCAGCCAAGCAGTCTGAGCCCCAAATCATGCAGCAGTCTCTTCTGCTTTTCGATGACTCTGTTAGCAGGGTTTCCCAGGGCCATCCACCTAGCCCTGCCCCAGAAGTGGAAGAGATTGAGTGCACCGATGCCCAACCACTTATGTTTCATGATGGGTACATGGGAGGACCATCGCAGCACGTCTCGGATGATGACGAAACACAGGTGCCAACTGCTGCTGCTTTCGCAATTGTGCAGACAGACATGGAGGGCAGGGGTGAAGACTGGGTGGAAGATGATGTGGAGGACGATGAGGTCCTCGACCCCACATGGAATCAACGTTATGCAGGTGACCAGTGTAGTTCGGAGGAAGAGGCGGTGGTCGCACAGAGCCACCAGCACAGCAGAAGAGGGAGCAGGGTGCAAAAACGGAGCATTCGTCCCCTAGACAGTACATCTGCTACTGCCCAACGCATCAAGGGACCGAGCACACCAAAGCCAGGTCCAAGGACTTCCCTAGCGTGGCAGTTCTTCACACAGTGTGTTGATGACAAGACACGAGTGGTTTGCACGCTGTGCAATCAGAGCCTGAAGCGAGGCATAAACGTTCTCAACCTGAGCACAAGCTGCATGACCAGGCATCTAAGTGCAAAGCACGAGCTGCAGTGGAGTAGACACCTCAGAAACCAAGAAAGGTCTCTGGCTCCTCCTGCTTCCTCTTCTGCTGCAGTCTCGGCCTCTTCATCCACCTCTGTAGTGACAGTGGCACCTGTCACCCCGCAAACAGAGGATCTGCCAGCAACACTACCACCTGGGTCACCGACCATCTCCACAATGTCCCATGGAAGCGTTCAGCTCTCTATCTCCCAAACATTGGAGCGGAAGAGGAAGTACCCCCCTAGCCACCCGCGATCCCTGGCCCTGAATGCCAGCATTTCAAAATTCCTGGCCTTTGAAATGCTGTCATTCCGTCTGGTGGAGACGCAGAGTTTTAAAAGCCTGATGGCATTGGCTGTCCCGCAGTACGTCGTGCCCAGCCGCCACTACTTTTCCAGCCGAGCCATCCCTTCCCTGCACAACCAGGTGGGGGACAAAATCAGGTGTGCACTGCGCAACGCCATCTGTGGCAAGGTCCACCTAACTACGGATGCGTGGACCAGTAAGCACGGTCAGGGACGTTATATCTCCCTAACAGCACACTGGGTAAATGCAGTGGCTGCTGGGCCTGAGGCAGATAGCGGTTTGGCGCATGTCCTTCCACCACCGAGGATTGCAGGGCGCTTCAGTTTGCCTCCTGTTGCTAACTCCTCCTTCTCCGCTTCCTCATCCTCTACCGCCTCCTCATCCATTCAGCGTAACACCTTCACCACCAACTTCAGCACAACCAGGGGTAAACGACAGCAGGCAGTTTTAAAACTTTCCTGTTTGGGGGAAAATCCCCACACCGCGCAGGAGTTGTGGAGGGACATGGAACAACAGACCGATGAGTGGTTGCTGTCAGTGAGCCTCAAGCCCGGCCTGGTGGTGTGCGATAATGGGCGAAATCTCGTAGCAGCTCTGGGTCTAGCCGGTTTGACGCACATCCCTTGCCTGGCGCATGTGCTGAACTTGGTGGTCCAGAGGTTCCTTAAAAATTACCCCAATATGCCAGAGCTGCTGCAGAAAGTGCGGGCTGTCTGTGCGCACTTTCGGCGTTCTCACCCTGCTGCTGCTCGCCTGTCAGCGCTGCAGCGTAACTTCGGCCTTCCAGCTCACCGCCTCATATGTGACGTGCCCACAAGGTGGAACTCCACCTTGCACATGCTGGCCAGACTGTGCGAGCAGCAGCAGGCAATAGTGGAGTTTCAGCTGCAGCAATCACGCGTGAGTCGCTCTGCGGAACAGCACCACTTCACCACCAATAACTGGGCCTCCATGCGAGACCTGTGTGCCTTGTTGCGCTGTTTTGAGTACTCCACCAACATGGCCAGTGCCAATGACGCCGTTCTCAGCGTTACTATCCCAGTTCTATGCCTCCTTGAAAAAACGCTTCGTGCGATGATGGAAGAGGATGTGGCACAGGAGGATGAGGAGGAGGAGGAGGAAGCGGGATCATTTCAAAGGCTTTCAGGGCAGTCTTTCACAAGTGGCTACGAGGGGGGTTCCTGCACAACAAACGCCAGGTACACAATTGTCCGGCAGAAAGGGCACAGTTCTGGAGGATGACGAGGTGGAGGAGGAGATGGAGGAGGAGGAGGAGGAGGAGGAGCCATGTTCACAGCAGGGTGGCACTCAGACCAGCTCGTGGCCATTACTGGTGCGTGGCTGGGGGGATACAGAGGACACAGACGATACACCTCCCACAGAGGACAGCTTTTCTTTGCCTCTGGGCAGCCTGGCACACATGAGCGATTACATGCTGCAGTGTTTCCGCAACGACAGCCGAGTTGCCCACATTTTAACTGGTGCTGATTACTGGGTGGCCACCCTGCTGGATCCCCGTTACAAGGACAACGTACCGTCCTTAATTCCCTCACTGGAGCGGGATCGTAAGATGCGCGAGTACAAGCGCACGCTGGTAGACGCGCTGCTGGTGGCATTCCCACCTGACAGCGGGCGTACGGTGGAAGCACAAGGCGAAGGCAGAGGAGGAGGAAGAGGTCGCCAACGCAGCCGGGGCACCGGCAGCACCTCAGAAGGCAGGGTTAGCATAGCCGAAATGTGGAAAAGCTTTGTCAGCACGCCACAACAACCAGCACCACCAGCTGAGATGGAACGTCTTAGCAGGAGGCAGCATTTCACCAACATGGTTGAGCAGTATGTGTCCACAGGCCTACACGTACTGGATGACGGGTCTGCCCCCTTTAACTTCTGGGTCTCCAAATTGGGCACATGGCCTGAGCTTGCCGTTTATGCCTTGGAGGTGCTGGCCTGCCCTGCAGCCAGTGTATTATCTGAACGTGTATTTAGCACGGCAGGGGGCGTTATCACAGACAAGCGCAGCCGCCTGTCCAGAGCCAATGTGGACAAGCTCACGTTCATTAAAATGAACCAGGCATGGATCCCACAGGACTTGTCCGTACCTTGTGCAGAATAGACATGTATACCGGTGTTGTGACAAAAACTGTCCGGCCATTGGATTGTGCCCGGCCCGTACTGCGCAGGCGCAGCGCTTGCGCAGTACAGAGGACAAGGAGATTCACAAAATCTCCGAAGATGAACGGCGCCTGCGCTGTGAGTGCAGGTTCAAGCCCCACCATCCAAGAGGACATACGGTAGCACATAGTAACAGGGCCCCTCACGGGCTCGCTTCGATCGCGGCCTTGCTTGGCTCGGCTTGAACCACGGATGGTGTGGCCTTCACCTGAACTCAACACGCAGGCGCCGTTAGTCTTGGGAGATTTTTGAAATCCCCTTGTCCTACATACTCAGCAAGCGCAGTACAGGGCGGACACTATTCGACAGGGGACAGAATTCGACACATCACCGGCCTTACCCAGCCATTGTTGTATTTTTGAACCAGTGTTGGCTACCTCGTCCTCCTCCACCGCCGCTTCCACCTACACAGCCACATCCACCGCCACCTCAACCTCCTACTCCATATGGACCTCGTCCTGCTAGGCCAAGATTAAAATTTTTATTTTATTTTTTTGTAGTGCACAGATCCTTTCCCCCTTACCTGCCTTTATGTTGTTGGCTCTTCGCAGGAGGGAGAAAGGCACACCGCACTACCAGCCCGTATCCTCCTATATAAAGAGGTTGAGCGGTGTACTTGACGGGCTGTGTCCACAGCCGGAGTCAAAACTCCTCCAGAGGATGATTCTCACCTCTACTGTAGGTAGAGGCAAGTCCTTTAATTGCCAGTAAAGTCAATGTCCACACCAGCTGAAATTCCAACTCTTATTCTCTCATGGCAAAATAAACTGTACTCAGATAGAAAAGGTTAGAGCAAAGAAACAGGACAGCTTAAGGTGTGGAGGAGGTCCAGGCACAAACGTAGCACATTCACTTCACTGCTTAGGTTTCTCAAACAGTTTTTGGCGCACGGTCTCTGCCACAGACATTGAGGTTGGTCTCTGCCACAGACCGGGTGTACAAGGCCCCTGCCACGGGCCTGGAGAACTTTGGTCTCAGCCACAGACCAGGGTGTATAAGGTCCCTGCCACGGGCCGGTTGAATAAGGCCTCTGATACAGTCAAGGTGACCTTGAGCTTCTCCTTCTACGAACCTAGCCCATATCAAGGGGAAGACATCTCTCTAGGGAGTCAACAGACCATTCCTTCACCGTGACTCCCGCATCGGTCCATCAGAATGATCCTCCCTTCCCTGGAACAGGGTCCCCTACACGAGGCGGCTCTGGACTCCAGGCTTTACTCCCGCCCCTAGGCCTCCATACCCAGGGCAGCAAGAACTCCAGGATAGTACCTCACCCCGGGCTAAAGGTGCCTGAGATGGAACAGGAACACATGCACCCAGGCCGAAGGCACCTGGGCGCGGACCCCACTGGACATCAGCCCCCAGGTCAAAGGTCTGCCTCTTTTATATGCTCTCCCGGCATGCAAAGCAGGTTCCCCGCCCCGCTGTACTACTGCCAAGAGGGGACACAAAAGGCACCACCTGTAGGCCGCAGGGAACTGCACACCAATACTGTCCCCCAAGGACAAAATGGTCCATGAATCCTACAGAATTAGGGTATTTGAGCCTATTTACCACTCAAACACTTTCCTTAAATTTAGCACCCCGCTACATTTTTATTTCAAAGTATTTTATTTTCCCACTAGCTTATCCATTAAATTAAATAATTTATTCCAGAAAGGGCGTATTCTGGGGCATTCCCACCATATGTGTGGCATCGTGCCGTTTGAGTTTCTGAGGTTCTTAATGACTTCCTGTACCTCTTCTGCTGAAAAGGGGGCCTCCAGCATATTTTTTTATTTTTTAATTTTTTTTATGTTCTTTTAAGTTATTTCCTATCCACATTTGTTTGCAGAGCACTTGCCATGTTCTTAACAACATTTTGCTGCCATTTGCAGCCCTCTAGCCCTTTCCATTACTTTTTTAGAGCCTTTTTAGTCGTCAGAAGTCCGGGTCCCCATTGACTTCAATGGGGTCCGGGTCCGGGTTCGGGTTAAAGTTCGGTCCCGAATCCGAACTTTTTTCCGAAGTTCGGCCGAACCCGCCGGACCCGAATATCCAGCTACCCGCTCAACTCTATATATAAACGGAAAAAACCTGAAAATTAAAAAAAAATAAAATATTTTCTACTTTTTGTTATAAGAAAAATCTAATAAACTCAATTTTAGACATACATTTAGGCCAAATGTATTCAGCCACACGTCTTAAGTAAAAGAAATGTCAATAAGCGTATATTTATTGGTTTGCGCAAAAGTTATAAAAATAAAAATAAAAAATTACAAAAAGTTGTCACTAAATAATATATTGCTCACACATGCCATGGTTATATGTGGAATTGCACCCCAAAATACATTTTGCTGCTTCTCCCAAGTACGGGGATACCACATGTGTGGGACTTTTTGGGAGCCTAGCCACGTACGGGGCCCCGAAAACCAATCACCGCCTTCAGGATTTCTAAGGCTGCAAATTTTTGATTTCACTCCTCACTACCTATCACAGTTTCGAAGGCCATAAAATGCCAAAATAGCACAACCCCCCCCCCCCCCCCCAATGACCCCATTTTGGAAAGTAGACACCCCAAGCTATTTGTTGAGAGGCACGTTGAGTCCATGGAATATTTTATATTTTGCCACAAGTTGCGGGAATATGACAAACTTTTTTGGCACAAAGTTGTCACTAAATGATATATTGCTCACACATGCCATGGGCATATGTGAAATTACACACCAAAATACATTCTGCTGCTTCTCCTGAGTACAGGGATACCACATGTGTGGGACTTTTTGGGAGCCTAGCCGCGTACCGGACCCCGAAAATCAAGCACCGCCTTCAAGATTTCTAAGGGCATACATTTTTGATTTCACTCACTACCTATCGCTACCTATCACAGTTTTGAGGCCATAAAATGCCAAGATGGCACAAAACCCCCCAAATGACCCCATTTTGGAAATTAGACACCCCAAGCTATTTGCTGAGAGGCATGTTGAGCCCATTGAATATTTTTTTTTTGTCCCAAGTGATTGAATATTGACAAAAAAAATAAAAAGGTTACAAAAAGTTGTCACTAAATGATATATTGCTCAAACATGCCTTGGTTATATGTAGGGATGAGCTTAACACCCCCCCCCCCCCCGTTCGGTTCACACCAGAACCTTCAAACGGACCGAAAGTTTGCACAAACTTTAGAACCCTATTAAATACAATGGACGCGAACGTTCGAAATCTAAAGTGCTAATTATAACGCCTAATATGCATGTCATTGTATTGTCCTAAAAAGGGTTTGGGGACCCGGGTCCTGCCCGAGGGGACATGCATCAATGTAAAAAGAATCTTTTAAAATGGTCGTTTTTTCAGGAGCAGTGATTTTATTGATGCATAAAGTGAAAAAAATAAGTGAAATATTCCTTTAAATATCGTACCTGGGGAGTGTCTAAAGTATGCCTGTGAAGTGGCACGTGTTTCCCGTGTTTAGAACTGTCCCTGCACAAAATGACATTTCTAAAGGAAAAAAAGCCATTTAAAACTGCTTGCGGCTTTAATGTAATGTCTGGTCCCGGCAATATGGATGAAAATCATTGAGAAAAATGGCATGGCTACCCCATCACCCACCCCTACCCCAGCCCATTACTAGCCCCTTTTGGGTCTTGTATGGATATTAAGGGGAACCCCCGCACCCAAAATAAAAAAAAGGCCCTATATACTCTGAACAGCAGTATACAGGCGGTGCAAAAAAGACACGGACTGTAGGTTTGTTCTTAAATACAATCTGTTTGTAATTTGGAACAGGTACATTTTTTAAGTGTAGCTCTAGCTAAAAAATCTATTTTTAAGCTTTTTGGAGAACAAAGGGAAGGGTTATCACCCCTGTAACATTTGTTTTGCTGTCTGTGCACCTGTTCAGAACATTTCACCTAACTTTCCATCCCAATGACAAATGTTTTTGGAAAATTTGTTTTTTTTTATTGAAACAAGGATTGATGATAAAGCATCAGTGGAGAGGAGATACCTTTTTCACATATTAACTCTTACAGGAGAGAATTTGCCTTCCTAGGGGTAGATTTCCTCCCCCTTCCTGTTGTCTCCTTCCGTTTGCAAGTAGGAGTCGTTTGTAAGTTGGATGTTTGAAAGTAGGGGCCTGCCATATATACTCTGCAGAAATTTACCCCTTAGGTGTTGGTGTTGCCACAACACTGTAAGCCCTCACAGTGACTCTTGGTGGGCACTGGAACACCCTGCTGTCAACTATTATATAAGGAATTGTATTTACATGCCACTGTTGAACAGTGGTAGGAAAAATTGGGCCTTTGGTGGTGGTGCTGGTGCCACAACACTGTAAGCCCTCACAGTTACTCTTGGTGGGTGCAGAAATGGGCCCTGCTGTGAATTATTATATCAAGAATTGTAATTGCATGCCCCTGTTGAACAGGGGCTGAAAAATTGGGCCTTTGGTGGAGTGGCGGTGGTGCTGGTGCCACAACACTGTAAGTCCTCACAGTTACTCTTGGTGGGCACAGGAATGGGCCCAGCTGTGAAATATTAGATCAAGAATTGTAATTACATGCCCCTGTTGAACAGGGGCTTAAAAATTGGGCCTTTCGTGGTGGTGGTGGTGGTGTTGCCACAACACTGTAAGCCCTCACAGTTATTCTTGGTAGGTGCAGGAATGGGCCCTGCTGTGAATTATTAGATCAAGAATTGTAATTGCATGCCCCTGTTGAACAGGGGCTGAAAAATTGGGCCTTAGGCACTGGTGCCACAACACTGCAACCCCTCACAGATACTGTACTTAGAGCGCAGCAATGAACCCTGTTGCAAAGTATTGCATCAAAAATTGTAATTACACGCCCCTGTTAAGCGGGGGCTGAAAAATTTGGCCTTAGCCACTGGTGGCGGTGCCCAGAACCAAAAATGTTCTTTCAAGCTATCAGCATGATTATTGAGGAGGAAGAGGATAGTCACTCAGCATAACAGTATAGTCACTCTGCATCAGCATAGGCAGTCTTGAAGGGATCTGACATTTAAAAGAAAATTATTCTGTTACATCAGCATCGGGTGCCTTGTAGCTGGTGGTGATCCAAGACTGATTCATTTTTATGAAGGTCAGTCGATCGACCGAGTCGGTTGACAGGCGCACCCTGTGATCGGTTACAAAGCCTCCAGCAGCACTTAATGTGCGTTCCGAAAGAACGCTGGATGCAGGACAGGCCAGTAGCTCAATTGCATACTGTGCAAGCTCTGGCCAGTGATCCATCCTCAAGACCCAGTAACCTAGAGGATTTTCAGTGGGAAAGGTGTCCAAGTCTGATCTTGCCCCTAGGTATTCCTGCACCATGTAAACCAGACGCTGGCGATGGTTGCTGGAACCGATCATACCTTGGGGCTGCGGACTAAAAAATTGTCTGAACGCATTGGTCAGACGGCCACCTTCTCCACCGTTCCTTCTTTGACTGACCGAAGCCTCAGCAACACGTTGTCCAGGACCAGGAATTTGTAACCTCCCAGTCTCTGGGAACGCGTTGCACAGACCTTTCTGCAAGGCCTCCCGAAGATGCCTCATCCTCTGCTTCCTCTGCGATGGCAAGATAAGGTCCGCAACCTTACCCTTGTAACGTGGATCAAGGAGGGTTGCCAGACAGTAATGATCCCTCTCCTTGATCGCACGAATATGAGGATCCTTACGCAGGCTTTGCAGGATCAGGGAGGCCATGCAGCATAGGTTTGCTGAGGCATTTGGTGCCGAGTCCTCTGGGTCACTGAGGACGACATGATCCGCAGCCACCTCCTCCCAGCCACGTACAAGTCCATGTGTTTCTTGGGAATTGATCCCTTGAAAGCTGCTGGTGATGCTGAGTGCTAGTCTCCACCTCCATGCTGACACAATCCTCCTCCTCCTCCTCCTCCTCCTCGTCCTCTTCCTGTGTGATAGCCGGGCCAGCAGGAACACTGTCTGGATAAAGGGGGCCTTGAAAGGTAAGGAAGTCCTCCTCTTCCTGCCTCTGTTCTGCCTCAAGTGCCCTGTCCATTATTCCACGCAGCTTGTGCTCCAACAGGTGGACAAGAGGGACAGTGTCACTGATGCATGCAGTGTCACTGCTCACCATCCTAGTGGCCTCCTCAAATGGTGCCAGGACAGTGCATGCATCCCTGATCATGGCCCACTGGCGTGGGGAAAAAATCCAAGCTCCCCTGACCCTGTCCTGGTGCCATATTGCAACAGATACTCATTGATGGCCCTCTGCTGCGTGTGTAGCCGCTGCAGCATGGCCAACATAGAGTTCCACCTGGTGGGCATGTAACAGATTAGGCGGTTCTTGGGCAGGTTCAACTCCTTTTGCAGCTCAGTCAGCCGAGCACTGGCATTATATGACCAGCGGAAATGCCCACAGAGTTTCCTGGCCTGCTTCAGGACCTCCTGTTAGCCCGGTTACCTGCCCAAGAACCGCTGCACCACCAAGTTAAGGACATGAGCCAAACAGGGCACATGGGTCAGTTGTCCCTGTCGGAGGGCAGAGAGGAGGTTGGTGCCATTGTCGGAAACCACCTTTCCTGGCTTAAGCTGGCGTGGCGTCAACCACCTCTGAGCCTGCCCCTGCAGAGCTGACAGAATCTCTGCCCCAGTGTGGCTCCTGTCCCCCAAACACACCAGCTCAAGCACCGCATGGCATCTTTTTGCCTGCGTACTGGCGTAGCCCCTTGAACGCCTACGGAGCACCGCTGGTTCCGAGGACAAATCAGCACAGGAAGAGGCCATGGAGGAAGAAGAAGAGGAGGGGGTGGAGGAGAGAGGTGTGTCAGAATCACCAGTAGTACAATTTTGGAGGCGTGGTGGCGGAACAACCTCCAACACTACTGCACCCTGTCCTGCATCCTTCTCAGCTGCCAGCAGAGTCACCCAATGCGCCCTGAAATATAGGTAACGTCCCTGTCCATGCCTGCTGGACCATGAGTCAGCGGTAATATGCACCTTACCGCTAACCGCTTTGTCCAGCGAGGCCAAGACATTGCCTTCCACATGCCGGTAGAGAGCCGGAATCGCCTTCCGTGAGAAAAAGTGGCATTTGGGAACCTGCCACTGAGGAACCGCACATTCCACAAACTCACGGAAGGGGGCAGAGTCTACCAACTGAAAAGGCAGCAGTTGAAGTGCTAGCAATTTAGCCAAGCTAGCATTCAACCGGTGGGCATGTGGATGGCTGGGATCGAACATCTTGCGGCGTTGCAGCAGCTGGGGCAGGGAAATTTGCCTGGTACAATCGGACGTCGTTGTGTACCGATAGCAGATTGCCCGCAAGTTCTTGGCTGTGACACACCTAATTCTACACCTTCATTCCTCTCAGTGCAGGTTTCAGAGAGGACTGAAGGTATAGTGGGGTTGGAGATCCTAGATGATGAGGAGCAAGGAGAGGTCCGCCTTGTTCTTTGGTGTGCGTCTTTTAGGTGTGCTTGCCAACGGACTGCATGGCAGGTCGACATATGTCTGGTCAAGCACGTGGTGCCCAAGCGTCTGATGTTTTGGCCATGCGAGATACGCTTTAGACATATGTTGCAAATGGCAATGGTGCAATCTGTTGCACACGTCTGAAAACAGGGCCACACCAAAGAACTTTTGGAATAGCGCGCAGAGACAGCAGCGCCCTGTGGTGTGATGCAGTCGGTGTACTGCCCTTAAGCTGGCCCCTGGAGGGCATCCTGCCTCGTTGGAGATGTTCCTCCTCCTCCTCCTCCTCCTCTTCCTCCTCCTCTCTCCTATCAGGCACCCACGTGGAGTCAGTGACCTCATCATCCCCTCCCTCCTCATCACTGGAGCCAATCTGGCAGTATGCTGCAGCTTTGGGAACATGACTGCCAGATTGCTGACCTTGTTGGGCACCCCCTCTCTCTGGGCTCACGTTACTACCCCCTCTCTCTGAGCTCACGTTACTGCCTTCCTTCAGCTGGGTTCCATCATCGAAGCCTTCAAAACGCTGGGCATCCTCCTGGAGCATGTACCCAACACTGTGGTCAAACAGGAGGACATGGTGGGGCTAGGGAAGGAGTGACTGATGCCATTGAGCCAAGGGAAGAGGCCGCTTTGGCAGCTGCTTTGCCAGACAAAGTACCCTGAGCCTGGGTGAGAGAGGATGAGGAGGAGGAGGGCGGCTTGGTCATCCACTCTACCAAGTCTTCGGCATGTTGTGGCTCAACATGGCCAGCTGCCGAAAAGAAGGACAAGCGTTTCCCACGGCCACGTCTTGATGAGAATGCACCGTGTACACAACCAGCATCACTGTTGCCTCTAGACACAGAGCCTGCTTGCCCTCTTTTATTGCCTCGTGACTGTCTGCCTCCCATTGTTTGCCTTCCAGACATACTAATGGCCTGCTGTGGTGTTAGTACGGGAGAAGCAGCAATTGTTTTCAGTTAGTTTTAGGTGAAAACTGTGCAGAGGACACAATACACTGAAAATACTTGCAGCTCTCTGCTTGTGGTTTTATTATGAGAACACCACTATAATTGTATTAGTTACTAACTGTATTCAGGTGAGCTTTAGGTGAATGCTATGCAAAGCACACAGTAGTACACTAAGTGAAACACTGACTGTCTGCAGCTAGCACAATCACCGGCCTGCCTGTCACAGTATAGAGAATAACTGTATCCAGGTGAGCTTTAGGTGAATGCTATGCAAAGCACACAGTAGTACACTAAGTGAAACACTGACTGTCTGCAGCTAGCACAATCACCGGCCTGCCTGTCACAGTATAGAGAATAACTGTATCCAGGTGAGCTTTAGGTGGATGCTATGCAAAGCACACAGTAGTACACTAAGTGAAACACTGACTGTCTGCAGCTAGCACAATCACTGGCCTGCCTGTCACAGTATAGAGAATAACTGTATCCAGGTGAGCTTTAGGTGACTGCTATGCAAAGCACACAGTAGTACACTAAGTGAAACACTGACTGTCTGCAGCTAGCACAATCACCGGCCTGCCTGTCACAGTATAGAGAATAACTGTATCCAGGTGAGCTTTAGGTGAATGCTATGCAAAGCACACAGTAGTACACTAAGTGAAACACTGACTGTCTGCAGCTAGCACAATCACCTGCCTGCCTGTCACAGTATAGAGACTAACAGGAACGGATCTAGCTAAACTCAATACAGTGTATAAATATATATACAACACCTAGGATACACACTGTAACAGCAGCTAACTGACTCGCCTGCCTGCTCTATCTAACTCAATATAAATGACACTGTCTCTCTCTCTGAAACTGTCTCTTTCACAAACGCCAACAAACTACACAAGGCCGACTTCCAGGCGGCCTTATATAGTGTGGGGCGTGTACTAAACTCCCTGAGCCATAATTGGCCAAAGCCACCCTGGCTTTGGCCAATTACGGCTTTCCATTTTTTCTGCGCTGTGATTGGCCAAAGCATGCGGGTCATGGCCAGCTGCCGAAAAGAAGGACAAGCGTTTCCCACGGCCACATGTTGATGAGAATGCACCGTGTACACAACCAGCATCACTGTTGCCTCTAGACACAGAGCCTGTTTGCCCTCTTTTATTGCCTCGTGACTGTCTGCCTCCCATTGTTTGCCTTCCAGACATACTAATGGCCTGCTGTGGTGTTAGTACGGGAAAAGCAGCAATTGTTTTCAGTTAGTTGTAGGTGAAAACTGTGCAGAGGACACAGTACACCGAAAATACTTGCAGCTCTCTGCTTGTGGTTTTATTATGAGAACACCACTATAATTGTATTAGTTACTAACTGTATTCAGGTGAGCTTTAGGTGAATGCTATGCAAAGCACACAGTAGTACACTAAGTGAAACACTGACTGTCTGCAGCTAGCACAATCACCGGCCTGCCTGTCACAGTATAGAGAATAACTGTATCCAGGTGAGCTTTAGGTGAATGCTATGCAAAGCACACAGTAGTACACTAAGTGAAGCACAGACTGTCTGCAGCTAGCACAATCACCGGCATGCCTGTCACAGTATAGAGAATAACTGTATCCAGGTGAGCTTTAGGTGAATGCTATGCAAAGCACACAGTAGTACACTAAGTGAAACACTGACTGTCTGCAGCTAGCACAATCACCGGCCTGCCTGTCACAGTATAGAGAATAACTGTATCCAGGTGAGCTTTAGGTGGATGCTATGCAAAGCACACAGTAGTACACTAAGTGAAACACTGACTGTCTGCAGCTAGCACAATCACCGGCCTGCCTGTCACAGTATAGAGAATAACTGTATCCAGGTGGGCTTTAGGTGACTGCTATGCAAAGCACACAGTAGTACACTAAGTGAAACACTGACTGTCTGCAGCTAGCACAATCACCGGCCTGCCTGTCATAGTATAGAGAATAACTGTATCCAGGTGAGCTTTAGGTGATCGCTATCCAAAGCACACAGTAGTACACTAAGTGAAACACTGACTGTCTGCAGCTAGCACAATCACTGGCCTGCCTGTTACAGTATAGAGAATAACTTCATCCAGGTGAGCTTTAGGTGAATGCTATGCAAAGCACACAGTAGTACGCTAAGTGAAACACTGACTGTCTGCAGCTAGCACAATCACCTGCCTGCCTGTCACAGTATAGAGACGAACAGGAACGGATCTAGCTAAACTCAATACAGTGTATAAATATATATACAACACCTAGGATACACACTGTAACAGCAGCTAACTGACTCGCCTGCCTGCTCTATCTAACTCAATATAAATGACACTGTCTCTCTCTCTGAAACTGTCTCTTTCACAAACGCCAACCCACTACACAAGGCCGACTTCCAGGCGGCCTTATATAGTGTGGGGCGTGTACTAAACCCCCTGAGCCATAATTGGCCAAAGCCACCCTGGCTTTGGCCAATTACGGCTTTCCATTTTTTCTGCGCTGTGATTGGCCAAAGCATGCGGGTCATAGTGCATGCTTGGCCAATCATCAGCCAGCAATGCACTGCGATGCTGCAGTGAATTATGGGCTCAAATTTGGTGCGAACGGACCATAACGTTCGATCTTCGTCGAACAATCGCACAGCTGATGTTCGAGTCGAACGTGTGTTCGACTCGAACACGAAGCTCATCCCTAAAATTACAAAAAGTTGTCACTAAATGATATATTGCTCACACATGCCATGGTTATATGTGGAATTGCACCCAAAATACATTTTGCTGCTTTTCCTGAGTACGGGGATACCACATGTGTGGGACTTTTTGGGAGCCTAGCCGCGTACGGGGCCCCAAAAACCAAGCACCGCCTTCAATATTTCTAAGGGCGCAAATTTTTGATTTCAGTCCTCACTACCTATCACAGTTTCGAAGGCCATAAAATGCCAAAATAGCACAAAACCCCCCAAATGACCCAATTTTGGAAAATAGACACCCAAGCTATTTGCTGAGAGGCATGTTGAGTCCATGGAATATTTTATATTTTGCCACAAATTTTGGGAAAATTAAAAACTTTTTTTTTTTTTGCACAAAGTTGTCACTAAATGATATATTGCTCACACATGACATGGGCATATGTGAAATTACACCCCAAAATCCATTCTGCTGCTTCTCCTCACTACCTATCACTACCTATCACAGTTTTGAAGCCCATAAAATGCCAAGATGGCACAAAACCCCCCAAATGACCCCATTTTGGAAAGTAGACACCCCAAGCTATTTGCTGATAGGCATGTTGAGCCCATTGAATATTACATTTTTTTGTCCCAAGTGATTGAATAATGACAAAAAAATAAAAATAATATTTTTTTTACAAAAAGTTGTCACTAAATGATATATTGCTTACACATGCCATGGTTATATGTGGAATTGCACCCAAAAATACATTTTGCTGCTTCTCCTGAGTACGGGGATACCACATGTGTGGGACTTTTTGGGAGCCTAGAGGCGTACGGGCCCCGAAAACCAAGCACCACCTTCATGATTTCTAAGGGCGCAAATTTTTTTGAATTCACTCCTCACTACCCATCACAGTTTCGAAGGCCATAAAATGCCAAGATAGCACAAACCCCCCCCCCCAAATGACCCCATTTTGGAAAGTAGACACCCCAAGCTATTTTCTGAGAGGCATGGTGAGTATTTTACAGCTCTCATTTGTTTTTGAAAATGAAGAAAGAAAAGAACATTTTTATTTATATCTTTTTTTCAATTTTCAAAACTTTGTGACAAAAAGCGAGACCTGAAAAATACTCACCATACCTCTCAGAAAATAGCTTGGGGTGTCTACTTTCCAAAATGGGGTCATTTGGGGGGGGGGGGGTTGTGACATCTGGGCATTCCATGGCCTCCGAAACTGTGATAGGCAGTGAGGAGTGAAATCAAAAATTTACACCCTTAGAAAGCCTGAAGCCGGTGCTTGGTTTTTGGGGTCCTGTACGTGGCTAGACTCCCAAAAAGTCTCACACATGTGGTATCCCCATACTCAGGAGAAGCAACAGAATGTATTTTAGGGTGTTCCACATATGCCCATGGCATGTTTGAGCAATATATCATTTAGTGACAACTTTCTGCAAAAAAAATAAAAAATTGTCTTTTCCCGCAACTTGTGTCAAATTATAAAATATTCCTTGGACTCGACATGCCTCTCAGCAAATAGCTTGGGGTGTCTACTTTCTAGGGCTGTGGAAATTAACTATTAATTCCTCGATTAATCGATTAAGTTTTTTGATCGATCAAAATTCTTTTGATCAATCAAAATTCTTTTGATCCGTACTCACCTTTCCGCCGGCTTCCGGGTCTTCAGGGAGTTTCGTCGGAGATCCGGTGATGCCACGGACACCGGCGGAGCTTGCCGTGTCCATCTGAAGGGCTCCTTTGCTGTACCTTCATATCTGCATGTCAGCGGGACCTTACTATCTGCCACACGCAAGGGCTGTTACACTTCCCTCTATCACTTCCCTCTATCAACCTGGTATTCTACAGCCATCCACTGGGAGTTGTGATAGTTCCCTTCACGGGACATCTACATGCCGACGGACTGATGTTAACCCCTCCTCATCTGGATTCAGCAGTGGTATCGTTTTACACATTTTTATACCAGTATCATACTTAGCTACATGTTTTTATGACTGCTTTTGCTACCGTTTGGTATTACTCGCACCATTTTTACAGTTTATGTAGCTACATCGATTTTATCTACAGTGCAATATTTATTTTGTTACCTACTTGAAGACTATAAAAGTTTTAATGCTATTCCCATTGAGCGCTGCCTTTGTGTGTTTTTTGTATCCTGCTATCCATTTTTCCAGTGGTCGGTAGCTTCACTGGGAATCAGCTTGCAAGGAGATCAGCTAAAAGTAGTTGGATCTGTATGTGCGCTATAATTAATCGAAATTAGTCGATTAATCGATAAAAAAAAAAAAGATTAATCGAACACGAAAACTTTAATCAGTAACAGCCCTACTACTTTCCAAAATGGGGTCATTTGGGGTTGGGGTTTGAACTGTCCTGGCATTTTATGCACAACATTAGGAAGCTTATGTCACACATCATCCACTCTTCTAACCACTTAGCCCTTTCTGACACATTTTGTTTACATGAAAATATATATTTTTTTGCAAGAAAATTACGTTGAACCGCCAAACATTATATATTTTTTTTAAAGCAAAGGCCCTACAGATTAAAATGGTGGGTGTTGCATTTTTATTTCTACACAGTATTTGCGCAGCGATTTTTCAAACGCATTTTTGGGGGAAAAAATACACTTTTTTTAATTTTAATGCACTAAAACACACTATATTGCACAATGTTTGATGAAATAAAAAAGATGATCTTAGGCCGAGTACATGGATACCAAACACAACATGCTTTAAAATTGCGCACAAACGCGCAGTGGCGACAAACTACAATACATTTTTAAAAGCCTTTAAAAGCCTTTACAGGTTACCACATTCGATTTACAGAGGAGGTCTACTGCTAAAATTACTGCCCTCGATCTGACCTTCGCCGTGATACCTCACATGCATGGTGAAATTGCTGTTTACATATGACACCAGACCGACGCTTGCGCTTGCTTTCGCCTTTGGCGAACAAGGGGGACAAGGGTGCTTTTTTTTTATTATTATTTATTTTGCTTTTTTATTTTATTTTTAAACTGTTCCTTCCATTATTTTATTGTTTTTACCACTTTATTGTTATCTCAGGGAATGTAAATATACCCTATGATAGCAATAGGTAGTGACAGGTAATCTTTTTTTGAAAAAAATTAGACCCTAGAACTTTCCTCTGCCCTCAAATCATCTGACCACACCAAGATCGGTGTGATAAAAATGCTTTTCCAATTTCCCAATGGCGCTGTTTATATCCAGGGGGGCGGGACATTCCCTCCCACTGCTTGTAAAATCAGTCTAGAGGCTAATTAGGATTGTTTTTACATGAAAGCCGACCGCTGGCTGAAAATAATGATACCAAGATGATACCTAAACCCGCAGGCATTCTGGTATAACCATTCAAAGTCCAGCAACATACCAGTACGTTGCTGGTCCTTATTGGACATGCAGCCTGTTGGCTGAGCGAAAAAATTATTGATCGGTGGGTATGCCCACCATTAGAATACATCCCTTCATCCACCCACTTCTAATGATGGGCATACATGCACCTGTTATATATGCCGAAGCATGGGGGCATCCTCCTGCAAAAAAGTTATGCCACGTACACACGGTCAGACTTTTCCACGGGCAAGCCTCCGTCGGAATTTCAACCGTGTGTACGTGGCATAAAAGGTTATGCCGCGTACACACGGTCAGACTTTTCCACGGGCAAGCCCCAGTCGGAATTTTGACCGTATGTAAGCGGCATTAGAAGCAAAATTGCTCCTCCGCCCCTGCTGCCCCCATGCTTTGGCATATATGCTCTTTTTTTTAACTGTGGTGGTGAAATCACCTCCTACAGCACTGGAGTCACGGCTTTATGTATCGTGGGTGCAAACGCTGTTGCTGTCAAGATAAATATCCGCGCTGCAGCTGAATGGCGCACCTGAAAACAAAAAATTACATACCTGAAAAGCAAGCATGATAAAACATAACAATAAAACACTGCAGAATAGAATACAGTAATAAAGAGTAGAACAATAGATAGAAAATAGAGAGAGAGAGAGAGAACAAAAAAACTACAACTATTTTTTTTTTTTTATATTTTTCTTTGTGTTTTTTTTTTTACTATTTTTTTTGTAACTGGAACAACTGTAGCAGTTCGGGTCTCTCAAAATACGATGGCATCTTGGGAGACCCTGTGTAAGTGTGTCCTATCCTGTACATTGTTGTACCCTACGCTAAAACTTCACTAGTGTGTGGAAGCGTTCAAAACATTTACCAATGCAAAGACCAGGATCGTCAGGACAGCGTGGACAATAATAACGGGTGTCACGCCTAAATCCGCGCTTGCTACAGACACAACATCTTCTTTGGGGGGCTCGTTGGGTAGGGGTACTCTCGAGGACATACGGAAAATGCCTCTCATGCAGCCGGCTTACTGCATTTGGTTGGGAATGGTGAGGTGCAGAACCGCCAGGATACAGGAGGTCTGTGATCTCATCCTGGAATTTAAGGAAAGATAAAGTCCCGCCTGAAGCTCTGTATAGCACAGGAGTGTTCAGCAAAGCCAATTGAAATAAGTATATAGATACTTTTTTGTACCAGCCTCTTGCCTTACGGGCAATGTGATACGGCATCAACAACTGGTCGTTGAGGTCCACCCCTCCCATATTTTGGTTATATTCGTGGACACAGAGGGGTTTCTCCACAACACCAGTCGCCGTACGAATTTGGACTGTCGTGTCTGCGTGAAGGGAGGTAAGAACGAAAACATTCTTATTATCCCTCCACTTCACAGCGAGCAAATTATTACACTTCAAGCAGGCTCTCTCCCCCAGCCTAAGACGAGATTCTACAAGCCCCTGGAGAAAGCCCTGGCGATTAGGTCGCACGGTGCCACATGCTCCAATCTGATGATCAAACAAGTGACTAAAAAGTGGCATGCTCGTGTAATAATTGTCCACATACAAGTGGTACCCCTTTCCGAATAAGGGTGACACCAAGTTCCACACTATCTTGCCAGCGCTCCCTATGTAATCTGGGCAGTTCTCTGGCTCTACCTGACTGTCTTTTCCCTGGATAAACCATAAAGCTCCATACATAGCCTGTTGCCCTGTCACAGAACTTATAGAGCTTGACCCCATATCTGGCACGCTTGCTGGGAAGGTACTGTTTGAAAGACAAGCGACCAGAAAATTTAATCAGGGACTCATCAACGCAGACAACTTGATCAGGAGTAAACAAGGCTGCAAAACGTTCGTTGAAGTGGTTTATGAGGGGCCGAATTTTGTAGAGCCGATCGTATTCAGGGTCTCCACGTGGACGAAAAAGTTCATTGTCGTTGAAGTGCATGAACCGCAAGATCTGTTCGTATCGTTTCCTGGACATGGAGGCAGAGAACACGGCATATGGTCAATTGGGCGCGTGGACCAATAGGCGCGCAACAACGATAATTTATGTGTGCCCATGTTGAGGGAAAGGCCCAGAAAGGTTTTAAATTCGGAAACCGTAATTGGTTTCCAATCTCTGGCAATGGAAGGCAACTGGGGATTAGCGGCAATGAATTGACCAGCATATAAATTACTCTGGTCCACAATAGATCTATAGAGATCTTCCGTGAAAAACAGCGAATAAAAATCAAGTAGCGTAAAATCAGCTGTTTCCACCTGAATACCAGGTTGGCCAGTGAATGGGGGAAGTACGGGTGCTGCAGAAGGGGCGAGGACCCAATCAGGATAGGCAAATTCTGCAGGAAGGGGACTATGGGCACGATGGGCCTGCCTTTGTCTTCTTCTTGGTGGCAGCGGGACACTACTTGTGCTTGCCACCTCACCAGCTTGAACTGCACTTATGGGACTTGCCACGTCACCAAGTGTTACTGCAGTGCTGGATGTACGTCCATGGTGTACTAGGCCGCTGGTGCTTGCCAGTTCACCAGAAGAAATAGCGGCGCTAGTACTTCTCTGCTCCATAATACGAGAGGCCTGCGGTTCTTGCTCCTCAACATCAGAAGATCTTGATCGGGTACGCCTGACCTTAACAGGGACCTCATCTTCGTTGTCAGAGCTATCTGACATGGAGCCACTGTCTTCTACGGGGTTGTATTCTGAGACTGAAACTGACAGATGCGTGACCTCCTCTTCACTATCTGTCACGCTCAGAATCTCGTAGGCCTCTTTACTAGTGTACCTTCGATTTGCTATTTTGGGCTCTAAATTTAGTGGTACACTAGTAAGGATTCACAGGTAAAAAAGCACCTGACTGTCAGCAACTGTATCAAACGCTACTAAAAAAACTGTTAGCGATCGAAGGGATCAGGCCTGTCTCTGCGAACGCTGCAGTTATGTGTGTTGTGTTTTGTAAGTGACAGTGATCGATCGATACTGCACTTGGGTGGGCTGGGCTGGGCAGAGGTGCTAAACGCAGATGCTAGCAGGTATCTGGGCTGATCCCACTAACACTGTGTTTTTGGGAACCCTAAACTGCTGGGGACGCTAGTATAGATCTGATCAGATCAGATATTGATCTGTTCAGATACTATACCACTAAGGGAGTTGTATGCTTTGCGTGTGGGATTTAGCTTTTCTGGCACTAACCTGATGCTGCCTGGGGCGACACAGACCCTAACTGACGCTAAAACCTAATTGATATCACCCGCCGGGCGATCAGGGGGTTAAACCTTTATTGGGTTATATACAGCGGGTGCCCTGATGCTATAAAAAGCAAACTAACTAACCAGCGTCACCCGTAACACTTATAAGGTGATCACTGGTGAAAGGGTTAACTCTAGGGGCAATCAGGGGGTTAAAACCTTTATTAGGTAATATATGGTGCTATATAAAAACCTGACGGGTAACCTAAATAACGAAATAACTAACTGGCTAACCAGTGTCCCTGGTGAAAGGGTTAACTCTAGAGGCAATTAGGGGGTTAAAACCTTTATTAGATAATATATGGGGGCACCTGACGCTATAAAAACCTGGCTGTGAACCTAAAAAAATAACTGGCTACCTAGCGGCACCAGCGACACTAATACAGCGATCAGAAAAACGATTGCTTAGTGACACTGGCGATAGGGGGTGAAAGGGTTACCTGGGGGCAATCAAGGGATTAAACCTTTATTAGGGGGGGTTAGGGGGGTACCCTGGACCTAAAGGGGCCTAAACCTAACTGCCCTGCAACTTTTTACTGCCACAGATGACACTAAATGCAGTGATCAGTAAATAAATGATCACTGCAATCAGTGACACTGTGACTGGGGGGTGATCTGGGGGGTGATCTGGGGGTGGCTGGGGGATGATTTATGTGCCTATGTGTCCTGGAGTCAGTGGGCTGTTGGTGCATCTAAAAGAGCAGGTCAAGAAAATGGATAGAAATACCATGGTAACAGGAAATACCACAAAGAATAAGAACAAGAAAAATCTAGATATGGCCTTCCTCACAGGTTTCAATAGACAGCACAAAAGTGTAGAGAAAATTATAAGGAAACACTGGCCAATCCTAAAATCCGACAAAGTACTAAACAGCATATTACCAGCCAAACCATCCTTCATCTACAGAAAAGCCCCTAACCTAAGAAACGGATTAGTTCATAACGTACTGGATCCTCCAAAACAGATCAAGATCTTCAAAAATCTTAAAGGATTCTTTAAATGCGGACATTGCCTTCCCTGCAGAACCAGTAAGAAGACTGAGAAGAAAACATCAAAATTCACCTCAACTGCAAATGGAACTGAATACAATATCAGAGAACTGATCACATGTCACAGCACACACGTAACTTACGTGTTAGAATGCCCATGCCACAAGCAGTATGTGGGGAGAACCACCAGAGAGCTACATGTCAGAGTCAGAGAACACATGAATAACATTAAGAATGGGTTCCCTAAACACAGCGTCTCCAGACATTTCAGGGACTATCATAAAAAAGACCCCTCCTGTATGGTCTTCTATGGCATAGACAGAATAAAAGGTCATTGGAGAGGGGAAAATAAGAAAATTAAAATATCACAAAACGAGACTAAGTGGATATACCAGCTAGAGACCCTCCAACCAACAGGAATGAACATTGATCTCGACCTTAACTGCTTCCTCACCAATTTTTAATAATTTTCAACTAAAATTTTAATATAATTCTAATTTAATTTTGCTTTAAAATAGCCACATTCCTAACAATCCATACTTCTTCCATCAATTATCCACCAATTATCCACCAATTATCCTCAAAGGTACAAAATATCCAGTTCCCATTTAATCAGATATATTTTTTCCTCTTTTAATACACATATTGCTCACACAGTAGGATTTACACCTATTTTAATTGTATTTTAATCGTACCTCAATACAAGCATTTTGGTACCTACAGCACCAACATAAGATGGTCGCTGTGTTTTTTACGAATCTTGTCTACACTGAGATTGAATAATTTTAACATTTCTTCATTTTTTCCAAGTTCCCGTAATATTACATGGTTCATTTTTACTTTTATTTTTATTTAAATTTTTTCTTATTTTAATGAAATTTGTATCAAATATTCTATATTAAAGTATAAGTGTACATATATATATATGTTTCTGCAAATTAGAATGCTATAGCCCCTCAGAGCACTTTTTAGTAATGAGATTGCTGTTAGACCTGAAAGAAACTGTTCTGATTTGCAAAAAACCTATTAAATACAGCCATGGACTTCTGTCCTCAAAATCTCATCCAAAATGGCGGCTGAAAAGTTTTATCACACATGCGCAAGAAGGGCTATAAATTCTAGAGTGAAGTGCAGACCGACGTTACGCTCCCGATGACGTCAGACTGACGAAACGCGTAGGGCGGAGACACGTCGGCACATCACTTCCTACTTGGAATCACTTTGTATTGGCTGAGCGCCATTTTATACAAAAACGCTCAATTTTACTTGTCGTATTGTAAGTACCCCCTTCTGATTTTAAAATTAAAACATTTTAAAACGGGTTCACGCTATGGACATCCTTTCTTCCCTCCTATAACAACTTTTTTCATCATCTCGGAATCTGCACCCCGGAGAACCGCAAGGAACCCCTGGAACCATCCCCTGATTGCTACACAGTGGCACATACTGTGGCTGCAGCATACCCCTGGAGGGTATGAAGGATCTGGTGAGTGCATATATTTAAACTCTTACGGATTGTCTCACTCATAAGAAAACTGAAGGAACATAAAGCATACCAAGAAAAAGTCACATTTTTTCACTGCCACCTAATTATTGGACTTTTCTGTTATCACTATACTATGTATATCGCATGTTTTATATAGTTTTAAGCTTCATTTGAATGCTATAAGGCAGCACTTTTTTCTGAACATATTAGGAGTAGTAAACACCCGGCTGAGACCATATCAGCTTATCTACCCCTTTACTAGCATAGACTATTACCAATATCACACATCTCTTTATGAACACATCTTTAACACATTTTGGACAATTTTTTGTTTTAGCAAACACCCGGCCGACCATCGGTCTCACTAATGCTTTTCCATTAAAAAAGTATTTTATTCACTTTTTCAAATAAAATTTTCGCTTCACACATGAGGGACACGTCTTGCTGGAAAGACACCCAATCAAAATATTTCAATTTAACAAAAAATTATTTTTAACAAACACCCGGCTGAGCCAATTTATTTTTTCAATTTTATTTCAATTTTATTTTAATCTTTTATTTATATATTTATTTTTCTTGTATTTATAATACTCTAAAGTGGATACCGTCATAGGTATACCATCACCTAAAATGTCCTTGTATATTACATTGCATATCTGGACAGCGCCACATCTACCACCCCCCCCTTTTTCATATTCTTGCTTTACCCATCGTGATATAGTAATCTAGTAGAGGCAGCAGTTCAGTCTACTGTGTTTTGATTTGATTTCCTTTGCGCGGAGACACCCCATCCATTTTTCTGTTGGTGCACTAACCTGATGTCTTCTCTCCTCGGCGCTCCAGACGAAAAGAGCGCTGCATGGAGAGATGACATCACTTCCTCCTGCCTGTGTTCACATCACACAGGCAGGGGAAGCATCTCATTCGCCAGGAGCAAATGTGAGGGGGTGGCCAGAAACCAATGGCCGCCCCCTCATCCGGATCGCTCCTGAACCGAAAACGACCGCTGCATGTACCGGGGGGGTCCGATTGGACCCCCCACCCGCGGGAAGGCAGCCACGTACAGGTACGTTGATGTGCCTGTCCGTGCCATTCTGCCGACGTACAGTAGGTGCCGCCGATATTGTGTCAATCTCGCCGCTTCTTGCGGCGATATTGACACCCTATGAGCTCCGTCGTGAGAGCCAGCGCCGAGCTGTCTCGTCATCGGGAAAGGAAAAAATGTTCCTTTCACGATGAGCGACACGCATTGCCGATAGGCACTGCATTTGGTATGAATCCTGAGCGGGAACTCCACGCCAATTTTTAAAGAAAGAAACGGCGTGGGTTCCCCCTTCAGGAGCATACCAGGCCCTTGGGTCTGGTCTGGATTTGAAGGGGAGCCCTACGCTGAAAAAATGGCGTGGGGGTCCCCCTCAAGATCCAAACCAGACCCTTATCCGAGCACGCAACCTGGCAGGCCGCAGGGGAAGAGGGGGGGACGAGAGCGGCCCCCCCTCCCTCCTGAACCGTACCAGGCCACATGCCCTCAACATGGGGGGTTTGGTGCTCTGGGGCAGGGGGGCAACCTGCGGCCCCCCCACCCCAGAGCACCCTGCCCCCATGTTGATGAGGACAGGGCCTCTTCCCGACAACCCTGGCCGTTGGTTGTCAGGGTCTGCGGGCGGGGGGCTTATCGGAATCCGGGAGCCCCCTTTAATAAGGGGGCCCCCAGATCCCGGCCCCCCCACCCTATGTGAATGAGTATGGGGTACATCGTACCCCTACCCATTCACCTGGTGGAAAATAAATGCAAATAAAAACACAACACAGTTTTTAAAAGTATTTTACTGCACCGCTCCGGAGGTCTTCTTCCGACTTCGGGGGTCTCCGGTGTCGTCGCCGCGTTCTCCGGTTCTTTCTTCTGTCGGGCCTCCGCTAACTTCTTTTTAGCTCTTTTGCTAACGGAGGCCCAGTCTTCTCCGTCGCCTTCTTCTCCTGCTCTCCGGTTCTTTTCCCGCTCTCCGGTTTTTCTCCCGCTCTCCGGTTCTTTCTTCCGCCGGGCCTCCGCTAACTTCTTTTTAGCTCTTTTGCTAACGGAGGCCCGGTCTTCTCCGTCGTCTCGTCCGGCTCTCCGTTGTCCTTCTGCCGGCCCCTCCACTAACTTCTTGGTAGCTCTTTTGCTAGTGGAGGAGCCGGTCTTCTCCGTCATCGCCGTCGGCGTCTTCTTCCCTCTTGTCCTCCTCGATGTTGACTCGTCGCTTCCTCTCGCAGTAATGATAAATCTTTGTTCCCCAGAGATTAATATAGGCTTCACATGATGTCACAGTCACATGTTACGGGGCACATGTGCACATGACGTCACAGTCACATGCTCCAGGGCACATGTGCACATGTGCCCCGGAGCATGTGACTGTGACGTCATGGGACCATGTGACTGTGACGTCATGAGAAGCCTATATTAATCTCTGCGGACAGAAGATTTATCATTACTGCGAGAGGAAGCGACGAGTCAACATCGAGGAGGAGAAGAGGGAAGAAGACGCCGACGGCGACGACGGAGAAGACCGGCTCCTCCACTAGCAAAAGAGCTACCAAGAAGTTAGTGGAGGGGCCGGCAGAAGGACAACGGAGAGCCGGACGAGATGACGGAGAAGACCAGGCCTCCGTTAGCAAAAGAGCTAAAAAGAAGTTAGCGGAGGCCCGGCGGAAGAAAGAACCGGAGAGCGGGAGAAGAAGAAGGCGACGGAGAAGACCGGGCCTCCGTTAGCAAAAGAGCTAAAAAGAAGTTAGCGGAGGCCCGGCAGAAGAAAGAACCGGAGAATGCGGCGACGACACCGGAGACCCCCGAAGTCGGAAGAAGACCTCCGGAGCGGTGCAATAAAATACTTTTAAAAACTGTGTTGTGTTTTTATTTCCATTTATTTTCCACCAGGTGAATGGGTAGGGGTACGATGTACCCCATACTCATTCACATAGGGTGGGGGGCCGGGATCTGGGGGCCCCCTTATTAAAGGGGGCTCCCGGATTCCGATAAGCCCCCCGCCCGCAGACCCTGACAACCAACGGCCAGGGTTGTCGGGAAGAGGCCCTGTCCTCATCAACATGGGGGCAGGGTGCTCTGGGGTGGGGGGGCCGCAGGTCGCCCCCCTGCCCCAGAGCACCAAACCCCCCATGTTGAGGGCATGTGGCCTGGTACGGTTCAGGAGGGAGGGGGGGCGCTCTCGTCCCCCCTCTTCCCCTGCGGCCTGCCATGTTGCGTGCTCGGATAAGGGTCTGGTTTGGATCTTTTCGGCGTAGGGCTCCCCTTCAAATCCAGACCAGACCCAAGGGCCTGGTATGCTCCTGAAGGGGGAACCCACGCCGGTTTTTTCTTTAAAAATTGGCGTGGAGTTCCCACTCAGGATTCATACCAAACGCAGTGCCTGGTATTGGCGGGAATCCGCGTCAGATCCCCGCTCAATACAATGTTGCGTCTCCTCACTATTGCAGCGAGCGCGACACGTGTCGCCACCCTGCTGCCGAGATCTCGGCACTCCTGTCGCCGAGAATCTCGGCGATGGAAGCGCGATAGAAATACAATATCGGCGGCACCTACTGTATATGTACATGCGACGGTCGTTAAGTGGTTAAAGAGGAGTTCATGTAACACCTTTCCAGACTCTAGTGGTTTACAATCTCATGGAAAACATTGTTTTGAGGCTTCTGTTGGTCAAAGGAGGAGCGGTGGAGAAGGGGGCCGCCTAAGTAATGAATTAAAAACATTTTTAGTCCTTGGCACCCAGAACTGTCAGCTTCCACATCCCATCGGCAGCGTCTGCATCATATGGTGGAAGATTATCTAGTGGCAAAAACAGATATGGAGAGCTTTCCAGTAGATTATTCAATGGGTTACGGGGTCATGGGAATAGACCAATGTCTCTAATTAAATGTTTTTGGGATCTGGAATCTCTGCAAGACTATCTAGGCTGCCTAGCTTTGTGGGTGTTGACCTAATCTTAAAGTAATTTTTTGGTTTAGGTGTCATGGGCACAATTAACACCAAGGACCAATTTTTCCATACCTGTTTGACAGGTGCATATATTTAGGTTTTTTTCACAGCAAAGCCAATTCTTGTTTTCATCAAGAGTACCTTTAGCCATTTCCTTCTCTCTCCGGCAGTGTGTTCTCGGAGCATTCCGTGGAGGAAATGTTTTCTTCTTTTCACTGGTCTGTAAATCAGCAGCGCCATCAGTGGCAGAATGAGTTTGCCAATAGACACACAACCATTCCCTAATGTCCTTACTGGTAAGCCAGTAATAGTGAAACTGAAGTGGGGTATGGAATACAAGGGATACCTGGTCTCTGTAGATGGCTACATAAACATGCAGCTTGCCAATACATAAGAGTATATTGATGAGGCATTGTCTGGACATCTTGGAGAAGTTCTAATAAGGTGTAATAATGTATTGTATATACGAGGGATAGAAGAGGAGAAAGAAGATGGCGAGATGAGAGAATAAAGCAATTTCCAAATTAGTGTTGTAATAAAAAAAAAATCAAACTTCTATGTTTAGGTTATTGTTGGACATTGTTTTTGCCTGTTTTATTAAGAAAAATAAACTTTTTTTTTCAAGACTAGGGTTATGGTGTGAAGGTACCACAAACACACAAAGCCCAATTTTTCTGCACCTGTTATTTCTATCCAAAGTCTGTGAATGAGACACCAGACTTTATCTAAAAAAATAAAATGTAATCTTGGCCTGAGTATACTATATTTTTGGCTACTTCACATAAGGCTTGCTCACTGTGGTGCAATTTTTTTTAATTTTCAGCCAAGGTCTGCCAAAGAGACACCAGAATTTATCCAAAAAATCTCTAATCTTGTTCCGAGTGCACTAAATTGTGGCCTCTTCATACAAACTGGCTCCCCAAGCTGTTTACAAAATAAAGAAACATTGCAAAGACAATCAATTTAAATGTATTATTTTTTTCTTTATATATGTCAGTTTTGCTGCAGCAGGTTCTATACATGATACAGATGCTCCACTTTACAGGCAGACTAAGGGGACCCCAAGCACTTTTATTGTTTCACTTTAAGCATCATTGAAATCACTGCTCCTTTAAAAACACATTTTTTTAAATGTTGCATTGATACATGTACCCCATAGCCTTTTTATGGGCAATAATTTGCGTATATGCCTTCAAAATGGGCACTTTTTTAATTCAAACCCCATAGACTTTAATAGAGTTCACAGTTTGGGACTTTTGCGATGTTCGAGAGTTCTGGCATGAACTGAATCGGGTGTTGTTCAGCCCAGCTCATCTCAGCCATGTTGTAATGTAAAGGGCATAACCACAGTAACCTTGCCCCCCTCCATTTCTTTTAGTTATAAAATACACAAACTGCTAACTGATGCCAGGACCTTATCAATCCATGGATTGGACACACACCGACCTTTCCATTAATCAATTCACATTTCCACATGGAAACCATGATAGAACTGTCACCCTCATAAGCTTGTGTGACTGGAGTTTTTCCAGACACTTGCAGCTCTTCCACCTGTCATAAATACTGTAGCAATTCTCATTTTCACTAGACTGGTTATCAGCCAAAACTCTAAAACTTTAGTATATCTCATGCCCCATGAAATTATAACAACACAGCCAGGATATAGACATTTACCTCCCTCAGTTAATTTGTAGCATTTTGAGCTCAAACATCATTAACCTAAGAGTACCGGGAACAGAACCAGCCCAGTTAATTTTCTAGGCGAAGGGGATATCCGAGACCTAACATATTTATAGCCATTTTGAAGATCATTTCATGCTGGACAATAGAGAGATATGAATACCTATAGAAAACTGTATCTAGGATGTGGTCATAAATGTGGGGACATTCCAGCAACCCACCACTCTCCCTTCAGCTGCTTAATTGGTCAATTGGTCTTTGTCAACACCCCTTTGATACCAGAGAAAAGGGGAATGCCAACACATTTTGTTAGCTCTCATGTATCATCAAGAAAAAAAAGATCTGTCAAGTTATAAGAGCTAATAAATCACTTTGCTCACGGACTGCAATCTGATGAAACTGGACTTTTGCATTCTTTGTGTTTTACCCTTTATCATTCTGTTATTTATTGTCTCCTTATTTCTTTGTGACACCCCTTTTTTGTAAATATTTTATTTGTGCCACTTTAATCTTTTCACTATTAAACACTATTTTGAAAGAATTGAAATTGTCTGCAAAGCTGTAATGCAATATAAAAGAATCCCTGTCTGTTGAAAAGCACTACTGTATATGATAAATCTCCGAATATACCTGTCTGTGGTGACAGTGTGTGTACAGACGTTTATTTTAAAATCGTAATTGTTATTGCTAAGATTGTAAGTTTTCTCCTTCTCGGTAAAAAGTTGGTGGTGGCAGTTTACAGGGTTAATTGATTAATTATCTAAAACCAGTGACAATCATTCTCAGGCTGCTGGGACCTAGATTATGGTTGCACGAGCTGGAAAATCTTTGTGCAGAGTGCAGCTGAGAGTGCCATTGTTACTTAAGTGACAGCACGGTATGAGATTGGCCAGTCCCTTGTCACGAGTTGGTGAGAAGGGCAGGGTTCTAACATCTGCATTCATCACACTGTCTACTGAAAAGAAAGTGATTTATTTTACAGTTAGCCTTTTGCATGACTAATGTTCCTAGTAATACACATGACAGAAGACTTCAAATTGAAAAAAATAAGTAATCTTTCAATGTCTATGGAATACACACTTTTCCATTATATTATGCATTTCTAGATGTGTGTTCTGGTCACAGAAATGGAGACATGACTGATAACTTAATATGGAACCTTTTTTTCCCTGCCTTTATAGAAGGAAGATTTTTGTCTGATAATCACATTGGGATTTATATTAAGGGGAGAATCAGGTAGTGCACAGTATTACATTTGCTCATTTGAACTCAGAACCATAGAATCACAGGGCAGGGGGTCAGAAGGGGTATTACCTGGAAGTATTATAAATTTAATAAGATGACTTTAAATATGTGAGCTTGTTTTTACCTTTTTCAAGCTCTGGACATAATAAATGTGTAAAGAACGGAAGAGGTTAAAGATAGTTTGAGGATGAAACATGCTGTAGAGCACCCATTTCCCCCATCACCAGACAACAGGCACATACTGTAACACTGGTAGATATAGTTTAGATTAAGTGAATTAACTTGTCAGCTCCCCAGCTGCATATATGTTATGCAACTCACCTTCCATTCTGCTCGGAGCATTGCGTTTGTGTAAACCCAGTGCTGGGACAAGGTCAACAGAGGCCAAGGTTCAAACTGGAGGACATGTTGATGGACCCGGAAGGTAGATACATCTTCCTGAAGGCTAAATTAGGTGAAATGACATGCACATTAGTTAACATATATTCCACCAATAAGAACCCCATTAAATTCCTGCATGAGGTCTTAGCAAAACTAATGGATTTTAAGATAGGATACATAATAATAATAATAATATGGGAGACATGAATTTCTGCATGGACCCGGGAGTGGACAGTACATCCTGTGCACAGGAGACGAATAATGTTCAGTTAAAAAAGATTAAACAGAAAATGCATGCGTGCCAAATAATGGACATATGGAGGGTCTTGCACCCTAAGGTACTAGATTACACATTCTATTCTCCTGTGCATGGGACGTATTCAAGAATAGACTACATCCTGGTTGATCACAGGGTCCTGGATAATGTTATCGAGACCAATATAGAAATCTCTACGTTATCTGAACACGCCCCCATGAGAATGAAAATTACTTCACCCGGACCTCAAAGACAACCATTTACATGGCGACTAAATGAAGAACTTCTCCAAGATAATGAAGTAGCAGAAATAGTAAAGAAAGAAATAGAGCAGTATTTCTCAATAAACGATACCTAAGATACGCAGTACAGGGCGGACACTATCCGACGGGGGACAGAATTTGACACATCACCGGCCTTACTCAGCCATTGTTGTATTTTTGAACCAGTGTTGGCGACCTCCTCCTCCTCCACCGCCGCTTCCACCTACACAGCCACATCCACCGCCACCTCAACCACCTACTTCATATGGACCTCGTCCTCCTAGGTCAAGATTATAATTTTAATTTTTTTTAATTTCAAAGTATTTTATTTTCTCACTAGCTTATCCATTAAATTTAATATTTTTTTCCAGAAAGGGTGTATTCTGGGGCATTCCCACCATATGTGTGGCATCGTGCCGTTGAGTTTCTGAGGTTCTTAATGACTTCCTGTACCTCTTCTACTGAGAAGGGGGCCTCCAGCATATTATTTTTTATTTTTTTATGTTATTTTAAGTTATTTTCCTATACACATTTGTTCGCAGAGCACTTGCCATGCTCTTAACAAAATTTTGCTGCCATTTGCAGCCCTCTAGCCCTTTCCATTACTTTTTTAAAGCCATTTTAGTCCTCAAAAGTTTGGGTCCCCATTGACTTCAATGGGGTTCGGGTTCAGGGTCAAGTTCGGGTCAAGTTCGGTCCCGAACTCGAACTTTTTTCCGAAGTTCAGCCGAACCCGTCAAACCCGAACATCCAGGTGTCCTCTCAACTCTATTGGCGAGGATGTAAAGCCTTAGAAACGATGGCGCATTTGTGGTGGGACTGCCCAAAAATCTAAAAGTATTGGAAAGGGATCTTGCAGATAATAAAAAAAAATACTAAAAAAGAAATACCAGAGGACCCGTGGATAGTCTTGCTACATGGAGTGGAAGGTTCAGTAAAACAATATAAAGACTCATTAATACCACATATGTTGAACGCAGCGAAAAGACTCATCCCTAAAAAGTGTCAAGAAGTGGAAGCCCCCTCATTTCGAGAGTGGCTAATCTCAGTAGAGGAAACATAATATGGAAGGTCTGAGGCAGACTTTAGAAGAAGAAAGCGTAGAGTCAACAGATAAATGGGAGAGATGGAAAGTGTTTAAAAAGTCAGGTAGATATGTAGAGATGTCTAGTCTCTAGATCAGTGGTTCTCAATTTGGGGGTCGAATTACAATTTGCCAGGGGTCACCGAATCCTGGGCTGTTCCTGAAGCCTGCACCGCTCTCCCAGCCTTTTCGCGGCCACCCAGCAGGGCTGTCCCTGGAGCCTGTGGCCGCCCAGCTGGGCTGTTCCTGTAGCCTGCTGCTGCCCACTCTGCCTCTGATGGGTGGAGGCGAACCAGCCGTTGCGTCCTTGTGACGCGCAAACGTTCGCCCTTCTCATACAGGTGTATTATATTACACCTAGAAATGAGCAAATGGGGAGTAAGTATGCCTAATTGGCTCTCTCACTGCCAACACAGGTATATAATTAAGGCTGTTGCAGCTCACAGTTGCTGCACAGCCAAGTGTTATCTGACAGGTACTTCCAACCAACCATTCTACAAGGTAAGACACACCACCATCTTGCTCCCTCTTATGGTTATACTTTAAGGCATTTTAATAGCCATTGTACATGTATATCTACCAAAATCATTTATTGTTATTACTCTTTTCTGCCCACTAGGTTCCCCTTGTTCCGCCCTTGTTGCCTGCTCTTGTGAGCCCTGACGCTACTGCTGCTATCCCTCTGGTCCCTCCATTTTTATCCCCAGCCATTAGTATGGCTATTATGCCATAAGGAGAGCATTTGCCTACAAGGGCTAATTATCTCACCGGGTGATAAGTGAATGCGAATCCAGCATTCTCCCGGGTTCAACAGATAACAATAATAAAAAAAATAAATAAAAAAAAATGTTTGGTCTGTTTTCGCCTGTACCTGCAACACCATCCATCTGAGCTAACACTGTGCATTTATTCCCACGGAATATAAAATCTGTGAGTATTTTGGAAAATATTATTTCTCTTCCTTTTTCTCCTTTTGGTTGGGGTTAATAAATTAACAAATAAATAAATACTATATGTATATGTGATTTACCTTCAAATCCCCTGTTTCTATAGAAATACATCAGCAAGCTTGACTCAAATCCCTGAAGAAGGAATATACCCAACATAACAGGGTTAATGTACCTGTATGTTTTCCGAAACATGTAGGATTGGTCGTATGTATTAGTGATTTCTGATCTGTATCAGTCCATTTATACAATACGCCCTGGAGCAGCTGTTTTGTTATATTTTGTTATTCTGTAATTGTTTTTAACACTCTTTTCTAATCTAATTAAATATACCTTTTTACTATTCCTTTGTGGTGTTCTGCATTCATTCTCCCACCCATACAATCCCTTGGGGCCCCCATTCTTTTCTGCCCACTCTGCCTCTTTGCAGCTGCCCATTCAGTTCACGGTATGGGTGGGGGGAGAGACAAGAGGTCAGCTAACTGGTGAGGAATGTGAAGTGGGAGGAGATCCTATCTCCTGATTTTGGCATAGGTGTCACTGCTGCGAGACACCACATAGCTGGAGACACAGTGAGTAACACTACTAGGCTGTGATGAGAGTTACCATTAAAAGTCCCCACTGCAGTTCTCAGATTAGCAGATGACCTTGATCAAGAGCACCTAAGTTGGCTGATCAGAACTCCCCCCAGCACTGCCACTCATCCCAACTCCCCGCCAGCACTGCCACTCATCCCAACTCCCCACCAGCACTGCCACTAATCCCAATCCCCCCCCAAGGAATAAGAGAAGGAAAATAGAGAATACATGGAAGGGAGAGGAAAAGAGGGGGAGGAACAAAGAAAAAGGGAGAGAAAGAATAAGAGAAAGAACAAGAAAGATGGCTAGAGAGAGGGATGGGGGGAAAAACAAGAAATTAGGATAGGGAGAGATAAAAGGGAAAGCAAGGAGAACAAAGAGAAAGTGGTACATCCTAAAATGTACCATAAGGGGTTTTAATGCTGTACGAGTGGGAGGGACTTAGGGAGTGCTAAATGTCCATGGGTTAGAGATGCAAATTACTTGCCTTGCCTTGGGTGCTGACAACCCACGCTACAAAAATAATTTTACTTTTAGGGGTCTCCACAACTTGGGAAATTTTATCAAGAGGTTACCGTACTAGAAAGGTTAAGAATCACTGCTCTAGATAGAGGGAACCCTTCCGCAACGAGAGTAATTATAATTAAAAAAAAGAGAGATACATTTATAACGTTTAAGAGGTTGAGGGTGGGGTGGGTGGGGGTCGTTTTGGGGGGAGGGGGCGGGTCGAGGGGAGGAGGGAAAGAGAGGTGGGGTACCTCTGGATGGTCAATCCAGAAGTAAACAGGATACAAGGGTTATTTCACTTATGTAATTTTATATTTTGTATCTGTGTACTTTTGATAAAATAAAATAAAGAATAAAAAAAAAAAACAGAGGCCAGGGTGATGTTGGGAAACTGTGCCCCCCACCACATCCCCCCACCCTCTAAAAGAGAAAAAGGGTAAAGAAAGAGGCGCCTTCTGAGTATGAACTGTAGAAACTTTATGGTACAATAAATAAAAACACTCACATTGAGGTTAAAAACGATCAGCATGGGGGGGGGCGGAGCCGGCAAGCAAGGAGGATGGCCGCATGAGATCACAGCTCCCGGCCACCTGAACACACCGGAGCTTCTCACAGCTACATAGGGCACCCAGGAACGGCGGTTTTGGGACATACCAGAGTGGGGACACTACCGGAGCATGGGGAGGAGGAGAAGAGAAAGATCTGCGCTGGGTAAGATGACGGATTTCTTCTCACTATCAGACCGCTGCAGCAGCCAAAATGGCGCCGGCAACGTGCAGGGCTCTGCACACACACACGGACTGAAACATCCTAGAAACCAGGTGGCGGGCGCTTCTCCCTATCCTATCTCCGATCAGACACTACCAAGCTCACAGTCTTCCTCCATGGTTAACAGCCCTGTTAAAACCAGACAGAGATTATCTCTGCCTGCTTCTGGGACAATGACTGAAGGGGAGGGAGGAGTGCGGATTGATGACACACTAGAATTCCAGGATGCCATAGCAGCTTTCCCTACAAATGACCAGCCTGTAATGGATTCCACACTGAAAGACATGCTAGTGTCCCTTAGAGGAGCTATACACACTGACATGCTGCAGCTAGTAAACCAATGCAATGCAGAAGTGACTGAAGTCAGAGACAGGGTGGCTCACATAGAGGACAAGATGGGGGATTTCTCTGAGACTTTTAATGCAATGGTGGACGCGCACAATGACCACGAGGAGGACATTGTCTGGCTCAAATCAAAGGTCGCTGACCTCGAAGATCGTTTCAGAAGGAACAATATTAAAATTAGAGGTATCCCCGAGTCGGTAAAAAATTCAGAATTGAATGCTTTCCTCACTAACATACTAAAAGAAGCCCTCCCTGACCTCCCCCTGGAGGAAATTGTCATTGATAGATAACACAGACTGCCCAAACCTAAACACATTCCTGAGAAGCGTCCCAGGGACACCATAGCCAGAATCCATTATTATACAGTTAAAGAAAAATTGATGTATACGGCAAGACGAGCTGACAATCTACCTGACTGCATGCAAGGACTATCCTTCTTTGCGGATCTATCTGCACACACGATGCAAAGGAGAAGAAACCTCATGACCATAACCAAACCTCTCAGGAATCACCAGATTCCATATCGCTGGAATTACCCCGCTAACCTATTGATCACTAAGGGAGAAAAGGAATTTCTGGTGAGATCCTTGGAAGAGGGTATCAAATTGTTAGAAAGATGGAAAATTCTCCCTGATGAGACAGAGGATGATCAACAAACGCATGCCTCCAATCATACCCGCCCTAAATGACTGTACGGCAAAACAACATACTGTATGTTGCCCTATCATAGTAGTTTACCTCAACATGCTCCGGATGTTCTACCGCCATAAACTCTTAATCTCTTTACACCCCTTAGTTAGCAGGTTCATCCCTGCCCAGATTTCAATAGAAATCGCACGTTTTTAAAGTGCGCCTCGTTGTGCGCAGATTGTTTCTTTCTACAAACGTTTGACCAGTTTTTGTCTTTTGTTCAGTTTTTCTTTTTTCCTGCCAAGTTGCTGACTTGCATCTCCAGCCATATTTCTCCTCTGCAATACCCAGCAAAACAAATCGTACCACAGAACAGGATCTCTGAAACTCAGCGACAACTGCAGTAGGGGCCCACGAATATACTGACAAGGACTGGCTCCACAACTTCTCCTACTACAGGTATACGATTACACCTCTCACACGTGTAACAACACACCTTTTCAGAAGCCGGTTCTTTAGCAACTCCACAAGGTCAGAGACAATCTTTCCTTCGCCAATAAACCGACTCACCAAACAATGGCGTTTAAAATCACCTCGCTGAATGTGAAAGGCTTAAATAGCCCACAGAAGAGACACATGCTATGGAAGGAAGCCCGGGCGCAAAACTGTGATGTATTCTGTATCCAGGAGACCCACTTTAAAATCGCAAAATCATCCTAATTTATCACACAACTTGTACCCTCACACTTTTGTCGCATGTGCCCCTTCAAAAAAAAGGGGGGTGGCTATTTTGGTGAAAAACACAGTGGCGTTTAAACTGATTTCTAATCACTGTGATGAAGGAGGGAGATATATTATACTGTCCTGCGAGATTAATGGCGTTAAGTACAGCATAGTCAATGTTTATGCCCCAAATAATAGGCAGCTACATTTCCTGAATAAACTGTGGAAGAAAATTAGGAAACACAGTTCTGGACATGTCATACTTTGCGGTGATATGAATTCCATATCTGACACTCACCTAGACGTTTCTAGTGCCACTGCCAGGAAAAGCATCAGGCACACTTTATCAAACTTTATCAATGCGAATAATCTATATGATGTTTGGAGGTGCCAACACTCTACTGAAAAGGATTTTACTTATTTTTCTCCTGTCCACATGTCCTACTCGAGGATTGATATATTCCTGACGGACAAATTTTTGCTACAAAAAATCTCACATACGGATATTGGTCACATCACATGGTCTGACCATGCTCCTGTATCCATCACAGTGGGGAGCCGAGGGTTCAGTACCCGGGCAAATAGATGGAAAAATTATATCCATTTATTTTCAGATCCAACAATTGCCAAAGATATTGAGAACTCTCTATCAGAATTTTTTGCCAATAATGACATTACAGGAGTAAACCCGTTCACTTTGTGGAATACCCATAAAGCGTTTATAAGAGGGTTGCTAATGAAACATAGTGCCTCTCTGAGAAAAAAGAGGGGGAAGCACATGGACTCCATTCTAGAAACTATCACAAAATTGGAAATTCAAAAAAAATCTTCCCCCTACCATGGACACTAGCAATAAGTTAGCAGCAGCTAGAAATGACCTTAGAACCCTACTTCTTTCACAGCATGTTCGTATCACCCACAGATTTAGGTCCAATTTTTACACTCATGGTAACAGAGCTGGCAAGTTACTAGCAAATCAAATTAAAGAAAAAGTGCTGAAACAAAAAATCCCACACTTATTCCACCCCAAGAGCGGCTCCAAACTGACCAACCCTAAAGAGATAGCAGATGCATTTAGTAGCTATTATGGCACTTTGTATAACCTACAGAGCGATTCTGAAACATCCTAACCCACCCCAAAAATGATAGAAAGCTTTCTAGAGGACATATCACTTCCTCAGCTATCCCAAGAGGACCTGCGATCCTTAAACTCTCTGAATTCTACTTCAGAAATTACTAGTACCATTATAAACCTCCCAAACAATAAATCGCCTGGCCCTGATGGGTACTCTTCGGAATACTACAAAAAATTTACGGATATATTGTCTCCCATATTGTTGCGAGTGTTCCATGCTGCTGCCTCCTCTGCCTCTTTTCCTGCAGAAATGTTGCAAGCTACAGTGGTTACATTGCCTAAACCAGGGAAGGAGCCGGACAGAGCACAGAATTTCAGGCCTATTTCACTTTTAAATGTTGACTCAAAGGTATATGCAAAAATTCTGGCCAATAGAATCGCGGGCTTGCTCCCTACGTTGATTAAACATGATCAGGTTGGGTTTGTGGCGGGTAGGCAAGCTACAGATGCCACAAGACGAATTATAAACTTAATACACTCACCCTCCACCTCTAGGAGACCCTCAGTCCTCCTGTCATTGGACGCAGAAAAGGCCTTTGACAGGATCCACTGGGGGTATCTGTCAAAGGTTCTTGGAAAATTCGGATTCTCAGGGCATATCTGCTCTGCCATTTCTGCTTTATATTCAAATCTCTCAGCTATGGTTTTTACAGAAGGCATATTCTCAGAGCAATTCTCTATCAGGAATGGCACGAGACAGGGATGCCCTTTGTTACCCTTGATCTTTGCTCTCGTGATGGAGCTTTTGGCTGAGAAGATAAGAACAAACCCCCAAATTCAGGGAATCCGATTAGGTAAAGAGGAGCATACAATTACCCTATTCGCAGACGATGTGATTCTGTCGCTCTCCAATCCGGCTCATTCACTGTCAGTGGTACATGAAATACTAAAATTATTCAATGCGGTATCTTATTACAAAGTGAATGCTACCAAATCCAGTGTACTTAGCCTAGGGGTTGACAGTGAAACAAAATCTCTCATTCAAGAGAGGCTACCATATCCATGGGCAAAGAATGCGATTCAGTACCTAGGCATTACACTGACTCATTCGGTCCCCCAACTCTACAGCTGCAACTTTGAGCCCCTGATAGACAAATTTACACAGGAAATGTTTAGATTGAAGAAGTTTTACCTCACCTGGTCTGGTAGATTAGCAGCATATAAAATGATTATGCTTCCCAAATTATTGTACTATTTTAGAGCCCTTCCACTTCAAATACCTAGCTCATTCTATGTAACTATGCAACGGACCTTGTCTCAATTCATATGGGAAGGGAAGAGAGCCAAATGCTCTTATAATCTACTTGTGAAACACAGAACAGCAGGTGGAATGGGGGTGCCCAATATTAAGGACTATCATATGGCAGCAATATTGGACCAAGCTAAAGCGTGGTTTCATTCCTCAGACCCAATCCATTGGTATAGAGCTGAACAAGCTCAGATAGGACAAGGGGAGATTCAAAACCTTTTGTTGATTTCACTCTTAGACAAACACTCACTCTGTAGGACAATCCCAACATTAGCAGCTACATTATCAGCATGGGAATATTTCTTGGCAAATAAATATCCCCATATCACTCATAAAAAGATACCTATCCCAGTGAAAGCACTATCATTCCTATCTCCGAATCTAGATATACGACACTGGTGGAAATATGGTATAGTTAATATTTCAGATATGTTCATCCAGGAACGTCTCATTACTTTCCTTGAGCTACAAACTACTAAGTCTATCCCTGAGAATGAGTTTATGGAATATGACAGGATTATCAGCATCATAAATGCTATTAAAACACAACATTTAGATATACCAGAAACCATTTATGACCTATGGCACTCTTTCCCCACACCCAAAAAAGGAATAACAACATTCTATAACCTACGGCAATGTAAACTCCACTTTGTAACCCCGAAGCAATTTCTGAAATGGGAGTCAGATTTGAATATAACCATATCTAGAGTACAGTACATGCGAGCAATAAAAACAAACTACTCTTACACCAAATGTTCTAACTACAGAGAAATGGCACAGAAGATACAATTGAGATGGTACAGAACCCCTTACGTATTGGCTAAATTTTAGGGCCATACATCCAACCTATGCTGGAGGGAGTGTGGACATGTGGGCACTTTGGCCCATGTGCTTTGGTTCTGTGTATCTCTGCGTAGCTTCTGGGCTGCAATAGCTCGTGTAATAGCTAATCTGACAGGGATACTTAATAAATTAAGGGTGGAACAAGCTTTATTGAGTGTTGACATGGATATCTACCCCAAGCCCTACCGCTCACTTGTAATGCACATCCTATATGCAGCCAGACTAGTACTAACACGTAAATGGAAATCGACAGAACCCCCTCGGGTTGGGGAAGTATTGAAGTTAGTTGATGACTCTTATTCATATGAAAAATCACTTGCTGTCAAAGAAGGGAAAGTAAAGGAATTCACAAATAACTGGCACTTATGGGGAACCTACAGGCCTACTAGATAAGTTGTCCTTTCTGCAAACCAATACTACACAGGTATTTCTGTTTTTGTAAAGGAAAAGGGAACAGAAAAAGAGAAAATGATCAATAATTACTAAATGTTTTATAGGAGAATACAATCTCTCGTTCTTTCTTATGTATTAAACGGTTGAGGGCCGACTATGAGTACATGATCAGATGGTTGTTTAATATACTTTTATGGATGATTGATATGGAAATACTCAGTAGTTTGTGATTTATATTGATGCAAATTGTTCTTCTGAGTATGTACTCTAAAGCTCTGTATTTGATATATTTGTATAAACTAATAAAAATTATTTTTGGAAAACGATCAGCATGAGGAAAATCATGCAGCTGTGTGTCTCCTTGCTCACTGGTTCAACAGCCTGTGTTACTCAGAAACCCATAGAAAGCCGTCCGCCAGCTCTGTGCACTCTGTGGCTTAGATGGTAACACAGAGGATGGGTCTGAGGCGCTCGTGGACCGTAGCGGCGTCTGATGTCACCGGAAGTGTTGCAACACCGTTTCTGAGCCTGCAAACTGTCAGTGAAATGGACAGGCGTGTTCCTTTGTCAAGCTGAATATTCAGGAATTCAACATGCTATTTATAGAGTCCACCATCTTATGGTGATAGGGGGAAATGGCAGATGATGATTAAACACAGGTGATGATTGATGAAACACAGGTGATTGATGAAACACAGGTGGAGAATAATATGGTCATACATGTAGGGGGCCATCTAGTGGACATACTGGAAATAACATACTGGAACAATCAATAAAAACAACAATGATAATGATAACCAATGTAATGTACTATATATTGAGAATGGGAATGACCACGGGACTAAAAGAGAGGAATGGAACAATAAAAGGTGTCTAAAATAAAAATAAAAATAAAAACAATGATAAAATTTGTGATAAATCTTAAAATATTGGGATAAAAGCATTTAGACTTGATTAGATAATAAGTATATAGTAAGATTAGATAGTAAGCATTGAGCATTCAGCCCATTATGGTGATCATGAGCGGATACTAATGTGCTGATAATTTAAGAAATAGGGATGAGGGGGCCAAATGGTGGACAGGTTCCATGTATAGGCAATAGCAACACGATGATCTAGAGTCATGTGTATGGGTAAATAAGGAAATGTAGGGATCAGTATTACCATCTAAGCCACAGAGTACACAGAGCCGGCCGACGGCATTCTATGGGTTTCTGAGCCTGTTGAACCAGCGAGCAAGGAGATGCACCGCTGCATGATTTTCCTCATGCTGATCATTTTTAACCTCAATATGAATGTTTTTATTTATTGTACCATAAAGTTTCTACAGTTCATACTTAGAAGGCGCCTCTTTCTTTACCCTTTTTCTACATGTTTTGGAGCGTGCTTCTGCTATCCTGAGGAGGCCTGCCCTGAGTTATGGACCATTTCTTCTTCACCCCTGGATATCACCATCCATCGGTTTGTGCTCTCCCCTGATCCACACCCCTTACAATAACACAGACTCAGGTTCTCTGGCATCATTTGAACTACAGTTTGTGCCAGAACCACCCACATTTCCTCTAAAGGAGAAAAGGGTGGGACCAATAGCAAAAAAGTGTCAGGGGTGTCACTGGAAATAGGGATGAGACAAATCTCCCTGGGTTGCTTTTGAGCAGGGTTCAGTGAACTTTGAAGTTTTAAAGCTGAACCCGAACTCCATTGAGAGCCAAATCTGTCAAATTGAAAGTGCCCCCTTTCTGGGATAATAGGCAAGGGAGTGTCAAAAATAGCATGAGGGTGTGCGCTGCCCATGGGAACATTTACCAATGTGAAAAAAAAAGTAAAAAATGTAATGTGTCCAGGAGTAGTGATGTTAAAAAAATGCTTAAAGTGAAACATTAAAATTGACAAATTCCTTTAAATAGCATGCCTTAGGGTTGCTCTGATCCTGGCTGTGAAGGCAAGCATCTCTGTGTTGTACAGGGAACATCTCTGCAGCAGTACTGGCATTTACAAAGGAAATTTGTTTGCTTTTATAGGCTTTCTCCCCTTTGTCTTTACCTGGTGACTAGGCAAGTAGCATAGCTCTTGTATTAGCGTGCCCCTACTCTAGATGTAACACACTATTCCCAACGCACACCTTGCTATAGAAATGGCTAAGCATATATGCTGAATCAACCACCAGCTGGAACCGTGTCAAGTCAGAGCAAGAGAATATCACCAGCACACCAAGGATCTCCAGATTGGATCCAAAGTTTTAATCAGTGATCTCATCGTTACAGCAGATTGCAATTTTTCTGAGTCACGTAGAACCTCTTCATCAGGCATGTGACATGTCACATGCCTGATGAAGGGATCCTGCATGACTCCAAAACATTGCAATCTGTTGTACCAATGTGATCACTGATTCAAGCTTTGGACCCACTCTGGAGATCCTTGTGTGCTGATGACATTCTCTTGCTCTACTCTAGATGTAGGGGCACAGCAGACAGCATCATTGTCAGTCTGGGTGAGGGGAGTGCTAGATGTAATAGCAGATTTAGATACACTAACAATGTGAAGCCAATCTCTAGCTCACACTGCAGTTGCACAAGCTGTTAATAGCATTTTTTTTTCTTTTGGTAAAAAAGTTTTACATGAATAAATAAAATATGATAATTTTAAGCACCCCTGCCAATGATAAATGGTTTGACTCAACACCTTTAATTGATACATTTGCAGAAGAGCTTGTTCTGTTGATTCTTGTTCTGGATCACCAGGTGAAATAAAGGTTGTTGTTGTTGTTCAGTCGTCTAGTCGTGTCCGACTCTACATGACCTCATTGTTCATTGTTTTGATGATGCTATCTATCCATTTTGTTTTCTGTCATCCTCTTCTCCCTTTTCCTTTCATGTTTCTCAGCATCAGGGTATTTTCCAATGAGACCTCTCTTTGAGGTGACCAAAGTATTTGAGCTTCTGGAACTGTCCTTGCAATGAATATTCAGGGTTGATTTTCTTAAATGGCGGGTTTGATTTTCTTGCCATCCAATGGACTTTCAAGAGTCTTCTCCAACACCATAGTTCAGCCTTCCTTATAGTCCAACTTTCACAGCCATAGGTTACTACAGGGGATACCATAGCTTTAACTATATGGCACTTTGTCGGTAGGGTGATATCTCTGCTTTTCATAATGTTGTCTAGGTTTGTCATTGCTTTTGTCCCAAGAAGCAAGCGTCTTTTAATTTCATAGCTGCAGTCACCATCTGCCATGATCTTGGAGCCTAGGAAGATAAAATCTGTCACTGTTTCCATTTGTTCTTCTATTTGCCAAGGAGTGATGGGACCGGTTGCCATTGTATTAGTTTTCTTAATGTTCAACTACAGGCCAGCTTTTGCACTCTCCTCTTTCACCTTCATTAAGAGACTATTTCATTCTTCTTCACTTTCTGCCATTAGTGTGGAAATGTCTGCATATCTCAGGTTGTTGATATTTCAATCTTAATTCTGACTTGTGATTCATTGATTCTGGCATTTTACATAATGTATTCTGCATATAAGTTAAATAAGTAGGGTGACAATATACACTTTTCCAAATTTGCTGGCATATTGAGTGCAGTACTTTAACAACATCATATTTAGGATTTTAACCACTTAAGGACCGGACGGATTTGCCCCCTTAATGACCGGGCCAGTTTTTGCAATACGGCACTGCATCGCTTTAACTGACAATTGCACTGTCGTGCAATGTTATACCCAAACAAATTGATGTCCTTTTTTTCCCTCAAATAGAGCTTTCTTTTGGTGGTATTTGATCACCTCTGCAGTTTTTATTTTTTGCTCTAAAAACAAAAAAAAAATTTTGAAAAAATATATATATTTTTTTTTACTTTTTGCTATAAAAAATATCCCCCCAAAAATTGTAAAAAACACATTTCATCCTCAGTTTAGACCAAAATGTATTCTTCTACATATCTTTGGTAAAAAAAAAATGCAATAAGCGTACATTGATTGGTTTGCACAAAAGTTATAGCGCCTACAAAATAGGGGATAGATTTATGGCATTTTTATTATTTATTTATTATTTTACTAGTAATGGTGGCGTGCTGCGATTTTTAGCGCGACTTCGACATTTTGGCAGACAGATCAGACACTTTTGACACTTTTTTGGGATCAGTAACATTTATAAAGGGATCAGTGCTAAAAATAGCCACTAACTACTGTATAAATGTCACTGGCAGGAAAAGGGTTAACACTAGGGGGCGATAAAGGGGTTAAGTGTTCCCTGGGGAGGTGTTTCTAACTGTGGAAGGAGTGGACTGACAGGAAGTAGAGAGAGATCCCTGTTCCTGATCACTAGGAACAGCAGATCTCTTTCTACTCCCCTGTCAGAACGGGGATCTGTTTGTTTACAAAGCCTCCCCTCCCCTTGTTTCTTTTATGTGTAATTGCTTGAGTCACCTGCTGGCCACACTGTTGTTTTTAGCACCAAAGGGTGTAGTTCTGGTGGCCAACAGCGGGTGTCTCCCAGCAGATGTACATACAGGTAATCAGGCTGCACCTGATATGGACTGCTGGGAGAATAAAAGCCTGCCCTTCACTGAGGCTCAGGTCTTTCATATTGTCCTGCAAGCTGTGTCCCTGTCTAAGCATCATCAGTTCCCTGTTCATAGAATCCTGACCCGAAGACCTGGACCCTGTTTCCTGCTTTCTGCTCCCACTACGGACTTTCTGCTCCAGTACCTGGCTTCCTGTTCTCCTTATCTCCTGTCCCTGTCCTGTATGGCTTATACAGTATCTCACAAAAGTGAGTACACCTCTCACATTTTTGTAAATATTTTATTATATCTCTTCATGTGACAACACTGAAGAAATTTCACTTTGCGACAATGTAAAGTACTGAGTGTGCAGCCTGTATAACAGTGTCAATTTGCTGCCCCCTCAAAATAACTCAACACACAGCCATTAATGTCTAAACTGCTGGCAACAAAAGTGATTACACCCCTAAGTGAAAATGTCCAAATTGGGCCTAATTAGCCATTTTCCCTCCCCAGTGTCACGTATCTCATTAGTTTTACAATGTCTAAGGTGTGAATGGGGTGCAGGTGTATTAAATTGGGTGTTATTGTTCTCAATCTCTCATACTGGTCACTGGAAGTTCAACATGGCACCTCGTGGCAAAGAACTCTCTGAGGATCTGAAAAAACTAAATGTTGCTCTACCTAAAGATGGCCTAGGCTATAAGAAGATTGCCAAGACCCTGAAACTAAGCTGCTGAACAGTGGCCAAGACCATACAGCGGTTTAACAGAACAGGTTCCACTCAGAACAGGCCTCGTTATGGTCGACCAAAGCAGTTGAGTGCACGTGCTCAGCGTCATATTCAAATGTTGTGGGATATACACGTATGAGTGCTGCCAGCATTGTTGCAGAGGTTGAAGGGGTGGGGGTCAGCCTGTCAGTGTTCAGACCATATGCTGTACAATGCATCAAATTGGTCTGTCGTCCCAGAAGGAAGCCTCTTCTAAATATGATGCACAAGAAAGCCCGCAAACAGTTTGCTGAAGACAAGCAGACTAAAAACATAGATTACTGGAACCATGTCCTGTGGTCTGATGAGACCAGGATAAACTTATTTGGGTCAGATGGTGTCAAGTGTGTGTGGGGGCAACCAGGTGAGGAGTACAAAGACAAGTGTGTCTTGCCAACAGTCAAGCATGGTAGTGGGAGTGTCATGGTCTGGGGCTGCATGAGTGCTGCCGGGACTGGGAAACTACAGTTCATTGAGGGAACCATGAATGCCAACATGTACTGTGACATACTGAAGCAGAGCATGATCCCCTCTCTTCAGAGACTGGGCTGCAGGGCAGTATTCCAACATGATAACAACCCAAAACACACCTCCAAGATGACCACTACCTTGCTAAAGAAGCTGAGGGTAAAGGTGATGGACTGGCCTAGCATGTCTACAGATCTAAACCCTATTGAGCATCTGTGGGGCATCCTCAAGGTCTCTAATCTAGTGGATCTACAATCCAAAAAGGTTTTCACTGGCTTTACTGGATTGGTGTGGTAGTAATTAAACCACAAATGAATGTACCAAAGCCTCAAAGAGTCCCGCTAAAGCTGTACAAACACAAATGAGAAACAAAGCCCACATGGACATCGAGACTGTGAAGAAACATCAACAAGATCATTTGAAATAAGCGATAATTTTTAAAAGGACAGTCACACAAGAGGGATTATGTCACTAATCCCTGCCCCATCACCATTTAATTTAATCTTTGAAAGAGGCCAAAATGGTGCAGACATCTTAGATGATGAGCCACTGGTGGGGTGAAAAAAACAGCTTTCCAGAGCCTCTCCTAGTGCTATTATCACATAGAAGAAGGAGGTAAACATAGAAGAGTAGGCGCAGTACAAGGAGAATAATGCCTCGTACACACGACCGGTTTTCCCGGCAGGAAAAAAAAATACGCTTTTCCCGACGGGATTTCTCTCAAGCCTGCCTTGCATATACACAGTCACACAAAAGACCGCTGAACTTTTGACTGCCAAAAACGCGGTGGCGTCAAAGACTGCGACGAGCCGACAAAATTACGTTCTATGCTTCCGCGCATGCGTCTAATTGTTTACGAGCATGCACGTTTTTTTTCCCCTCGGGAAAGCATACAGACGACCGGTTTTCTCGGCAGGATTTTTTCCTAACGGGAAAATAGAGAACAAGTTCTCTTTTTTTTTCAGCAGTTTTCCTGTCAGGAAAACTGCGATGGAGCATACACAGGGCCGGTTTTCCCGGCCAAAAGCTGTCATGGCAGTTTTCCCGACAGGAAAACCGGTCGTGTGTATGAGGCATAAGTGGGAGAATGACTGGGAGATAGATTTTAAATTAGCATTCTATCGCCATGTGGCAGAAGTGCTACCTTGCTTTCCAGGCTTTCCTGTCATTGTTTTTTGGACAGTGCTTATTTGAGGAAAGGTGGGTTGCCATGGCTGTAGAATTCTAGATTCATTTTTTTCTGCTGCTAACAATTCTGGCAGTGTTAGAGAAGGAGAAGGAGGAGGAGGACTAAGGTGTGGGTTCTGGAATACAACATACGCTTTAATGCATCCCTAAACCCATTATTTGAACTATTTGTGTATTTTCTATGTTGACCTTCTATGCTCTCCCCCCTGGCTGTAGAATTTGATTCCACTATTTCCTGCTACTTGCCCTTTCCCCTAGATTGTGGAAGAGGCTGGCCATAGGTTTCAATCCAACAGCTATGTCTCCAGTGTCTTGAATATAATGAAATAAATAAATATTAAAAAAAAACAGTTGGTTGCTCAGTATTCTGGGAAGGAATTGCAGATATACTGTACCTGGCCTCTGATGTGTGCAATCTAAAGACTGCATCAATACCAAACACTGGGAAAATAGAAACAAAAATTATAAATACATTTAAAAATGTAAATAATAACATACAGTACATAAAAAATTGGATATTGCCACTTTGTGGCAACCCAGGCCAGAACATTTTTTAACTATATTATATGGTTGCAACACAAAAGATATAGATAGATAGAAAGATAGATAGATAGATAGATAGATAGATAGATAGATAGATAGATAGATAGATAGATAGATAGATAAATAGATATATAGGCCCCTGCCTATGCCAATTTGTACCTGGGGGGGTGGGAGAGACAATTATTTTCTGATGAATCGTTTATGTCTCTGCTTACCCATGTTATTATTTGGTACAGATATATAGATGATATTTTGATATTATGGTCTGGTACCAGGGCGGAACTTCAGGATTTGATCAACAAAATGTCCAATAATAATTTCAATCTTTCTTTTACGATGGAATGTAGCCAACAGTCCATCAATTTTTTGGACGTAACAATCCATATTGATCAGGATGGAACACTCCACTCTTCTCTATACCGTAAATCCTCTGCTGGGAATACTTTATTACATGCTTCTAGTGCACATCCTCGGCCATTACTTAACAGTATACCGTATAGCCAATTTCTTTGCCTTAGGCGGAATTGTACTCGGGATTTGGACTTTCATATAGCAGCTAAAGATTTGCGTGACAGATTAATTGCTCGAGGGTATAGTCGTTCACTCTTAAAAAAATCCTATAATAGAGCTGTTAAGCTCAATAGGAATGATCTTATTCATTTTATAAAAAAATCTAAACCCAACACCTCTGTTCGCATGATTACTAAATATTCCAACCAACATGGTCAAGTTCGAAATGTCCTTCAGAAATATTCGCCTATTCTATGTGCCGATAAAACTGTTCGGAAGTATATTAAGCCCCACCCAGAGTTAACTTTTCGCCGCGCTCCCTCGCTTAAAGATCATTTGGTCTCTAGTCATTTTGATTTTCCAGGTTCCTCAAATCGTTTTCAGGGTGGCACATTCCCCTGTGGTAAATGTGACATTTGCTGTTATTTACCCAGTTCTCATGATGTCCCATTACCCAATGGTCGTATTCATAATATCAAGTACCGTATAAATTGCAAGACCATAGGTGTGGTTTATCTTGCACTATGCCAATGTGGGTGTTTCTATGTCAGCAAGACAAAAAGGCCCTTCTTCAAACGAATAAGGGACCATGTATTGCCGACATACAAGAAATTAACCACTACGGCGTTGAATCGCCATATAGGATATCAACATGGCTATGATGCTCACGTGGTCACGTTTTATGCCCTCGAGCATGTGCCTCCACATATTCGTGGAGGTAACATAGATGTAGCATTGTTGCAATTAGAAACTCGATGGATACATACTCTTGATGCTGTCAAATTTCCGGGACTTAATGAATATATTAGCTACAAATCCTTTTTGTAAATATTCGGTTCTTCTCTTGACTTATGACTTCTTCCTTTGCTTCCCCTTTAGTACTCTCCCCCCCTTCTTTTGATCATTGATATTGTTCTCCCTTTTACATCCAGGGAACCACTGAGATTTTTTTTTTTTTTTTCATTTTATTTTATTTTATTCTTATTTCATTTATCCATTTTATATATTTCTCCTTTTTGTATGATATATATATCTCATAAAGCAATTTAATAATGTTGTTTAATTTCTTTTATCATTATTAAAACATATTGTTCGTCCTGAATATAAAATATGATATATAATTCATCAATTAAATTAAATATTTTTCTTTCACCATTATTTCATTTATTCTCAATATTAATCATGATTATATGATAAACTTTAGTGTACTGCGCATTGTGGTTTGGTGCGTTGGATGACCCTTGAATGAATTGAATTGTTTGCCTCCTCTTTATCTTTACAGGTATTGAGAAGGACATCAACCCTCTGCACTATGTCTGTCCTGCCTGCAGGGGGCCGTCTACCTCCGCTTCGGCATTTAGGCTTCCATGTGATCCGCGACCTGTGCCTGCATGGACACCCAAGGGCCAGTGTTCATTACACCTTGCCCGCACTGTGGCCTTGCCTCTGTGAAGTGCCGCCGAGGCATCCTCCCTTCCCCGTTTTTCCATCCTATCCGTTCATTCGGACACGCATGCTGCAATTACGTCATATGACGTATATTTGCACTGCATTATGGGTATTGTAGGCCCTTGGCGATGCGGCGCAGGCGCACTGGTCACCCTACGTCCGCTGCCGTTCGATGGCATCTTACGTCGAATGGCTGGGTGGCCTATTTAAACTGCCATTGACAGTTTGTCCTAGCTGTCGATGGCTGTGGGGCGCTGCTGTCATGTCTTTCACTCTAACAGGTAAACTGAGTCGAATTTTTCGATTGACCGGCTTTCTAGCTGGTCATCTGGGTCTGTGCTATTTTCAATGGTCTGACATATCTGATTGGTTTTTTCTTTGTTTGATTGTCTTTTAGGCTTTCATTTATGTCTCTCTGCATTGTGAGACATTCTTTTGAATACAGATTCATTATTGGATTTATTGCCTCGATAGGGTTGGTGCTTCTTTGTTGCTAATATACATCAGGTGTTTGTTTACATTCATATAGTTATTTATGAGTGATCTATTTTTCTTTTCTCTTTTTTCTTTTTCATTCTCTTTTACTTGTCACACACATTATAAATTAGCGTAATTATATACCTTTTTTCAAACTCTATCTTATTATATCAAAATGGGCTTTTTTTCACTGAGATAACACAGTCATTTAATTATTAACATCATACTTACTTTCTGTTTCAGAACAGCGCAGATTCAATTCCGGTGATTGGACATTGGTCCGAACACTTTATTCAGCGCCCCACTTTAATTCTCTGTTGGTTTTAACTATTTTTTGGTAGGTCAGGAGACTAGGTTAGTCCCTTATGGGGTTGTCTATTATTTGCAGCAAGTAATTTGCTGCAATAGCCATCTCTGAATTATTATATATTCATAAAATTCCTTTTCTTTTTCACTTAAATAGCTACCTGTAGGCACAATTTGGGTCGGGCTCCTTTGGGGACCTTCGCGGAAGCGTGACGTGCCCTCTGTACGGACTGGCGGGTATGGCAGCCTTCATTCATTCATATTTTACATCTTTTTTGGGTCATCCAAATGTCTTTTCCCTGCTGCTTTGTGCAATAAATATTGATTTCTTGTCTTAATTTTGTTTCATAGATCTATTTAAATCACTCTGTACAAACTTCTTACCCCCGATGAAGCCAATGGATTGGCGAAACATGTAGGGTTAATTATGTGATTTTGCTGATGTATGTACAGTATGTTTTGCCTATATATTTCTTTATTTGTATAATTGTGTAATAAAATGCTTTTCTATTGTCTGCGTAACATAATATAATAAAAATACCCTTATATTTTTTACTAAAAGTTTTCCAAATTCTTTGTGGCACCGTTATAATCCCATAGTCCCTACTACCTTCTTTCATATATAGATATACAGTGGGGTCTAGGAGAGATAGAGAGCCAACGGAGATCCACAAAAAACTACAGAATAAACATACATGCAACCTCTGTTTGTGGATGCTCTTGTAGCAAGCCAAAAATGGAGTGCGTCAACTATTCCAATGGATCCAGTCATGGCCCAGGATAGGTGGGGTGCTAAAAGTGTACATTTTATGCAACTCCAGATGGCAGCTAATGCCACTGTACCCTGTGAAGTCTCCCTACTCCCACTTTCAGCAAGTCTTTACTTTCCTGCTTTACTTTCCTGCTTTTGCCTCTCCTTCAGGGATTTCCTGCTTACATTCTATCACTCTGACACATCATTTTCGTACTGCTCATTGGAGCCCCACTTACAGAAAGTACCAGCTGTTGGCCATTCAAAGGGTTGTACTTTTGCATAGCTGCTGTTCTCTGCCTGGAGTGTGACCACCTCAAGAGCAAAAACCCACCTTCTCTTGCTCTGTTCTGTTTTGAAAAATTTTCACTGCAATCCTCCTCCTCTTGAAGACAAAGATGGAAATAAGTGGTAACAACCCCAACCTATAACTTTGCAGTAAGGTGCACATGTAAGGGCAACACACATCACAAACAAAAGATTTCCCAGCACACTTACGAGCCAGTCTGCTGGTAACAACCAAATTGACCCTGTCTAACAGTTCACATTAAAAACAGAGGGATTTGTTTGCACAATTATATGCATAAGCCACAGTGCCCACATCATGGTCCTAACTTTATAATTTCTCCAAAGTTTGAACAAATATATCAGTGAATAGATTAAGGACATGTGTGCCTGGAGGAAGCCCACCCCTCCTTACGCATATATTTGCAAATGCGTGCAAACAAACCCCTCTGTTTTAACGTGAATTGTTATACAGGGTCACTTTGGTTGTTTTGCAGATTGAATGGTAAGTGTGCTGGGAAATCCTTTGTTTGTTTGTGAAAAGGAGAGATATGCATGGCTCCACATGCAACAAGACAGAAATGGCCCATCTTTTTATTATTATTATTATTATTATTTTTTCTACAATAGCTTGCCTATTAGTCTTGAAAATGGGCAGAATTTAATATTAAGATTCACTCCCCCATAGTTCTATGGGATTTGTTGCTAAGTGCAGGTTTCATGAATTTCAAACAGGGTTTGATGACCCCCCAGGCAGATTTTCCTATCTCTACTTAAACAGATAATAACAATTAAATGAGACCCAAACTAAAGCTACAGTTACTCAAATGTATTTAAAAATGCTTTTGATAAAGCCTCTATTCTGTGTGATTGTGTGACTTAAATACGGAACACAAGGAGTTATAATCTGCAAATCAAAACACCTTGGGGCATCACATCGAACACTTTCATGCTGTTTGCCTCATTTAAAAAGATTGTATTAATCATCTACACATTTATGTGATAGTAGTTTCTCTATTAATCCACTCACTAGCACCAAGCTGTGATCTGATTTCATGACTTTTAGTGCAGAACAGTGTAACAAGATTAATGCAGTGAACTTTATTTCATCTTAGGTGACGGAAAGGCGTGACATCTGTTCCATTTCTGCATCTAAAACATTTTAAATTAAAATAGGTATCAACAGATCAAACTAGTGGATTTTACTTTTAACCTACCTTTTAGGGCATCTTTAATGGTCTCACAGATTATAAATTGAAATAAGTTATAAAAACAAGTATAAAATGATTGTTCAAAGAAAGAATTGTCCTATTTATTCACTTACAATTTTAATTTAGTTTGGTTATGTTTTTTTCTTTACATTACAAAATTATAATGGTGAGCAACTGAGCATCAATTCCTATATGAAGTTATGAAGCTATAACATATATATATATATATATATATATATACATATATATATAAAAAGTTCATGTGGAAGATCTTGCTGAAAAATATAAACATTTTATTATGAAAAAACAGTACAAAAAACACAGCGTTCGTGCAATAATTCAAATTCATGGTGACTTGTGCTCGCTGTTAGTTCAAAAAATCACCAAGTGACTCTTGTGCTCCCCCTTTTGGATCCCCACTCACCAACTCCTGGTACCCCTACAGGGGCAAAACACCTGTAGTGAATGAATAAATGGCTCCCAACTTGATAGCTCCTGTAGCTCGTCCTCCGGACCTCAAATTCTCCAGGCTCTCAAGGGGCAATCTTTACTTTCCTGTATTCACAGGATCATGCACATTCAATTCCTCCTCTATATTCTTAATAGTGGATCCTCATGTGGAAGAGAAATGGGCTCCCATAGCGTATTACTGTATAACACTTTTATTTAAAAATACTTTAAAAAGAAGCTCACAATAAAAGGGTGGTATACACTAGGGATGAGCCGAACACCCCCCGGTTCGCATCCAGAACATGCAAACTGACCGAAAGTTTGCGCGAACTTTCGAACACCGTTAAAGTCTATGGGACTCGAACGCGAGAAATCAAAAGTGCGAATTTTAAAGGCTAATATGCAAGTTATTGCTCTAAAAAAGTTTTGGGGACCCGGGTCCTGCCCCAGGGCAAATCAATGCAAAAAAAACATTTTAAAAACGGCAGTTTTTTCGGGAGCAGTGATTTTAACCACTTAAGCCCCGGACCAATATGCAGCCTAAAGACGAGAGGTGTTTTTACAATTTGGCACTGCGCTGCTTTAACTGGAAATTGCGCGGAAATGCAATGTTGTACCCAAACATCCTTTTCTTCCCACAAATAGAGCTTTCTTTTAATGGTATTTGATTGCCTCTGCGATTTTTATTTTTTGCGATATAAACGGGAAAAGACTGAAAATTTTGAAAAAAAAATATATTTTCTATTTTTGTTATAAGAAAAATCTAATAAACTTAATTTTAGTCATACATATAGGCCAAAATGTATTCAGCCACATGTCTTAAAAAATGTCAATAAGCATAAATTTATTGGTTTGCGCAAAAGTTATAGCGTCTACAAACTAGGGTACATTTTCTGGAATTAACACAGCTTTTAATTTATGACTGCCTATCTCATTTCTTGAGGTGCAAAAATGACAGGGCAGTACAAACTATTTTTTTTTGTCCCAAGTGATTGAATAATGACAAAAAAATACTTTTTTTTTTTTTTTTACAAAAAGTTGTCACTAAATGATATATTTTGCATTGCTCAAACATGCCATGGTTATATGTGGAATTGCACCCCAAAATACATTTTGCTGCTTCTCCCGAGCATGGGGATAACACATGTGTGAGACTTTTTGGGAGCCTAGCCACGTACGGGGCCCGAAAACCAAGCACCGCCTTCAGGATTTCTAAGGGCGCAAATTTTTGATTTCACTCCTCACTACCTATTACAGTTTCGAAGGCCATAAAATGCCAAAATAGCACAAAACCCCCCAAATGACCCCATTTTGGAAAGTAGACACCCCAAGCTATTTGCTGAGAGGCATGTTGAGTCCATGGAATATTTTATATTTTGCCACAAGTTGCGGGAAAATTACAAACTTATTTTTTTTGCACAAAGTTGTCACTAAATGATATATTGCTCACACATGACATGGGCATATGTGAAATTACACCCCAAAATACATTCTGCTGCTTCTCCTGAGTACGAGGATACCACATGTGTGGGACTTTTTGGGAGCCTAGCCGCGTACGGAACCCCGAAAACCAAGCACCGCCTTCAGGGTTTCTAAGGGCATACATTTTTGATTTCACTCGTCACTACCTATCACTACCTATCACAGTTTTGAAGGCCAAAAAATGCAAAATACTCACCACACCTCTCAGCAAATAGCTTGGGGTGTCTACTTTCCAAAATGGGGTCATTGGGGGGGGGTTGTGCCATCTGGGCATTTCATGGCCTCCAAAACTGTGATAGGCAGTGAGGAGTGAAATCAAAAATTTACACCCTTAGAAAGCCTGAAGGCAGTGCTTAGGTTTTGGGGTCCCGTACGCGGCTAGGCTCCCAAAAAGTCTCACACATGTGGTATCCCCATACTCAGGAGAAGCAACAGAATGTATTTTGGGGTGTAATTCCACATATGCCCATGGCATGTTTGAGCAATATATCATTTAGTGACAACTTTGTGCAAAAAAAAAAAAAAAAGAATAAAAAAATCTATTTCCCGCAACTTGTGTCAAAATATAAAATATTCCATGGGCTCGACATGCCTCTCAGCAAATAGCTTGGAGTGTCTACTTTCCAAAATGGGGTCATTTGGGGGGGTTTTGAACTGTCCTGGCATTTTATGCATAACTTTAGGAAGCTTATGTCATACATCATCCACTCTTCTAACCACTTGAAGACAAAGCCCTTTCTGACACTTTTTGTTTACATGAAAACATTTTTTTTTGCAAGGAAATTACGTTGAACCCCAAAACATTATACATTTTTTCAAAGCAAAGGCCCTACAGATTAAAATGATGGGTGTTGCATTTTTTTTCCCTCATAGTATTTGCGCAGCGATTTTTCGAACGCATTTTTTGTGGAAAAAATACACTTTTTTAAATTTTAATGCAACAAAACACACTATATTGCCCAAATGTTTGATGAAATAAAGAATATGATCTTAGGCCGAGTACATGGATACCAAACACGACATGCTTTAAAATTGCGCACAAACGCGCAGCGGCGACAAACTACATACATTTTTAAAAGCCTTTAAAAGCTTTTACAGGTTACCACATTAGTTTTAAAGAGGAGCTCTACTGCTAAAATTACTGCCCTCGATCTGACCTTCGCGGTGATACCTCACATGCATGGTGCAATTGCTGTTTACATATGACGCCAGGCCGACGCTTGCGTTCGCCTTTGCGCAAGAGCAGGGTGGGACAGGAGTGCTTTTTTTTTATTATTTATTTTGCTTTTTTATTTTATTTTTAAACTGTTCCTTCCATTTATTTATTTTTTTACCATTTTTATTGTTATCTCAGGGAATGTAAATATCCCCTATGATAGCAATAGGTAGTGACAGGTACTCTTTTTAAAAAAAATGTAGTCTATTAGACCCTAGATCTTTCCTCTGCCCTCAAAGCATCTGACCACACCAAGATCGGTGTGATAAAATGCTTTCCCAATTTCCCAATGGCGCTGTTTATATCCGGGTGGGGGGGGGACATTCCCTCCCACTGCTTGTTAAAACAGTCTAGAGGCTAATTAGCCGCTAGGATTGCTTTTACATGAAAGCTGACCGCTGGCTGAAAAGAATGATACCAAGATGATACCTAAACCCGCAGGCATCATTCTGGTATAACCATTCAAAGTCCAGCAACATACCAGTACGTTGCTGATCCTTGTTGAACATGTATTGTAATCTTTTTTTTTATGCAGCCTGTTGGCTGAACGAAAAAAAAAAATGATCGGTGGGTATGCCCATTATTAGAGTACCTCCCTTCATCCACCCACTTCTAATGATGGGCATACATGCACCATTTATATATGCCGAAACATAGGGGCATCCTCCCGCAAAAAAGTTATGTCGCGTACAGGCGGTCAGACTTTTCCACGGGCAAGCCTCCGTCGGAATTTCGACCATTTGTACGTGGCATTAGGAGCAAAATCGCACCTATATGCGCACCTAATCGCATATATGCTCTTTTTTTTTTAACTGTGGTGGTAAAATCACCTCCTACAGTGTTGGAGTCACGGCTTTATGTATCGTGGGAGCAAACGCTGTTGCTGTCAAGATAAATAAATCCGCTCTGCAACTGAATGGCGTACCTGCTAAGCAAATGATGGTTAACATTAAAACAAAGTAACATTACAGTATAACAGTAAGACCTTACCATACCTGCAAAGCAAATACCAAAAAAAAACCTAGTAAAAAATAAAACATTTTTTTAACACAACCTTTGCCTAAAATATATATATGCCGAAGCATGGGGGTATCCTCCCGCAAAAAAAGTTATGCCGCGTACACACGGTCAGACTTTTTCACGGGCAAGCCTCCGTCGGAATTTCCACCGTATGTACTCGGCATAAAAAGTTATGCCGCGTACACACGGTCTGACTTTTTCACGGGCAAGCTTCCGACGGAATTTCGACCGTATGTATGCGGCATTAGGAGCAAAATCGCTCCTCCGCCCCTGCTGCCCCCATGCTTTGCTTCGGCATATATGCTCTTTTTTTTAACTGTGGTGGTGAAATCACCTCCTACAGCGCTGGAGTCACAGCTTTATGTATCGTGGGAGCAAACGCTGTTGCTGTCAAGATAGATAAATCCGCGCTGCAACTGAATGGCGTACCTGTTAAGCAAATGATGGTTAAGATTAAAACAAAGTAACATTACAGTATAACAGTAAGACCTTACCATACCATACCTGCAAAGCAAATACCAAAAAAAACATAGTAAAAAATAAAAAACATTTTTTAACGCAACCTGTGCCTAAAATATATCATGGGGCATCCTCCCGCAAAAAAGTTATGCCGCGTACACATGGTCAGACTTTTCCATGGGCAAGCCTCTGTCGGAATTTCGACCGTATGTACGCAGCATAAAAAGTTATGCCGCGTACACACGGTCAGACTTTTCCATGGGCAAGCCTCCGTCGGAATTTCGACCGTATGTACGCGGCATTAGGAGCAAAATCGCTCCTCCGCCCCTGCTGCCCCCATGCTTCGTCATATATGCTCTTTTTTTAACTCTGGTGGTGAAATCACCTCCTACAGCACTGAATTCACTGCTTTATGTATCGTGGGAGCAAACACTGTCGCTGTCAAGATAATTAAATCTGCTCTGCAGCTGAATGGCGCACCTGAAAACAAAAAAATACATACCTGAAAAGCAAGCATGATAAAACATAACAATAAAACATTGCAGAATAGAATACAGTAAAAAAGAGCAGAACAATAGAGAGAAAATAGAGAGAGAGAGAGAGAGAACAATAAAACAACTATTTTTGTTTTTTTTATTTTGTATTTGTTTTTTGTGGGGTTTTTTTTACGTTTTTTTTTTTTTTACACTTTTTTTTGTAACTGTAACAACTGTAACGGTTCGGGTCTCTCAAAATGCGATGGCATCTTGGGAGACCCTGTATAAGTGTGTCCTAGTCTGTGAAATGCTGTACCCTACGCTAAAACTTCACTAGTGTGTGGAAACATTCAAAACATTTACCAATGCACAGACCAGGATTGTCAGGACAGAGTGTACAAAAATAACGGGTGTCATGCCTAAATCCGCGCTTGCTACAGACACAACATCTTTTTTGGGGGGCTCGTTGGGTAGGGGTACTCTCGAGGACATACGGAAAATGCCTCTCATGCAGCTTACTGCATTTGGTTGGGGATGGTGAGGTGCAGAACCACCTGGATACAGGAGGTCTGTGACTATATCATCCTGGAATTTGAGGAAGGATAAAGTCCTGCCTGAAGCTCTGTATAGCACATGAGCGTTCAGAAAAGCCAATTGAAATAAGGATAGAGACACTTTTTTGTACCAGCGTCTCGCCTTGCGGGCAATGTGATACGGCGCCAACAACTGGTCGTTGAGGTCCACCCCTCTCATATTTTGGTTATATTCGTGGACACAGAGGGGTTTCTCCACAACACCAGTCACCGTACGAATTTGGACTGTCGTGTCTGCGTGAAGGGAGGTAAGAACGAACACATTTTTATTATCCCTCCACTTCAGAGCAAGCAAATTATTACACTTCAAGCAGGCTCTCTCCCCCAGCCTAAGACGGGAATCTACAAGCCCCTGAGGAAAGCCCCGGCGATTAGGTCGCACGGTGCCACATGCTCCAATCTGATGATCAAGCAAGTGACTAAACAGTGGCACGCTTGTGTAATAATTGTCCACATACAAGTGGTACCCCTTTCCGAATAAGGGTGACACCAAGTTCCACACTATCTTGCCAGCGCTCCCTATGTAATCTAGGCAGTTCTCCGGCTCTACCTGACTGTCTTTTCCCTCATAAACCATAAAGCTCCATACATAGCCTGTTGCCCTGTCACAAAACTTATAGAGCTTGACCCCATATCTGGCACGCTTGCTGGGAAGGTAATGTTTGAAAGACAAGCGGGCAGAAAATTTAATCAGGGACTCATCAACGCAGACAACTTGATCGGGAGTAAACAAGGCTGCAAAACGTTCGTTGAAGTGGTTTATGAGGGGCCGAATTTTGTAGAGCCGATCAAATTCAGGGTCTCAACGTGGACGACAAAGTTCATTGTCGTTGAAGTGCATGAACCGCAAGATCTGCTCGTATCGTTTCCTTGACATGGAGGCAGAGAACACTGGAATATGGTCAATTGGGCGCGTGGACCAATAGGTGCGCAATGAGGAGAATTTATGTGTGCCCATGTTGAGGGAAAGGCCCAGGAAGGTTTTAAATTCGGAAACCGTAATTGGTTTCCAATCTCTGGCAATGGAAGGCAACTGGGGATTAGCGGTGATGAATTGACCAGCATATAGATCTTCCGTGAAAAACAGTGAATAAAAATCAAGTGGCGTAAAATCAGCTGTTTCCACCTGAATACCGGGTTGGCCAGTGAATGGGGGAAGTACGGGTTCTGCAGAAGTGTTGGGCACCCAATCAGGATAGGCGAATTCTGCAGGAAGGGCACTATGGGCACGATGGGCCTGCCTTTGTCTTCTTCTTGGTGGCAGCGGGACACTACTTGTACTTGCCACCTCGCCAGCTTGAACTGCACTTATGGGACTCACCACGTCACCAAGTGATACTGCAGTGCTGGATGTACATCCAGGGTGTACTAGGCCGCTGGTGCTTGCCAGTTCACCAGAAGGAATAGCGGCGCTAGTACTACTCTGCTCCATAATACGAGAGCCCTGCCTTTCTTGCTCCTCAACAACATCAGAAGATCGGGGTCGGGTACGCCTGACCTTAGCAGGGACCTCATCTTCGTCGTCAGTGCTATCTGACATTGTCACGTACCTGGTGGAGATCGAGCTGGAGAGGGGGCTTCTATTGCACCTCCTGTCCGACACCCCTGGTAGTGATGACAGGGAGTGAGGGACACAGAGTGGCACGAGGGGCGATGTAGCAGATGGCACTGGCTGAGCCTTGGCAGGAACTAGGTGGCTGAAGAGCGCTGAGCTGACTCTAGAAACTGGAGCTCTGTATCGCTGGATCAGCGTATGGAGGTGTAGCCGGGAAGTAAGCCAGGAGGTCATCGACAGCTGGAGAGAACGGGTACCAAGACGATAGGCAGAGGCGGAGACGGGACACAGGCCAGGTTCGGTACACAATCGGACAGCAAGGTACAGAGACATCAGGCAGAAGCGGAGTCAGATACTAGCCGGAATCAGTTAGGCAGGCAGAGATCAAGGAGAAGGTTCAGGTGAAGCCGGGATCAGGTCACGGAAACTGGAACAGGTTTAGATAACAGGCACTAGCTGAAAGACCACTCAGCAAGAGGCAGGTGTCAGTGCTCTGTTTAAATGTCACTAACTGGCGCCAATACGTGCACGCGTGCGCGCCCGTGCGCCCTTGCGCACGCGCATGCGCAATTGCAAGTCATTTATTGTAGATACAGAGGTATGACCGCACATGCGTGCCAATGCGCCTCTGTAACCTGGATTTCTCTTACAGACATGGAGCCACTGTCTTCTACGGGGTTGTATTCTGAGCCGGAATCTGACAGATGCGTGACCTCCTCTTCACTATCTGTTGTCATGCTCAGAATCTCGTAGGCCTCTTTACTAGTGTACCTTCGATTTGCCATTTTGGGCTCTAAATTTAGTGGTACACTAGTAAGGATTCGCAGGTAAAAAAGCACCTGACTGTCAGCAACTGTATCAAACGCTACCAAAAAAACTGTTAGCGATCGCAGGGATCAGACCTGTCTCTGCGAATGCTGCAGTTATGTGTGTTGTGTTTTGTAAGTGACAGTGATCGATCGATACTGCACTTGGGTGGGCTGGGCTGGGCGGAGGGGCTAAACGCAGGTGCTAGCAGGTAACTGGGCTGATCCCGCTAACACTGTGTTTTTGGGAACCCTAAACCGCTGGGGACGCTAGTATAGATCTGATCAGATCAGATATTGATCTGCTCAGACACTATACCACTAAGGGAGGTGTATGCTTTGCACGTGGGTATTAGCGTTACTGGCACTAACCTGATCCTGCCTGGGGCGACGCAGACCCTAACTGACGCTAAAACCTAATTGATATCACCCGCCGGGTGATCAGGGGGTTAAACCTTTATTAGGTTATATATGGTGGGTGCCCTGATGCTATAAAAAGCAAACTAACCAACCAGCGTCACCCGTAACACTTATACGGTGATCACTGGTGAAAGGGTTAACTAGGGGCAATCAGGGGGTTAAAACCTTTATTAGGTAATATATGGCGCTATATAAAAACCTAACGGGTAACCTAAATAACGAAATAACTAACTGGCTAACCAGTGTCACCAGTGACACTTGTACGGTGATCACTGGTGAAAGGGTTAACTCTAGGGGCAATCAGGGGGTTAAAACCTTTATTAGGTTGTATATGGGGGTACCTGATGCTATAAAAACCTGGCGGCGAACCTAAAAAAATAACTGGCTACCTAGGGGCACGAACGAGTTTCTCGGCAAGAAACGACAAGAAAACTGCCGAGATAGCTTTCTTGCCGAGAAAACCGTTCGTGTGTATGGTTTCTCGTCAAGAAAACCGACAAGAATCTCGACGAGAAATATAGAGAACCTGCTCTCTATTTTCTCGTCGAGAATCTCGTCAGCCTGTTTCTCGATGAGAAAATTGTGTGTGTGTACACTTACCTGTTCTCCGGGAAGCCCGTGCATGCTTCCTAGGCATAGATAGGTTGTAGCAAGATGGCGGCGACGGCATCGAATGTGACGAGCGCACGCTCGTCGTAGTCGATGACGTCACCGTGTTCGCTCCATTCAAAGAACCGCGGGTTCTTTGAATCAATCGTGTGTACACTCGGCCGGGACAAGTCTCTTGTCCAAGAATCTCATCAAGAAAAACGACGTGTTTTTTTCTTGACGAGATTTTCGGCCGTGTGTACGAGGCTTAATACAGCGATCAGAAAAACGATTGCTTAGTGACACTGGCGATAGGGGGTGAAAGGGTTACCTGGGAGGCGATCAAGGGGTTAAACCTTTATTAGGGGGGGTTAGGGGGCTACCCTGGACCTAAAGAGGTCTAAACCTAACTGCCCTGCAACTTTTTACTGTCACAGGTGACACTAAATGCAGTGATCAGTAAATAAATGATCACTGCAATCAGTGACACTGTGACTGGGGGCTGGGGGGTGACTTGGGGGTGATCTGGGGGTCACTGGGGGGTGAAATGTGTGCCTATGTGTATGTGTATCAGTGGGCTGTTGGTGCACTAACCTGATGTCTTCTCTCCTCGGCGCTCCGGACGAAAAGAGCGCCGCATGGAGAGATGACATCACTTCCTCTGCCTGTGTTTACATTACACAGGCAGAGGAAGCATTACATACGCCGGGAGCGATCGCGAGGGCATGGCCAGAACCCAATGGCCACCCCCTCATCCCAGATCGCTCCTGAAGCGATACCGACCGCCTCATGTACCGGGGGGGTCCGATCGGACCCCCCACCCGCATGAAGGCAGGCACGTACAGGTACGTGATTGTGCCTGTCCGTGCCATTCTGCCGACGTATATGTACATGGGGCGGTCGTTACGTGGTTAATGATGCTTAAAGTGAAAAAATAAAAGTGAAATATTCCTTTAAATATCATACCTGGGGGTGTCTATAGTATGGTATGTGTTTCCCGTGTTTAGAACAGTCCTTGCACAAAATTACATTTCTAATAGACATGGGAGCTGTCGAAAAATTTGTTCCGTTCCGTTCCGTATTTAAAAAAATTTGTAATTCGTAATTCGTAATCCGTGTACGGAATTCAATTCGAATTTTCGATTCGTACGAAACTAATCGCACATGTCTAATTTCTAAAGGAATAAAAGTCATTTAAAACTGCTTGCGGCTTTAATGTAATGTTGGGTCCCGGCAATATAGATGAAAATTATTGAGAAAAATGGCATGGGTACCCCCCCTCCCCCTGGTCCATTACTAGGCCTTTTGGGTCTTGTATGGATATTAAGGGGAACCCTGCACTCAAATTAAAAAAAGAAAAGGCCAGGGGCCCCCAGGCACTATATACTCTTCTTAACAGCAGTATACAGGCTGTCCCAAGAAAGACAGGGACTGTAGGTTTGTTCTTAAGTTGAATCTGTTTGTAATTTGGAACAGGTACATTTTGTAAGTGTAGCTCCAGCCAAAAAATCTATTTTCAAGCTTTTTGGATATCCTAGGGAAGGGTTATCATCACCCCTGTAACATTTGTTTTGCTGTCTGTGCCCCTGTTCAGAAGATTTCACTTCACTTTCTGGCCCAATGACAATTGGATTTTGAAAATTTGGGGTTTTTAGGGAAACGAGGATTGGTGATAAAGCATCAGTGGAGACACTTTTTTCCCATATTAAAGGAGTAGTAAAGTTACATGTTTTTTCACCTTAATGCATCCTATGCATTAAGGTGAAAAAACATTCGACAATACCGCCCCCCCCCCGAGCCCCCGTTTTTCTTACCTGGCCCCTCGAAAGTCCCATGCTCGTCCCCGTCATCCTCTTCGTTTTTCAGCCTGGCCGCCGATTGGCTACACTGGATGGATTGAAAGCAGCGCAGCCATTGGCTGGCGCTGCTGTCAATCACATCCAATGACGCGGCGCGCGGGGGGCGGGGGCAAGTGATACAGTCGGCGGCTATGGCCGCCGCTGTATCACGGGAGCGCGCCCGCAATCACTCCACACCATGCGAGCTCACTCGCATTATGGTGTGGAGTCCTTGCGGGGAGGAGCCAAGACAACCGCCGAGGGACCCCAGAAGACCAGGATCGGGGCCACTGTGTGCAAAACGAGCTGCACAGTGGAGGTAAGTATAACATGTTTGTTATTTTTAGGCAAAAAAAAGGGAAGCTTTAGTGCTCCTTTAACTCTTACTGGAGAGAATTTCCCTTCCCTGGGGTAGATTTCCTCTCACTTCCTGTTGTCTCCCTCCGTTTGTAAGTAGGAGTCGTTTGTAAGTCGGATGTTTGAAAGTAGGGGACCGCCTGTATATACTATACGGCCTGCCCTATATTCTCTGCAAAAAATTGTGCCTTAGGTGTTGGTGGTACCAGAACACTGTAAGCCCTTACAGTTATGCCCCATACACACGATCGTTTTTCTTGCCATTTTTTTTCTTGCCGTTTTTCACGTCGTTTTTTTTCATGTTTCCTCTCAAGCCTGTCTTGCGTACACACGATCATTTAAAAAAACGATCAAGCAAAGCGCAGTGACGTACAACACGTACGACGGCACTATAAAGGGGAAGTTCAGTTCGAATGGCGCCACCCTTCATGTTAGTAAAGTTTGTTGAGCGACGATTCGCTCTTTTCAGTCTCGTGCTTTTCAGTCCGTGACTGCGTGACGAATGTGCTATCTCCATTACGAACGCTAGTTTTACCAGAACGAGCGCTCCTGTCTCATACTTGATTCTGAGCATGCGCGTTTTTTTTCACGTCGTTAAAGCATACACACTATCGTTTTTCACGTCGTTAAAAAAAACGACATGAAAAACGACGTGAAAAAAGAGAGCATGTTCGAAATTTTTAATGGCCGTTTTTCACGTCGTTAAAAATGCTCTGGAGCCTACACACGATCATTTTTAATGGCCATTTTTTTTAATGGCATTTTTAACGGCATGAAAAACGATTGTGTGTATGGGGCATAACTCTTGGTGGGCGCTGGAAAAGGCCCTGCTGTGAACTATTATATCAAGAATTGTAATTATATGCCACTGTTGAACAGTGGCAGAAAAATTGGGCCTCGTGGTGGTAGTGGTGGTGGTGCTGGTGCCACAACACTGTAAGTCCTCACAGTTACTCTTGGTGGGCGCTGGAACGGGCCCTGCTGTGAAATATTATATCAAGAATTGAAATTACATGCCCCTGTTTAACAGGGGCAGAAAAATTGGGCCTTCGGTGGTGGTGGTGATGGTGGTGCAACAACACTGTAAGCCCTCACAGTTTCTCTTGGTGGCAGCAGAAACGGCCCCTGCTGTGAAATATTAGATAAAAAATTGTAATTACACGCCCCTGTTAAACAGGGGCAGAAAAATTGGACCTTTGGCGGTGGAGTGGTGGTGTTGCCACAACACTGTAAGCCCTTACAGTTACTCTTGGTGGGCGCAGGAACGGGCCCTGCTGTGAAATATTACAGCAAAAATTTTAATTACACGCCTCTGTTAACCACTTGACGACCGGGCCATAGCCGAAAGACGGCTGCAGCGCGGTCGTGTTATTCTGGGTGGACAACCACTGGACGTCCTTGCAGAATCTTGCTCCCGCGCGCCCCCTGGGGCGCGCTCCCGGAAATTTCCGCGACAGCCGGGTCCGGAAGACCCAGCGCATCACGGATCATGGTAAAAGGCCGCTGATCGCGCCGTCAAATGACGGCGCGATCACTTGTAAACAAACCGGTGTCATGTGATGACTCCGGTTCCTCTCTCTCTTCTCTGTACCGATCGGTACATTGTGAGAGGAGAGGTGGAGGGATCAGATGGCAGCAGCGCTGCTCTGTGACAATTGTAGTCACAGATCCATCCCTCCCTGCTCAGCCATCCCTGCAATACTCTGCAATACCCTGCAATACTCTGCAATACCCTGCAATACCCTGCAATACTCCTCAATACTCTGCAATACCCTGCAATACGCAATACCCTGCCATACTCTGCCATACCCACCCATACTCTGCCATACCCAGCCATACTCAGTGATACCCAGCCATACTCAGTGATACCCAGCCATACTCGGACATGCTCGGCCATACTCGGCCATACTCAGCCATATTCGGCTGCTGTATGTGGCCAGGCTGTGGAAGTCTCACACATGTGGTATCGCCGTACTCAGGAGGAGTAGGAGAATCTATTTTGGGTGTCATTTTTGGTATGTACATGTTATGTGTTAGAAATGTTGTATAAATGAACAACTTTGTGTTAAAAAAAATGAGTTTTAACCACTTCCCGCCCGCCGGTCGTCATATGACATAATTGCCTTTGTGCGGGGATATCTGAATGATGGGTGCAGCTACAGGCATCATTCAGATATCAGCTTTTTCAGCCGGCGTTTTTCTACACCATAAGAATGATCATAGCGGCTGTTCCACTGCTTGATCGTTCTTACGGGAGGCGAGAGGGGACTTCCCTCCTCCGGCCGCTCTCCGTTGCTTCTAACGACTCACCGCTACGATCGAAGCCAGGATTGTTTTTTTTTTTACAGGCTTTCCAGCCTAGAGGTGAGATGTGGGGTCTTATTGACCCCATATCTCACTGTAAAGAGGACCTGTCATGCCATATTTCTATTACAAGGGATGTTTACATTCCTTGTAATAGGAATAAAAGTGATCAAAAAATGTATTTATAGGGAAAAAAAATTCAACCTAAAATAAATAAAGTAAAATGAACAATATTTTTTTTTTTTTAAAGAGCCCCTGTCCCCGTGTGCTGGCATGCAGAAGCGAACGCATATGTAAGTCCCGCCCACATATGAAAACGGTGTGTGACAGCAGGAAGGTAAAGTCACCTGGTTGCATCCAGGGGGGTAGATATATTTCGCCCAGATTCAGGCTTTACACCGACTTATACAACTAGGTGGAGAGTTGTATAAGCCCAGCTGAGGATAGTGGGCTCATGGATGACTCATACCTCTAGGGAGAGTGTGGGGCGTCGTGCAGACAGGGAGTTGATGAGACCAGCTGAAGCTTGTCAGCTCATTTAGGCCTCTATAAGAACTCCCAGCTTCATTAGGGGTTAGCTCATGCCTGGAAGCAGACCTGTGTGGACTTCCTGGAGAGAGTGAACCCTTGTGCGGTGAGACAAAGCCTGTGTGGCTATTTGCTTGGACATTTAAAACCAGGGACTTAGGGACTAGGACAGCACTAGGCTGATCCCAGTTGTTAGTTAGGAAACCTGTATGTTTAGTCAGAGGTCAAATTGACCAGGATTTATTTTGTTTATGTTTCTTTTGCTTTGCTGTGTTTTTGTCACTGTAAATAGAAAATAAACCGCACCTTTTTGATTTTGAAAACCACAACCTCCGTCTGCTGGGCCTGTTTTTGTGTGGGGAGCCCATCCCGGGGGTCACACACACCCGCTGCCGAGCTAACCCCCTCACAGTTGGTGGAGAACACGGGCAGTTTTTTTTAAGCCAGCATGGAGGAGATACTGAAACACCTGGCTCTAGCAAATGCCAATCAACAGCAGACAAATGCAGGTTTGCAAAAGAGCCTTGCAGCTCATCAACAGAGCCTTGCAGCTCAACAACAGAACTTCGCAGCCCAGCAGCAAGCTCATCAACAGAGCCTTGCAGCCCAGCAGCAGACAAACGCAACTTTGCAACAGAGTCTGGAGGCTCAGCAACAAGCCCAGCAGCAATCTGAGGCCCGCTTCATAGACCTGTTGCAGAAGCAAGAGCAGAGACTACAACAACAGATGGAAGCAGTAATGCAGCAACGTCCGCAGACCAGTGAGGAAAGCCGTCCCACTAATACCGCGTCCTTTGGGGTGAGTCGTTTATTGACAAAAATGACTGGAGAGGATGATCCAGAGGTATTTTTGACCACATTTGAAAGGACCGCTGAAAGAGAAAAGTGGCCTGAGGAGCAGTGGGCTGGACTAGTGGCTCCTCTGTTAACTGGTGAATCGCAGAAAGCTTACTATGACCTAGAGCCTAACCAAGCAAAAGACTATGTGATGCTAAAAGCTGAAATATTGGCAAGGCTGGGTGTCACCCTGGCTGTCCGGGCTCAGCGTGTGCATAACTGGACTTTCCAGCTTGGAAAACCCCCCAGGTCTCAAATGTATGATCTCATTCACCTGAGCAGAAAGTGGCTACAGCCAGAGACTTTGTCCGCACCAAAGATTGTGGAACGTGTTGTAATGGATCGGTTTTTGAGAGCTCTTCCTACTGCCATCCAAAAGTGGGTAAGCCATGGAGACCCAGAGACGGCCGATGGTCTTGTGGATCGTGTGGAGAAATACCTGGCTGCAGAGAACCTGACGGTCTCTTCCAGAGACACTCGGACTTTCCACCCTAAGACCAGACCATCCCCAGGGGCGGATAAGATGATTCCAAGGGGTAAGGGTGGAGAGAGTGAGAGGGTGGGAGCTCTACCCCAAGTTTGGTGAGAACAGCCTGGGAAATCAGCGGCTCAAGAGGCGGCAAGAAGGATCGTTTGCTACCGCTGCCGGCAAGCGGGACATATTGCAGCAAATTGCCCGGTTGTGGAGGAACCCATGCAGTGTGACTTTCTGACGGGCAGACGTCAGTCGCTGTGTGCGACAGTCGCATGCACTGCCATTCGAGGAACTGAGAAACATTTATGCAAAATGTGTGTTAATGGTAGAAATGTTGTGGTATTGCTGGATTCAGGTAGCCTTGTGACCCTGATAAAGGCTGAGTTAGTTAAAACAGAGGTCTCTGGGAATAGCAAGGTAGCTGTTATTTGTGTGCATGGGGACACCCGAGAGTATCCAGTGACTACAGTGTGTTTCGAGACCCCCAAAGGTACCCTCTCTCATCCAGTGGGCTTAGTATCTCAGTTACCGCATGACGCCATTGTGGGAAGGGATTTTCCGAAGTTCTGGGAACTGTGGGATGATCCTGAGCCCCCTACTGGTGCCCCTATGTACCAGGAATGTGATAGCCAGAACTCCCCTGAGAGTGGTGAGGACTCTCCGGAATTTCCCTTGTCAGTATTGGCAGGGGAGACTCAAGAAACTGGAGAGGAGCCCACCTCCTCAGACGAAAACCTACCGTCTGTGGAGTTTTCTGATCTTGAGGTTCACAGGGAAAACTTTGCCACAGAACAGTTGAAAGACCCCGCCCTAATAAAGGCACGGGAAAACGTAGTGAAAATAGATGGCGAGTTAGTGAACCCAGATAATACCTGCACTTACCCATACTTCAGCGTAGAGAAGGACCTACTGTATCGGGTGGCAAAAAGGGCAGAAGAAACCGTTGAGCAGCTTGTGGTGCCCAAACCGTACAGGAAGTTGGTGTTGGAGTTGGCCCATGGGCACATTCTTGGAGGTCATCTGGGGACAGAGAAAACCAGAGAGAGGGTATTACAGAGATTCTATTGGCCGGGGGTGATGAAGGACATAGAAAATTATTGTTCCTCCTGCCCTGTGTGTCAGAGGTCGGCCCCGATGCCACATTTCCGTAGCCCGCTGGTCCCTCTACCCATCATTGAGGTCCCGTTTGAGAGGATCGCCATGGATTTGGTAGGGCCTATAATCAAGTCCGCTAGGGGGCACCAGTACATATTAGTTATAATGGACTATGCCACCCGTTATCCAGAAGCGATCCCTCTCCGAAATACCTCGGCCAAAACCATAGCCAAAGAGCTATCTCTTGTGTTTAGCCGGGTGGGTATTTGTAAAGAACTGCTTACGGACCAAGGTACACCCTTTATGTCCCGGGTTATGAAGGAGCTAGGTAAATTGTTCAAAGTGACGCAATTACGTACATCTGTGTATCACCCCCAAACCGATGGGCTGGTTGAAAGATTCAACAAAACCCTAAAACAAATGTTGAAGAAAGTGGTGGATAGAGATGGAAAGGATTGGGACTGTCTACTTCCTTATCTGATGTTTGCTATTAGGGAGGTGCCCCAATCCTCTACGGGATTCTCCCCCTTTGAGTTACTGTATGGGAGACACCCAAGAGGGCTGTTGGATATTGCCAAGGAAACTTGGGAAAGTGAGAGTTCTCCCCACAGGAGTGTGATTGAGCATGTCGCCCTGATGCAAGACCGAATTGCACAGGTAATGCCCATCGTGAAGGAACATTTGGCCCAAGCGCAGTTAGCACAGCAGAGAGTGTACAACCGTGGAGCCAAGACCCGTACCTTTTCCCCGGGGGATAGGATACTGGTACTGGTCCCTACGGTTGAAAGTAAATTCCTTGCCAAATGGCAAGGCCCCTACGAGATAATGGAAAAAGTGAGCGAAGTGAATTACAAGGTCAGACAACCAGGAAGGCGAAAGCCCGAACAGATCTATCACGTTAATCTGTTGAAAGCCTGGAGGGATAGAGAGTCCCTAGTCGCAGACACTTGGTCACCAGCTCAAACTGGTTGCGTGATTCCTGAGGTTGGAATCGCAGCCACCTTGTCACAACCCCAACAACAGGAGGTTAAGGAGTTTGTGCTTCGCAACAAGGAGGTATTCTCTGAGCTGCCGGGACAAACATCTGGGGTAGAGCATGACATTATTACCCCGCCCGGTGAAAGGGTGAAGTTAAAACCCTATCGGATCCCAGAGGCCCGACGGGAGGCAATACGGGAGGAAGTACAGAAAATGCTGAACTTAGGGGTGATAGAGGAGTCCCAAAGTGATTGGTCTAGTCCCATTGTGTTGGTGCCTAAACCGGATGGGAGCTGGCGATTTTGTAACGATTTTCGTCAGTTGAACAAAGTTACAAAATTTGACACCTACCCCATGCCACGTATAGATGAGTTGATCGACCGGCTGGGAACAGCCCGATACATGACCACTCTTGACCTCACAAAAGGGTATTGGCAAATCCCCCTGGCCAAGTCGGCCAAAGAGAAAACCGCATTTGTAACCCCAGACGGGGCGTTCCAATATAAAAGAATGCCGTTCGGGTTACAGAATGCGCCGGCCACATTCCAGCGGAAAATGGACCAGATGCTGAGGCCCCATCGGAAGTATGCTGCGGCTTACCTGGATGACGTAATTGTCCATAGCACAGATTGGGCCTCACATCTGCCAAAAGTGCAAGCAGTCCTGGACTCTGTTCGGGAAGCGGGGTTTACGGCTAACCCCAAGAAGTGTACCATTGGGCAGGAGGAGGCCAAATATCTTGGGTACACCATTGGGAGGGGAGTAATAAAACCCCAACTCAACAAAGTCGAGGCCATCCAGAGTTGGCCACGTCCCAACAGCAAGAAGCAGGTACGAGCCTTTCTGGGAATCGCTGGGTATTATCGGCGATTCATTCCCCACTTTGCTTCTAAGGCTGTGCCCCTAACCAACCTGACGAAGGGGAAAGGGTCGGTCATGATTAAATGGACCCCCGAGGCTGAGGCAGCATTCCAATTCTTGAAACAAGCCTTATGTAGCCAGCCAGTGTTGTACTCACCCAACTTCTCTAAAGACTTTGTCGTACAAAGTGATGCGTCAGATGTGGGGTTAGGAGCAGTATTGTCCCAGGTCTGGAACGGGGAAGAGCACCCAGTCATTTACCTCAGCAGGAAGTTGAAGTCCCATGAGGTAAATTACGCCACCGTTGAAAAGGAGTGTTTAGCGGTGAAGTGGGCTCTAGATTCCCTTCGGTACTACCTGCTAGGTAGGCACTTTGACATGGTTACGGATCACGCTCCGTTAAAGTGGATGGCTCAAAACAAGGAAACAAATAGAAGAGTGAATAGGTGGTTCCTGGCCCTCCAGGAATTCAACTTCACAGTAAAGCATCGCCCTGGCGTTCAAATGGGGAATGTGGATGCTTTGTCTCGAGTACATGAATGCCTGATTGCTGGTGTTCCAACCCCGAGGTTAAAACAAGAGGGGGGGGTATGTGACAGCAGGAAGGTAAAGTCACCTGGTTGCATCCAGGGGGGTAGATATATTTCGCCCAGATTCAGGCTTTACGCCGACTTATACAACTAGGTGGAGAGTTGTATAAGCCCAGCTGAGGATAGTGGGCTCATGGATGACTCATACCTCTAGGGAGAGTGTGGGGCGTCGTGCAGACAGGGAGTTGATGAGACCAGCTGAAGCTTGTCAGCTCATTTAGGCCTCTATAAGAACTCCCAGCTTCATTAGGGGTTAGCTCATGCCTGGAAGCAGACCTGTGTGGACTTCCTGGAGAGAGTGAACCCTTGTGCGGTGAGACAAAGCCTGTGTGGCTATTTGCTTGGACATTTAAAACCAGGGACTTAGGGACTAGGACAGCACTAGGCTGATCCCAGTTGTTAGTTAGGAAACCTGTATGTTTAGTCAGAGGTCAAATTGACCAGGATTTATTTTGTTTATGTTTCTTTTGCTTTGCTGTGTTTTTGTCACTGTAAATAGAAAATAAACCGCACCTTTTTGATTTTGAAAACCACAACCTCCGTCTGCTGGGCCTGTTTTTGTGTGGGGAGCCCATCCCGGGGGTCACACACACCCGCTGCCGAGCTAACCCCCTCACAGGTGTTAAAACCACACATGTGAGGTATCTCTGCGAACATTAGAGTGAGAGCAATGATTTTGGCCCAAGACCTCCTCTGTAACTCAAAACATGTAACCAGTAAAAAAAATTAAAGCGTCGCCTATAGGAATTTTTAAGTACCGAAGTTTGGCGCCATTCCACAAGCATGTGCAATTTTGAAGGGTGACATGTTAGATATCTATTTACTCGGCGTAACTTCATCTTTCACATTATGCAAAAACATTGGGCTAACTTTACCGTTTTCTTTTTTTAAAGCCAAAAAAAACACATTTTAAAAATTGCTGCTCAAATACCGTACAAGATAAATATTTGAAATATTTTCTAAAAAAACATATATAATGTTTTGGGGTTCTATGTAATTTTCTAGCAAATAAATGATGATTTTTACATGTAGGACAGAAATGTCATAATTTGCCTGGGTGCTCCAGAACGCCTGAAGGTGCTCCCTGCATGTTGGGCCTCTGTATGTGGCCACGCTGTGTAAAAGGCTCACACATGTGGTATCGCCATACTTGGTAGTATCAGCAGAATGGGTTTTGGGGTGTAATTTGTGGTATGCATATGCTGTGTGTGTGAGAAATAACCTGCTAATATGACAATTTAGTGAACAAAAAAAAATAAAAATAAATCTTGATTTTGCAAAGAATTGTGGGAAAAAATTACAACTTCAAAAAACTCACCATGCCTCTTTCTAAATACCTTGGAATGTCTTATTTCCAAAAAGGGGTAATTTGGGGGGTATTTGTACTTTTCTGGCATGTTAGGGTCTCAAGAAATGAGATAGGCCGTCAGTACTTCAGGTGTGATCAATTTTCAGAGATTGGCACTATAGCTTGTGGACTCTATAACTTTTACAAAGACCAAATAATATACACCAATTTGTACTTCTTTTTACCAAAGATATGTAGCAGTATAAATTTTGGCCAAAATTTATGAATAAAATTTACAAATTTGCTAAATTTTATAACAGAAATGAAGGAAAATGCTTTTTTTATACAGAATTTTTGTTTTATTTTCTTTTATAGCGCAAAAAATAAAAAACCCAACGATGATTAAATACCGCCAAAAGAAAGCTCTTTTTGTGGGGGAAAAAAAGGACAAAAATTTCATATGGGTACAATGTTGTATGACTGAGTAATTGTCATTCAAAATGTGAGAGCACCAAAAGCTGAAAATTGGTCTGGTTAGGAAGGGGGTTTAAGTGCCCAGTGGTCAAGTGGTTAAACAGGGGAAGAAAAATTGTGCCTTAGGCACTGGTGCTGGTGCCACAACACTGCAACCCCTCACAGATACTCTAGTTGGAGCGCAAGAATGAGCCCTGCTGCAAAGTATTACAGCAAAAATGGTAATTACACGCCCCTGGGAAACAGGGGCAGAAAAATTGGCCCTTAGCCACTGGTGGTGGTGCCCAGAACCAAAAATGTTCTTACAAGCTATCAACATGAACATTAAGGAGGAAGAGGATAGTCACTCAGCATAACAGGATAGTCACTCAGCATCAGCATAGGCAGTCTTGAAGGGATCTCGCATTCATAAAAAAATTATTCAGTTACATCAGCATCAGGTGCTTGGTAGCTGGTGATCCAAGACGGATTCATTTTTATGAAGGTGAGCCGATCGACCGAGTCGGTGGACAGGCGCACCCTGTGATCGGTTACAAAGCCTCCAGCAGCACTGAATGTGCGTTCCGAAAGAAGGCTGGATGCAGGACAGGCCAGTATCTCAATTGCATATTGTGCAAGCTCTGGCCAGTGATCCATCCTCAAGACCCAGTAACCCAGAGGATTGTTGGTTGGAAAGGTCTCCAAGTCTGATCTTGCTCCTAGGTATTCCGGCACCATGTAAATCAGACGCAGGCGATGGTTGCTGGAACCGATCAGACCTTGGGGCTGCGGACTAAAAAATTGTCTGAACGCATCAGTCAGATGACCACCTTCTCCACCTCTCCTTCTGTGACTGACCGAAGCCTCAGCAACACTTTGTCCAGGACCAGGACCAGGAAATTGTAACCTCCCAGGCTCAGGAAACGCGTTACACAAACCTTTCTGCAAGGCCTCCCGTTGATGTTTTATCCTCTGCTCCCTCTGCGATGGCAGGATAAGTTCCACAACCTTACCCTTGTAACATGGATCAAGAAGGGTTGCCAGCCAGTAATGATCCCTCTCCTTGATCACACGAATCCAAGGGTCCTTTCGCAGGCTTTGCAGGATCAGGGAGACCATGCAGTGTAGGTTCGCTGAGGCACTTGGTCCGGAGTCCTCTGGGACACTAAGGACGACATGATCCACAGCCACCTCCTCCCAGCCACGTACAAGTCCATGGGTTTCTGGGGATCCCTTGAAGACTGCTGCTGATGCTAAGTGCTAGGCTCCACCTCCATGCTGACACAATCCTCCTCCTCCTCCTCCTGCGTGATCGGCGGGCCCGCAGGAACACTGTCTGGATAAAGGGGGCCTTGAGAGGTAAGGAAGTCCTCCTCTTCCTGCCTCTGTTCTGCCTCAAGTGCCCTGTCCATTATTCCACGCAGCGTGTGCCCCAACAGGTACACAAGGGGGACAGTATCACTAATGCATGCACTGTCACTGCTCACCATCCTTGTGGCCTCCTCAAATAATGACATGACAGTGCATGCATTCTTCATAATTAGCCACTGGCGTGGCAAAAAAAAGCCAAGCTCCCCTGACCCTGTCCTGGTGCCATAGTCACACAGGTACTCATTTATGGCCCTCTGCTGCGTGTGCAGCCGCTGCAGCATGGCCAACGTTGAGTTCCACCTGGTGGGCATGTCACAGATTAGGCGGTTTTTGGGCAGGTTGTATTCCTTTTGGAGGTCAGCCAGCCGAGCACTGGCATTATATGACCAGCGGAAATGCACACAGACTTTCCTGGCCTGCCTCAAGAGATCCTGTAAGCCCATGTACCTGCACAAGAACCGCTGCACCACCAAGTTCAGGACGTGAGCCAAACAGGGCACATGGGTCAGGTGTCCCTGTCGGAGGGCGGAGAGGAGGTTGGTGCCATTGTCACAAACCACCATTCCTGGCTATAGCTGGCGTGGCGTCAACCACCTCTGAGCCTGCCCCTGCAGAGCTGACAGAATCTCTGCCCCAGTGTGGCTCCTGTCCCCCAAGCACACCAGCTCAAGCACCGCATTTCATCTCTTTGACTGAGTGCTTGCGTAGCCCATTGAACGCCTACGGAGCACCGCTGGTTCCAAGGACAAATCAGAAGAGGAAGAGGCCATGGAGGAAGAAGAAGAGGATGGGGTGTAGGAGAGAGGTGTGGCCGAATCATTACTAGTAGCATTTTGGAGGCGTGGTGGTGGAACAAGCTCCAACAAGACTGCACCTTGTCCTGCATCCTTCCCAGCTGCCAGCAGAGTTACCCAGTGCACCGTGAAAGATAGGTAACATCCCTGTCCATGCCTGCGGGACCATGAGTCAGCGGTAATATGCACCTTACTGCTGACTGCCCTGTCCAGCGAGGCAAAGACATTGCCTTCCACATGCCGGTAGAGAGCCGGAATCGCCTTCTGTGAAAAAAAGTGGTGTTTGGGAACCTGCCACTAAGGTACCGCACATTCCACAAACTCAGGAAAGGGGGCAGAGTCTACCAGCTGAAAAGGCAGCAGTTGGAGTGCTAGTAATTTATCCAAGCTAGAATTTAACCGCTGGGCATGTGGATGGCTGGGAGCGAATTTATTTAGCAACTGGGGTAGGGAAATTTGTCTGCTACAATCGGACGTTATTGTAACGATAGCAGATTGCTCGTAAGTACTTGCCACACGTAATTCTACACCATCATTCCTCTCAGTGCAGGTTTCTGAGAGAAATGAAGGCATAGTGGGGTTGGAGATCCCAGCTGATGAGGAGCAAGGAGAGGTCCACCTTTTTCTTTGGTGTGGGTCTTTTAAATTCGCTTGTCAACGGACTGCATCGGAGTTTGACATATGTCTGGTCAAGCATGTGGTGCCCAAGCCGCTGCTGTTTTGTCCACGCTTGATACGCTTCAGACATATGTTGCAAATAGCAACGTTGCGATCTGCTGCACACGTCTGAAAAGAGGCCCACACCAAAGAACTTTTGGGAAAACGCGCAGAGTCAGCAGCGCCCTGCACATGCAGAGCTCTGCGGTGTGATGCAGTTGGTTGGCTGCCCTTAAGCTGGCCCCTGGAGGGCATCCTGCCTCATTGGAGATGTGCCTCCTCCTCCTCTCTCCTATCAGGCACCCACGTAGAGTCAGTGACCGCATCATCCCCTCCCTCCTCGTCACTGGAGCAAACCTGGCAGTATGTTGCAGCTGGGGGAACATGACTGCCAATTTGCTGTCCTTCTTGGGCACCCCCTCTCTCTGGGCACACGTTACTGCCTTCCTCAGGCTGGGTACCATCACGGGAGCCTTCAAAACGCTGTGCATCCTCCTGCATCATTTACCCAACACTGTGGTCAAACAATTCAGGGGACTCCTCAGGACATGGTGGGGCTAGGGAAGGAGTGACTGATGCCATTGAGCCAATGGAAGAGGCCACTTTGGCAGCTGCTTTGGCAGACAAAGTACCCTGAGGCTGGGTGAGAGAGGATGAGGAGGATGAGGATGGCTTGGTCATCCACTCTACCAACTCTACTGCATGTTGTGGCTCAACACGGCCAGCTCCTGGAAAAAAGGACAAGCGTGCCCCACGGCCATGTGCTGAGGATGCACCGTGTCCACGACCAGCACTGTTGGCTCTAAACACAGAGCATGCATGCCCTCTTTTAGTGGCCTGTGAGTGTCTGCCTCTGCCTCTCCTTGGTGGCCTTCCAGGCATACTGTATTTGATGTATTTGAATAGGTACACAAGGAATGGCCTGCAGTGAGATGTAGCTGCACAAAGCTGGGATGTATATACATATAATGAATATACTGCAGCTACCTGAATCAACTGCCTGCCTGTAGCATATTAGGAAGAGAACAACAGGAACGCTCTGCAGTGAGGTTTGGCTGCAAACTGTGCACAGGATACAGTACTGAATATACTGCAGCTACCTGAATCAACTGCCTGCCTGTAGTATATTAGGAAGAGAAAAGGAACGCTCTGCAGTGAGGTTTGGCTGCACACTGTGCCCAGGATACAGTATACTGACTGAATATACTACAGCTACCTGAATCAACTGCCTGCCTGTAGTATATTAGGAAGAGAACAGGAACGCGCTGCAGTGAGGTTTAGCTGAACACTGTGCCCAGGATACAGTTTACTGACTAAATATACTGCAGATACCTGAATCAACTGCCTGCCTGTAGTATATTAGGAAGAGAACAGGAATGCTCTGCAGTGAGGTTTAGCTGCACACTGTGCACGGGATACAGTACTGGATATATTGCAGCTACCTGAATCAACTGCCTGCCTGTAGTATATTAGGAAGAGAACAGGAACGCTCTGCAGTGAGGTTTAGCTGCACACTGTGCCCAGGATACAGTTTACTGACTGAATATACTGCAGATACCGGAATCAACTGCCTGCCTGTAGTATATTAGGAAGAGAACAGGAATGCTCTGCAGTGAGGTTTAGCTGCACACTGTGCCCAAGATACAGTTTACTGACTGAATATACTGCAGCTACCTGAATCAACTGCCTGCCTGTAGTATATTAGGAAGAGAACAGGAACGCTCTGCACTGATCTAGCTGCACAGGATACAGTATACTGACTGAATATACGGGAGCTAACTGAATCAACTGCCTGCCTATAGTATATTACGAACAGTACACCAGGAATGCTCAATCTAGCTAACTGAAATAAAATGACACTCTCTCTCTCTCTCAGAACGCCACAACACACTACTAGGGATGAGCTTCAAGTTTGAGTCGAACTCATGCTCGACTCCAACATTGCCTGTTCGCCCATTCGCCGAACAGCGAACAATTTGGGGTGTTTGCAGCAAATTCGAAAAGCCGCGGAACACCCTGTAAAAGTCTATGGGAGAGATCTAAAGTGCTAATTTTAAAGGCTTATATGCAAGTTATTGTCATAAAAAGTGTTTGGGGACCCGGGTCCTGCCCCAGGGGACATGTATCAATGCAAAAAATAGTTTTAAAAACTGCCGATTTTTCGGGAGCAGTGATTTTAATAATGCTTAAAGTGAAACAATAAAAGTGAAATATTCCTTTAAATTTCGCACCTGGGGGGTGTGTATAGTATGCCTGTAAAGTAGCGCTTGTTTCCCGTGCTTAGAACTTTCCCTGCACAAAATGTCATTTCTGAAGGAAAAAAAGTCATTAAAAACAACTCGCGGCTGTAATGAATTGTCGGCTCCCAGCAATACAGAGAAAAGTCCTTGAAAGTCATTGATACCAGGTCTGGTATGGATTTTAAGGGGAACTCCGCGGCAAATAAAAAAAAAATTGGCTTGGAGTTCCCCCCAAAAATCCATACCAGACCCCTATCCGAGCACGCAACCTGGCAGGCCACAGGAAAAGAGGGGGGACGAGAGAGCGCCCCCCCCTCCTGAACCGTACCAAGCCACTTGCCCTCAACATGGGGAGTATGCTTTGGGGTCTGGACCCCAAAGCACCATGTCCCCATGTTGATGGGGACAAGGGCCTCATCCCCACAACCCTTGCCCGGTGGTTGTGGGGGTCTACGGGCGGGGGGCTTATCGGAATCTGGAAGACCCTTTTAACAAAGGGGACCCCCAGGTCCCGGCCCCCCTATGTGAATTGGTAAGGCCTACCATTTCACAAAGAAAGTGTAAAAAATTGTAAAAAAACACACAGACACAGTTGGAATAAGTCCTTTATTAAAAAATAAATAAAAATAATAAACAAAAGATTCCAGCGGTGGTAATCCACTCTCGATCTCCACTCCAGTGATGTCGGTATCCAGCAACGGATGATCTGCAGGCTCCAGCAATGATGTCCAGCGAGGAACAGCACACGGTCCTGTCTCCACCGGAGACACCCTGGGAATGACGTCACAGCAGCCTGACAGGTCTTATGTAGCTGAGGACGGGGCCACCCATCAAGTGACCCCATCCCCATCTGACACAAGGGGAAACCCGGGCTTTCCCAGTGACGTGCGGGTGACCCCGCCCCCCTCTGATGCAATTGGAAATCTGCGCTACATCAGAGGGGGGCGGGGTCACCCGTCATGTCACTGGGAAAGCCTGCATCAGAGGGGGGCGGGGTCCACTGGAGTGGAGATCGAGAGTGGATTACCACCGCTGGAATCTTTTTTTTTTTTTTTTTTTTTTTTAATAAAGGACTTATCCCAACTGTGTCTGTGTGTTTTTTTTTTTACAATTTTTTACACTTTCTTTGTGAAATGGTAGAGATACAATGTACCCCTTACCAATTCACATGGGGGTGGGCGGGATCTGAAGGTCCCCTTTGTTAAAGGGGTCTTCCAGATTCCGATAAGCCCCCCACCCGCAGACCCCCACAAACACCAGGCAAGGGTTGTGGGGATGAGGCCCTTGTCCCCATCAACATGGGGACATGGTGCTTTGGGGTCCAGACCCCAAAGCATCCCCCCCATGTTGAGGGCATGTGGCCTGGTATGGTTCAGGGGGGGGCGCTTTCTTGTCCCCCCTCTTTTCCTGCGGCCTGCCATGTAGCGTGCTTGGATAAGGGTCTGATATGGATATTTGGGGAAACCATTTTTTATCAATGACTTTTAATGACTTTTTTCTGTATTGCCAGGAGCCGACAATTCATTACAGCCGCGAGTACTTTTAAATGACTTTTTTTCCTTCAGAAATGACATTTTGTGCAGGGGCAGTTCTAAGCACGAGAAACAAGCGCTACTTTACAGGCATACTATACACATCTGTGGCTCACGCATGCATTTGCAAATGCGTGCGGACAAACCCCTGTTTTTAACGCATACTGTTAGACAGGTTATTTGGTTGTCAGCGAGCTGGTCGGTAAGTAGGCTTGGTTTTTCCCTGGACATTCCCCAGGCCTTGTTGTTACCTGTTTTAGCCTTTCAATGCTACTTGCCGTGATAGCCAGCTATGGATGGGGGCGGTGGAGATGGTTTTGTTTTCACCTATGGTGCTTGTATTGGTCCAGCAACACACCAGCACCTTTGCAGCCATTGTGCTACATGCTGGGTGTTTGGTGTGCTCCTGTACCTTTAAGGAGGGGTGGCTCCCCTTCAGTCCACCTGCCCTCATCTAACCATCAGAATGCATGTGCCTCCATTGTGGAGACACTCATAGTTAATGTAGGACCACAGACTCCAGGGGGCCTTGGTGTGGCTCTGTGGCTCACACATGCGTTTGCAAATGCGTGCGGACAAACCCCTGTTTTTAACGCATACTGTTAGACAGGTTATTTGGTTGTCAGCGAGCTGGTCGGTAAGTAGGCTTGTTTTTTTCCCTGGGAATTCCACAGGCCTTGTTGATACTATACACACCCCCCAGGTACGAAAATTTCAAGGAATATTTCACTTTTATTGTTTAACTTTAAGCGTTATTAAAATCACTGCTCCCGAAAAAACTGCAGCTTTTAAAACTTTTTTTGCATTGATACATGTCCCCTGGGTCAGGACCCGGGTCCCCAAACACTCTTTATGACAATAACTTGCATATAAGCCTTTAAAATTAGCACTTTAGATTTTTCATGTTCGTGTCCCATAGACTTTAACAGTGTTCGGATGTTAGAACAAATTTATTCCCTGTTCACATGTTCTGATGCGAACCGAACTGGGGGGTGTTCGGCTCATCCCTACACACTACACAAGGCCGACGCGCAGGCGGCCTTATATAGTGAGGGGCGTGTACTTAGTCCCCCTGAGCCATGATTGGCCAAAGGCACCCTGGCTTTGGCCAATTATGGCTCTATGTGCTGACGGCGCTGTGATTGGCCAAAGCATGCGGGTCATAGTGCATGCTTGGCCAATCATCAGCCAGCAATGCACTGCGATGACGTAGTGCATTATGAGCCGCGACGCGCTGCTCGAATTTGGTGCGAACGGCCCATAATGTTCGAAATTTGACGAATGAGCGAACAGCCGATGTTCGAGTCGAACTCACGTTCGACTCGAACTCGAAGCTCATCCCTAGTATACACCAACCAAAAAAACACTATTAGTATAGTTGACGAGTGTTCTAGGTTAGTGTGGTCGGCGTGCGCTCCACCATCTTAAATCTCGTCAACCCAGAAGTGACATGTGTGCCTATCTCTACGCGTTTCGTCCTTGACGTAGTCTGAGGCGGTCACAGACAACCACAACGATGAAACGTGTAATATTCCACTATTGGGAATATAGAGGAGGAAACCATTGAATGTGCATGATCCAGCGAATACAGGAAAGTAAAGATTGCCCCTTGAGAGCCTGGAGAATTTGAGGTCTGGAGGACGAGCTACAGGAGCTATCAACTTGGGAGACAGTTATTCACTCACTACGGGCATTTTGCCCCTGTAGGGGTACCAGGAGTTGGTGAGCGGGGATCCAAAAGGGGGAGCACAAGAGTCACATGATGATTTTTTGAACTAACAGCGAGCACAAGTCACCTTGAATTTGAATTATTGCACGTACACAGTTTTTTCCCCAATAATATTTTTTTATATTATTCAACAAGATCTTCCACATGAACTTATATATATATATATATATATATATATATATATATATATATATATATATATATATATTGTGAGGGTGCGACTCTGTGCGACCTTCAAGAGTGTTGGTTTACGCCAGATTTGGTAAAGAAAGACATGCTGATTGAACAGATGTGTCTTGGGTAGTGATGAGCCGAACACCCCCGGGTTCAGTTCGCACCAGAACCCGCGAACGGACCGAAAGTTTGCACGAACTTTAGAACCCTATTAAATACAATGGATGCGAACGTTCGAAATCTAAAGTGCTAATTATAACGACTATTATGCATGTTATTGTCCTAAAAAGGGTTTGGGAACCCGGGTTCTGCACCAGGGGACATGTATCAATGCAAAAAGAAGTTTTAAAAACGGCCGTTTTTCTGGAGCAGTCATTTTAACCAATTAACGACCGCTCACTGTATATATACGTCAGCAGAATGGCACCGACAGGCACAATCACGTAGAGTGTACGTGATCGCCTTTGTACAGTTGGGGGGTCCGATCGGACCCCCCTCCTATACAGTGAGTGGCCGTTTATCGTTGGGGAGCGATCAGAGATGAGGGAGTGACCATTCGATTTCGGCCACCCCCTCGCGATCGCTCCCGGCGAATGAAAATGCTTCCTCCGCCATGTGATGTAAACACAGGCAGGAGGAAGTGATGTCATCTCCCTCGCGGCGGTCTTTTCGATTCCGGCGCCGAGGAGAGAAGAAGCAGGTTAGTGCACCAACAGTCCACTGACACATAGGTACACATAGGCACACATTTCATCCCCCAGTCACCCCCAGATCACCCCCCAGGTCACCCCCCAGCCCCCAATCACAGTGTCACTGATTGCAGTGATCATTTATTTTACTGATCACTGCATTTAGTGTCTTCTGTGATAGTAAAAAGTTGCAGGGCAGTTAGGATTAGGCCCCTTTAGGTCCAGGGTAGCCCCCTAACCCCCACTAATAAAGGTTTAACCCCTTGATCGCCCCCCAGGTAACCCTTTCACCCCCTAACGCCAGCGTCACTAAGCGATCGTATTTTCGATAGCTGTATTTAGTGCCGGTGGTGCCCTAGATAGCCAGTTATTTATTTTTAGTTTCGCCGCAGGTTTTTAGAGCGTTAGGTACTCCCATATATTATTTTAACCCCCTGATTGCCCCTAGAGTTAACCCTTTCACCAGTGATCACCGTATAAGCGTCACTGGTGACACTGGTTACCCAGTTAGTTATTTAGTTATTTAGGTAACCCGTCAGGTTTTTATATAGCGTCGGGTACCCCCATATTTAACCTAATAAAGGTTTTAACCCCCCGATTGCCTCTAGTTAACCCTTTCACCAGTGATCACCATATAAAGGTTACGGGTGACGCTGGTTGGTTAGTTTGCTTTTTATAGCATCAGGGCACCCGCCCTATATAACCCAATAAAGGTTTAACCCCCTGATCGCCCAGCGGGTGAGATCAATTAGGTTTTAGCGCCAGAGAGGGTCTGCGTCGCCCCAGGCAGCGTTAGGTTAGTGCCAGTAACGCTAACACCCACGCGCAAAGCATACACCTCCCTTAGTGGTATAGTATCTGATCAGATCTATACTAGCGTCCCCAGCAGTTTAGGGTTCCCAAAAACGCAGTGTTAGTGGGATCAGCCCAGATACCTGCTAGCACCTGCGTTTAGCCCTTCCGCCCAGCCCAGCCCAGCCCAGCCCACCCAAGTGCAGTATCGATCGATCACTGTCACTTACCAAACATAAAACACATAACTGCAGCGTTCGCAGAGACAGTCCTGATCCCTGCGACCACTAACAGTTTTTTTTGTAGCGTTTGATATATTTGCTGACGACAGTTGGGTGCTTTTTTTCCTGTGAATCTTACTAGTGTACCCCTAAATTTAGAGCCCAAAATGGCAAGTCGAAGGTACACTAGTAAAGAGGCCTACGAGATCCTGAGCATGACAGATAGTGAAGAGGAGGTCACGTATCTGTCAGATTCAGGCTCAGAATATCTTCCCGTAGAAGACAGTGACATCAGCGGCCCCACGTCAGATAGCTCCGACGACGAAGTTGAGGTCCCTGCTAAGGTCAGGCGTAACCGATCCCGATCTTCTGAGGTTGTTGAGGAGCAAGAACCGCAGGGCTCTCGTATCATGGAGCAGAGGAGTACTAGCGCCGCTATTCCTTCTGGTGAATTGGCAAGCACCAGCGGCCTAGTACAGCCTGGGCGTACATCCAGCACTGCAGTATCACGTGGTGACGTGGCGAGTCCCATAAGTGCAGTTCAAGCTGGCGAGGTGGCAAGCACAAGTAGTGTCCCGCTGCCACCAATAAGAAGACAAAGGCAGGCCCGTCGTACCCATAGTGCTCTTCCTGCAGAATTTGCCTATCCTGATTGGGTCCCCACCACTTCTGCAGAACCCGTACTTCCCCCATTCACTGCCCAACCCGGTATTCAGGTGGAAACAGCTGATTTTATGCCAATTGATTATTATTCGCTGTTTTTCACGGAAGATCTCTATAGATCTATTGTGAACCAGAGTAATTTATATGCTGGTCAATTCATCGCCGCTAATCCCCAGTTGCCTTCCATTGCCAAAGATTGGAAACCAATTACGGTTTCCGAATTTAAGACCTTTCTGGGCCTTTCCCTCAACATGGGCACACATAAATTCCCGTCATTGCGTGCTTATTGGTCCACGCACCCAATTGACCACATGCCCGTGTTCTCTGCCTCCATGCCCAGGAAACGATACGAGCAGATTTTGCGGTTCATGCACTTCAACGACAATGAACTTTGTCGTCCACGTGGGGACCCTGAATACGACCGGCTCTATAAAATTCGCCCCCTCATAAACCACTTCAACGAACGTTTTGCAGCCTTGTTTATTCCCGATCAAGCTGTCTGCGTTGATGAGTCCCTGATTAAATTTTCTGGCCGCTTGGCTTTCAAGCAGTTCCTTCCCAGCAAGCGTGCCAGATACGGGGTCAAGCTCTATAAGTGCTGTGACAGGGCAACAGGCTATGTATGGAGCTTTATGGTTTATGAGGGAAAAGACAGTCAGGTTGAGCCGGTCAACTGCCCGGATTACATAGGGAGCGCTGGCAAGATAGTGTGGAACTTGGTGTCACCCTTATTCGGAAAGGGGTACCACTTGTATGTGGACAATTATTACACGAGCGTGCCACTGTTTAGTCACTTGTTTGATCATCAGATTGGAGCATGTGGCACCGTGCGACCTAATCGCCGGGGTTTTCCCCAGCGGCTTGTAGATGCCCGTCTTAGGCTGGGGGAGAGAGCCTGCGTAAAGTGTAATAACTTGCTCGCTATGAAGTGGAGGGACAATAAGAATGTTTTCCTTCTTACCTCCCTTCATGCAGACACGACAGTCCAAATTCCTACGGCGACTGGTGTTGTGGAGAAACCCCTCTGTGTCCACGAATATAACAAGAATATGGGAGGGGTGGACCTCAACGACCAGTTGATGGCGACGTATCTAATTGACCGTAAGGCGAGACGCTGGTACAAAAAAGTGTCTCTATCCTTATTCCAATTGGCTTTGCTGAACGCTCATGTGCTATACAGAGCTTCAGGCGGGACTTTATCTCTTCTAAAATTCCAGAATGAGATAGTCACAGAACTCCTGTATCCAGGCGGTTCTGCACCTCACCATCCCCTACCAAATGCAGTAAGCCGGCTGCATGAGAGGCATTATACGCATCTCCTCCCGAGTACCCCTACCCAACGAGCCCCCCAAAAAAGATGTTGTGTCTGTAGCAAGCGCGGATTTAGGCGTGACACCTGTTATTATTGTCCACTCTGTCCTGACAAACCTGGTCTTTGCCCGGGTGAATGTTTTGAACGCTACCACTCAAAAGTGAAGTTTTAGCGTAGGGTACAGCATTTCACAGACTAGGACACACTTACACAGGGTCTCCCAAGATGCCATTACATTTTGAGAGACCCGAACCATTACAGTTGTTAAAGTTAAAAAAAAAAAGTGTAAAAAAGAAAAAAAAAACGTAAAAAACAAAAACACAAAAAATAAAATAAAAAAAAAATAAAAAAAATAGTTGTCGTTTTATTGTTCTCTCTCGCTCTCTCTATTTTCTCTCTATTGTTCTGCTCTTTTTTACTGTATGTATTCCATTCTGCAATGTTTTATCATGCTTGCTTTTCAGGTATGTAATTTTTTGTTTTCAGGTGTGCCATTCAACTGCAGCGCGGAATTATTTATCTTGACAGCAACAGCGTTTGCTCCCACGATACATAAAGCCGTGACTCCAGTGCTGTAGGAGGTGATTTCACCACCACAGTTAAAAAAAAAGAGCATATATGCCGAAGCATGGGGGCAGCAGGGGCGGAGGAGCGATTTTGCTCCTAATGCCGCGTATATACGGTTCAAATTTCGACGGAGGCTTGCCTGTGGAAAAGTTTGACCGTGTGTACGCGGCATAACCTTTTATGCCGCGTACATACGGTCGAAATTTCGACAAAGGCTTGCCCGTGGAAAAGTCCGACCGTGTGTACGCGGCATAACTTTTTTGCGGGAGGATGCCCCCATGCTTCGGCATATATGCCCATCATTAGAAGTGGGTGGATGAAGGGAGGTATTCTAATGGTGGGCATACCCACCGATCAATCTCTTTTTTTCGTTCAGCCAACAGGCTGCATGAAAAAAAAGATTACAATACATGTCCAACAAGGACCAGCAACGTACTGGTATGTTGCTGGACTTTGAATGTTTATACCAGAATGATGCCTGCAGGTTTAGGTATCATCTTGGTATTATTCTTTTCAGCCAGTGGGCGGCTTTCATGTAAAAGCAATTCTAGCAGATAATTAGCCTCTAGACTGCTTTTACAAGCAGTGGGAGGGAATGCCCCCCCCCCCGGATATAAACAGCGCCATTGGGAAATTGGGAAAGCATTTTATCACACCGATATTGGTGTGGTCAGATGCTTTGAGGGCAGAGGAAAGATCTAGGGTCTAACCCCCCATTTTTTTTCAAAAAAAGAGTACCTGTCACTACTTATTGCTATCATAGGGGATATTTACATTCCCTGAGATAACAATAAAAATGATAAAAAAAAAATATGGAAGGAACAGTTTAAAAAAAAAAAAAAGCAAAATAAATAATAAAAAAGAAAAAAAAAAAAAAAGCACCGCTGTCCCCCCCCCCGCTCTTGCGCAAAGGCGAACGCAAGCGTCGGTCTAGCGTCATATGTAAACAGCAATTGCATCATGCATGTGAGGTATCACTGCGAAGGTCAGATCAAGGGCAGTAATTTTAGCAGTAGACCTCCTCTGTAAATCTAACGTGGTAACCTGTAAAGGCTTTTAAATGCTTTTAAAAATGAATGTAGTTTCTCGCCGCTGCGCGTTTGTGCGCAATTTTAAAGCATGTTGTGTTTGGTATCCATGTACTCGGCCTAAGATCATCTTTTTTATTTCATCAAACATTTGGGCAATATAGTGTTTTTTAGTGCATTAAAAATAAAAAAAGTGTGTTTTTCCCCCAAAAAATGTGTTTGAAAAATCGCTGCGCAAATACTGTGTGGAAAAAAAAATGCAACACCCACTATTTTAATCTGTAGGGCCTTTGCATTAAAAATATATATAATGTTTGGGGGTTCAACATAATTTTCTTGCAAAAAAAAATATGTTTTCATGTAAACAAAAAGTGTCAGAAAGGGCTTTGTCTTCAAGTGGTTAGAAGAGTGGATGATGTGTGACATAAGCTTCCTAATGGTGTGCATAAAATGCCAGGACAGTTCAAAACCCCCCCAAATGACCCCATTTTGGAAAGTAGACACCTCAAGCTATTTGCTGAGAGGCATGTTGAGCCCATTGAATATTTTTTTTTGTCCCAAGTGATTGAATAATGACAAAAAGAAAAAAAAAATGTACAAAAAGTTGTCACTAAATTATATATTGCTCAAACATGCCATGGTTATATGTGTAATTGCACCCCAAAATACATTCTGTTGCTTCTCCTGAGTACGGGGATACCACATGTGTGAGACATTTTGGGAGCCTAGCCGCGTACAGGACCCCGAAAACCAAGCACCGCCTTCAGGATTTCTATGGGTGTAAATTTTTGATTTCACTCCTCACTGCCTATCACAGTTTCGGAGGCCATGGAATGCCCAGATGGCACAAAACCCCCCCAAATTACCCCATTTTGGAAAGTAGACACCCCAAGCTATTTGCTGAGAGATATGTTGAGTATTTTGCAGATCTCGCTTTTTGTCACAAAGTTTTAAAAATTGAAAAAATAAAAAAAATAAAAATATGTCTTTCTTCATTTTCAAAAACAAGTGAGAGATGTAAAATACTCACCATGCCTCTCGGCAAATAGCTTGGGGTGTCTACTTTCCAAAATGGGGTCATTTGGGGGGGTTTGTGCTATTTTGCCATTTTATGGCCTTCGAAACTGTGATAGGTAGTGAGGAGTGAAATCAAAAATTTACGCCCTTAGAAATCCTGAAGGCGGTGCTTGGTTTTTGGGGCCCCGTACCCGGCTAGGCTCCCAAAAAGTCCCACACATGTGGTATCCCCGTACTCAGGAGAAGCAACAGAATGTATTTTGGGGTGCAATTCCACATATAACCATGGCATGTGTGAGCAATATATCATTTAGTGACAACTTTTTGTACATTTTTTCTTTTTTTTTTCTTTTTGTCATTATTCAATCATTTGGGACAAAAAAAAATATTCAATGGGCTCAACATGCCTCTCAGCAAATAGCTTGGGGTGTCTACTTTCCAAAATGGGGTCATTTGGGGGGGGTTTGTGCCATCTTGGCATTTTATGGCCTTCAAAACTGTGATAGGTAGTGAGGAGTGAAATCAAAAATTTATGCCCTTAGAAACCTTGAAGGCGGTGCTTGATTTTTGGGGTCCCGTACGCGGCTAGGCTCCCAAAAAGTCCCACACATGTGGTATCCCCGTACTCAGGATAAGCAGCAGAATGTATTTTGGGGTGTAATTTCACATATGCCCATGGCATGTATGAGCAATATATCATTTAGTGACAACTTTGTGCAAAAAAAACAAAGTTTGTCATATTCCCGCAACTTGTGGCAAAATATAAAATATTCCATGGACTGAACATGCCTCTCAGTAAATAGCTTGGGGTGTCTACTTTACAAAATGGGGTCATTTGGGGGGGGGGGGGTTTGTGCCATTTTGGCATTTTATGGCCTTCGAAACTGTGATAGGTAGTGAGGAGTGAAATCAAAAATTTACGCCCTTAGAAATCCTGAAGGCGGTGCTTGGTTTTTGGGGCCCCGTACCCGGCTAGGCTCCCAAAAAGTCCCACACATGTGGTATCCCCGTACTCAGGAGAAGCAGCAGAATGTATTTTGGGGTGCAATTCCACATATAACCATGGCATGTGTGAGCAATATATCATTTAGTGACAACTTTTTGTACATTTTTTCTTTTTTTTTTCTTTTTGTCATTATTCAATCATTTGGGCCAAAAAAAAAAATATTCAATGGGCTCAACATGCCTCTCAGCAAATAGCTTGGGGTGTCTACTTTCCAAAATGGGGTCATTTGGGGGGTATTTGTGCCATCTTGGCATTTTATGGCCTTCAAATCTGTGATAGGTAGTGATAGGTAGTGAGGAGTGAAATCAAAAATTTATGCCCTTAGAAATCCTGAAGGCGGTGCTTGGTTTTTGGGGTCCCGTACGCGGCTAGGCTCCCAAAAGTCCCACACATGTGGTATCCCCATACTCAGGAGAAGCAGCAGAATGTATTTTGGGGTGTAATTTCACATATGCCCATGGCATGTGTGAGCAATATATCATTTAGTGACAACTTTGTGCAAAAAAAATAAAGTTTGTCATATTCCCGCAACTTGTGGCAAAATATAAAATATTCCATGGACTAATCATGCCTCTCAGTAAATAGCTTGGGGTGTCTACTTTCCAAAATGGGGTCATTTGGGGGGGGGGGGTTTGTGCTATTTTGGCATTTTATGGCCTTCGAAACTGTGATAGGTAGTGAGGAGTGAAATCAAAAATTTGCGCCCTTAGAAATCCTGAAGGCGGTGCTTGGTTTCCGGGGTCCCGTACGTGGCTAGGCTCCTAAAAAGTGCCACACATGTGGTATCCCCGTACTCAGGAGAAGCAGCAGAATGTATTTTGGGGTGCAATTCCACATATAACCATGGCATGTGTGAGCAATATATCATTTAGTGACAACTTTTTGTAATTATTTTTTTTTTGGGGGGGGTTTTGTACTGCCCTGCCATTTTAGCACCTCAAGAAATGAGATAGGCAGTCATAAATTAAGAGCTGTGTAAATTCCAGAAAATGTACCCTAGTTTGTAGACGCTATAACTTTTGCGCAAACCAATAAATATTCGCTTATTGACATTTTTTTTACTAAAGACATGTGGCTGAATACATTTTGGCCTAAATGTATGACTACAATTGAGTTTATTCGATTTTTCTTATAACAAAAAGTAGAAAATATCATTTTTTTTCAAAATTTTCGGTCTTTTTCCGTTTATTTCGCAAAAAATAAAAATCGCAGAGGCAATCAAATACCATTAAAAGAAAGCTCTATTTGTGGGAAGAAAAGGACGCAAATTTTATTTGGGTACAACATTGCATGTCCGCACAATTTACAGTTAAAGCAGCGCAGTGCAAAATTCTGAATTCACCTCTGGTCCTTTAGCTACCAAATGGTCCGGGGCTTAAGTGGTTAATGATGCATAAAGTGAAAAAAAAAAAGTCAAATATTCCTTTAAATATCGTACCTGGGGGGTGTCTAAAGTATGCCTGTGAAGTGCCACGTGTTTCCCGTGTTTAGAACTGTCCCTGCTCAAAATTACATTTCTAAAGGAAAAAAAGCCATTTAAAACTGCTTGCGGCTTTAATGTAATGTCTGGTCCCGGTAATATGGATGAAAATCTTTAAGAAAAATGGCATAGCTACCCCATCACACCCCCCCCCCCCCCACCCCAGCCCATTACCAGCCCCTTTGGGTCTTATATGGATATTAAGGGGAACCCCGCACACAAAATAAAAAAGGCCCTATATACTCTGAACAGCCGTATACAGGAGGTGCATACAAGACAGGGACTGTAGGTTTGTTCTTATGTAGAATCTGTTTGTAATTTTGAACAGGTACATTGTTTAAGTGTAGCTCCAGGCAAAAAATCTATTTTTAAGCTTTTTGGAAAACATAGGGAAGGGTTATCACCCCTGTAACATTTGTTTTGCTGTCTGTGCAGTGTGCACCTGTTCAGAACAGTTCACCTCACTTTCCGTCCTAATGACAAATGTTTTTTGAAAATTTGGGGTTTTTATTGAAACAAGAATTGGTGATAAAGCATTAGTGGAGAGGAGACACTTTTTTTCCCATATTAACTCTTACAGGAGAGAATTTGCCTTCCTAGGGGTAGATTTCCTCTCACTTCCTGTTGTATCCTTCCGTTTGCAAGGAGGAGTCGTTTGTAAGTTGGATGTTTGAAAGTAGGGGCCTGCCGTATATACTCAGCTGAAATTTGCCCCTTACATGTTGGTGTTGCCACAACACTGTGAGCCCTCACAGTTACTCTTGGTGGGCGCATGAATGGGCCCTGCTGTGAATTATTAGATCAAGAATTGTAATTGCATGCCCCTGTTGAACAGGGGCTGAAAAATTGGGCCTTTGGTGGTGGTGGTGGTGGTGGTGTTGACACAACACTGTAAGGCCTCACAGTTAGTCTTGGTGGGCGCAGGAATGGGCCCTGCTGTGAATTATTAGATCAAGAATTGTAATTACATGCCCCTGTTAAACAGGGGCAGAAAAATTGGGCCTTAGGCACTGGTGCCACAACACTGCAACCCCTCACAGATACTGTACTTGGAGCACAGCAATGAGCCCTGTTGCAAAGTATTGCATCAAAAATTGTAATTACACGCCCCTGTTAAACAGGGGCTGAAAAATTGGGCCTTAGCCACTGGTGCTGGTGCCACGACACTGCAACCTCTCCCAGATACTCTAGTTGGAGTGCAGGAATGAGCCCTGCTGCAAAACATTGCATAAAAAATTGTAATTACATGCCCCTGTTAAACAGGGGCATAAAAATTGGGCCTTAGGCACTGGTGCCACAACACTGCAACCCCTCACAGATACTGTACTTGGAGCACAGCAATGAGCCCTGTTGCAAAGTATTGCATCAAAAATTTTAATTACACGCCCCTGTTAAACAGGGGCTGAAAAATTGGGCCTTAGCCACTGGTGCTGGTGCCACGACACTGCAACCTCTCCCAGATACTCTAGTTGGAGTGCAGGAATGAGCCCTGCTGCAAAGCATTGCATAAAAAATTGTAATTACATGCCCCTGTTAAACAGGGGCATAAAAATTGGGCCTTAGGCACTAGTGCCACAACACTGCAACCCCTCACAGATACTGTACTTGGAGCACAGCAATGAGCCCTGTTGCAAAGTATTGCATCAACAATTGTAATTACACGCCCCTGTTAAACAGGGGCTGAAAAATTGGGCCTTAGCCACTGGTGCTGGTGCCACGACACTGCAACCACTCTCAGATACTCTAGTTGGAGTGCAGGAATGAGCCCTGCTCAAAGCATTGCATAAAAAATTGTAATAACACGCCCCTGTTAAACAGGGGCTGAAAAATTGGGCCTTAGCCACTGGTGGCGGCACCCAGAAACAAAAATGTTCATCCAAGCTATCATCATCAATCGGATCATTGAGGAGGAGGAGGATAGTCAGTCAACATAACAGGACAGTCTCTCAGCATCAGCATCAGTCTTGAAGGGATGTGACATTTGAAAATAAATTAGTCTGTTATATCAGCTTCAGGTGTTTGGTAGCTGGTGGTGATCCAAGACTGGTTCATCTTTATGAAGGTCAGTCGATCAACAGAGTCAGTGAACAGGCGCACCCTGTGATCCATGACAAATCCTCCAGCAGCACTGAATGTGCGTTCTGAAAGAACGCTGGATGCAGGACAGGCCAGTAGCTCAATTGCATACTGTGCAAGCTCTGGCCAGTGATCCATCCTCAAGACCCAGTAAGCCAGAGGATTTTTGGTGGGGTAGGTGTCCAAGTCTGACCTTGCCCCTAGGTATTCCTGCACCATGTATATCAGACGCTGGCGATGGTTGCTGGAACCGATCATACCTTGGGGCTGCGGACTAAAGAATTGTCTGAACGCATCGGTCAGACGGCCACCTTCCCCACCGCTCCTTCTTTGACTGACCGAAGCCTCAGCAACTCGTTGTCCAGGACCAGGAGTTTGTAACCTCCCAGTCTCTGGGAACGCGTTGCACAGACCTTTCTGCAAGGCCTCCCGGAGTTGTCTCATCCTCTGCTCCCTCTGCTACGGTAAGATAAGGTCCGCAACCTTACCCTTGTACCGTGGATCAAGGAGAGTGGCCAGCCAGTAATGGTCCCTCTCCTTGATCTGAAGAATACGAGGATCCTTCCGCAGACTTTGCAGGATCAGGGAGGCCATGCAGCGTAGGTTAGCTGAGGCATTCGGTCCGGAGTCCTCTGGGTCACTAAGGACGACATGATCCGCAGCCACCTCCTCCCAGCCACGTACAAGTCCACTGGTTTCTTGGGACTGTAAATCATCCCTAAAAGACTGCTGCTGATGATGCTGAGTGCCAGGCTCCACCTCCATGCTGACACAATCCTCCTCCTCCTCCTCCTCTTCTTCCTGTGCGATGGGTGGGACAGAAGGAACACTGTCTGGGTAAAGGGGGCCTTGAGAGGCAAGGAAGTCCTCCTCTTCCTGCCTCTGTTCTGCCTCAAGTGCCCTGTCCATTATTCCACGCAGCGTATGTTCCAACAGGTAGACAAGAGGTACAGTGTCACTGATGCATGCACTGTCACTGCTCACCATCCTCGTGGCCTCCTCAAATGGTGCCAGGACAGTGCATGCATCCCTGATCATGCCCCACTGGCGTGGTGAAAAAAACCCGAGCTCCCCTGACCCTGTCCTGGTGCCATAGTCGTAACAGGTACTCATTGATGGCCCTCTGCTGCGTGTGCAGCCGCTGCAGCATGGCCAACGTTGAGTTCCACCTGGTGGGCATGTCACATATAAGGCGGTTCTTGGGCAGGTTCAACTCCTTTTGCAGCTCAGCCAGGCGAGCACTGGCATTATAAGATCTGCGGAAATGCACACAGACTTTCCTGGCCTGCCTCAGGACATCCTGTAAGCCCGGGTACCTGCCCAAGAACCGCTGCACCACCAGGTTAAGGACGTGAGCCACACAGGGCACATGGGTCAGTTGTCCCTGTCGGAGAGCGGAGAGGAGGTTGGTGCCATTGTCGCAAACTACCATTCCTGGCTTAAGCTGGTGTGGCGTCAACCACCTCTCGGCCTGCCCCTGCAGAGCAGACAGAACCTTTGCCCCAGTGTGGCTCCTGTCCCCCAAACACACCAGCGCAAGCACGGCATGGCATCTTTTTGCCTGCGTACTTGCGTAGCCCCTTGAACGCCTACGGAGCACCGCTGGTTCCGAGGACAAAGCACAGGAAGAGGCCACGGAGGAAGAAGAAGAGGAGGGGGTGGAGGACAGAGATGTGTCACAACCAGTAGTAGCATTTTGGAGGCGTGGCGGTGGAACAACCTCCAACACTACTGCACCTTGTCCTGCATCCTTCCCAGCTGCCAAAAGAGTGACCCAATGGGCCGTGAAAGAAAGGTAACATCCCTGTCCATGCCTGCTGGACCATGAGTCAGCGGTAATATGCACTAGACATGTGCACTGCCAAAAAATTTGTTAGTTTTCGTTTTCGTTTCATTTGGTTTTTTTTTTTTTTCGTTTTTCGGGTCATTCGTTATGATCGCAATTCGTAAATTCGTTAAATTTGTACATTCGTAAATTTGTACATTCGTAAATTTATACATTCGTAAATTCGTACATTCGTAAATTTATACATTCGTAAATTTATACATTCGTAATTTCGGAAATTTGGAAATTCGATATTTTCGAAAACCCGAAAATGTGAAAATCTGAAAAAATAACTATTAAATTATAGGTATTGTAATTTCCTTTCAAATTTGGCTGTTAGCGAACGTAACGAATACAAATTTATCTGAAGTTACGCATAACCTGAAATAACAAATGCCGCATCTAAACAAATGGAACGGAACAAATTAATAATAATAATAATAAAACGTTTTTATTATTATTATTGTTATTTATTATTATTGTTAATTCATTACGTTCCATTCATTTACATACGGCATTCATTATGTCGGAAAACAATTCGTAACTTCGTTAAGTTCACTAACAGCCAAATTTGAAAGGAAATTACAATACCTATAATTGAATAGTTAGTAATAGTTAAGTTATTAGTTAATTATTATTTCAGAATTCCGAATTTACTAATTTACGATTGTACGAATGTACAAATTTACGAATGTACGAATATTCGGAAATTCGTAAATTCAAATTTACGAATTTCCGGATAGTTGTACATTCGTAAATTCGTGCATTGGTAAATTCGTATATTCGTAAATTCGTACATTCGTAAATTTGAATTTACGAATATTCGTTAAAATTCGTTAAATGAGTTTTCGTTAATTCGGATATTTCCGAATTAACGAATTTGTCGAAATTCGTTAAAAAACGAATTCGGAACGAAACGAATTGCACATGTCTAATATGCACCTTACCGCTGACCGCCCTGTCCAGCGAGGCCAAGACATTGCCTTCCACATGCCGGTAGAGAGCCGGAATCGCCTTCCGTGAGAAAAAGTGGCGTTTGGGAACCTGCCACTGAGGAACCGCACATTGCACAAACTCACGGAAGGGGGCCGAGTCTACCAACTGAAAAGGCAGCAGTTGAAGCGCTAGTAATTTAGCCAAGCTAGCATTCAACCGCTGGGCATGTGGATGGCTGGGAGTGAACTTCTTTCGACGGTCCAGCAGCTGGGGCAGGGAAATTTGCCTGCTAGAATCGGACGTCGGTGTACTGCTAGCAGAGTGCCCGCAAGTACTTGGCTGTGACACACCTAATTCTACACCTTCATTCCTCTCAGAGCAGGTTTCAGAGAGGACTGAAGGTATAGTGGGGTTGGAGATCCCAGCTGATGCGGTGCAAGAAGAGGTCAGCTTTGTTCTTTGGTGTGGGTCTTTAAGGTAGGCTTGCCAACGAGCTGCATGGCAGGTCAACATATGTCTGGTCAAGCATGTGGTGCCCAAGCGGGTGATGTTTTGGCCACGCGATATACGCTTGAGACATATGTTGCAAACAGCAGCTGTGCGATCTGATGCACTAGACTCAAAAAAGGCCCACACCAAAGAACTTTTTGAATAACGGGCAGAGGCAGCGCCCTGCACAGGCGGAGCTCTGCGGTGTGATTCCGTCGGTGTGCTGCCCTTACGCTGGCCCCCCGAGGGCATCCTGCCTCGTTGGAGATGTGCCTCCTCCTCATCCTCCTCCTCCTCCTCCTCTCTCCTATTAGGCACCCACGTGGAGTCAGTGACCTCATCATCCCCTCCCTCCTCATCACTGGAGCCAATCTGGCAGTATGCTGCAGCTGCTGGAACATGACTGCCAGATTGGTGTCCTTCTTGAGCATCCCCTCTCTCTGCTCTCACGCTACTGCCTTCCTCTAGCTGGGTATCATCATCAGACCCTTCGAAACGCTGGGCATCCTCCTGGAGCATGTACCCAACACTGTGCTCAAACAGTTCGGGGGACTCCTCAGGAGGACATGGTTGGTCTAGGGAAGGAGTGACTGATGATGACATTGATACCAGGGAAGAGGACGCTTTGGCAGCTGCTTTGCCAGTACCCTGAGCCTGGGTGAGAGAGGATGAGGAGGATGAGGAGGGCTTGGTCATCCACTCTACCAGGTCTTCGGCATGATGCGGCTCAACACGTCCAGCTGCCGAAAAGAAGGACAAGCGTGTCCCATGGCCACGTGCTGATGGCGATGCACCGCGTCCACGACCAGCACTGTTGTCTCTAGACACAGAGCCTGCTTGCCCTCTTTTATTGGCTCCTGACTGTCTGCCTCTCCTTGTTTGCCTTCCAGACATTCTAATGGCCTGCAGGGAAATGGGAAAAGCAGCAATTCAGGTGTAATATGGTCAGGAGGCACACTCCGCCCGCTGTAAGTGCCGCAAAATCCTGTTGGTGTAACACACCAGGAAAAAGCAGCAATACAGGCTAAGTTCAGGTGTAATATGGTCAGGAGGCACACTCCGCCCGCTGTAAGTGCCGCAAAATCCTGTTGGTGTAACACACCAGGAAAAAGCAGCAATGCAGGCTAAGTTAAGGTGTAATATGGTCAGGAGGCACACTCCGCCCGCTGTAAGTGCTGCAAAATCCTGTTGGTGTAACACACCAGGAAAAAGCAGCAATACAGGCTAAGTTAAGGTGTAATATGGTCAGGAGGCACACTCCGCCCGCTGTAAGTGCCGCAAAATCCTGTTGGTGTAACACACCAGGAAAAAGCAGCAATACAGGCTAACTTCAGGTGTATAATGTGCAGGAGGCTTAGCAACAATGACACTGACACTGTCCCCTGCCTATCCTTCTCTCTCCCTGCACACAAGGCTTATCAAAGTATATGACACTGACACTCTCCCTGCCTATCCTTCTCTCTCCCTGCACACAAGGTTTAGCAAAGAATATGACACTGACACTGTCCCCTGCCTATCCTTCTCTCTCCCTGCATACAAGGTTTATCAAAGTATATGACACTGACACTCTCCCTGCCTATCCTTCTCTCTCCCTACACACAAGGTTTAGCAAAGAATATGACACTGACACTCTCCCTGCCTATCCTTCTCTGTCCCTACACACAAGGTTTAGCAAAGAATAGATTTGACAAGATTTGACACTGTCCCTGCCTATCCTTCACTTTCCCTGCTCCGGAACACACTACACGAGGCCGCCGCGCTGGCGGCCTTTTATAGTGTGGGGCGTGTACTAAACCCCCTCAGCTATAATTGGCCACAGGCATCCTGCCTGTGGCCAATCATTGCTCTCCTCGCTGCCGGCGCTGTGATTGGCCAAGCATGCAGGGTCACAGTGCATGCTTGGCCAATCACAGCGCTGGGATTACACTGCGATGGCGCAGTGTATTGTGGGCCGTTCGCGTCACTCGAATTTGGCGCGAATTGCCCAAATCGTTCGTTGTTCGCCGAACACGCGAACAGCCGATGTTCGAGTCGAACCTATGTTCAACTCGAACACCGAGCTCATCCCTAGTCTTGGGCTATTTAGTTCTGACATGATTATGGATCAGGGCTCCACCCAACAGAGAGGAAGTCTGTGTGCATGGGAGTCGGGTGGACTCTCATCCTCTGAGTGAAGTCAGAGGCGGTGCATGTCTGCAGGAGGCAGATATCATTAGTGATACAGCAACAAAGATGCTGACCAGCGGTAAGCAAGGAGAAAGCTTAAACTCTTGGAAACTGTTTGGGGCTGAGGAGCAGACCCAAGGCTTAGGCCAAAGGCCTGGATAGCAAGAAGGTAAAGCTATGAGGCTAAACTGTTAAGTATGCAAGATACAGGAATGGTGGAACCCCCTGTGAATACTACAGATGTATTTTGTGAACTTTTGTGCTTTTAAATAAAAATGGGCTACCATGCCCTTAAACAGAGTTGCTGACTGGCATGCATCACTGAAAAAACGCATCCACCACGAGAGCTAACAACCCCCAATCTTACAAGTGGTGGAAGTATTGTCGGGCAGTTTTTGGAAGAGTTACAGATCCTCGCATACCAAAAACAGTGAGTAGAAAGAAACCGTGTGTTTTGCAGCAATACTGTGATGAACAGCCAATCTGAATGAAAAGTCAAAGTTTTCTGCGGTGAACTGCTGTTAGCTGTGTGGGACGGCCAGGTGAACTGCATTGCACAGGAGTTCAATTAATGGACTGTGTTGTATACAGGTGATGTGCCTGTGGAAGTGAGCTCAACGTGGCTTGAGAGGATGTGTCCACTTAGAAAGGTCCAGTGGATGAATGATTCAAGCAGAGAGTGAAGTCTGCATGTGAAAGTGTGCTGTTTGCAGGTCTTGGAGACAGTACCTCAAATTTTCCTGTGTTAAAAAGAACTGTGTTAAAAAACGTTGTTGGTCTGTCTGCAGAGATGGGGCGGCCAAAATGAAAAAAGGAAGCAAGGTTTGCTAAAATGAGAGACAGAGCGGGTGTTGTTCCTAGCAACACTGGTGAAAGGAGTGCACAGGTGACTGCAAGTATGGAGAGTTCATCAGAGTCTGAGTCTGCAGTGGATTGGTGCAGACGACACTTGGTTGCACTGAACCAAGTTAAAGGGGAAGGACATGTTGTTGCCCCTGACAACGCTGATGCAAGATGGCCAGATAATAATGTGCAAAGGGTTAAGAACCAAGTGCACTGTTTGCGGTGCAGTGAGTGGGGGCATGAGATTTCTAAATGCCTTTTGTCCCAGGCTTCACCAAAGCAAAGGTATGAGAAGCCTGCTCTGAGTGTAAAGAGTGAGCATATGTGTGCGGTTGCCTATGGCAACAAAGCAGAAATCCATACAGCTGACTTTATACGGCCTATGTTGCCTTCTGAATGTGTTGAGGACTTTTTGGATGAGTTTGCGATGATTGCTTCCTACAGAAGATGGCCCAGAAATCGCTGGGTTGAGTTGGTGCAACCTTTTCTGATCGAGGAGTAGCAGGAGGTGTACCGTGGGATGTATAATAACCGAGATGACTACAACAATTTCCTAGGAGCAATCCAATCTAGAGAGCACTGGAAAAGGTCAGCAGGGAGAATGTGGTCTCCCATAGCAACCAGCTAAAGTATGTTTTCAGAAAGGAGGAGCTACAGAGAGGAGGTATACCACCATCCTAATAGAGATGCCAGTAAAAGTCTGCATGTTGGGAGAGTGCCGTCTCCCTTAGCAACAGGAGAAAGTCGCCAAGTGCCATGCCTGGAATGTGGTCAGCTGGGCCACGGGATCTTTTCTTGTCCAAGCTTGTGGAATACAGCTGCTGATTGTGTTGTTGGGCTTAATGCTTTGCCTGCAAGCCCAGAGAAGAGGGTATCTGTCAGGGAACCAACAGCAGGCGAAGGACTTTAGGACCCAGCATCTCTGGCAGGAGAAGGGCTCTAGGACCCAGTATCTCTACAAGCAGGTCACATGGGCCTATATAAGGAAGTCTGCTAGTGTCTGCATTTGCTGGATTATCGTCAGCTTCTCCTGTGTTCCTGTGTCTTGCATCTCCTGCCTGTCTGATCTCCTGTGTACCAAACCCGGCTTGCCTGACCTGCTCCTGTTGACTTCCTAGCGTATACCTGACCCCGGCCTGGCTAACGGACTCCGCTTACCTTGTCTTCTGTGCTAAGACTCAGCTCTGCTGTGTTCTCTGACTGTCTTGCTGTGTTTGACCCTCTGGCCTGGCTTTGACCCTGTTATCGGAACATTCCATTGGTCCTTACCCTTTGGACCTCCTAAGCACGCCTGCTGTCCTGCAGTCTTCCTGTCCTACCAAGTTCCTGGCAACCAGCACTACCTACCAGGCAACCCGTGCTTCTGTGGGCACCACATCCCCTGTGTCATCTTCAGGGCTGTGCTGCACTCGGCCGCAAGGGGTGCCCTCTCTGCTACTCGACCTCACATCAGAGACTTGACAGTATAATCCAGCCATGTCTGAGGCCGGCAGAGGTGCGTCCCCGTTAGAGGCATTATGTCAACAGGCCGCTACTCTGACCCAAGCAATCCAGACACTGCAAGAAGGATACCTCCAGCTAGAGGAGAGATTGCAACACCTGTCAGAGTCATCTGCTTCTGCGGACCCGGTCCCAGCTTCTCCCAGTTCCACCCACGTACGTTCCTCTGTGGCTTCTACGATGGTGTTCCCTCCTCCAGAACCCCGTGTTCCTGTCCCTGAACGGTTTTCCGGGGATCGAAGAAAGTTTAGATCCTTCAGGAATGCCTGCCTATTGTACCTATCCTTGCAGCCCCGGACTTTTGCTTTAGAAACTGTTAAGGTCGGGTTCCTCATCTCCCTGCTATCTAATGAACCCCAGACCTGGGCCCACAGTTTATGGGAACAAAGAAGCCCAGTCATTAACACAGTGGACACATTCCTGGCAGCCTTGTCACAACTCTACGAGGACCCCCAGTGTACAGCCACCGCCGAAGCCGCTCTGCATTCACTAGAGCAGGGTAGTCGACCAGTGGAGGACTATACCGTGGACTTCCGTCGGTGGTCTGCAGACACAGGCTGGAACGAGGCTGCCCTCAAGCACCAGTTCCGCTTAGGACTTTCTGAGTCTCTCAAAGATGAGCTGGCCAGGATTGGGGTCCCCACTACACTTGAGGATCTCATCCAGTCATCCATCCAGCTGGATCGACGTTTACGTGAGAGACAGTCCGAACGAGCTCAGTCCTCCAGGCCCGCCATGATGCCGCCTAAGGTTTCCACTTCATCAGTGCCTGCTCCCACTGGTACTTCTATCCCAGTTCCTAGACAAATCGGCCTGCTACGTTCCGCATTATCCCCTGATGAAAGGCGTCATCGTATGCAATCAAGGCTCTGCCTCTATTGTGGAGGAAGCGGACATTTCTTGTATAACTGCCCCAGAAGGCCCAAGAAGCCACCTTCCTACCCTCCGGTGTATTTCCAGGTTTCCGGAGCTTCTCCTTCACACCTAGTGCTACCCATTACGCTGCAATTTGTAAAAGAAGAGATCCGGCTGCAGGCCATTATTGATTCTGGAGCATGCAGCTGCTTTGTGGACTTGAACCTGGTGAGAAACCTGAAGCTGCCCCTCCTCCAAAAGAAACAGGGACTTGAAGTCCGCCTGGCCGATGGCACATTGCCTAGTTCTGGCCCTGTTACCCAGGAGACTGTCCCTCTGCTTATCACCACTCCTGATGGCCATCAGGAATTCATACGCTTTGACGCTCTAAGCTCGCCTATGTCTCCAGTTATCCTAGGAATTCCATGGCTCCAAGCCCACAACCCTCAGATCAATTGGATCAAGAAGGAGGTCCTGTTCACCTCTCCCTATTGCCAGCAGCATTGCTTTATTCCTGAACCCAGAGACATTACCAGTTGCTTGACAGTCCACCCTGTATCTACCACTAACCAGAATATACCCCAGGCATACCAAGAATTCCTGGATGTCTTTGATAAGAAAAAAGCTGACGTTCTACCACCACATCGGCCATATGACTGTCCAATAGAATTACTTCCAGGGGCCGAGATTCCATTTGGACGAATATTCCCTCTCTCTGAAATGGAATTGGGAACTCTGCGACAATATATCGATGAAAATTTGGCTAAGGGCTTCATCCGAGCTTCCTCCTCTCCTGCCGGTGCCGGAATCTTTTTTGTCGAGAAGAAAGACAAGTCTTTAAGACCATGCGTGGATTATAGGGAGCTCAATAAAATCACAATAAAGAACCGCTACCCACTGCCATTAGTTCCTGAACTTTTCCAGAGATTCCGTACGGCCCAAGTATTTACCAAGCTCGACCTCCGGGGTGCCTATAACCTTGTTCGGATCCGTGAGGGCGATGAATGGAAGACAGCATTCAGAACGAGGTTCGGACACTTCGAGTATCTTGTAATGCCCTTTGGGCTCTGTAATGCCCCGGCGACGTTTCAGCACTTCGTCAACTATATTTTCCGGGAATACCTTGACTACTTCGTCATCATCTATCTGGATGACATTCTCATATTTTCGGCTACTCTGGAGCTCCACCGGACCCATGTAAAGACAGTGCTGCTCACACTAAGAAAACATGGACTTTATGTGAAAGCGGAAAAGTGTGACTTCGAGAAGAAATCAATACAATTCCTAGGACTGATCATCTCCACGGGCGGTGTAGCTATGGATCCACAGAAAGTGCAGGCAATCCTGGATTGGCCAACTCCATCAGATAAGAAAGGGGTGCAAAGGTTTGTGGGCTTTGCGAACTTCTATAGGAGGTTTATAAGAAACTTCTCCTCCATCATCTCACCCATTACCCAGTTGACCCGCTTACATACCCATTTCCAGTGGTCCTCCGAAGCCCAAACTGCTTTCGAGAGACTAAAGTTATTGTTTACTAGGCTTGTGCACAACGGAAAAATTCGTTCCGTTTCGGTTCGTTTCTTTCCGGTCCTGTTGATTCGTAATCATTCGTAATTTTGCTAGACGGGATTTTTCGTGTTTGGACTCATTCGTATTTTTGCAAGCGACATTTTTCGTTGAATTTTTTGTTGCTTTATAATTCGTACTTTCGGTAGAGTACGTTGTTTTTCGTTGATTCTGGACACAACTCCTACTTTCGTAACTTTTTTTGGGTTCGTTGATTCGTAATTTTCTGTGTCTCTCTCACGACGACGCTGCCTATTATGCCTAATGTGCTTCGAATGGATTTGTACTTTTCGAAATACATAGCGGTTATTTGTAACGATTCGAAATCTCGTATTTTACTTTCGTTTTTTACATGCGGCTATAGCCTCCGCCCCTGTACACCATTTTGAGAGGGTTCAGCACGGTGAGGGAGAAGCAGAGAGCAGAGCAGAGTGTTATTGTGCTTCGAATGGATTAGAAATCTCGTATTTTACTTTCGTTTTTTACATGCGGCTATAGCCTCCGCCCCTGTACACCATTTTGAGAGGGAGTTCAGCACGGTGAAGGAGAAGCAGAGAGCAGAGAAGAGTGAGTGTTATTGTGCTTCGTATGGATTCGTACATTCATAACTTTTTCATAACGAATTATGCCGAAGACATTCGGGCATTCGCTATTTGCGGTATAATTTATTTCGGATTCGGTCTTATTCGTAATTGCTTTGTTCGGAAATTCGAATGCTTCCGAATGTCCGAAAGTTGCTAAATTCGGACGAATTTCGATTCGTTACGAAACGAATTGCACAAGCCTATTGTTTACCTCTGCACCAATCCTTCAACACCCTGAGCCTGCCCTGCCATACATCTTGGAGGTCGATGCCTCAGAAGTAGCTACAGGGGCAGTCCTTTCACAACGCCAGGGACCCAAGTCCTTGCTTCACCCCGTGGCCTTCTCCTCGCGGAAAATGAGCCAGCCCGAGAGGAACTATGATGTAGGAGACCGCGAGCTCTTGGCCATTAAAACAGCCTTAGAGGAGTGGAGATACCTTCTTGAGGGGTCTGCTCACCCCATAATGATATTTACAGATCATCGGAACCTCGAATACCTCCGTACTGCCAAACGTCTGAGACCCCGTCAAGCCCGCTGGGCTCTGTTCTTTTCAAGGTTCAACTTCCACATCACCTACCGTCCCGGCTCCAAGAACGGAAAGGCCGATGCTTTATCCCGAATGTTTCCCGATACTCCGGAGGAGACAATATCTAGTACAATCCTGTCACCTCAGAACTTTCTTCTGATCCAACCCGATCTAAGATCTTCTCTTGAACAGGCTTCCCTCCAATGCCAGGAACCAGAAGCATCCTCTCTAAGAAACCAGGAAGGGTACCTCTGGCATCAGGACAAGATCTTCGTTCCGCAACAAACCCGAATACAGGTACTGAAGACCTTGCATGACCACCAACTCGCTGGCCACTTCGGAGTGCGGAAAACTACGGATCTTATCCAACGATCCTTCTGGTGGCCTACCTTGAAATCTGATTGCAGGGAGTTTGTTAGCTCCTGCACTACCTGCCAGCGAAATAAAGGGTCCAATGTCAAGTCGTGGGGTCTGTTACGTCCTCTGCCAGTGCCAGAACTACCATGGAGAAATATATCTATGGACTTTATAGTAGAGTTGCCCCCATCCGAAGAATCTACAACAATCCTGGTAGTTGTGGACCGTCTATCCAAAATGGCGCACTTCTTGCCCATGGCAGGAACTCCTTCTGCTGCAGAAACAGCAAAAATTTTCATAAGGGAGATAGTCAGGCTCCATGGCCTTCCTGACAGCATTGTGTCTGATAGAGGGGTACAATTCACCTCCCGGTTCTGGAGAGAGCTCTGCAAAGCACTATCAATCAAGGTGTGCCTGTCCTCAGCCTATCACCCCCAAAGCAACGGTCAAACTGAAAGGACCAACCAGACCTTAGAACAATATTTGCGTTGCTTCTGCTCCTTCTCCCAGGACGACTGGATCTCTCTACTCCCTTGTGCGGAGTTTGCTTACAACAATGCAGTACACTCAACCACCAATCAATCTCCGTTTTGGGCCAACTACGGTTTCCATCCTTCATTTCTACCTAATGTCATTCCGGAAGCCTCAGTTCCAGCAGTTCAAGACAGGATAAGCTCCATTCAGGCTAATTATCAAACCCTCCGGCTAACCATGCAGAAAGCGCAAGAGGACTACAAGAAACAATATGACAAGAGGAGAGGAGAGAGTCCTAGCTTTGAGGTTGGAGATAAGGTCTGGCTCTCTTCAGCAAATCTCAGGCTCCCTTGCCCCTCCCGGAAATTGGGTCCAAGATTTATCGGTCCATTCGAAATTAAACGAAAAATTAACCCAGTAGCTTTTGAACTGTTACTACCAAGTTCGTATAAAGTGCATCCTGTGTTTCACGTTTCTCTTCTTAAATCTGTTGTCTCTAGTCCTTTTCCAGGAAGAGAAGAAGACCCTCCGCCTCCAGTCTCAGTGGGAGATGAAGCCGAATTCGAGGTAGAATCCATCCTGGACTGTCGCAAAAGAGGTAGGACTATTCAATTTCTTATTAAATGGAAGGGTTATCCAGCAGAAGAGAATTCTTGGGAACCTGCAGGCAACATACATGCTCCTAGACTTCTCCAGAGATTCCGTGCCAGATACCCTGAAAGATGGGCCCGGGTGGGCATCCGGAGGCTGCCCCTTGGGGGGGGGGCACTGTCAGGGAACCAACAGCAGGCGAAGGACTTTAGGACCCAGCATCTCTGGCAGGAGAAGGGCTCTAGGACCCAGTATCTCTACAAGCAGGTCACATGGGCCTATATAAGGAAGTCTGCTAGTGTCTGCATTTGCTGGATTATCGTCAGCTTCTCCTGTGTTCCTGTGTCTTGCATCTCCTGCCTGTCTGATCTCCTGTGTACCAAACCCGGCTTGCCTGACCTGCTCCTGTTGACTTCCTAGCGTATACCTGACCCCAGCCTGGCTAACGGACTCCGCTTACCTTGTCTTCTGTGCTAAGACTCAGCTCTGCTGTGTTCTCTGACTGTCTTGCTGTGTTTGACCCTCTGGCCTGGCTTTGACCCTGTTATTGGAACATTCCATTGGTCCTTACCCTTTGGACCTCCTAAGCATGCCTGCTGTCCTGCAGTCTTCCTGTCCTACCAAGTTCCTGGCAACCAGCACTACCTACCAGGCAACCCGTGCTTCTGTGGGCACCACATCCCATGTGTCATCTTCAGGGCTGTGCTGCACTCGGCCGCAAGGGGCGCCCTCTCTGCTACTCGACCTCACATCAGAGACTTGACAGTATCATATCCAGCATCCTGCAAGGGGTATGACCAGGTGTGTAGGTCTGCTGTTGCCCCTGACAACAGAAAATTTGTTGGAAAATCCGAAAAGGCTGCAGTGTTGCTCCATGGCCACATGGGGGAGTCAGCCTGTGGAGACACCACACCTGTGAGACAACGCACCACCTGCATGATATGGTAAGACTGTGGCAATTTGTGGGATTGATCCGAGTGAAGTGGCATTATGTTCGGAGATCCGCAGAAGGTGTAAAAATGGACTTGCTGCAGTGTGCTACCCAGAGCAATGGGAAGACACAGGTTGAAACCCAGCTTGCAGCAAAGTTAAGAATTGAAAAGGACATGTGGACTCTGTGTGCCCCTAAGGTAGTCCAGCAGAGTGCTGGGAGAGATGTGCTAGGGGTGACCAAATCAGTGGGTATGCCAGGTTCCCTAGTGATAGTGACAGGTGCTGCAGAGTTGCCAAGGGAAACCACCAAGGAGCCTGCAGTGGTGAGGCAAGTGGTTTCCCAGGACAACTGTGAAGACGCCCTAGTGGGCAAAAGAATACCCTTGGAGAGAAACGGTGGTGTGCTGAGTGGCACGCAGGGTGCCATGCGTTTTGACAAAGGACAATTTGATAGAGCTTATAAAACTGCTATGTTTATGAATGCTGATGATACATGTGCTTATGGTAATGTGATGCTTAATGAGGTAGGGGTGATCGCTAAGCAAGATATGCGATTCCCCTTGGCAACAGTATCTAAGGCTGCAGAGGTGTCCTTGGAAACCTCCAGGGAGCTCTGTGTGTTGGAGCCAAAGGTTGCCTGGGACAACTGTGGTGCCGCTCTGATTAATAAGAGGGTACTTGAACTTGGTGATGAGAAAAATGGTAAAACTCAAATGTTTGAAATTGCTTGTAGTGATAATGAGTTGCTACGGTCTGTCACTGCTGACAGTCCTTATGGGTTTAGTGACGCGCCACCCGAGCAAAGTGGTCAAGTTATATTATTGCAGCCTGTTGTGTTTAAAAATGTTTTGCCACAAGGGCATTTAAGCAAGGAAGGCTCAATAGGTAACAGTGGGGTGGACACAATTTCTGCTATGCTAGACGGAGAGGCTGCAGGGCCAGTAGACACGGGTGCTTTGGCTTTTGCAGAAATTAACCCTCTCCAGTTGGAAGGATCTGAAAAGGGCGCATACATGGCAGAGGTTTTGTCCATAGTAAAAGAGATGAGTAATGTTGAGCGTCAGGTTGATGGGGTAATGGATAGCGATTTGGAAGGGCTCAGTGTTGCTGAAAGTGAGAGGAGGAGTGTGACACATGCGATTTGCAGTGCTCAGAGGGAGCCGCTAGTTTTGTCAGTTGCTTCTGAGGTAGCGGTCTCTTTAAGTGTCTCGGCTTATCACGCTTTAGCAAATGAGCCCCTCCACATTGTTAGTAAAGGAAAAGTTCCTACAGTTCTGTGTTTAGATGCGGCATGTCTAGAAATTTCTGAGATGTTGTGGGAATTGGTGAGAATCTTTCCAATGTACACCTGCGTCTATCTACAGCAGAAGGGCGACATGGTACTGCGTAGTACCAATCGGTGGACGCAGGTGATACATGCGTTGTTAAGCAATGTTGACGAAAATTGGTTGCTACACTGTTGGTTGCTTTTATTGAACGTTGTCTCACAGTTCACTTCGAGAGTGCTTCCAGCGGCGGTTATGTGCAGAAGGCGCTATGGGGAATTGTTGGAGAAATTAGAGATAATGGACATAGGGAAAGTCTCTCCATAAGCTGGTGTGATGGGGTGTATTCCTGCTGGTGTGGTCTGAGGTGCGGCTGAGAAGTGGTTGGTACGTGGGGCGTGTACTGTCTCACCCGCTACACATCATGTAAAGGAAGGGCCCGGAGCGAATGTGGCAGTAGTGGGGATTCAGTCTATCACTCGCAGAGTACCCGGAGATACTGTGACAGGAAATAACAGTGATGGTAACTGTAACGGAAATATGTATGAGAGGCACTGTAGAGCACTGTCAGACAACTCTGAGCTATTGGTTGAGGTACCAATGAACACAGAAATGGTTAAAGGGATTGGTGTGGGAAAATGTGGTGGAACATGTGCGTTGGTAGGATGATTGTTATTGGAGTGTTGGACAACAGGGGGCGATGTGAAACTGCGGGACTGTCCCATAGGGAGTAACCGCTCGCCTGTAGATGGTCCCTCCATAGACACTGTCCTAGCAAACAGGACAAGAGGTCCAAATGACAATATTGTGTTGAATAACCCCTTGTGGAACATTGCTATTGAGGATATGGTATTAATCACAGATGGTTTGGTGGCCAAGAGTAACCACACAGGGGTTAGTGAACCTGAGAAACAAATGTTGTTGGTGAATGTTGCATCAGGTAGTGAGAGTGGCCAGTCCCTGACAGATTTCATGAAAGTGGGTCCCCAACAGTCCCGGGAGAGTAGGTCTGTGGGAGGAAAAAGAAGGGTCCTGAGGCCAAAAGGTAGAAGGGATAGAGAGATTAACGGGAGCCCATGGTTCAGGAAGAAGGGCTGGTGGAAGTACACCCGAAAGAAGATGTGGGTGGAGTGCCCCTTTAGAGAAAAGGTTGGGCAGATTAGGACTACTGCTACGGATAGTTGGCACAGAGGCGCCAAGGTGAAGTGCTGGTGGACACATACCCCGAAAAAGAAATGGGCCTGCACAGCCAATAACTGGCACAGAGGTGTCCCGTTTATGGTGACGGGATGATGTGTTCCTCCCTCCGGTTCGAAACAAGGGGGGAGGGTATATGAGGGTGTGACTCTGTGCGACCTTCAAGAGTGTTGGTTTACGCCAGATTTGGTAAAGAAAGACATGCTGATTGAACAGCTGTGTCTTGGGCTATTTAGTTCTGACATGATTATGGATCAGGGCTCCACCCAACAGAGAGGAAGTCTGTGTGCATGGGAGTCAGGTGGACTCTCATCCTCTGAGTGGAGTCAGAGGCAGTGCATGTCTGCAGGAGGCAGACATCATTAGTGATACAGCAACAAAGGTGCTGACCAGGGGTAAGCAAGGAGAAAGCTTAAACTCTTGGAAACTGTTTGGGGCTGAGGAGCAGACCCAAGGCCTAGACCAAAGGCCTGGATAGCAAGAAGGTAAAGCTGCGAGGCTAAACTGTTAAGTATGCAAGATACAGGAATGGCGGAACCCCCTGTGAATACTACAGATGTATTTTGTGAACTTTTGTGCTTTTAAATAAAAATGGGCTACCATGACCTTAAACAGAGTTGCTGACTGGCATGCATCACTGAAAAAACGCATCCACTACGAGAGCTAACAACTCCCAATCTTACACATATATATATATATATATATATGTGTGTATTTTCTTATGCGGTTTTTGATTAACTATTGCACAGTTCTCGTTTGAGTAACACAGTCACTTTATTAATTTATGTATGCCTAAGAACACTTTAAGATTATTAATGTGTGCTGTATGTGGGCATTTGGTTTAATTGAGCTAGTGGAATATTTGTTTAAGTACACGGTATCTCATTTAGGGGTAAAGTGTAACCTGTGAGATTTCAAACCACTGGGTTTAGTCATAGTGTGATACCAATTAGTGCATGATCCCCGGGAAGGGTGATCTATCCAGTCACTCTTCAGTTCATAGGCAGCGCCACTTTCCCCAATTCACCTATATTAATCTATAGTGAAGCATTGTCTAATCATAACTCTAAACATACATCTAAATGTGTTGAATATTTTTGATATGCTTGCCATATCTAATATACACAAAGGTACCACAGAAAGTAAATCTGAAAATATATAAGTTCCCATAAGTCTCACTCAGTTAGTAAAATATGTATAGGTGTTTTTATACTTTGGGGTAAACACTTCCCAAAGATACCACTGTTTATGAAATTTAAAGGATCCTCCCTCCTTGTATGCCATCAAATACTGATAACCGTAAGTCTCATCTACAAGTTGAACTACTTCCCCTACTGTAGGGATCAGATTAGATTTTCATTCCAATGCTATTAGTAAACGTGCTGCAAAAAGTATGTGTATGACTATCTCCCTTGTATGAAAAGGGAGAAGGTCCAGGTTTACACTCAGTGGGTATTGCTCTACAGTGAATTTATTAAAGTGGAAGTAAACCCATTGATTTAACAGTTTAAAAAAATAATAATTCCCAGCATGCCGGAAATGCCAACTGCCACATTGGTTGTGCTCTCAACCAAACTGTCAAACCATCCAATGGTTGGTGTCATAACTGGTCACATGTGCAGCATCATGGCAGTTGAAGATTAAACAAAGGTCAAGATGGCAGCTTCCTTGGCTGAAAACGATAGAAGGGTTTACTTCCACTTTAAGAATGCCTGTAACACTAGCTGTAAGTTTGGATATCCTAGACCAGAAACTTCAAATATGAAGGCACTGCCAAAACATAGGTGCTAAAGTGCCTACTTTTCTGCATTCTTTCCGTCATACGTTTGAAGTTTCTTCTGCAAATGTGGCTATTGAGTAAGGGGTCATATACCATCTGAGATGAATTTTCTGGGCCATTTCTCAAAAATTGGAACATCTAGTGTAGGATTAGTTATATTTAATGGCTGTCAGCAAGTGGTTGTCAGTTAATGACACATTGAGTTCTGTTTGCCACTTAACCAATTGTCTGAGTTTAGCAAATGATCATTTAGATTGCAATAGATTGTAAAATAATGTGATCCCTTTAGTTGTCATTGATAAGGACGTCCATAAGGACAATGCAAGATTTGAAAGGGTTAAATTATGAACAGCTTTTCCTTGAAGAAAGGATGCTATGCGGGTATAAGTCAAAAAATTCCGTATCTGGCAAAGAGTATTTGTTACACAAGTCAGTAAAAGGAAGAGTTTTCCCATTTTTCTAAATATTGGATACTGTGGTAATACATTTTGCTTCCCAGTGTGAGAGAGTAAGATCCCAGATAAGGAACAGGAGAGAGTCTAACGGTATGGATAAGGAGACATTTTTTGGTGTAAATATATCTCCCACTATGTTACAGTACTCCCATACTTGAAGAGCTGCTGAAATGGTGAGGTGTGTATTATGCTATTCAGGGATAGAGAATACAATTTTAAACTACCAGATGTGAAATTAGCTCTTTCTAAATCTCACCATGATTTGAAGGTTCAGTTTTAAACCAGTTTTTAGTTGGTCTAAAATGACTGTCGTGCCCATATCGCCTTCTTTCTTATGTTTAATTAAAACATTGTGTGAGCATTAAGCTCCACGACCAGCCTAAATGAATGTAGACATCATATGCTGCACAGTTTTAAAAAAGACATATGGGATGGATATGGGTAGTGCTCTTAAATAATACAGACGTTTTGGTAGGATGAGCATTTTGTATACTGCCAACTGACCCGATTATGGTAGATAGAATGACTTCAAGCAATTTAGGTATTTTTGGACATTTTTCATTGATAGTTAAAATTTGCTTTGTATAGGTTAGATAAAGGATTTGTTAAAGTTATACCCAAATATTGTAAGGTACCATCGGACCATAGGTAGGGAATACTGGTTTGCAGAGAATGTTTCAATTGTTCGTCTATTGCTTTACCCAGGATATTTGACTTGGCTTCATTAATTTTATAGTACGATATCTTGTTAAACATTTGTAACACTTCATGAACAGCAGGAAGGGAAAGAGCATGGTTGGATAGCGAAAGGATAATGTCATCTGCAAAAAGCGTTATAGTATGGGTTGCTTTTCGCAAATAAATTCTTTCAATGTGTGGATGGGTTCTAATTTTTTCAGCTAAAGGCTCCAATAGAAGAGCAAAGATCAAGGGGAAAAGCGGGCACTCCTGTCTTGTGTCATTAGAAATAGGAAATTGTTCAGAAAACATGCCTTCTGTATATACATACACTTTGAGAAGAGTATATAAAGAGGCGATTGCTGATTGTATTTTTCCACACAAGCCACATTTGGTTAAGACTTGAGACAGATATCCCCAATGGATTCTGTCTAAATCATTCTCTACATCTAATGATAAGAGCAGAGAAGGTTGTTTACTGGTTTCAGCCAGGTGAAGAAGGTTTAGAATTCTGCGTGTGGCATCTGGGGCTTGTCTGCCTGAAATAAATTCAACCTGGTCCTTCTTTACCAAAAGAGGAAGAAATTTATATAATCTGTTTGCTAACACTTTAGAGTGGATATTTTAAGTCTACATTGAGTAGAGAAATCAGTCTGAAATTTTGTGCATGGACCGGCTCTTTCCCTGGTTTAGGTAAAGTCATGACGGTAGTTTCAAGCATTTCAGAAGGGAAGGCGGCATTGGGTGCAGTAGTAGAATACACCCTATGTAAAAATGGTGATAAAATAGTAGAGAAATTTTGTTAGTATTCGGACTACCAATCCGAGCCTGGGGATTTGTTGTGTGGTTGTTTTTTAATATCTTGGATTTCCTTAACTGTAACAGGAGAGTTAAGGCATGCCAGGTCCATTGCTGATAATTTAGGGAGAGAAATAGTATCCAAGAAGCTTGCAATTGCTTTTTTTTTATTTCATGTGCCTTTTTGCTGGACTATTAAGTCCCTTAAAATTGAAAGATGTTATCTTGAATGGCATTGTTCAGATTAAACGGTCTGCAGGTACAGAGGTCAGAAACTGAACTGAAAATCATTAATCCAATTTCCAGTCTTACCGCCAGTCAAGTTGGAGTCCACAAAGTAGATCAATGTTTAGAAGGTGACGTAGGTGTAGACTAGTGTAAGGTTACTGTATCAGTTCCAGAAACAGATAGCAGAATCAATCTTGGTTCCTTGTATAAAGAAAAACTCAACACAACAAGTTAGTACTGGTATGCTCCAATAAAAGAACAAAATATAAAAAGTAGTTAATGAAAAGGAAAAACAAAACAAACAAGTGACTTCAAATTTACCAGACGATTCCCTGAGGAAATCTGAGCAGTGAAACAGTACCGCAAGATAAACGGGTAGAAATATAGTATAGGTATGCCCACTTAGAACCCACCAGAGCTATTATATTGGAAATATATTGTAGTTCTTGCAGGACTTAGAGCAGGGGTAGGCAACCTGGGACACTCCAGCTTTTGCAGAACTACAAGTCCCATCATGCCTCTGGGAGAAATTGTAACTGCTAGCCTTGCAATGCCTCATGGGAAATGTAGTTCCACAACAGCTGTGGTGCCCCAGGTTGCCTACCCCTGACTTAGAGTATCAGGAATACTCAATCAGGAGGAGTGCGAGGTGGTCTAGTAGGGCATTGTTCGCCATAATCCTCATTCTCCAAAATTTGAGACTCCTTCAGGAGGCGCAAGCCATCTGCAACTGTCGTTATAAGGAAGTCTTTCCCTGCTTTAGTGATTATTAATTTAGCAGGATGGTTCCAGCGATAAGGGATATGGTGGTGGCGGAGGAGCTTGGTGATTTTCGCTAGATTCCTCCTGCGCTGCATAATGTATGCAAAAAGGTCTGCAAAAAAAGATAGGCCTCGCATGCATTCAGGCAGCTGGTCAGAGTTCCTAGTGAGTAGAAGTCGGTTTTCTTTAACGTGATAGTAGTGGATATTTGCAATAGTATCCCTGGGCAGTTTGCCAGAATGTGGTTGGGTATGGGGAGCCTATTTATACGGTCAATGACCAATTCTTCTATAGGTAAATGAGGAAGAGTCTCTTTCAGGATATTGAAAAAGTAGGCTTTTAACTCCATGCCTCTAAACTTAATGTTGTTACATCTGGATTGGTCTTCTAAATCGGACACTTTTGCCTTTAGCCAGAAAATGTTGTCTTCCTGTACATTATGGACATCAACTAGGGCATTAAAAATTGTTGCAAATTCCCCCATTTTGTCCTCAATGTGTGTGACTCTATCACTTACTTCATGTACTTGAACTTTGAACTGTTTTATCAGTTGTAACATGTTAGAGTGGATATTGCTTCTTTTTGAGAACAGCACGCCTTTAACCATTTGCTCACTGGGCACTTAAACCCCCTTCCTAACCAGACCAATTTTTTTGCTCTCACATTTGAATGACAATTACTAAGTCTTGCAAAACGGTACCCATATGATATGTTTGTCCTTTTTTCACACAAATAAAGCTTTTCTTTGGTGGTATTTAATCACCACTGGGTTTTACATTTTTTGCGCTATAAATTAAAAAAGACCAATTTTTTTTGTTAAAAAATACATTTTACTTTGTTTCTGTTATAAAATTTAGCAAATTAGTAATTTTTCTTCATACATTTTGGCCAAAATTTATACTGCCACATGTGAGACTTTTACACATGCAGGGAGCCCCATCAGGTGTTCTAGGGACATAAGTTACACAAATAATTTCTTGACTACCTCTTACACTTTTGAAGGTCCTGGAGCATCAGGACAATGGGACCGCCCAAAAAATTACCCCATTTTAAAAAGTAAACACCCCAACGTATATTCTATGAGGCATAATGAGTCTTTTGAACATGTCATTTTTTACCACAAGTTTTTGGAAAATGTAGAAAGAAAATGAAAACTCATAGCAAAAATGACACTCAAAAATATATTCTGCTACTCCTGAGTATGGCAATCCCATATGAGGGAGACTTTTACACAGCCTGCCCACATACAGAGGCCCAACAGGCAGGGAGCACCATCAGGTGTTCTAGTGACATACATTTCAAATCTAATTTGACTTCCTATTTCACTTTTGTGAGGCACTGATGGGCACTGTAGTGGCATTTATGTGGCATGGATGAGCACTGATTTAGCACGGATGAGAACTGATGTGGCATGGATGAACACTGATGTGGCACAGATGTGGCATGGATGTGGCACTGATGAGAACTGATGTGGCATGGATGAGCACTGATATGGCATGGATGTGGCACAGATGAGAACTGATGTGGCATGGACGAGCACTGATGTTACATGGATGTGGCACAGATGAGCACTGATGTGGCACGGATCTGGCACGGCTGAGCACTGATGTTTCACGGATGAGCCCTGATGAGGCATGGATGAGCACTGATGTGGCATGGATGAGCACTGATGTGGCATGGATGTGGCACAGATGAGTACTGATGTGGAACCAATGTGGCACAAATGAGCACTGATATGGCATGGATGTGGCACGGATGATCACTGATGTGGCATGGATGTGGCATGGATGATCACTGATGTGGCATGGATGATCACTGATGTGGCATGGATGTGACACAGTTGATTACTTATGTGGCACAGATTAGCCATGGATGGGGATGGATTAGCATGAATGAGGATGGATGAGCCAGGGATGGAGCATGGATGAGCATGAATGAGTATGGATGAGCCAGTGATTGAGCATGAATGTGGATGGATGGAGCATGGATGAGCATGAATGTGGATGGATGAGCCAGGGATGGAGCTTAGAGAGCATGAATGTGGATGGATGAGCCAGGGCTGGATGGATGAGCCAGGGACGGGCTCAGATCAGCGCTGTGGGCACTTCAGATCCAGCTCACATAATTTCTGCACCGGCTCCCTTCTCTCCTCACGCGCTGTACCGATCGGTGTGAGGAGAGGGGAGAAGCTGAACCGGACATGCTCCAGTTTGTTTACAAGTGATCACTCCATCATTAGATGGAGTGATCACATGGTAAAGGGCCACTGTCATTGGCCCTTTAGCCTGATCCGTGACATGCCGGGTCTGGGAGACCCGACGGTCACGGACATTCCTGTGTGCACGATCCAGAGTTATCCAACTGTGCTGTAGCCATCATTCGGCTATGGCCTGGTCGGCAACTGGTTAAGCACAGACTCCTAAACCCCTCAGAGAAAGACTTCACATTTCACTCAATACCACACGATAAATATTCAAGGATATACTACATTTTCATAACACAAAGGGATCTTGCCTTATCGACAGAAACAAAATTGGATTTCAATCTTTATCTGATCATGCTCCCATTGCCATTTCATTCTCTCAACCTGATAATCGCACCAAAACTTGCAATTGGAGGCTGAATCCCTCCTTACTAATAAAACCAGACATACTTACATGTAAAACAGATCACGGAGTCAATTAAGACATACTTTGCTTTAAATAATAATAATGAAACCTCCCCACTTATAACTTGGCAAGCACACAAATGTGTGATAAGAGGCAAATTTATTAAATGGGGTGCTGGCCTTAAAAAGGAATCTAAACAAAAAAATCACTGCTATTTCTGCTACTATTTCTCTTCTGGAGTCTCTACATAAACAATCACTCCCAGTGGCTACAGTCTCTGAACTACTAGAAGCCAGAAAATAACTACAAACTATAATATAGAACAAAACAAGACAGTTCTTCAAGAAACAACTCTACTATGAACACGGCAATAAAAGCGGAAAATGCTTAGCCGGAGCCTTAAAACATACCAAATCATTAGAAAATATACATTGCATACACTCTGGTGATGGAAATTTAGAACACTCGACAGACAAAATAGCAGCCCAATTCCATGAATATTATTCAAAACTATATGATCTTCCCTTATCTCACAAACCTAACAATCTTTGTGGAGATAGAAGCCAAATCATTGAAGAATTTTTAAAACAAAGTTCCCTTACAATTCTACATAGAAATGAGGTGCAGAAGTTAGACCTCCCGATCCAAGAAGCTGAACCAGTACAGGCAATCAAAGAACTCAAACCAGGAAAAAGCCTGGTACCGGACGGCCTAATTGCTCAGTATTACAAACTATTTGATGAAAGCTTAAAAATCCCTCTCCTAGCAAATCTCAATTCTTTACATACCCACCCAAAAATCTCTGAATACTTCCTACAAGCTCACTTGATGGTGATTCCAAAAGCAAAAAAAAAAACCCAAGGAATGCTCAAGCTATAGGCCAATTTCATTACTAAACGTAGATGTAAAACTTCTTGCAAAAATTTTAGCAACCCATCTTAGACCCCTTTTAGCGAAGATAATTGGCCTAGAGCAAGTCGGCTTTATGCCAGAAATAGAAGCTAAGGACAACATCACCAAAGCCCTAAACTTGATTCATATTGCACACCTAAACAAAATTGAAGGCCTTCTCCTGTCCACAGACACGGAGAAGGTCTTCGATCAAGTAAACTGGGACAATATGCTTGTGACTTGCAAACATGTCGGCCTCAAAACAAAATGTTATCCTGGATTACCACCCTCTATTCTTCCCCGATGGCAACATTTTTAATCAACGGCACTAACACCATAAAAATCAAAAACGACACTAGACAGGGTTATACATCATCTCTTTTAGAACTAGGGTTGAGCGAACCCGATCTGCAAAGTTCGGGTCCGTACCGAACATTTGAGTTTTTGGGTACCAGACCCGAACCCGAACAATTGCGTGTATGTTCGGGTTTGGGTCCGGTGTTTGGCGATGTAATGGCGCATTTATAAAAGCTTCAGGGGGCAGCCAATCACCTTTTGTTTAACTGGTGTGCCCTTAGAAGCCATCATAGCCATGCCTACTAATGGCATGGCTGTGATTGGCCAGTGCAACGTGTGACCCAGCTTCTATATAAGCTAGAGGCGCACAGCACAGCACGCCACTCTGCTTTAGACAGGATAGGGAGAGGATCCTGGCTCCTGTTGCTTATTAGGGAGAGATTGAAATACTATGAGTTAGTCCTGATTCTGCAATCTGAGAGAAAAGATAGAGAGACAGTTTAGGGCAAGGTTCCTGTCGGTGCTTTCAGGGAGAGAGATTCAGAGATCTAATAACTCAGCAATCTGCATAGGTTTACCTGTTTGTGTTGAAGTGCACAGTCTTCTTACACTGCCATGAGCCCAGTGTCAGAGAAATTCTAACTTTTATCTGCAAGCTCAGTGCACCAGCACTGCATATGTTACGTTGAGAGATACACCCTGTACATACTGTGGGTGTATTGTGCTCTTGCAAAAAGACCCATTTAGGGCAAAAAAAAGGTACTTTATTGTGCTCCTTTCCAAATGACCCATTTAGGGCAAAAAAATAAAAAAAATGCAGTGTTTTCTGCATATATGCAAGTGTGAGATTTGCAATTTATTTATTTTTCTTGTATTGTGGTATTCCAACAATTTTTTTTTAGGGCAAAACCTTTTTTTAATAGCATTTTCTGTATTGCTGTAGGTGTGAGATACACGGTTTCCATACTGTGGGTGTATTGTGCTCTTGCAAAAAGACCCATTTAGGGCAAAAACAAAATAATATATATATATATTTGCAGTGTTTTCTGCATATATGCAAGTGTGAGATTTACAGTTTATATATTTTCCTTGTATTGTGCTATTCCAAAAAAAAATATGTAATAGCATTTTCTGTATTGCTGTAGGTGTGAGATACAGCATTTACGTACTGTGGGTGTGTTGTGCTCTTCCAAAAACACCCATTTAAGGCCACAAAAAATATTTTGCAGTGTTTTCGGCATATCTGGAGGTGTGTGAAATAAATAATTTATATATTTTTCTTCTATTGTGCTATCCTAAAAAAAAAAAAAAATTTGAATAGCATTTTCTGCAATGATGTAGCTGTGAGATACAGCGTTTACGTACTGTGGGTGTGTTGTGCTCTTCCAAAAACACCCATTTAGGGCCACAAAAAATATTTTGCAGTGTTTTCGGGATATCTGGAGGTGTGTGAAATAAACAATTTATATATTTTTCTTCTACTGTGCTATCCTAAAAAAATAATTGTAGGACAAAAACATTTTTTTTGAATAGCATTTTATGCAGTTTTGTAGCTGTGAGATACAGTGTTTACTGTGGGTGTGTTTTGCTCTTCCAAAAACACCCATTTAGGGCAAGATCCTAAATTTGGAAAATATGAGGAGAACGTCAAAGGGACGTGGTGGCCCCGGTCGTGGTGCTGCTGGTGCAGCTCCTGTTGCAGGGAGAGGACGTGGTCGATCTGTGCCAGCTACACGCACAAGTGAAACACCTTCCTCAGGTGCGAGTAGGCGACCCAGCCTGCGGCGGTATTTTGTCGCGCCTAATGAGGCTGTACGAATGTTGAGGCCAGGACAAGTACAGGCGATAGTAGATTGGGTTGCTGACAGTGCCTCCGGTTCCTTCACATTGTCTCCCACCCACTCTTCTGATGAAAGATCAGAGTTGGCACCTGCAGCCCATGTCCATCACTCTGTCACCTCACCCCCTTGCAAATCAGCCAAGCAGTCTGAGCCCCAAATCATGCAGCAGTCTCTTCTGCTTTTCGATGACCCTGTTAGCAGGGTTTCCCAGGGCCATCCACCTAGCCCTGACCCAGAAGTGGAAGAGATTGAGTGCACCGATGCCCAACCACTTATGTTTCATGATGAGTACATGGGAGGACCATCGCAGCACGTCTCAGATGATGACGAAACACAGGTGCCAACTGCTGCTGCTTTCACAATTGTGCAGACAGACAAGGAGGGCAGGGGTGAAGACTGGGTGGAAGATGATGTGGAGGACGATGAGGTCCTCGACCCCACATGGAATCAACGTTATGCAGGTGACCAGTGTAGTTCTGAGGAAGAGGCGGTGGTCACACAGAGCCACCAGCACAGCAGAAGAGGGAGCAGGGTGCAAAAGCGGAGTGTCCGTCCCCTAGACGGTACGTCTGCTACTGCCCAACGCAGCAAGGGACCGAGCACACCAAAGCCAGGTCCAAGGAGTTCCCTAGTGTTGCAGTTCTTCAGACAATGTGCTGATGACAAGACACGAGTGGTTTGCACGCTGTGCAATCAGAGCCTGAAGCGAGGCATGAACGTTCTCAACCTGAGCACAACCTGCATGACCAGGCATCTAAGTGCAAAGCACGAGCTGCAGTGGAGTAGACACCTCCAAAACAAAGAAAGGTCTCTGGTTCCTCCTGCTTCCTCTTCTGCTGCAGTCTCGGCCTCTTCATCCACCTCTGTAGTGACAGTAGCACCTGCCAACTCGCAAACAGAGAATCTGCCAGCAACACTACCACCTGGGTCACCAACCATCTCCACAATGTCCCATGGAAGCGTTCAGCTCTCTATCTCCCAAACACTGGAGCAGAAGAGGAAGTACCCCCCTAGCCACCCGCGATCCCTTGCCCTGAATGCCAGCATTTCAAAATCTCTCGCCTTTGAAATGCTGTCATTCCGTCTGGTGGAGACGCAGAGTTTTAAAAGCCTGATGGCATTGGCTGTCCCACAGTACGTCGTGCCCAGCCGCCACTACTTTTCCAGGCGAGCCATCCCTTCCCTGCACAACCAAGTGGGGGACAAAATCACGTGTGCACTGCGCAACACTATCTGTGGCAAGGTCAACCTAACTACGGATGCGTGGACCAGTAAGCACGGTCAGGGACGTTATATCCCCCTAACAGCACACTGGGTAAAGGCAGTGGCGGCTGGGCCTGAGGCAGATAGCAGTTTGGCGCATGTCCTTCCACCACCGAGGATTGCAGGACGCTTCAGTTTGCCTCCTGTTGCTAACTCCTCCTACTCCGCTTCCTCATCCTCTACCGCCTCCTCATCTGGTCAGCGTAACACCTTCACCACCAACTTCAGCACAGCCAGGGGTGAACAACAGCAGGCAGTTTTAAAACTTTCCTGTTTGTGGGTAAAACCCCACACCGCGCAGGAGTTGTGGAGGGACATGGAATAACAGACCGATGAGTGGTTGCTGTCAGTGAGCCTCAAGCCCGGACTGGTGGTGTGTGATAATGGGCGAAATCTCGTAGCAGTTCTGGGCCTGGCCGGTTTGACGCACATCCCTTGCCTGGCGCATGTGCTGAACTTGGTGGTCCAGAGGTTCCCGAAAAATTACCCCAATATGTCAGAGCTGCCGCAGAAAGTGCGGCCTGTCTGTGCGCACTTTCGGCGTTCTCACCCTGCTGCTGCTCGCCTGTCAGCGCTGCAGCGTAACTTCAGCCTTCCCGCTCACCGCCTCATATGTGACGTGCCCACAAGGTGGAACTCCACCTTGCACCTGCTGGCCAGACTGTGCAAGCAGCAGCAGGCGATAGTGGAGTGTCAGCTGCAGCATTCACGCGTGAGTTGCTCTGCGGAACAGCACCACTTCACCACCAATAACTGGGCCTCAAAGCGAGACTTGTGTGCCTTGTTGCGCTGTTTCGAGTACTCCACCAACATGGCCAGTGCCAATGACGCCGTTCTCAGCATTACTATCCCAGTTCTATGCCTCCTTGAAAAAATGCTTTGGGCGATGATGGAAGAGGATGTGGCACAGGAGGAGTAGGAAGAAGAGGAGGAGAAGGGATCATTTCAAAGGCTTTCGGGGCAGTCTTTCACAAGTGGCTACGAGGGTGGGTTCCTGCACCAACAAATGCCAGGTACACAATTGTCCGGCAGCAAGGGCACAGTTCTGGAGGATGACGAGGTGGAGGATGAGGAGGAGATGGAGGAGGAGGAGGAGGAGGAACCATGTTCACAGCAGGGTTGCACCCAGACCAGCTCATGGCTATCACTGGTGCGTGGCTGGGGGGATACAGAGGACACAGACGATACACCTCCCACAGAGGACAGCTTTTCTTTTCCTCTGGGCAGCCTGGCACACATGAGCGATTACATGCTGCAGTGTTTCCGCAATGACCGCCGAGTTGCCCACATTCTAACTGGTGCTGATTACTGGGTGGCCACCCTGCTGGATCCCTGTTACAAGGACAATGTACCGTCCTTAATTCCCTCACTGGAGCGGGATCGTAAGATGCGCGAGTACAAGCGCACACTGGTAGACACGCTGCTGGTGGCATTCCCACCTGACAGCGGGCGTACGGTGGAAGCACAAGGCGAAGGCAGAGGAGGAGGAAGAGGTCGCGAACGCAGCCGGGGCACCTCCAGCACCTCAGAAGGCAGGGTTAGCATGGCCGAAATGTGGAAAAGCTTTGTCAGCACGCCACAACAACCAGCACCACCAGCTGAGATGGAACGTCTTAGCAGGAGGCAGCATTTCACCAACATGGTTGAGCAGTATGTGTGCACAGGCCTACACGTACTGAATGACGGGTCTGTCCCCTTCAACTTCTGGGTCTCCAAATTGGGCACATGGCCTGAGCTTGCCCTTTATGCCTTGGGGTTACTGCCCTGCCCTGCAGCCAGTGTATTATCTGAACGTGTATTTAGCACGGCAGGGGGCGTTATCACAGACAAGCGCAGCCGCCTGTCCAGAGCCAATGTGGACAAGCTCACGTTCATTAAAATGAACCAGGCATGGATCCCACAGGACTTGTCCGTACCTTGTGCAGAATAGACATGTATACCGGTGTTCTGACAAAAACTGCCCGGCCATCGGATTGTGTCCGGCCCGTACTGCACAGGCGCAGCGCTTGCGCAGTACGGAGGACAAGGAGATTCACAAAATCTCCGAGGATGAACGGCGCCTGCGCCGTGAGTGCAGGTTCAAGCTTCACCATCCAAGTGGACATACGGTTGCACATAGTAACAGGGCCCCTCACAGGCTCGCTTTGATTGCCACGCTTCGGGCGCGGCCTCGCTTGGCTCGGCTTGAACCTCGGATGGTGTGGCTTGAACCTGGACTCACCACGCAGGCGCCGTTCGTCTTGTGAGATTTTCGAAATCCCCTTGTACTACGTACTGAGCAAGTGCACTACAGGGCGGACACTATCCGACGGGGGACAGAATTTGACACCTCACCGGCCTTACCCAGCCATTGTTTTATCTTTGAACCAGTGTTGGCTACCTCGTCCTCCTCCACCGCCGCTTCCACCTACACAGCCACATCCACCGCCACCTCAACCTCCTACTCCATATGGATCTCGTCCTCCCTAGGTCAAGATTATAATTTTTATTTTATTTTTTTTGGAGCGCACAGATCTTTTCCCCCTTACCTGCCTTTGTTGTTGGCTCCTCGCAGGAGGGAGAAAGGTGCACCGCACTACCAGCCCGTACCCTCCTGTATAAAGAGGTTGAGCAGTGTACTTGACGGGCCGTGTTCACAGCCGGAGTCAAAACTCCTCCAGAGGATGATTCTCACCTCTACTGTAGGTAGAGGCAAGTCCTTGAATTCCCAGTAAAGTCAATGTCCACACCAGCTGAAACTCCAACTCTGAGTTTATTCTCTCATGGCAAAATAAACTGTACTCAGATAGAAAAGGTTAGAGCAAAGAAACAGGACAGCTTAAGGTGTGGAGGAGGTCCAGGCACAAACGTAGCACATTCACTTCACTGCTTAGGTTTCTTAAACAGTTTTAGGCGCACGGTCTCTGCCACAGACTGTGAGGTTGGTCTATGCCACAGACCGGGTGTACAAGGCCCCTGCCATGGACCTGAAGAACTTTGGTCTCTGCCACAGACCAGGGTGTATAAGGCCCCTGCCACGGGCTGGGTGAATAAGGCCTCCGATACAGTCAGGATGACCTTGAGCTTCTCCTTCTAAGAACTAGCCCATATCAAGGGGAAGACATCTCTCCAGGGAGTCAACAGACCCTTCCTTCACCGTGCCTCCAGCATCAGGCCTTTGGAAGGTTCCTCCCTTCCCTGGAACAGGGTCCCCTACACGAGGCGGCACCCAAAGACTCCTCGACCCTTAGCGGACTCCAGACGAAGGCTCTGGACCCCAGGCTTTACTCCCGCCCCTAGGCCTCTATACCCAGGGCAGCAGGAACTCCAGGATAGTACCTCACCCCGGGGCTAAAGGTGCCCGAGATGGAACAGGAACACGTGCACCCAGGCCGAAGGCACCTGGGCACGGACCCTACTGGACATCAGCCCCCAGGCCAAAGGTGCCTATGGCTCGGACCCCAATCAGGAGGCATCTGCCCCTTTTATATCCTCTCCCGGCATGCACATCAGGTTCCCCGCCCCGCTGTACTACTGCCAAGAGGGAAACAAAAGGCACAGCACTGTATCGGCGGTTCAACCCTAGCCTACCATGGCAGGGCCACCTGTAGGCCGCAGGGAACTGCACACCAATACTATCCCCCGAGGACAAAATGGTCCATGAATCCTACAGAATTAGGGTGTTTGAGCCTATTTACCACTCAAACACTTCCCTTAAATTTAGCACCCCGCTACATTTTTATTTCAAAGTATTTTATTTTCCCACTAGCTTATCCATTAAATTGAATATTTTTTTTACAGAAAGGGCGTATTCTGGGGCATTCCCACCATATGTGTGGCATCGTGCCATTGAGTTTCTGAGGTTCTTAATGACTTCCTGTACCTCTTCTGCTGAAAAGGGGGCCTCCAACATATTATTATTATTATTTTTTTTTAATGTTATTTTAAGTTATTTCCCTATCCACATTTGTTTGCAGAGCACTTCCCATGCTCTTAACAACATTTTGCTGCCATTTGCAGCCCTCTAGCCCTTTCCATTACTATTTTAGAGCCTTTTTTAGTCCTCAGAAGTTCGGGTCCCCATTGACTTCAATGGTGTTCGGGTTCGGTTTCAAGTTCGGGTCAAGTTCGGTCCCGAACTCGAACTTTTTTCCGAAGTTCGGCCAAACCCGTCGAAACCGAATATCTAGGTGTCCGCTCAACTCTATTTAGAACCCTTTATCCGTTTAATTAACCAAAACACATCCATTCCTGGTTTTAAAACAGTGGGAGCAGAATTTAATTTAGCAGCATATGCGGATGACCTCCTCTTTTTTCTGATGCAGACATATATTTCTATCCCCAACCTACTTGAAAATTTTGAAACTTTTAGGTATTTTTCAAACATAAAAATCTACTATAGCAAATCAGAAGCTTTAAAGGGTAACTCCACTTTTGTGGGGAAAAACAAAAACAAATAAAGAAAAAATAATATAGCGTATATAATTGCAATACAAGTCAAATTGTAATTGAATGTTATTAAAAATTACCTTTCCTTTTAATTCTGCAGCCGTTGTAATTTTCTATAAATGCAATGCAATATGGCTACATGGAGTTGTTCTGTACACAGAATCTGTACTGATCACTCCCCAAAAACATAATTTCCTGCTTGTGGGATTGGCTATTGCTAACCAATTTTCCCAGAAGTCTGCCTGAGATACAAGTCAGATTTCAGGTATCCCCTGCATAAAAAAACTAATTTTTGGTGAGATACTCAGTGTAGGAACATGTCTAAAGGGATGCAGGCCCAGCAGATTTCCTCATTAGTGCCCTGCAGATGCCACAGCTGACTTATAATTATGAAACCACGCCAATTAGACCTAATCAGAACAGAGGCACATACAAACACACATGGATTTCTTCAGAATAACAAAAGGTAGGAATCTGCAACAAAGGTATGTTATAATCCTTGCACATAGATCACTCAGGGGGGAATGCTTTTTTCTCGACAAAAGTGGAGATACTCTTTAAATATTACATTACAGAGAGAAAACTCTAATCAACTCATAGAATTTTCCCTTTCAAATAGGAAGAAAAAGCACGGAAATACTCAGGAATCTGGCTCACCCCGAACTCTAACCACATTTTTTAGACCTTAACAAATGGCACTCAGGTGGCTTCACTTGGTTTGAAAGAGCCATTATCAAAATGGTAATTCTTCCCAGACTATTATATTGTATGCATGCGCTACCCATTAAAATTCCATCCACCTTTTTTAGACATTTACAACACATACAGCGACAATTTGTATGGGCTTATAAAAAAACGAGATTAAACTTTAATACGATCACACGCTCTAAAGAGGCAGGAGGCATGGTTCGACCTGACTTTAAAAGATATTATTATGTCACACAAATCACAAGGATCATAGATTGGTATTGCCACACACAAAACAAGGATTGGATATCTATTGAAAATGCAATATCACCACTCCCTCTAAGATACTTAGCATGGATTCACAAATCCCAATACCCGCTATCAATAAGGCAATATCCCTACATAGGCGTTACTCTACAAATCTTCCACCTAACGGCAAGTAATTATAAGATAGCCTCAACTCCTGGACCCTTAACCAGGATAGCAGATAGCCCAGAATTCAGCCCTAGACTAAGAAATAAAATGATTCCTACTACCAGTAATGACACCCCACTACTAGCTTCTCATTGCATGCAGGACGGAGTAATAAAATCAAGAGAAAGTTTGCGAATATTGTGTGGAAGTTAGGCTCTCCCCCAATGGACATACCTACAACTTCAAAGCTTCTTGAGCAAGCACAGATTCAAACACTCCTTTTCCCAAGCTCCTATGCAATTAGAAATTATATTTGAATGCCAAAATGACAAAGTTGACTTCACTAGCATACTCTTGGCTCCAAACCTTTATCAACAAACATAACCTTGACTTTAAAGCTAAATGGAAAAAGGCCTTAGGAAGATCCATTGCAGAGCCCCCAATGGGACACAGCCTGTATATTAGCCCACAAGTGCTCGATTAGCACCAAACTCCAAGAAACCTTGTATAAGATCTTAACCCAGTGGTACGCCACCCCAGACAAATTACACTCCTGGTTTCCAAAGACCACAGACTCCTGCTGGAGATGCAAGAAAGAAACTGGAACTATACACCGAGTGCGCATGCGCGGGACTTCCGGGAAGACGCTCTGAACGGGAGCTCCGCACTGCTCCGGCCTCTCGCAGCCCCCTGAGCCTTCAGACCGAGCGGGAACCGGCCAGGACTGACCCCATCGCCTCCCGGGTGAACCAGGCACACTTTCATATGCCGGGCGGCTCGCAAAAGAGCGAGGTGAGCCGCCAGCTCGACTTTACACTGGCAGCCCCTGAATCATCCAAGATGGCGGCCGCAGCACAAGGCAGCATGGAGGACCCGGACTCCATTGCGGATCCTCCATCCCATTACCAGCACCAGATCGGTCTGCTGGCAACTCCTGTGAGTACCTGCAACCCCCAAGGGATCTCCCCAGCATCCACTGAGTCCCTGCTGAAACAGACTTTTGGAGATCTCCCCCACTCTCCCATGCTGCGATCCCCCTTAAGCCTGGCAGGCCCCCACCTCTCCTCCCCCTTTCAGCCAGTTCACTCCGCTGACATGCAACTCATGCTGCAGAACTTTTCTGAGATGCTAGCCACAGGCCTAGCTCACAATGCCACACAGATCACTGCTACAATTAAGGCTGATTTGCAGAGCCTGGGAGCCCGCATGGATGCAATTGAGCAAGCTGTGGATAACACTGCCGCCCGTACTAACCAAAATACCACATGCATCCAAACCTTACAAGATCAACTTGAGACAGCTCTCTCTAAAATCTATGATTTAGAGAACAGGAGTAGGAGGTATAATTTCCGTATACGTGGGATCCCTGAATCTGTTACTGATGTGCAAAGCACAGTTAAATTGTTCATTAAAGAACTCATGCCAGACATTCAGGACCACAGATTGGAACTTGACAGGGCTCACAGAGCCCTCCAGCCCCCCCGCCCAGATGGTCTCCCAAGGGACATTGTAGTCAAGCCCCATTACTATGGTGTGAAGGAGGATGTTATGAGACAGACCCGCAACCTGGACAATCTCTCCTTCCAAGGGAATAAAATCCAAATCTTTGCTGACATCTCACCCACCACGGTCCAGAAACGGAGGTCCCTTAAACCCCTCCTGGAGGTCCTCAACCAGAATTCCATCAAGTACCGCTGGGCTTTTCCGTTCCGCCTACAATTTCATTTCAGGGACAAATCCTTTGGCTTTTCCACCTTTCAAGATGGCGAACGTCTCCTGCTTCAACTTGGTCTTATCTCCCAAGAACTTGCTACACAACAAGCGACAACCAAACCAGGCTCCTCAAAGCGTCCACCCCCAGGCAGTCCTCTGACCCCGTTATGGAATAAACAACAAACGAAGAGACAGAGAGAATCCCGACCCCCGAGATGAGGGACTTCTTCTTTACTCCCGGATGGGAGATGTGTTGTTTTTGACTACCCCTAATAATTCAGAGAGCTAACTACTCTCCCCCTCTAGTATGGTGGTAGAGAGACCCGCACAGCCCTGACTTGCATCAGGCAGGCCAGGGTCTTGATCTGTTTGGTTTGGGCCCCACTTGCCCATCTTATGGCTAGTTGGGACTCCCAATACCTCCCGTTCCTCCCACCTCGATGAGAAGGACGCTTTCATTGCCTTTCTGACTTGTTGCATATATGATATGCCTTTCCTAGTTCCTACCTATGGTTAGGCCTAGTAGCCTCTACCCTTCCTTCCCCCTGCCCCCCCCTTTTTTTTCCTTTCCCCTCCCCCTTCCCCCCCCCTCCCTCTCTTGCCCTCCCTCCCCACCTTCCCTTTCTCTCCCTTGCAGGTTCCACTCCATGCACTGGTTATGTTCTGGTTATACAGTTTTACGGATCGTTATATTTGTTTGCTTACAGTATTTTCTGCACTTTGGCCGTTCCAGTACTGTTTTACCGGAGCGGCTCATCATGCCACTCTCTCTGTTGTGACGTGGAGGGACTGTTAATCCCTCTGGTGACATCAGGTAGACAACCCCTATTGGGGTTGCACCCTCTCCAAGACCCCTCTTGCAGGAGTCCTTGGACTTGGACCCGGCTAGCCGGTCCTGTTGAATTTTATCTGAATTTTTGCATATGTTTGTTTTGTTCTCTTTTTGTGATTTAATTAACCAACATAATGACATCTCTGATCTTTTCTCCTCTTTTTCTTCTATTTCTTCTCCCCCCCTTCTCTCCTCCCCACAGTGTTCTCCTCCCCCCTCCTCCAGGATTCCTCGCGGAGAACTCCCCCAGGCCTTACTCCAGGGCGTTTGTTGATAGCCTACCTCACGCTGGATGTCCGGATTCTCTCTTCTCTTCAGGTAAGCTCCCCTTTTACATTCTCGCTCCCCCCCTCGGGCACCCATGGCTGAGACTGGCACTCGCAAGCTGCCTTTGAAAGTAGCTTCCCACAATACACAGGGACTTAATTCCCCTTCTAAACGCCGGAAGGTCTTTCAGAGCTACCACGCCAGAAGCCTTGATGTTGTCCTTCTTCAGGAGACCCACTTCCCCGCTAGCTATACCCCCTCCTTCCTACATCATAGCTATCCCACCTTCTACCTTGCGAATGCTGACACCAAACAGAGAGGGGTGGCCATTCTCTTGGCTAAGCGTATCCCATTTACCCACATCCACACAATTCGTGATGAAGATGGTAGGTACCTGCTGGTCAAAGGGCTCATAGAAGGGGTGACTTACTCTTTTGTTTCATACTATGCCCCCATTCGGGGCCAGGCAAATTTTTTTGCATCCATGTTCTCAACCCTCTCCTCTCATCTAGAAGGTAGAGTCTTAATAGGGGGTGACTCCAATATCACGTTTGACCACACACTTGACAAATCCCACCAGAACAGGCCCGACTTAAGAGACCCTCCAAACAAAGCCTCAGAATTGCCCGACTCCTACACGACTTGGGCCTGATTGATTCTTGGAGGGAGTTGAATCCCACGGCCAAAGACTTTACCCATTACTCTGCCCCACACAAAACATTTGCCAGGATTGACCACATCTTCGTACCCAATTCGGACATTCACACTGCCACTCACTCCTCAATACAAGAAGTTCCGTGGTCGGACCACTCCATAGTAACCCTTAGAATCTCTAGCTCCCTTTCACCTTCAGGCCCCCCTCAGTGGCGCTTGAGTAAATCCCTCCTTGCCAACCCGGTCCACTGCACCATGCTGGAAAAGGAAATCCAAGAATTTTTCCTCCTCAATGACACCGGAGACACGACCCCTAGCTCTCTCTGGGGAGCTCATAAAGCCGTCTTGAGGGGGAGGATGATTCAAATGGCTTCCAACCTGAAAAAAGGAAGGAAGGTGGATGTAGAAAACTTGGAAAGGGATTTTAAACTACTTAGTAAAGCCCATAAGTCTAACCCCACTCCCGCCAGTCTGGCCAAGTTGGAATCCGCTCGCATTGCTTTAAATCTTGCCTTAACTTCTAACGCAGACAAACACTTGAGCTGGTTAAGCGGCAAATTCTACTTACAAGCTGATAAAATCGGCTCACGCTTGGCGGCCAAACTCTCCCCAAGGATCAAAAATTTCTCCTTATCCAAGATTAAATCATTATCGGGTTCTCTCACCCAGAACCCCCATAAAATCCTAGAAACCTTCCAGGCTTTCTACTCCAAACTATACACATCTCCCTCCTCTGCTGACCCTGTTCCCTTAGAATCATTTTTGGCTGACATTGATCTCCCCAAACTTTCAGAGTCCCATAGATCCATGATGGAATCACCTTTTAGCACTGAAGAGGTCCAGGAGGTCATCAAAAATCTCAAAACAGACTCGGCTCCAGGGCCGGACGGCTTCTCCGCCCTTTATTACAAAACCTTCTCTGGGGTCCTCTCTCCTCGTCTGGCCCGTCTCTTTAACTCCCTACGAGAAGGCTCCACTCTCGAACCCGCTGCCAATCTCGCATATATCTCTGTGATCCCCAAACAGGGAAAAGATCCTAGTGATGTAGGCAACTATAGGCCGATTTCTTTGATCAATAATGATCTGAAAATCATGACCAAGATTTTGGCCAACAGAATGGCCTCCTTCATCGCTTCTTATGTTCATAAGGATCACGTGGGTTTCATTCCCGGGAGACAGGGACCGGACCAGATCAGGAGAGCGGTAGATTTGATTTCCCTCATGCAATCCTCCTGGGATGGCGGGTCCCCCCAGAAGGGATACATTCTTTCCATAGACCTCCAAAAGGCCTTTGATACGGTCACCTGGCCATACCTTTTTACCATTCTACGCCATTGGGGCTTTGGCCCGGAATTCCTAAGAACCCTGGAGTCTCTATACTCCTCCCCGAAAGCCCAGATCAAACTACAGGGACGTCTCTCCGACCAATTCCCAATCTTAAAAGGTACCAGACAGGGCTGCCCGCTCTCCCCTATTCTCTTCGCAATAGCGATAGAAACCCTAGCTCTAGCAATTAGACAACACCCGGACATTCATGGGGTTCAATGTGGTCAACATACACACAAATGCGCCCTCTTTGCGGACTGTGTCCTCCTTTTCGTCACCTCCCCTCTCAAGTCGACCCCCAATATTCTCCAACTCCTCAACACTTTTGGAAAGGTTTCAGGCCTTCAGGTCAACATGGCAAAGTCAATGGCCTTGAACGTCACTACACCCCAAGATATAGTTGATAGACTCAAAACAAACTTCCCCTTCTCCTGGTGCGCCTCTTCTCTTCCCTATTTAGGTGTCTTCCTCACCCCAAAAGTAGAGCTCCTATTCCAACACAATTACCCTGCCATGTTCAAAAAACTCACAACTGAACTTACACAATGGTCTCTCTATAAATTGTCCTGGCTGGGTAGAGTCAATTCGGTCAAGATGACCCTCTTGCCCAAATTGCTTTATCTTTTCCGGTCCCTGCCTATCCCTGTCAAGAAGCGAGCACTGGATAGACTCCAATCAAAAATCATACAGTTCATATGGGGGGGCAAGGGACATCGTCTATCTAAAAAAGTTCTGTATAGGGCAAGGAAGAAAGGAGGCCTTGGCCTTCCCAATATGTGGTGGTACTATCAAGCAGCCCAACTCTGTCAATTCTCAGCAATATATACTACATGACCTAAACCGGACTGGGTAGACATAGAAAGGCAGGCAACCCCTAACCACACATTGGACTATTTAGCCTGGAGACCACGTAAGGACCACCCCTCGATCCTGTCACCCACCCTTTCTCACTCAATGGCCCTCTGTGATATCCTTCATAAACATCCCGCACTATCCTCTTCCTGGCATCCCCTCGCTCACATCTTCCACAACCCCCAATTCCCCCGGGTCTAAAAATCAAGGCTTTTGGATGGTGGCTTGACAAGGGTCTATACAGAATAGGACAATATTTTAACAATGATGGCCCCATCTCGCTCAAATACTGCACTTCCAAACTGGACATGCCCTCTTCCGAAACTTTCCACTATTATCAGTTATTACATTTTCTGCGTGGGGTCTGGAAAAGTTCCGACAACCCACTCTCTGTTACCAAATATGAGCATTGGTGTTCATCAGCCATGGGCGTCAGGGGGGGCATCTCCCTGATCTATTCAGCGCTAGCTGACCCTCAGTGCAAAGCGAGCTATATGTTGAAATGGGAGCATGACCTCCAGTTTGAATGGGACCTAGACACTTGGCACACAAATTTCTCCCGTTCATTTAAGGGTATCTTAAACACCTCCCTGATGGAGGCTGACGTTAAGGTTATCTCCAGATGGTACCTGGTCCCTACTCGCCTTTCTAAGCTCTATCCGCAGTCTCCCCCAGTCTGCTTCAGAGGATGTGGCCTCATAGGCTCTCTCCTCCACACCCTCTGGGAATGCCCTAAAATTAGGGGGTTCTGGAATAGAATTTTCAGCCTCATTCGCAAAGTCACTGGTTTCGAGGTGAAGCAAAACCCTACTATTGCCCTCCTTAATGATGCTCTCCCTAAGGTCCCTAAATTGTCCCGCTCTCTCATACACTTCATCCTTCTGGGGGCCAAGATTACCTTGGCCCACGCCTGGAAGTCGCCCTCGGCGTCATTTCGCCAAGCTAAACACAAGATCTCCTGGATAATGACACAGGAAAGGGTTTCTAATACCTTACTAGACAATCCAGAAAAATTCTGTCTTATTTGGGAACCCTGGGCTATACATGTAGGCATATCCCTTTTTCCCCAATAGGTGAGCGCTGGACAGCCCCGATTCGGCACGTTGCTGACCATTCTTCCCCCCTCTCCCCGAGGAATCCTGACTTCCCCCGCCCCCTCCTTTCCCTCTTATTCTCTAGTTCGCTCCCCCTTCTCTTCCCTACCCCTATTTCTTCTTTTCTTTTCTTCCTACTCTTAATCTCTGTCTTAGACTGTCACTGGCTACTCAGGATTTACATCTGTGTAGTCCTTCTTGTTTTATGTTGATGGATACAGCTAGATGCTCCGCCTTGCAGGCATTTGGAAGCCATTCCATTAGTTGGGTTCTTTAACCCCTTCAGACTATTGACAGAGGTTCGAGCTCAGACTCCCCCATGATGGTCCGCACCCTCAGGGGATCAGCAACCAGGACAGGTTGGCGGGTTGCCAAGCCCTTTGTTCATATCCCTCCCTGGGTGTTCTATTCCCGATCGCTCCGTGTACAGCAGGATCCCAATTGGGGTGCGTGGACTGGTCGGGAGTAGACGTAGGGCCGTTGTCTCTAAGGGCCTGCTATAAATTTGTTGGCGCCTACTTTTTTTTTCTTTTTTGTATGCTGAGTTTGCTCTTCCCTCTATAATAGGTACTGTGGTCTATGATATTGTGATGGAACATAATTCCAAGTGGCCTTCTTTTGTTTGTTTCTGATGATCATATTTTGTACCGACCTCGTTTGGGGTCCTTTGTTACCTTCTTTTATAATTGTACTGCATCTAATCACAATAAACCTTTTTTTGAAGATTAAAAAAAAAAATTAAAAAAAAAGAAAGAAACTGGAACTATATTACATATCTGGTGGCATTGTCCACTGATATCCGAGTTTTGGAAAAATGTATGTAAACAAAAGAGATCACAGGAACTGATGTTGAGTTGGACTCGGTCTTTTGTCTGCTTAATATCACCACACAACCCATACGCTGCTAAAAAAACTCTCTGGTTAGGCACCTGCTCAACACAGCAAAAATCCTAATACCCAGAGCTTGGAAATCCATATCTACCCCATCAACAAGAGATTGGCTGTCTAAAATTAATAGTTTCCATGCTATGGAAGAAACTATGGCACTTTCATATGACCGTCTAGACCAGTGTTTCTCAACTCCAGTCCTCAAGGCGCCCAAACAGGTCATGTTTTCAGACTTTCCGTGATTTTGCACAGGTGATTTGATCAGTTTCACTGCCTTAGTAGTTACAACAGCTGCTTAATCGTATGGAAATACTGAAAACATGACCTGTTGGGGTACCTTGAGGACTGGAGTTGAGAAACACTGGTCTACACTACTATCATAAAGTTTGGAATACTTGGGTTATATTCAGATAACTATAAGCTCATAATGGGCACATAAAGAACAACTGTTACTTCTGAGGTCACACACTCTGTCCTCAACCACCATTATTATTAAGCCTTAATAGAAGGTCTGGACTGAACAGTTGAGCCCGTCCATAAAGTTATATTATGATAAAACTTGATAATACAATACTCCACAAACTTCCTTATGTTTCTGTTATTACTAAATCCTTTATAGACCATGCCGATATTATTATTCCCCAACCCTCCTTTTTCAAATAATTGTAATTATTTTATGTTATAACCCCCAAACACCCCCCCCCACCCCCATTCATTTACCCTTCTCTTATGGCTTTACTATATCCAGAATGATGTTGTAAAATTCAAAGACGATTTTTGTTATGATAATTCACATTTACTACTATAGGTTTTTATAGGAAACCTATATTGTTCCTGTGTTATATACTATACAAATATTGTGTATACTTTGTACTATCTCAAAACTTCTTAATAAAATGTATAATGTTAAAAAAAAAAAAAAAGTAAATAAGGTGAAGCTCAGTTTACTTCCATCATCCAATCACATGCAAGTGTGTGCATAATTTGGTATTCTTTGCAAAGAGGAATTTTCAACACATTCACTAAGCTAAGCGAAAATCCCCATGTGAAGTGAACAGCCTTTTTGCCATTAGTAACAAACCGCTTGTAATTTTTTTTAATATTTTTTAATAAGTAACCAATTATACTCAGCATATACCCTGGCCATTCAAAAACAAAGCAACTCCGTGAATCTTGAAAACACACATTTTGTGGCTTGGCTGCATTGGTGCAAATAAAATCATTTCAATAAAATTTTGTATTTTGCTACTAATTAGTATCCTATCTCATATATAGTTTTCAATTCAATTGATAAGTTAATTTTGTCTAGGTGATCTCCAAACTTTTCATCTAAAAATATCTCCTTTTCCAACCAAGTCTCTTCACAGGACTATCTGTCTGTCATATATCTAACTACCACTAATCAAGTCAGATAGCTTCCTTGCTTTCTAATAGGGATGAGCTTCGAGTTCGAGTCAAACTCATGTTCGACTCGAACATTGCCTGTTCGCCCGTTCGCCGAACAGCAAACAATTTGGGGTGTTCGCGGCAAATTTGAAAAGCCGCAGAACACCCTGTAAAAGTCTATGGGAGAAATCTAAAGTGCTAATTTTAAAGGCATATATGCAAGTTATTGTCATAAAAAGTTTTTGGGGACCCGGGTCCTGCCCCAGGGGACATGTATCAATGCAAAAAAAAGTTTTAAAAACGAATGTTTTTTCGGGAGCAGTGATTTTAATAGTGCTTAAAGTGAAACAATAAAAGTGAAATATTCCTTTAAATTTCATACCTAGGGGGTGTGTATAGTATGCCTGTAAAGCAGCACTTGTTTGCCGTGCTTAGGACTGTCCCTGCACAAAGTGTAAATTCTGAAGGAAAACAAGTAATTTAAAAGCACTCGTGCCTATAATGAATTGTCGGCTCCCAGCTATACAGAGAAAAGTCATTGATAAAAAAAAAAAAAATGCGTGGGGGTCCCCCCAAATTCAATTACCAGGCGCTTCAGGTCTGGTATGGATATTAAGGGGAACCCTGTGTCAAATTAAAAAAAAATGACGTGGGGTTCCCCCCAAATATCCATACCAGACCTTTCAGGTCTGGTATGGATTTTAAATGGAACTCCATGCCAAATAAAAAAAATGGCGTGGAGTTCCCTTTAAAAATCCATACCAGACCCTTTATCCGAGCACGCAACCTGGCAGGCCGCAGGAAAAGAGGGGGGACAAGAGAGCGCCCCCCTCCTGAACCGTACCAGGCCACATGCCCTCAACAAGGGGAGGATGCTTTGGGGGGCTGTGACCCCTCAAAGCACCATGTCCCCATGTTGATGGGGTCAAGGGCCTCATCCCCACGACCCTTGTCTGGTGGTTGTGGGGGTCTGCGGGCGGGGGGCTTATCGGAATCTGGAAGACCCCTTTAACAAAGGGGACCCCCAGATCCCGGCCCCCCCTATGTGAATTGGTAAGGGGTACGTTGTACCCCTACCATTTCACAAAGAAAGTGTAAATAATTGTAAAAAAACACACAGACACCGTTGGGATAAGTCCTTTATTAAAAAAAAAAAAAAAAAGATTCCAGCGGTGGTAATCCACTCTCGGTATCCTGCGATGAGTGATCTCCTCTCCGGGGTCCAGTGATGGATGATCTGTTCTCTCCAGGTCCAGGCTCCAACGCTGATGTCCAGCGCAGCGAGGAACAGCAAGCATCCTGTCTCCACCGGAGACACCCCGGGAATGACGCGGCTTCAGCCAGTGACAGCTCTTATGTAGCTGAGGGCGGAGCCACCCGTCACGTGACCCCGTCCCCCTCTGACGCAAGGGAAAACCCAGGTTTCCACAGTGACGTGCGGGTGACTCCGCCCCCATCTGATGCAACGGAAACAGAGAGCTACATAAGAGCTGTCACTGGCTGAAGCCGCGTCATTCCCGGGGTGTCTCCAGTGGAGACAGGATGCTTGCTGTTCCTTGCTGCGCTGGACATCATCATTGGAGCCTGGACCTGGAGAGGAGAGATCATCCATCGCTGGACCCCGGAGAGGAGATCACCCATCGCAGGATACCGAGAGTGGATTACCACCGCTGGAATCTTTTTTTTTATTTTTTTTATTTTTAATAAAGGACTTATCCCAACATTGTCTGTGTGTTTTTTTACAAATTTTTACACTTTCTTTGTGAAATGGTAGGGGTCCAATGTACCCCTTACCAATTCACATGGGGGGGCGGGATCTTTAAAGGGGTCTTCCAGATTCCGATAAGTAGACCGCCACAACCACCGGGCAAGGGTTGTGGGGATGAGGCCCTTGTCCCCATCAACATGTGGACATTGTGCTTTGAGGGGTCACAGACCCCCAAAGCATCCTCCCCATGTTGAGGGCATGTGGCCTGGTACGGTTCAGGGGGGGTGCTCTCTTGCACCCCTCTTTTCCTGCGGCCTGCCAGGTTGCATGCTCGGATAAAGGGTCTGGTATAGATTTTTGGGGGGAACTCCACGCCATTTTCTTTAAATTTGGGGTGGAGTTCCCCTTAAAATCCATACCAGACCTGAAGGGTCTGGTATGGATATTTGGGGGGAACCCCACATAATTTTTTTTTACATTTGACGCAGGGTTCCCCTTAATATCCATACCAGACCTGAAGGGCCTGGTAATTGAATTTGGGGGTACCCCCACACATTTTTTTTTTATCTATGACTTTTCTCTGTATTGCCGGGAGCCGACAATTCATTATAGCCGCGAGTGCTTTTAAATTACTTTTTTTCCTTCAGAAATGACACTTTGTGCAGGGACAGTTCTAAGCAAGGAAAACAAGTGCTGCTTTACAGGCATACTATGCACACCCTCTAGGTACAAAATTTAAAGGAATATTTCACTTTTATTGTTTCACTTTAAGCATTTCACTTTAAGCATTAATAAAATCACTGCTCCCGAAAAAACGTCCATTTTTAAAAAACTTTTTTGCATTGATACATGTCTCCTGGGGCAGGACCTGGGTCCCCAAACACTTTTTATAACAATAACTTGCATATAAGCCTTTAAAATTAGCACTTTTGATTTTTCATGTTCGAGTCCCATAGACTTTAACTTTAATTTATTGCCTGTTCGTAAGTTCTGGTGCGAACCGAACTGGTGGGTGTTCGGCTCATCCCTACTTTCTAATCACTCTATTCCAGGGACCCCTCTTCTATGGGTCAGCTTGGAGGCAGCATAAATTGTCCCAGTTGTCATTGATACTTTATTATAGATCCTGTCATCCTAGAAACATATACATGTAGGTATCGCGTTTATAAAAGTACTCTTTGGGAAGCAGTTAATCTATCGGGCAATCTATCTTCTCCACACCTCCCATTGGCGACCATAGCTATATAATCCAGAATTTCCCCCAGGGTTCGTCAAAACCTAGACAATTTCAACGCTTGCTCATGTGTGTGGCAAAACTATGACTTTTCCTCCCCAAATGAGGTTTCATCTTTGGACACCCTGCAAAAAATTAGGTCACCTAGAACTCATCGCCCTTTCAAAGGCTCCATACTTTGCCCATAACCCCAAAGGGAAAGGTGTTTTCTCTGCTATAAATGTGTCCTTATTTGTGGGTCAACACTAAACACTTTTACCCTATGTGGAATACTGGGAGAGAGACATAAATAGGCAGTTAGACCCACTGGAATGCAGTCAAATCTGGCACACCATAGCCCACAGCCTTACAAACTTGGCCAACTATAAACTGTTAATGTGGTACACAGTATCCTAGTGGTTGACCAAATTTGTCTTTAGGGTCTTTCCTTCCTGCTTCCAGGGTTGCATGGACATGGGAACACTCCTGCGCATTTGAGTTTACAAAACTCTTATTATATCAATTAACACATATGATCTGGGGAAACTCATCCAAAAGAATCCATGAGAGGAGCCACCAAACCTAAAACCAGAAGGATGCCCTAGCTGCCAATTCAAACTTGAAATGTTTGTCTTCACGGTTTGTTTTGTAACCTGATAAATGATAAACTTTCTGTGATATTACATATCTATTTGGCAAAATTTCCAAAGGTCTGGACACCATGGACAATGCATTACATGCTTCCATATTTTGACGACACATTACTTACTATCTGATAAGCTGGGGAGCCTGTAATTAACATGTTGGCACCACCGTGGGCCTCTCCCTCTACCCATTTACCCGTTCCCTACCTTCCTGTTTTCCCCCTTCTTATTTCCTTCTTCTTCCCTTCTTTCCAACATCTTTTAATTCCTTGCTCTCCTACCCACCTTTCATTTCTCCCTTCTTCTATATCCTGATTCTTTAATACTCTCTATTTCCTTGGTTATCTATCTTTTTTTGGCCCAAAGTTTGTACTTATGTTCTTTTTGAGTAGACCAACAGGTCCATTATGCACAGGTTCACAGTCTTTAGGTGTATTTTTTTTTCTGGGTTCAGTATAATATTTTTGGGCTCCATTCACAGAACCAGATCGTTTCATATTAAGGTGTTTTCTCAAATACTTCATGCAATCCTGAAAAAGTCAATTCACTGCTGCTTAATGCGGTAAATGATAAATGCTCAGTAAATACCGCATACAACAGGAGTAAAAGTAAATTCACAAAAGAAAAAAAAAATGAATGTAGTAAATAAGTAGTGGTCCCGACCTGTGATATTTAAGGAACTGGCAGCTGCCGGCATTCTTAACAACCAGTAAACAATATGGTTGTTAAGGAGCGGGTGGCCGCCGCATCCTTAACAACCAATGAGTCATTAGCTGTCAGCGGATGTCGCAAATGTAATAAAAAAAATGCCAGTAAAAATTAAGAAATAAAATAGCGCATGGCCCTTTGTGTCTGGTATGGATTTTGAGGGGAACTCCCATGCCAAAATGTTTTAAAAAATGGCGTAGCCCCCCCCCCCCATAATCCATATCAAACCCTTATCCACTCATGCAGCCCGGCAGGTCAGGAAAAGGGGACGAGCGAGTGCCCCTCCTCCTGAACCATACCAGACCAATGCTCTAAACATGAGGGGTGCTTGGGGGCAGAGGGTATCTGCCCCCCAAAGCACTTGTTCCCCATATTGATGGGGACAAGACTTCTTCCCCACAACCCTGACCAGTGGTTGTGGAAGTCTGTGGGCGGGGGGCTTACAAGGAGGCACCTAGATACATAGTACCCCTACTCATTCACCCCAAAAAGTGGAGTGCAAAAAAAGATGGTAAGCAGTTTTTGACAAGTTCTTTTTTTTGGGGTGAATGAGTAGGGGTACTATCTACCCCATACCCATTCACATAGGGGCAGGATTGGGGGCCCCCATGTTAAGGAGGGCTTCCAGACTCCTATAAGCCATTCACCCACAGAACCCCAGAACAACAGGCAAGGGTTGTGGGGCAGAGCTCCCCCTGCCCCAAAGCATTGGTTGGGGGGACCCCACGCCTTTTTTTTAATTTCACAATGCCAGCATTTTTTTTACATTCACCTGTCAGCGGGGAAACTAAATGACTAAATGACAGCTAAATGCCACCCACTCCTTAACAAGAAGCTGGCTACTTCTTCACAGCCAGCTATTTACAGCCTTAAGGATGCCGGCTACCTCCAGCAGTAAATTACCACAGGCTTTCACTACTAAAATACTGCATGGGAATCAGAGGGGAACACAATGTGTTTAAGATATGCACCACTAGGAAAACGAATCTCTCAAACGGAATTGACGTCAACACAAGGGAAGACGTCAATGTCAAGGTGGAGATATTATCAAATGCAAGATTTCTTCCAAAAACTTGAACCGCAATTAAGAACTCTAAATTCGTTAAATACGTTTGAAAAAATGTGCATGGAAATGTCAAAACCGAACCATCTATCTCAAATGTATGGGTTGATACTCAGCGGGGAAAAAGTTGCAAACCCATATTTTATTAAGGAATGGGAAAAAGAATTAAATTACACATTTACTACAGCGCAAATAAAAAACGTATGGAAGGTAACTCACTCATCGTCAATAAGTTCATCTATCCAGGAGATGCAATATAAATTTCTGACTAGATGGTACCGGACCCCCGTACGCATGGCACAAATATATTCAGCCGTAAGTAACGAATGTTGGAGGGGATGTAATGAGAAAGGCCCCTTCCTCCATATATGGTGGAGCTGCCCAAAGATTAGAGTTTTCTGGGAAGAAATGGCTCCATGGATAGAAAAGATGACAGGGAAACCTGCGGAATTAACACCATTGAACTTTTTATTCCATGGGTCCATGGGGTCTATAAAACCATATAAAAATAGTATCATACCACACTTACTAAATGCGGCCAAGAAGCTTATACCCAGATATTGGAAACAAATTACATGCCCTACCTTAGCAGAATGGAGAGGAGGAGTAGATAGGATAATGGAAGCAGAAAGATGGATTCATGAAACTAGAAACCAACAGGAGAAATTCAAAAAAATATGGGTAGAATGGGAAAATAATGTTTAAAGAAGGAAAGAGAGGGAAGAGGTAAGAGGTAATATAGAGAAAATGTAACTCTGCTTAAAGCCTAAAAGGAATATCTTGTTTGAATTAGGAGAAAATAAGAGGGAGGGATGAATAATGGACTGCAACTTTTTAAAGAATGTATAGATAGATGATGGAGGGAGGGGTCTCTCCCTGTTTGACCTTTTTTTTTGTCACTAATGAAATAAGGAATGTAGATGAACACATTAGTAGAAGGGGACAACAAATCCCCCTTATATAACACATTTTATTTATCACGACCCCCCCCCACCCCTTATCCTCCCTTTTGGGAGGATAGTAAGAGGAGGGAAGGGCATAAAAAGGGAAGGGGTAAGGGAAAAGGAGGGAAATAAAGGGGGGTACGTATAGAGAACACAATAAACACATAAAAGAAATATAGGGAATTTTTCCCGAAGGAGAAAAGATAATATCTCTCCTACACTTTTTCACGATTTTGTAATTAAAATGATTGAAAGAGAAAGTAAAGGAAATGGAAAGAGGGAAGGGAAAGGAAGGGAAAAGGAAAGAAAAAAAAAAAGAGGAAAGAAATGGAGGGGTTTCATTTTTTATTTTATTTTTATTACAGGGAGACCCGCCTCTCAAAATCAATTATATATGCTTAATGTTTGTTATGATCGTGTATATGTCTGTTTTTTTGTTATTGTAAATGTTATGGTAAAGAAAATAAAGATTAATTAATATTAAAAAAAAATACTGCATGACTTCATAAAATAACTCATGCAATATTTTTGTAAAATTTTTAGTAAATGATAGAAAAAAATGTAAAAAACACTGTGAAGTATCCTACCACATACTAGGATGCAGTAAGCTACCGCTTTGTGAATGAAACCCTTTTGTCTGTATTCTATATATACCTCTGTAGCCTGTTATGCTCATTTTGGAAAGACATGTAACCTATGTATTGAATGCCTTGTTTAATTTTGTAAAACTCAAGACAAATCTTTTGCAACAAAAATAATTCAAATACATATGTGAAATTGAACGGAGTTAAACAGAGCAAAAGATGGAAATCATAGATATGAAAATGATATTCTTCTTTTCTAAAGAACCATCCATGTTTGCTTAGCTTGTTCACATTGACTTTTAAGATATCATATATATACCCTACTTAACTAAATTATTGCTCAACAACATCAAAGAGAAGAGAAGCTTTTTCCTGGTATAAAAGTTGCATTAGTGTTGTTTTAGAGGCTGTTAACTTTGCTAAGTGTATGTTCAATACTTTTCTTCTAGCACGCGATTAGTTGATTGTGATTGCACAGCTTCACCTTATTTACTAACTGTGCATATGGTATACATACAGTATCCAGTGGAATGGGAACTGTCTCGCTCCCGAAACAACATTGAGTTGGGCTGATAGATGTTCAGCCATTTACAAAAAGCACTTTATTCTACAGTATGCTAGGAGTTCCCGCTGTCAAAATAAAATAGCATAGTGGGAAGGATTTCTTTATCCACCTCAAACGTGTGGTCAGTAGGGATGAGCCGAACACCCCCCCGGTTCGGTTCGCACCAGAACCTTCGAATGGACCGAAAGTTTGCACGAACGTTAGAACCCTATTAAATACAATGGACGCGAACGTTCGAAATCTAAAGTGCTAATTATAATGACTAATATGCATGTTATTGTCCTAAAAAGGGTTTGGGGACCCGGGTTCTGCCCCAGGGGACATGTATCAATGCAAAACAAAGTTTTAAAAACAGCCGTTTTTCGGGAGCAGTTATTTTAATGATGCATAAAGTGAAAAAAAAAAGTGAAATATTACTTTAAATATCATACCTGAGGGGTGTCTAAAGTATGCCTGTGAAGTGGCATGTGTTTCCCGTGTTTAGAACTGTCCCTGCACAAAATGGCATTTCTAAAGGAAAAAAAGCCATTTAAAACTGCTTGCGGCTTTAATGTCATGTCTGGTCCCGGTAATATGGATGAAAACCTTTGAGAAAAATGGCATGGCTACCCCACCAGCCCCCCCCCCCCTACCCCAGCCCATTACCAGCCCCTTTGGGTCTTGTATGCATATTAAGCGGAACCCCGCACACAAAATAAAAAAGGCCCTATATACTCTGAACAGCATTATACAGTCGGTGCAAACAAGACAGGGACTGTAGGTTTGTTCTTAAGTAGAATCTGTTTGTAATTTTGAACACGTACATTGTTTAAATGTAGTTCCAGCCCAAAAATCTATTTTTAAGCTTTTTGGAAAACATAGGGAAGGGTTATCACCCCTGTAACATTTGTTTTGCTGTCTGTGCCCCTTGTTCAGAACATTTCACCTCACTTTCCGTCCCAATAACAAAAGTTTTTGAAAAGTGGGGTTTTTATTGAAACAAGGATTGGTGATAAAGCATCAGTAGAGAGGAGACACCTTTTTCCCATATTAACTGTTACAGGAGAGAATTTCCCTTCCTTGGGGTAGATTTCCTCTCACTTCCTGTTGTCTCCTTCCGTTTGCAAGTAGGAGTCGTTTGTAAGTTGGATGTTTGAAAGTAGGTACCTGCCGTATATACTCTGCTGAAATTTGCCCCTTACATGTTGGTGTTGCCACAACACTGTGAGCCCTCACAGTTATTCTTGGTGGGCGCTGGAACGCCCTGCTGTGAACTATTATATCAGGAATTGTATTTACATGCCATTGTTGAACAGTGATAGGAAAAATTTGGCCTTTGGTGGTGGTGCTGGTGCCACAACACTGTAAGCCCTCACAGTTACTCTTGGTGGGCACATGAATGGGCCCTGCTGTGAATTATTAGATCAATAATTGTAATTGCATGGCCCTGTTGAACAGGGGCTGAAAAATTGGGCCTTTGGTGGTGGTGGTGGTGGTGGTGGTGTTGTCACAACACTGTAAGCCCTCACAGTTACTCTTGGTGGGCGCATGAATGGGCCCTGCTCTGAATTATTAGATCAAGAATTGTAATTACATGCCCCTGTTAAACAGGGGCAGAAAAATTGGGCCTTAGGCACTGGTGCCACAACACTGCAACCCCTCACAGATACTGAACTTGGAGCACAGCAATGAGCCCTGTTGCAAAGTAGTGCATCAAAAATTCTAATTACACGCCCCTGTTAACCACTTAAGCCCCGGACCATTTGGTAGCTAAAGGACCAAAGGTGATTTCAGAATTTTGCACTGCGCTGCTTTAACTGTAAATTGTGCGGACATGCAATGTTGTACCAAAACGAAATTTGCGTCCTTTTCTTCCCACAAATAGAGCTTTCTTTTAATGGTATTTGATTGCCTCTGCGATTTTTATTTTTTGCGATATAAACGGAAAAAGACCGAAAATTTTGAAAAAAAATGATATTTTCTACTTTTTGTTATAAGAAAAATCGAATAAACTCAATTTTAGTCATACATTTAGGCCAAAATGTATTCAGCCACATGTCTTTAGTAAAAAAAAATGTCAATAAGCGTATATTTATTGGTTTGCGCAAAAGTTATAGCGTTTACAAACTAGGGTACATTTTCTGGAATTTACACAGCTTTAAATTTATGACTGCCTATCTCATTTCTTGAGGTGCTAAAATGGCAGGGCAGTACAAAACCCCCCCAAATGACCCCATTTTGGAAAGTAGACACCCCAAGGAAATTGCTGAGAGGCATGTTGAGCCCATTGAATATTTTTTTTTGTCCCAAGTGATTGAATAATGACAAAAAAAAAATTACAAAAAGTTGTCACTAAATGATATATTGCTCACACATGCCATGGTTATATGTGGAATTGCACCCCAAAATACATTCTGCTGCTTCTCCTGAGTACGGGGATACCACATGTGTGGGACTTTTTAGGAGCCTAGCCACGTACGGGACCCCGGAAATCAAGCACCGCCTTCAGGATTTCTAAGGGCGCAAATTTTTGATTTCACTCCTCACTACCTATCACAGTTTTGAAGGCCATAAAATGCCAAAATAGCACAAAACCCCCCCAAATGACCCCATTTTAGAAAGTAGACACCCCAAGGAAATTGCTGAGAGGCATGTTGAGCCCATTGAATATTTTTTTTTGTCCCAAGTGATTGAATAATGACAAAAAAAAATAAAAAATTACAAAAAGTTGTCACTAAATGATATATTGCTCACACATGCCATGGTTATATGTGGAATTGCACCACCTTCAGGCTTTCTAAGGGTGTAAATTTTTGATTTCACTTCTCACTGCCTATCACAGTTTCAGACGCCATGGAATGCCCAGATGGCACAAAACCCCCCCAAATGACCCCATTTTGGAAAGTAGACACCCCAAGCTGTTTGCTGAGAGGCATGGTGAGTATTTTACAGCTCTCATTTGTTTTTGAAAATGAAGAAAGAAAAAAATATTTTTTATTTTTTCAATTTTCAAAACTTTGTGACAAAAAGCGAGATCTGCAAAATACTCACAATACCTCTCAGCAAATAGCTTGGGGTGTCTACTTTCCAAAATGGGGTCATTTGGGGGGGTTTTGTGCCATCTGGGCATTCCATGGCGTCTGAAACTGTGATAGGCAGTGAGAAGTGAAATCAAAAATTTACACCCTTAGAAAGCCTGAAGGCGGTGCTTGGTTTTTGAGGTCCCGTACGCGGCTAGGCTCCCAAAAAGACTCACACATGTGGTATCCCCGTACTCAGGAGAAGCAACAGAATGTATTTTGGGGTGTAATTCCACACATGCCCATGGCATGTTTGAGCAATATATCATTTAGTGACAACTTTGTGCAAAAAAAAAAAAAAATATTTTTTCCGCAATTTGTGTCAACATATAAAATATTCCATGGACTCGACATGCCTCTCAGTATATAGCTTGGGGTGTCTACTTTCCAAAATGGGGTCATTTGGGGCGGTTTTGAACTGTTCTGGCATTTTATACACAACATTAGGAACCTTACATCCACTCTTCTAACCACTTGAAGACAAAGCCCTTTTTGACACTTTTTGTTTACATGAAAACATATTTTCTTTTGCAAGAAAATTATGTTGAACCCCCAAACATTATATATTTTTTAAAGCAAAGGCCATACAGAATAAAATGGTGGGTGTTGCATTTTTTTTTCTACACAGTATTTGCGCAGCGATTTTTCAAACGCATTTTTTGGGGAAAAAATACACTTTTTTTTAATTTTAATGCACTAAAACACACTATATTGCCCAAATGTTTGATGAAATAAAAAAGATGATCTTAGGCCGAGTACATAGATACCAAACACGACATGCTTTAAAATTTTGCACAAACGCGCATTGGCGACAAACTACATAATTTTTAAAAGCCTTTAAAAGCCTTTACAGGTTACCCTGTTAGATTTACAGAGGAGGTCTACTGCTAAAATTACTGCCCTCGATCTGACCTTCGCGGTGATACCTCACATGCATGGTGCAATTGCTGTTTACATATGACGCCAGACCGACGCTTGCGTTCGCCATTGGGCAAGAGCAGGGCAGGACAGGGGTGCTTTTTTTTTATTATTTAATTTTGCTTTTTTATTTTATTTTTAAATTGTTCCTTCCATATTTATTTATTTTTTATCATTTTTATTGTTTTCTCAGGGAATGTAAATATCCCCTATGATAGCAATAGGTAGTGACAGGTACTCTTTTTTTGAAAAAACTGGGGTCTAGACCCTAGATCTTTCCTCTGCCCTCAAAGCATCTGACCACACCAAGATCGTGTGATAAAATGCTTTCCCAATCTCCCAATGGCGCTTTTTATATCCGGGGGGGGACATTCCCTCCCACTGCTTGTAAAAGCAGTCCAGAGGCTAATTAGCCACTAGGATTGCTTTTACATGAAAGCCGGCCGCTGGCTGAAAAGAATGATACCAAGATGATACCTAAACCCGCAGGCATCAATCTGGTATAACCATTCAAAGTCCAGCAACATACCAGTATGTTGCTGGTCCTTGTTGGACATGTATTGTAATCTTTTTTTTTCATGCAGCCAGTTGGCTGAATGAAAAAAGAGATTGATCGGGTGGGTATGCCCACCATTAGAATACTGCCCTTCATCCACCCACTTCTAATGATGGGCATACATGCACCATTTATATATGCCGAAGCATGGGGGCATCCTCCCGCAAAAAAGTTATGCCGCACACACATGGTCGGACTTTTCCACGGGCAAGCCTCCGTCGGAATTTCGACTGTATGTACCCGGCATTAGGAGCAAAATCGCTCCTCCGCCCCTGCTGCCCCAATGCTTCGGCATATTTGCTTTTTTTTTTTTAACTGTGGTGGTGAAATCACCTCCTACAGCACTGGAGTCGCAGGGATCAGGCCTGTCTCTGCGAACGCTGCAGTTATGTGTGTTGTGTTTTGCAAGTGACAGTGATCGATCGATACTGCACTTGGGTGGCCTGGGCTGGACGGAGGGGCAAAACGCAGGTGCTAGCAGGTATCTGGGCTGATCCCGCTAACACTGCGTTTTTGGGAACCCTAAACTGCTGGGGACGCTAGTATAGATCTGATCAGATCAGATATTGATCTGTTCAGATACTATACCACTAAGGAGGGTGTATGCTTCACGCGTGGGTGTTAGCGTTACTGGCACTAACCTGACGCTGCCTGGGGTGTGACGCAGACCCTCTCTGACGCTAAAACCTAATTGATATCACCCGCCGGGCGATCAGGGGGTTAAACCTTTATTAGGTTATATACGGCGGGTGCCCTGACACTATAAAAAGCAAACTAACTAACCAGCGTCACCCGTAACACTTATATGATGATCACTGGTGAAAGGGTTAACTAAGGGCAATTAGGGGGTTAAAACCTTTATTAGATAATATATGGGGGTACCTGACGCTATAAAAACCTGCGGCGAACCTAAAAAAAATTACTGGCTACCGATCTGCATCACCGACGCTAAGACAGCGATCAGAAAAATTATCGCTTAGCGACAGTGGTGATAGGGGGTGAAAGGGTTACCTGGGGGGCGATCAAGGGGGTTAAACCTTTATTAGATAATTTATGGGGGTACCTGACGCTATAAAAACCTGCGGCGAACCTAAAATAAAATAACTGGCTACCGATCTGCATCACCGACAATAACACAGCGATCAGAAAAATGATCGCTTAGCGACAGTGGTGATAGGGGGTGAAAGGGTTACCTGGGGGGCGATCAAGGGGGTTAAACCTTTATTATGTAATATATTGGGGTACCTGACGCTATAAAAACCTGCGGCGAACCTAAAAAAAATAACTGGCTACCGATCTGCATCACCGACAATAAGACAGCGATCAGAAAAACGATCGCTTAGCGACAGTGGTGATAGGGGGTGAAAGGGTTACCTGGGGGCGATCAAGGGGGTTAAACCTTTATTAGATAATTTATGGGGGTACCTGACGCTATAAAAACCTGCGGCGAACCTAAAAAAAATTACTGGCTACTGATCTGCATCACCGACGCTAAGACAGCGATCAGAAAAATGATCGCTTAGCAACAGTGGTGATAGGGGTGAAAGGGTTACCTGGGGGGCGATCAAGGGGGTTAAACCTTTATTAGATAATTTATGGGGGTACCTGGCGCTATAAAAACCTGCGGCGAACCTAAAAAAAAAATACTGGCTACCGATCTGCTTTACCGACGCTAAGACAGCGATCAGAAAAATGATCGATTAGCGACAGTGGTGATAGGGGGTGAAAGGGTTACCTGGGGGGCAATCAAGGGGGTTAAGCCTTTATTAGATAATTTATGGGGGTATCTGACGCTATAAAAACCTGCGGGGAACCTAAAAAAAATGATGATCAAGGGGTTAAACCTTTATTAGGGGGGGTTAGGGGGCTACACTGGACCTAAAACTAAACTATAGTGACACTTTTACAGTCACAAATGTCACTGATTGCAGTGATCAGTAAATAAATGGTCACTGCAATCAGTGACACTGTGACTGGGGGCTGGGGGGTGATCTGGGGGGGCCTGGGGGGGGGGGCATTTATGTGCCTATGTGTGCTGGTGTTAGTGTAGTGTTTGTGCACTAACCTTGATGTCTTCTCTTGTACGGCGCTCAGTATATGTGAGCGCCGCACAAGAGATGACATCACTTCCTCCTGCTTCCTCTGCCTGTGTTTACATTACACAGACAGAGGGGGCATTTCCATTCGCCGAGAGCGATCGCGGGGGGGTGGCCGGAATCGAATGGCCGTCCCCCCATCTCGGAACGCTCCCAGACAAATTCCGACCGCTCACTGTACAGAAGGGGGGTCCGATTGGACCCCCCAACTGTACAAAGGCAATCACGTACACTGTACGTGATTGTGCCTGTCGGTGCCATTGTGCCGACGTATATGTACAGTGAGCGGTCGTTAAGTGGTTAAACAGGGGCAGAAAAATTGGGCCTAGGCACTGGTGCCACAACACTGCAACCCCTCACAGATACTGAACTTGGAGCACAGCAATGAGCCCTGTTGCAAAGTATTGCATCAAAAATTTTAATTACACGCCCCTGTTAAACAGGGGCAGAAAAATTGGGCCTTAGGCACTGGTGCCACAACACTGCAACCCCTCACAGATACTGAGCTTGGAGCACAGCAATGAGCCCTGTTGCAAAGTATTGCATCAAAAATTGTAAACACACACCCCTGTTAAACAGGGGCAGAAAAATTGGGCCTTAGGCACTGGTGCTGGTGCCACGACACTGCAACCTCTCCCAGATACTCTAGTTGGAGTGAAGGAATGAGCCCTGCTGCAAAGCATTGCATCAAAAATTGTAATTACATGCCCCTGTTAAACCTGGGCCTTTGGTGGTGGTGCTGGTGCCACAACACTGTAAGCCCTCACAGTTACTCTTGGTGGGAGCATGAATGGGCCCTGCTCTGAATTATTAGATCAAGAATTGTAATTACATGCCCCTGTTAAACAGGGGCAGAAAAATTGGGCCTTAGGCACTGGTGCCACAACACTGCAACCCCCCCCCCCCCTCACAGATACTGTACTTGGAGCACAGCAATGAGCCCTTTTGCAAAGTAGTGCATCAAAAATTGTAATTACACGCCCCTGTTAAACAGGGGCAGAAAAATTGGGCCTTAGGCACTGGTGCCACAACACTGCAGCCCCTCACAGATACTGTACTTTGAGCACAGCAATGAGCCCTGTTGCAAAGTAGTGCATCAAAAATTGTAATTACACGCCCCTGTTAAACAGGGGCAGAAAAATTGGGCCTTAGGCACTGGTGCCACAACACTGCAACCCCTCACAGATACTGAGCTTGGAGCCCAGCAATGAGCCCTGTTGCAAAGTATTGCATCAAAAATTCTAATTACACGCCCCTGTTAAACAGGGGCAGACAAATTGGGCCTTAGGCACTGGTGCTGGTGCCACGACACTGCAACCTCTCCCAGATACTCTAGTTGGAGTGCAGGAATGAGCCCTGCTGCAAAGCATTGCATCAAAAATTGTAATTGCATGCCCCTGTTAAACAGGGGCTAAAAAATTGGGCCTTAGCCACTGGTGGCGGCACCCAGAAACAAAAAAGTTCTTCCAAGCTATCATCAAGAATCGGATCATTGAGGAGGAGGAGGAGGATAGTCAGTCAACATAACAGGACAGTCACTCAGCATCAGCATCAGTCTTGAAGGGATGTGACATTTGAAAATAAATTATTCTGTTTTATCAGCTTCAGGTGCTTGGTAGCTGGTGGTGATCCAAGACTGGTTCATCTTTATGAAGGTCAGTCGATCAACCGAGTCGGTGGACAGGCGCACCCTGTGATCCATGACAAAGCCTCCAGCAGCACTGAATGTGCGTTCCGAAAGAACGCTGGATGCAGGACAGGCCAGTAGCTCAATTGCATACTGTGCAAGCTCTGGCCAGTGATCCATCCTCAAGACCCAGTAAGCCAGAGGATTTTCGGTGGGAAAGGTGTCCAAGTCTGACCTTGCCCCTAGGTATTCCTGCACCATGTATATCAGACGCTGGCGATGGTTGCTGGAACCGATCATAGCTTGGGGCTGCGGACTAAAAAATTGTCTGAACGCATCGGTCAGACGGCCACCTTCCCCACCGCTCCTTCTTTGACTGACCGAAGCCTCAGCAACTTGTTGTCCAGGACCAGGAGTTTGTAACCTCCCAGTCTCTGGGAACACGTTGCACAGACCGTTCTGCAAGGCCTCCCAGAGATGTCTCATCCTCTGCTCCCTCTGCGACAGGCAAGATAAGGTCCGCAACCTTACCCTTTTACCGTGGATCAAGGAGAGTGGCCAGCCAGTAATGGTCCCTCTCCTTGATCCGAAGAATACGAGGATCCTTCCGCAGACTTTGCAGGATCAGGGAGGCCATGCAGCGTAGGTTAGCTGAGGCATTCGGTCTGGAGTCCTCTGGGTCACTAAGGACGACATGATCCGCAGCCACCTCCTCCCATCCACGTACAAGTCCACGGGTTTGTTGGGACTGTAAATCATCCCTAAAAGACTGTTTCTGTTGATGCTGAGTGCCATGCTCCACCTCCATGCTGACACAATCCTCCTCCTCCTCCTCTTCCTGTGTGATGGGTGGGACAGAAGGAACACTGTCTGGGTAAAGGGGGCCTTGAGAGGCAAGGAAGTCCTCCTCTTCTTGCCTCTGTTCTGCCTCAAGTGCCCTGTCCATTATTCCACGCAGCGTATACTCCAACAGATGGACAAGAGGTACAGTGTCACTGATGCATGCACTGTCACTGCTCACATCCTCGTGGCCTCCTCAAATGGTGCCAGGACAGTGCATGCATCCCTAATCATGCCCCACTGGCGTGGTGAAAAAAAAACGAGCTCCCCTGACCCTGTCCTGGTGCCGTAGTCGCACAGGTACTCATTGATGGCCCTCTGCTGCGTGTGCAGCCACTGCAGCATGGCCAACGTTGAGTTCCACCTGGCGGGCATGTCACATATAAGGCGGTTCTTGGGCAGGTTCAACTCCTTTTGCAGCTCAGCCAGCCGAGCACTGGTATTATATGATCTGCGGAAATGCACACAGACTTTCCTGGCCTGCCTCAGGACATCCTGTAAGCCCGGGTACCTGCCCAAGAACCGCTGCACCACCAGGTTAAGGACGTGAGCCACACAGGGCAAATGGGTCAGTTGTCCCTGTCGGAGGGCGGAGAGGAGGTTGGTGCCATTGTCGCAAACCACCATTTCTGGCTTAAGCTGGCATGGCGTCAACCACCTCTCGGCCTGCCCCTGCAGAGCAGACAGAACCTCTGCCCCAGTGTGGCTCCTGTCCCCCAAACACACCAGCGTAAGCACGGCATGGCATCTTTTTGCCTGCGTACTTGCGTAGCCCCCTTGAACGCCTACGGAGCACCGCTGGTTCCGAGGACAAAGCACAGGAAGAGGCCATGGAGGAAGAAGAAGAGGAGGGGGTGAAGGAGAGAGGTGTGTCACAACCAGTAGTAGCATTTTGGAGGCGTGGCGGAGGTACAACCTCCAACACTACTGCACCTTGTCCTGCATCCTTCCCAGCTGCCAAAAGAGTGACCCAATGGGCCGTGAAAGAAAGGTAACGTCCCTGTCCATGCCTGCCGGACCATGAGTCAGCGGTAATATGCACCTTACCGCTGACCGCTCTGTCCAGCGAGGCATGGACATTGCCTTCCACATGACGGTAGAGAGCCGGAATCGCCTTCCGTGAGAAAAAGTGGCGTTTGGGAACCTGCCACTGAGGAACCGCACATTGCACAAACTCACGGAAGGGGACCGAGTCTACTAACTGAAAAGGCAGCAGTTGAATTGCTAGCAATTTAGCCAAGCTAGCATTGAACCGCTGGGCATGTGGATGGCTGGGAGTGAACTTCTTTCGACGGTCCAGCAGCTGGGGCAGGGAAATTTGCCTGCTAGAATCGGACGTCTGTGTACTGCTAGCAGAGTGCCCGCAAGTACTTGGCTGTGACACACCTAATTCTACACCTTCATTCCTCTCAGTGCAGGTTTCAGAGAGAACTGAAGGTACAGTGGGGTTGGAGATCCCAGCTGATGAGGAGCAAGGAGAGGTCCGCTTTGTTCTTTGGTGTGGGTCTTTAAGATACGCTTGCAAACGAGCTGCATGGCAGGTCAACATATGTCTGGTCAAGCATGTGGTGCCCAAGCGGCTGATGTTTTGGCCACGCGAGATACGCTTCAGACATATGTTGCAAACAGCAGCGGTGCGATCTGATGCACTCGACTCAAAAAAGGCCCACACCAAAGAACTTTTCGAATAACGGGCAGAGGCAGCGCCCTGCACAGGCGGAGCTCTGCGGTGTGATTCAGTCGGTGTGCTGCCCTTACGCTGGCCCCCCGAGGGCATCCTGCCTCGTTGGAGATGTGCCTCCTCCTCATCCTCATCCTCCTCCTCTCTCCTATCAGGCACCCACGTGGAGTCAGTGACCTCATCATCCCCTCCCTCCTCATCACTGGAGCCAATCTGGCAGTATGCTGCAGCTGCTGGAACATGACTGCCAGATTGCTGTCCTTCTTGAGCATCCCCTCTCTCTGCTCTCACGCTACTGCCTTCCTCTAGCTGGGTATCATCATCAGACCCTTCAAAACGCTGGGCATCCTCCTGGAGCATGTACCCAACACTGTGCTCAAACAGTTCGGGGGACTCCTCAGGAGGACATGGTGGGTCTAGGGAATGAGTGACTGATGATGACATTGATACGAGGGAAGAGGACGCTTTGGCAGCTGCTTTGCCAGTACCCTGAGCCTGGGTGAGAGAGGATGAGGATGAGGATGGCTTGGTCATCCACTCTACCAAGTCTTCGGCATGATGCGGCTCAACACGTCCAGCTGCCAAAAATAAGGACAAGCGTGTCCCATGGCCACGTGCTGATGACGATGCACCCCGTCCACGACCAGCGCTGTTGTCTCTAGACACAGAGCCTGCTTGCCCTCTTTTATTGGCTCCACAACAGGAAAACACAGCAATAGGGGCTTGCTTCAGGTGTATATTTTGCAGGAAGCACACTATGCCCGCTGTAAGTGCTGCAGATGCCTGTTAGTGTAACACAAAAGAAAAAAAACACAAGAAATAAGGGCTAGCTTCAGGTGTATAATGTGCAGGAGGCACACTACGCCCACTGTAAGTGCTGCAGATGCCTGCCTGTGTTACACAACAGGAAAACACAGCAATAAGGGCTAGCTTCAGGTGTATATTTTGCAGGAAGCACACTATGCCCGCTGTAAGTGCTGCAGATGCCTGTTAGTGTAACACAAAAGAAAAAAACCATGAGCAATAAGGGCTAGCTTCAGGTGTATAATGTGCAGGAGGCTTAGCAAAAATGACACTGACACTGTCCCCTGCCTATCCTTCTCTCTCCCTGCACACAAGGTTTAGCAAAGAACATCACTGACACTGTCCCTGCCTATCCTTCTCTCTCCCTGCACACAAGGTTTAGCAAAGAATATCACTGACACTGTCCCTGCCTATCCTTCTCTCTCCCTGCACACAAGTTAAATGAACAAATAGCACTGACACTGTCCCTGCCTATCCTTCTCTCTCCCTGAACCGGAACACACTACACAAGGCCGCTGCGCTGGCGGCCTTTTATAGTGTGGGGTGTGTACTAAATCCCCCTGAGCTATAATTGGCCACAGGCATCCTGCCTGTGGCCAATTATAGCTTTCCTCGCTGCCGGCGCTGTGATTGGCCAAGCATGCGGGGTCACAGTGCATGCTTGGCCAATCACAGCGCCTGGATTGCACTGCGATGGCGTAGTGCATTGTGGGCCGTTCGCGTCACTCGAATTTGGCGCGAACGGCCCAAATCGTTCGATCTTCGTCGAACGATCGAACAGCCAATGTTCAAGTCGAACATATGTTCGACTCGAACACCGAGTTCATCCCTAGTGGTCAGCTGGCTGCTCAAAAAGAAATAATCCATCTATGGCCAGCTTAAGAGAGCTTTAGTGAAGTTGTGCTAGTCTGATCTCCCTGGCCTCCTAACTGAAACTATCCTAGAAATCCCCACCAAGCAACTTATCAAATTTTAGCAGCAGCCCCCTCTGATTTTTACATCCTTTGAACAGAAATCTTATTTGGTGCCAGCTGCACCTGTGTAGCAAACCCTCATATAATTGAATTGAATGAGTTTGAGTTTTTTCAGCCACAAAATGCAGCCCATTCAAGTTCATTGGAGCCCTACGGTATGAGAAATAAGACTTCATGGGTTGAGGGGACTAGAGAGCTAGCAAGGAGAATTCAATGTGATCTCATCAAATTCACAAAGGTCACCCACCTACATTTCCCATTATTTAAATTACCTTATGAAACCAAAGAAAACATTTACAACTTAAATATAAAACACTACCTATTATTAGAGATGAGCCCGATGTTCGCCCAGTCGCCGAATATGAACATTATGGGGCATTTGCGGGAAATTTGAGCGCCTGCATAACGCGCCATAATGAACGGCGAGACCGTCAATGCACTGTGAGATGGCAGTGCATTGACGTCTGCTGATTGGTCAAAGCATGCTTTGGCCAATCAAAGCACACTCTGCTGTGAGAGCCATGATTGGCCAAAGTCAGGGTGACTGTTGAGGGCATGTGGTCTGGTACGGTTCAGGAGGGGGGCCTGCCAGGTTGTGTGCTTGGATAAGGGTCTGGTATGAATTTTGGGGGGACCCCACTGCATTTTTTTTATTTTGGCTCGGGTTCCCCTTAAAATCCATACCAAACCTGAAGGGCCTGGTATGGATTTTGGGGGGGGACCCCTACGCCATTTTTTTTACATTTTGCCATTTTTTTCCAATGATTTTTATCTATATTGCCGGGATCCGACAATTCATTACAGCCGCGAGCAGTTTTAAATTATTTTTTTTCCTTTAGAAATGTCATTTTGCTGTGGTACTGTTCTAAACACAGGAAAGATGCGCTGCTTTACAGGCATACTAAGGACACCCCCATGCATGATATTTAAAGGAATATTACATTTTTATTGTTTCAGTTTAACCATTATTAAAATCACTGCTCCTGAAAAATCGACTGTTTTTAAAACTTTTTTTTGTATTGATACATGTCCCCTGGGGCAGGACCCGGGTCCCCAAACACTTTTTATGACAAAAACTTGTATATAAGCCTTTAAAATTAGCAATTTAGATTTTTCATGATCGTATTCCATAGTCTGTTCGCACAAATTATTTGCCTGTTCGCAACTTCTGGTACAAACCGAACCTGGGGTGTTCGGCTTATCCTTACCTATTATTATATGTATTTCAATATGTTGTATAAAAATTTATATACACATTATATACATATACTGTACATTTCCTAAAACTCTCTTTTGATATTCTATAGATTTGTGCTCCTATTTAAATCTTCTAGTTATCTAACTGTAGTTCTCTGGTATTTTGGAACCACTAGAAGAAACCCTCCAGCAGATTAATAATGATAATTTCTGCTGATATGTAAATTAATTTACTATTGAATATAATACAAAAAGCTATAAATCTGATAAATGTTTCTTACCCTGCTGTGTTTTCCACAGGGCAAAGTGAATATACTATCCTGTGCACATAACTAAATCAAAACAGTGTTAGATTTATAATTTACTTTTAGAATACATTGAGATTCTTTGTCAGTCTTGCAAGTACATTGTCATTTATATTTACCAATTATTAAGATAGAAACCTAAAGATGGTGCATTTGCAATGCTATACCAAGGTATTATCTGTTTTAGGCCTTGGTGCTGCTCTCTTCTTTCTAAAACTCTGTGGGCAGAGCCTCAGTGTCATTACAGACAATTCAGAGCTATTAACCCTGTATTGTACATAGTAGAGGCAGAAGTGCAACTGTGTCTAGGAAGTTATTACAAGGGTGGATGTGGTGGACCAGTCACATGTATCGAGGGAGTGTGCTAGAGTGGGAAGAAGGTAAGTAATGCAGCCTCATTTACAACCCCCTAGATGTAATGAGCATTTAATCATTGCAGTGATGGCATATTGCTGGTGATAGGTCCTCTTTAAGGAATCATCGGGGGTCTGTTAGACCCCTATTGTAGCATATGGACCTCAAAGCAGCTGTTCAAGCACAGATCTTGCCTTATCTTCATTCCTGTCCACCGCAGCGAGTAAATGACAGCCCTGAACCAGGGATTAATGTAAAACTGGTCACTTCTGATTCATTAACTGGAGGGAGGGTCAGCAACTGATTATTTGTTGAGCTCCCTCCACTCCACTCCACCTATCAACATCTGCCATCCTTGACTAGGGCCCGTTGGTGGGGTAGTAGAGCCTGGGAACCTTGAGAGGGAGTGCTTTCTGGCGCTTGTTTAAGTGATTCTCAAATAACTTCCACCAGAAAACCAGCAGTCAACTTGGCAAGACTATATGCACTGCTAGTGGCTGAAGCTGGGATTGTGTGAATATAACCCTGCTGTAGCTGAGGCAAGCTTTCCACCATTGGTGGCAGTGAAAGGGTTAGTATAAAAGCATTTTCCTTTTATCTCAGCCTACCAAGATCCAGACAGCAATAATTTATGCCTAGAATACTGCAATAGTAGACTGGCACTTGATGTACAAGGTATGGTCTAAAAGGTACAAGTACTGGTCCTTAACTATGTGTAGCATTTCTACGATCACTAAAAATGTGGAATTGTCTTTCTCTTAGATTTAAAAACATGATTCTCTTTTGTAGTAAACAAAAAATTTGAATCCCCATTTTCTCAATAAATGATCACACAGATACCGTATATACTCGAGTATAAGCCCAGTTTTTCAGCACATTTTTTTGTGCTGAAAATGCCCCCCTCGGCTTATACTCGAGTCACCTTTTTGCGCCTGATCTCCCAGACTTTGGGGACCCGGTGCTGGCCGCCCGTAGGTCCCCTGGACCCCAAACGTGGCACACATGTAGCCCCATTCTTCCTCTACACGTGTGCAAAGTTTGTTGTCAGGGGGACCTATAGCCGGTGAGCACCGATTATTCAAAACCGGGCACCCCTTCTATAGACTCCCATATTAAACAGTAATTTCTCTGGTGAATTTGGGGACCCGGTACCGGACGGTCATTGGTCCCTTGGACCTCAAACTTGGCACACATGTATCCCCTTTTCTCCTCTATAAGTGTGCAAAGTTTTTTGTCTGGGAGACCTACAGCCAGGGAGCACAGATTTTTCAAAGCCGGGCACCCCTTCCATAGACTCCAATGTTAAACGTCAGTCTAGTCATGGACACAGTGAGGCATGGACACAGTGATGCAAAGTGAGGCATGGACACAGTGAGGCATGGACACAGTGTGGCATGCACATGGACACAGTGTGGCATGCACATGGACACAGTGAGGCATGCAGATGGACACCCTAGGCTTATACTCGAGTCAATACGTTTTCCCAGTTTTTTGTGGTAAAATTAGGTGCCTTGGCTTATATTCGGGTCGGCTTATACTCGAGTATATACGGTATCTGTTCTGACATATTTTTCGTTGTTTCATTTGCTGTAGGTGGTAATCAACCAAAATATATTATTTTAAGTTCTTTGCCATCAGAGAAATGTGTCAGGAAAGAAACAAAATGCCGCGTACACACGATCGATTTTTTTGACGGTGAAAACACCGTCGAGAAAATCGACGTTAAAAACGAGGAACAGCTTGTTACCCCCACACACGGTCGTTTTAAATGTCATTTTTTTTTGGGTCGAAAAAAACGACCGTGGAAACACTGCCGCGGAAAACATGTCGAAAAAAACAACGAGAAAAATTAGAACATGTCGAAAAAAAACGACAGAAAACCCACAGACGATCGTTTTTCTCGTCAAATGGGAAAAATGTTGTTTTCTCGACGAGAAAAACGGCCGTGTGTACACGGCATTAGGGTAACATTTCCTGTAATTTTATGCAAAAGTGTTTTTGATTAGTGGCCAAAATGCCTCCAGGTATTTATTTCTACAATGAGCCCCAATACTGTACCACTGTCATCTAAAATAATGACTGCTTGATTGGAAATAAAATATCTTGTCTGAAGTTTGTTAAGGATTTTCACCAGTCCATTGACTAACTGATGTATTTTGAGAGGTAGAACTAGATAGGTAGTCCAATCTCCTGTAGTGTCCTGCACAAATCTGAGGAGCAAATCATAACACATGTGAGCCTGTGCTTACTACTGGGTTACAATGTTGGGAGTAATAAGGGTGACATGCCCTAAGATGACAGCTTTATTCTCCTAAAATGGAAGATCTTGGACCTCAAAATTCAAATCTCTCTATCTACTGGAAGAAATGGCTTTTGTTATGAAGTATCCAAAACACACAATGCAACTTTCTCATTAAGTTTGTTAATGTTCTCAGAGTAGCCAATAGTCTGATCAACAAAGTTTGAAACTCCCTTTAGGAACACAGTTATCTTTAAAAATAAGCAGACTTTTCATGAACCAGGTTGTGCATCCTTTAGGTCCTTTCCTATCAAATTAAATGCATTATTTAATAAAAAATGTTGTCGCTTTTTGTAGAAATGTGTTTACGTTCTTGACATTTGGACTGTTAATGAATGAACTGTTGGATTTTATAACTGAGAAAGATGTGAATTAATACCTTTTAACATGTTTATTAAAGTGAACTTACTGATCAGAGAATATATCAAATTCTCCAAAGCTCTTGGGGAGACTGGAACTGATGGGGATTGGTCATCTTGAATGTATGGAAAGGTAAATGGTTGAACTCTAAAAAGTAACCCTGCCAAATAATCCCTTATGACCCAATGATTTGACGTTTTGATCCAAGCATTTTATTTAATGTACATTTACAAAGACAAAGGTATAAACTTAGATTTAAATTGTATATTAACATAAACAATCAATTAAGTTACATCAGATATTTGTATGAAAAATAAAAAGGTTTGCATTGCAACTGGTTAAAGTAGTTGTCAAGTTCTCACATACACATTTTTGAGTAAATAGCTATATGCTTTTTATAAATCCATCTGCATTTTTTTTGTTTTTTTACTTGCCAGATATTTGTTTTTTGGCTTTCAAAGTTGAGGCCATATGATCACTGTTCATATCAGAGTGATTCACATGCTTTCAGGTGGGTGTGTACAGAGCTGGGCACCATGTCATTGCAGGAAGTGACGCTTGCCACCAGGAGTTCTTGTTTTCAATGTGATGAAACACAATAATATCCAGTGGTATTACATCGCTTACCCCTTTCCCAGTCCTGTGCAGTGCAGTGGCATTCATTTAATATGGCACAGGTACAACATGGTGCTGAGGAAGCCCTGTCAATCGAAGAAGAAGGAATGGGCAGAGGCCATGCTCTTACACTGACCATAGAAGATACAGGCAAGCTGTACCCTTGCACAGCATGCCTGTTTCTAACAGTGGAATGACAGAGGACACAAACCGACCATGCTAGCGTAGATTACCTGCCATATTTAGCATGGTCAGTTTACTACCAATAAGAAGGGAACTGGCAGGATCAACCAGGTAATAGAGAAGCACTGCAGGCACAAGTAAAATACTGACATTAAAAAGCTTATAGGATCCTCTTACAGAATATTTTTTTTTTTTATTTCTAAAGTACAAACAACATAAAAGTAATGTGAAAATTAATGTGAAAAATAGTTGGCTTAAAGCGTGGTCCGCCCCAATTTTTTTTAATAAAAGGCAGCAGTTACACATACTGCAGCTGCTGGCTTTTATTAATAGGACACTTACCTGTCCTGGAGTCCAGCGATGTCGGCACCTGCCACCATTGTGGGTAAGGGAGCCCGGCAGTGTAGCCTTACAGGTTCACCCAACTGCGCATGCGCGAGGCCCTGCTCCTCTCTCCTACTGGCCCGGTAACAGGGGGAGGAGGAGGGAGGAGGAGGGGGCCCCACGGTGATGTCATGGCCCGTGGTGCAGACTCCCGGAAGTGCGAACAGGATATCTGTCAAAGAAAGGTATCCTGTCCCCCTTCCCCCCCCAAAAGATGCCAATTGTGGAACTGGAGGGGGGAGAGGAGACAAATGAGCAGAAGTTCCACTTTTGGGTGGAACTCCGCTTTAATTATTTCAGGGTGTATGTTTTATTCGTTTCACAAACTTGTCAACCTGAATCTGCCTAAGGTGTGGAGTTAATGGAAATAATTTACTAGAACCATATTTGTTTTAATAAAAAGTTATCTATATTTCCTCTCAGAAACTCTTATTGTCTAGTATAATGTGAAGGTTGAAAGATTTTTTGGGGTTTTATGAGAAGGCGAATGTTTTATTGATAAGTTGTAATCATTTTTGAAAAAATCATTTGGCTCAAGAGTCTGTTTTCACACATACCACCAATGCCAGTTTTTAAAGGCATTGGTGGTATGGTATGGTATGGTTCACCTGTGATAAAAAATAATAAATGCTCATGATGGGTTTGAAATGTCGTAGCCATAGTAAAAAGGCTTGTAGTCAGTATACTGACAGCTATCTCCAGACAAATCATTGTTAGCCAAATATTGCCTACATAATTAGTATGTTTATTTATTGATTAATTTAAATAAATTCATGAAAAAACTACGGTAATTATCTATTCTTTCAACTCCTTTCCCTTACAAAATAATTATTTTCTTATCAAATTAAATTTTTTGGTACCTTAAAAGAAAACCACAAAGAAATGTTCTTAGACTGCAAAGCAACTACTTTGCCAAGAAATTAGACAGTCGATAAAATCTTCAGTTTATGCAAATAACATTTTAACATTCATATTATTATAGTTTTACATGAAATTACAAGCATCCTACTATTTTAACAGTTAGTGTCAAGGTTTCTTTTCTCACTTGCAGGTAAACTCTAGAGAATGAGCAGTAGAAATATACTTTAAGTAATTTAGTGAAGATATTTTTTTCTCCTGAAATAATTCTGATGAGATTGCAGGCCCCACCCGCCCAAACCAGAACTTCCCCAGATACAACTTAACTAAAATAAATAACTGAACACATTTTTTAAATGGCAAAAACTTGGCCGCGACACCTTTATTGGTTTTTCACAAATAATTTTCCATAAATCTTTATTATCATTCCAAACTTCATAACTCATCCAATAACATATTTCTACCTGCTCAGTTGTTAGAACTCGAGCAGTAGCACAACTTCAAAGATAAATAAAAGTCCCCCCTGGATCCAGGGTGACCCACCACATAAAAGTGTACGCGACTGGGGCGGGAGGGAGGGAGCTCAAATCTTCCTGCTTGTTCAGCTGAAAAGAGGCAGAACCCTGCGCCTGCTGGCCCTTTTATAAGCAATCCCAAAATCCAGAAAGTTCCCTGAAACCTGATTGGCTCTTCTTGCTTCCTTGTGGACCGGCCCCAAAAGGGGCGGGGCCCCTAACCCCACTGTACTAATGCAGCTAAACCTAACTTAATAATTTACCTTTTAAATTTGTGCTAGGGAGGCCGCAATCTCAGGAAAGTGGCCCCATAATGTGACCCCTTTATTCATGAGATTGCAGGCCCCACCCGCCCAAACCAGAACTTCCCCAGATACAACTTAACTAAAATAAATAACTGAACACATTTTTTAAATGGCAAAAACTTGGCCGCGACACCTTTATTGTTTTTTCACAAATAATTTTCCATAAATCTTTATTATCATTCCAAACTTCATAACTCATCCAATAACATATTTCTACCTGCTCAGTTGTTAGAACTCGAGCAGTAGCACAACTTCAAAGATAAATAAAAGTCCCCACACGCCGGTCTTGAGCATCAAGACCGGCACACCCCAATCGTCGCGGCCTTTTCGATCATGTTCTGCAGACCAACATTAAAAATGTCATTTCCTACTTCTGATAAGTGCACCCCATCCAGTCTGTACAGACCTGGATATCCCCCTTCCAAGTCCATGTGCCTATAAGACAGTCCCCCAACTTGGGGCATGAACTTTTCGAGAGCCCTATTGACTCTCTTCCTCATTTTTTCCATCACCCTCCTCTGCACAGAGGAGAGCCATGAAAGACGAGGAACCACTTCTGAAAAAACTAAGGTTGTACCTGGGAAAGTCGCACTGAAGCGATGCAGGTCACGCTTAATCATAAATAATAAGTCCAAAGTGTTAACATTTCCCAAATCGTTACCTCCCAAATGAATTATCAGTATGGATGGCAATGGCCACAGCTGACATAACCTAGACACATGCAAATCCAGTTGCGGCCATTGAAGGCCTCTTATACCTTTCCAGAACAAACGAAATGAGTCCGGGTGCAAGGATAAATTTGATGAATAATTGCGTTGAGCCGCTCTTTTTTGTGCCCAATAAATAAATGAATGCCCCAAAATCCACACTGTGTGCTGGGTACCTAAAATTAAATAAACAAATTAGGACGAACATACAACTTAAAACATTTTGACTTCCACCCACCCAATGCCTTGATTTCTGATTCGGAGACGCCCGATCGGGCCGCCTCCGAAGCTGCGCCAATCCGAAAGGAGTGGGAGGAAAACTTAAAATGACTTAAACCCATGGCACCCAAAATCTTTTTTAAAACTGCATCGAATTGGTATTTCGTCAGGGGCAATAAATTAGCATGAATGAGAAAAATTCCCTCCCCGGGAGGCCTAAGCCCCATAAATTGTTTAACCAAGGCTACCGGGCACAATAAGCTCTCATTTTGTTCTTTTAGATGAACCCATCTACCCTTACCATATTGGTCTGTTTTGGAATACTGCAGCCACACATGAACACCCGATTGATCAACTAGCACCTGGTCAAATCGCACACCCGAACCACCTTGTTTGCTCACTGGAATTAATTCAGAGATGCGAAATGCCCCAAAAAATGCAAGCACAAAAGCTGTCCTGAATAATAAGGCCTCGTAGGAGGAAAAACAAACCACTGAAGTCATTCTGCAAAGGCCACCGAGAATGTCAAGAGAAATCGGTCTCCTATCATCTATGACAAACGTCAATCTTTTGTATCCCTTCAGTGCCTGTTTTACAGAAAAATAAGAAGAACAAGGTCTCAGACCCAATAAACGGAAGAAAAAGGACATACCGGCCAGCGTTCTTGTCACATAACTATGCGAAAGTTGCTGCTGCATTAAACTTGACATAAAAGCCAAAATGGTACCTTCCGAAGGCTTATCAAACTGACAACCTTCAGCACTTGCAAAGGATATCCAGCTGCTCCAGGCTGCCGAGTAACTCGACCAGGTTCTAGAAGCTAAAGAGCTTTTTATAGCATTTGTCACAGTACTCAGATCATCTCCCACAGATAGGTCGGGCATGAGTTGCCAACTGCGTCCGCCTCCGGCAGCAGACTCCGAAAACGCTCCTCCTGAAAACGAGATAGAGAATCAGCTATATTATTCAATATCCCCGGGGTATACCTAGCCTTCAACCAAATATTAAATTTGAGGCATCTGAAGACCACCTGACGCAAGATTTTGATTACCGGCAAAGAACTGGATGAAAGGCAGTTCACTGCATATAATACACCCTTGTTATCCGTTTCCACCAAGATGCGCCTATTAGCGAACTCTGAGCCCCACAACTCCAATGCCACTAATATTGGAAATAATTCTAGCAATACCACGTTCCTGGTCACTCCCGAACTCACCCAAGGCTCCGGCCAAGCCGCGCAACACCAGTGCGATCTGCAGATGGCACCGAAGCCTTTGGAGCCAGCTGCATCCGTAAATAAACAAAAATCCTTTGCCACAACAAATTCCGCCTGAAAAAAGGACCTACCGTTATATCCGTCAAGAAAGTTGGCCCAAACCAAAAGATCTTCCTTAATGGGGGCCGTTATTCTAACATGATCCAAAGGAGATTTCAAGCCTGAAATCGCCAGGTAAATCCGACGCGAAAATATTCTGCCAACAGGCATGATTCTGCACGCAAATGCCAGAACCCCCAGCAGCGACTGTATTTCTTTCAAGCGTACCTTCTTTTTCCGCAACACCGTCGTGATTAACCATTTTAATTTACTCAATTTTTTTTCCGGCAAACGAAATTCCATACCGCAAGTATCTATCAAAAACTAGAGTCTGCTGGGCCAACAAACAAAAAATCATCTAGATAGTGCACCGCACCATCCAGCCCAGATCGGATGCCAAGTACCCAGTGGAGAAATGTAGAGAATGATTCAAAGTAGGAACATGACAACGAACACCCCATCGGGAGACACATGTCAAAAAAGTATTGACCCTCAAAATAAAACCCCAACGAGTTGAAAGCCTCCGGGGAGACGGGCAAGAGGCGAAATGCGGATTTTATGTCAGCCTTTGCCAACAAGGCCCCAGGGCCAAACCTCCTGATCTTACCAATTGCTTCTTCGAATGTGGCATACGACACTGAGCATAGGCTCTCGTCAATCTCATCGTTCAAGGAGTCACCTTTTGGAAAGGATAGATGGTGTATAATACGAAATTCATTGGGTTCCCGTTTTGGCACTACCCCCAATGGGGAAATCAGAAAGGGCCAGCAATTCTACCTTCCTTTAGTTCTTTACATAACTTATCCCTTACCACCTGGGGAAATTGATCTACAGATTTCAAATTACCTACCAATTTACACCCCTCCCCCGAAAAGGAAGGCAACGGGAAACCCTGATCAAAACCTTTACTGAGCAAACAAGCCTTCTCCCTGTTTGGGTAGATGTCCAGCCACGGGCGCATTTTTTCCAGCCTCACTGGCGTGCAGGCTTTTGGGAAAAATATGCTGGACCGGGCTAGCTCCTGTCACTGCATTCCGCACTGCATTCCGCTTAAAACATTTTGCCGCTGGGTGCGTCCCCGCACAAATAGAACATTCGTGTCTGTATTTACACGAATTATTCCAGCGGCATTGGCTGTCATTAAATGCAAAACAGCAGCCTTTCCTAAAGGCCACTGTCGACCCTGTCGCAGCGGGTTGTCTAGGCGCTACCTGCCTTTGTGGCACAATCAAATTGAGCCACAAGCCCACATCTTTCATACCCCACCTTAGAGACGGGTGAATGGACAGTTTCTGACGAAAGGATTCGTCATAGAAAAACCACCCCAGGCCCCCAAAATTTTTATAGGCTTCCAAGATGTGATCTAGATGCTGGAAAAGCCCCCCACACCTTCCCGGGTGCTTCTCCGCCATAATGCCAGAATAAATACAAAAGGCTTGAAGCCAATTGTTAAACGACCTAGGGATTGCCCTGCGCCTTTCTTCTTCGCTTCTCTCCTCCCCCCTCCTTTCTGTTCTAACAAATTCTTTATGCGCAGGCAGGAGAGAAAGAATGTCAACATATTCCCCTTTCCAAATCTTTTCCTTAACATTTACACTTAAATGGTATCCTAAAGGGGACATTTCACATGGCATGGAATCTTTCATATATATCTCAGGGACCAGTAACCTTTGCCCAGCCGTCTGCAAGAGCTCAGGAGCTGATTTGTCAGACTGCATAGCAGAAACTTTATCTAGCTGAGATAGTAAGCTGACAGGCAGATTAGACAGTACTGGAGTAAGAGATGACACAGAAGGGTTAACATAAATAGAAGCAGCAGACACAGCAGGAGCTGATCCTTTAGACAGTGATTGTATTATGGAAGACAAAGAGCCTTCCAAACCAGATAGTACCTGCAATTGGTTTAACTCACCACCAGCTGGAGCCTGCAACACCTGCTGCTGAGCCACCTGCTCCAGCATGGAAGGGGGGTCTTGTATCTGTAGCATCCGCTCACCTGGTGCATGCTGTGGCATGTCTGTGTTCTGAGTGCCTTGCTGACACTCTAAGCGCTGGTTCCCGGGAGACCGCTGCGCGCGCTGTCTCCCCCGACTGTCCTGTGCGGCCTGCTGCGGCTGGCCGCGACGTCCTCCTCTTCCAGCCGGCGACTACGAACAGGTCCGCCTCTTCTGACCTCCGCGGCGGCCTCGTGACGTCACTCCGCCGCCATCTTCCCTCAGCATCACTAGCGGCGCACGGGTGTCTGTAGCTTCTGCGGAAGCCCCACCTTCCCTCTCCGGCGGTGCGCGTCTCCTCGCTTTTGCAGGCGGAGCTGGTTCAGTAACTCCCTGCACCATGTCAGTGTCATTCCTCCTCTCGCCGCTCGCTACCAAGTCTCCACCCTCTTGCTCCAGCAGCCGTCCTTCTTCCTCCGGGGCTGACTCCAGGCAGCGTCTAAGCCATGCCTCTCCTCCTGAGCTGCCAGCTTTCTCTAATAGCTGCATCACCAGCGCTTCCATCATGTAAGATGTTCCGTGTAAGGTAAGAGCTCAAATCTTCCTGCTTGTTCAGCTGAAAAGAGGCAGAACCCTGCGCCTGCTGGCCCTTTTATAAGCAATCCCAAAATCCAGAAAGTTCCCTGAAACCTGATTGGCTCTTCTTGCTTCCTTGTGGACCGGCCCCAAAAGGGGCGGGCCCCTAACCCCACTGTACTAATGCAGCTAAACCTAACTTAATAATTTACCTTTTAAATTTGTGCTAGGGAGGCCGCAATCTCAGGAAAGTGGCCCCATAATGTGACCCCTTTATTCATTCTAGGGATGTGCCGAGTGGAAATTAGCTTCTACTCTGCTTAGTTTAAATATAATTTTTATTGTTGTTGTTATTATTATTATTATCATTGTCCTTATTATTATTATTTGCCATCAAGTCAAGGTCACACAGACAATTTTACTCCGGAATGATCTGTCTGGGTCTTTGCAATGGTATGTTCATAATTTTTCTGTTAGTTTCATTTCCCTTCATAACCTTCGTTTTTTTATACATTTAGCTAAAGTACCATCTTTTTACTCTGTTATTTAACTTTGATTATGAGGTTCTTGAGGTCTTCTACATTTTCATCTATGAGCGTAGAGTTATTGCCATATGGAAGATTGTTGATGCTTCTGCCACCACTGATCTTCCTACAGCCCAGCATCTCTCAACCACATGAGGACTGGCGTGTTAAACTCTCTTCCTGGCCAAGACATTTTGTCAGTTTTCAGTGCTGTCACACTTTGAATGACAGGCAACACTGTACCCACATTTTATGAGACAGATATAGCTTTTTTTTTGAGGATATTTAATCGCCACTTTTTTTTTTTGTTTTGTTTTTTGGGGGGGAGGGGGTTTGCTATAAATGAGAAAATTAAAAAAAAAAGCTTTTTGCTTAGTTTCTGTTATAAAACATTATATGCAAATTAAAATTATTTCTTCATAAATTTAGGCAAACATATTCTGCTACATTTCTTTGATAAAAAAAAAATAAAAAAAAATCATTGTATATTTAATCTGTGTGAAAGCTTTAGCTTCTATCAACTATGTTATATATTTTTATATACTGTATATCTGCCTATCTAGGTTTTGAGGCCCTAAAATGCAAGGACAGAATAAACACCACCACAAAATATACAGTCCAATGTTTTTAGTAAGAGGCATGAAGAGTTTTCTGACATTGTAATTATTTTCCCCAAATTTTGGAAAATTAAGAAAGTTAGTAAAATTGGATTTTGTTTCACAAAGTTGTAATTTTAACAAGTTATTTCTCTCACACAGCCTAAGATACTTACAATTACACCCCAAAACACATTCTGCTACTCAATCTGAGCATGGGTTTACCATGTGCATTTGATGTTTTAACAGCCTAAATGGGTCTAAAATCCAATCAGAACCTTTGGGCTTTCAAGGAGCATAATTTACGCGCCTTATTTCCTGACCACTTGTTATATTTCTTGAGTGCTTGAAGTGCCACGACAGGAGAAATACCTACAACATTTCCAAATTTTTGGAAAGCAAACACCCCGAGATATCTTCAGAAAAAGAAAAAAAGGCGCCTCTAAGTGCAGAAGTGAAACTTTATATTTCCCAAAAGGGTTAGAAACACTTACAAAAAGGCGGATGGGTAGGAGTACATCATATTGGTAATATGGCAGGTGGTCCAGCATTCTGGTAGTCCCAAGGAGTCTCAGGGATATCCAGAGGTGTAATTCTATGATAGCATATTCTGAAGTGGCCGGCAGATGGAAGCCACAACTCTCCTGGATACTGGGAAGACAGCTAGGCTAGCCGAATCTAGGAAGTGATGTCAACGGGAAGGGGCCAACAACCAGCGTGGACAGCAAACCGGATCTAATGTCATCAACATGCAACACATTTCAGAACAGTTAATTGCTTGTGGCTTCCATCTGCTGGACACTTCAGAATATGCTACCATAGAATTACACCTCCGGATATCCCTGAGACTCCATGGGACTACTAATATAATGTGCTCCTACCCATCCACCCTTTTGTAAGTGTTTTCAACCCTTTTGGGAAATATAAAGTTTCACTTCTGCACTTAGAGGCACTTTTTTTTTCTCTGATGATATCTAGGGGTGTTTTTATAGGTATTTCTCCTGTTGTGTTTTTTTTTTCTTTTCATTTTACTTCCAGAGTTTGCTTCTCTCTTCTCCTTATTGTAAGATATTTCCTACACAAAGCATTGGCATACGTAAAATCACACAATGAAAAACAGATGCAGTACTCAATTCAGTGTCCCAGAATAGACATGTGAGGAATCTGGATAGTCAGTACTCTGACTCCAAGTATCCTCCAAACACCCAAACAGATTGCAGAGAGATAAGGAGATACAGCAACTTGCACATCTGTATCAAAGTCTTTATTTAAATAAAGAATAGGGAATATAAGAACAGCTTACATGTTTCCGCAAATAACTCTTACAAATATATATAGACATCCTCCACCTCCGTATAGATAGGTGCAGGCAATTTAAAACAAATTAAGGATAAGGAGCACATAGGTCTTTACAGAATGAAAATAATACAGAAATATAAACTTAAACACATATTAGAAAAAAATAAACATTTTAATTGTTGCTGTAAAGACCCATATGCTCTTTATTCTTAATTTGTTTTTAATTGCCTGCACAGCTCTTTCTCTCTAGGTGCCATGTTTTTGCAGCAAGATGAAAATACCTTGGTACCCGTTTCTGCAACTGGTCCAAAACTTTGTGCATTTTTTTTCAGTGTGGTTCAGAGTATCAGATCTGCTAGATTGCTGAGGTTCATCATTCTCCTCATCATTAAGTTATTTAGAGGTTACGCACATACCAATTGCTGCAGATCCATTAGGATTGAAGGTATGGCATCAGAAAATTCTTTCCTGATTGCAATACCATCTTTTTAAATCTCTCTCTTACAGTGTTCTATCTATCCTCTCTATGATACATGAGGATTGCAGATGGCATGGCATCTGGAATCTTTGCTCCACCCCCAATAGTTCAAGTAGTGTATTTAGGTTTTGTGCTGCCCTAGGTCTGACTAAACTCGTGCACAACCTAATTTAAATATGATCCACCCTTTCTGTCAAGGCCACACCCCTTGCTGTTTAAAACCCGCCCTGAGATTTTCTGAGGGCCTGGGGGGGTCAATGAATTTCCTTAATTTTCATAGATTTTCTCTCACTTCCTGTTTAGCTATGGGCCAGGAAGTGAAGGGAAATTTCTTTTTTTTTTTTTTTTTTTTTTTTTCCAAAAACAGTTTATTGAAATGTAAAAAGCATTTACAGATATCTTGAACAATAGTAGTACAATAAGGTATTAATACAACCACAAAACATGGATGAATAACATGTGTCACATACAATTCAACTTGCGGGTAGTGAAAATGAAATGGCTATGTGCATCCTTCATGAACTAGGCCGTGTTGGGGTGGGCTACCTTAATTCAAGGTAGTTGTGGGGTCTAGTCAAAGTCCACTACCATTGACGGGGATAGATCTTGTTGGTAGGTTAGAGCTAGGTAGGTTCACGGATGCCGTTATGGACTTTTGGTCTGTGTGGGAGGGAAAGGCCAACAGGTGCAATATGGCAGAAAGGGAGGGAAGGAGCTATAAACAGGTTTATTTCGTTGAGAGTGTATGAATGCGGGAGTGTAGGCTGGAGCTATGTTAGTGGTTGTATTGTACAGAAGCTTGTGGATGAGAAAGTAGGAGGGGGTAAGTGGTGGAAGGAGAAGGGGTGGGGTGGGGATCGAGGGGAGGGGAGTGAGGCAGGAAGGGATGGCGTTGGCAGGGGGTCCGTCTCTGACTTCCCCGACCCCTTGGGGTGTTCAAGGGGCGTGTTATGAGAAACTAGGGGCGGATCTGTATAGGGGGAGATATAGGAGGAGAGAGGTGTCTTTGTAAGGTTTAGGGTTAAGGGGAGATCCTGGCACGTCGTAGATTTTTAATGACAATTCTCAGAGGAGTAATTTATCCTTTGTCAGGGTTCAGGGAGTTTGCAAATTCTGGGGTCGTTTTATAGTGTAACCAGCAGGCCCATTTTTTACTAAATGATGACGGAGTCTCTCTTGCAATATGTATAAGATTTTCCATTTCCTCAATTTTGCATATTCTGTTAAACCATTCTTTTATGGTTGGTTGGTGAGTCGATTTCCAGTGTATAGGGATACACTGCTTTGCCGCATTGATCATGTGCATTGCTAGGGATTTGTGATAGGAATTGTGCGACAGGGGTGAATGGTGTAGAAGGAATTGAGAAGGGGAAAGGTCCAAATGATATGAGGTGACTCGAGAGGTTATATGGCATACCTTTTCCCAGAAGTCTTTTAGAGATGGACAGGACCACCAGATATGGAGAAGGGTTCCCCTTTCCCGGAGACATCTCCAGCAAACCTCTGGGATTGTGGGATTATATTTATGCAGAAGGGTGGGCGTGCGGTACCATCTAGATTGGATCTTAAAGCCGTTTTCCTGGGTCGACACATTCGTCGACCCTTTATGTATGTTGAGGAAAATTAGTTCCCATTGTTCCGCTGAAAGAGATACCGAGAGGTCTGACTCCCAGTTCTTACAGGCTAAGGTCTCGTTAGCTTTCATCTCGGCGAAGAGGAGTTCATGTGTGGTAGAAACTAGATGAGATTGGGGTGTCGTTTGGATACATAGCTTTTCGAAAGGGGTGAGTTCTCTGGAGCATTGTATATTCTTGTTAAGGGATTTTAGAAAATGAGCAATTAAAATATATGTCCAAGGGGGAATGGGTGGCTTGTTTAGTTGGGAGGAGAGTTGGGATGTAGACAATAGTTTGCCCCGGAGGAAGAACTGATGTGATCTAATTGGGCTCTGTGTCCAGTTATCGGTAAGAAACTTTGCGTGCATACCTGGTGGGAACCCAGGGTTCATTTTTACAGGTGTCAGTGGGCCGGGAATCGAAGATATGGGTGATCGGTAGCAAAGCTTTTTGAAGCATTGCAAGGTTGGGCCTATAAGTGGGTGTACGTGTAATTCAGAGGGGACGTGGGGTGAGAGTAACCATGGGAGAGACTCCAAAGGGAGAGCAGAAAAAGATGCTTCTAGGGAAACCCAATCTTTGTGGAGAGATTGAGTATTCCAGTCCACTATCCTGGTAAGGTGTGTAGCAGTGTAATAATTGAGAAGGTTGGGGAGGCCTATGCCCCCAAGTCTTTTAGGTCGGGTGAGCTGCGTAAAGCTGATTCTGGGTCTACGGTTCCCCCATAAGAATTTAGTGCATATGTTTCTATAAGATTTAAAAAAGGCCGGAGGTATATGTATAGGGATCGCCTGCAATATATAGAGTATTCTCGGGAGGGCATTCATTTTGAGGATCGCCGCTCTGCCAAACCAAGAGAAAAGCGGTTTGTTCCATGTTTCAAGATCAGAGGATATTCTGTGTAGGATAGGAACATGGTTTTTAGCGTAGAGGTTTGAGAGTTTGGAAGGGAGTTGTATCCCTAGGTATGTGATGGAATCATGTTTCCATTGGAACGGGAAGTTAGCCTTACATTGATCAACTATGTGTTGAGGTAATGTTATATTAAGGGCAAAGGATTTCGAGAAATTAATTTTAAGGTGGGAGAGGAACTGAAATTGTTTAAATTCAGAAAGAAGGTTTGGTAGGGAGATCAGTGGGTTCGACAGGAACAACAAAATATCGTCTGCGAAAGCAGCGTATTTATATTCTCTTTTGGAGGAACTTATACCTTGGATATCTGGGTTGTATGTCAGTTTACGGAGGAATGGTTCAAGTGTGAGTACAAAGAGGATGGGGGACAGGGGGCAGCCCTGTCTTGTGCCATTTCCGATGGGAAAGGCGTCCGACAGAGTATTGTTGACCCGTACCTTAGCAGATGGTCCCGTGTATAGTGACAGGATTAGGCCTAACATATATGGGCCCAATCCTATGGCCCTCAGAACCGCTGTCATATAGTCCCAAGCTACTCTGTCGAACGCCTTCTCCGCATCGAGTGACAAAAACAGGCCTTTTTGGGTTGTCTGTGTCATAAGGTGGTGTAAGTTTATTGCTTTAACAGTGTTGTCCCTGGCTTCACGTCCAGGGATAAAGCCGGTCTGGTCATGAGAGATTAAGGAAGGGAGAAGCGGTAAGAGTCTGTTTGCCAAAATCTTAGAAAAGATTTTGACATCTACATTCAATAATGAGATTGGTCTATAATTTCCCGTTTGGGTGGGGTCCTTATCTTCTTTGGGGATAACAACGATATGTGCTTCTAACATTTCGCTTTTGAAAGGATTTGTGGGAGAGAGTGTATTGAAGGCGTCAAGGAAGGGTTGTTGAAGAAGGTCTGAGAATGTCTTGAAATATACGGCGGAAAGACCATCAGGTCCCGGGCTCTTACCAGGCTTAAGTTGTTTTAAAGCTTTTTTCCATTCCTGAATAGAGATCGGGGATTCCAGAATCGTGGTGGTGTCAGTGGGGAGCTTTCCTGGAGCAAATTGGTCTAAGAACGAGTTAATATCATTGGGTCTGTCATTCGATAAGGTAGTAGGGGGTTCGGATTTATCTAGATTATATAGGGACGAGTAGTACTTCTCAAACTCTCTGGCTATGTCATTGTTATTCGTGAGAGTCTTACCCGTGGGGGATTGTATGTGGTGTATCGTATTAGCAGCCCTTTTCTTGCGTAAGGCTTGAGCAAGAAGATGGCCACTTTTGTTGCCGAATTCGTAAAAAAGTTTCTGAGATAGAGTGTATTTCTTCCTGAGGTGATGGCCCAATTCTTCCTGAATGAGTGTACGAGTCTCTAGTAGTTCTACGAGGGTTTGCTGGGCCAGGTTTCGTTTGTGTAGTGCTTCTAGTTTATTAAGTTTGGAAAAGAGATCAGCCAGTTTGGCCCGTTTTTCCTTTCTAATTGCGGCCCCCAGGGAAATCAATTTCCCTCGGACAACACATTTGTGAGCCGCCCACTGAGTAAGTTTAGAAATGTCCGGGGTGTTGTTCTCAGTGAAATAATTGCTTAGGCAAGTTTGAATCTCTAATTCTTTGGTTTTGTCTGTCAGGATGGAAGGGTCTAGTCTCCAAATTTGCGAGCGGTATACTTTTTCAGGGAAAGTGAGGGTCATTGAGATAGGGTGGTGAAGGGAAATTTCTACAATGGGACGGGGATGGTAAAAAATAAACTGACAGGGGCTATAACCCTCCCTTACTCTATCCAAAATGAAAAAGTGTGCTTAAAGTAGAACTATAGGCAACACATTTCTGATAATTTTATGGAGAGGACTAAGAAGATATAACCATGCCAATGGTGCAGCAGAAAACATATGGCACAGTGAAGAAGGTTTGTGGTCCAGGATGTTAGGACAGTCAAAATTAGAAGCAGGGCCCCCCCACAGTTGCAGAATGCCGGCCGTCCGCATACCTGAAGCAGTGCGGCCATTTTATGGGGGCGCTAGACTAATTTGCCTCTCAGCCCAGTCCGCCCCATAAGACTGGCCCTACACTAACAGTGTAGCGCAAGTCGGCGGAGACTCTGTCCGTGCTGCCCCCCTTCAAAGTTCTGCCCTAGGCCTGGGCCTTGTTGGCCTAGGCCAGGATACAGCACTGAATAGTTCAGATAGCTGTGAAATTAAATCAGTTGACACATCATGAATCTGAATCATAAAATAAGTCCCTCTATCTGACTCCAGGACTCTATAGTATCCTTGCTAAGACAAGTTTCTGCACTTTTGGCCTGTGGATCATTTACACATAGACACTTCTGTACCGCCTGTGAAATAATGTTATTGATTTGTTTCCCAACTGTATTCTCCCTTTGAACACACATGTGACATGTCAATGTATGATTTTTCCTGGCTATGCCACTTTGATGCTTATAGAGCACAACAAATAACAGACTTTTGAAAATCTCTCTCAGCAAGAGATTATCTTGTAACACATAATTTTGGGGAGCATCTGTGGATTTTTCTCTAAATTGCATTTTGATGTAACTCAAGGCATCAATCACCCTTATCTTGTTCCTCTGCTAAGAATGGGGTATGTGCCCTTAACACAGAAAAGGATTCAGGTGATCCTGCTACTCAAAATTGTGTTCTTTACAGGCCTGCTTTCCCAGAGGCATTGCTAAAGCCACTTATGTGCCACAAATGCATGTACTCAGTCAGCTGGTGACATATGGTGTTGCCAGAAAACATGGCTACTAGACCTAAACTTAAGTAAATAAGAGCATCTCTAACACTTTTCAGTTCAGATGTTTGGACAGAATAGCTTCAGGGGCATGTAATTAGGATCTGCTCAATGGTCTCTGGGCAGCATGAAGCATACCCAGTGTAAAAAGGTCCTCCATTCCATACTTGCATTTATCCACCCAGAGTTGGGGGTCTTCCTTACATACCGTAAACCTAAACATTTACTGTGATCTTGTCTGATGCAACTCCTCACAGTCATGCTTTTCAGGATGGCATTAGGAAATCATGTTCTGTGGTGAGAACTGCCCAGTGTGGTGGCCTAAGGTTTCTGACACATTTATCACACCTATCTTCACCTGGCTCAGCACTCTGGACCAGTATCCAACAGGTATCCATCTGACTTGCCTCTCGTGCAGAAACTGAGCTATTATTGCTACTTGAGATGCAAACACTTGTAATGAAAAAGGCAAATTGATGTTTAAATTTCTCAAGGCAGCACCTTGCATCAAACCAACCCTTGGCTTGCTGAAAGCTTGCTCATGCTCCTTAAAGCAGCACAAAGGATCTGTTTCTATCTTGTCTGCTTTTAGCAATTCATATAGGGGCTTTGGCTTTTCTGCACTACTTTAAAAAAAAAGTCTCTACAGAAGCCAGCAGCCCCCAGCAATTACCCCAGTGCTGTTTTAGTTCTTGGTAATTTCCTGATAGGTTTACATTTTGTTTGGTTTAAAAGTCCTCTCTCTGTGAAACTATCACACCCAAAAAACAGACCAAAACCTTTATCAATTGGGTCTTTTTAGGATTGTTGCATATTGCTGTTCTCTCATTTCCACTTGAAGACTAATATTGTCTACATACTGAATGGTACACTCTGGTTTAAAAATGGCTTCAGAATGTCAACCATACAGATGTGGAAGTATGTTGAACTGGATTTGAACCTTCTGGTGACCTCACAATACATAGTGTTTTCCCTGAAAGTGAACACAAATTTGTGCTGACTATGCTCCTAGTACTTGAAAAATAGTAATTCAATAGGTAAATCGATGAATAAATTATTAAAGAGGGCTTCAGTGCTGCTCTCACGTCCGGCATTTTAGTGACCACATTTGTAAGAATGGGGTACACTTTTTTAGAGCATTGGAAATCTAACATCCCCTGCCTTTTTTTACTTGTGAGGGCTGCATTTGATTTCAACTGGTACTTTTGATTACATTTTGTGCCCATAATTTCTAAAATGTGCACTTTATGTATGTTTTTTTTTTTTTTTTTTTGTGGTGAATTCCATTCCAATAACTTTAACAATGATGTATGTTTGCTGCACTGAGCCTTAGATATTGCCCACATTTCTTTTTCGTACATCACGGGACACAGAGCGACTTAGTCATTACTAATGGGTTATATAGTTTACCTTCAGGTGTTGGCACTGGCCAATTCCAAACCGGAAGTACCCTCCCCTATATAAGCCCCTCCCACCCGGGAGCACCTCAGTTTTTTGCCAGTGTCTAAGGTGTTGGCCAAAGAGTAACATGTGTTTTCACTGGGCTTGCGTACAGGTTCTTTTGGGCCTTAGTAAGCTGTTCCGGATCCCACCAAAAAAGCTTCATAGCTAAACGGTCGGTACCCGGGCCTTGCAGCAGAAGAGCAAGGTTTTGCCTGTAATGCTTCTCTTAGGAGGGCTGGACCCTGGGATCCAGAGCTCTGGTCATACCCACGACCAAGACGCTGTCTGTGCAGGGTGCTATACAGGTCCAGGGGAGTGGAATCCTTGGGAACCCGGTCCCTGAAGGTTTAATTACAATGCCTGCCGTGATAGGTGAAGTTTGGACTTTTGTGGACCAAACAAAGTCCTGCGGCGGGGATCAGGTAAGTGGGGGCCCTCAGGAACTTGGTTCTATTGGGGGACCCCCAAGCCTAATTTGTCTTTCTGTCTGTTACCTAACGGTATTCCCGCTAAATATCTGTGTTTGCCTATAACTACTGAAAATGTAAAATTTTAATAGTAGTCAAGAAAAAAAAAAAAAAAAAAACAGGGACCGCGGTACCTGTGTTAAACCACTAGAGGCCGCTGTAGTCCATTTTTCTTGTAAATGTGGATCTTTGGTTTTCTCAACTCAAGAGATCCAGGCAGCTGGTAAGTTTCTCTGAGGGAATCCACTTCCTCTGCCCTGTTGCTGCGTTCATCCACCGCACAGGCCCTCCGGCAAAAAGGGCCCTGGCTCCTAGTCCTCTGTTGGTTTTCGAAAAGGGCGCCATTGGCGCACGGGCGCGCGCGCGGGCGCGTGCACGCGCCTCCTATGAAAAAAAAGGGGCGGGGCGGGTGGATGACGCTCGATGCGCGCCGCGGCGCTTCTGCGCATGTGCGGGCGTCCCAGCATGGTTAAAAGACACAGTACAAGTGTCAGCTGCATGCAAACAGAGCTAGCAACAAACAGTGGCACACAGAGGCGGTTGATGCAGGCATCCCCATAGAAAGGCACTTTAGTGGACACCAGCTGGTATATAGCAGCACCTGTGTTAGACTATTACCAGCAAAAATTGGTGTATGACGACGGGAATACCTCAGCTTTGTGCTTAAAGGATATGTCGTCCAGACGCTCCGGAAATAGATCTTCCAGGAAGCCAAAGGGGTCTCCATCGGGCTCTGAGGATATTGGGCATGCTTGCACTGCACCAATCTCCCCTGAGAATGCAGAGGTCAGTAGCTGTAGAAACCCCGCAGGAATGCCTGGTGCTGCGGCTGTCCCCAGTCCACCTGCTCCTGTATATATAACAGAGGAGGTTTTATCCTCAACTCTGGGAGGATTGGAAGAGAGATTAACAGCATTGATCGCTGCTTCCCTGTCACAGGAAAAGCGCGTCCGATCTCCGTCTCCTCCTTCAGAGTGCCTGTTAGTGGAGGAACAGCCCCACACAGAGATCGACCTACCTGAAGGGGATCAGGATGAGGTTGATTCACTTATAGAGGAATCAACAGTGGAAGAACCTTTCTCAGCTTCTCAGGCTGAAAGATTATGGGTTCAGTCTCTGACTAACATGGTCCGATCAGCATTTAAAATGCCTCTGGCGGAACCACCATCCACTACGGTTTCCTCGCTGGGGTCGCTAAAAGCTCCCCAGGCGGTCTGTTCCTTCCCAATCCACCCTTTATTAGAAGGGCTTATTTACCAGGATTGGGAGCATCCTGATAAAATATTTGCTCCCCCCAAGAGATTTCCGGTGATCTATCCCATGGAGGATAAGTTCATAAGAAAATGGAGGGTCCCTATAGTGGACGCAGCCATCTCTTCTGTTAACAAATCACTGACATGTCCAGTAGATAATGTTCCAATGTTCAAAGACCCAATAGATAAAAAATTGGAGTCTTTACTAAAATCTGCTTTCTCTACAGCAAGTATGGTGACACAACCTGCGGTAGCAGCGATTGGAGTCTGCCAAGCAGTGAAAGATCAGTTGAAACAAGTCTTAAGGGACTTACCAGATCAGCAGGCTCATGCCCTAGCTGACCTGCCTAGAGCCTTGTGTTTTGCGGTGGACGCCATAAAGGATACAATCCAACAGGCCTCCCGCTTTACGCTGTCTATAGTACATATGCGTAGGCTTCTGTGGCTCAAAAACTGGTCTGCTGAAGCTCCCTGTAAAAAACTGCTGGTTAGCTTCCCATTTCATGGAGAACGCTTATTTGGAGAAGATCTGGACAAATATATCCAGAAAATTTCTGCCGGTAAAAGTTCACTCTTACCGGTTAAGAACAAGGGTAGAAGTCCTTCTTTTAAGAGGCCTACCTCTCCAGTCCCGGGCACATCGGCTGTGAAGCAGTTCCGACGGCCTCCGCGGTCAAATTCAGGGGGCAGAAATCAGGGACAATCACAGGGTAACAAGAAGCCCTGGATCAAGAGAGGTACAAAACCTCCCCCTAAGGCATGAAGTATTGCCCCCGCTCAATCGGGTGGGGGGAAGACTTCAGTTGTTCACAGAGACCTGGCGGGACACCATCAGAGACAGATGGGTGCTCTCCGCAGTAAGTCTGGGATACAAGCTGGAGTTAAAAGGCACTCCTCCTGCCCAATTTATGAGGTCAAACGTGCCAAGAGATCCCCAAAAGAGAGGATCCCTCCTTCTGGCACTAGAACAACTATTGCTCCAAGGGGTAATCATGAAGGTTCCCCTGGAAGAAAGCGGATTCGGGTTTTACTCGAACCTTTTCACAGTCCCCAAACCAAATGGGGACGTGAGGCCCATATTAAATCTAAAAGGGCTAAACAAGTTCCTAAATATCAGGACCTTTCGGATGGAGTCGATCCGATCAGTGGCCACCGCCCTACAAGGGCAGGAATGGCTAGCCTCGATCGACATAAGGGATGCTTATCTGCATATTCCCATCTTTCCGGCCCATCAGAAATTTCTACGCTTTGCAGTAGAAGGGCGCCATTTTCAGTTCAGAGCCTTACCTTTCGGTCTGGCCACAGCACCACGAGTGTTCACAAAAATTCTGGCCCCATTATTGGCCAATCTAAGAACACAGGGTGTAACGATAATGGCATATCTAGACGACCTGCTACTAATAGACCACTCAGTGGAAAAGCTGGAAGTAGCTATTCACAAGACAATCGAGTATCTGGAATATCACGGTTGGATTATCAACCGGGACAAGTCAGCTCTAAGACCAGTCAAAAGTCTGGAATACTTAGGGCTAAGGCTGGATTCAAATCAGAGAAAGATTTTCTTACCTCCAGAGAAGGTGTCGTCTTTAAGAAATTTGACCCACTTAGTGGGTACAAAAAGAAAACCATCCATACGTCTCTGCATGAGGCTGCTGGGAAAGATGGTGGCTTCATTCGAAGCGGTACCCTACGGTCAATTCCATTCAAGGAATTTGCAAAGGGCCATACTGTCAGCCTGGAACAAAAAAGTTCAGGCTTTAGACTTACCAATGTCCCTGTCCCCTTCCGTTCGCAAGAGCCTCCATTGGTGGTTGGTGCCCCAGAATCTGGAAAGAGGGAAACCCTTCAGTCCGGTTTCTTGGAAGGTGGTCACTACAGATGCCAGCCTCATCGGCTGGGGGGCAGTGCTGGAGCAATGGTCTCTCCAGGGCAGGTGGTCAGAAGCAGAAAAGGCCCTGCCCATCAATCTCTTAGAGATACGAGCAGCCCGGTATGCCCTAGTAGCATGGACATCCAAACTCCAGGGGTCCCCTGTCAGAATTCAATCAGACAATGCCACGGCAGTGGCATATATCAATCATCAGGGTGGCACCAAAAGTCGTGCAGCCCAGAAGGAAGCAAATTGCATCCTGGAGTGGGCAGAAAGATATGTCCCAGCCATATCCGCGGTTTTCATCCCAGGAGTGGAAAATTGGAGAGCGGACTTTCTAAGTCGCCAACAATTATGCCCGGGGGAATGGTCTCTTCACCCCGAGGTTTTCCAGGCAATATGCCAGCGGTGGGGAACACCGGATGTAGATCTGCTAGCATCCAGATTCAACGCAAAGGTGGACAGGTTTGTGTCTCGCACAAGGGATCCCCTAGCTTGCGGCTCGGATGCCCTAGTGTTCCCTTGGGATCGGTTCAAGCTGATATATGCATTCCCACCGCCACAATTGTTACCGCGATTACTCCGCAGAATCAGGGTAGAAAAGAAACCAGTGATTCTGGTGGCTCCAGCGTGGCCCCGAAGGGCATGGTACGCGGAGATGGTAAAAATGTCAGTGAGGAGTCCTTGGACCCTCCCACTTCGTCCGGACCTGCTGTCGCAAGGACCGATATACCACCCTTCCTTACCAGCCCTAGGTTTGACGGCCTGGCTATTGAAGCCCACATTCTGAAAAAGAGAGGGCTCTCTAATTCTGTGGTATCTACCATGATCAATGCCAGGAAACCGGTATCCAGGCAGATCTATTATAGGATCTGGAAAGCGTACATTACGTGGTGTGAGACCAAGAAATGGCATCCACGTAAGTACATGATAGGGAGGATTCTGGACTTCCTACAGTGGGCTGTAGATAGGAAGCTGGCCTTGAGTACTATCAAGGGTCAGATTTCGGCCTTGTCAATATTTTTTCAAAGGCCCTTGGCTTCGCATTCACTAGTCAAAGCCTTTATACAAGGAGTGATGCGTATTAGCCCTCCGGTTAGTATTCCCATATGTCCTTGGGACTTAAACCTGGTTCTGTCGGTTCTACAGAAACAACCGTTTGAACCATTACAACACATTTCCTTGGTTCTTCTCACCAGGAAATTGGTTTTCTTAGTAGCCATTTGTTCGGCTAAAAGAGTGTCGGAATTAGCAGCTATGTCCTGTAAGGAGCCATATCTGGTTGTCCATAAGGACAGAGTAGTATTACGTCCTCATCCAGCCTTTCTTCCTAAGGTGGTATCGAGGTTTCATTTGAACCAAGATGTGGTTCTTCCTTCTTTTTTCCCCAAACCTATCTCAGTAGAGGAAAAGTTATTACATTCTTTGGATGTGGTAAGAGCAGTTAAAGCTTATCTAAAAGCCACTGCTCAGATTCGCAGAACGGATTCTTTGTTTGTTCTGCCGGAAGGCCCCAGAAAGGGTCAGGCAGCATCAAAATCTACTTTAGCCAAGTGGATTCGACAGGTCATAATACAAGCCTATGGCTTGAGAAAGAGACCGCCTCCGTTCAAAGTTAGGGCGCACTCCACAAGAGCGGTTGGAACTTCATGGGCAGTGCATCACCAGGCCTCCCTGGCTCAAGTATGTAAGGCCGCAACATGGTCTTCGGTACACACGTTTACTAGATTCTATCAGGTAGACGTTAGAAGTCAGGAGGATGTCGCCTTTGGGCGCAGTGTGTTGCAGGCCGCAAAAGATCCTCATGCCTGATGGCGCCCAGCTTATGTACCCCCCCCTCATTTGGCATTGCTTTGGGACGTCCCATTAGTAATGACTAAGTCGCTCTGTGTCCCGTGATGTACGAAAAAGAAAAAGGGATTTTTATAACAGCTTACCTGTAAAATCCTTTTCTTGGAGTACATCACGGGACACAGAGCTCCCACCCCTCTTTTTGGGACACTTATTGCTTGGCTACAAAACTGAGGTGCTCCCGGGTGGGAGGGGCTTATATAGGGGAGGGTACTTCCGGTTTGGAATTGGCCAGTGCCAACACCTGAAGGTAAACTATATAACCCATTAGTAATGACTAAGTCGCTCTGTGTCCCGTGATGTACTCCAAGAAAAGGATTTTACAGGTAAGCTGTTATAAAAATCCCTTTTTTGTCATGTTGACACAAGATTTAAGGCAGTACCTGGCAACCCGTTTTCAGAAATGCCTGTGGTTTGAAGGTTCAGTGGATCAGTGTCAACTGATTTAATTTCACAGCTATCTACAGCTCTTATACCTAGACCCAATTTTACAGCACCCAGTTGCAAAGTTGAGCCATAATAATCCCATGTGCCTAAGACATCAGAGCCCAAAATTGTGCCCTTGTGGACTGGGAAAAAAAAGACCTCCCTATATTTGTGGACACGGCTACTGATTGTTCAGATGGTACTAGCTGTCCCGTAAACCCTCTCATAAAAATGTGTTTGTAATTAGGATATTTTTCCAGATTGGCTTTTTAAACTGATGGTTGCACCCATATCCCAAAAATATTTGTTTGATGACCTCCTACTGTCCCCTGTATATGTGGTCTGCCATCTTTTTTTGCTATCAAGATGACATATAAGACCGGGGTCTGACAGTGACATTGCCTAAAATAGGGATTAGTTGGAGGCGAGACTCTAAATGCCTCAGGGAGACCCTCATTTGTTTTGGCCACAGTCAGAAATGCTAGGGGTTGTTCTTCAAAGTGATTTCTCAGCAAAATAATGGATTATTATTAATCCGAAATAACAAATCAAAATTTCAGGCAAAATTCGATGTCAAATTGTTTTCAGATCAAATTCGAATTGTTTTCACATCGAATATGAATACTTTTCTAATCCAATTCAAATAGTTTTCAAATCGAATTCGAATTTCCAAAGAGAATAAAATAAAATACAATGGAAAAGAATAGAATAGAAAATAAAAGAAAATAATATAATAGAGTAAAACAGAACAGACTACAAAATTAAATAGAAAAAAAAGTTACAACATAGAAAATAAAAGAATAGAGTAAAACAGAACAAAATAGAATAGAAAATAAAAGAACATAAAAAAAATAACATAGAAAATAAAGGAATGGAATAGAATAAAAAATTGAATAGAATAGAATGAAATAGAAAGAATATAACCATTGAATATCTTTTAACCTCCCTGGCGGTATGATTCTGTCAGATTTTAGGTGCTGAAAGCGGTACCATTATTTTGCATGGAAATTTGGCATTTTATATTGTAGGCCTGTAATTCTTAGGAATAACTAAAAATTATTCAATAATGTAATCAAATCAAAAGCACTGAAATTTTCTCAGTTGCAGAATTGTCGCTGTCATTAGATTTAGTGTTTGATGACGAATTTCCCCACAAATCACTATCGCTCAATTCTGCAAGTGATTCTAATTTATTATCGCTGTTTTCTAGCTGGTCTAAAACCACTTTTGATGTAAAGGGACACTTTTTGGTTGCTATGGACAATCTCCACTTTCCAGGCAGAAAGAACCGTTTTTATAATATAAAAGTGCATGCAGGACACTGGACAGACCACTAGGGACAAAGGGGGTGTGTTATTATTTGATACAGTACTGTAATATGTAAGATTACAGTATACTGTATGTGTATTGTGTGTTTCACTTTTTGAATTTGGCGCCGAACTCCGCCCCCGTGCGCCGCAACGTCGCAGGGAACGGAGCTCAGCGGCACTCGGCAGTGTGGATCGAGCGAGATGACAGCTCGCTCACACAGCAGGGACACATCGCAGGATCCAGGGACAAGGTAAGTAACTTCCCCTGTATCCTCCCCTGTATCCTGCGATGCGATCCTGAGTCTGGCTCTGGGTTACCGCTTTACTGAAATCTTACCCTGAGCCAGACTCGGGAATACCGCTAGGCGGGTTAATTAGAATAGAGAAGAATAGAATAGTTTACCTACTCCTCTATGTTATGTACGTTTTTATACGTGATTTTAATAAACTAACTGCAAAAAAAAAAAAAAAGAATAGACTAGAATAGAAAACAAAATAATAGCATAGAAAATGATAGAATAGAATAGAATAAACAATAGAAAGAATATCACAAAATAACCGTTTTCCATAATTCAAATTTCAAATAAAATGCATTTGAATAGAAAATAAATAAACAGAATAAAAAATAAAAAAATTGAATAGAAAAAACAATAGAATAGAATGGAATAGAAAGAATATAATCATATTCCAAAATTTGAATTTTGAATAGAATAAATTTGATTTAGCCGGTCAGGTACTGTATGTACAATGCAGTGACTTGATCAGGACATATCAACAAAAAACAATATCCACTGGACCTCCAGGTCTGGTGATCACATGTTTAATAGGGATGAGCGTCAAGTTTGAGTCAAACATGAGTTCGACTCGAACATTGGCTGTTCGCCCGTTCGGCAGCCAACAATTTGGGGTGTTCGCGGCAAATTCGATAAGCCGCTGAACACCCTGTAAAAGTCTATGGGAGAATTCTAAAGTGCTAATTTGAAAGGTTAATTTTCAAGTTATTGTCCTAAAAAGTGTTTGGGGACCTGGGTCCTGCCCCAGGGGACATGTATCAATGTTTTAAAAATGGCCGTTTTTTCGGGAGCAGTGATTTTAATAATGCTTAAAGTGAAACAATAAAAGTGAAATATTTCTTTAAATTTCGTATTTGGGGGGTGTCCAAAGTATGCATGTAAAGTAGCGCATGTTTCCCGTGCTTAGAATTGTGCCTGCACAATGTGTAATTTCTGAAGGAAAAAAGGTCATTTAAAATTACTAGCGGCTATTCATGAATTGTCGGTCCCGGCAATACAGAGAAAAGTAATTGAAAAAAATTAATGGGCCCCCTCCCAGTCCATTACCAGGCCCTTTGGGTCTGGTATGAATATTAAGAGGAACCCCTGCCTTTTTCTTTCAATGACTTTTATCTGTATTGCCGGGACCGACAATTCATTAATAGCGGGAGTAGTTTTAAATGAAATTTTTTTCCTTCAAAAATGACATTTTGCGCAGGGAACCAAAATTTAAAAAAAAAAAAATGTGTGGGGGTCCCCCCAAATTCCATATCAGGCCCTTCAGGTCTGGTATGGATATTAAGGGGAACCCTGCATATTCTTTAAAAAAAAAAAATTATGTGGGTTCCCCCAAAAATCCATACCAGACCCTTTATCCGAGCGAGCAATCTGGCAGGCCACAGGAAAAGAGGGGGGACGAGAGAGCGCCTCCCCCCTGAACTGTACCAGGCCACATGCGCTCAACATGGGTTGGATGCTTTGGGGGTCTGTGAACCCTCAAAGCACCTTGTCCCCATGTTGATGGGGACAAGGGCCTCATCCCCACAACCCTTGCCCGGTGGTTGTGGGGGTCTGCAGGCAGGGGGCTTATTGGAATCTGGAAGCCCCCTTTAACAAAGGGGACCCCCAGATCCCGCCCCCCCTATGTGAATTGATAACGGGTACATTGTACCCCAAGAGTCAAATTGTAAAAAACCACACAGACACAGCTTTATAAGTCCTTTATTAAAACTAAAAAAAATATATAACAATATGAGTGGAGGCAAGTACTAAACATGAACATTTATCTTCTGTACTAACTTAATAATATTCTTACAATATAGATGCTCCGGAGAACTTACTTAACCTAGACTCTTTTCTCTCTTTCTTAACTTCATTCTTTCCCTTTTACTATTAGTCTGTTCTTTTTTTCTATTTCCCTATTTTTTGTATTACCATATTTAAATGGTAATGTATTATACATAAATACTATATTTAGTTATTACTTACAATAATTATACATTTTTTAAGTTTTTATTGAATTAGTTGATTTCCAATTAGCTTTCTTTCCATAGTGACTATATATTAATTGAATATGCCTCGAACTAATTGCATTAGCACATATTTACATATTACATTTTTCAATTGTTTATATTAACTTAACATTTAATTTTCGAGTTGATTACCTGTTTATGTCAAATATCTAATCTTCAGATATTTATAATTCCATCCAATTTATTATCATATACTTAACTAATATTACCATTTGTTGTAACTATTTATTACTAATTGTAACTGTCTTTATTATTTAATATTCAATAAACAAAATTGACAAGAAAAATAAAAAAAATTTAAAGAAAAAAAAGATTTCAGCGATGATGATGATGATGATGATATAGGATTTTTACTGCGCCGAATACGCCCCCTTAGGAGCGCGTCTAGGCGCACACTGACCCTAGAATCAACTAAGATGATAGATAAACTGGTAGAGGGCCCTGGGTTGAAAGTACAGAGTTATAAGAGGGGCAGGTAGAACAAAGAAAAACCGAATAGTGGGGGGGAAAGTGCATGGGAAGAAACCATGTATATAGCAGGATTATCGTCAGGTTTTTATCCGTAGGCTTGGATAAATAGAAAGGTTTTTAAACCCTTTCTGAAGCTCAGAAGGGAGGGCAATGACCTTAGAGTCCATGGTAGTGAGTTCCATAGCTCATTGCCCTTTGTGACCAGGCGTCTGTTGCCAGTGGATTGTAGTCTGCTAGTTGTTGGCTCTGTTAGATGTAGGTTAGCTGATCGAAGTGTTCTCAATGGTACATAGTGAGAGGCCCATTCAGACAGATAGATTGGGCCCAGCTTCCGGTGTGCCCTATACATATAGCACAATGCCTTAAATAGTAACCGCTTTGCAATGGGGAGCCAGTGCAATTTTGTGAGCACAGGAGTTATGTGGTCTCTGCTTGCACATCCGGAGACCAGGCGAGCAGCTTGGTTCTGGGTCACTTGCAATTTTTTTTGCCACTTTAGTGGAAGTGCAAGAATAAAAATGTTGGAACAATCCAACCGGGAATGCACAAGGCCCTGCACTAGAGTTAGCCGGTTTTCATGTCTCGATCTCCATTCTCAAAGGGTTTGAAGGGTCTGGTATGGATTTTTTGGGGAACCCCACGTCATTTAAAAAAAAAAAAAATGACGCGGGGTTCCCCTTAATATCCATACCAGACTTGAAGGCCCTGATATGGAATTTGGGGGGACCCCCACACATTTTATTTTTTTTTAATTTTGGTTCCCTGCACAATATGTCATTTTTGATGGAAAAAAAAGTCATTTAAAACTACTCCCGCTATTAATGAATTGTCGGTCCCGGCAATACAGATAAAAGTCATTGAAAAAAAATGGCAGGGGTTCCCCTTAATATTCATACCAGACCCAAAGGGCCTGGTAATGGACTGGGGGGGACCCCTGTAATTTTTTTCAATTACTTTTCTCTGTATTGCCGGGACCGACAATTCATGAATAGCCGCTAGTAGTTTTAAATGACTTATTTTCCTTCAGAAATTACACTTTGTGCAGGGAAAATTCTAATCACGGGAAACATGTGCTACTTTACATGCATACTTTAAGCACCCCCCCCCAGGTACGAAATTTAACCACTTAAGCCCCGGACCATTTTGTAGATAAAGGACCAGGCACCTTTTTGCGATTCTGCACTGTGTGCGACGTGGCTCCCAAACAAAATTGGCGTCTTTTTTTTCCACAAATAGAGCTTTCTTTTGGTGGTATTTGATCACCTCTGCAGTTTTTATATTTTGCGCTATAAACAAAAATAGAGCGGCAATTTTGAAAAAAAGTCAATATTTTTAACTTTTTGCTATAATAAATATCCCCAAAAAATATATAATTTTTTTTTCCTCAGTTTGGGCCGATACGTATTCTTCTACATATTTTTGGCAAAAACATAGCAATAAGCGTTTATTTATTTTTTATTGGAAAATAATTCAACATGTAATTACATACACCCACATTAGTGTGGAATAAATTTTCATATAAAAATAACTTTACATATTTCTTTACTCTCCCTTTTACCTATTTCCCTCCCTGTCTTCTCCCCCCCTCCCCCACCTCCTCCCTCCCCTCCCTCCCTGATCTGTCCCTTTCCTATCTTATTCCTCTTCTTTTCCTATTATTCCCTGAACATATTTATCTGACAGTTTAAAAGTTCTAAATTTTTCCCATGTAATTCTGTTATTTTCTCCTTTTCCCTGATCTCCCTGGCTCAGATATTCCATTTCCGAGATATACTCTACCCGCTGTATCCATTCTTTAATCTTCGTTTTTTTTATAGATATCCAGTTTCTTGGAATTAATCCCTTTGCCGCATTAAGTAATGGTGGGACTAATGTTTTCTGATATTGCTTTTTTGTTTTATTTGTACCGTGAAATAGGCATGTCCAGGCGTTTTGTATTATTTTTTCCCCCGTGACTACTTCTATGTAGTCCGGGATCTCTGCCCAGTACTCCTCTATTATTGGGCATTCCCACCACATATGCATCGTTGTTCCCACTTGCTTACAACCCCTCACACAGAGTGGGGAGTTGTTAGGGTGTATTTTATTCATTCTTTCTGGCGTCAAGTGCCAGCGTACCATGCTCTTATAATTTACTTCTATTGTGGTTACATCCGATGCATAGCTATACACTGCCTCGATAAATTGCTTCTCGTTTATTTCTCTACCCAGGTCTTGCCCCCATTTTTCTATAAAGGGTAGTGATCCTTCTGTTTCTAGTTCTGTTAATATTTTATACACCTGTGAGATGCCATGTCTCAAAGGCTTTTTGCTACATATCTTTTCCAGTGGAGTTAGTGCTTTTTCATTTCTAATTGGTTGTGGGATAGTGCTTACTAGGTGCGTTAATTGAATGTATTCCCAATCACTCAGCTGACTCCATCCCTGACTCGTGATTAGGTCTTGTTTTGTTTTTATTTTACCTGATGTGATTATGTCTTTTAATTGTGCAGTTCCCATTAATTTTCCTAATCGTGTCCCGTTACCTGGTGTAAAAAATGTCGTGCCTGCTAACGAAATTAATGGAGAGTTATATTTCTATTTTTCGTATCAGTGCAATGTATCCCAAGTTTTAAATACCTTCTTTGTTATGTTATGTGTATCTGTGCCTAATGCTCTAAATTTTGGTGGTATCCATATATTATTTTGTAAATGTGTCATACTTAGCGTGTTTTCTATTTGTGCCCACTTCTTTTTTGTTTATGGATTTGCCCATTCTACTAATCTGGCTAAGATTATCGCTTTATAGTATCTTTTTATATCTGGTAAAGCCATGCCCCCTTTTTTTTTTTCGCGGGTTAATAATGTATATTTTATTCTGGTCTTTTTGCCCTACCATATGTATTTCAAGATCATAGATTTAATCGCCTTAAAGAACGGTTGGGGTATGTCTATTGGAAGCATCTGCAACCTGTATGTTACTTTCGGGAGAATCATCTTTTTTAATATGTTGATCCTTCCTGTCCATCCGACAGGTCTCCTTGAAATGTCTTTTAATTCTGCTTTAATTTCATTTAATAATGGGATAAAATGTGCAGGGTACAATTCTTCTAGTGTTTTTGTTATTTTAATACCTGGGTATGTTAAAGTTTTTGTCTCCCAAGTAAACGGGAATTCTTTCTGTAATAGTCTTTCTTCTTTTTTATCTATTCCTAAGTTCAAGATTACTGTCTTTACTGGGTTGATCTTAAAATTTGCGAGTTCCCCGTATTTTTTTATTTCCTTTACTACATTGGGGAGAGACAACCTTGGTTTCGTCAAATATAGGAGTATGTCGCCAGCGTATGCCGCCACTTTGTGTTCTTCCCTACCTATTCTCACCCCTCCTATATCTTGGTTATTCCGTATGTTTTGTAACAAAGGTTCCATTGCTAACACATACAGGCGGGGTGAGAGCGAACACCCCTGTCTCGTTCCATTGCGCATCTCGAACACCGACGACACACTCCCATTTACCTTTACCCTGGCTGTCGGATAGGTATATACATTTTTAACCCATTTCATGTATTTTGGTCCAAGCCCTACATACCGGAGTGTGTCCATCATAAACCCCCAGTCGACTCGGTCGAACGCTTTTTCTGCGTCCATCGACATGAGTACGACTGGGGGTTTCTTCTCCTTCCTTTTCTGAATTAGTAAGAGGGTTCTTATGGTATTATCTCTGCCTTCTCTCCCGGCCATGAAGCCCGCTTTATCTGTGTTAATTAGTTCCGGCATTTAAGTTTTTAATCTCGTTGCCAATATTTTTGCGTATAGCTTGATGTCTGTATTCAATAATGCTAAAGGGCGATAGTTGGAGCATATTGTTCCATCTTTTCCTGTTTTTGGTATAATGGTAATATTGGCAAGGAGAGATTATTTTCTTATCTCTAAGTCTCCCCCTAATCTATTGAAGTACTTACATAGTTCTGGGACTAATTGATCTTTAAACTTCTTATAGTATTTAATCTGATACCCGTCCGCTCCTGGAATTTTCCCCCCTTGTTGTTTCTTGGAGCGCTTTTTTTATTTCGTCCTAGGTAATTGGTTTTTCTAGGAGCTCTGCACTTTCTGGTATTATTTTTGGTAGGATAGTTTTTTTTAAGCATTCCTGTATTTTGCCTTTCCTGTTTTCTCCTTCCTGTACTGTCTCATTTCCTCTGATGTTGTACAATGCACTATAATATGTCTTAAACGCTTCTGCGATTTCTGACGTTTTAAATTTCATCTCTCCTCTCTGGTTCTTTGTTTTATCTATGTAATTTAAAGTTTTTTTTCTTTTTTGCTACTCTTGCGAGGTATTTCCTGGGTTTGTCCCCCATTTATATCTTTCTTTTGCTAAGTTTTTGAATACTTTTCTGGTTTCTTGTTCCATTAAGTCTCTAAGTTGGCCCCTCTTAATTATAATTTTTTGATGTGTTTCCTTATCTTGTTGTCTTTTATCTTTTTGTTCTAAATCATATAATTCCTTTAACAGGTTTTCCCTCTTTTGGTCCCTTTCCTTCTTTTTCCGCGCCCCTATGGAGATCAGTTTACCCCTTATGCAGGCCTTGTGTGCTTCCCATATTGTTGCCACACTAACTTCTGGTGTGTTATTTATTGTGAAGTATTCTTCGATTTCTCTCAGTATTGTCTCACCTACTTCTTTATTGTCCAACAGGTCTTCATTTAAGCTCCACATGCCCTTTCTTTGTTCTACATTATTAAATCTTATTTTTACCATGACTGGGGCGTGGTCTGAGATTGATTTTACTCCTATCGCGGTATCTACTACATATTCCAAGAGCCCATGGTCCACCAGCATATAATCCAATCTTGAATACGTGTCATGCACCGCTGAATAATACGTATAATCTTTTTTACTTGGATATGCCACCCTCCATGGGTCTATTAATTGCTGGTTGTAAAATGTTTTTTTTACCAATTTTCATTGTTTCCTGTCTCGTATCGGTGCACCAGACGTATTATCTAACCTTTGATCCATTGGGAAATTGAAATCCCCGGCGAGAATTACATAACCTTGTTTGAAACCCATCAAAATTGTTAAGATTCCGTTCAGGTATCTTTTGGGGTGATTATTTGGACAATATACGTTGGCTAGTGTGCATTTTTTCCCCTGGAGATTCCCTTTTAGGAACAGATACCGGCCCTCTGGGTCAACTTTTCTATCCTCTACATTAAAGTTTATGTTCTTTCCAATCCCTATAGCTACTCCTTTAGCTCTTTTATTTGGGGAATCTCCATAGTACCAAGTGGGAATCGCACGCGAATAAATTTTTGTGTTAGAATCTAGTGCCAAATGTGTCTCCTGAAGGAATACAATTTCTGCAGAATACCTTTCAAGCTCCCTTAATGTCATAAGCCTTTTTTCTGGGGAGTTCAACCCTCTTATGTTATATGTGATAAAATTTATGTCAGTCATATGTTTTTCTCTTTATTTCACCCTCTCTTTTCATTTCTCTTCTATCTCTCTTCCTAGGATGGACAGATCCTGTTTCCCCCTTCCCTCCCACCCCTCCTCCCCTCGCTACCCTCCCTCTCTCCCCACCCTCCTCCCCCCCTCCAATAGAACTTTGACCTCATGGTCTTAGTGCAGGGGTTTCTTCTCTTCTTTTTTCCTTTTCTTTTTTATTTTCCCCTTCCTCCTTCCTTCCCTCTTTTAGCGCCACTTAGGGCACTTCTGCACTCTTAGGCCCGAGGTGGAGTTCTGTTTGGCACCGTCAGTCCCCTCTCCCTTTCTACTTGGGAGATGGTGCCGGAGCGTCCAGATGAGTCCCGGTCTCCTCTCCCTCCCCCTGTCCTTCTGTATCTGTTTCATTCAACCCCTTAACCCCCGCCCCCCACCCCCCACACCTCTGAGTACCAGAAAAGAACCACACCCACCAGACAGAAAGAAAAAAAAAAGAGAAGGGGGGGTCCATCTCCTTCCTACCCACTCCCCACTCCCCTTCCCCCCCCGCTTAAACTTATGTCCGGTATTGGAATTTCCATTTTTTTGCAAAATTCCGGTATTTCCTCTATGAATCTCAGTTTTGCCGAGATACCATTTTTCCTTCCTATCAGGCAGGCTGGGAAACCCCAATTATACTGGATCTCATGTTCCTGGAGTATCTTCAGTAGTGGTCTTAAGTTTCTTCTTCTTTGTAACGTTTCTTGGGATAAGTCTTGAAAAATTTTAATTTGGCTCTCTTCCCATTTTATTGGTGGCTTCCCTCTCAGGTTTTTCCATAGTTGATTTTTTTCCTCCCAACTTTCAAATCGAACGATGATATCTCTCGGTTTATCCTGAGCTATTTCTCTTGGTTTTCTTATTCTATGTGCTCTCTCTATTTTTAATGGGGATGTTGTTTCTCTATCCAATAGTGGGTTACAAATTTTCATTATTAATTCTGATAGATTCTCTGGCTGGGGTGACTCGGGTACCCCCCAAATTCTTATGTTCTTCCTTCTGTCTCTATTCTCCTGGTCCTCCCGCTTGTATGCCTGTTCCTGTTGTTCTTTCCTTATTGCCTTTATCTCTCCCTCTGGTCTTCCTATGGCAGTTTCGTTATGGTCTGATTTCTTTTCCACTCCCTCCACTCTTTCGCGCAAGTACCCCATGTTTTCCTGTATCACCTCCATTTGTACCTTTAACGATTTTTCCAGGGCTGCGAACATCCCCTCAATTTCTATTTTTGTTGGTAATAGCGCTCTGTTTTGTTGTTCCTCTTCTATTCTCTGTTCCGGTTCTATTTCGGTCTCCTGTTCTATTCTAGACTCTGATAATGTATCTGTCTCTGACGAATTTTTATTTTGCACTTTTTTCTTGTCCTTTTTCTTTTTTTCCTCCTTACTCTCCGTCTGATTGCTCTTAGCTCCCTGCTGCTTCTCCACCGCCTGTTTGTCACTATTTCCTCCATAGGTTACATATTTATTCATTGGACCCGGGCTAGGGGTCAGACTTAAGCGGGGTGATTTTTGAATTGCCCCCCCTCTTGCTCCCTTTCCCCTTGAACTCATACTGTTTCTTTTGAGTACTGTCCTTGGGGCCTTATCCCCTTTGCAATGTTCCTGCACCACTATCTAATAGTCAGATATACCTGTCCTGCACGCCCTATAATACCTCTATGTTCCAGGCGAAGTCAGGACTGCCTCATTAAACGCGGCGGGGGGCAATAGCTCGGGAAAGTAGGTGCAGGTAGAAGCAGCCAGTCTTCTGTGTTATTTGTTGTACTCCGCACTCCCACACGGTATCACTTCCATCTGACACAGTAATGTAAAGGCTAACGGCAGTAACAGTTTATCAGTGCTTTCCGGTACCTACCGCCCGCACTTCTTTACACCTTTCACACAACTCAAAAAGGTAGGCACCAGCGTATTCATCCCATCGTCTGTGCTGCCTTACTCACCAGTCCAGGTATTTGTGGTACTCACTGCCTGGATGGTTCAACTTTAACACAGCCTGGCAATGTAATGTCTGACGTTTACAGCAAAAAAAAAAAAAAGAGAAAAATCCTCTCCCTCTTTCTTCTTACATTACTCACTAGTATACAAGTCCCCTCATTACTAGTGTTTCAGGTTCATACCCCCATAATTCGGTAGGAGAAATATTAACAGTAGGTAACAAAAAGTAGCGCATACAGTCCCGCTTTAACTCACTGCATGTAAGTGTCAGTTTATTTTACTTTTTGTACTTGATACCCGCACACAGTTCAGTACAGTTATTCATGAGGAGAAACATAAGGAGAGACAGGCAATCAATTGTGACCTCTTTTCATATTCTCTCTGGGTATGTACTGCTTTCTCCAGCATCCAAATCCACGTGTCTCAGGAAGCATATAACAGAGATTGCATACACATTTTTAGTACTTTTTGTGTACTCACCGATACCTCATTTGGAGATAAGGAGATAAGGGGGGAGCATTCAGTGTTGTCCGGTGGAGGCAAGCGGGGTTGATGGAGGGCTGTTGGAGAGCCCCTGAAATGTGACAGGGGAGGCTCTCATGATGTTTTCATACATTCGGGGGTACGGCTCAGTCCTTAGAATCTGTTTACTTTCTTGCTGGACACTCTTCCCGGGTCCTGTACGGCATCCCTGCTCCGCGCGGCTCCAATTATCATAGGCTCACGGATCATCCCCCTCTGAGTCCTTTCACTGCTGAAGCGTCTCCTTGCGCCGGGTAGCTGGGTAGCTGCAAAGCCGGTCTGCCTGCCCGTTGCTCTCTCCTCAGAGCGTACCGCTCGCTAGATCTAGTCAACAGGTCCTCGGCAGGGGGGCCGGAGGGGGGATAGATGTGGTGCGGGTTCGGGTGAACGGTTTCTCATTTCCTGGGGCTGGAGCTGGGTTGGAGACCTGGGATCTCACCTGCAAGCTCTAGCCCTCCGCCGGCGCCATTACTAGACTCCTCCCTAAGCGTTTATTGATTGGTTTGCGCAAAAGTTATAGCGTCTACAAAATAGGGGATAGTTTTATGGCATTTTTTTTTTACTAGTAATGGCGGCGATCAGCGATTTTTATCGTGACTGCGACATTATGGTGGACACATCGCACACTTTTGACACCATTTTGAGACCATTGTCATTTTTACAGCGATCAGTGCTATAAATATGCACTGATTACTGTAAAAATGACACTGGCATTGAAAGGGTTAACCTGTAGGTGGCGCTGTAGGGGTTAGGTGCGACCTAATGTGTGATTCTAACTGAAGGGGGCGTGGCTTGGCATGTGACGTCACTGATCGTCGTTCCCTATAACAGGGAACAGACGATCACTGACACTGCCACTAGGAAGAATGGGGAAAGGTTTGTTTACACTCACCTCTCCCCGTTCTTCAGCTCTGTGACACGTTTTTTAAACTTTTTTTTGCATTGATACATGTCCCCTGGGGCAGGACCCAGGTCCCCAAACACTTTTTAGGACAATAACTTGCATATTAACCTTTAAAATTATCACTTTTGATTTTCATGTTCGTGTCCCATAGACTTTAATGGTGTTTGCGTGTTCGAACAAATTTTTTGCCTGTTCGCATGTTCTGGTGCGAACCGAACTGGGGGGTGTTCGACTCATCCTAATGTTTAACAGTCTTTCACTATGAAGCCAGTAATAGGAGAGGCTACAGTATAAATCAAGATTTGTTCACTGATGCTGGCACTGGAACAACCAAAGATTCTGTCTTTGGTGATTCCCAAGTTATCCTTTCCTGCTTCTTTACTATGTACACTGAGTTGCACATGTGCAGCCTAGTGTACAATGATATGATCATCTGCCAAGATGAATAAACTCCCAAGAAGGAGCAGGAGCGATGTCATCCCAGCAAATCAAAATATCAGAATATGAGAACCCAGAAGAAGACCAGGAGAAGATGTTAGCAGCCAGAAAGGGAGCCCATAGACACTACATCACTAGAGTGGAGGTTAGTATAGTTCCAATTGAAGTGGAATGATTTGTTGTGATTTGCAGGACATTGGTTTGCTTCCCTTATCCCACCCTATCACAACCTCTTTGTTTTGTTAGTCAGAACACAAGCAGAACACATTCTCTAAAACCAATTATTGGATGGCATGTGCCAGCTCAGCTACTATATATGTTCAACACCCCATGCTGCATGTGCTTTCACACATAGTCCAGTGTCATTTTATTCAGACCTAGAGTAATCATAATTAGAGGTATAATGATGTGATTACTATTCTGCCTGTTTACTAAAGCAGGCCATACATAGATCTAAATTCAGCTGGTTCAGCAGGGACTGACCAAATTTCGATCCATATATGGTCATCCTTGTTGTACACAAGTCAATCTGTTTTTTTTTTTTTTAAAAGATTAGTGTCACCAGTTATAGCTGGCAACACTAATTGTTGTGTTCTGCCAGCAGGGAAGGCCCCAGTGCTCCCTACTGGCAGAATACTATAGCGCTGTGGGAGAGATTCCATGGGAATCGAGCAATTTTAAGCAAATTTCTTTCCTTCCGCTCATGGTGGAAGGAAAGAAAATTGCATGATCTATGGTTTGCTTTAGTGTTTCAGCTTTTCTGTGATACAATATGTTTGTTTTGCCCCTTTGCTGCCTTAAAGGATAAGTTATCCTTTCGGAACATGTTAAATGTGCCACCTGTTTTTAGTCATTCCCCAATCTCTTGCTGCCTATTCCTATTTTTGTCAAAACAACTTAGACTATACAAACACTTTCTGACAATTTATTGCTTTTCACTGTATAATCCTGATGCAAACTAGGGATGAGCTTCGAGTTCGAGTCGAACTCATGTTCGACTCGAACATTGCCTGTTCGCCCGTTCGCCGAACAGCGAACAAATTGGGGTGTTCGCGGCAAATTCGAAAAATCTATGGGAGAAATCTAAAGTGCTAATTATAAAGGCTTATATGCAAGTTATTGTCCTAAAAAGTGTTTGGGGACCCGGGTCCTGCCCCAGGGGACATGTATCAATGCAAAAAGAAGTTTTAAAAACGGCCGTTTTTTCGGGAGCAGCGATTTTAATAATGCTTAAAATGAAAAAATAAAAGTGAAATATTCCTTTAAATTTCGTACCTGGGGGGTGTGTATGATATGCATGTGAAGTGGCGCATGTTTCCCGTGCTTAGAACTGTCCCTGCAAAAAGTGTCATTTTTGAAAGAAAAAAAATGCATTTAAAACTGACTCGCGGCTATTAATGAATTGCCGGCTCCCGGCAATACATACAAAAGTCATTGATAAAAAAAAAAAAAAAAGCATGGGGGTCCCCAGAATTCAATTACCAGGCCCTTCAGGTCTGGAATGGATATTAAGGGGAACCCAGCCGCAAATAAAAAAAAAATGACATGGGGTTCCCCCAAATATCCATTCCAGGCCCTTCAGATCTGGCATGGATTTTAAGGGGAACTCCACCCCAAATTAAAAAAAAAATGGCGTGGAGTCCCCCTAAAAATCCATACCAGACCCCTTATCCGAGCATGCAACCTGGCCGGCCGCAGGGGAAAAGGGGGGGGGACGAGAGAGCGGCCCCCCCTCCCTCCTGAACCGTACCAAGCCACATGCCCTCAACATGGGGAGGATGTCCCCATGTTGATGGGGACAAGGGCCTCATCCCCACAACCCTTGCCCGGTGGTTGTGGGGGTCTGCGGGCGGGGGGCTTATCGGAATCTGGAAGACCCCTTTAACAAAGAGGACCCCCAGATCCCGGCCCCCCCCCCTATGTGAATTGGTAAGGGGTACATTGTACCCCTACCATTTCACGAAGAAAGCGTAAAAAAATGTTTAAAAAAACACACAAACACCTTGAAAAAGTCCTTTATTTAAAAAAAAAAAAAAAAAAAACATTCCAGCGGTGAAATCCAGTGTCCCGCGGCGATCCCGATGTCCAGCGCTGTCCGTCATTGGTTGTGCCTGAGCGGACCTGATGGGGAACTCCCTCTCAGTATTTTAAATGTATAGACCCGCCCCTTCTAAAGTTCCCCATCAGGTCCGCTCAGCGGACCAGATGCGGAACATGAGAAGGGGCGGGTCTATACATGTATTACCAAAGTGAGAGCAGTTCCCCATCAGGTCCGCCTCCTCGGTATGTCAGACCCGCCTACGTCATTGGCTTGAGCGGGGAACTTCCTTCACTATGTAATTTACATAGTGAAGGAAGTTCCCCGCTCAAGCCAATGACGTAGGCGGGTCTGACATACCGAGGGGGCGGACCTGATGGGGAACTGCTCTCACTTTGGTAATACATGTATAGACCCGCCCCTTCTCATGTTCCGCATCTCGTCCGCTGAGCGGACCTGATGGGGAACTTTAGAAGGGGCGGGTCTATACATTTAAAATACTGAGAGGGAGTTCCCCATCAGGTCCGCTCAGGCACAACCAATGAAGGACAGCGCTGGACATCGGGATCGCCGCGGGACACTGGATTTCACCGCTGGAATGTTTATTTATTTATTTTTTTAAATAAAGGACTTTTTCAAGGTGTTTGTGTGTTTTTTTAAACATTTTTTTTACGCTTTCTTCGTGAAATGGTAGGGGTACAATGTACCCGTTACCAATTCACATAGGGGGGGGGGGCGGGATCTGGGGGTCCCCTTTGTTAAAGGGGTCTTCCAGATTCCGATAAGCCCCCCGCCCGCAGACCCCCACAACCACCGGGCAAGGGTTGTGGGGATGAGGCCCTTGTCCCCATCAACATGGGGACATCCTCCCCATGTTGAGGGCATGTGGCTTGGTACGGTTCAGGAGGGAGGGGGGGCCGCTCTCTCGTCCCCCCCTTTTCCCCTGCGGCCGGCCAGGTTGCGTGCTCGGATAAGGGGTCTGGTATGGATTTTTAGGGGGACTCCACGCCATTTTTTTTTTAAATTTGGGGTGGAGTTCCCCTTAAAATCCATGCCAGATCTGAAGGGCCTGGTAATTGAATTCTGGGGAACCCCCACGCTTTTTTTTTTTTTTTTTCTCAATGACTTTTGTATGTATTGCCGGGAGCCGACAATTCATTAATAGCCGCGAGTCAGTTTTAAAAGACTTTTTTTCTTTCAAAAATGACATTTTTTGCAGGGACAGTTCTAAGCACGGGAAACATGCGCCACTTTACATGCATATCATACACACCCCCCAGGTACGAAATTTAAAGGAATATTTCACTTTTATTTTTTCATTTTAAGCATTATTAAAATCACTGCTCCCGAAAAAACGGCCGTTTTTAAAACTTCTTTTTGCATTGATACATGTCCCCTGGGGCAGGACCCAGGTCCCCAAACACTTTTTAGGACAATAACTTGCATATTAGCCTTTATAATTAACACTTTAGATTTCGAACGTTCGAGTCCATTGTATTTAATAGGGTTCTAAAGTTTACACGAACATTTTGTCTGTTCGCAGGTTCTGGTGCGAACCGAACAGGGGGGTGTTCGGCTCATCCCTGATGCAAACATATTTTCATTGCATGGGTGCAGTTACCATATACAGGTATAACCTTGAAGACCAGGAGAACTGTCTATCAGTTTTTCCAATACTTCCAATACGTCCTTGTCTATCTGCAGATATTTTATAGGGACAGTTTCTATATTCTAAATGTGTTTAATTTAAGGAATAGCAAGCCCACTTTTTCCCCTTATCTTACCTTTGCCAACATTTTCAAATACTTCTAACTGTCAGCCATCATAGTAATATTAGCCACATGTCAGAGGTTGCCAAAATTTCCTCCAGGATATTGAATCCAGCATCTCATTATCAACTTTAATTTGAAGTAAAATTAGCACTTTTTTGATTTGTTCATGATGAGAAATTATTTATATTGAATGTCTATTTTATGTTATTTTATGTTATTTTCATTTTAGAATTGATTTACTGGTTTTCAATTCTTTTTTTACACAAATGTAAAGTAAATAAATACAATTTAGGTTTAAATTAAGAAAAATATCATTGGTAGTGCTCATGTAAAATAACATGGATTCATCTTTTTAGTGGCTGTTCAGAGGGACCTTTTAAAACTTAAATTTTCACTGTAAGCATGTCCTTAACCCCTTCCCACCCGGCCACTGCATATGCATGGCCTGGTGGGTGCTCTCTCCTTCTGAGTGGACGTACAGGAACGTCCCTCAGAAGGAGGGGGATCGCGCGCGTGCCCACGCAGTGGTGCGATCTCGATGCGTTTGTATCACCCGGACACAGCGCATCTCAGATCGTCAGGAGGGCTCTGTGATTGGCCCTTCTGATCACATGATGGCCATGTGCAATCACAGCCATCATGTGATGTAAACAGAGAGCCGGTTGTCAGGCGATCGGCTCTCCTCTCCTCACACAGTAGTTGTCGGTGAGGAGAGCGGATCGCTGCAGCCGGCTGGTGATCAGTGTGTATGAGATGTTTTTTACAGCTTTTTACACACTGATCACCAGCCTAGTAACACACAATGTAAAACACACATGTTCCCACACATATGTCCCCACACACATGTCCCCACATAGTAAAAACACCTGTCCCCCACATAGGTAACGGTAAAATCATATGTCCCAATGATTATCTGCACCCATATGATCACCTGTGCACATCTGTACATGATCATTTGCATACCTATGTCCGTGATCACACGACCCAATTATTATAAACTTAACAGGATTTTTTTAGTTTCAAATTTTTTTTATTAGGACATAATATAGAATACAACAAGAAGTAGTCAGAGATGGAGAATGTACAACATTCACGGTACATACAAAGAATAACCATTACAAAACATCAGAAGATTAGTGAATTAAGTGCCATCATTTGTCGCTGATCAATATCAGGGAGGGTGCTATCACGGTGGCATCAGTATGTATCAGCGGGAGTGGTCCCTAGAACTGCGACAACAAGTAACATTATTCATTTACGTCAGGTTCATAGGGTATCAAATATGTAAAATCACAGCCTCAAAGGCTTGTTCTTGCTGAGGGAGTAAGGGAACAGAGGTACAAGCGGGATTCGCGGAAAAGGGAAAGGCGAGTAAGGAGAGGGGGGCACACAGGGGAGAAAGAGGAAGAGAGAGAAGAGAAAGGGGGGAGGGTGAACGGCGTCGGCGGGGCCGCGGTGTGGCCAAAGAGACCACCACGTGCAAAGGTAGAGATAGATAGGAGATCATGGGATAAGGAGGTTGGGATCAAAGTCCGGGGGCAGAAAATTATCCACCCATGGGGTCCATATTTTAGTGTGTCGAGGGACACGGTCTAGTAATGTGGCCTCAATTTTGCTGTGGATCATGGCTTGGGTTACTCTATTCTTTGTTTCTGCTATGTGAAGTTTCGGGGTTTTCCAGGCTTTGGCAATTGTTTGCTTGGCAGCAGTAGTCAACTGGAGGAGGAGACTGATCTGATTTCTGGTGTATTCTCCCTGGATATGGTTTAGGAGTGCTAGGGCCGGATCAGGGATCACTGTTTCATGCAATATTATAGAAATCATTTGAAAGAGAGCCTTCCAGAATTGTTGTGCTATCTTACAAGACCACCAGATATGAAGATGGGTGCCATGGTCACTGCATCCTCGGAAACAGTTTGAGGGATAATTCGGTACAAATTTAGATATTCTTGCTGGAACCAAGTACCAGCGCATTAAAACTTTATAATTTGTTTCAAGCGCTACCACATTTTGGGAGGAAGATTTGGTAGTGGCCCAAATATCGGACCATTCTTCAGGAGTGAGAGAAATATTTAGGTCATTCGACCACTGTGCAGCATATAAAGGGAGGACAGCTGATGGTGTGGAGAAGTGGCTATATAGGCTAGATATAATGCCTGGGGCATGAGGGTCTGCTGCGCAGATTTTCTCGTATAGAGATTGGGTGTTCAGACTAGTGCAAGGGCCGACTATTGATTTGACCAAATGGAGTACTTGAAGGTAGCGGAAAGATTCCGAGGCTGGGAGTGTGGCGCTGGATTGGAGATCCAAGAATGATTTAAAAGTGGAGTTGGCAGTAAGGTCGCATATTTTAGTTATGCCCGCTTGCGACCAGCAGGAAAAGGTGCTGGGTTGAGTGTAGGCAGGGTAGAATGAAGGGTGGTGTAAGAAGGATAATAGGGGGTTGTGTGGAGAGATCAGTTTAAAGGGGTCGCGTAGTCTGTCCCATAGCTTTAAGGAATGGTGGGTGATGGGGTTGGTAATATGACCACGGACGGAAGGGGGTAACCACAAAATATTATCAACTGTTAGCGGGTAAAGGTCTATAGCTTCAAGGGAAACCCATTTTGGGGTTTCAGTAAGCGCGTGTAATAGGGCTAGTTGGGCTAATTGGGCTGCATGGTAATATTTGGCAAAGTTTGGGATGCCCAGGCCCCCGTGTAGTTTATGGCGAAGAAGGATGATTTTCGGGACTCTGGGTTTGGTGAGGCCCCATATATATTTAAAGACTCTAGATTGAATAATCCGGTGGAAATAGGAGGGGACATTGATTGGGAGGACTCTATATAGATATAAGAGTTTGGGAAGCAAGGACATCTTAACAGCTGCCACCCGACCCAGCCAGGAAACACATAAAGGCTTCCAAGTGTCCAAGATAGATGTCAGCTGTGCCAGCATGGGGAGATAGTTAGCTTGGTACAAAGAGGCTGGGTTTCCGGTCAGTTTGATACCAAGGTACGGGAGAGAGGTAGTAGACCAGGTAAAGGGGAAGTTTAGTTGTAAGTGGGTGACTTCGTGGGGTGGGAGAGATACATTGAGAGCTTTAGACTTTGTTTGATTAACCTCTAAACCTGAAATGGAGGCAAATTTATCTAGGGTTTGAATAAGGTTAGGAAGGGTGGTGCGGGGTGATGTCACAAATAGGAGTGCATCATCTGCAAATAGGCAGATCTTATGTGAGGTGGAAGCGATTTCTAGTCCTTTAATATTAATGTTTGTTCTAATCAAAGCTGCCAATGGTTCGATAGCTAATGCAAAAATTAAGGGGGAAAGGGGGCATCCCTGTCTAGTACCTCTCGCTATAGGAAAACAGTCCGAGCGAAATCCTGAGTACCTAATATAGGCTTGCGGCTGATTATATAGGGAGTTTATCCACTGTAGAAAATGTGGGCCAAAGCCCCAGCGTTTAAGAATGTAGTCTAGATACGGCCAGGACACCGTGTCAAACGCCTTCCTTATATCAAGAGATAATAGGTGCATTAGGATATGACGTGTTTTTGCGATATGTTGGAGGAGTATCACTCGTCTGATGTTGTCGCTGGCTTGCCTACGGGGTATAAAGCCTACCTGGTCTTTGTTTATTAGTTTGCCGATGAAAGGGTTGAGGCGAAGTGCCAATATTTTAGCCAGGAGTTTGATGTCCAGGTTAAGTAGGGAGATGGGTCTAAAATTAGACCAAAGGGAATTATCAGTGTTAGGTTTGGGTATCATTGCTATAATTGCTGTCAGCGTGTCTCGACCAAGGACCTGGTTCTGTAGTAGGGCGTTGAACGATTTACTTAAGAGGGGAGCTAGAGTTGTGGCAAATTTTTTGAAATATGTGGCAGATAGTCCATCTGGGCCTGGTCTCTTATGGGATTTGAGGGTTTTTATCGCTGCAAGGACTTCTTCTGTAGAAATGGGTGCTTCTAAGGGGTCCCGTTCTGAGTCCGACAGAGTGGGCAGAGGAGTGTCCTGAAGGAGTGAGTCAGCGGCGGAGTGGGAAAAGGTAGATTTAGCTTTATAGAGGTCTTCCAGACGCTTGCGAAATTCACTTAGAATTTTGATAGGGTTACTAGTGTATGTGTTTTTTTCGATCCGTAATCTGATGGGAACATGGGTCCGTTCTGGTCGACAGAGACGCATGGCTAGAAAAGTATCAGGTTTGTTAGCCTTAGTGTAAATGGTGTGGTTGGATCTGCGGATGGCCTTATCGGCCGATTCAGCCAGCAGCAGATCCAGTTCAGTTCTGGATTTTTCCATTGCTATCCTATGGGGCTCAGTCGGGGTTGTCTGGAACTGAAGATAGTTCTGGTGGAACTCCTTTTCAAGATTGGCTAGTTGGAGCTTCTTATCCCGTTTGAGGTGTGTAGATACTGATATGCATGTGCCTCGTATTACGGGTTTGTGTGCCTCCCAAAGGAGAACCGGAGAGATATCAGGGGTATTATTATGACACAAGTAATCTGTGAGGGCCACCTGAATGTCAAGACAATAAGACGGGTTGGTAAGATGAGCTTCATTAATACACCAGGAGCGGTCACTGGTTTGGGGGATCAGGGAGGAAATTGTGGTAAGCACTGCACAGTGGTCCGACCATGGTATAGGTTGTATAGAGGAGTTGACAAGTATTGGGGAGGATGCAACCGAAAGAAATATATGATCAATCCTTGAAAAGGATTTATGGGGATATGAGTAGAACGTGAAGTTCTTCTTTGTTGGGTTGCATTCTCGCCAAGTGTCAAGCAATGAGGCTTGTTGCAGTAATTTTCTAAAACGTGTGGAGGGAGTATACTGGTCTGGAGCATATGGGGATTTATCCATATGTGGCTGGAGTACTGAGTTGGAGTCACCGCAAAGGATCACCTTGCCCTTGCAATGTATCCTAATGACCTGTAAGAGGTGAGAAAAGAAGGGATTCGGGTTATCATTTGGAGCATAATAGGAGACCAATGTAGTTTCCACTTCTTGAAGTGTGCCTACAAGAATTACGTAACGACCTTCCGGATCTTTGATTTCTGAGGTTAATACGAAAGGGAGGGATTGGTGAAGGGCTATGAGTACACCGCGCTTTTTCACATTAGCCGAGGCAGTATACACTTGGGGGTATCGGGAGCTAAAGAATTTTGGGGTCGCTTGTGCAGTATAGTGGGTTTCCTGGAGGGCCACAATGCCAGCCTTTAATGCTATGAATGTGTGGAAGGCCTTAACTCTTTTATGTGGTGAGTTGAGTCCCTTTACATTAAGAGAAAGAATGTTCAGGGGGGCCATGGGGAAAGAGATGAGACATGAGACAGAGGGGTCCCAAGGGCCCCGCAGCCCCACCGACACGGATCAGGGAAAAAAAAACACAAGGGAGAAAGGAGGGAAGAAAGGGGAAAAAGAAAGGGTAACAATTGTAAGGCAAGTGGATGAATAGATAGAGTAAACAGTAATGGGGTTTGGTCGCCCGACCAGGTAGTGGACAGACTCGCCAGTCAGCCAGCCGGCCTCGCGAGTGTGCACACCATGTAAAGGGGGCGGCAATGACAGCCTCCCGCCGCTAATGGGGGATTTGTGGTCAAAGCTTTAGAAAATTAAACAATCAAGAAGTAACAGGAAAGACAGTGGTTATGCAGGTATATAATATAATCTATGTTTGTCTGGTGTCACACAGACCTCCAGACTAACCCTATGGAGATATGGTATAGGGATACACAAATACTCAGGTAGGGTATATCCGTATATATATATCCTCTTATATGCATTTAAAGTAAGAAACAAACAGAGAGAGAAAAAAAAAAAAACAACCGTTCATAACAATTCAATTTACCAAAGTTGTGCACAGGTGAACGAAAAATAGGCGGTAGTGTCCGGGTCGCTGCATGCGCCCAGGGAGAGCCCTGAGCACATGCGGCGAGCCAGAGAACAGGCGCCAACTAAAGTGTTACATAGTGAATGTCATGCAAAAATTATAGTACATTTTCCCAAAAAGGGGACAGCATAGGAAAAGGGAGAGGAAAAAAAAGGGAAACAACCTTCTTGGTTTCCCTGAGCTGTAAGGTAAAAAAAAAAAAATTTGGGGGGGGAAATATTTTTCTCTTCTTTTGTTTTCCTTTTCCCTTTAACACCTGCTGGTGAGAAAGAAAATATAAAAGATACATAAGATACATGGGGCCTGAGCCCCCGCACCCCGGGGAGAGGAGGGTAGGTGGACTGCATAGACATCCCTCTTACCAGTAGGGGGTGTCTATCATGGGACAGTCCTCTTTTAACTTGATTGAAGAGTTATCATCTAGTCATGGAATGTAGGTGAGCTTCAATCAAGGGGCCTCCGGTGGCAAACAAAAAGTGATTATGAGGGGAACAAAAGTAAATTCAACGTGGGGAGTAGACTTGTCGGCCCGGTGAAATGTCCCTGGGTGGGCGAGCTGGTGTGCCTTTACGGATGGATGAAGGGCCAGGATTAGATCTCCTTGGAGTAGCAATATAGGGATGTGCTGCTGCCCGGGCGGGGGTGCGAGGCAGTGTCGTCTCCGCCGGTTGCTCCGGGGTAGTTAGGTGCAGAGATTCAAGAAGACATTGGAGGGATTCCGGTGAAGTACAGGAGTGTTGCTGGCCCTGGTAGGAGAATTGCAAAGCAAAAGGGAAGCGCCAGGTGTATTTAAGTTGGTGCTGCAGAAGAATCTGGAGTTGTGGTTTCATGGCACGGCGTTTAGCAATCGTCGATGGAGCTAGGTCAGAGAACAATTGATATGTGTGACCCTGGAACAGGAGAGTGTCTTTATTGCGAGCAGCAGCTAGGAGTTGTTCCTTTGTACGGAAAAAGTGCAGCTTAATGATAATATCTCGCGGTGGGTCAGGGCCCTGTGTATTCTATCGAATTCCAAGCGTTCTATTGGTATAGTGGGTGATAGTTCTTGGAATAGTGCCGTTGAGAAAGATAGCAGGTCTTCCACATTTTCTGGAATACCTCTCAAGCGTAGGTTTGATCTACGGGAGCGATTTTCAGCGTCCTCGAGACGTGAGAGGAGCATGTTGTTCTCATCACGGAGGGCTGCCTGCTCTTGAACCTGTTCTTGGAGTGTAAGCTCTATATCGTCTACTCTGGTTTCCAGGTCTGCTGTGCGCTGGCCTAGCTCCCTGATCTCACGTGACAGCCTGCTAGTTATCTGGTCAGATGTAGTTTTTAGGGCCTTTTGTAGCATGGCTTCCATAAACTGTAGGAAATCACCCTGGGACATACCTGGGGAAGGCAGAAAGGAGGGACCGCTGATTTGACCATCTGTGTTGTCCTCATCTTCACTTTCAGCGGTGGCTTGTCCCGGCTTGTCTGGTGAGATAACGTGCTGCTTAGCCAGGGCCTTCGCCGCCATCTTGGATGAGGCGCGGGCCAGGGCGTCTTTGATCGGCTTGGGTTTAGATTTACCGCGATGGCCGGTTAAAACCATCCCAGATGATGCTGTGGCCGTTCCGGAGGCTATATTCGGCAAGAGCGGGGTTGCGGGGCGGCTCAGGCACGGCGTATGATCCCAATGTTGCGGCGGGAGGTGCGGAGCTCTAGTGGAACACGTCCGCCATACAGAGCCTCGCGCATGCGCCCTTCTTAACAGGATTTTTTTTACCAAAGACATGTAGCAGAATACATTTTGGCTTAAATTTATGACAAAATTCGATTTTATTGGATTTCTTTTAAAATAGAATAAAGAAAATATATTATTTTTTCCAAATTTCCGCTCTTTTTTCGCTTATATCGCAAAAAATAAAAAACGGTGTCGTGAATAAATACCACCAAAAGAAAGCTCTATTTGTGCAAACAAAATGATAAATATTTCATTTGTGTACAGTGTAGCATGACAGCGCAATTGTCATTGAAAATGCGAGAGCGCTGAAAGCTGAAAATTGGCTTGGGAAGGAAGGGGGTGAAAGTGCCCAGTATTGATGTGGTTAATGAAGAGAATCCAAAAACATCTTGAACTTTTGTAAATTTATTTTGGCTTTACTTAATAGATATCTTTTTTTTCGGTACACACCCTGATATACAGTAACTGTGAAAACATAAACATGCTCCTGTAACTGCTTTAAAATATATGAAATACATGAAACTTGCATCTTCATGAAGGATTATTATTTATCAAAGAAAACATCTTTCTAAAAATGTCTTTCTTTTAGGTTATTGAACACCTATTAGTATATATTTAGTCAAATAATTATACTTTGCATATTAAGTCCTATGACAGCTATACTCACAGTAACCATGATACTTAATATATAGTGAGGTTTGTTAAGAATTGTGATTCAACAAAAAATGTAACTGTGAAGTAGACTAGAAAATCTGACTGGAAACCCTACAGGGAAATTGTGTTTTTTCAAGCATTTTTCAGCCTTAAAACTCAATAAACAGCATGTTGAATAACTTTCAGTATTCTCCATGTCAGATTTTATTGACTTCAAAAGATCAGTGAGTAGTATGATTTTAAACTAGATAAGAGACTTCACAATTATGAATTTCACCTGAATTCAAAATCGGAAAATATGCAAACTTCTACTCAAGGCACAATATTTTTCAGAGTGACCTGTTTTTTTTTTTTAATTGAACCCCATTTAATACTTTGAAAGAAGATTACAATAATCTCCTGGTATTTATAATTTAATTTATAATGTTTATTTAAATTAGCCAATGCTTACAGGATATTCTTTCTCAAATATGACAACAGGTATGATGAGTAGTATTGTTAAACATGTTTTCTTGATTTTGATTACTGTTAGGACCTCACCTTCATCTTTAAATTAAATCTGCCATTCCTTGGTTCCTCTGTCTCTGGTGCTCAATGGCGTCCCTAGGGGGGTCAGAGGGGGCCCTGGCCCCCCCAACATTATGCTGTGCCCCACCATGTGCCCCCCCCCAAAAAAATAAAAAATATATATATATTTTTTGCATTTTTGTATTTTGCTCGGGCTGCCGCTGGGGTAACATAGTCTCTCCTGAGAGAGAGAGCGTCCCCAGTCAACTCCTGTGGGGATTCCTCCCCCTTCCTCTGCTTGCTGACACTGCATAATGCAAGCGCTCACACAACCACAGCCGCCCGATCTGCTCCTTCCCCTGCATCCTCATTGGCACGGAGAATAGCAAGTTGAAGGAAGGACTCAATGAGCACTGTGGGGGGGGGGATGGGGGCCCAATCCTTCATCTCAGTTACTGAAAAAACAGACTGATTTCTTCCGTCCTTAGGACAGGAGAACCAACCTGTAAATTCCGAGAGTGGTGACTGCAAGCTGAGCCGAGTGTCAGTCTAGACTGACACTCTTTCACAGCCCAGCGAGTCCAGCCACCCTCACATACAAGCAGGGAGGAATACTGCTCTTCCTCCTCCTTCCAGTCCCACCCACACTATCCCGGTGTGCTGTTTCTGAAGAGAAGGGATGTGTGGGCAGGAAATATGAAAATCAGCAGCATTCCTAGCTGTGTGTGAATGATGCCTGAGATTCTAACCTGGATTGTGGGTAAGTGTGCACTGCAGACTGCAGTACACTGTAATCACTGAACTGCATTATCTCCATCCCTTCTCTCCCCCATCTGTCTCCCTCCCCCTCTCCTGTTCTTTCAAGACATTCACAATTTACTTTCACTTTCAGTTAGGCAGGTAATATACGGTGCAAATTTCTTTCCTGCATCCACAGATTGCAGGAAAGAAACTTGCATGATTCCCCCATCAACACAGACAGTGCTGACAGGGGAATATCCCTCCTGCCCAGCAATTGTATTCTCCCGACAAACAGTGATTATAACTAGTGGCTATAGCAACCACTAGTGATAATCATAAGAGAATCTTCTCATTAATGGTTCAAATCTCAGCCAGTTCCTGCTGAACCAGCTGAGATTTAAACTGTCTATGGCTGGTCTTAGCTCTTAGGCAGCCCATACATTGATCACTTTTTTTCATTCAACTATTAGGTTGAATGAAAAAAAAAAGAAATGATCCAATTCCCCCATCTACACATTATATATGGATGGGGGAATCCTCCCAGTGTGGACCAGTGCTGGAACAACCAGAGTTGCTATCCTGTCCCGGCTATTCACAGCGCTGGTCTCTGTCTCCATGGCAGCGGCAGCAGCACATTGGAACCCAGTGCTGGTTACTTTATGGGGCTGATGTACAGGAGGGCCAGCACAATTTGTTGGTAGAGATGGGCTGGGCATGTTCAAAATTCCACATGCCAGAGCCTGCCAGGAAGCCCACACTGCACAGCACTAATCACAGGCAGTGAGACATTTCCCGGTCCGCAGCTGCACAGATCAGGAAATGTCTCACTGGCTGTGATTAGCACTGTGGAGTGTCGGCTTCCTGGCGGGAGATCAGGCATGTGGGATTTCAAACACACCCGAGCCCATCTCTATTGGTTGTAGACAGTTGAGCTCCCTGCAGGTTGCTTAGCAGCAGTGGAGCCTTCTCTGACATGCTGATCGTGATGCAATCCAGGTGATGCTCCTAGTCAAATCCTAGTGTTAAATATCAGTGATTGTATTGATCAAAGCCCACACTTTACAGGCATAGAGCCCACATGGCTGCTGAACATACTGTTGATTATATATATGTGGTTGTACTCTTGATGCTAATAAATACTGTGTTTATTAGATCTGACTGGGAGCATCACCTGGATCACATCCCGATCAGCATGTCAAAAGAGAAGGTTATGCAGCATTACTGCTGCTAGGTGACCAGCTGGGGGCTCGGCTCTCTATAACCAATAGTACCAGCCTTCCCCTGCATGCACCCATAATGTCACCAGCACTAGGTCCTAATAGACTGCCGCCGCTGTCAAGGAGACAGATGCCAGACCAGTGCTGTCAATAACAGGGACAGGACAGGACAGCTGGGGAACCCCACAGTGGCAGAACACCAGGGCCTGGTGGCAGGACAACCTTTGCAACCCTGATAGTTCTCCCACTGCTTTGGACCCTTATATTTTCTTGGTGTGCTGGTGACATATATCTCTTGTTTTCTGCAACCCTGGGGGCCCCAGTATAGTAGGAAGGGAGCTCACTGCAGAACATGTGAAAGGGCCCGTTGTGGGATCGTAGTAAATGGCCCCAGGATATATATACATATAATTGCATTTTATAGTTGGCTCCCCTACTTTTGTCCCTGTCCCCCCATGTGCCCCCCCTAAATATGAAAGCTGGAGACGCCACTGCTGGTGCTTGACGGAGAACTGAAATTGGAGAGCAGAACTCTTGAGTTTAGAAAAATATATATATATAACTCCCAATATTTAAATAATAGAAAGACCTATGACACAGAGGCAAGATGGTTCCTGCATTAACGTTTTATGTTGTGTGTACTGAACAGATTCATGTACATAATCCTGGACAGCCACATTCCTCTTTTTATGAAAGCTTTCTATGGCTGATACCTGCCCTGAGTCAGCATGTATTTTCTGTCAATGCTCTTTTGTTAGCATTTGTCTATCTTTCTGTTCCTGATAATCCAATCCCCCATTTCTTGCCTTGAACTTTGACTTGTCCTGTCTGACTAGATTCTGATGTGATGCAATTTTTATTCTAACACAGAACTTTTATCTTGTCTTCTATGTGTCCTGTTGGTACCTCACTATGCTCCAAATAATGATAATAATTTTAAATCCTTTAATTATTTATTTTATTTTTCCAAACTTTATTACGTTTTATTGATATTGAATTGATCATTATGGGAAAAATAAAGGCAAATAACAACATGATCTACACTTACATGAATATTCATTTAATTAACTTAGTACATTTTGCAAAACATAATTCCATCTTGGATTAAGACAAATGTAAGTGTTTTTTTTTATTATTTATTTAAAACATTTTAAAGAGGTAGTAAACTCCTTTTAATGATTTATACCTACAGTTTAACCTATAATAAGGCTTCTCCATTTAGGAGAAATTTACTTTAGAAGTGCTGGTGACATCACCGGCACATGCGCACTGTGTTCTCAATGAACAGTGTGCCATCCAAAAAGAGAGCCGTGCCGTGGCCCTGACTCCTGCATGCATGCACGGGAGTCAACCTGCTGCAGCCCGTGAACCCAGAAGGAAGACCGAGGGAAGATGGAGTCATGACAAGGGCTTTTGTTTTCAGAAAAGTCTTTTTATAATGTGCTATGCAATACGATGCATAGTAACACATTATGCTCTTAACTTGATTTTTTCGTTTTCTTTTTTTGCAGTTTACTACCGCTTTATTTCAATTGAGGTTGTCTGTGCTCCATTTATTATGTAGATTCTCAAAGTTCTGGGTTAAAATTTGGGCACACAAAAAAGGTCAAAGATAGTTTAGAAGGAAATTGTAAAATAGGTAGAATAGAAAGGTAGGTATTGCACTATTTCCACTACTGTAGATTTTAGGATATTGTGAAACAGTATTATTAGTCCTAACTTTTATTTACTATTCATTAGTATACTATTAGGAACCAACTGCACATCATTATTGTTGAAACTGCTTGTAAATAGAAGAGAGTGAGATTTTATTGCTTGCAATAGATTTCTTTGCAAATCATTGTTGTTTTTTCTTATAATTTGTTTTTCATTATCAGAAATTCTCTTTAAGCCTTTCTGACTTCATACCTTTTACTTTTCAGATATATAAAAAGCACAATTTCTCACTGGCTTACACAGACAGATATTTCTTCTCTGATGTTTAAGTTATTACTTCAGTTCACTTGCTATTTCTATTGTTGCATAACTTCCGTGCTACTGGATTACCATAAGTGTAGCACACACATCCTTTACCCTGCTTACCTCCACTTGCACATGCCCAGTATCCTCCATCTTTGTAGAGGGTAAACGGTGTTAATTGATTTGGGTCCTGCAGCGAGTTACCTCTTTCTGTTGGTTCCTCACCCTAGAATGTAGGGAAAAGTCTATTCTCTTTGAAAGTTCAAGAAGGCCATTGTCCACACAGTATTAAACCCAATAAAGAAAGGTTTATTTTGCTTGCGTAGAACTTGATAGGAAAGTTGGAGATAGAGAATTGAACAGGGAGGCAGGTTCAGGCACGCGACACCCAACTATCACTCGTCGCCACTCAAGCCTGAGTGGGTTTTGCTCACCTGGATAGTCCCCTCTCACGGTCCCAGCAGCCTGTTTGGAGCACGAACATTTGCTTAGAATTTTCCTTAGGATACGATCAGGATATTAGCCTCTAAGTCCTGAACTTCCCAGCACTTGTAACGACTAGAACTTAGGTGCCAATGGGGCATGGTACAAGGCTTGTGGTAGATTGTGGAGTCCTTCCCTCTGACAGGTAACCAGGCCTCTCCCGAGACAGTGACTTCCCTCACCGATCCCCTTGGATAGGTCCTCCCCTGGTTTCCTCTCCCTCAGAGCGGGTTACCCCCACATGGGTACCCTGGGACTCCTCTTCTGGCGTAGGCCTCAGCTAAAGGTGCTGGGCCTACCTGGAACGATGCAGCCTTGGGCTAAAGGTGCCCAGGACTAAAGACACACACGTACCCCTGGCCTGGAGGGTCAGGAGGCGCGAACTGCTCCCCGAATAATGGCGTCTGCCCCTTATGTATCCTCTCCCAGCATGCACCGCAGGTAGACCATGCCCACTGCAGGCCGCCGAGAGGGGACCCCCAATAGCGCTGCAATGCCACCTGTGGTTCGACCCGAGACCTGGGCAACAGCACCACCTACAGGCCACAGGGAACTGTACTACCAGGCAACATCACAACAGAGCAGAGGCCAATTTAGAGAATTCCAACAGCCTGAGCCTAACTATTTGCTCAGGCTACCCCCTAAATTTAGGCATAGCAACCCTAATTATGGGGGGTCCGCTACATAAGAAAAAGGTTAGATCTGTCAATTTAGATACCAAGTAGTAATAGAGCCATGCTAAACTCAACTGTGAGTCAGAAATCTGGGACTAATTTAAATTGCATTGTCATGTATGGCTAGGGATTGTGGACCTTTTGCGCATCCTGCACTCTTGATAGTAGTGTGCTAGGGTAGGCTACAGCTGACCAGGTTCAGGGAAGTCCTAAGGTGTAGAATAGAAAGTAGGCAGAAGTGAAAGGGAATCATACAGCACTAGATTGCTGGGCTTAAATGCAGGAGTACAATGTCCCCTGAATGTATATCCATTGTCAATCATGATGCCCATTGCACCGCCGGACCTGGAAAAAAAAGCTCTGCCTGTGATGAAGGCTGATTGCCTAATGCTTTCTCCCTTGGGTGACAATTTTTAAATGGGTAAGGAGTGGGGCCACCTGGTGACCCTGTCCCCTTGTAACATCATTGACCCAGCATGCCTCGGTCAGTGACATCACAAGGGGTGGGGTCACCCGCTGATGTTGTCGGGTGACTCCGCTCCTTAGCTATTTAAGAAATGTCAGACAGAGGAGCAGGCAGTCTGTGGGGAGGTCATTAGACAAGGTTTCTTTTTACTTTTTTTGTGTTTGGCGGTGCGGAGGGCAGTGGAGATGGATCTACATCAGGGGACATTGTTTTTTATTTTTTAATAAAGGAAGTGTCAAAAACATGTGTACTGTCTTTATTCACTTTTTACACATTTCTGGTGAATGGGTAGGGGTGTGGGGGGCAGGATCTTTACCAAGGCGGCTTCCAGATTCCGATAAGCCCCCCAGCAGCAGACTCCCACAACCACAGCCCAGGGTTGTGGAGAAGAGACCCTTGTCCCCAGCTGCATGCTCAGATAAGGGTCTGGTATGGATTTTGGAGGGAACCTACACCGTTCTTTCAAACAATTTTGGCGTGGGGTTCCCCTTAGAATCCAACAAGACCCGAGGGGCCTGGTATGGATTGGGGGGGGGGGCCCACACTGTTTTTTTTTCTCTGAATTTTCTATTCCTGGCATTGTTTAGTTTGCATTTCAGCTGTCAGTAGGGAAGGCGGCTAACAGCTGATGAGTCATTGGTTGGTAAGGATGCGGCAGCCGGCTTCTGAACCTGCTGCTTAAGAAGCAGCTATTCTTCACACAGAATTCAAATTGGTTGAACATTTTTTGACCAATCCAAATTTGAATCGTTCTGAAAATTTGGAATTTATTCGAAAATTAATAAACTGAACATTTTTAAATCTATAAATGTAGGGAGAGTGGCTGCCCTTATATGAGTTTCAAAGTTGTGTTTGCCCCAAAGGCCAAATGAAATAAACTCTCCAAATAGTACTTATAAATATTAGGTGATCATGGCTATATTTTGTCAGGTTGGTAAACTATTGCTATGCCTGAGTTTTTTTTTTTTTGCTTTTTCTTTAGAACAGACATACTTCCAGTCACAGCCAGCTCTTCACAGTTGGGTGTATAGGGTGAATTTTTAAACCCATTACATGTGAAATGTATTAATCTTGAGGTCCATAGGAAAATCATTATGGCCTTGAAAACACCCATAAGCCTTGATTTTTTTCTAAATACTTACTGAATGCTCTTAGTGGCTAAACAAAACATTTTGCAGTCAAGTTGAAAGTTTTTCTGGGCCAAGTTGCATATGTTATTAAGGCTAGTGTTTAGCAGTTAATACATTTGTTTGGCTAGGAAAAAAGATGTTGCTGGGGGCATCTGCTCACTGCATAGAAATGCATGTTCATTAGATAGGGGTATGCATTTACAGTACTTTTCATTCAAAAGTCAGATTGTCCTTTCATAGTTCATCAACAATATATTACATATGGCAAACTTTTGTCATTCAAAAAGAATATACAGAAAGCAGTGTTTTCTATGAGATTAAAATTCTACTGCATCCTTGACTCTGAATATTTTTTTGAATGCCCAGTTTTGTTATTTACTTAAAAATGAATCCAACCAACAGATTTTTTACACACTAACTGGCTAGATATTTATTACCTAAAACTATAGGCACACAAGTTTTGGCATCCTAAGTAACACCCCTCTGCTGGGATGAAATATTTTTTACACAACATATCTGTTTCCCAGTTCTAAACCAGATTTAAATATTGGAATACTGAGCAAATAAATATTATAATAAATGAGTGGCAAAAAGATTTACAGGGAATTAGGCCTTTTTGCCTCTGGCACATTTAGGCCATCTCTGCCTAATGGTAAACTAGGATAAAAAATTATCCAAACTTTTATTTGCTTAAATAACAGTACATGATTTCTGTTCTGTTCTGTCTATGACAAGTAAAGACTCCCATTAGTAGCAAGGGTAACCAAAAATGCTTCAACATACAATAAAAATACATGTGCATAGAGAACCCTGATGTGCATAAAATATGACAGGCTTTAGCACATCCCCACATCTTTTTATATCCGGCCCCTATAGAGTTCATTTAGAAATGCGCGGTGTGTGATTATATTAAATTAGTGAAATGGTTAAAACCAAACTTTCAATATTAAGAACAATTGTATACTTGCATAGATAAAGCCTCAGTAGTCCTACTCGTGTATCACTTCATACCACGTTTCCAACATTTTGCTTTACTACTTGTTGGCCAAATAAAAAGTGGAATCATTTTACCATAACACGAGCAAGAATTCTCTATCTCCTTCACATAACCTAGACATACATTTATCTTTCAGTTCCAATTACAAAGGATACGCTATTTGTGAGCACTTCAAATGTAGTAAAAACATATGTTTAAGAGAAAATCTACAGGAGGCCAAACGACATCAAAGCAAACTGCAGGGCAAAACAGTTAATGTACTCAATCACAACAGTTGGTTGGACAAACGTTTGCTGTCACAAACATGCAATCTTAAAAATAGGCATAAATACTGAAAAGTGTTTCAGTCATACACTACAAGCAGCAAGGTGAAACATTACAGTACAAAGGACTGTTTCCCCTTATTAGTAAATTCCTTTTTTATAACATGAAATATGTCATTTAATACAACATATACTGTACACAGACCCAAACAACCCAATGCACAGATTATATAATATTAGGAGCGGTCATACAAGGGGCACATTGACATTTGTATGATACTCATATAAGACAGCCATTGTTCCCTGGACACCATTAGATGTTCCTATACGTGAGCAAACCTTTAGTAGATTTGTACAAAGCATGTACTTGAACAAAGCTGTTGTAGACATGACTGCTCTCAGCGGAGAAGTGTTGTCTACAAAAGTGTGAACAAGTTAATGTTAAATTGCCTAGATCATCAACAGATTATTCCCATTTGCAGAGAATCATACAGCATATGCAGCATATGCAGCATATGCAGTTTCGGCTGGGGCTGTATATTTTTGAGGGGGGGGCAGCAAACAAGACATCGCCGCCATCAGTCAGCCTCGCACTAACACCGCCCACCCTTTTTTGAAGCCAATTAGAGCCTCTGGCTCTAATCACGTTCTTCTAAAAAACAAAAAAAACATTGGAATCCATGTGTCCGTACATCCTGACCCAGCCACGGCCTTGCTCAATTTAAAACCAGATTACATCACATATAAACAATTTAAACTTCTCACTCAATTGTTTACGGCAGCCAAACAAACAATTGCAAAAGCAAGGAAGACCCCTAAACTGGAAATAGCCGAGACTATACGTAGAGTCAATGGATTTATGGCTCACGCCAAAATGCTAGCCATAGAAAGAGATCAAATTCCAATCTTTGAAAAGTTATGGAACCCATGGATTAAATATCACCTATCTTCATTCCGCGAAGACTTGATTCTCATGCCATGGTAGCAGGTGGATCATATCGTGAACACTCTATTATCCTGTTGTAATACACAGGTCAAAGACCAATGAACTCGAGCCATCCGAGTGGACTCCTATACCCCCCTCCCTCTACTTTCCTACTATCCTATTCTACTTATTTTTAGGATACCTACTTATCCATTTCTATTTTCATGTCATTTTCACGCTATCTTTTACGTCCATTTAAAGTTCACTTAGATCTTTATTTTTATTTGAAAAGCATTATCTAAGCGGCATTATAATATTGCACTATGTAATTAGTTCTTAATTGTACTAAACCAAACAATATTTGTTTGTTCGTTATCTTACCATCTACTGTAACATACATCTAGTGCGTGGATGTATCCACCGTTGATCTCTGCTTAGCCCTTAGAAACTATACAGCAATATGCACATTGTAGACCATGAATTTACTACTTATTCTTTATAATAGAAATATGTAGTCATTGTTCTACAACCATTATAAATGTATGTTCTGTACATTTCTGTTATATCTCATTCAATAAAATACTTTAACATGGAATCCATGTGTCCGGCACCCTGCATGTCGATTAGGGGCTGGATGCATAGATTAGGGGGGCGGTGCCTCTGTGCCCCTAATGGACGGGCCACCACTGAACATACATTTGACAATCACCTGGACTCTTGAACTGTGTGACTCCCCACATATCAGAGAGGTGTGCATGACTGAATCATTGCTATTTACCTGTGATGTTATACAAATTGAATTCAGAACCTTACATAAGTTTCTACATTATTAGGATATTTACAGTGTATAAAGGCAATCTTTTCTTAGACAGTTGTCACCAGAGCAGATGTCCCTTTTTTAAGCTGTTTCTGTTCTGGTGACAACTGAGAAAATATTAACAAGGACAAATAGAGAGGGAGAATCACCCTAATAAGGAAAGAGGCACTAACTTCCACATTCTGTACAAAATGAAAAATTCCAAAATTTTTTTTAGCCTAATGCCGCGTACACACGACCGTTTTTAATGTCATTGAAAAAAACAATGTTTTTCTCGACGTGATTCTTCTCAAGCCTGCCTTGCCTACACACTATCATGAAAATGCTTGAGCAAAGCGCGAAATGTACAACGGCACTATAAAGGGGAAGTTCCATTCGGATGGCGCCACCCTTTGGGCTGCTTTTGCTGATCCTTGTGTTAGTAAAGTTTGATGAGAGACGATTCACGCTTTTCAGCCTCGTGCTCTTCAGTCCGTTACAGCGTGACGAATGTGCTATCTCCATTACGAACGCTAGTTTTACCAGAACGAGCGGTCCCGTCTCATCACTTGCTTCTGAGCATGTGCGTTTTTTTCACGTCGTTAAAGCCTACACACGGCCGTTTTTCATGACGAGAAAAACGACGACGTGAAAAACAACGAGAAAAATTAGAGCATGTTCCAAATTTTTAATGCCCATTTTTCACGTTGTGAAAAATGCTCTGGAGCCCACACACGATTGTTTTTAACCACTTAACGACCGCTCACTGTATATATACGTCGGCAGAATTGCACGGACAGGCACAATCACGTACCTGTACGTGCCTGCCTTCGTATAGTTGGGGGGTCCCATCGGACCCCCCTTCTATACAGTGAGCGGTCTGCATCGTTCCGGGAGAGATCCGTGATGAGGGGACGGCCATTTGTTTCCGGACACCCCCTCGCGATCGCTCCCGGCGAATGAAAAGCTTCCTCTGCCTGTGTAATGTTTACACAGGCAGGAGGAAGTGATGTCATCTCTTATGCGGCGCTCACATATACCGAGCGCCGCATGAGAGAAGCCACAGAGGTTAGTGCACTAAACAGCACACTGACACCACGCACATAGGCACACGATCGCCCCCCCAGGCCCCCCCAGACACCCCCAGATCACCCCCCAGATCACCCCCAGTCACAGTGTCACTAATTGCAGTGACCATTTATTTACTGATCACTGCAATCAGTGACATTTGTGACTGTAAAAGTGTCAGGGCAGAGTGTTTTAGGTCCAGTGTAGCCCCCTAACCCCCTCTAATACAGGTTTAACCCCTTGATCGCCCCCCAGGTAACCCTTTCACCCCCTAGCACCGCTGTCACTAAGCGATCGTTTTTCTGATTGCTGTATTAGTGTCGGTGATGCCGATAGGTAGCCAGTTATTTTTTTTAGGTTCGCCGCAGGTTTTTATAGCGTCAGGTACCCCCATATATTACCTAATAAAGGTTTAACCCCTTGATCGCCCCCCAGGTAACCTTTTCACCCCCTTTTGTCAGTGTCACTAAGTGATCGTTTTTCTGATCGCTGTATTAGTGTCGGTGATGCCGATAGGTAGCCAGTTATTTTTTTAAGGTTCGCCGCAGGTTTTTATAGTGCCAGGTTCCCCCATATATTACCTAATAAAGGTTTAACCCCTTGATCGCCCCCCAGGTAACCCTTTCACCCCCTTTTGCCAGTGTCACTAAGCAATCGTTTTTCTGATCGCTGTATTAGCGTCGGTGATGCCGATAGGAAGCCAGTTATTTTTTTTTAGGTTTGCCACAGGTTTTTATAGCGTCAGGTACCCCCATATATTACCTAATAAAGGTTTAACCCCTTGATCGCCCCCCCAGCTAACCCTTTCACCCCCTTTTGCCAGTGTCACTAAGCAATCGTTTTTCTGATCGCTGTCTGAGTGTCGGTGATGCTGATAGGTAGCCAGTTATTTTTTTTAGGTTCGCCGCAGGTTTTTATAGCGTCAGGCACCCCCATATATTACCTAATAAAGGTTTAACCCCTTGATCGTCCCCCCAGCTAACCCTTTCACCCCCTTTTGCCAGTGTCACTAAGCGATCGTTTTTCTGATTGCTGTATTAGTTATGCTGGTGCCGATAGGTAGCCAGTTATTTTTTTTAGGTTCGCCGCAGGTTTTTATAGCGTCAGGTACCCCCATATATTATCTAATAAAGGTTTTAACCCCCTAATTGCCCCTAGTTAACCCTTTCACCAGTGATGACCATATAAGTGTTACTGGTGACACTGGTTAGCCAGTTAGTTATTTTGTTATTTAGGTTCCCCGTCAGGTTTTTATATAGCGTCAGGTACCCCCATATATTACCTAATAAAGGTTTAACCCCCTGATTGCCCCTAGTTAACCCTTTAACCAGTGATCACCATATAAGTGTTACGGGTGACGCTGGTTAGTTAGTTTGCCCGGCGGGTGATATAAATTAGGTTTTAGCATCAGAGAGGGTCTGCGTTGCCCCAGGCAGCGTCAGGTTAGTGCCAGTAACGCTAACACCCACGCGTGAAGCATACACCTCCCTTAGTGGTATAGTATCTGAACAGATCAATATCTGATCTGATCAGATCTATACTAGCGTCCCCAGCAGTTTAGGGTTCCCAAAAACGCAGTGTTAGCGGGATCAGCCCAGATACCTGCTAGCACCTGCATTTTGCCCCTCCGTCCAGCCCAGGCCACCCAAGTGCAGTATCGATCGATCACTGTCACTTACAAAACACAACACACGTAACTGCAGCATTCGCAGAGACAAGCCTGATCCCTGCGACTCCAGTGCTGTAGGAGGTGATTTCACCACCACAGTTAAAAAAAAAAAGAGCATATATGCCGAAGCATGGGGGCAGCAGGGGCGGAGGAGCGATTTTGCTCCTAATGCCGCGTACATACGGTCAAAATTCCGACGGAGGCATGCCCGTGGAAAAGTACGACCATGTATGTGCGGCATAACTTTTGCGGGAGGATGCCCCCATGCTTCAGCATATATAAATGGTGCATGTATGCCCATCATTAGAAGTGGGTGAATGAAGGGAGGTATTCTAATGGTGGGCATACCCATCGATCAATCTCTTTTTTTCGTTCAGCCAACAGGCTGCATGAAAAAAAAGATTACAATACATGTCCAACAAGGACCAGCAACGTACTGGTATGTTGCTGGACTTTGAATGGTTATACCAGATTGATGCCTGCGGGTTTAGGTATCATCTTGGTATCATTCTATTCAGCCAGCGGCCGACTTTCATGTAAAAGCAATCCTAGCGGCTAATTAGCCTTTGGACTGCTTTTACAAGCAGTGGGAGGGAATGACCCCCCCGGATATAAAAAGCGCCATTGGGAAATTGGGAAAGCATTTTATCACACCGATCTTGGTGTGGTCAGATGCTTTGAGGGCAGAGGAAAGATCTAGGGTCCAATAGACCCCAGTTTTTTAAAAAAAAGAGTACCTGTCACTACCTATTGCTATCATAGGGGATATTTACATTCCCTGAGATAACAATAAAAATGATAAAAAAAAAAAAATATGGAAGGAACAGTTTAAAAATAAAATAAAAAAGCAAAATAAAAAATAAATAAAAAAAAGCACCCCTGTCCCGCCCTGCTCTTGCGCAATGGCGAACGCAAGCGTCGGTCTGGCGTCATATGTAAACAGCAATTGCATCATGCATGTGAGGTATCACCACGAAGGTCAGATCGAGGGCAGTCATTTTAGCAGTAGAACTCCTCTGTAAATCTAACGTGGTTTTAAAAATGTATGTAGTTTGTCGCCACTGCGCGTTTGTGCGAAATTTTAAAGCATGTCGTGTTTGGTATCTATGTACTCGGCCTAAGATAATTTTTTTATTTCATCAAACATTTGGGCAATATAGTGTGTTTTAGTGCATTAAAATAAAAAAAAGTGTATTTTTCCCCCAAAAATGCGTTGGAAAAATCGCTGCGCAAATACTGTGTGGAAAAAAAAAATGCAACACCCACCATTTTAATCTGTAGGACCTTTGCTTTAAAAAAATATATAATGTTTGGGGGTTCAACATAATTTTCTTGCAAAAAAAAAAAAAAATGTTTTCATGTAAACAAAAAGTGTCAGAAAGGGCTTTGTCTTCAAGTGGTTAGAAGAGTGGATGTAAGCTTCCTAATGTTGTATATAAAATGCCAGGACAGTTCAAACCCCCCCCCCCTAAATGACCCCATTTTGGAAACTAGACACCCCAAGCTATATACTGAGAGGCATGTCGAGTCCGTGGAATATTTTATATGTTGACACAAGTTGCGGAAAAAAGACAATTTATTTTATTTTTTTATTTTTTTTGCACAAAGTTGTCACTAAATGATATATTGCTCAAACATGCCATGGGAATATGTGGAATTACACCCCAAAATACATTCTGTTGCTTCTCCTGAGTACGGGGATACCACATGTGTGAGACTTTTTGGGAGCCTAGCCGCGTACGGGACCCCAAAAACCAAGCACCGCCTTCAGGCTTTCTAAGGGTATAAATTTTTGATTTCACTCCTCACTGCCTATCACAGTTTTGGAGGCCATGGAATGCCCAGATGGCACAACCCCCCCCCCCCCAAATGACCCCATTTTGGAAAGTAGACACCCCAAGCTATTTGCTGAGAGGTATGGTGAGTATTTTGCAGATCTCGCTTTTTGTCACAAAGTTTTGAAAATTGAAAAAAAATATATATATATATTTACTTTCTTCATTTTCAAAAACAAATGAGAGCTGTAAAATACTCACCATGCCTCTCAGCAAATAGCTTGGGGTGTCTACTTTCCAAAATGGGGTCATTTGGGGGGTTTTGTGCTATTTTGGCATTTTATGGCCTTCGAAACTGTGATAGGTAATGAGGAGTGAAATCAAAAATTTTTGCCCATAGAAATCCTTAAGGCAGTGCTTGGTTTTTGGGGTCCCGTATGAGGCTAGGCTCCTAAAAAGTCCCACACATGTGGTTTCCCCGTACTCAGGAGAAGCAGCAAAATGTATTTTGGGGTGCAATTCCACATATAACCATGGCTTGTGTGAGCAATATATAATTTAGTGACAAATTTTTGTAATTTTTTTTTTGTCATTATTCAATCACTTGGGACAAAAAAAAATATTCAATGGGCTCAACATGCCTCTCAGCAATTTCCTTGGGGTGTCTACCTTCTAAAATGGGGTCATTTGGGGGGGTTTTGTGCTATTTTGGCATTTTATGGCCTTCGAAACTGTGATAGGTAGTGAGGAGTGAAATCAAAAATTTGCGCCCTTAGAAATCCTGAAGGCGGTTCTTGGTTTTCGGGGGCCCGTACGCGGCTAGGCTCCTAAAAAGTCCCACACATGTGGTATCCCCGTACTCAGGAGAAGCAGCAAAATGTATTTTGGGGTGCAATTCCACATATAACCATGGCATGTGTGAGCAATATATCATTTAGTGACAACTTTTTGTAATTTTTTTTTTTTTTGTCATTATTCAAAAATATTCAATGGGCTCAACATGCCTCTCAGCAATTTCCTTGAGGTGTCTACTTTCCAAAATGGGGTCATTTGGGGGGGGGGTTTGTACTGCCCTGCCATTTTAGCACCTCAAGAAATGAGATAGGTAGTCATAAATTAAAAGCTGTGTAAATTCCAGAAAATGTACCCTAGTTTGTAGACGCTATAACTTTTGCGCAAACCAATAAATATACGCTTATTGACATTTTTTTTACTAAAGACATGTGGCTGAATACAGTTTGGCCTAAATGTATGACTAAAATTGAGTTTATTCGATTTTTCTTATAACAAAAAGTAGAAAATATCATTTTTTTTCAAAATTTTCAGTCTTTTTCCGTTTATATCACAAAAAAATAAAATCGCAGAGGCAATCAAATACCATTAAAAGAAAGCTCTATTTGTGGGAAGAAAAGGACGCAATCTTCGTTTGGGTACAACATTGCATGTCCACACAATTTCCAGTTAAAGCAGCGCAGTGCCAAATTGTGAAATCACCTCTGGTCATTATGGTCCGTATTGGTCCGGGGCTTAAGTGGTTAATGACCAAATTACATTTTTTTTTTTTTTTCGTCATGAAAAACGGTCATGTGTACATGGCATTAGAGACATTTTAATGAATTTACTACAAACCAGTTGATGATGTTGGTGATAGAGAGAGTACCAAAGCATCTAATCCTAATGCTGAATTCTGAAAAAAAAGACAAGCAAGGATGGGAGTGAATTGCTGTATCCCTACATCTTCAATACAGTATAATTTGAATGAATATACAACATACACAGTGTTATATTGGTATTGATAGGGATAAAAAGAGATGGGACAGAGAGATCATATTCAGTAAGTGCAAATGCAGTCTGCATTTTCTAAGCAGAAGTAGAAAGAAACCTCAGGGAATTTATAAACCTTTTACCTTCACAATTCACTACTTCTGTACTGGCCACACAAATCTCCTCCTTCTAGTGCAAAGAAACAAAAATGTAAACCCCTTCCACTGCATGTATTAAGTGGCAGTGCAATACTGTATTCTGCAACATATACTGCTCTTACACTCAGTGGTGTATTTTGGTTTTGTGCTGCCCTAGGCAAGACTAAAATCGCCCCCCCCATGTAAATATACCCCACCCTTTCCTGTCTAAGATCCATCCCTTCATCTACAAACCCCACCCCTTTCTCTTTAGCCTCCAACTCTCCCTATTAAAGCGCCACCTCTTCTCCTCTCTACATTACCCTTTTTTCCCCCGCACCTGAATCATATTGTATGGGGGTTCTCACTCATGCAATGCAATTCTGGCAATCACACTGTGTTTTGCAATCGGTTTTGGGGTGTCGTTAACAGAATATCGACACTTGCAGCAGATCGCATGGATGCGATTGTGGTGCTGAAAACGCACAGGATTCGCTGTGTTTCCAGCATTGCATCAGTGGAAACCAGGCTGAAAGGAAGAGTGACATTCTCAGAATTGTAACATGGAGAGTGGCCAAAGCTGCAAACTGATATTTAATTTTAAATTTCATGGATAGGTAGAGAAAAAAAAAAAAAACTTGTTCAACTTGCTTGCTCTGAGGGGTTCATGCTGGGATCTGTAGTCTTTCACTTTTGGTGGGTCACAACCCCTAAAAGTGAGGGACTACAAGTCCCAGCATAAACCCCTCCTCTTTGTTTGGGTCTCTGGCTCTGCAGTGCTCCCTTATGACACAGCACACATAGCTCCTATCTAACACCCCGCCTCACCTCAGAATTTTGAGAGTTCTGTTCCCTTCATTTAGAGCATGCCGGAGAAGATCATGGAGGAGGCAGGTGAAAACTAATAGGGGTGGAGCTGGGGCCTAGGCCTCCCTCTACAATAGGGCGGGGACATGGCATGACGTCACTGGTTGCTAGACGCGAGGCGGTGCAGCCCTAGCAACCAGTGAGCAGGAGCCAGATTTGGGTCTCGACTGGGAATGAATGGGATTAGTAAAGCGGCACTATCTGCGCCTCCGCTGCAGCCTTTTTTGGGGCATTGGATCGGCAGTCCAGCCTACCTCTGTTCTCGCTAGTGTCCCTTCTGCCTGCATGGTGGCACCGCCCCTCTGTAAGATGCCGTTCAAGGCAAACGCCTTGTTTGCCTTGCGGCAGATACACCACTGCATAAACTGTTAAGAAAGAGGGGCGAGGCTTAGTCGGTCTTATAAGGAACATGGCAAGCACATTTTAGAAATGTCAGAAGATATTTATTTTTTGCGAGGAGTATCCTCTTTTACCTTGTACATGATTGGGTAATCAAAGTGAACACTGCCTAATTGTATATGCTAAGTTTGGCAAAGAGAACATTCCTTAGTCATTTAGTAAATCACCACCTATGATTTCCAGTAAAATGCTTTGTCATTTTACATTACAGGTACTCCTCACCTAACGGCCAGGTTCCGTTCCAATGACCAGGCCATTAAACAAATTGGTTGTTAAATGAGGAGCCACAAGTAATGAATAATTTAAGCATTCTTAACTACTGTTCTGTATTGTGAAAAAAAGGTCTAAACACAAAACTCCAGCTCAATAACAATGTTTTAATTTGCATAAGTACAAAACACAAACAAAAATTCTGTACTGTACTGTACAATACAATGATGTATAGCGCGTCGTTTGAGTGGGGAGAGCTGGCCGTAAGTATGAGTGGTTGTTAAACAGGTAAGTCGTTAAACGAGGAGTATCTTTATATCAATGTTGCCTACATTAGCCAATGTTATATAAAGTCTGCTTGTTAAATTAAAACAATATTCTAAAAAGACCAGACAAACCATTGTCCACAAAGCTGATTTACCTAAATGGGAAGCCTAATTTGACTGGAAAACATTGAGTCTTGGAATAAGTTTTTGCATATGCACTAAAATTCTAATGATTAGAATAATGTCAGTAGCCATTTTTATGTTTGTTATTTATGGAAAAATGCATAACTGAACTGTTCATATTGGTTTTCAATTTACACATGATTGCAAATGGTTTGCTTGTTTTGTCATTTTTCCACAGTGACAAATGTTTTACAATACATTAATCCGAAGCATTAAGACTCTCAAATAATTACTTTAGAAAATCTGTCAAGTTACCAACTTTGCAGCTCATTTTGTAAAGTCGTTCTGGATATGTTTGTGTGCAAAAAAAAAAGAAAGCATAACAGTTTAAATATTTTCAATGTTTTACATTTGCATTGTTGTGTTTGTTTTTCTCCTATTCAGGCCCAGCTGGTTTCTTTGTTTTTATGTTACTTTTTATTGTATTATTAGTTGAGTATGTTAATTTGTTAATTACTTTTCTCAAATTATTTATATAGAAATACATTGTAAAGGAATGAAGATAAAAAAAAATCTTTAAGGAGCCTGTGTCTGGCAAAGCAGAAAATATGGAGTATGAGTAGAACACTAAAGCCAGCCATACATGGATCAAAATGTGGCTGGTTCAGCAGGGACTGGCCAAATTTCCATCCATGTATGGGCAGGATGGTTGTAAACAAGTCTATCTATCAATCAACATGTGTACAACCAGCCTGTAAAAATTCAATATCTTAGTGCAAGATATTCCACCATCTACATCAAGTAAGTGGATGGGGGAATCAAGTCATTTTTTTCATTCAGACAGGCTGGTCAGCCTAAGGGGCATATTTATAAAACAGTGGATATAAGGTGAATCAATTACCTTCATATAAACACATTCACCAGGAAGATACAGCTGCAGTGAATTTTTGGTAAATGTCACATTCACTGCTTATTGAATATACCCCTCACAAACTGTAGCTTCACATTTGTCTTCAGGTGATATTTAATTCTAATGTACACACGATCGGTTTTCCCGGCGGTCAAAAATCCACCGGGAAAACCGAGGGGAAAACCGAGAGCCTGCTCGGTTGCTTTTCCCCGTGTACACACGGCCGGTTTTCCCAACATGAAAACTGCCATGACAGCTTTGGTCGGGAAAACCGGCCCTGTGTATGCGCACTCGCAGTGTTTCCCATAGGAAAACTGCTGAGCAAAAAAACGCAGAGAATCGCGGCGGGAAAAAAAAGGAACAAGTTCTCATTTTTTTACTCAAGTTTTCCTGTCGGGAAAACTTCTATTGACCATACACATGGCCAGTTTTCCCAACCAAATGCAAACATGGTAGTTTTCCCGTCGGGAAAAGCGGTCGCGTGTACGAGGCATAAGGCTTCAGATGCAAATTGTTTTTGTATTTTTGAGAGAAAGAAAAAATCTCATACTATGGACCAGATAGTGCCACTGCCATTGCAACCAAACCAGAGACACATTCAATTTGATGAACTGGTAGTTCCACAAAGATAAGCACATGTTTTTGCCTAAAGCGGTAGTAAAGTCTATGTGGCGCATACTAGCACATTATGACAGACTTACTTAAAAAAGGACTCCCTCCAGTGGGGCACTGTCGCCGCTGACAGGGCTTTTATCTACACCCGGTCCATTCTTCGGGTTTGCGAGCTCTGGAAATTTGACTGGCCAAATTGTAATGATGTTACTTTCACACATGTACACGGGAGCCACGGCTGTGGCACAGGTGGTCATGTCACCGGCTGCAGAAATTGTGAATATCTCTTAAACGGTGCATGTTTAGGAGATATGCATTGTACCTACAGGTAAGCTTTATTAGAAACTTACCTGTAGGTACAAGTGACCAAGCGGTGTTTGTTTACTACTGTTTTATTATGTTTTTTTTTTACTTTACATCAGGGGTAGGTAACCATTGAGAGGTGGATAGCTACCTGGACAACATTGTTTTTAAAGAAGTTAACTAGTAATCCCCAAAAAAATGACAAGGGCAGCATGGAGAAAACTTATAAAAAATCTAATAACACTAATGTCACTGTAAAAATATAAGCTTAGCCTACCTTAAAATTTGCTTCAGTGAGAAACTTGGCATTCACTTTCATTCACAATTTTTCCAGGTCTGTGTAATAATTGGTCACCCTCACAAGTCTGATGCAGGAGTCTATCATGAAGGCAGGGAATTGTGCAGAGGTCCATAGTAGGTAGTGCAATGTACAGAGGTTAGTAGTATAAAGAGCAGTGTACAAGGAAAAGTAGAGTAGCACACAGGAGTGAGCAGGACAGGGGGTCAGCAGGGCAAAATACAGGGGTCAGCAGGGTAATGCACAAGTGACTCAGGAGGGCATGATAATGGGGGCTCAGAAAGGCACAGTACATGGAGTTAGGAGAGCACACCATGCAGGGGGGGTCAGAAACGTACACCATGGGAATGTCAGGAGGGACCACCATGGATGGGTCAGGTAGGCACACCACAGGGGGGGTCAGGAAAGCACACCACTAGAAGGTTCAGGATGTCACACTAGTGGGGGAGTCAAGAGAGAACACCACTGATGGGGGTCAGTAGGGCATACCACAGGGCATAGGAGGACACACCACTAAGGGGGTCATCAGGGCATACCACTGGGAAGGACAGGAGGGCACACGACTGGGGATTCAGGAGGGCACATCACTGGGGCATCAGGAGGAGACAGAAGTGCTTTCCTGATGCAGAGCAGATCTCTGTGGCAGATCTATATGTTCTAGTACGGATCTTAGGCATTCCTTTTCTCTCGTTCACCCCACATGATGTCATCCACAAGCGCTTTAGATGGACTGAAGAGGAGGGCTGGTGGGGATCAGCAAAGAACACTCTGGGGATGAACTCAGGCACATTCAGACAAGAGCCTGAACCCACCCAAGCTTGCCCACCTGAAAGGTTTTATAGGTAGAAGAGGCATTCCCTGCTCTGAAGCCGTAGGTAAACAAAGGATATGTTGCTGGGTAGGGAATTCCTTTGCTGGCTTGGATTGGCAGCTCACAGCTTTCCCGCAAAACTCTGCCAGTTGACGGTCGACAAGGCAGGAATGAGATTGTGATCTACCTGTCACCTGCCTGAGACTGACAGGTAGATGGCAATCTGTGGGTTTACAGCCCCTGCTTTACATCCACTATTATGATGCATGCAATGACTTAGTGCCCTGATGAGATTGTTTTGTTCACAACAAAAGTAGAGTTACACCTTAGGTGGTCTTACTCTCTCTAACCAAAGACATGCTGCTAGGTTAATTGGTGCCTCACAATATTGGCCGTAGTGTATTAGTGTGGTAGTAAAGGTAGACTGTAAGCTCCTTCAGAGGCATAGACTGATGATAATTTTGGTGTTCTGGTATATGGTATATGTGTGGTACAGTGTATAATTATAATACATATATTGAGAAATATATGTCTGGTCCTTTCCTCACAAGATATGGATTGTTATAATCTGTACATCATTGTTTGTTATCTAATAGACTGCAAGTTAAAATTAAGACTAGCTAATAGGTTCCCACTGACAAATAAGGTAATGATTTTTGACTCTGAATGAGTCATAACACACTTGTGTGCCTCTCATTATAATGCAATGTATCATGGTGGTGAGTAACTGATAATGAAACTGGGATATATACAGTATATGTGTGTACATCCCGAACCTGGTGCCTTGACCGAGTGATTCTGCTTCTGTACCTATTACCCTGATCCTTGCTGCCTTGAACCTGTTCTCACGATCCTGCTGCCTCTACCTGTTCCCCTTGTACCTGATCCTTAATGTGGCCTAGCTCCTGACCTGTCTTGCCTTCTGTTCCTTGCACATGCTATCTGACCCATCTTTACCAAATCTCTCCCCTTGCGATGTATATAGTTTAATATTTATATATATATATATATATATATATATATATATATATATATATATATATATATATACTGTATAGTTTTCTTGTTTCATTTGTCACAAATGTTTCACAATTGCTCACATACTGCTTGAAGTGTTGGATGGCTCTGTCACTTGCTATGTTATCAATAAGTCTTATTGTTATTATATTTGTTCTTGGCTTGGGGCAAGTTTCCTTTGTGCAGCTGGGGGTATTTGATGGTTGTGTGCTGTCAGTTTACATTTGTATTTATTGATTCACTGTATTCTTTTTTTCTTTTTGTGAATTATCAAATAATGAGGTCAATGAGGGTTTTTTTGTCTCAAAAACAGGTCAATGATGAATAGAATTTGCCTTTTGTAGCCAATTTAGGATAGCATGTACTTTTTTTACTTTTTAATATTCACATAGAATAACTTATAAAAAAGTAAGCTGCATTTTTTTTTTTTTTATGATTCAATAAGGAAAAATCATGCTTATTTTTTTTTTTTTAACAACAAGGTTGGTCTTTATTGGAAAAAGATCAAACATGGTATGATACAAAGAACTCTTGACAAGAGAAAAATTATGCTTAGCTCGCTTTGTTTATGAGGAGGGCTGGGCAGCTGTGTTTGCCATAATAACCTTGTCCATACTGTGCAGGAAGATTGTAATTATCAATTGTACCTAGATATAAACACTGTCTGTCCTAACAAAGGGTTAAAGGTATAGAGGCTAGTTTTTTTGTAAATTAGGACAGACTTAGGACAGACTTACTCTGACATTATTCAAAAAACCATGGCAGTCAAACATGACACCTTCTCCTGAGAAATATCTAAAGGGTAATAAATAAAAAAAAAATATAGGTATGCTGTGTAAAAGTGAATAAATAAGAAACATATAGTGGAGTTTTCTAAAATTCGACTGTAAAAAAGGAAATACATGCCCATTGCACCCATGAAAAGCCAGCCTAATTTCACCCTCCTCATTGACTCTAATGCATTTTACCAAATTAGTGACATTTCACCCAAATCTCCTAATTTTAGACAAATTAAGACTCTCAGCTTTGCTCATCCTTGATCATGGCTTGATTTTTCAATGACAATTTCAGGCACATTCACTTTTTCCTTGGTCCTATCTGATAGGTAGCACAGAGTGGAGCAGATTCAGCTGGGACAATCCTTAATGACTGTCACCAAATTCTGCTACACTTCACCGGGGTGAACTAACCACATTTATTTCTGAATGCAGGCAAAGCTTTCCAGACAGACAGTAGTGGGGTTACGTACTAGTTGTTGAATCGTCTGTGGCAACCATGCACTTGAGCTAGTTATATTCTATATGCACAAGACAAGGGGTTAATCAAGTGCACTCTGGATACGGGTGTATAGAAAAACTAGTACCTGTATATAAAAAAGGGGGATTGGGGTAAATGATCAGAGGAAAAAAATATAATGTATATATATTTTTTAGTCCATGACAATTAGTCCATATGTAAGTTAAAAAACTAGCTTATCCGCAGAGATGGCTGCCGGCTTGCAGATAGAAGAGATCTGAAAAATAGCAGGAGGGAAAAATGCAACGCCTTCTGAGGCCTCGTACACACGACTGAGTTTCTCGGCAAGAACCAGCAAGAAACTTGCTGGCAGAGATGTCTTGCCGAGAAACTCGTTCGTGTGTATGGTTTCTCGTCAAGAAAACCAACAAGTAATCTCGACGAGAAAATAGAGAACCTGCTCTCTATTTTCTCGTCGAGATTCTCGTCGGCATGTTTCTCGACGAGAAAAGTGAGTGTGTGTGTGTACATTTACCTGTCCTCCCGGAAGCCCACGCATGTTCGAAATGAATTCGACGCATTCGCGGTAGCTTCCTAGGCATAGGTAGGGTATACCAAGATGGCGGCGACGGTATCGAATGTGACGAGCGCATGCTCGTCGTAGTCGATGACGTCACCGCGTACGCTCCATTCAAAGAACCGCGGGTTCTTTGAATCGAGCGTGTGTACACTCGGCCGGGACAAGTTTCTTGTCCAAGAATCTCGACGAAAAAAACGACATGTTTTTTTCGACGAGAATCTCGGCCGTGTGTACGAGGCTTCAGCGTAGCAGTAAAACTGGTTTTATTTAAAATAACACAAATGCAAAGGATGCACTCACAAACGAGCAAGATTAGGGGGCTTATCTGTGAATAAGATCATCCGCTCATCCCGGGGGCTGCTTTATATTTATTTATATATACAGGTGCATTTAAAAAAAATTGAATATCATCAAAAAGTTAATTTATTTCAGTAATTCAATACAAAAAGTGAAACTCATATTTTATATAGATGCATTACACACAGAGTGATATATTTCATGTATTTCTTTTGTTTTTATGAATATGGCTACAGCTAGTGTAAACCCACAATTCAGTATCTCAGAAAATCTGAATATTACATAAGACAGATTCTCTATGGGGTTTAGGTCAGGTAAGTTTGCTGGCCAATCAAGCACAGTGATACTATGATTATTAAACCAGGTATTGGTACTCTTAACAGTATGGACAGGTGCTAAGTCCTGCTGGAAAATGAAATCAGCATCTCCATAAAGCTGGTCAGCAGAGGGAAGCATGAAGTGCTCTAGAATTTCCTGGTAGAGGGCTACGCTGACTTTGGACTTGATAAAACACAGTGGACCAACACCAGCAAATGACATGGCTCCCCAAATCATCACAGACTGTAGACAATTTTGCATTTAATTTTGAAATCAAGGGCCCAGAGTCTGGAGGAAGAATGGAGAGGCAGAGAATCCAAGTTGCATGAGGTCCAGTGTGTATTTTTCACAGTCAGTAAAAAGATAAAAGTAACAAACAGAAGGTTCCATCAACACCTAACCTTATCATATTTTAATGTTGTACAGGAGATTAAAAAATATATTTAGAAAATGTGTATTTGTTTTGTTTTTTACAGGCATTTATGTGATAATGTATGTGTTTTTTTACTGATTGCATACTGAGGTTTACTAAACAATTTACCTCAAAATAAAATAATAAAAGCTGTTGATTAATTATGTTATACTATACAATATATATTCAGAAGAATGTTTTGTATAATGGAAAACTGTGTGAGAATTTTTTTTTTTATCCTCCCGCAATACTGTCAGTTGTTGATGTAGTACAACAACTGAAATCATTGCTGTTGATAAGTCATCATTTGATGGCTCTAATTTTCTAGTAAAGGACATCATTAAACTCAACACATACGTACAGAAAATGTATTAGAAAACATATTTTTAAATGTAAAAGTGCAAATACTAAGCACCCACACTAAAAACAGAGAGCAGGGCTAATTGGAGCCAGGCAAACCTCTTACAAGGAAAATAAAAATTTAGCCATAACAAAATGTATTTCAATGCCCAGTTCCAGCAAAATAAATTTATCTCACAAAAGAGTGTGACTTAATGATACATTTTCAATTACCGTAAATAAGTTGCATTTAAAATCATTTATTTTCACAAACATAAATTATTTTCAGTTTTGTTTTCCACTGGAACAAGTAAGCTTTCTTCCTGGCTACAACCACATTTCTAGAAAAGTCATAATGAAGATTTATTAAAAGGCAACCAATCCTTTAAACAATTGGTGTTTGCCTTCATTGTAGCTTGTTGCTTTTCCCTGACAGAAAAAATACAAGAAGTGAAGGTGGATCTTGGCTTCCATCAGCAGGATATGCAAAACATATGTAAATGTATACCCGAGACTGAAAAAAGCCGCTGGCAAAAAAGTCAGACACACTGCACAATCAATAAAATAAACAAAATAATGCTACGCTAATGGAAATGTGATACAAAACACACCAATAAAGTGCAAAAAAAATAGTGACAAAAATAGTGTAAGTTCACTTTAACCACTACAGCCCTGGAAGGATTTACCCCCTTCCTGACCAGAGCACTTTTTACAATTTGGCATTGCGTTGTTTTAACTGGTAATTGCGCGGTCATGCTGCACCCAAACAAAATTTGCGTCCTTTTTTTCCCACAAATAGAGCTTTCTTTTGATGGAATTTGATTGTCTCTGCGATTTTTGTTTTTTGCGATATAAACGGAAAAAGACCAAAAATTTTGAAGTAAAATTATATTTTCTACTTTTTGTTATTAAAAAAATCCAACTACATTTTAGTCAGTTTGGTGGTTATGACTAAAGCCTTATAGGCTGAAACGCGTCAACTGTTCTCATTTGCATTTGTTCACTGTGGTTTGTCAATAAAAACAAACATTTTTTAAAGAGCAACGACCGGAGTGCAGATCATTTTGTCTTCATTACTCTACTCAGCCAGCGACTGTGGATCGAGCACCCGGGAGCTCTGATATCTATGTGGTGTATGGGTAGTATCACTGACTTTTCTGTTTATACTTTTAATTTTAGTCATACATTTAGACCAAAATGTATTCAGCCACATGTCTTTGGTAAAAAAAATGGCAATACGCGTATATTTGTTGGTTTGCGCAAACGTTATAGCGTCTGCAAACTAGAGTACATTTTCTGGAATTTACGCAGCTTTTAGTTTATGACTGCCTATCTCAATTCTTGAGGTGCTAAAATGGCAGGGCAGTACAACCCCCCCCCAATGACCCCATTTTGGAAAGTAGACACCCCAAGGAAATTGCTGAGAGGCATGTTGAGCCCATTTAATATTTTTTTATTTTTTTGTCACAAGTGATTGAAAAATGGCAAAAAAAAAATATTACACAAAGTTGTCACTAAATGATATATTGCTCACACGTGCCATGGTTATATGTGGAATTACACCCCAAATTACATACTTCTGCTTCTCCTGAGTATGGGGATACCTCATGTGTGAGACTTTTTGGGAGCCTAGCCATGTACAGGACCCTAAAAATCCAAGCACCGCCCTCAGGTTTTCTAAGGACATACATTTTTGATTTCTCGCCTCACTACCTATCACAGTTTCGAATGCCATAAAATGCCAAGATAGCACAAACCCCCCCCCCCAAATGACACCATTTTGGAAAGTAGACACCCCAAGGTATTTGCTGATAGGCATGTTAAGTCCATGAAATATTTTATATTTTGCCACAAGTTGCAGGAAATGGTGATTTCACTTCCTCACTGCCTATCACAGTTTCGGAAGCCATGAAATGTCAAGATAGCAAAAAAAACAAACAAATGACCTCATTTAGGAAGGAAGACACACCAAGGTATTTTCTGAGAGGCATGTTGTGTCCATGGAATATTTGATATTTTGCCACAAGTTTCGGGAAAATTATTATTATTATTTTTTTTTTTTACACAAAGTTGTCACTAAATTATATATTGTTCAAACATGGCATGGTTTAGTGACAACTTTGTGTAAAAGCTTATGTCACACATCACCCACTCTTCTAACCACTTAAAGACAAAGCCCTTTCTGGCACTTTTTGTTTACAAAAAAATTATTGCTAGAAAATTACTTTGAACCCCCAAACATTACATATATTTTTTTAAAGCAAAGGCCCTACAGATTAAAATGGTTGGTGTTTCACCAGTATTTGCGCAGAAATTTTTCAAACGCAATTGTTTTGGAAAGAAAACTTTTTTTATTTTAACCACTTCAATACCAGGCACTTTCGCTCCTTCCTGCCCAGGACAGTTTTGAGCTTTCAGCGCTGTCGCACTTTAAATGACAATTGCTCGGTCATGCAACACTGTACACAAACTAAATTTTTATAATTTTCTTCCCACAAATTGAGCTTTCTTTTGGTCGTATTTGATCACCTCTGCGGTTTTAATTTTTTGCTTAACAAACTAAAAAAGACCGAAATTTTTTGACATTTTTTGACATTTGTTTCTGTTACAAAATGTTGCTTTCTTCTTCACTGACTGATGAGTCGGCACTGATGGGCACTGATGAGGCAGCACCGATGGGCACTGATGAGTTGGCACTGATAAGGTGGCACTGATGAGGAGGCACTGATATGTAGAATTGATGGGCACTGATAGGCGGCACTGATATGCAGCACTGATGGGCACCGATAGGTGGCAAAGATTTGCAGCACTGATGAGCACTGACAGGTGGCACTGATGGGCACTGACAGGCGGCACTGATGGGCACTGACAGGTGGCATTGATGGGCAATGACAGGCTGCACTGATGGGCACTGACAGGCGGCACTGATGGGCACTGACAGACAGGGGCGCATCTATAGCCTTGTTCTTTGAGTCTTTGTGCAATATTATTACACTCCCTGGTAAAGCTGACTTCATTATAGCAATTGTGTCTAGCTCTGACACATTCCCCCACTGGAATTGATCGCATAGTGTGTGCCGGATGACGACTGGTTGCAAAAAGCAAGGAGTTTCCAGGACACTCCTTGCAAAATGTGTGGGTGCTAATTTCCCCACTGATCCTATTTCCTATGAGAGTAATAACCAAAAAGTTCATGGTATCACAATGACTTTCCATGCTAAATTCTAAATTAGGGGAATTGTTATTCATGTAAGAAAAAAAGGAAGTAACATCCATGACTGCACTGTCCCAGACTAGGATCCGGTCGTCAATATAGCGACCATACCACTTTATGGCAGCTTCACATGGGTTGGTGTTGGAGAGAAGGGCTAATTCTTCCCACCAGCCTATGCAGAGATTAACAAGGGGTGGAGGAATTTTGCACCCATACAGGCTCCTCTGCATTGTAAAAAATATGTCTTGTCAAACAAAGTAATTGTGTTCTAAAAGAAAGCATACAGACATAACAATGAATTCTCTCAGTTCTGGATGGTATGAACTGTAATGCTCTAAGTGAAACCTCAAAGCCTGGGTGGCCAAATCATGGCGGATACACGAATATAGAGATTTGTCGTCCATGGTAACCCATCTACAGTAAGTTTATCATGCCAAATTAACCCCTGTGTGTGTAATAAAACAGCGGAAGTATATTTAATGTAACCAGGAAGCCTGGTGACCAAAGGCTGCAAATAGTGGTCGATTCACTGGCCCACATTTTCAAATACAGATCCAATGCTGGCCACTATAGGGTGGCCCTGTACTGGCAAAACATTTTTGTGAAGCTTGGGCAAATGGTGGAACACTGGTACTATAGGAAATTCTACCAAAATATATTCTGCTGTTTTAGGGGAAAACTCTCATGTTCAATCCTTTGTCTAGGAGTTCCGACAATTGTTTTTGAAAAACAAAAGTTGGATCACCTTTTAAAGCTCTGTAGGTGGTAACATCATTCGACTGTCACAAAGCCTCCACTCTATAAATCTCTGCGGATAGGATCACAACTGCACCCCTTATATTGGCTTCTTTAATTACAATATCTCTATAAGATTTAAGATTAGTCAAAGCCGATTTTTCATCTTTCATTAACCACTTCGCGTCCACGCTATAGCCGAATGGTGCGCGCTGTAATCACCGAGTCGTTGAGACTTGGGTGATCACAGATCCGGTCCCATCCCCTTACCACGTGATCAGCTGTCAGACAATGACAGCTGATCACGTGATGTAAACAAAAGCTCGGTAATTGTTTTTTTTTTCTCCTCACGCTGACATCTGCCTCATCTGTGCACACCATTACCGCCTGCCAGTGCCACCTGCCAATGCCACCGGCAAGTGCACACAGTGCCCACCAGTGCAAAAAAGTGCCACCTATTAATGCCCACGAGTGCCACCTATCGATGCCCACCAGTGGTGCCAATCAGTGCCTCATCAGTGCCACCTAGCAGTGCTGCCTATCAGTGTCGATCAGTGCCCATCATTGCCACTCATCAGTGCCCATCACTGCCACCTATAAGTGCCCATCACTGCCACATATCAGTGCCACCTATCAGTCCCACTTCTCAGTGCCCACCAGTGCCACATATCAATGCGCTTCAGTGCCACCCATCAGTACCACCTCTCAGTGTCACCTCTCCGTGCCCACCAGTGCCACCTATCAGTGCCCACCAGTGCCGCCTATCAGTGCCCATCAATGCAGCCCATCGGTGCCCATCAGTGCAGCCCATCAGTGCCCATCAGTGTAGCCCATCACTGCCCATCAGTGCAGCCTCATCAGCGTACATCAATGAAGGACAAAAATGACCTGTTTGCAACATTTTATAACAAAATATAAACAGGTTTTGTATTTTTTTTTTGAGGTGATCAAATACAACCAAAAGAAATCTCTATTTGTGGGAAAAATATTATAAAAATTTCATTTGGGTACAGTGTTTTATGACCGTGCAATTGTCATTCAAAGAGTGAGAGCGCTGAAAGCTGAAAATTGGTCTGGGCAGGAGAGGGTTTAAGTGCCCAGTAAGCACGTGGTTAAATTGTTATTCATTCTAGATACAGTACAGGGTCAGTTGTGATTGTCACTTGGAGTTGGATAAGGTCCCTTTCTACAAATGCTTCGTAAGTTTCTACCACTGTGCTATTTGTTATGGGTATCGATCGGGTAAAAATATTTGTTACCTTTAGATAAGGTGTCCATTTCTTTTCCATATGATCCACCCACAGATTCAGACTGTAGCCTCTCCAGAGATGACCTACCCACAAGATCTATAAAATTTAAACCAATAGTGTCTGTTAGGCCGGAAGCCTCAACCTGTGATGCTGCAGGTGGATCATCAGGAGCAGAAAAGTGTTTTTTCAATAATAAATTACGAACAAACCTGTTTGCGTCTAAAAGAGTGATAAACAGATTAAAATGGACAGATGTTACAAATGAGAGGTCTTGAGAAAGGAGAGATATTTCAGCATCAGAGCGAATAATATGTGAAAGATTAACAACATTCCTAGTACTGTCCAAATTAGTGGAATCATCGGTCACCTGTTTTACAATTTCTTGTTGTTCCTCACTTATCTGAGATGGTTTTGTCCTCTTAGGGCGGTATCCCCCTTCTAGTCTTTCTTTTAGTTTTTTCTTCTTGGTTTTGCTGTCCCAAGGGTTTTTTTTGGGATTGTCCTGGTCAGGGTTGTCAGGCTGAGCCCCTATAAGAAAGTGACAATCTAACATTGTTAGTATCCCAAATTTCAGATTGAGGATAAGATATATCTGGTGAACTGAAATTGACGTGTCTATGGGTCCTCTGTCTCGATCTTCTCCTTGTTTTGAGAATTGATTGTGGCCGATCTGACCTACTGCAAACATAGACTGTGTTTTGTTGGTAATCCTGAGTAGGGATGAGCCGAACACCCCCCTGTTCGGTTTGCACCAGAACCTGCGAACAGACAAAATGTTCGCGTGAACTTTAGAACCCTATTAAATACAATGGACTTGAACGTTCGAAATCAAAAGTGCTAATTATAAAGGCTAATATGCAAGTTATTGTCATAAAAAGTGTTTGGGGACCCGGGTCCTGCCCCAGGGGACATGTATCAATGCAAAAAAAAGTTTTAAAAACGGCCGTTTTTTCAGGAGCAGTGATTTTAATAATGCTTAAAGTGAAACAATAAAAGTGAAATATTCCTTTAAATTTCGTACCTAGGGTGTGTGTATAGTATGCCTGTGAAGTGGCGCTTGTTTCCTGTGCTTAGAACTGTCCCTGCACAAAATGTAATTTCTGAAGGAAAAAAAGTAATTTAAAACTCACTCGCAGCTATAATGAATTGTCGGCTCCCGGCAATACATAGAAAAGTCATTGATAAAAAAAGAAAAAAAAAGGCGTGGGGGTTCCCCCAAATTCAATTACAAGGCCCTTCAGGTCTGGTATGAATATTAAGGGGAACCCTGCCGCAAATTTAAAAAAATGCGTGCGGTTCCCCCCAAATATCCATACCAGGCCCTTCAGGTCTGGTGTGGATTTTAAGGGGAACTCGACCCCAAATGTAAAAAAAAATGGCGTGGAGTTCCCCCCAAAAATCCAGACCAGACCCTTTATCCGAGCACGCAACCTGGCTGGCAGGCCGCAGGAAAGGAGGGGGGACGAGAGAGCCCCCCCTCTCCTGAACCGTACCAGGCCACATGCCCTGAACATGGGGAGGATGTCCCCATGTTGATGGGGACAAGGGCCTCATCCCCACAACCCTTGCCCAGTGGTTGTGGGGGTCTGCGGGCAGGGGGCTTATTGGAATCTGGAAGACCCCTTTAACAAAGGGGACCCCCAGATCTACGCATCCCCCACTATGTGAATTGGTAATGGGGTACATTGTACCCCTACCATTTCACAAAGAAAGTGTAAAAAATTGTAAAAAAAATACACAGACACCGTTGGGAAAGTCCTTTATTAAAAAAAAAAAAACATTCCAGCAATGAAATCTAGTGTCCCACGGCGATCTGATGTCCAGCGCTGTCCACACAAAACATCATTGGCTGAGCCTGAGCGGACCTGATGGGGAACTCGCCCCTTCTAAAGTTCCCCATCAGGTTCGCTCAGCCAATGACGTAGGTGTAAGGCTGAGGACCTGATGCGGAACGTGAGAAATGGAGATAACTTGGAACAGTGGTAAACCTTCCCAGGAGTGGCCGGCCTACAAAAATAACTCCAAGAGCAGGACAACAACTCATCCAGGAGGTCATAAAAGAATCCAGAACAACAACTAAAAAACTGCAGGCCTCACTTGCCTCAGGTAAGATCACTGTTCTCGATTCAACAATAAGAAAGAGACTGGGCAAAAATGGCATCCATGGGAGAGTTCCAAGGCCAAAGCCACTGCTGACCAAAGAGAACACAAAGTCTCATCACACATTTACCAAAAAAACACTTGATTATCCCCAAGACTTTTAGACAAATATTCTGTGGACCGATGAGACAAAAATTTAACTTTTTGGAAGGTGTGCGTCCCGTTACATCTGGGATAAAACGAATAAAGCATTTCAAACCAGGAACATCATACCAACAGTCAGACATGGTGGTGGTAGCATGATGGTCTGGGGCTGCTTTGTAGCTTCAACCCTGGGCGACTTACCATAATTGATGGAATTATGAATTTTGAGCTTTATCAGAAAATCCTAAAGGAGAATGTCCGGTCATTAGTTCCTCCACAGCTCCACAGCAATGTGAAAGACTCATTGCCAGTTATCACAAATGCTTGATTGCAGTTGTTGCCTCCAAGGGTGGCACAATCAGTTATTAGGTTTAGCAGGCAATTACTTTTTTACATAAAGCCAGGCAGGTTTGGACAGCTTTTTTGCCTTAATACATGAAAACATAATTTAAAAACTGCATTTTATATTTACTCAGGGTATCTTTGTGTAATAATACAAATTTGTTTGATGATCTGAGTCACTTAAGTGTGATAAATTTGCAAAAAAATTAAAAAATCAGAAAGGGGGAAATACTTTTTCACAGCATTGTATAACATGAACATCTATACAGCTGGTATGATATATGGGAAAGTAGCAAAAAAGTAAAAGAAAGAAGCACAGACACCACGGAAGGCAGTTATTTTAAAAATAGATCAACATCATACTGTGAGTTTAAGCCTATGGCCGTCCTGGTTTGTAAACTGAAAATCCACCAAACTTCTCTTTCTAGATCATTGCAGGGGAGATCACCTCTGCTTGACGATTTTCTGACTCTCTCCAGGCCACAAAAGACAAAAGATCTCATGTCTCCAGAATGCTCATATTTAAAATGTCTAGAGACGTGAGATAAATTCCTGTCCATGGTATAGAAGGCCCCATGAAAGTGATCATTGATTCTTAATCTAAGGAGCGTGGGCCAGTGGGGGAAAGAATTCAGTCATTTTGCAATGAGTCCCCTTCTCCTTCCTCCTCTTGGACATCCTCCTGGCGTTGCTTGGTATGTGTGGGGTAGAATTGCTTAGTTAGTGCAATCTCTGCCCCTTCTTTGAGCCCTGTGGAGCCACTGAGAGCCAGAGCTGTCGTAGTGTGCAGCCATGCAGAACAGCAGCCGGCCATGCCCCCTGATAATTGGATTTGTGAATTTGTATTGTTGCTTTTTAGATTACATTACACAAGGACCCTCTCCCAGATTAACCATGTTTTTTTAACTTTAAAGTGTTTTTTCACTGGTACATCACCCATGGCAGTTCCCAGATACCCATTCCCATTTTATAATTAAATCTTGCACATTCTGCCTTGAAAAAAATAACAGGATTTGGCTCCAATATACTTCCAAGAGGTTCAATGTTGTGTTTGGTATTTGCAAACTTTCCAAAAATGTCAGTAACTTTACAGAGAAAAAAACTTTAACTGGTTCACTTATAAAGTAACAACATTTAACAAGTGACATCAGTTGCATATGGAGAAACTGTTTTAATTCTGGTATAATATGAGAAGATGATCTTAAAGGAATACGATTTAAGAATGCAGAACAGAGGCCCACCAGCTCCATTCATAGATCCTGCTTCATTCATAAAAGCTGTAGTAAGGCTTCTATGAATTAGGCAACTGGACCTAAAGGCTGGGCATAGTCAAGCTCTATTGATGAGATCCTGTTACAACCCTTTAGTTGTATTAAGCCTCGCTGAGATGGAATGTTACAGTTACGGGGTGCGGGCATAAGCAGGGGAAATTATTTTACTAGCAGAAGAGGAATCGGGACAAGGGCATGGCATATTGGCTCAAAGTTATGCTCCTTGTGCTGATTTTTCCGTTTTTTATTATAGCTGCACTTTTTAATGCAATACTTTAAGCTGTAACATGTCCTAGCTGTGGCGGTAGTAATGGAAAAATCCATACAAAACCTTTAAAAGGTTTGGATAAACTTCTTACACAATGTTTGCCAAAACTATCATTCCTAAGGATAGAGTGGTAATACACTATGTTGTCAAAAATATCGGGACACCTGCCTTTACATGCACATGAACTTTAATGGCCACCCAGTCTTAGTCTGTAGGGTTCAATATTGAGTTGGCCCACCCTTTGCAGCTATAAGAGCTTCAAAACTTCTGGGAAGGCTGTCCACAAGGTTTAGGAGTTTGTCTATGGAAATGTTTGCAGAAGCGCATTTGTGAGGTCAGGCACTGATATTGGACCAGAAGGCTTGACTCGCAGTCTCCGTTCTAATTCATCCCAAAGGTGTTCTATTGGGTTGAGGTCAGGACTCTGTGAAGGCCAGTCAAGTTCCTCCACCACAAACCCGCTCATCCGTGTCTTTATTGACCTTGCTTTGTGCACTGGTTTGCAGTCAAGTTGGAACAGGAGGGGCCATCCCCAAACTATTCCCACAAAGTTGGGAGCATGAAAATGTCCAAAATGTCTTGGTATGCTGATGCCTTAAGAGTTCCCTTTACAGAAACTAAGGGGCCAAGCCCCACCCCAACCTCTGAAAAACAACCCCTCCACCAAAGGATTTGGACCAGTGGACAAAGCAAGGTCTATAAAGACATAGATGAGCGAATTTGGGGTGTAGGAACTTGATTGGGCTGCACCGAGTCCTGACCTCAACTCGATAGAACACCTTTGGGATGAATTTGAGCGGAAACTGCAAGCCAGTCCTCCTCATCCAACATCAGTGCCTGTCTTCACAAATGCGCTTCTAGAAGAATGGTCAAACATTCCCATAGACACACTCCTAAACCTTGTGGGCAGCCTTCCCAGAAGAGTTGAAGCTGTTATAGCTGCAAAGGGTGGGCCAACTCAATATTGAACCCTACGGACTAAGACTGGGATGCCATTAAAGATGATTGTCCCAATACTTTTGACAATATAAAAGTAAATCAATGTGACTATCCTGTGGGATTAGAAGGGGTTTGTTTCTCAACTAGAGGCAAAATTGGCTACAGTTGTTCTGAGTTTTTTTTTACCTTTTAACCTCAGACTAAATAAGTGTGTTTAAACTTGAGGTGCATTGTCTTTTGCTCTTTACAATAAATTAAGTGCTCCATCCAAAAACTGATTTAGGAATTCAAATTCCACTTAGGAACAAGTACTGAGATTGGAAAACTTATACTGCAGATACTACTGTGGCTCAAACGAAACAGTAACTATAAAACTGTTCACAATTATGCATGTTTAAAAAAATACATGTGCATTTGAACTGTGGTAGCTGGTGTGAAAGTACACTAAAGCATACAAGAGGGCATGTCATCTGACATTTAGATTTGATTCTGAATGGTGGAGATTGAGAAATTTAGGAATTCTCAGAATGTGTGTCCCCTGCGTGTCGAGATCCTGTGGGGTTAATGACCGCACCAGCCAAGCAGACACTGGCTGCAAAAAGCACCTTGAGGCAATTCAGTTCACATTTGCATTCAAGCAACAAAAATGCAACTATGAAGTGCAACTGAATGCTTTAAAAGCACATGAAATGCACATAATAAAAATGTGCATAAAATATGCATTTTAAAAACATAGCTATGTATGAGCCCTTAAGCTTGCTTTGTAGTATTTGCTGATTGAAATTTCAATATGTTCAAATTTACAGCTCTGCATTATTATCAAATATTCTTATTTTCCTTTGGTCAGAAAATAAATAGAGCACTAAAGTTGAACTAAAATAATTGCACATATCTGTATTTTTTAATGAAGAACATGTTTTATGTAATTAGTGCAGTCCAATAGCTAAATCATTTATATAACCTGCAGAGCTGTTTGGAGGACATGGAAATCCTTAATCTGCTTGCAAATAACATGTTCAAAGGATATTTGACTAGTTCCGACAAACTGAACAACAATTGCAGCAACCTAGGCACAAAAATGATTGCTGAGGACTGAAAGAAATCACTCAACCCACTAAGAATTGTTCCCTGCAGGTGATCGTTTAAAAAATATTAAATAGAAACAACAGATTTTAAAACCGTGCAAATACACTCTAAAAAGTACAGTAGCTATCGTTGTTCGAGATGCCCTGATTGTAATAAGACTAAAACTGTGCAAAAAATGTAAAACTATTTCCCAAAATCTTAGTTTAACACTCTAAAAAATAAAACCCTGGGCAGAAACAAATTTAGCCACTTCAATACCAGGCACTTTCCCCCCTTCCTGCCCAGGACAATTTTCAGCTTTCAGCACTGTGACATTTTGAATGACAATTGCGCGGTCATGGAACACTGTACCCAAACTAAATTTTTATAATTTTTATAATTTTCTTCCTACGAATAGAGCTTTCTTTTGGTGGTATTTGATCACCTCTGCGTTTTTTATTTTTTGATGAGTGGCATCTGAAGGGCACTGACAGGCATTACTGATGGGGCACTGATTGGCACTTTTATGGGCAATGATTGGCACTGTTGTGGGCACTGATTGACACTTTTATGGGCACTGGCAGGCTTTCTTTCTGGGGCACAGGCTGGCAGCTGATGGGTACATCTGATGGGGGCTGCACTGATAATCAAAGTGCTGATTATCGGCGCAGACCCTCCTCTGACAGGGAGAGCCGTTGATTGGCGTGAACCTCCAGCGTGAACCGAGGAAAGCTGTTTACCGGCACTTCCTGGTTCACGCAATGATCAGCTGTGATTGGTCACAGCTGATCACGTGGTAAGAAGCCTCTGTCAAAGGCTCCATACCACAATCGGAGTTGTGGGTGCGCACTGGCTTGTTATCCTGATCATGTCATATGATGTCTGATCAGGATAACTAAACCATTTTGCCACCGACATATTGCTATATGGCGGGCGGCAAGTGGTTAAAAAAATTGCCAGCCCCAGATGATGAATAATATATTTTTAAGTTTTGGGATGACCCAACACAGAGTAATTCTTGCCTTAAGCTGGCTATAGATGGCTATAGATGGTTTAAACCATTCGAGTCATGAATGGGAAGGCTGAATGTACCCAAGTTGATTGCTTGATCAACTTGGATACAACTAGCCTGCTGGATTTTACATGCAATTAACGCTAGCGGCTCTAATAGCAAAAAATGTCCTCCCTGTGGGGATGGATTGTCTTTATTGTTTATATTATTTATAATTAAACAGTATTTTGCCATATTAAGGTGTGCATAACAAAAAAAAATCCTGGTAGAAACTAACTTTTCTCCAAAAAGCAAGTCACAGAATATTTTAGAAGTGTACAATAAATTTGTATTCTGGTTAATGCAAGTAAAGGCATACATGTATATAGATGATTTGTGTTTTATTTTAGGGTCCACTAAGATATGCATTATATTCAGTTAATTTTCATGAAGCATGGTCAGATGCAAGAAAAGCTGTTTATTATCTTGGAGTTTAGAATATTGCCTAGGGAAATGCACTGCTTATTCAAGAGTTCATAAACACTTTTAAACCATCTGTGAGCCTCAGCTTTATGCTTTCAGAGATGACAGTCATGTCAAAAAATCTTACAAGTAAAATTGACCTTCATAGAGGAATAGATAAATATGTATTTTCCTCTTGTAGCTCAACATAAGAAAGTGACATGTTTTATACCTATTTTCAAAAAAGAAGAGGGAGATTGAACAAACTATTGTTACACAATTAATGTTATCAGCAATGTAACAAATGAAAAGTTTGTCTCTACACTTGTATTCATAATATAATTGCTAGAAGATACATTGTTATTCATAATGAAATTGCTGTTTGCAGTGATAGCTTTTGGATTTTTTTACATGTTAGTTAAAATTTTTACATGTATGTAAATTATTACTGGTAAAAATACATTCATTATATATGGACATATGGACAACAGAGTGCCCACACAGGGATGTGCCAGCCTCACCATGCATCAGGACAAGAAGCCAAACCCAAGCACTAACATTTAGCCATTTCCTGGCATTTCCATTGCTTTACAGAGTCTGCAGTAATGGCAGGTGACTCCAAGATGGTAATGGAACAGAAAGAGATGGAGCTGCCATCTCCCTCCCTCCTTGCCTTCTCCCCTGAACATGCTGGCTCCCTGGGGTACCAGGAGTCGCAAGTCTCAGATGAAGGGATGGACTTTTCGGGACCATAAATATGCATTTAAGAAGTATTTTGCAGTGCTCCCCACTAAGAGGGATATTCAGGGTATGTTTTGTCACATGGCTCAACATGTCGCAGAGCTCCATACTGACTTTCATGGCTTCAATCAGCACCTTGACACTGTTGAGTGTGTTGTTACATCTGCTGCCCCTGCTATTGTACAATTACAGGAAACATGAGCGTCTAACATCAGTTTATTCAAGGTTTGTGGACTCAAATAGATGATATGGAGGACAGGAACTGGTGCAATAATGTCTGGCTGTGTGGTATTCCAGAGGCAACTGGCCAGGGGGAAAATCTGGAAGCAACAGTCCAGGCCATCCTTAATTGTTTCCTAGATGACCCAGATGGCCCTCAGCTGGAGTTCTATTGGGATCATAGACCCTGAGCCCACTCAGTACAGACTTCTCTAAATCCTGTGATATCCTATGAAAGATCCATTTCTTCAAGAAAAAGGAACAAGTCTTGCATAAAGCACATGAAAAGAGTACATTCACTTTTGATAGGGCCATTGTCACTATTCAACATGATTTATCTCAGAAAACTTTAGGATGGGGCAGGACCCTGCACCCCCTCACATGGTTGCTGAGGGAGAATGACATACTTTACAGCTGCGGCTATCCCTATAATTTATCAGTTCTTAGAAATGGCAAGACATTTCTCTCTACCAAAGACTTGCAGCTGTGGTGTGCGGACTTGGAGCCATAGCTGGACCCACCAGTTCCCCAATGTCAAGAGATTTATGTTCCATCCTGACCAACGGACTCCAGTCAAATCATCAAGAGCAAGAAACATCTTCTGAGATTGCTACTTAAACAATGTGACCCTAAAGGTAACCTGGTTTACCTGTGTCTATTTTTTGCCTACTGTACCCTTTTGGGCTTGGACTGTTTTACCCTATGGGTGACTTTATTTTGATGTGATAGGTTCTCTTACATAGACCATTTTGTATCTTTGGATGCCAATATGGTCTATGACTCTTAGTCTACATAGCCCTTTTAGTCAACTACTACATATTTTTTTCCCATTGATCTATGTGTAGTTTTTTTTATATTGTACATTTTTATTACAGTTTTGTCAAAATACAAAAAAAAAATTAAACAATAGGAGTACACAGCAGTGGTTAGAATGCCATGTATATAGAAAGTTCATAATAAGTTCACACAGAAGAAATTACCTCTAACAATAGCCTGAGTAGTATAAAAAAACAAACAACAGATAGAGTGATTAGTTACTAAAGGGCCCAAATAAGATAAAAATAACCGACCACGCGTGTTACCCACAAGCAAGAAAGACAGCAGATAAAATCACCTTGGGTAATTCATAGGGATGAGCCTAATGACCCCCAGTTCAGTTTGCACCAGAAGTTTCGAACATCGTGAAAGCTCGGAACCGAATAACAAACCCCAATAATGTTTATAGGACCCGAACATGAAAAATCAAAAGTGACCATTTTGAAGGCTTATTTGCAAGTAATTGGGGATACAATGGTTATGGGGGTCCGGGTACTGCCCTGGAGGACATGTATCAATAAAGGAAAAGTTTGTCAAAAACATAATTTTAAAAAGGCAGTGATGTATTGATGCTTAAAGGGGTTGTAAAGGTTTGTTTTTTATTTTCTAAATAGGTTCCTTTATGCTAGTGCATTGTTGGTTCACTTACCTTTTCCTTCGATTTCCCTTTTAAATGTTTTAGAAGGGAAATCGAAGGAAAAGGTAAGTGAACCAACAATGCACTAGCTTAAAGGAACCTATTTAGAAAATAAAAAACAAACCTTTACAACCCCTTTAAAGTGAAAGCATAAAAATGAAAATTTCCTTTCAATATAGTGTCTGGGTGGTCCCCTAATGCCCTGTACACACGATCGGATTTCCGATGGAATAAAATCCGATGGAATTTTCAGTCGGAATTCTGATGAAGCTGATTTCCGTTAGTCTTGCATACACACCATCAGACAAAATTCCGACCGTCCAAAACGCTGTGACGTACAACACGTATGAAGGCACTATAAATGGGAAGTTCAAATCCAATGGCGCCACCCTTTGGGCTGCTTTTGCTGATTTCGTGTTACCGCGTGTTAGTAAAAGTTTGGTGTTAGCCGATATGTGCTTTTCAGTCTCGAATGTGCTATCTCCATTACGAACGCTAGTTTTACCAGAACGAGTGCTCCCGTCTTCTAATTTAGTCTGAGCATGCATGGATTTTGCGATGGAGTTCCACACAGACAATCTGAATTTCCTATCTTTTTTTTTCCATCGGAAAAATTTAAAACATGTTCTATTTTTTTACACCGATGGAAAAAAGTCAGATGGGGCCCACACACGATAATTTTTTCAGATGAAAAAAGTCCATCTGACTTTTTTCATCGGAAAAAACTATTGTGTGTACAGGGCATTAGTCTACCTGTAAAGTGGCACATCTGTACTGTGTATTGAAGCTGCTGCAGAAATAATTTCATTTATAAAGCCAAAAAAATTAAATTTTCCCTGAAAGCTTTCTTTATTTTGTAAGCAACAGCTTGCAGAGCCAGTCTGTATGATGAGGCCACAATGTAGTGCACTGGGAACAAGAATAGAGATTTTTTGGGATAAATTCTGGTGTCTCGTCCAGTAACAGGGGTGGAAAAATTGGTCTGTGTTGATGTCGATGGCACCTTCATACGTAACCCTATTGAGGTACTCTTGATGAAAGCAAGAATTGGCCTTGCTGTCAAAAATGTCAATGATAAGAACCCATCAAACAGGTGCGGACAAATTGGTCTTTCTTACATGTGAATTGTGCCCATGAAAATTCCAGATGATTCCAACACCCTCAACGCTAGGCAGCCTAGAAGTCCTGCAGAGATTCAACATTACAAAAACACCTAATCAGCATCAGGGACTGCGTAGCTGCTGGTAATCCAGGACTGATTAATTTTGATAAATGTCAGACGGTCCACAGAGTCTGTGGACAGACGCATTCTATTATCAGTAACAAAACCTTCAGCACCCCTAATGCCCATTCAGAAAGCACACTCAGCTCAGCTCAATTGCATACTGGGCAAGTTCAGGCCAGTGGTCTATTCTCATTAACCAGTAAGCCAGTGGAACGTCGTCTGGAAAGCTCTCAACTCTGTTTTCGCCCCTAGATAATAGTCCACCGTGTGATGCATATGCTGCCGATTTGATGTGGAAGCTGACAGCCCTGGGCGACGAGGACTACAATTTTTTTTAAATGCATCACTTAGGTCGGCCACCTTCTCCACCACTCTTCTCTTGACCAACAGAAGCCTCAAATCTAAATTTTAAATGACACTGTAACCTCCCAGAGTCGGGAAAAGCATTAGATGAACTCCTCTTTAAAGGTAAAAATTGGAGCAACAGGGTATAGCGGGATTATAACAGTGCCCATAATCAAGGAAAAATGCACTTTATAAAATCAATAAAGTTTATACACATAGGAATAAAAAAGTAGGGTTCGATTAAAATCTGAGTATTTGTACATATCACAATTATCACTGATGTCCATGTATGGAGATGGTCAAGATGTGGTTTCGGATCCCAACATGTTTCACCAAAATTGGCTTCCTCAGGGAATATACAGATCACAACTATTCCAAAAAACCTAAAAAAAAAGATAAGATCATGTGCATAAACACTGATTATTCACAAGTTACTATGAAGCCATATAATCAATATACATAATACAGGATTAATTATTAATTCCGTCCAATCCCTTTAAAAAAACTCACCCACACGAAGATCAGGGAACACCACCGAGTGAATCCACAGTAGTATGGAGGGGAGATTCTGTGCAGTCACAGGGGACACAAGCTGACCAGGCTAAAGGAAATATATATTGAAATATCAAGGTCTTGAAAATTATTGGACCAATCCAGGGCTAACATAGCCTCAAATAATACTTACTGACACTCTGATAAAAGAAAAGAGCTAAGTTTGTGGAAGTTAAGAAGAGACTGCAGCACCTAAATGTTACCTATGCTATACTACTGTATATCCCTCACGGTTTGCGAGTAGCGGAACTTGGGGAGACACATTTTTTTAGCACTCCAAGTGAGACCCTATGCCGCGTACACACAACCGTTTTTAATGTCATTGAAAAAAACAACGTTTTTCTCGATGGGATTCTTCTCAATCCTGCCTTGCCTACACACTATTGTGAAAAAAAAATGCTCGAGCAAAGCGCAGTGACGTACGAAACATACGACGGCACTATAAAGGGGAAGTTCTATTCAGATGGCGCCACCCTTTGGGTTGCTTTTGCTGATGCTCGTGTTAGTAAAATTTGGTGAGAGACGATTCACGCTTTCCAGCCTCGTGATCTTCAGTCTGTTACAGCGTGACGAATGTGCTATCTCCATTATGAACGCTAGTTTTACCAGAATGAGCGCTCCCGTCTCATAACTTGCTTCTGAGCATGCGCATTTTTTTCACGTCGTTAATGCCTACACACGCCCGTTTTTCACAACGAGAAAAAATAGAGCATGTTCCGAATTTTTAATGCCCATTTTTCACATCGCGAAAATTGCTCTGGAGCCTACACAAGATCGTTTTTTATTTTTATTTTTTTTTATCAATAGATTTTTATTCAATTTTTAACGGTGTACAAAAGGTGAATAGTACATTCCATATGTGGAGCATAAACATATTGATACGTTTGAATACACAGATAGGAGTCAAATAAATGCCATGTCATGGTATAAAACATATATGGTATTCACGGGACTGTAGGTGTCCCCTCCCCTCCCCAGACACCCCCTGTGGGAACTATCTGTGATCCGGAGAGAGGAACAACACCCACACCCCCTATTTGCATAATAACAGATTAGTTGGAGGAGGTGCAAAAGCAAGCTCTACTATCTTACTAGAAAATACTTTCACCGAGAATTTTAGATTCTAACATAAAATAAATTAACATAAGAACAAAGAGTAAACTTTCAGAGTAACCAAAAGAAAAGAGGAAAAAGGAGAACAAGAACCTTGTATGTATTACTGTAGTACTGTTACCATTTCCATCCCTCGGACCTTCCTGGAGAAGTTTAAGTTACTTTTTTAACAGGATTGACACTCCCATCTGTGGCTGTTTTTTCTATTTTAATTATGAGTTGTAATCCTTATACCAGTCTATCCATGATTGCCAGCTAGAAAGAAACTGCACGACCCTCCCCCCTATGGATGCTAACACCCTTTCATAGGTGTAATGAATGGATAGCGTGCGAATAGCATCATTAACATCTGGAGGCTCTGGAGAATTCCATAATCTAAGTATAACTAGTTTGGACCCTAAGAATAGATGTGTGGTGAATTTTCTATGTATCGGTGGTATGGTTTTGATCCCTAAGTTCAAGAGAGCTAGGGAAGGCGAGAATGGTAGAGATAAACCTGTCACTTAATAGTGGACCTTGAAAATGCCAGACCAAAACCCAGCTAATTTGCTACAGGCCCATAATATATGGAAGATAGTGCCCGATTGTGCACAGCTCCTCCAACACTCAGGGGGTGTGGAGGGATCAAATTTGGCTATTCTGTTTGGGGTCAGGTACCACCTCTGTGTTACCTTGTGGGATAGTTCCCATAGGTTTGTACATTTAGTTTCTGCATATATTTGTTGTAAAGCTTTATGCCATTGTGCTTCTGAAAATGTTTCCTGGATGTCCCTCTCCCAGGCTAACATAGAATTCGTTTTCATGAATATGGACTTGTCATACAGGAAATTGTAGAATAGTGAGATACCACCTCTACGGTTTTCTTTAGACGCAAGATGGATGTTGATTTTCCAGAATAAATTGTACCCCCTAATATTTTTGTTTTTAAGGTACGATTTTACCCGGAGGTGATTAAACTGCTCCGAATTTGGCAGTCCATATTCTGATTGCAACTCAGCAAATGATTTAAGGAGATTGTCCCTATATAGATCAGATATCCGTGTGATTCCCTGTCGCAACCATCCATCTAAGTTCAGGTCAGGCAATATCAAAGTTAATGTAGAGATGGGTGCTAGTAGGGGAGAAGTAGGGGTAGACAGTGATTTGTGCGTCACTAAAATTTTCCAGGAATTTAAGGATGCTATCATGGGAGGAGAAAGATGTTTGGATTTGGATTTAAGGTAAGGGTACGCCAAGAGATAATTAAATAGATTCCCACCAGGTACCAAAGTTTCCTCAATGTTTCCCCATAGTGGAATGGGTTGGTTTGGGAACCAGCCTTTAATTTGTGCAAGAATCGCAGCAGTATGAAAGTCTGCAAAGACCGGTAAGCCCAGACCACCAGCCTGCTTTGTTTTTTTAAGTTTGGAGAAGGCGCTTCTGGCCCTTTTACCCTCCCAAAGATATTTAGCTAGTAGGGACTGAAGGGTTTTAAAAAATTGTTGGGGTATGGGTATGGGCACCGTGCGATAAATGTAAAGAATTTGTGGTAATATTTGCATTTTGAAGGCTGCCAATCTTCCTGACCATGATAGGACATGTTTGCTTAGGGATTGTAGGCCATCTGTAAGTTTCTTTTCAAGAGGGAGATAGTTGGCCCGAAATAATTGCCTGGTTTGGGAGGTCAATTTAATACCCAGGTATGTGATCTCTTGATCACACCATACATATGGAAATTTGGCTTGTATGAGCATCTTATCTTTTGGCAGTACCCCAGGTCAAGAATGAATGATTTGGTGTCATTCACTTTGTAGTATGACACTCTTCCATACTCCCGAAGTATATAAGATACATGTTCCAGGGAAGACATCGGATCAGTGAGCATCAGTATCACATCATCCGCAAAAAGACTAATGACGTGTTTACGGGATTTAATTGTAAAACCTTGAATAGCAGAGTTCTGTCTAATGCAAGCGGCTAGTGGTTCCATCAGTATATTGAAAATAAGGGGGGACAACGGGCACCCCTGACGGGTTCTGTTCGTAATTCTGAAGGGTTTGGACAGCATGCCAGATGCATACACCCTAGCTGATGGGGAAGTATATAGAGCCAATATTGCTGAAAGCAGGTGCCCTGAGAAGCCAAACTTTTCCAAAGTTTTTGTCAGATATAACCAATGTACCCTATCAAACGCCTTCTCTGCATCCAAAGCCAGAAGCAGAGAAGGCGTTCCCCCCCCCCCCCCCTGGCGATATGAACAATATTTATTAAGCGTCTAGTGGCATCCGACGTCTGCCTGCCCTTAGTAAACCCAGATTGATCAGGGTCAATGAGAGTGGGCAAAACATCAACCAGTCTTAATGCTATCATCTTGGCATATAGTTTTACATCGTTATTTAGTAAGGATATAGGCCTAAAATTTTGAGGAGCATCCGGTTCCTTACCCGGTTTAGGTAACGTTACAATTAATGCTTCTAGCATCTCAGGAGGAAAGAAAGCCGAGGCAGTAGCAGCATCAAACACTTTAAGGAGGTATGGTCCAAGAATAGATTTAAACTGTTTATAGTACTCCCCTGTAAGACCATCCGGTCCAGGAGATTTATTACTCGGGAGAGTTTCTATAGCTTTAAGCATTTCTACTAGAGAAAAGGGAGAATTCAACTCCTGGAGTTGTAAGGGGGAAAGATGGGGCAGATGAATGTTTTGTAGGAATCTCTCTATATCTGACAGGGAAGGTTGAACCGTTAGACTATCTTGGTTTAGAATAGATTATATAAGGAACCATAGTAATCGCTGAAAGCGTCTGCGATTTTTTTGGGATCATACACCTTCTGAGAAGATTCAGGGTTAATAATGTGCGGTATCTTAGTCTTAAAGCGCTGGCCTTGTAGTCTACAAGCCAGGTTTTTCCCAGCCTTGTTACCTGTAGAATAGAAAGACATCTTCAGCTTTTTCTCAAGTTTTTCAAAGGATTGGAGTAAAGCAAGCCTGAGGTCGTGCCTCAGTGAAGTAAGTCGTGCGCTCCGTATGGGGGTGGGATTACGTTTGTTCTGGTCTTCCACGGAGCCTATCTCTGAGAGTAGAGTATTGAGTCGCTGCTGCCTCTGCTTTTTGATTCTAGTGCCCTGCTGGATAAACACACCCCTGATATACGCCTTATGGGCGTTCCATAGTACAAAAGGATTATTCGTGGACGGGGAATTGATCCGAAAATAATCAGAGAAGTGATCCTCCAGAATTTTTTTTGTTTCAGCGTTTTGAATTATGTGAGAATTGGAGCGCCAGATAAAGGCACTGTTGGAAGGATAAGTATCCCCTAGTGTCAGTAACACAGGAGCATGGTCTGACCATGATATGTTGTTCAATTTGATTTGAGATACTTTCTGGAGTAGCCACCTGTCCAATAGAAACAGATCAATCCTCATGTACGTGCAGTGTCTGTGAGAAAAGAACGTAAAGTCCCTTTCGTTGGCATGAGTACATCGCCATGCATCATATAGATCTTAATAGAAAGAAACCTGCGCCAACTAATAAAAAATTGGTGAAAAAAAACTGCACCTCAAAATTCAGTGATAGCTGAAAACAATGTGAAAATAGTGAGAGATAAGGGCGCTAAGTGACAATCTATCAGAAAAATTCTAATGGATATTTAGATTAATAAATTACACCCGCCTTAACTAAGTAGTGCTATATAGTGTGTAGATGCTAAACAAATAGAATCACAAATCAGAAATTAATAAATAGTGAGCAGAATGTTAGCAAGCAAACTGCAAAAAAACACCAAATGAATATACACACTCTATAAAAATATATAAATGTGCAATAAAGTCCAAAAAATGAACACAATATAGTCCCACAGCAATGGTGAACAAAAGGATTCCTCTGCATGTGTCATAAATCTTCCAAATACATGATGTATTTAACCACTTCAATACCACGCACTTATACAGCTTCCTGCCCAAGCCAATTTTGAGCTTTCAGCGCTGTCGCAATTTGAATGACAATTGCGCGGTCATGCTACACTGTACCCAAACACATTTTTTATCATTTTGTTCCCACAAATAGAGCTCTCTTTCGGTGGTATTTGATCGCCTCTGCGATTTTTATTTTTTGCGCAACAAATAAAAAAAGAGCAATTTTTTAAAAAAAAACTATGTTTTTCTTTGTTTCTGTTAATTTTTTTTGTAAATAAGTACCTTTTCTACTTCAATGACGGGCACTGATAAGGTGGCACTGAAGGGCACTGCTAAGGCGACACTGATGGGCACGGATGAGGTGGCACCAATGAGGTGGCACTGATGAGGTGGCACTGATAGGCGGCACTGATGGGCACTGATATGTGGCACTGGTATGCGGCACTGATGGGCATTCATAGGTGGCACTGATTGGCACTCATAGGCGGCACTGATTGGCACTCATAGGAGGCACTGATGGGCACTCATAGGCGGCACTAATGGGCACTTTTAGGCGGCACTGATGGGCACTTATGGGTGGCACTGATAGGTGGCACGGATGGGCACTGATAGGTGGGCACTTATGGGCACAGATGGGCACGGATGGGCACTGATGGACACTAGTAGGTGGCACTGGTGACACTGCTGCACAGCAATGCCAGCCACCACACATTATTTTCTTGGCATGATAGTGTCAGTCAGTGCCCATTTGTGGGCACTGATTGGCATATTTTTTTATGTTTTTTTTTATATATTTTTTTTTTTTACTACATGTGGATGGCCATGGGGGCCATCCACAAGCTTAGGGCTTCCCTGGTGGTCCTTGGGGGCTTCCCTGGTTGTCCAGTGTGGGTATCCGAGGGGGGGCTGCGCTGATAAACAATCAGCGCAAACCCCCCCTGTCAGGAGAGCCGCCGATCGGCTCTCCTCTACTCGCGTCTGTCAGACGCGAGTGAGGAAGAGCCGATCAACGGCTCTTCCTGTTTACTTCCTGATCAGCCGTGATTCGACATGGCTGATCACATGGTAAAAAGCCTCCGACGGAGGCTTTTTACCGAGATCAGTGTAGCGGTGGGTCAGACTGACCCACCGCTCCACCGATCGCCGCGATGCGCGCCCCCCCGGGCGCGCGGTGGCTGTTATCCTGCAGGACGTCATATGACGTCCAGTATGGATAACAGAACCACTTCCCGGACGTCAATTTGCTATTGACTGGGCGGGAAGTGGTTAATCAAGTAAATCCTTGTGACTTTCAGATCCACCTTCACCGTGAACACCCGATAGTGCTATAGTAAAGATGGCAGCTTACCCCAGCATATTGACCCTTTTAACTAAAAAAGAGGTCAAGCAGGCTTTCTGCAAGTATCAACTTGCTAGGTGTTAATAAAATGATGTCAGCTAAGCAGGCGATGGTAAAACATGGGGATATGGAGAACTCCGGTGGTATGCAAATTTAGAGAAGAGAGGCAAAAATAGTGTGATACCATTTATTGCACAAATCAATGTTTAAAAGCCAAACTGCGCTTACTTTGAGGCGCACTACAGGTCACGCAACTGACGTCACTTCCGGTCCCGCTGGCTGTCTGTTCCAACGAGGTGGAACACACGCCATCATCCACAGGTCCGGGACTGCCATTCGTCTATTCACGCCTTTACAGCCTCAGTGCCGGGTTCGGGGCACTTACCAAGTAAGCGCGGTTTGGCTTTTAAACATTGATTTGTGCAATAAATGGTATCACACTATTTTTGCCTCTCTTCTCTAAATTTGCATACCACCGGAGTTCTCCATATCCCAGTGTTTTACCATCGCCTGCTTAGCTGACATCATTTCATTAACACCTAGCAAGTTGATACTTGCAGAAAGCCTGCTTGACCTCTTTTTTAGTTAAAAGGGTCAATATGCTGGGGTAAGCTGCCATCTTTACTATAGCACTATCGGGTGTTCACGGTGAAGGTGGATCTGAAAGTCACAAGGATTTACTTGATTAAATACATCATGTATTTGGAAGATTTATGACACATGCAGAGGAATCCTTTTGTTCACCATTGCTGTGGGACTATATTGTGTTAATTTTTTGGACTTTATTGCACATTTATATATTTTTATAGAGTGTGTATATTCATTTGGTGTTTTTTTGCAGTTTGCTTGCTAACATTCTGCTCACTATTTATTAATTTCTGATTTGTGATTCTATTGGTTTAGCATCTACACACTATATAGCACTACTTAGTTAAGGCGGGTGTAATTTATTAATCTAAATATCCATTAGAATTTTTCTGATAGATTGTCACTTAGCACCCTTATCTCTCACTATTTTCATTAGACTTGTGCACAACGGAAAAATTCGTTCCGTTTCGGTTCGTTTCTTTCCGGTCCTGTTGATTCGTAATCATTCGTAATTTTGCTAGATGGGATTTTTCGTGTTCGGACTCATTCGTATTTTTGCAAGCGACATTTTTCGTTGAATTTTTTGTTGCTTTATAATTCGTACTTTCGGTAGAGTACGTTGTTTTTCGTTGATTCTGGACACAACTCCTACTTTCGTAACTTTTTTTGGGTTTGTTGATTCGTAATTTTCCGTGTCTCTCTCACAACGACGCTGCCTATTATGCCTAATGTGCTTCGAATGGATTTGTACTTTTCTAAATACATAGCGGTTATTTGTAACGATTCGAAATCTCGTATTTTACTTTCGTTTTTTACATGCGGCTATAGGCTCCGCCCCTGTACACCATTTTGAGAGGGTTCAGCACGGTGAGGGAGAAGCAGAGAGCAGAGCAGAGTGAGTGTTATTGTGCTTCGAATGGATTTGAAATCTCGTATTTTACTTTCGTTTTTTCATGCGGCTATAGCCTCCGCCCCTGTACACCATTTTGAGAGGGAGTTCAGCATGGTGAGGGAGAAGCAGAGAGCAGAGTGAGTGTTATTGTGCTTCGAATGGATTCGTACATTCGTAACTTTTTTCATAACGAATTATGCCGAAGACCTTCGGGCATTCGCTATTTTGCGGTATAATTTATTTCGGATTCGGTTTTATTCGTAATTGCTCTGTTCGGAAATTCGAATGCTTCCGAATGTCCGAAAGTTGCTAAATTCGGACGAATTTTGATTCGTTACGAAACGAATTGCACAAGCCTAATTTTCATCATATAGATCTTGTCTTTGTAAAAAGGACATCAGAGAAGGTGTCCTTTTAGAAGGTTTAGTTGTGGAGTCTATTTGGGGGTCAGGCGTAACATTAAAGTCTCTGAACATTATAAGAGAGCCTTGTTGTGTTTTCCGGATCTTTTTCATCAGTCCATTCAGGAATTTGATTTGGTGTTTATTCGGAACATAAACGTTCACCAGGGTGTATCGTGTAGTGTTGATGTCACACACTAGGATGATATAACGACCTGATGGGTCACATATTTTCCTATGTATTTGAAAATAAATTGAGTCTTTAATAGCAATCATGACTCCCCTTTGCTTTGCTTCCATATTTGAGAAGAAATAGTGTTGGAAGCCTTTATGGGCGCATCTAGGCGGTGACTTGTGGTGAAAATGCGTTTCTTGGACACATACAGTATTATGTGACATTGAGAAGAGTCTGCTTCTCTCCAGAGAGATGCCCTCTTGGCTGGATGATTTAAACCATGTGCATTTATGGAGAGTATTTTAACTGGCATGGCATAGTTTAGGTGGAATTCTGAGATTTACACATGGTGCGTACTTACAAAGATGCCAGGAAGCTGTCCGAGGGATGCATGTATTCCAAGGTCCAATAAAACAAGGTCCCGATTCCGGTAACATAAGTAGTGTCTGAAAAGGAATTTGGTATAGAAAAAAGAAAACAAACAACAAAAAATTTAAAAGGAAGGTGAATACACCCAGGTGCAGAATTTTTTCTGCTCAGATAAATGGGAGCACGGGTTGCAAGAAAGAGCTCCAAAGGGTGAGGCCCATTAATAGGGCAACAAATGAAAATAGCAGGGCCCTGCAAATATCACTGACGCCTCAGGTGTTTGAAACTTGCTGCCATTCTGGAGGAATCCGTTTAGGACTTGGCGCATTAGAAGGTGAAGGAGGTTCCTCTGGGACAATCTTCCATTTCTGGAGAAGCCGAAATTCTTTAGTAGGAGAAGTAATTACATGTGTGGATCCTTCTCTAGTAACGATTAATTTAGTTGGGTAACCCCATCTGTAGGTGATATCATGGTTTCTCAAAGCCTTGGTGATAGTGTTGAGATTTTTGCAGAGTTGCAAAGTGAATTGGGACAGATCCGCATAGAATTGCAGATCTGAGTATTCTGTGGTGCGGTGTTCCCCTTTACGGGTAATTTGCATCAAATGCTCCTTGGTCTGGTAGAAGTGCATGCGAAACAGCACATCCCTAGGGATATGCTCCTGAATGAATGAAGGTTTTGGGAGGTGATGGATTCTATCTATGGACAGTTCAATAGGAGGAAGATCTGGCATGAGGGCTGAGAGCATTGCTGTAGCATATGAACGTAGCTCAGAGGTTTGCACAGATTCTGGAATGCCTCTTATCTTTACATTGTTTCTCCTGGACCTGTCTTCCAAATCTGCCAACTTTGCTTTTATCCATGTGTGGTCGTCCTCAACACTGTCATGAGCGTCTACCAAGTCATTAATTGTCGTAGCATACTCCCCCATTTTGGATTCGATGTGATCAACTCTGTCCCCCACCGCATTGAGTTCAGAGCTAAACTTCCTCATGCATGTCATCATGTCAGCATGGATAGAGCTTTTTAGGGAGACAAGCATGTCTTTTAATGTGGTGTCTAGGACTGGCTGGTTCTGTGTGGGGAACGCCACTATGGAGTCAGGGAGCTTTCTTGTGTCCTCTTGTGAGTCAGCATTTAATCTTACCTCACATTTCTGCAGCTCCTGCTCCTCCAGCCTAGCTCTCGCTTTATCCGGACTCCTAATGAGAGGTGAAGGAGTCTCTGTAGTTCCCCTTGTGCGTCGGGTTTTGCGATATGCTGGATCATCATGTATGTCTGTGTTCATGTGAGCCGTCCTCGGGGTAGAGAAGGAGCCGGCGCCATCTTGCCCACGAGGCTGCAGAGGCTGTGTGAAGTAGGCCGTTAGTTTTCTGGGCCGATGTTCCGCCTGGTGTCTCCTGGTCATGATGCCGGGGTACCGGGGAGGTAAACCGCCGTATTGAGCTTTCGGTACAGTGCCCTATGTAGCTGTGAGCCGCTTTTTCTCTCGCCGTTCGCCGGAGCTCCGGAGTTACACCGCCATCTCGGTGAAGTCCAAACCACGCCCCCCACACGATCGTTTTTAATGACCAAATAAGAAAATGGCATTTTTCTCATCATGAAAAACGGTTGTGTGTACACGGCACAAGCATGGCCTTGTAGCCAATAATATAATAGAGCTTGCTGTATTGTACTCTTGAGCCAGTAAGTATTTCCTTACTCTAATATATATGGATTACATATTACAATTTGTAGTGTGGATGCTTGTAAGGTTTTTTGGCTTTACTGACGGATGTTATTATACCAACCGTTCTAGCTGGCTCCTATGAATATCCAGAATATTTGCTATACTAATGGATGTAAACTTTTGAAGCTTTATGGATGAGACTATCTTTCACAGACCACTTTTCTCCGCAAGGTATTTTCTTTTGTGTGCCACACATGTCGCTCGGATATGATGATGATCCATTCTTAATATATGTGTTATTACTTTATGAAATCTTATCTATGTGTTTTATTCTACATAGTGAGACCTGTTTCTCGCCAACAATCCCTGAGTGTGTCCTGACAAAGCTAGACAGTGAAACGGGCTGACACACAGGGGCTCACTACATGTGCTTTTTTGTCATGTATTTTATATATGATTTTTTTTGTACTATATAATGTTATAAATAAATATTGAAATCATTTTGTATATTCTCCACTGTTCATTGTGCCCTTAAAGTCCAACCTGTGGGCTACTTTTGCCACCCTTTTTTTTCTTTTATACCAAACTCTCATATGGATGTGGCCATAGGAGTGTTTTTCCTGTATTTTCAAGAATATAAGGAGGTACTCTTGGCAAAGGCAGAAAACAAGCAGCTATTTTTGAGACAAAGTTACTATGTAGAGGGTGAGAGTGTTGGCCCTGGTGGTGACGGCAAACTCCCCTAATATCGCTATCCCTGCGATTAGAACAGAAGAGGGAAGGATCACGGTGTTTCCCCCCCGAGATTGTACATTTAAAAAATACTATGAAATATTGTATAGAACTCAAGGGTTGGGAGGTAGAGGGGGAAATGTGAGATTTTTTTTGTAATAAAGAGATCCCAAGCCTTAATGAGGAAGAAAGGGTAGCACTGGATGCCCCCATAGCACTAGAGGAAATAAGGCAGGTGGTATCAACAGTGGCAAATCAGAAGTCTCCAGGACCAGATGGCCTGCCAGCAGAAGTATATAAACCGTATGGAGAAATGTTGCTTCCAGAGCTGCTAAAAGTATTTAACTGCTTCAGCACCAGAAGATTTGGCTGCCCAATGACCGGGCCATTTTTTGTGATACAGCACTGTGCCGCTTTAAACGACAATTGCGCGGTCATGCGATGTTGTACCCAAACAAAATTGATGCCCTTTTTTTCCCCACAAATTGAGCTTTCTTTTGGTGGTATTTGATCACCTCTGCAGTTTTTTTTTGCGCTATAAAAAAAAAGGGCGATAATTTTGAAAAAAACACAATATCTTTTACTTTTGCTATAGTAAATCCCCCAATGTTTTAAAAAATAAATAAAACATTTTCCTCAGTTTAGGCCGATTAATGGAGCACTTGCGAATGGCAAATTGTCCTCTTCTATGAGCGAATTGAACATTATTGCACTGCCAAAAGAAGGAAAGGACCCGCTTAACCCTTAGACCAATAGCATTGCTATGCACAGATATAAAAGTCTTGGCAAAGATACTGGCTGCTAGGTTACAAAAAATAGTACAGAGGCCTATACATCCGGATCAAGCAGGATTTATACCAAATAGGTCAACTAGCACCAATATAAGGATGGTATACTTAAACTTACAAGCCCCGACGCTTAATGAAGGGTCAAGTGCAATACTGTATCTGGACACAGCCAAGGGCTTTGATAGCCTTGAATGGCATTACTTGTGGCAGACCTTGGCTGCTTTCCAGTTTGGCTAAAATTTTGTTATGTTAATTGGGTGAGACTCATATGAAAGACCTAGGGCAAAGGTAAAAATAAATATTGCATGCTCTGAAACATTCCCTCTGACCCGAGGAACAAGGCAGGGGTGCCCTTTATCACCCCTGCTTTTCACCCTGGCCATGGAACCATTGGCAATTGCCATTAGGTCAGCTGATAATATTCAAGGTTTCCGGAGGGCGTCGGGGGAGGAGAAGATAGCATTATACTCCAATGATGTATTATTGTTTTTAGGGGATACTCAGATATCTCTGATTGCAGCAATGGAGATAATTACTGTCTTTGGTCGGATATCTGGTTTAAAATATAAACTGGGATAAATCAATGTTGTTACCGGTGGATAGGGTTGAGCGAACCGAACTGTAAAGTTCGGGTTCGTACCGGACTTTTGGGTTTTTGGGTCCCGGACCCGGACCCGAACCCGAACAATTGACTGTATGTTCGGGTTTGGGTCTGGTGTTCGGCGATGTAATGGCGCATTTTTAAAAGCTGCAGGGCAGCCAATCAACTTTCATTTAACTGGTGTGCCCTTAGAAGCCATCACAGCCATGCCTACTAATGACATGGCTGTGATTGGCCAGTGCAGCATGTGACCCAGCCTCTATATAAGCTAGAGGCACACAGCACAGCACGTCACTCTGCTTTAGACAGTGTAGGGAAAGGTTCCTGGCTGCTGTTGCTGTGAGGGAGAGAATTACATGATAGGAGTCAATCCTGATTCTGAAATATATTCTAATTAGTCAGCGATCTACATAGATTTAGTTGTGTGGGTGCAGTGCACAAGCTTTTTACACTGCACTGAGAGAAAAGATAGACAGTGTAGGGCAAGGTTCCTGTTTCTGCTTTTAGGGAGAGAGAATTATCTAGGAGTCCAGATTCAGAAATCTATTCTAATAACTCAGCGATCTACATAGATTTACCTTATTGGGTTGCAGTGCACAGTCTTTTTACACTGCCATGAGCTCAGTGCCAGAGAAAATATAACTTTTATCTGCAAGCTCAGCACCAGCACTGCATATGTTACTGTGAGGTCTTCCAAAAACACCCATTTAGGGCAAAAATAAATATTTTGCAGTGTTTTCTGCATATCTGGAGGTGTGAGATACACAATGTATATATTTTTCTTCTATTGTGCTATTCAAATAAACAATTTTTAAGGCAAAAACATTTTTTTTGAATAGCATTTTCTGCATTTCTGTAGGTTTTGAGATACACCGTTTACATACTCTGGGTGTATTCTGCTATTGCAAAAACACACATTTAGTGCAAAAAAAAAATACAAAATTTGCAGTGTTTTCTGCATATCTGCAGGTGTGAGATACACAATGTATATATTTTTCTTCTATTGTGCTATTCAAATAAATTTTTTTTAGGGCAAAAACATTTTTTTTAATAGCATTTTCTGCATTTCTGTAGGTTTGGAGATACACCGTTTACATACTCTGGGTGTATTCTGCTATTGCAAAAACACACATTTAGTGCAAAAAAATAAAAAAAATTGCAGTGTTTTCTGTATATCTGCAGGTGTGAGATACACAATTTATATATTTTTCTTCTATTGTGCTATTCAAATAAAAAATGTTTACGGCAAAAACATTTTTTTGGAATAGCATTTTCTGCTTTTCTGTAGGTGTGAGATACACCGTTTACATACTGTGGGTGTATTCTGCTATTGGAAAAACACCCATTTAGGGCAAGATCCTAAATTTGGAAAATATGAGGAGAACGTCAAAGAAGGGACGTGGCCCCGGTCGTGGTGCTGCTGGTGGAGCTCCTGTTTCAGGGAGAGGACTTGGTCGACCTGTGCCAGCTACACGCACAAGTGAAACACCTTCCTCAGGTGCGAGTAGGCGACAGAGCGTGCAGCGGTATTTGGTCGCGCCTAATGAGGCTGTACGAATGTTGAGGCCAGGACAAGTACAGGCGATAGTAGATTGGGTTGCTGACAGTGCCTCTGGTTCCTTCACATTGTCTCCCACCCAGTCTCCTGATGAAAGATCAGAGTTGGCACCTGCAGCCAATGTCCATCAGTCTTTCACCTCACCCCCTTGCAAATCAGCCAAGCAGTCTGAGCCCCAAATCATGCAGCAGTCTCTTTTGCTTTTCAATGACTCTGTTAGCAGGGTTTCCCAGGGCCATCCACCTAGCCCTGCCCTAGAAGTGGAAGAGATTGTGTGCACCGATGCCCAACCACTTATGTTTCATGATGAGTACATGGGAGGACCATCGCAGCACGTCTCGGATGGTGACGAAACACAGGTGCCAACTGCTGCTGCTTTTGCAATTGTTCAGCCCGACAAGGAGGGCAGGGGTGAAGACTGGGTGGAAGATGATGTGGAATACGATGAGGTCCTCGACCCCACATGAAATCAACATCATGCGGGTGACCAGTGTAGTTTGGAGGGAGATGCGGTGGTCGCACAGAGCCACCAGCACAGCAGAAGAGGGAGCAGGGTGCAAAAGCGGAGCGTCCATCCCCTAGACAGTACGTCTGCTACTGCCCAATGCAGCAAGCGACCGAGCACACCAAAGTCAGGTCCAAGGAGTTCCCTAGCATGGCAGTTCTTCAGACAATGTGCTGATGACAAGACATGAGTGGTTTGCACGCTGTGCAATCAGAGCCTGAAGCGAGGCATAAACGTTCTCAACCTGAGCACAACCTGCATGACCAGGCATCTAAGTGCAAAGCACGAGCTGCAGTGGAGTAGACACCTCAAAAACCAAGAAAGGTCTCTGGCTCCTCCTGCTTCCTCTTCTGCTGCAGTCTCTGCCTCTTCATCCACCTCTGTAGTGAGAGTGGCACCTGCCAACCCGCAAACAGAGGATTTGGCAGCAACACTATCACCTGGGTCACCAACCATCTCCACAATGTCCCATGGAAGCGTTCAGCTCTCTATCTCCCAAACACTGGAGCGGAAGAGGAAGTACCCCCCTAGCCATCCGCAATCCCTGGCCCTGAATGCCAGCATTTCAAAATTCCTCGCCTTTGAAATGCTGTCATTCCGTCTGGTGAAGAGGCAGAGTTTTAAAAGCCTGATGGCATTGGCTGTCCCACAGTACGTTGTGCCCAGCCGCCACTACTTTTCCAGGCGAGCCATCCCTTCCCTGCACAACCAAGTGGGGGACAAAATCAGGTGTGCACTGCGTAACGCCATCTGCGGCAAGGTCCACCTAACTATGGATGCTTGGACCAGTAAGCATGGTCAGAGACGTTATATCTCCCTAACAGCACACTGGGTAAATGCAGTGGCGGCTGGGCCTGAGGCAGATAGCAGTTTGGCGCATGTCCTTCCACCACCGAGGATTACAGGGCGCTTCAGTTTGCCTCCTGTTGCTAAATCCTCCTATTTTGCTTCCTCATCCTCTACTGCCTCCTCACACGGTCAGCGTAACACCTTCACCACCAACTTCAGCACAGCCAGGGGTAAACGACAGCAGGCAGTTTTAAAACTTTCCTGTTTGGGGGAAAAAACCCACACCACGCAGGAGTTATGGAGGGACATGGAACAACAGACCAATGAGTGGTTGGAGGCAGTGAGCCTCAAGCCCGGCCTGGTGGTTTGCGATAATGGGCGAAATCTCGTAGCAGCTCTGGGCCTAGCCAGTTTGACGCAGATCCCTTGCCTTGCGCATGTGCTGAACTTGGTGGTCCAGAGATTCCTGAAAAATTACCCCGATATGCTAGAGCTGCTGCAGAAAATGCGGGCCGTCTGTGCGCACTTTCGGCGTTCTCACCCTGCTGCTGGTCGCCTGTCAGCGCTGCAGCTTAACTTCGGCCTTCCTGCTCACCGCCTCATATGTGATGTGCCCACAAGGTGGAACTCCACCTTGCACATGCTGGCCAGACTGTGCGAGCAGCAGCAGGCTATAGTGGAGTTTCGTGTGCAGCACGCACGCATGAGTCACTCTGCGGAACAGCACCACTCCACCACCAATAACTGGGCCTCCATGCGAGACCTGTGTGCCTTGTTGCACTGTTTCGAGTACTCCACCAATATGGCCAGTGCCGATGACGCCGTTCTCAGCGTTACTATCCCAGTTCTATGCCTCCTTGAAAAAACGCTTCGGGCGTTGATGGAAGAGGATGTGGCACAGGAGGAGGAGGAGGAGGAGGAGGAACTGGGTTCATTTCCAAGGCTTTCAGTGCAGTCATTCACAAGGGGCTACGAGGGTGGGTTCCTGCACCAACAAACACCAGGTACACAATTGTCCGGCAGCAAGGGCACAGTTCTGGAGGATGAGGAGGTGGAGGATGAGGAGGAGGAGGAACCATGTTCACAGCAGGGTGGCACCCAGACCAGCTCATGGCCATCACTGGTGCATGGCTGGGGGAATACAGAGGACACAGACGATACACCTCCCACAGATGACAGCTTTTCGTTGCCTCTGGGCAGCCTAGCACACATGAGCGATTACATGCTGCAGTGTCTCCGCAACGACCGCCGAGTTGCCCACATTCTAACTGGTGCTGATTACTGGGTGGCCACCCTGCTGGATCCCCGTTACAAGGACAACGTACTGTCCTTAATTCCCTCACTGGAGCGTGATCGTAAGATGCGCGAGTACAAGCGCACGCTGGTAGACGCGCTGCTGGTGGCATTCCCACCTGACAGCGGGGGTCTGGTGGAAGCACAAGGCGAAGGCAGAGGAGGAGGAAGAGGTCGCCAACGCAGATGGGGCACCGCCAGCACCTCAGAAGGCAGGGTTAGCATGGCCAAAATGTGGAAAAGCTTTGTCAGCATGCCCCAACAACCAGCACCACCAGCTGAGATGGAACGTCTTAGCAGGAGGCAGCATTTCACCAACATGGTGGAGCAGTATGTGTGCACACGCCTACACGTACTGAATGACGGGTCTGCCCCCTTCAACTTCTGGGTCTCCAAATTGGGCACATGGCCTGAGCTTGCCCTTTACGCCTTGGAGGTGCTGGCCTGTCCTGCAGCCAGTGTATTATCTGAACGTGTATTTAGCACGGCAGGGGGCGTTATCACAGACAAGCGCAGCCGCCTGTCCAGAGCCAATGTGGAAAAGCTCACGTTCATTAAAATGAACCAGGCATGGATCCCACAGGACTTGTCCGTACCTTCTGCAGAATAGACATGTATACCGGTGTTCTGACAAAAACTGTCCGGCCATCGGATAGTGTCCGGCCCGTACTGCGCAGGCGCAGCGCTTGCGCAGTACGGAGGACAAGGAGATTCACAAAATCTCCAAAGATGAACGGCACCTGCGCCGTGAGTGCAGGTTCAAGCCCCACCATCCAAGTGGACATACGGTAGCACATAGTAACAGGGCCCCTCACGGGCTCGGTTCACTCGCCACGCTTCGGGCATGGCCTCGCTTGGCTCGGCTTGAACCTCGGATGGTGTGGCTTGAACCTGGACTCACCGCGCAGGCGCCGTTTGTCTTCTGAGATTTTCGAAATCCCCTTGTCCTACGTACTGAGCAAGCGCAGTACAGGGCGGACACTATCCGACGGGGGACAGAATTCGACACATCAACGGCCTTACCCAGCCATTGTTGTATTTTTGAACCAGTGTTGGCTACCTCGTCCTCCTCCACCACCGCTTCCACCTACACAGCCACATCCACCGCCACCTCAACCTCCTACTCCATATGGACCTCGTCCTCCTAGGTCAAGATTATAATTTTTATTTTTTTAATTTCAAAGTATTTTATTTTCCCACTAGCTTATTCATTAATCTGAATATTTTTTTCCAGAAAGGGCGTATTCTGGGGCATTCCCACCATATGTGTGGCATTGTGCCGTTGAATTTCTGAGGTTCTTAATGACTTCCTGTACCTCTTCTGCAGAGAAGGGGGCCTCCAGCATATTATTATTATTATTATTTTTTTATGTTATTTTAAGTTATTTCCCTATATATTTGTTTGTAGAGCACTTTCCATGCTCTTAACAACATTCTGCTGCCATTTGCAGCCCTCTAGCCCTTTCCATTACCTTTTTAGAGCCATTTTAGTCCTCAAAAGTTCGGGTCCCCATTGACTTCAATGGTGTTCGAGTTTGGGGTCAAGTTCGGGTCAAGTTCGGTTCAGAAATCAAACTTTTTTCCGAAGTTCGGCCGAACCCGTCAAACCCGATCATCCAGGTGTCCGCTCAACTCTACCGGTGGATTCACCGGAATCAGATTTACCATTAGTAATCCCAGGTTTAAAAATAGTTAGCAAGTTCAAATACTTAGGGGTACATATAACCTTGAATCCAAAAGAATATATAGTTGATAATGTTATTCCACTGCTAGATACATTTTAATGTAAAGGGATGGTATGGCATAGGTTGCCCTTGTCGGTGGCAGGAAGGTGCAATTTAATAAAAATTATCTGGATGCCTCAACTGTTGTACGTATTACACAAAACCCCAGTGTGGATACGTAAGCAGTGGTTCCAGAAAATAGATTCTATATTTAGAGATTTAATATGGAAGAAAAAACAGTCTAAGATAAAGTTGCGTACATTACAATTGCCCAAAGATATGGGGGGGGGGGGGGGTGGGCTGGCAATCCCGTACCCATGGTGCTACTTTCTGGCAGTGCAACTGCAGCATTTAGGAGGCTGTAATGTTCCATCTAAGGTGGGCACAGATGGTGGAGTTATGCTGCTAGGTACGAGTCATAATACATTGATGGAGGCCTTGGAGGCTGATTTATAGGCTCCCTACGATTGTGTTGGTTAAGAGAATATGGAGAGTAATTAAGGAGATATTAGAATATCAGGGATTTACAGAATTCTCACCACTGTGGGATAATAAGCATCTGCAGGAGTTGCTTAAAAAAGAGAGAAGTAGAGACTGGGAGAACTGCGGTTTGGAATACCTAACTCAGTTTTATAGGGGGGAGGTACTTAAATCATTTCAGGAACGTAAAGAGGAATATGGCATCTAAATTCAGTCCTTTTTTTTAAATATCTGCAAGTCAGGAATGCTCTGGGAACACAATTCAAAGAAAGATCAGTGAAGTGGAGTCAGGCAGCCATCCTTCGGAAAGTAACTAAGACTGATAACATTTATATATGACAGCATATGTGATGAAGTTATAAGAGGGAACGAGGAGCTTCCCTGTAAGAGAGGATGGGTAGAAGACCTGGGGGAGATATCAGATGAGCAGTGGAAACAAATTTTGGAAATAGGGCCACTGAGTACCTTATCACAAACAGTGTCATATTTACTGCTGCTGCATATAGCATATAGGACACCTCAGAAACTTTTTTTGTATGGGTGGAGAGCCGACGCTAAATGCACAAGATGTGGAGATCTAAAGGGAGACCTAATTCACATGATGTGGAGGTGCCCAAAATAAATAGATATTGGAGGGAGGTTATCAGAAAAATAAACTCAGTATTTGAAACAACAATTGATTTAGACCCTAAGATATGTATTCTAGGATATGTGGATGAGGGCAACGATTTGGCACGGAAAATGATAGCTAGAAGGTGGATAACGGCAAAAACACCAACTAGTGTAGAGTGGGATAATGAGGTGAATATCACAATAGGAATGAAAAGTTTACATATAAAAAAAGGGGTAACATTAAGGCGTTTAAAAAAATATGGAAACACTGGATTAGTAGACAAGGGTAAAGTGCAATGTGTGGATAAAGGTGAGGGGAATACGACATATGCTCTCTTTTTCACACTAATGTAAAGATGAATGGTTGCACTACACTCACACTGAACTATACCTAGATTCACACTAAACTGACAGAATCAGGATAAAAACACACTTTAGCACACTAACTGTCTAATAGCACTGAACAGAGCCCTGTTCTATATCGCCCCACGCCACAATCACACTGAAAATGTCCGCTACTGTAAGAATACTTTTATAGTGTGGGGCGGGACTAAGAGCAATGAGCCATGATTGAATAGAGTCATTGTGACAGTGTCCAATCATGGCTCTGACCATGCTCGGTGCCCTGATTGGGCAAATCTTTCATTGCTTGAGCCAATCAGGGCTTTTTAATGCACTGTATTTTGGCGCAGTGCATTGTGGTAATTCAAACAAATGGTCGAACCCCCTGATAATTTGATTGTTTTGTGAACGTGCGAGCAACCAATGCTCGGCCCAAACTCATGCTCAGGCTTAATCGTTCACCCATCCCTAGTAATTCAGTGTTTTCAAGGTATAAAGCATTTCAAGACAAAAATTTAAAATACCATAGCATAGGCTTAGTGCCATAAAGAATACGAGAGGGAAAAAACATATAAGGAAAGGGACTCTACATTTTAGAGAATACAATACAATGTACCATAAGATTAGGGGTGGCAGACCTGCACGTCAAATATAGCAAAGGAACAACTGGGGTTTGGGAAAAAGAAGTGTCGGTCAAGTAAAATGACCCAATAATTGAACAATTCCAGTGGTCCCATATTTTTTAAGTTACCTCCCAAGATGGCAATTAGGTGCTACAGCACTCTCACCTCGTATATCTCCGTAGATTTCCAGTATCATGGACTTAATCTCTTGGCTGCTGTTAATATTTGCAAGTCTTTTAGATATGCCTGTAAAAGGCAGTCCCAGAAGGTAGTGTAAAAGATCTAATGGCCTGGAAACCACTAGGACCTGTTCCAGGACATGTTGAACTGAAGCCCAGAATCTTTAGATCTAAGGACAGAACTGGAACATGTGGACTAACGTGCCTCTATCCCCATCACACCTCCATCACACTTCTGATAGAGTCTGGTTAATTGAGTGTAAGACAGCTGGGGTTTTGCACCAATTCATCAGGATTTTGTAAATGTTTTCTTTATGGGTAACACATCTAGATATCTTGGCTGCCGTATACTAGATTCTTTGCCAGCAATCCAAAGGTATGGGGTGGTTAAGGGCCTCAGCCCATTTCCACATACTGTATATGAGTGAGTATATTTAGTCAAAGGAGAAGCCTCAAGCAGTAGCTCATATATAGTAGCTATTAAGTGCGTCTGAGCAGGGCCCTGCATGCAAATAGATTAAAAACCAGTGGGGTAATCAAGTGCTATTGGGGCTTTAGGTTAGAGAAGAAGTGTCTATATTGGAGGTAAGAATATAAAGTGCCAGTAGGAAAAGATTTAATCTTTGAAGGATAAAAGCTTTCAAGATACTGGATTAATTAAGTGTTGCAATTGAAATATGCCAGCCTGTGCCCATGGGGCCATTTGAACGTATGATATACTATCTGACAAGGCAGTATTGTACAAAACATTGGTCAAATACAAGCAGGGTTTAGCAAGGTTGTATTTGTTATTACATGCTCACCAAATATTGACCGTAAATTTGAATTAGTTCGATAATTGAATGCAGGAAAGAAATGTAGTCAACTCTGAGGATGACCAAATCTGTGACTAGGATTGGGTGGGGTATAGCTGGCACATTTCAACCTCCGACCATCTATTACTGGGCGTTCTAACTGACCTAGAGACAAATTTCCATAGGTGAGAAGAAAGTAATACTTATTCATGTCAGGTACTCAAAGGCCTCCTCTTGAGCTGGGACAAAGAAGAACTGAACAGGAGATACTATGTGTCTTGTTATGTCAAATAAAATTAGGGAAAGATCTTAGTAGAGGTGAAAGTCCGTGTTCGAGTTCGGGTTCGGCAATCTAATGGCGCAGTTAGAAATGCTTCAGGGGCCAGCCAATCACCTTTTGATTAGCTGGTGTGCCCTTAGAAGCCATCATAGCCATGCCTACTAATGGCATGGCTGTGATTGGTCAGTGCAACATGTGACCCAGCTTCTATATAAGCTAGAGGCACACAGCACACACGTCACTCTGCTTCAGAATAGATAGGGAGAGGATCTTGTCTGCTGCTGTTGCTTGTTGGGAGAGATTGAAAATACATGAGTTAGTCCTGATTCTGGAATCTGAGGGAAAAGATAGAGAGACAATGTAGTGTAGGGCCAGGTTCCTGTTGGTGCTTTCAGGGAGAGAGATTTATTATATAGGAATAGGAGTCCAGATTCAGAGATATAACTCAGCGATCTGCATAGGTTTACCTGTTTGTGTTGCAGTGCACAGTCTTTTTACACTGCCATGAGCCCAGTGTCAGAGAAAATCGAACTTTTATCTGCAAGCTCAGTGCACCAGCACTGCATATATAACATTGAGAGATACACCGTTTCCATACTGTGGGTGTATTCTGCTCTTGGAAAAAGACCCATTTAGGGCAAAAAAAGGCACTTTATTGTGCTCCTTTCCAAAAGACCCATTTAGGGCAAAAAATAAAATAAAATAAAAATTCCATTTTATTTTGCTCGTGCAAAAAAAGACCCATTTAGGGCAAAAAAATAAATAAAAATTTGCACTTTAATGTACTCTTGCAAAAAGACCCATTTAGGGCCACAAAAAATATTTTGCAGTGTGTTATACATATGTGGAGGTGTGTGAAATAAACAATTTCTATATATTTGTCTTCTACTGTGCTATACTAAAAAAACAACATTTTTTTTTAATAGCATTTTCTGCAGTTCTGTAGCTCTGCGATTCAGCGGTTACGTACTGTGGGTGTGTTGTGGTCTTCCAAAAAACGCCATTTAGGGCCACAAAAAATATTTTGCAGTGTGTTATACATATGTGGAGGTGTGTGAAATAAACAATTTCTATATATTTGTCTTTTACTGTGCTATACTAAAAAAACAACATTTTTTTTGAATAGCATTTTCTGCAGTTCTGTAGCTCTGCGATTCAGCGGTTACATACTGTGGGTGTGTTGTGGCACAGGAGGATGAGGAGGAGGAGGAGGAAGCGGGATCATTTCAAAGGCTTTCAGGGCAGTCTTTCACAAGTGGCTCCGAGGGTGGGTTCCTGCACCAACAAACGCCAGGTACACAATTGTCCAGCAGAAAGGGCACAGTTCTGGAGGATGACGAGGTGGAGGAGGAGATGGAGGAGGAGGAGGAGGAGGAAGAGGAGGAGCCATGTTCACAGCAGGGTGGCACCCAGACCAGCTCGTGGCCATCACTGGTGCGTGGCTGGGGGGATACAGAGGACACAGACGATACACCTCCCACAGAGGACAGCTTTTCTTTGCCTCTGGGCAGCCTGGCACACATGAGCGATTACATGCTGCAGTGTTTCCGCAATGACCGCGGAGTTGCCCACATTTTAACTGGTGCTGATTACTGGGTGGCCACCCTGCTGGATCCCTGTTACAAGGACAACGTACCGTCCTTAATTCCCTCACTGGAGCGGGATCGTAAGATGCGCGACTACTAGCGCATGCTGGTAGACGCGCTGCTGGTGGCATTCCCACCCGACAGCGGGCGTACGGTGGAAGCACAAGGCGAAGGCAGAGGAGAAGGAAGAGGTCGCCAACACAGCCGGGGCACCGGCAGCACCTCAGGAGGCAGGGTTAGCATGGCCGAAATGTGGAAAAACTTTGTCAGCACGCCACAACAACCAGTACCACCAGCTGAGATGGAACGTCTTAGCAGGAGGCAGCATTTCACCAACATGGTTAAGCAGTATGTGTCCACAGGCCTACACGTACTGGATGACGGGTCTGCCCCCTTTAACTTCTGGGTCTCCAAATTGGGCACATGGCCTGAGCTTGCCCTTTATGCCTTGGAGGTGCTGGCCTGCCCTGCAGCCAGTGTATTATCTGAACGTGTATTTAGCACGGCAGGGGGCGTTATCACAGACAAGCGCACCCGCCTGTCCAGAGCCAATGTGGACAAGCTCACGTTCATTAAAATGAACCAGGCATGGATCCCACAGGACTTGTCCGTACCTTCTGCAGAATAGACATGTATACCGGTGTTGTGACAAAAACTGTTTGATTGTGTCCGGCCCGTACTGCGAAGGCGCAGTGCTTGCGCAGTACAGAGGACAAGGAGATTCACAAAATCTCCGAAGATGAACGGCGCCTGCGCCGTGAGTGCAGGTTCAAGCCCCACCATCCAAGTGGACATACGGTAGCACATAGTAACAGGGCCCCTCACGGGCTCGCTTCGATCGCCACGCTTCGGGCACGGCCTCACTTGGCTCGGCTTGAACCACGGATGGTGTGGCCTTCACCTGAACTCACCATGCAGGCGCCGTTCGTCTTGGGAGATTTTCGAAATCCCCTTGTCCTACATACTGAGCAAGCGCAGTACAGGATGGACACTATTCGACGGGGGACAGAATTCGACACATCACCGGCCTTACCCAGCCATTGTTGTATTTTTGAACCAGTGTTGGCTACCTCGTCCTCCTCCACCGCCGCTTCCACCTACACAGCCACATCCACCGCCACCTCAACCTCCTACTCCATATGGACCTCGTCCTCCTAGGTCAAGATTATAATTTTTATTTTATTTTTTGTAGCGCACAGATCCTTTCCCCCTTACCTGCCTTTATGTTGTTGGCTCCTCGCAGGAGGGAGAAAGGCACACCGCACTACCAGCCCGTACCCTCCTATATAAAGAGGTTGAGCGGTGTACTTGACGGGACGTGTCCACAGCCGGAGTCAAAACTCCTCCAGAGGATGATTCTCACCTCTACTGTAGGTAGAGGCAAGTCCTTTAATTCCCAGTAAAGTCAATGTCCACACCAGCTGAAACTACAACTCTTATTCTCTCATGGCAAAATAAACTCTACTCGGATAGAAAAGGTTAGAGCAAAGAAACAGGACAGCTTAAGTTGTGGAGGAGGTCCAGGCACAAACGTAGCACATTCACTTCACTGCTTAGGTTTCTCAAACAGTTTTAGGTGCACGGTCTCTGCCACAGACCTTGAGGTTGGCCTCTGCCACAGACCAGGGTGTACAAGGCCCCTGCCACAGACCTGGAGAACTTTGGTCTCTGCCACAGACCAGGGTGTATAAGGCCCCTGCCACGGGCCGGGTGAATAAGGCCTCTGATACAGTCAAGATGACCTTGAGCTTCTCCTTCTACGAACCTAGCCCATATCAAGGGGAAGACATCTCTCCAGGGAGTCAACAGACCCTTCCTTCACCGTGAATCCCGCATCGGTCCATCAGAATGATCCTCCCTTCCCTGGAACAGGGTCACCTACACGAGGCGGTACCCTAAGACTCCTCGACCCTTAGCGGACTCCAGACGAAGGCTCTGGACTCCAGGCTTTACTCCCGCCCCTAGGCCTCCATACCCAGGGCAGCAGGAACTCCAGGATAGTACCTCACCCCAGGCTAAAGGTGCCCGAGATGGAACAGGAACACATGCACCCAGGCCGAAGGCACCTGGGCGCGGACCCCACTGGACATCAGCCCCCAGGCCAAAGGTCTGCCCCTTTTATATGCTCTCCCGGCATGCACAGCAGGTTCCCTGCCCCGCTGTACTACTGCCAAGAGGGGACACAAAAGGCACAGCACTGTATCGGCGGTTCAACTCTAGCCTACCATGGCAGCGCCACCTGTAGGCCGCAGGGAACTGCACACCAATACTGTCCCCCGAGGACAAAATGGTCCATGAATCCTACAGAATTAGGGTGTTTGAGCCTATTTACCACTCAAACACTTCCCTTAAATTTAGCACCCCGCTACATTTTTATTTCAAAGTATTTTCTTTTCCCACTAGCTTATCCATTAAATTGAATAATTTATTCCAGAAAAGGCGTATTCTGGGGCATTCCCACCATATGTGTGGCATCGTGCCGTTGAGTTTCTGAGGTTCTTAATGACTTCCTGTACCTCTTCTGCTGAAAAGGGGGCCTCCAGCATATTTTTTTTTTTTTATGTTATTTTAAGTTATTTCCCTATCCACATTTGTTTGCAGAGCACTTGCCATGCTCTTAACAACATTTTGCTGCCATTTTCAGCCCTCTAGCCCTTTCCATTACTTTTTTAGAGCCTTTTTAGTCCTTAGAAGTCGGGTCCCCATTGACTTTAATGGGGTTCGGGTTCGGGTTAAAGTTCGGTCCCGAACCCGAACTTTTTTCCGAAGTTCGGCCGAACCCGTCGAACCCAAACATCCAGGTGTCCGCTCAACTCTACTAACAAAATAAAATGACAAATGACAAGTTGTGGAATTTTGGAGTTGATGTATGCCTGTAAAGTGCATAAAAATTGGCAAGTTGCCTTCAATTGACCCAACAAACAAGCCACACACTCAGTGAACTTTAGTAATTAAATTTTACAAAATGATATACAAAATTACTCCTGGATTTACTTTATGCTTAATTGGTATTTTATACATGTGTTGCTAATGAGACAGAACACTTAACTTAACATGATTTTCCTTATTTGTAAAATGTCATTTCTCTGATCAGTCACTAGATGGTAGGACACTAATAGAGATAAGCTATATTTGGTTAGCTTGTGCATTTGTTAGATCTAGAAGAGCAATTGTAATTATACATTAAAGAAAATCTCTCTAAAAGCACTTTTTTTTTTCTTTTTTTCAAATCACCTTTATGTATAAAATGTATACATTTATACATTAATTGAAAATAGTTGCATTTGCTACGAAGCACAAACCTTTAGATAAAATAGTTTGACTGATTTGAATATTACACAATTCACTACAAATGTTACCTATAATTATTATGCATCAACCAAGACTGTTTATGTGCATGAATATACTTAAATGTTACAAGTTATACTATTACATTTCAAAACATTTAAACCAGAACTCCAATCAAATATATCAAGATAAAAATGAATAGACCATTAAACCAAATCAACCTTTTGACGCACTACAAACACAGATAATCCAAACCAATATGCATAATTACAGTTGCCTTTATTTAGTCAATTGAAGTTGATTTGATCACTACTCCTAATCACGACTACTAAGATAGTCCCAAGGGATGTAGAATGTAGAAGGGCTATAAAATGCAACCTACACCCAAGTTTGTTCCTATGAGCTTATAGAACATTAAATTGAATTTTTGTATGCCACTAAGAAGACTTAAACCCTTCTTTTCTTGTTCGATAAAGTAAAGCCCATGAACTCTTTCACTTCAGACAATGTAAGGATTACATCAGTAGCAGCACCAACATATTGACAGATGCTGGTATTGTCAATTTATCTTTTTTACACTGAGCTGACAGGTTTCTTATAGATGCAATGTGGTTCTAAAACCCCTTGATCACTTTTACATGTAAAGTAATGTGCCACAACCCTCCCGCAATGTGTGCTAGACTGACCTGTCCCTTTTGGGTGCCCAGGGTCTCCATGACGGGTGCCAGGATGGAGAATAGAGGGATATGTTCTCTGTGAATAATTAGTGCTCCTGGGTTCAGAGCTGTCAATCTTTGGCTACTCCGGCCAGAAAATAAGCTAATCGAGCTTAGTCAGTAGGGATGGACGAACATCTCCCGGGACGGTTCGCGAGCGCGATCGCGCGAACGCGGGTAAATGTTCGCGAACCACGGGTTCGCGGCGGGCCCCATTCATTTCAATGGGAGGCGAACATTAAAAACCTCCAGGTCATATTTGCAGCCACAAAATAATTACTAGCTGTGCACACATAGTCCCACAACATGGACAATGACATAACAGAAGTATTAAGCAAATTTGAGATCGACAACGACAAGCATTCTTTTTTTATCTGAAATTTTTTGTCAATTCAGGAGCGCATGAAGGCCATGGAAGAGACGCAAGGCCTGGCTATGAAGGGGGTGCAGGAGATGGTCCTGCTATTGGAAAAGTTGCCATAAATGTTTTTTTTTTTTATACCGTAAGTTATATAAATCGTTTATACAGTTATAACGTTTATTTCATTTTTTTGTAATATTGCTCGGTTTTATTAGGAATAGCTCGGCCTAAATCAGCCAGAACTGACAGCAGCCGGTAAATACATGTCAAATGCATATAGGGTCCATTCACACGTCTGTAAAATGGGTCCGCATCCGTTCCACATTTAGCGGAATTGATTTTCAATTCCAGTTTGAAAAATTAGGCATTCACAGCCTGGATAAAGAAGTAAGTGTCGGCCAGTACAGGCCCCAAAAATTAGCCAACAGGCATTCATCTGACAGCAAAGAACTTTGTATTCTGTGGCTGGAGGTACATTAGGCATTCACAGGATAAATACGTTTCGGGCACTACAGGCCCCAAAAATTAGGCATTAAACGGACATAAAAGGCCTTTTATGCCGCTGTATTTACCCAAGAAGACAGGGACCATGAATAATTGTTATAGGTGGTGGTGGATATTTGTGGCCTGTCATGAGGAATTTGAATGAAACATGGTCTACTGGTCACATGTGTTGAATTCCTCAGAGATCCATGCCTCATTCATTTTTATAAATGTGAGGTAGTCAACACTGTCGTGAGCTAGGCGAGTGCGCTTATCGGTCACGATCCCCCCTGCTGCGCTGAACGTCCTTTCGGACAGGACACTGGACGAGGGGCAAGCCAACAGTTCCATTGCAAATTGTGCAAGCTCTGGCCAGAGGTCAAGCCTGCCCACCCAGTAGTCCTGGGGTTCATCACTTCTCAGAGCGTCCACATCGGCCATTAATCTGATGTAGTCGGACACCTGTCGGTCTAGGCTTTCCCTGATGCTGGATCCAGATGAGACCTGTCGATGGATCGGCTGAAAGAATGATCTCATATCAGAAGTGACCAAGACACCTTCAAACCGCCCTCTTCTTGCAGGCGCTGTTGGATTGGTATCCACAACTGTTCCTCTGGGAGTGGAAATTCCTCTGCCAGCGCACGCATAAGCAGAATGCAGCATTTCTCGAAGCAAGGCCTGGAAGTGCTCCATTCTGACAGCCCTCTGTGATGGTGGTAACATTTCTGCCATTTTTTGTTTGTATCGGGGGTCCAAGTACGTGGCCACCCAATAATGGTCCTTGCCCTTTATGCTTTTTATACGGGGGTCCCTCTTAAAACACTGGAGCATGAAGGCCCCCATTTGCACTAAACTGGAAGCAGTGTGGTGGCCTGGCTCCTGCTCGTCATCATCCAGGATAATGTCGTCCTCGATCTCCTCCCCCCATCCACGAACAACAACAGCAGGGATCCCAGAAAGGTTTAAAGCATGCTCTTCTTGCTCCTCCTCATCCGCCCCGGCACCATCCTCCTCTGACTCCTCTTCAGACTCCTGTTGTTGACTTGTCTCAGATAGAGTAGCCCCCCCTGGGAATTCATCCAGCATTGCGACTTCCTCATCTTCCTGCTCCTGCTCCTCGACGGCTTGATCAATGACACAACGCAATGCACGCTCCATAAAGAAGGCATAAGGTACGATGTCACTGATGGCACCATGGCTGCGACTGACCAGTTTGGTGATCTCATCAAATGGCCGCAAAAGTCTGCATGCATCGCGCATGAGCAGCCACTGACGCGGTGAAAAAAAAACAAGATCCCCAGAACCTGTTCTGGCGCAGAGTTCGTACAGGTAGTCGTTAACTGCACGTTTCTGCTGGAGCAGCCTATCAAGCATATACAAGGTTGAGTTCCATCGCGTCGGGCAGTCACAAATAAGACGTCTGACCGGCAGATTGTGTCGCCGCTGAATGTCAGTAAGGCGAGCCATGGCCTTGTAAGATCTTCTGAAATGGGCAGAGATTTTCCTTGCCTGCCGCAAGACGTCATGGACCCCAGGGTATTTGACAACGAATCACTGCACGACCAAGTTCAAGACGTGTGCCATGCATGGCACGTATGTAATTTTGCCCTGTTTCAACGCGCTCAGCAGATTGGCACCATTGTCGCACACCACTTTACCAACTGTCAAATTGAGCGGTGTTAGCCACTGATCTGCCTGTGAACGCAAAGCTGAAAGGAGCGCAGGGCCAGTGTGGCTCTTGGCTTCCAGGCACAACAGACGCAGCACAGCATGGCAACGTCTCACCTGGCATGTCGAATAGGTTCTTGGGATCTTGGTCGGCGCAGCGGAAGAGATGGTAGCAGCGGAAGAGGAGGAGTCAGCCGAGAAGGAGCGGGAGGATGAAGTAGGAGGAGGAGGAGAAGAAGAGGCATGCCTGCATGCAATCCGTGGCGGTAAAACCAAATCTACACGGGTGCCACGGGTTACATGCTTGACGGCCGTCAGAAGGTTCACCCAGTGGGCAGTAAAAGTAATATACCTTCCCTGCCCGTGTTTGCTAGACCACGTGTCTGTGGTCAGATGTATCTTGGCACCGACACTGTGTGCCAGAGATACATTCACTTGCCGCTGAACATGGCCATATAGCTCTGGGATGCCCTTCTGGGAGAAATATTTCCTTCCTGGGACCTTCCATTGTGGTGTTACAATGGCCACAAATTTTCGAAAGGCCTCCGAGTCCACCAGTTTATATGGCAGTAGTTGGCGGGCTAGGAGTTCTGACAAGCCAGCGGTCAACCGTTGGGCAAGAGGGTTATCCGGCGTCATCATTCTTTTACGCTCAAACATTTGGCCCATGGAAGCCTGCCTTTTCCAGATAAACTTGGGGACGGGATGATGGAAGGTGGAGTGGAGGACAACTGTGAAGAGAGAGGAGAAGTAGTAGAAGAGGCTGGATGGTGAGAGCATGGAGTTTGGCTTTGTGAGTTCTGACAGCGTTGCTCCCACTGGGCTCGGTGATGGGAGTTCATGTGCCTTCTTAAGGCGGTCGTCCCTAGGTGAGTGTTGGGCTTACCGCGACTTATGCGTTGACTGCAAAGGCTGCAGATGGCAACACTATTGTCAGCAGCGGACACGTTAAAAAAAGCCCACACTGCGGAGCCATCTGCCGGCGTCCTGGGAGCGCCAGATGTGACCGTACATGGTTGATGGCTCGCTCTGAGTCCTGATACATTAGCAGTCTTGTTTGTCCCTCCTGTGCAATGTAAGTTCCGCCTGCCTCTCCTCCCTATCTGCTGGTCCATCTCTCCCTCTGAACTCCCCTCCTGGTCCTCTCTTGTGGGCACCCACGTGACGTCCATAGACACATCATCATCTATGTCACCTTCCCCACCACTAACATTAGAGATCTCGGAGTAGGCAGTAACAGCGGGGACCAACATCCTTGGGCTGATCTGGGTACTGTCGTCAGACTGCTGAGTGGCGGTTGTTGCTACCTCCTCTTCCTGATCCAATGTCAAGAATGCCTGCACATCAGAGAAGTCTTGTGATGGATCGGAAAATAATTCCTGTGACTCAAGCGGAGGGTATATGGTGGCGGTGGTGTTGGTGGTAGTGTCTTTGGGGGTGCACACAGCAGAGAGTGAAGAGGGTGCAGATAGAGAGGATGAGGAGGGTGCAGAAGAGTAAGGCTGAGTGAGCCACTCAACCAAGTCTGGTGCGTCCTTTGACGTAATCGAACGCACCTTCTGCAACTTCCCACTTTGGCTCCGGCCTGGTGCTCCTGCCCTACCCCTACCACCCCTGCGGAAAGGCCTGCCTCTTCCTCTGCCTGTCATCTTTTTAAATGACCCTGTGACAAAAGGCTGTAGAGAAGGGCAGTATATGTGGAAGAAGGTATATAACACCCGGCTTCAAACTGTCGTTTTCGGGGGCCACTGGTCTATCACAGCAGTTATAATACTTTTTTCTAATTGCGTTTGTCACTCTTTGTAGTATCGCTGCAGAACCTCTCAGCAGTCACAATGCTGCACAGTAGAAATGCACTATACTATTCTTCCTATATGTGAAAGTTTTTTATGCGTGTATTAGACCCCTATATACTGCACACCAAATAGTACACCTATACCAGTCCTTAAAATGAACTTTTGTGGAGCTTTATTGGTTAGCGATTTTAGTCGCTAGTCTGTGCCTGCGACACACAGCGGCAACTTGTACCTAAACCGAGAAAAGAGCTGCAGCAGAACCGCTCAGAAGCTGCACAGTAGAAATGCTGCACAGTTGAAATGCAATATATATTATATAGTATAGTATATAGTATATATTATATAGTATGTTTGAAAGTTTTTCATGTGTGTATTAGACCCCTATATACTGCACACCAAATAGTACACCTATACCAGTCCTTAAAATGAACTTTTGTGGAGCTTTATTGGCTAGCGATTTTAGTCGCTAGTCTGTGCCTGCGACACACAGCGGCAACTTGTACCTAAACCGAGAAAAGAGCTGCAGCAGAACCGCTCAGAAGCTGCACAGTAGAAATGCTGCACAGTTGAAATGCACTATATATTATATAGTATAGTATATATTATATAGTATGTTTGAATTGTTTTATGCGTGTATTAGACCCCTATATACTGCACACCAAATAGTACACCTATACCAGTCCTTAAAATGAACTTTTGTGGAGCTTTATTGGTCAGCGATTTTAGTCGCTAGTCTGTGCCTGCGACACACAGCGGCAACTTGTACCTAAACCGAGAAAAGAGCTGCAGCAGAACCGCTCAGAAGCTGCACAGTAGAACCGCACTATACTATTCTTCCTAGAGTATTTTATGCGTGTAGTACACCCCTATTTACTGCACACAAAATAGTACACCTATACCCGTCCGTAAAAGGACTTTTGTGGACTGTACACCTATACCAGTCCTTAGAAGGACTTTTGTTTTAGTAGAGTCTGTCCCTGCTAGTACACACACAGCAACCTTCCTACACTGACTAAAGACAGCTGCAGAACCGCACTATACTATTCTTCCTAGAGTATTTTATGCGTGTAGTACACCCCTATTTACTGCACACAAAATAGTACACCTATACCAGTCCGTAAAAGGACTTTTGTGGACTGTACACCTATACCAGTCCTTAGGAGGACTTTTGTTTTAGTAGAGTCTGTCCCTGCTAGTACACACACAGCAACCTTCCTACACTGACTAAAGACAGCTGCAGAACCACTCAGCACTGCAGTCCCAATGCTGCACAATTGAAATGAACTAAAAGTGTATTACACCCCTATATACTGCACACAAAACAATTGTACACCTATACCAGTCCTTAAAAGGTATTTTGTGGACCTAATAGCTAGGATTACAGTCTGTCCCTGCTCCAGACAACAACCTGTCCCTACACTGACAAATAACAGAATGTAAAATGGCAGCCAGATCAGGTCTATTTATAAGGTAGGGGGTATGTCCATCTGCTGAAATGTCTCATTGGCTGTCCTGTACCACATGATGGATGTGTCATAGGTCAAAGTTCCACAATGTAAAAGAATATGGTGGCCGCGAAGCAGCCGCGAATAGCGCCATATGTCCGCCGGTTTCGCGAACCGCGAATGCGCAAAATTCGCTGCGAACCGACCGCAGGGCGAACCGCAAGGCCATCTCTATTAGTCAGTGTTCAACTGCTTTCGACTGAGTTAAAGCACTAGTAAAGTCTGCTTTTTTATTTATATCTACAGGTAAGCCTATAATAAGGCTTACCTGTAGGTACAGCAAATATTTACTTTAGTAACAGCCAGTGACCTCACCAGCTCATGCACACTGGGCTTTGAATGTACAGTGCTGTCCATTCAGAGCGCTGTGCCATGACCGTAATTCCTGTGCGCATGCACGGGACACACGTAATTGAGGTTCGACCATTCAAGTGGCCAAAGCTTTTGAACCCAGATGACTGCTGGAAGTCTTTTAGCCATGCTTTTAGCCATTCATGACAAGGCTAGTTTGCCTTCCATTAACTGCTTCATTACCCCACCTGGGGTCTATACCCTCAATCAGATGGTAACTATTTTTTTCACGTATGCTCTTTTTTGATTATTTGGCAAACACCTAACAGGTACAGTAATTAGGCACCAAAATCGTTGGCGAGTTATATATCCCATGTTTTTTGTTCTTGTTTTTTTTGTTTTTTTTACAGCTTACGCCAACCTTCTGAGCTCTCCCAGACACAACTTGTCTGTTCTCCAGGTGAGAGGAGCAAACTCTGACCTGGACTGAAGATCAGAGATCTCTAAATGTGTATGAGAGAAGCCTGGAAGATTGGTAAACACCAAACAGAACTTTTCCAAGCCTCCCCTGAGGCACTCTGCTACATATCCCCTCCCCCTTGTTTGAACCCCAGGGTTGAAACACCTGTGGCCCAACATGAGTGAACCCATGATAGGGCATCTACATTTCACATCTTAACACCTGGCCTGTGTTTTACTGTGAAGGAATAATCTTGTAAGGCCAAAAAACACTGGTTCACCCGTCTATTCTTTTGGGCCATCCATTTGAGGAGAGCATGATCAGTTATTCGGTCAAACTGACACTGCCTAACAAATAGTATCTTAGAGCATCCAAGGCCCACTGTATGGCTAAATATTCCTTTTCAATTATGGCATATTTATTTTCCTGTTCATTTAGTTTTCTGCTCAGGTACACTACAGGGTATTTTTCCCCATTGCATACCTGTGACAACACTGCCCCAATACAAACATCAGATGCATCTGTTTGAACCATAAATTCCTTGGAACAATCAAGGGAGTACAGTAGTGGCTGTGCACAAAGGGCCCTCTTCAGGACTTGGAAAGACGTTGCTTCTGGGGACCATTTTACCATTACTGAGTCTTTCTCTTTTGCTTTTCAACAGTATGAACTAAAACCAGGACCCTGTCATCACGTGAGAAAACACCTAGAGTTGGACCCCCTTTTGTATATTCTTTGTTGGGCTTCTTGGGCCTGAACTAAGTGTTCTTTTACAATAAGCATGATCGTTTTAATTCTGTCCTGCATCTGAGAAATATGCTCAAAAACACTTTTGTGGGGTGTCTGCTCCCCCTCCCAGGTATACTTGACTAGGTCCAGAAGTCTCTGATGGTGCCTCCCATAGAGCGTCTTGGATGGAGAGTACCCCGTAGAGAACTGGGTAACCTCCCTGATGGCAAACATCAAGTATGGAAGCAAAAATTTTCAGTTTTTCCCATTCTTGACAACAACCTTTTTCAATATACTATTTAAATGATACGTTCACCTTTCATAACATGCTATATAATACACCCATATTCAGGGTATAACATGTAACGTGTTATGAAAGGACCAGCCCCTGCTCCGCCCTGAACCCCTTGGCTCCCCCGCTTTGACAGCTAGCAGGGTATCTTCTCCCAGTTAGGTCTGGTGACAGGAGTTGACTTCCCTAGTTTGGGACGCCCATCTTCAGACCTGGCACCAAACGTTCATCCCTCTGTATCCTTGCCATGCTTACCACTCACTTCCCCTTGAATAGTATTATTGGTTACATGAGGAGACTGTGGCTTTGGGTGGAAAGTCCATGAGGTTGTAGGGGAGACTACCAGGCTTTCACTGACAAAGTACCTCCCAACAAGCCCCACCAGATTATTATGTGACTTGGGGTCCCCTTGGCTCATCCACTTCTGCAGGGGAATAGGTAAAGACCGCAAGTAATGATCCATGGCCACACACTCCAGTATTTGTGGCCCAGATAGAGGTTTTAGTCACTTTTGAACCAGATGGATAAGGTCGAACATCAGTGATTGCGGAGGCCTCTCAACTTGGAAGGACCAGCTGCTGACCCACTGTTCTCGTACCGCCAATGTAAAACTGAGTCATGCCAGAATTTCCTGCTTGACTTTTTCATAATTCCGTGCCTCTTTAGCTTCCAAATCATAATAGGCCTTCTGTGATTCTCCAGTCAATAAGGGGGAGACCAGTCCTGCTCCCCTGGGTTTTAGGCCAGCCTTTCCTCTTGGCAGTTCTTTCGAAGGTAAATAGAAAGGCTTCTGGGTCATCATCGGCAGTCATCTTGTATAAGAAGCAACCCACATGAATGGATGAAGAGCAGTCCAGAACACCTGTGGCTTTTTCCGGACACCTCTGTGCAAGCATTTTCACTGCCTTCGTCAATGTCTTACAGTCAGTTCCTGAAATGCCCTGATCTGCTGTTGATTCTGCTACATGCTACATCAGCACCTGTGTTTGCTCCTGCACAACTCTGACTTGTTGTTGTAATGCAGTGTTTGTTTGCTGTTGTACAGCATTAGACAACATCAACTGTTTTAGGAAATCCTCACTCACTCCAGGTACTGGCCCTTTTAAGTAGTAGCTTCTTGCTGAAACTGCTTGCAAGCCTCCATTATATGTGAGCTTGGGATAGGTAGCAGGTACAAAGCTCCCTGGGGTGAGCACACTTTCAGGCACAGATATCAGTCCAGTGAGGTAGTGTCAAACAGTTCTGTGTTTATTTATGCTATTTAAAAGTCTATTTACAGGTGCTGTACTGTATTCCACAAAGTAACAGGGCAAAAACTTCAAAACCAAAACCCTAGCCGTGTCCCCGCACTAGCTACACAAACACGAATCCTGACTATCAGGCTGAGCAAGCCTAGTGCTTTTCAGTCTCCATAGTTTCAGTTTTACAGCTTACACCAACATTTCAGCTCTTTCAGACACGACTTGTTTGTTCACCAGGTTTGAGAGCACTGACTGTAGGTTCCAGGTGAGTGTAAACTACCCCAGGGAAGAGGAGCAAACTCCAACCTGGACCGAGGATTAGAGATCTCTAAGGCCCCTTTCACACTGGGGCGTTTTTCATGCGGTTTAGCGCTAATATTAGCGCTATTATACCGCATGAAAAAATTGTGCCCTGTATTCTTCAATGTGAAAGCCCGAAGGCTTTCACACTGAAGCGGTGCGCTAGCAGGACCGCTCCAAAAGTCCAGCTAGCCGCTTCTTTACAGCGGTGAAGGAGCGGTGTGTTCACCGCTCCTTTACCGCGGCTGCCCATTGAAATCAATCGGACAGCGCGGTAATACCGCCTGCAAACCGCGGCAATAGCCGCGGTTTGCGGGCGGTATTAACCCTTTTTCGGCCGCTAGCGGGGGTTAAATTCACCCCCCTAGCGGCCGCATACCGCGGTATAGCAGCGCTGAAAATCGCGCTGCTATACCGCCACCACACCTGCCCGCCCCAGTGTGAAAGGGGCCTAAATGTGAATGAGACGAGCCTGGGAGAAGTGTAAACCCCAAACAGGACTTTTCAAAGTTCCTTCTGAGACACTATGCTACAATATATATTATAAATTGTGATAATGTTAGTCCATGGTGTAAATAAGTATGAAGACAACACTGGGTTCTCATGTATACAGAGTGAGGGGCACCAGAGGGTGTGAAGAAAGTTGTTTTTTCATCTGTCTCCAGCCTTTGTAATTTCCAGATTAGGGTCTGGAGTCCAGAGGCTTTGAAGTGCTTTGGGAGGGAAGAAGCCTGCGATCCATTGTTGTCAGGGACCAGCAGGCTGTGCAGGTGTGCATACCTGTTTTAGGACTTAACAGCAGGTCAGAGTTCTACCTCTGCCCAGGAGTCCATGAGGCTGCAAGTAGGAACCAGAGGTGAGTGTCTGCACAGTATTAGTGAAGTCTGTGTGGAAAAAAAACAGGTATCTTAAAGGGGTTGTAAAAGTTCATGTTTTTTCACCTTAAAGCATCCTATGCATTAAGGTGAAAAGACATCTGACGATTACTGGCCCCCCAGCCCCCCCGTTTTACTTACCTGAGCCCTGGAAAGTCCCGCGTCGCGAACGCGCTCGATCTTTGCCGGGGCTTCTCGACTCTTCATTGGATAGATTGATAGCAGCGCAGCCATTGGCTCGTGCTGCTGTCAATGAAATCCAATTACGCGGGCTCCGCGGTGAAGGACCGAGTCATACACTCGGCGACTATGGACGCCGAGTGTATGACACGGGAGCGCACCCGCAAGGTAACTCCCTTGGGAGAGAAATGGGAACGAGGGACACCTTTTAGCAAAAGTATGTAGGCATAGAACATCCCCCTGCCATGCCCCCTTAAAGTAGAATTATACAAAAAAAAAAAACACAAGCGCTTTTCTTTTATCACTACTAGTCCTTTATATTGGCTTTTGAAATTTACAAATGCAGAAATTTCGAAATTGGATGAAAGATTTAGTACTGGGAAATATTTTTTGAAAGATAAATAGTGCATTTTATATAAAACTATATAGAGCAGACCAACATGAAGGACAAATGGGGATGAAAGAGGGACAGAAGGACTTTGTTCCAAATCAGAGACAGTTGGGAGCTATGCAATCAGCCCTGAACAGTATCTCTGGCATGGTCTAAGGCCATAGGAAAATGCACTAAACTTGAGCCAATACCCCTGAAATAATACCATTGGTGCTGGGATGCTGCAGATGGTGGAGTTTCTGGATCCTCGCCCAGACTGTGAGTTCATGCTGGGAACTGTGTATGCTTTTGGCTGAAGAGCCTGGGAAAGTGCTTGTGTGCAACAGGTGGTGTACCTGAAAACCAGATGCCACTTAAAGGGACATTACACCAGTTTTTTTAACAGTGCAAAAGTGCTGAGGTTGTACAGCAGGAGTGAGTGGATGGGGTGTGTAAAGGACATGGCTGAAAGGAGAGAGAGTCCATTAGTGTTTGAGTCAGCTGTGGACTGTGGAATCTTGCAGCATTAACCCTAGCTATAGAAGAAGGCAAGCCAGCCCTCAGTACAGGGAGAGATTCAGTGGATGTCCAAACCCGAGGGATGTGGGCTGTTGCTCCTGGCAATCCCAGTACAAGTGCATTTGGTGAAATAATGTCAGCTGTTGTCCCTGGCAATAGGGGCAAGAAACATTTTTGGCCTGCAAGGGGTGCCAGAGAGTCCAAAAGGCTTGAAATTTCACCCTGTGGTCATAGAATTAAGAACAATCCAGTTTCAGATGTGACACTCACAAGTGAAGATGACAACACCTACTGAGGACTATCTCTGCTGGGGTGAATTTTGGGACTAGTTATGAGACTTTTCACTGTGAAGTAGGAGTGACCACAGTTTGGAGATTTTCAGAGAAGTACTTGCCTAAGTGCAGTGCCCTGTAAAAGGCGGAGGCAAGTGTTAAAACGAATTGTGTAAATATGATATTTGCTAAGGAGTATGAAAATACTGCTACTGTGATGGTAAAAGCAAGATAAAGATGGTAATGTAAAGTTTGCTTCTGCAGTGAGAACCCTTGTGTCTGTGTAGCGCCGGCCCAAAATAGTCCATGCTATGTTTAAATTTTAAGGGGAGGTCTGAGTTAATAGTTGAACTCAGACTTTCTGATTTCTCTTCAATTCTGCTTCTGCTCTGGTTGTGATACTGCCTGGCAGTTATATTCCCTGTTCGCCTGTAGGTGGCACTGCAACCGCTGGCCCATGTTGGAATATGGGTGTATCACAGCCGTATTGGGTGTTCCTTCTCGGCAGCCATGCAGTGGGGGTGGTTGACCCGCTGTGCATGCTGGGAGGGCTACATAAGGGGCAGACGCCATTGTGTAAGGGTCCTTCTGGTGCGCCTCGTGGTCCTCATGGCACGGGGTGCATGTGTGTGTTCTAGCCCCGGGCACCTTCAGCCCGAGGCTACATCTCTGCTCGCCAGGCCCAGCTCTGCTGGTTTGGGCCTACATTTCTGAGGGATATCCCAGGTTGTCCATCCATGGGAAGGAAGCTCTTGAAGAGGGAAGCCAGGGGCGGACCTGCCCCAGAGGAGACTGGCAAGGCGCCGATTTCTCGGGAGAGGCCTGGAAACTCATTCAAGGAGGGATACACTCAAAAGCTCCATAATTGCTTGTCTGCAGGTTCAGGACGTTTAAAATCCTGTGGCAGAGACCTTCATTCATCTACAGCAGTTTGTAGCAGAAACTGTCTAAATCTTATCACTGCATCATTCCAGCTGCTAGGACCGTGAGAGGGGACTATCTGGGTGAGCATTACCCACTCAAGCTTGAGTGGTGAATATACTGACTGTTTGCATTTTTTGTACCGCGTGCCTGAACACTTTCTCTCAAGTTCTAAAGCAAAGGAAAATAAAGCCTTATTGTTGAGGTTTTACATCTGTGTGGACATTGACTTTTCTGGACACTCTTTACCCTGACAACGGGAGCCATGGAGGTAGTTTGCAAGACCCAAAATTAATCAGCAGCTCCTTCGGGGGTTAGTGCTACATCTGGCAGTCCAAAGGCTATGATTGGAGGTGTGTTGTTTCCCATAGCAACAGTGTCTAGAGCAGCAGAGATATCTTTGAAAATCTCCAGAGAGCTTAGTAAGGAACTGGAACTAGAGGCTCCCCAGGACATTTGTTATACCCCTCTGGTGAAACAGTGGGGACCTGCACTTTATAATAAGAGTGCATTTGTGCAATCTACTGATAATGAAAATACTCATGGTGATAATAGGTTAATTTTTTTTCCTTTATTCTGGACTCATTAGCGCAATTTTTTTCCCTTTGTCTGTTTGGTGTTTATCCCACTATTATTGCTGCTTAGGAGGGTTCAGTGTTTTTTTTTACTAGCAACTAGCACAGTTTTTTTTCCTCTTCTAATAGGTTCATTTAGCCTGACCTCAGAGGTTTGTTAGAGAACCTTAGTGAACAAACAGCATCATGAAGGCCAAGGAACACACCAGACAGTGCAGGGATAAAGTTGTGGAGATGTTTAAAGCAGGGTTAGGTTATAAATAAATACCCCAAGCTTTGAACATCTCACAGAGCACTGTTCAATCCATCATCCAAAAACGGAAAGAGTATGGCACAACTGCAAACCTACCAAGACATGTCCGTCAACCTAAACTGACAGTCTGGGCCAGGGGAGCATTACTCAGAGAAGCAGCCAAGAGGCCCATGGTATCTCTGGAGAAGCTGCAGAGATCCACACCTCAGGTGGGAGAATCTGTCCACAGGACAACAATTAGTGGTACACTCCACAAATCTGGCCTTTATGGAAGAGTGGCAAGAAGAAAGGCATTGTTGAAAGAAAGCCATAAGAGGTCCTATTTGAAGTTTGTGAGCAAACATGTGGAAGAAGGTGCTCTGGCCGGATGAGACCAATATTGAACTTTTTGGCCTAAAGGCAAAAGCTATGTGTGGCAGAAAACTAACTTTGCACATCACTCTAAACACACCATCCCCACCGTGAAACATGGTGGTGGCAGCATCATGTTGTGGGGATGCTTTACATCAGCAGGGACAGGGAAATTGTTCAGAGTTTATGGGAAGATGGATGGAGCCAAATACAGGGTAGTCTGCGAATAAAACCTGTTAGAGTCTGAAAAAGACTTGAGACTGGGGCAGAGGTTCAACTTCCAGCAGGACACTGACCCTAAACATACACCAGAGGTACAATGGAATGGTTTAGATCAGCATATTAACCACTTTGCGCCCGGCCATTGGCAAAAGACGCCCGCATTGCGACTCTCAATTGCCGGGAGGACGCTCATCAGGGAAAAGCTGTGCCCACTGTGTCAGGCGTGTGCCGATGTGCGTGCCTGGCGGCCGCAATGTCCGCCATGTACCCGCGATCGGCTGTCACAGAGATCCATGTCCTGTCAGGGAGAGAGGAGACCGATGCTGTGTCCCTTGTACATAGGGACACAGATCGGTCTCCTCCCCCAGCCAGCCCCCTCCCCCACAGTAACAATCACCTAGCAGGGAACACATTTAACCCCTTCCTCGCCCCCTAGTGTTAACCCCTTCCCTGCCAGTCACATTTATACAGTAATCAGTGCATATTTATAGCACTGTTCGCTGTATAAATGTGAATGGTCCCAAAAATGTGTCAAAAGTGTCTGATGTGTCCGCCATAATGTCGCAGTCACAATAAAAAGCGCAGATCGCCGCCATTACTAGTAAAATAAAATTAATAAAAATACATTTCATAATTCTATTCCCTATTTTGTAGGCGCTATAACTTTTGCACAAACCAATCACTATATGCTTATTGCGATTTTTTTTTTACCTAAAATATGTAGAAGAATATGTATCGGCCTAAACTGAGAAAAAAAATAGTTTTTTTAAAAAAAATTGGGATATTTATTATAGCAAAAAGTAAAAAATATCGTGTTTTTTTTAAAAATTGTCGCTCTATTTTTGTTTATAGCGCAAAAAATAAAAACCGCAGAAATGATCAAATACCACCAAAAGAAAGCTATATCTGTGGGGAAAAAAAGGACGTCAAATGTCATTCAAAGCGTGACAGTCCTGAAACCTGAAATTTCGCCTGGGCAGGAAGGGGGTTATGTGCCTAGTTGTCAAGTGGTTAATGAATTAAACCCAAAGTCCAGACCTAAATCCAATTGAGAATCTGTGACTTGAAAATTGCTGGTCAAAGACGCTCTCCATCCAATCTGACAGAGCTTGAGCTATTTTGCAAAGAAGAATGGGCAAAAATGTCATTCTCTAGATGTGAAAAGCTGGTAGAGAAATCCCCAAAAAAGACTTGCAGTTGTAATTGCAGCAAAAGGTGGTTCTAGAAAGTATTGACTCAGGGGGGATGAATACAAATGCAGATATTTATTTGTAAAAAAAAAAATGAAAACCATTTATCATTTCCCTTCCACTTCACAATTATGTGCCACATTGTGTTGGTCTATCACGGGGATATGCAATTAGCGGACCTCCAGCTGTTGCAGAACTACAAGTCCCATGAGGCATAGCGAGACTCTGACAGCCACAAGCATGACACCCAGAGGCAGAGGCATGATGGGACTTGTAGTTTTGCAACAGCTGGAGGTCCGCTAATTGCATATCCCTGGTCTATCACATAAAATACTGTGTAGCGGGGTCTCCTTTAATGGCCCCGGGACTACGTTACCCAGAATTCCATTCGGCACCCAGAGTGCAGTTGGCCACCGCAGAGACTCATGGGAGGGGGTTATTTAAGAAGGAGGCGAGGCGGAGCTCAGCCTCTTTGGGACACCACGCTGCAAGCAACAGTCTTCCTGTGCGGATCTGCTGCAGTGCAAGGCCTGAAGCCTGGGGCCTTGCGCAACTTCCGAAGAGCCTTCCACCCTACTGCGGAGCCTAGGTGGCATCTGACTTGTCGAGTGAGGACATCAGTTGGATCGGGGACCCGATCGTGGCGGACGCTGTGTGCTGAGACACAGCAGGTGGAAGTCCCGGCCTGGGATCGCGTCCAGAGTGGTGAGCGAGCACTTGCTCAATCCAATAGACTGTACCGTGTTTGGGCCTATAGACTGCCTTGGCCCACCGATCGTTTGTTTGTTACTTCCCTGGAGACCAGTAGCAGGACAGAGTTTAAAGGGTCTCCAGTACAGTATTCCTTGTGACTGCCTACTTTGTGGATTACAAAAATACAGTTTCATCAAGTGCACCACCGAAAGTTTGCATGCGAAGAAACCCCTTTAAAAAAAGACTAAGATTTATTCTGTGTCAGGCCTGACCAGGGAGGGGAGATAGACTATTGTCTAAGTGCGCCATAGGGCACGTATACCATAATAGCTGCGCGTGGTGGATTACCGTGCTGCGCCATTATTGCGTGTTATACCTATTGCTGCAGGGCTCTGTAAGCGAGTTGTATGTGTTATGTTCTGCCTATGCCCTTTCAAAACTAAAGTAAAAAAAACTTTATACTTGATCTCTCGCATCAGTGTGTTGTCTTATTGCAAAGAGGTAACCATTGCAATACTGTATAATTGTGATACAAGTATAATCCCTAGACTAGCTGTGCCAGAGTGGGTCGAGTAAGATTGCCGGGGGTTGGCGGTGCTGTACACAGGGCCCGAAATAAACATCCAGCGGCTCTCTTCACTGGGGGTAGCGCTACACGTGGGGGCTCTCGAGTCCGGGATCCTGTTGCAGCAAGTAACGCACCAAAAGCACCAGCATGGACCCACTAGAAGTAGGGCAGTGGTGCAAAGCGGTCGGCACAGATCCAGCCGGGGTAGTAGTCATAGAACTCCCGGGGATCTGGCAAGAAGAAGCCGTGAAGCAGCTAGTGATGTCGCTGTCCCCGCACCAGAAGGTATGGGTGGTGGATGTCAGGTCGAATTCTTCACTTACCCACGCACTAATAGAGTGGAAGAACGGAGTCCCAGAGCATTTCAAGAATCCAAGTGTAGAAGCAATAGATGATCAGACTTATAGCCTAATACACGCGCTGCTGCTCAAGCCAGGAGGACGGTTTCAGACACCGAAACTATCTCCATCACCCACCCCAAAAGCAGAAACACGGGAGAAAAAGGAAAGTCCCGGATCGCCACCTGCCACCCTCAGCGCAGAATTATGCGCAGTCCTGGGGGAAATTGTAGCCCAGTGTAAGAAGGATCCTAGAGACTACCAAATGTCGGGATACAGAAAACTCAGAATATTCTCTGGAAGGAAACATGTACCTTCGGGTGAAGAGGGGTTTGAGGAGTGGTTAGACGGTGCCACTCAGGCCTTAGAAGAATGGGAAATCCCAGACCACAGAAAGAAGCAGAGAATTGCTGAGAGCTTGAAGGGGCCTGCTCTAGAGGCCATACGCAACCTCAAGATGAGTAAAACAGACTGTGATGCGCAGGACTATCTGGACATTCTACAGAATGTGTTCGGTGAGACAGAGAAAATCACAGAACTCACTTACCAGCTGGAGCACTGCTAGCAAAAGACAGGAGAGAAACTATCAGAGTTTATGAGGCATCTGGATAAGATCCTGCATAAGATGATCCTGAAGAAGGGGATTGACCCGCGGAAGGTGGATGAGGCCCGTGTTCAGCAGGTGATGAGAGGATCTCAGCCCCTGGACCCCATCGCACTGGCGCTACGCACCAGACAGGACGGGAAGAGCCTGGAGTACCCTGACTTGATCCGAGTAGTCAGAGAAGAAGAAGCTATGCTGGAGGAGAAGAAGAAGAACCAACCAGTTGAGTCGGTAAATCCTCCTCCGGTGATAGTCAGGACGGCCATGACCCTGGAAAGAGACTCAGAGGTGGATACCTTGAAGTCACAGATGTCCCAAGTATTGGGGATGCTGACCTCCCTGATGGAAAATAAATCAAGGGAACCAGAGAGGGAAAATCCGAGGAAGGAGCTGTTTCCTAATACCTCAGCACCCGCATCTCTGGAAGATTGGGGGGATGTGATTTGTTTCAATTGTAGAGGAGCTGGCCATCTCGCCAGAGTGTGTGCCAGTCCAAAGAAAAAAAGATGAATAACCGCAAGCCGCCGGAAAACTTCAGCGGGCCCCGGTGAAGGAGTCAACCGGGTGCCCATCATCTCCAGTGAGCTCCAAACTGAATGAGAAGCACGTGAAAAGAGTGGACAAGACCCCTCAGAGGAAACACAAGGTTCCTCGGAGGGAACGCACCCCAAAGAAAGAGAGTAATGTCCCTCAGCGGGTGGTTACACCCCTCAAGAGGAGGGAGATCAATGCATACCAGGCCCAAGAGAGGCTTAAGTCAAAAGGAAAATGCAAAGATCCAAGGAAGGAGACTCCTTCGAAGCAATATCCAGAGAAGCTGGTAGGTCCCTCCCCGATAGTACCTGTTCAAGTGGAGGTAGTCTACACAAGAGCCATATTGGATACTGGGGCGCAAGTGACCCTGTTGTACCGGGACTTTTATGACAAGCATCTAAGTCACCTACCCATCCAGAAGATTGAAGAGCTGGAGATATGGGGAATTGGGACAGAGAGTTTCCCTTATGATAGCTATCTGCCTATAAAACTGACTTTCGACCCGTCCATAGCCGGGAAGGCTGAAGTGTTTGATACCTTAGCTGTGGTATGCCCCCGACCGCCTGGAGCTAACAAGAGTTCCTTAATAATAGGGACCAACATGGATCTGGTCCGAAGACTCTTGGCCCCTCTAACAAAAGGGAAAGACCCCACAGCCACTGGGATCCACTCAATGTTGAAGATGGCCTACCAACGACTGATCCTAGAACAGCAGGCCCCAGAGGAGGGGGTAGGGAAGGTCTGGAGGCTGGGAAGAAAAGGGATAGTGCTACAATCCGGAGAAGTGGCCTGTTTAAAAGCCACTGTAAAACTCACTTGGGAGCAGCCTGGGCCCTTTGTCATGTTGGAACCCGATCCGAGGGGAGAACATTCGGGCTTAGAAGTAGTTCCAGAAGTGGTCCCGTTAAGGGCCCTGAAGAAGGCCCACTGTAAGGTACCTGTGAGTGTCAGGAATACTACAGGTGGCCCCATGGAGATCCCAGCCAGGGTGCTGCTGGGTCAGGTGAGCCCTGCCACCCCAGTTGTTTTGTCGGATGTGGAGAAGACAGATGGAGAAAGCACTGTGTGGGAGAAACTTTCCATGGAGAACCCAAACCTACCCAGGGCTTGGAAAGAGAGAGCCAAGGCCCAGTTGACCAGGTGGGAAAAGATCTTCTCCCAAGATGAGTTCGATGTGGGGTGTGCGAGGAGTGCCACCCATCGAATCCGCCTCCAGGAAGACAAGCCCTTCAGGGAAAGAGTCAGGCGAGTTCCGTTAGCAGACCTCGAGGACTTGAGGGAACAGCTTGCCGAGCTAAAAGAAACCGGTGTGATTCGAGAATCTAGAAGCCCCTATGCCTCCCCGATAGTGGTGGTCAGAAAGAAGAATGGATCATTGAGGCTGTGCATAGACTACAGGACCCTCAACAGGAGAACCATACCCGACCAGTATACCACTCCGAGGATAGATGATGCCCTACAGAGTTTGTCTGGAGCCAAGTGGTTCAGTGTTATGGACCTGAAGAGCGGGTACTATCAAATCCCGATGCATCCAGAAGACAAACATAAGACAGCTTTCATAACCCCAGTGGGGTTCTTTGAATTTGATCGGATGCCTCAAGGTCTGTCTGGAGCCCCAGCTACCTTCCAACGTCTTATGGAGAAGACTGTAGGAGACATGAACCTCATCGAAGTCCTAGTATACTTAGATGACATCATTGTCTTCGGAAGAACCTTGGAGGAACATGAAGAGAGGCTGGAGAAAGTTTTGAAGAGGCTGAGTGTGGAAGGACTCAAGCTCTCACCTGAAAAATGCCAATTCTATCAGTCATCAGTCAACTATCTGGGACACATAGTGTCTGAAGATGGGGTAGCCACAGACCCCGATAAATTGGAGGCAGTCACCTCCTGGCCAAGACCCACCACTCTGACAGAGCTCAGATCCTTCCTGGGGTTCTGTTCCTATTACAGGAGGTTCGTGGAGGGGTTTGCTCGGATAGCCAGGCCTCTGAATGAGCTGTTAAAGACGGAGGGGGAAGAAGATGACTCGGGCCCCAGGAAGCCAGGGGAGTCAGTCAAGGACCAGTGGAATGAGAAGTGTGAAGATGCCTTCCAGATATTAAAAAAACCTTAACCACTGCCCCTGTCCTGGCCTACGTGGACCCTAAGAAGCCTTATGAACTTCATGTAGATGCCAGTCATGATGGTTTGGGAGGAGTGCTCTACCAGGAGCATGAAGCGCAACTGAGGCCCGTTGCGTATGTGAGCAGAAGTCTGACTCCCTCTGAAAAGAACTACCCCAACCATAAGTTGGAGTTCCTGGCCCTTAAATGGGCGGTAGTTGACAAACTCAGAGACTATCTGTATGGGGCAGAATTCACGGTGAAAACCGACAACAACCCCCTCACCTATCTTTTCACCACAGCAAAGGTGGATGCCACAGGACATAGATGGCTGGCGGCACTGGCGGCCTTCAATTTCAGCTTAAAGTACAGACCTGGGGCTGGAAACCGAGATGCAGACGCCTTGCCTAGGAGATCTCATGTCCCCACCTGCAGTACAGGAGACTGGACTCAAGTGGCACCCGACGGGGTGCAGGCCCTCTGTCAAGGGGCTGAACTCCAAGCCAGTGGCGGCTCAAGAGCAGAAGAGATAGGGGTTACCATAGTTGGAGTCCCCAAGCAGTACTGTGGGGTAACCCAACTGGGGGAAGATGACTTGCCAAAATTGTCCAAAAAGGAGTTGAGATCTTAACAATAAAATGAGAAAAAACCTCTAGTTTGTGGGATTTTGGAGGCAATGTAAAAAATATGAGAAAAACTCAATTAAAATGTCTAAATATTTATTTGTACAAACGCCACGTGAAGCGGACACATATATGAAAAAGAACAAATGGTACAAAAAAGCACATATATATGAAAATTGTACAGAAACTACATAGATCTGACATAATACAAATCTTCCGAAAATGAATACAATAGCCTGAATTGACCGCTCCAGCCAGAAGCAGATCAAGAGAGGCTTTTCCAACGCGTTTCAAACTGTAAACGTCCTTCTTCAGGGACTTCAAATGCATTCACTTCTACGAGAATAAATTTTCTATTAAATACAGAAACAATAAAATAAGTTTCCACTTTAATTTCAACTGTTATATAGAATACAACGAGACAGCAAAAAAAAAAAACTTACACAAAAAACTCATATGAAAAATTATTCCATCAATGCTCCCATATGTGCATCTCAGGTTCCAGTAACATTGTGTTGTGGATTCCCCAATGCCCTCAAAGTTCCAGGAAACCTTTCCATCAAAAACAAGTCCATATAAGAAGTACGGACATATGAAAAAATTGGTCCAAGATAGGTGCCTTAAACAAAAAATTTAATATACATAAGTATGAAAGTAATTCCATTGGGGAGTAAAATAAATCTCCCTAAATAATATGGATATGGTACTTGTAGATGCAAAGTGGAGATCTAGAATTCGGATTCATCAGGTAATATAACTCATATAAGAGGACAAAACCAGTGGATTCTTGAGTCCAAAGATATATGTCCTGAAACATCAAAAAATATATGAAATAAGATAAAAATTATTATATCCATCAAAAAGAGAGAGAAGAAATTCCTCCCTCTCCTAGGTGGAACTTTTAAAATATTACCTGTCAAGAGGATCAAGAGTCACGATTGATATCCAGAAAAGGTTCCATGCAACAGAGGTCCATACAAAAACATCCTCTGCCTGCCAGCAGAGGGAGAGAATGACACCATATAACCTCTTTGGCGTCCTATATATCCCTCTGCTGTGTCTGATTGGTCCAGACAAGGTCACATGAAGCACCTGCTCATAGAGCAGAGCGTCATGTTGCCATGGATACGCCGCACTTGCCACGCCAGATCACGTCCAGCGCCGGTCACATGACGCAACCGCACCAATCAGCGGCGCGTCTGCCATCGGCGCATGTAGGCAGCAAAACAAGGCAGCGAGGCTGAAAAAACTGGCCCACGGTCCTATTACATAACCGATGTGATGCCATCCATCGTGCCCCGCTGGAGAGAAGGGCACGATGAGTGACCACAGAAGCCCGATCAGCCCCAATTCTGGTCCGTTCCGCACCGCAGGAAGTGCAGAAACGGCCATATTGAATGTGGGCAAATTTAGGGGATACCGATATAAAGGGTGGGTTGGATGAGAAAGATGGTGCTGGGTTGTCATGGGACAATCAGACATGGAGTACCAATGTGAACTGGTACCCAGGATATAGATCCTTCTCCCAGAACAATGATATGGAAGGGGAGCGGGCCATGGACTAATACCACCGGTGCCGTTTTTTAACCTATGATAGGAATATGTCCCTAACAAGGAAAAAATTGATAGGGGGCAATTTCCAGTAAGGAAAACCCCCTCCCAGGCACCGGATATGAACATGTAAAGTCGGAAAAGAAGGAATACTGGATAGAGAGATATGACGGGCCACCCCAAAGACAAACCTCTGGTTGTGTCACTGACTAATTAGGAAAAACAACACAGTGTTACTGGAACCTGAGATGCACATATGGGAGCATTGATGGAATAATTTTTCATATGAGTTTTTTGTGTAAGTTTTTTTTTTTTTGCTGTCTCGTATTCTATATAACAGTTGAAATTAAAGTGGAAACTTATTTTATTGTTTCTGTATTTAATAGAAAATTTATTCTCGTAGAAGTGAATGCATTTGAATTCCCTGAAGAAGGACGTTTACAGTTTGAAACGCGTTGGACAAGCCTCTCTTGATCTGCTTCTGGCTGGCGCGGTCAATTCAGGCTATTGTATTCATTTTCGGAAGATTTGTATTATGTCAGATCTATGTAGTTTCTGTACAATTTTCATATATATGTGCTTTTTTGTACCATTTGTTCTTTTTTCATATATGTGTCCGCTTCACGTGGCGTTTGTACAAATAAATATTTAGACATTTTAATTGAGTTTTTCTCATATTTTTTACATTGCCTCCAAAATCCCACAAACTAGAGGTTTTTTCTCATTTTATACATATTTGGGATGATGGCAATTACATGTTGGGCTGCATGAGGTGTTACATTTTTTCAAGAGATCTTAACAATTGGAAGACCCCATGGGGAGATTGGTCTTGGAGGCCCTGGAGAATCAGGATCCGAATAGACTCTTACGCCACCCTTCGAAGGAAGCTCGCCTGTTGAGGAAGGAGTGGGACTGGTTGCAGGTGCATCAGGGAGTGGCCTACCGAAGGAGCCCCTCTGATGACCTGGAAGACAAATAGCAATTGTTCCTGCCCGAGAAGCACAGAGAGACTGTCATGGTTGCTTTGCACGACAATCATGGCCACCTAGGGGCGGAAAGGACCTTTCAACTTGTTAGGGACAGTTTCTATTGGCCCTGCATGAGGGCTGAAGTCGAAGAATACTGCCACTCATGTGCACGATACATCCAGAGAAAGACTTTACCCCATCAAGCTGCCCCAATGGGCCATCTGCAAAGTCAAAGCCCACTTGATCTGGTATGCATTGATTTTCTCTGCCTCGAACCCGACCTGAGTGGACTAGGAAATGTTCTGGTAGTAACTGACCATTTCACCCGGTATGCCCAGGCCTTCCCAACCAAAGACCAGAAGGCTTCCACTGTGGCCAAGGTGCTTATGGAAAAATACTTTGTACACTATGGGCTACCACAACGGCTCCATTCAGATCAGGGAAGGGATTTTGAAAGTCGTTTGATCCGGAAGCTCCTGGATTCTTTGGGGATCAAAAAGACAAGAACTACCCCCTACCATCCACAAGGTGATGCTCAGCCGGAGAGGTTCAACCGAACCCTACTCAACATGCTGGGGACCTTAAGCAGTGAAAAGAAGCAGCATTGGAGCAACCACATTGCGGCAGTTGTGCATGCATACAACAGCACCACCAGTGATGCTACAGGGTACTCACCCTATCGACTGATGTTCGGAAGAGAGGCAAGACTACCAGTAGATCTGGCCTTTGGCACTTCCATAGACCATTGTTCTGCCACTTCCCACAAGGGATATGTTGACAGACTCAGACATAATTTGAAATTTGCCTATGAACAGGCCCAGGCGGCCTCAGAACAAAGGGGGGCCTGCAATAAGAGGAACTTCGACCTATAGGTTCGGATCCAGGACCTGCAACCTGGAGATCGAGTTCTCCTATGGAACCTGGGAGTCCCTGGGAAACACAAGCTTGCAGACAGATGGAGACCTGAACCCTATGTCATTTGTAAGAAGCTGCCGGGCCTACCTGTATATAAGTTGAAGCCGGAAGGGAAGGTGGGCCCACTGAAGACCTGGCACCGAAACCACTTACTCCCACTTGCTGAAGCAGTTCGGATACCTCCTGCAAGGGACTCCCCAAACCCAATTTCCATTTTGGATACTCCTAGACCAAACACTCGGTCCCAGACCCCTCAGATTGGGGATACCGAGACCTCGGAGATAAGTGAAGATGAGGGAGAAGAACTTGGTTGGCTTTGGCCTTCTCAGGCCCCAGAAACTTCTGCTATTGATCTTCCACCTGAAGAAGACACCATAGACAGCACACTGAATGCAGAAGCTACTGAGTTCATCCCGTCCAGTCCTTGGTCAGATTCGTGGGAGAGTGCCTGTGACTTACTCCCAGAAGAAGATCCAAGGGAATCCATGTACCTCCCTGCTCCGGAGTCCAGTGCTCCCGAACCAGAGGAAATTCCTAAGTTGGTTCCAGAAGAGGAACCTGTTATAATAGAAAGCCCAAGAGGACAGAGGAAGCGAAGGGTCATAAATCCTCCCAGAAGATTAACTTACCCACAGATGGGGAGGAGTGCGGAAGACACTGTGGTTACTGCCAGGAGGAGTGTGGAAGACCCTGATCCTCCCACTGTTCATTTAGTGGGGGGCAACCCCAACTCACTCTCTGGCACAATTAGGCAGGACACTAGTGATAGTGTGACCTGTGGCCAGGAAAGTTCACCGCCTCGTTTCTGGTGGGAATTTCCTCTGCCAACATCATATGAAACTTTGATTGATGTTGTACGTTCTGTAATTTAATGTTATGTTATCTTTGGGGACCAAAGAGTTTAAGTGGGGGGAGTGTGTAGCGGGGTCTCCTTTAACCACTTCAATACCATGCACTTATACAGCTTCCTGCCCAAGCCAATTTTGAGCTTTCAGCACTGTCGCAATTTGAATGACAATTGCGCGGTCATACTACACTGTACCCAAACAAATTTTTTATCATTTTGTTCCCACAAATAGAGCTCTCTTTCGGTGGTATTTGATCGCCTCTGCGATTTTTATTTTTTGCGCAACAAATAAAAAAAGAGCGAAAATTTTTAAAAAAATGATGTTTTTCTTTGTTTCTGTTAATTTTTTTGTAAATAAGTACCTTTTCTACTTCAATGAATAAGGCGGCACTGAAGGGCACTGATAAGGCGACACTGATGGGCACCGATGAGGTGGCACCAATGAGGTGGCACTGATGAGGTGGCACTGATGGGCACTGATGATGGGCACTGATAGGCGGCACTGATGGGCACTGATATGTGGCACTGGTATGCGGCACTGATGGGCACTAATAGGTGGCACTGATTGGCACTCATAGGCGGTGCTGATTGGCACTCATAGGCGGCACTGATGGGCACTCATAGGCGGCACTAATGGGCACTTTTAGGCGGCACTGATGGGCACTTATGGGTGGCACTGATAGGTGGCACGGACGGGCACTGATAGGTGGGCACTTATGGGCACAGATGGGCACGGATGGGCACTGATAGGTGGCACTGATGGACACTAGTAGGTGGCACTGGTGACACTGCTGCCTAGCAATGCCAGCCACCACACATTATTTTCTTGCCATGATCGTGCCAGTCAGTGCCCATGTGTGGGCACTGATTGGCATATTTTTTTATGGTTTTTTTATATATATTTTTTTTACTACATGTGGATGGCCATGGGGGCCATCCACATGCTTAGGGCTTCCCTGGTGGTCCTTGGGGGCTTCCCTGGTGGTCCAGTGTGGGTATCCGAGGGGGGGCTGCGCTGATAAACAATCAGCGCGAACCCCCCCTGTCAGGAGAGCCGCCGATCGGCTCTCCTCTACTCGCGTCTGTCAGACGCGAGTGAGGAAGAGCCGATCAACGACTCTTCCTGTTTACTTCCTGATCAGCCGTGATTCGACACGGCTGATCACATGGTAAAAAGCCTCCGACGGAGGCTTTTTACCGAGATCAGTGTAGCGGTGGGTCAGACTGACCCACCGCTCCACCGATCGCCGCGATGCACGCCCCCCCGGGCGCGCGGCGGCTGTTATCCCGCAGGACGTCATATGACGTCCAGTGTGGATAACAGAACCACTTCCCGGACGTCAATTTGCTATTGACTGGGTGGGAAGTGGTTAATGGCCCCGGGACTACGTTACCCAGAATTCCATTTGGCACCCAGAGTGCAGTTGGCCACCGCAGAGACTCATGGGAGGGGGTTATTTAAGAAGGAGGCGAGGCGGAGCTCAGCCTCTTTGGGACACCGCACTGCAAGCAACAGTCTTCCTGTGCGGGTCTGCTACAGTGCAAGGCCTGAAGCCTGGGGCCTTGCACAACTTCCGAAGAGTCTTCCACCCCACTGCGGAGCCTGGGTGGCATCTGACTTGTCGAGTGAGGACATCAGTTGGATCGGGAACCCGATCGTGGTGGACGCTGTGTGCGGAGACACAGCAGATGGAAGTCCCGGACTGGGATCGCGTCCGGAGTGGTGAGCGAGCACTTGCTCAATCCAATAGACTGTACCATGTTTGGGCCTATAGACTGCCTTGGCCCACCGATCGTTTGTTTGTTACTTCCCTGGAGACCAGTAGCAGGACAGAGTTTAAAGGGTCTCCAGTATAGTATTCCTTGTGACTGCCTACTTTGTGGATTACAAAAATACAGTTTCATCAAGTGCACCACCGAAAGTTTGCATGCGAAGAAACCCCTTTAAAAAAAGACTAAGATTTATTCTGTGTCAGGCCAGACCAGGGAGGGGAGATAGACTATTGTCTTAGTGCGCCATAGGGCACGTATACAATAATAGCTGCGTGTGGCGGATTACCGCGCTGCGCCATTATTGCATGTTATACCTATTGCTGCAGGGCTCTGTAAGCGAGTTGTATGTGTTATGTTCTGCCTATGCCCTTTCAAAACTAAAGTAAAAAAAAAACGTTATATTTGATCTCTCGCATCAGTGTGTTGTCTTATTGCAAAGAGGTAACCATTGCAATACTGTATAATTGTGATACAAGTATAATCCCTAGACTAGCTGTGCCAGAGTGGGTCGAGTAAGATTGCCGGGGGTTGGGGGTGCTGTACATAGGGCCCGAAATAAACATCCAGCGGCTCTCTTAACTGGGGGTAGTGCTACAACTGTATATTTATGTTTTTCGTTGTAACATGACAAAATGTGGAAAATTTCAAGGGGTATGAAGACTTTTTCAAGGCAATGTATGGCTGGCTTTAGGATGCAAATGCAAAGGTGTATGTGGTTAATGAATCACCCCCAGTTCATGATGAAAATATGATATTGCAACCTGCTATGTCTAAAAAGGTTGCATTGCAATTTGATATGCCAAAAAGTGAAATGTGTAATATGTCTGCTGTAAAGCAAGTCTGTTCTTCTATGCCTTCTAAGGCAAATGGACTGATTCAGTATAGTACCTCTGGAGCACAGAGAAGATAGACTGGAGAAAATAGACTGGGACAGTAAGGCAAAAAGCCAGTTAGCTATAATAAACATGGCTTCTGTGTATAACCATGGAGTGAACAATTTTTCTGCTGTGCCAGAAAAAGGATCTCCCGAGCAGTCTGTAGCCAAGTGTATATTGACTGCTGCATAGGTTAAACCTTGCAATATGGAGAAACCAAATGAGGGTTAGCACACAGCAGATATTTTATCCATGACCCATAGCAAATATAATAATCTGGTGCATCAAACTGACGGTGTCATTTGTAAAAAAAACTGGAACAGCTTATTAACACAGAGTGTGAGAGGTGGATGGTGAATAGTGCCCCTGGCAGCGCTCTGGGAGAGAATTGGGTTATTGTTTCAGCTACCTCTAGCAAGGAGAAAGCCCCATTAAGAAAAACAACCTCTAGGACATCAGTAAATGAAATTCTCCAGATCCCCAACAACATAAAGGACCCTAGGAAGGTCTTAGGTACGAAGTCGAGATGTCTCTTTTTGACCGATATGTTACAGACAATGCTTGAATTTCTTAATGTACAACCTTTACATACCTGGGTGTTTCCTCCTTGGTTGAATGAGCTGGTACTGCACAGTACACTAGAGGGAGCAAGGTATAGCAGGCTGTACTTGACAAAGGTGGTAAAAACTGGTAGTGTCTGATACAGTGGTTGTGAATACTAGTGAAAATAGTCTTACAATTCCCTACTGGGTTGTGTTCTACACATTTTGTTCATGGGATGCACTCCAGAGGACTGTTGGACATGTGTGAGGTAGAGATGTCAGAGACATCTCTATATAGCAGTAAAATGGAAGGTATTTCTGCTATTCAAGTCGGAGGTGCTGCTGATCAGCCGATAGTCAAGAGCACCCAAGCTGCAGCAGACAGACCTCACAAGTTCCCAAGGACAAGAATGGACAAGGGAATAGCAGAAATTTTGTTGGCAACCTACACAGGAGTGTTGGTTAAATTACCAGGAGATGCTGAAGTGGTTAAAAAAACTGAGGTCACCAATCTCCAAATAAGTTGCTATGGTAGGCTTCATGCCCACTGACGTTTTTACAGCTGCGTTTTTTGCAGCTTAAAAACGCCTGTCCATGTTATTGTAAAATTATTTTTTTTTGAGAAAAAAAAAAAGTCGGAGCTAAAAAACGCGTCCGCGCGTTAGTGCGCATTCGTGCACGTTTTTTGACGCTTGCATTTTTTTCTGCCTAACTCCGACGCTGAGGAACGCACTGGTCCTATGCTATTTGCAGCTCAAAAACGTCTAGGTGGGCATGAAGCTATAGACTAACATGGACAGGCGTTTTTAAGCTGTAAAAAACGCTCAAAAACGCAGCTGTAAAAACGTCCGTGGGCATGAGGCCTAAATGTCAAATGTTGGGACAGGTCCTGCAGGGGGGGCTAACAACAGGGGAGTTGGGTTCTCATGGGTTTCCCATGGGCAAGGTCTGATCTTCTGTGTGTGTGCTCTCTGCAGACACTGCCCAAACAAACACTGGGAAAAAAAACGTGCTGACAGTGTCAATAATAAGGAGTGTAATCCGCTGTGGAATATGGCTGTTGATGAAAAACAGAATAATGTTTTCTTAATCTGTGACAGTTTGGTTGTCAAGGGTAACCATACAGGTGTTGTTAAACCTGCAAAACAGATATTAATACCTGAAGCTAAAACAGGTGTTTAGGGTAATGGTTCCATAACAGATGTCACAGGAGTAGGCCCCCTACAACCTCAGGACAGTCATTCTGGGATAGATATTGAGAAACCCTGGAACCCAAAGAAAAAAGGCAGATGATTTGGTAGAGAGACCAGGGAGACCCCGTTAAGATTTCTGAAGAAGTGGTTATGGAAGCACATCTGGAAAAAGGTTTGTTAAGGTCTCATTAGAACTCATAGCAAAGTGACAGTGGCGCCTAGAGAGAGACACTAATGGAGGCATTGGGTAGAGTTCCCCTTTAGGGAAAGGAAACGTAATGTCAGACAAAATTGTACCCCTGTGGGTCGTAGCTAACACAGAGGTGCCAAGGTGAGGGGCTTGTGTGTTCCACACTCTGGATAAAAACAAAGGGGGGGGGGGGTTACAGTGCCAGGCCCTGCTATGGTGTAGATAGTGTAGATAGAGATGAAGACAACACTGGGTTCTCTGGTATGCAGTGTGAGGGGCTCCAGAATGTCAGTTCTGAGTGGAGATAGTTGGTTTTTCATCTTTCTCTGGGTTTTGATTATGGTTTGCTTAGGGTTTGGAGTCCAGGGACTTTGAAGAGTTTTGGGAGAGAAGAAGACTTCAACCTAGTGTCCTTACCAGCAGGCTGAGTGTGCAGGTGTGCACACCAGTTATAATCTAGGACCTGACAGGTCAGAACTTCACCTCTCCCCAGGAGTCCTTGAGGCTGCAGGGAGCAGCCAGAGGTGCATGTATGCACAGTACCAGTGAAGTCTGTGAGGAAACAGACAGGAGCTTTATGTGTGCTTGTGAGTGTGCAGAGAGCTGCAAGAGGTGAAGACATTGTACATAAGCACAGTCGGTCCTGTGATGCCCTGTACACACGATCGGATTTTCGATGGAATAAAATACGATGGAATTTTCTGTCGGAATTCCGATGAAGCTGACTTTCATCAGTCTTGTCTACACACCATCAGACAAAATTCCGACCGTCTAAAACGCGGTGATGTAAAACACTCAGACGAGCCGAGAAATATGAAGTTCAATGCTTCCGAACATGCGTCAACTTGATTCTGAGCATGCGTGGGTTTTTTCTCCGTTGGAGTTCCACACAGACGATCGGGATTTCCTATCGTTTTTTTTTCCCATCGGAAAAATTTAAAACATGTTCTAGTTTTTAACACCTATGGAAAAGAGTTTGATGGGGCCCACACACGATCGGCTTTTCTGATGAAAAAAGTCCATCTGACTTTTTTCATCGGAAAAAACAATCGTGTGTACAGGGCATGAGGACAACAATAATGCATGCCTTGTGAGCTGCTGTGTATCACCTAAACTGAAGTTGCTAACACCCTTACGCATTCTCATATAGATTTGTTTAAAATCTAAATAACAAATATGCAGTGAAGCACTAAAATATATCCAATTACCAAATTAATCACAAATGTTCAAAAATCAAAAATCAAAATGTGAACTGTCCTTCCAGTTCTGTGCACTTAAACAATAAAGTGGTTGTTGCCACTCTAACATTGACCGGTCGGCTCTCTCCTTTCCTCTCCTGACAGATGCAGTGTGCGGGGCCAAGATTCTCCCACTGACGTCAGTCGGGAGGGGAGGAGGAGAGAGCTGGTCGGTCATGTGATCATGGATCGCCGCTCTAAAATTAGGTATTTACAGCAGTTTTTTTTTATAAATCACACACACAGGGGGACACTGCATTAGGAGACAGTGCTGATGGTGTATAAATGTTAGGCTACTTTCACACTGGGGTGGTTTCAGGCACTTTAGCACTAGAAATAGCCTCTACAAAGTGCCTGAAAACCTTCTCCCATTCATTGCAGTGTGACTTTTCACAATGAGGAGGTGTGCTTGCAGGATGTTATGAAAAGTCCTGCAAGCAGCATCTTTGGGGTGGGTTGGGAGCGCTGTATTTAGTGCTCCCAAAATGCCCTGCCCATTGCAATGAATGGGCAGAGCTTCCAAAGAACCCTAAAAGAGCTTTGAAAGTGCCACAAAACTGGAGGTTTTACCCTTTTTCCACCCAAAAATAGAACTTCTGCTTTAAGTGACGGTGACCCCCTGCCACATTTGGGGGGGGGCGGATACCCTCTTTTTAGAGGCATCCAGCTCCCACTTCCTCCCGGGGCTCTGCGGCGCCAGAGGGAATCTCACCTCTCCCCCTCCCTCCCTGCAATCTTCTGGGACACGTCACAGGTCCCAGAAGATTTCCTGGCCAATCACAGTGTGCAGTGCGATTTGTGCATGCACACAGCCGGGCACCCACAGTAGTGATGGGGGGTAGAGGAGCTGGGCTTCGTTCGCCCGCATCGCTGGACCATGGGACATGTGAGTGTCCGATTATTAAAAGTCAGCAGCTACACTTTTTGTAGCTGCTGACTTTTAAATGGGTGGAACTCCGCTTTAAAAAACGCTTTAACCACTTAACCACTTGCCGCCCGCCCTATAGCGGATTGACGTCGGCAAAGTGGTTGCAGAATCCTGACTGGACGTCATATGACGTCCTCAGGATTTTGAGCCGCTGCGCGCCCCCGGGGGCGCGCACCGCGGCGATCGTTGCTGCGGGGTGTCAGTCTGACACCCCGCAACACCGATCTAGGTAAAGAGTCTCTGACGGAGACTCTTTACCACGTGATCAGCCGTGTCCAATCACGGCTGATCACAGTGTAAACAGGAAAAGCCGGTCATCGGCTTTTCCTCACTCGCGTCTGTCAGACGCGAGTAGAGGAGAGCCGATCGGCTGCTCCTCTGACAGGGGGGGTTTGTGCTGATCGATTATCAGCACAGCCCCCCCGAGGATGCCCACTGGACCACCAGGGATGCCACTAGACCACCAGGGATGCCACTAGACCACCAGGGAAGCCCACAATAAGGTATGCCACCCTAGACCACCAGGGATAATGGATGCCAATCAGTGCCACAATAGATGCCAATCAGTGCCCACAATGGGCACCACTGATTGGCAGGCATTATTGTTTGGCACTGATTGGCATCCATTAGTACAGTACAGTGCCACCTATCAGTGCCCACCCATGCCACCTATCAGTGCCCACCCATGCCACCTATCAGTGCCCACCTATCAGTGCCCACCCATGCCGCCTATCAGTGCCCACCCATGCCACCTATCAGTGCCCACCCATGCCACCTATCAGTGCCCATCCATGCCGCCTATCCGTGCCTATCTGTGCCCACCCATGCCGCCTATCTGTGCCCACCCGTGCCGCCTATCTGTGCCCACCCGTGCCGCCTATCTGTGCCCACCCGTGCCGACGATCGTTGCCCATCCGTGCCGATGATCATTGCCCATCCGTGCCGACGATCGTTGCCCATCCGTGCCACCTCATTGGTGCCCATCCGTGCCGCCTTATCCGTGCCCGTCAGTGCAGCCCCATCAGTGCCCATCAGTGAAGGAGAAAACTAACTTATTTACAAAGTTTTGTAACTGAAACCAAAAAAAAACTTTTTTTTTTTCAAAATTTTCGGTCTTTTTTTTATTTTTTAGCAGAAAATAAAAATCGCAGAGGTGATCAAATACCACCAAAAGAAAGCTCTATTTGTGGGAACAAAATGATAAAAATTTAGTTTGGGTACAGTGTAGCATGACCGCGCAATTGTCATTCAAAGTGCAACAGCGCAGAAAGCTGAAAATTGGTCTGGGCAGGAAGGTGTTTAAGTGCCCAGTATGGAAGTGGTTAACAACCGCCCACCGCCGAATAACGGCGGCAGGGTGGTTGCTTAACTCTGGGAGGACCTTATATAACGTCCTCCCAGAATCGCGCTCCCGCGCGCCCCCTGGGGCGCGCACACGGGAGTCTCCATGACCGCCGGGTCCAGAGGACCCGGCGCATCACGGATCACGGTAAATCACCGCTGATAGCGGCCGTTTACCACATGATCGCTCCGTCGGAGCGATCACTTGTAAACAGACCGACGTCATGTGATGACGCTGGTTCCTCTCTCCCCTCTCTGTACCGATCGGTACAGTGTGAGAGGAGAGGGGAGAGAGCAAATCATGGCAGCAGCGCTGTGAGCTGGATCTGTGACAATTTCAGTCACAGATCCAGCCATCTACCCAACCCTGCTCAGCCATCCCTGCCATACTGTGCAATACCCTGCCAATACTCTGCAATACCCTGCCCATACTGTGCAATACTCTGCAATACCCTGCCCATACTCTGCAATACTCTGCAATACACTGCCATACTGTACAATACTCTGCCATACTCTGCAATACCCTGCCATACCCTGCAATACTCCGCAATACCCTGCAATACCCTGCAATATTTCGCAATACCCTGCAATACTCCGCAATACCCTGCAATACTCTGCAATACCCTGCAATACTCTGCAATACCCTGCAATACCTTGCAATACTCTGCAATAACCACTTCCCGCCCGCGGCCATCATATAACGTCCTTGACTTTGTGCGGGGATATCCGAATGATGCCTGCAGCTACATAGATATCATTCAGATATTAGCTTTTTCAGCCGGCGATTCCCTACACCATAAGAATGATCATAGCGGCTGTTCCACCGCTTGATCATTCTTAGGGAGGCGAGAGGGGATGTCCCCCCCCCCGCCGCCCTCCGGTGCTTCTGCCGACTCACCGCTACGATCAAAGCCAAGATTGTGTTTTTATTTTTTTATTTCAGGCTTCCCAGCCTAGAGGTGAGATGTGGGGTCTTATTGACCCCATATCTCACTGTAAAGAGGACCTGTCATGCCATATTCCTATTACAAGGGATGTTAACGTTCCTTGTAATAGGAATAAAAGTGATCAAAAAAATTTTGGGGCGGAAAAATGTGTCGAACTAAATTAAATAAAGTAAAATGAACAATAAAATATATATATATTTTTGAAAGCGCCCCTGTCCCCGTGAGCTCGTATACAGAAGCGAACGCATGCGTAAGTCCCGCCCACATATGAAAACGGTGTTCAAACCACACATGTGAGGTATCTCTGAGAACGTTAGAGCAAGAGCAATAATTTTCGCCCTAGACCTCCTCTGTAACTCAAAACATGTAACCAGTAAAAATATTTAAAGTGTCGCTTATGGGGATTTTAAAGTAGCAAAGTTTGGCTCCATTCCACGAGCGTGTGCAATTTTGAAGGGTGACATGTTAGGTATCTATTTACTCGGCATAACTTCATCTTTCACATTATGCAAAAACATTGGGCTAACGTTACTGTTTTTTTTTTTTAAAGCACAAAACTGTTTTTTTCCGTAAAAAACGCGTTAGAAAATTGCTGCGCAAATACCGTGCGAGATAAAAAAAGTTGCAACGGCCACCATTATATTCTCTAAAGTCTTTGCTAAAAAAACATATATAATGTTTTGGGGTTCTATGTAATTTTCGAGCAAACAAATGATGATTTTTACATGTAGGAGAGAAATGTCAGAATTGGCCTAGGTGCTCCAGAACGTCTGAAGGTGCTCCCTGCATGTTGGGCCTCTGTATGTGGCCACGCTGTGTAAAAGTCTCACACATGTGGTATCGCCATACTCGGGAGTAATAGCAGAATGTGTTTTGGGGTGTAATTTGTGGTATGCATATGCTGTGTGTGAGAAATAACCTGCTAATATGAAAATTTTGTGAAAAAAAAAAAGAAAAAAAAAATCTTGATATTGCAAAGAATTGTGGGAAAAAATTACAACTTCAAAAAACTCACAATGCCTCTTTCTAAATACCTTGGAATGTTTTATTTCCAAAATGGGTCATTTGGGGGGTATTTGTACTTTTCTGGCATGTTAGGGTCTCAAGAAATGAGATATGCCGTCAGTACTTCAGGTGTGATCAATTTTCAAATATTGGCACCATAGTTTGTGGACTCTATAACTTTCACAAAGACCAAATAATATACACCAATTTGTACTTATTTTTACCAAAGATTTGTAGCAGTATAAATTTTGGCCAAAATTTCTGATGAAAAAATACAAATTTGCTAAATTTTATAACAGAAACAAGGAAAAATTCTTTTTTTTACAGAATTTTCTGTCTTTTTTCTCTTATAGCGCAAAAAATTAAAAACACAATGGTGATTAAATACCACCAAAAGAAAGCTCTATTTGTGTGAAAAAAGGACAAAAATTTAATATGGGTACAGTAATTGTCGTTTAAAATGTGAGAGCACCGAAAGCTGAAAATTGGTCTGTTTATTAAGGGGGTTTAAGTGCCCAGTGGTCAAGTGGTTAAGCAAATTGTGCCATGTGTGATTTCTGATTCCTCTTGTGTGCTTTCTCATATAATCTGGGTGTTTTCCCACCTGAATTAGTTGACTCTATAATAATGTATGATCAATTATAGCTTTTGTTATTCAGAATTTGCAGATCCTCCTTCACTTATATTGTAAACAGCCGATGGATCGAATCCTTGCTGCAAGGTTTACTTAATAATTCTCTCCACACCATTCTCTTTCACTCAGAGTGCATGAAAAAATGAAAGGCCACCCAGTACCTTATCCTTAAAACACAGCAATTTACTTTTCAAATATTGCTACTCACATTGTAGAAATATCAATCATACTTATTAAAATCTGTGAAATGTTTAAGTATAAACCATGCCACCTTCACCAGATGTGCCCTCACCTGGTCACTTTAATTTGAAAACTTCTATAAACTCCTAAGCAGGGATGAGCCGAACACCACCCTGTTCGGTTCGCACCAGAACCTGCGAACAGACAAAATGTTCGTGTAAACTTTAGAGCCCTATTAAATAGAATGGACTCGAACGTTCAAAATCTAAAGTGTTAATTATAGAGCTAATATGCAAGTTATTGTCCTAAAAAGTGTTTGGGAACCGGGGTCCTGCCCCAGGGGACATGTATCAATGCAAAAAGAAGTTTTAAAAACGGCCGTTTTTTCGGGAGCAGTGATTTTAATAATGCTTAAAATGAAAAAATAAAAGTGAAATATTCCTTTAAATTTTGAACCTGGGGGGTGTGTATGATATGCATGTGAAGTGGCGCATGTTTCCCGTGCTTAGAACTGTCCCTGCAAAAAATGTCATTTTTGAAAGAAAAAAATGCATTTAAAACTGACTCGCGGCTATTAATGAATTGTCAGCTCCCGGCAATACATACAAAAGTCATTGATAAAAAAAAAAAAAAAAGCGTGGGGGTTCCCCAGAATTCAATTACCAGGCCCTTCAGGTCTGGAATGGATATTAAGGGGAACCCCGCCGCAAATTAAAAAAAAAATTGACGTGGGGTTCCCCCAAATATCCATTCCAGGCCCTTCAGATCTGGCATGGATTTTAAGGGGAACTCCACCCCAAATAAAAAAAAAATGGCGTGGAGTCCCCCTAAAAATCCATACCAGACCCCTTATCCGAGCACGCAACCTGGCCGGCCGCAGGGGAAAAGGGGGGGATGAGAGAGCGGCCCCCCCTCCCTCCTGAACCGTACCAAGCCACATGCCCTCAACATGGGGAGGATGTCCCCATGTTGATGGGGACAAGGGCCTCATCCCCACAACCCTTGCCCGGTGGTTGTGGGGGTCTGCGGGCGGGGGGCTTATCGGAATCTTTAAGACCCCTTTAACAACATACATTGTACCCCTACCATTTCACGAAGAAAGCGTAAAAAAATGTTTAAAAAAAACACACAAACACCTTGAAAAAGTCCTTTATTAAAAAAAAACAAAAAAAAAACAAAACATTCCAGCGGTGAAATCCAGTGTCCCGCGGCGATCCCGATGTCCAGCGCTGTCCTTCATTGGTTGTGCCTGCGCGGACCTGATGGGGAACTCCCTCTCAGTATTTTAAATGTATAGACCCGCCCCTTCTAAAGTTCCCCATCAGGTCCGCTCAGCGGACCAGATGCGGAACATGAGAAGGGGCGGGTCTATACATGTATTACCAAAGTGAGAGCAGTTCCCCATCAGGTCCGCCCCCTCGGTATGTCGGACCCGCCTACGTCATTGGCTTGAGCGGGGAACTTCCTTCACTATGTAAATTTAAATTACACAGTGAAGGAAGTTCCCCGCTCAAGCCAATGACGTAGGCGGGTCCGACATACCGAGGGGGCGGACCTGATGGGGAACTGCTCTCACTTTGGTAATACATGTATAGACCCGCCCCTTCTCATGTTCCGCATCTGGTCCGCTGAGCGGACCTGATGGGGAACTTTAGAAGGGGCGGGTCTATACATTTAAAATACTGAGAGGGAGTTCCCCATCAGGTCTGCTCAGGCACAACCAATGAAGGACAGCGCTGGACATCGGGATCGCCGCGGGACACTGGATTTCACCGCTGGAATTTTTTTTTTTTTTTTTTTAAATAAAGGACTTTTTCAAGGTGTTTGTGTGTTTTTTAAAAATTTTTTTACGCTTTCTTCGTGAAATGGTAGGGGTACAATGTACCCCTTACCAATTCACATGGGGGGGCGGGATCTGGGGGTCCCTTTTGTTAAAGGGGTCTTCCAGATTCCGATAAGCCCCCCGCCCGCAGACCCCCACAACCACCGGGCAAGGGTTGTGGGGATGAGGCCCTTGTCCCCATCAACATGGGGACATCCTCCCCATGTTGAGGGCATGTGGCTTGGTACGGTTCAGGAGGGAGGGGGGGCCGCTCTCTCGTCCCCCCCTTTTCCCCTGCCACCGGCCAGGTTGCGTGCTCGGATAAGGGGTCTGGTATGGATTTTTAGGGGGACTCCACGCCATTTTTTTTTTAAATTTGGGGTGGAGTTCCCCTTAAAATCCATGCCAGATCTGAAGGGCCTGGAATGGATATTTGGGGGAACCCCACGTCAATTTTTTTTTAAATTTGTGGCGAGGTTCCCCTTAATATCCATTCCAGACCTGAAGGGCCTGGTAATTAAATTCTGGGGAACCCCCACGCTTTTTTTTTTTTTTTTTTATCAATGACTTTTGTATGTATTGCCGGGAGCCGACAATTCATTAATAGCCGCGAGTCAGTTTTAAATGCATTTTTTTCTTTCAAAAATGACATTTTTTGCAGGGACAGTTCTAAGCACGGGAAACATGCGCCACTTTACATGCATATCATACACACCCCCCAGGTATGAAATTTAAAGGAATATTTCACTTTTATTTTTTCATTTTAAGCATTATTAAAATCACTGCTCCCGAAAAAACGGCCGTTTTTAAAACTTCTTTTTGCATTGATACATGTCCCCTGGGGCAGGACCCGGGTCCCCAAACACTTTTTAGGACAATAACTTGCATATAAGCCTTTATAATTAGCACTTTAGATTTCTCCCATAGATTTTTCGAATTTGCCGCGAACACCCCAATTTGTTCGCTGTTCGGCGAACGGGCGAACAGGCAATGTTCGAGTCGAACATGAGTTTGACTCGAACTCGAAGCTCATCCCTACTCCTAAGTCTCCTTAATAATCTTCCGGATCACAATGACTCAGAAAAGGTGTTGTGTAAGTACGCCTATATCATGCATCAAAGATTGCCTCCTCCACCAGGAGCTTCCTCACCTGGATTCCATGATTGCAAGCCTTTCTGGTATTAAAAGGTTGGTATCTTTTCCCTTAAGGCACTCTCCAATCTTCTCCTCCACTCAGCCCACATACAAAAAAATATGAAAGAAAAAATAGTGCTTTATCCCTTAAGAATATTTATTTTCCACTTGCCAGAATAAAACCTCACATTTTCTAAGTTAAAACATTGCGTCCTGTGGTTTAACAATAGTGATGTCGCGAACATAAAATGGTGAACGCGAATTTCCGCAAATGTTCGCGAACGGGCGAACCGGGCGAACTGCCATAGACTTCAATAGGCAGGCAAATTTTAAAACCCACAGGGACTCTTTCTGGCCACAATAGTGATGGAAAAGTTGTTTTAAAGGGACTAACACCTGGACTGTAGCATGCCGGAGGGGGATCCATGGCAAAACTCCCATGGAAAATTACGTAGTTGGCGCAGAGTCGGGTTTTAATCCATAAAGGGCATAAATCACCTAACATTCCTAAATTGTTTGGAATAAAAGCTGGCGGGCTAAGACTTCCAACAAGCCAGCTGTCAGACGCCGGGCAAGGGGGTGACTCTGTGACATTGGCTTCTTAAGCCTCGTACACACGGCCGAGTTTCTCGTCGTTAAAAACACGTTGTTTTTTTCAACGAGATTCTTGTTAACCTTGACGAGTTTCTCGTCAAGCTTTCCATGCGTACACACTGACAATTCTGAATTTCCTCGTTGTTTAGCGCGGTCACGTCCAGCACGTACAACGGCAGTATAAAGGGGAAGATCGATTTCCCTGGCGCCACCCCTTGGGCTGCTTTTGCTGATCTCGTGTTACCGCGTGTGAAGTAAAAGTTTGGGAAGAGACGATTCACGCTTTTCAGTCTTCGTGCTTTTCAGTTCGTTTTCTGCGGTTCAGTTTGTGCTTGTGGGTTCGTATCTTGTCTTTCAGGGTGTGTAGGCAGGTTGTATCTGTTTTACAGTGCGTTCTTGCCCGTTCGCTTCTGATTTTCAGTTTGTTCTTCATAGGCCTTGCTGTTCTAAAGTGCGTTCTGTTCTGTACGTTCTGATCAGACGACCGTTTCCTAGCCATGCCGCAGGTACTTTCTCGTCGTCGAGTTCGTGCTGTGCGGGCGCTTGGTGTTGGTCTGCTTGTTTTGGACCAAGACCAGTCCATGAACGGGGTGAGGAGGAGTTCATGGACCAAGAATTGGTTGCTCCAGTGGGACCAATTCTGCCATATGCCTCTGCTGCGGGAGATCGTCGAGACTAATCCTGAGGACTACAGGAATTTTCTGCGGATGTCTGACCCCGTTTTTTAGCATCTTTTGGCTTTGGTGTCCTTCTATATTACCAGGCAGGACACCGTTATGCGGGAAGCCATCAGTGCTGAGCAGAAGCTCATCGCCACGTTACGTTACCTGGCGACAGGGAGAAGTCTTCAGGACTTGAAGTTCACGACAGGCATCTCCCCCCAGGCTCTGGGCCTCATAATCCCAGACACCTGTTCTGCCATTATACAAGTCCTGCAGGAGGACTATATTAGGGTAAGTTTTCTCCATTAACATCACATTTTATGTATTTCATGTATGCTAATGTATTGTATTGTATTTCTTTCATCCTTCCCTAATTACCATGATTGTAATATGCTGAGAATGTCCCCTTTGTCCTCATGCATGCTGGAAGCTTTTAAATGCCCCTTTTTTCTCCTCCATGCATATTTCCCTTTACTAACCTCTCCAGCAGTGGCGACTGCTGCTCCAAATGTTTGGGGGGCCACCCCCAAATTAGATATATAAACTTCCTCCTTTTTTGCGACTGTGCCTATTAAACGCCACCAGTTGCCGCCTCCAATGCAGCCATTTTGCCCCTTCCAATGCAGCCATTTTTTCCCCTCCAATGCAGCCATTTTGTCCCCTCCAATGTAGCCATTTAGCCATTTTGTCCCCTCCAATGCAGCCATTTTGTCCCCTCCAATGCAGCCATTTTGTCCCCTCCAATGCAGCCAGTTCCCCCCCAGCCCTGCACTTACCTTCTTCTGGTCAGCACCATCCTTCTTCTGTCCTTGATGTCTTTTCCTGCCCTCGATGTTGCATCAGCCAATCATGTTACCATTAAACAGACTTGGTGAACATGATTGCCAGAGCAGCCTGTCAGTGTTTACCCAAGGAATGCCCCCCCCCCCCTGCGTCCCCTATTTAACTTTTATCAAGCCAATTACATCCCTCAGGCTGTAATCGCCAAGCCTATTTGCCCCCATGTCTCTGATAGGCAATTTTCACCCCATAAATGCCGCAGTTATTCATATGGCCATCGCTCAACAGGGGGCCATCCACCTGAATAGTGGGCGGCATTGACAATACATAGGTTAATGCAAGGCATGAACCTATGTATTGTTCTGAGTGACGGGCGCAGGAGAGAGGGGGAAGTGCTCCAGCGCCCACTCTGGACGCACCGCCACTGCAATGCTATTCTGTGGCCAAACACATCTCCCCCCCCCAAATTTGTTTAGAATGGACCATCAGAGGGGGTGATGAATATGAAACTTGAGCCTTCCATTATACTTAGTCAAAACACCTTAAACTGAGATTTTGATTGATGTTGGCCTCGAATGTATTTTCTTATAATCTGCTTGCAATGTTATGTTTTAAATTTCAATTTTTTTTTCATCTTGTTTGACTCCCCAGCTTCCTTCCACGCCACAGGAATGGCAGACTGTGGCATCGGAGTTTGCCACACGGTGGGACTTCCCCAACTGCGGTGGAGCCATTGACGGGAAGCACGTCCGCATCGTGCCGCCACCCCGTTCTGGGTCCTACTACTACAATTACAAGGGGTTTCATAGCATTGTGCTGATGGCGGTGGTGTCAGCACGGTATGAATTCCTCTATGTGGATATAGGGAAGAATGGCCGGATGTCCGATGGGGGATCCTTCATCCAGACGGAGTTTGCCCATCGTCTCCAGAGTGACGACCTTGCATTGCCACCGGATGCAGGGAATGTTGAAGGACTCCCCTTTGTTTTTTTGGCTGATGAAGCCTTCGGACTCGGACCGCACCTCATGAGGCCATTTCCACAGAGGACCCTGACCCCAGAGAAGAGGGTGTTCAATTACCGGCTGGCCAGGGGCCGAAGAGTCGTTGAAAATGCCTTCGGGATAATGGCCAGCCGGTTCCGCCTTTTTATGACTCCAATCCACTTGGCGGAGTACAAGATAAACTATGTCGTTTTATGCTGCTGTGTGCTCCATAATTTTCTGTGCCGAAAAAAAAGAAGTAATTATATGGCCTCAGTATTGCCTGAGGCAGGACTTTCATATGCCAATCCCCTGCCGGGCCTCAAATCTGCCCGTCCTGGCTTGCCCCCCCAAAATGCCCGTGAGGTTCGGGATAAATATATGGAATTTTTCACGGGTAGGGGGGCAATTCCTATGCCAGGCCATGAGTAAAGATTAGTGCATAAAGAAATCATTAAAAATTATTTTTTATCTTGTAACTTTTTTGTTTCCTGTCTCCTAGTTTGTCTTAGTGCATTTGTAGTGACAAGGTTTTTTTTCCTTTAGTAAATAACAACCATTTCACTATGAACCTCAAAAATATACACAAATAAGGTTAGAGTGTATTTGAAAAAGAAGCTACACTTTGTTTGTGTTCCAAAATTTTACTCTGTGCACATTCACACACATGGTAAATACTTTTTTTTTTTTTTTTGGCTGGCCACAAACCGGCAATTTTTTTTAATGAAAATACAAAACCATCAGTTGCATTCCAAAAAGTACAACATTGCATACCTCTGGGCAATATGAGACATTCACTTACACAAAATATGTCTCTATCTGGCCGTCCTAATATGGGGTCTTGGCACCCCTGGCCAAGCCAAAAATTGAATATGCACACAATTTGAAGTCATTTCCAATAGGGATTTGAGACTCCTGATCCCTATTGTCAACATGTGCCATCTGCCATCAGGGGTGATCAATGGACGTGTTTTGTGGGTGCAACACCTTCTTCAGTTCACCTACTTGAGATACGAGGAAGGGGTTGCACCCCCAAAAGCCGTACATGGATATCCCCTGATGGCAGATGGCACATGTTGACACACTGTGTGCATATTCAATTTTTGGCTGGTTTGATTGTCTAAAAGAGAATAAAAGGGGAAAGAACAATCTGTAAACAAAAATGGGGGTTTTGATGCCTTATTCAATTCTCCCCAAAACATCTAGGATGTCTTTAAAGGTTTGATCCATCACATGAATTCTTTGTTTAATTCTGTCCAGTTCTGTGCTACATTCCATCACTTGCTGTATTATTCGTAGGGCACTGTCAGCAGAGAAACGTGTACTTTCTTTCACCACAACATTTACATCCCCTAAAAACAAAATAAAAAGGTATTATAACTCTGCAGGCCTACATCTCTTACCTGAAGCTGTGGTGACAGATACTGACCTGTTGTGGTGACCAGTTCCACCACGTCATCCACTTCTCCTTCCTGCACTTCTCCTTCCTCCACCTCTTCAACTTCCTCAACACCCTCAGGTTGTGGGTCTTTTTGAGGTTGGGGTTGTTTCGAAGCTGTGGGGTTCCTGTGCTCCCTGGAGTGTTCTCCTCCCAGTCTTCTCTCCCCTATGAGAATGAAACAAAAGATCTAGTTATCACACTGAAATTCTCTATGAAAACTAAAAACAGGCTAAATTGCTTGGAAGTGGGGTACAAGTGTGTGTTTGTGTTGAATTTTCACATGAAGACATTATTTCTTCCCAAAAATATGTTTAGTATTCACCTTTGGCTGTCAATTTTGAGACATGGAGGCACCACAAAAATTCACTGATGCACCTGTGTGGGACACCCAAAAAAGGCGGTTCTGTTGGCCCTCACTATAGTGCTCAAAAGTACAGATGTGGAACCAGCTGCTGAGTGTTCTCTCCTTTACACTGATTAAAGTTTGCATTTCATTATCTCTTTACAAACACATCATCTAGCCAACAATGTAAGAACAACAATTGAATCAAAACAGACAGATGTCTAATTTAATTTAACCCTGTAAAATCTCCAAAAACGAGGATAGTGGGCGAACGATGTGTCTGTAACGAACGATTACTGTGCCCAACCAAGTTCAAACTATGAAATTTTGTAAGGTAGTATAATAGAAAAATGCAATAACATGGAGCAACATGTAAGTTGTGAAATACAATAATAGGAAAAATGTGGAAAAAGTACTTACTTTTTTCAAGCATTCTCTTAATGCTCCTTAACTGCTCCGGCTCCCTCAGTTTGAGGTCTGACCACCTCTTTCTGAGCTGCTCATTTGATCGTTTCACCCCGAAATTCTTCTTCAGACTCTTCACGACTTTCTTCATGATTTTGGCCTTCCTTCTATTAGGTTTGCTATACGGCCCATGCTTTGCGTCATAATCCGACTTTAGCAATATGTCCACCATCTCCGCCATCTCCGCATAAGACATATTAGATGCCTTGAATCTCCTCCTTGATCGTGACGTTTCCTCAGTCTCCGGGCTTGTCTCCTCCTCGTTATTTGAGGAATTATCAGACACCTGCTGTGAATCCGCCATATCTGTCTGCGCGCCGAAAGAGAAGGGGCAGGGAAAAGATGTTAGTTAGAACGTCAAGGGCGGGCGACGTGTGCGGAGCGGCGCGTGCATAGAATAAGATTTTAAGGAGGTTAGACTGTGTGCCTCACATTATTTATTTTAATTTTTTTTGACTTGCAGACCCAAAATGAATGTCTTTATAAGTGACAAGGAATTCCTTGAGGAATTTATAGACTGGGTAAGGGAGCTGCCCGCTCTGTGGGAAACAAAAAACCCCATCCATAAAAAAAAGGGGTACGAAAAGCAGCGCTGGAGAGCCTGCTCCCATTTGTGCAGACCAAGGTGCCCACAGCCACAGCAAAACAGGTGGACACTAAAATTGGGAGCTTGAGAGGCACATACAGGACTGAACGCTCTAAGGTCCTGGCTTCTCAGAGGTCAGGAGCAGCAGCAGATGATGTGTATGTCCCCAATTTGTGGTACTATAGCAGGATGTCCTTTCTGGATGACCACATTGAGGCAAGGCCATCACTGTCCACTCTTCCCCCCAGACTTCCCTGCAGCCAACCTGAGCCTTCTCTGGAGCAAGAGGAGGCAGCCATCCTGGATGAACCTGATTTGGCCATCTGGAGCCAGGTATAGTATTTAATGCAAATGTATTGGGATAAACTTAATGATGGAAAAAAAAGTCAAGATGAAAATCATAAACTATTTGGGGTTCCAAAAGTGAAATCAAGATCTCGAGACATTAGTCTGCCCTAAATTGGGTGCTAAATAGTCAATCTGATGTAGTCCTAAAAAAATTTAGTTTTTTTCTTGATTTACATTCAAATTGCTACATTCATGATCTGAAAGTTGTATGAAAATAATAAACCAAAATATTAAACTATGTCCCTTTTTCATACACAGGATGAAATCAGCCAGGAGGAGGGTCTGGAAACTGTCAGGCAGGAGGAGGCAGGGCCCAGTGGCAGCCAGGAGGTGGCAGGGCCCAGTGGCAGCCAGGAGGTGGCAGGGCCCGGTGGCAGACAGGAGGTGGCCGGCCCGAGGAGAAGCACTAGATCTCAGGTGCCTCCCATCCGCCTTCCAAAAAGAAGCAGGAGGGACAGGACCACTAGTGAGGCACCAATGGCCCTTATTAGAGAGGCATATGCCACCCTCCAGGAGCCCACATCCCCTGAAGAGGCCATTGCCGGCCTAGTTGAGGCAAAGTTCAAGGTGATGAGCATGGAGCAACGCCTCCTATGCGAGCCCCTGCTCTTCACCTTGCTGAACAAGGGGGTGATGGAGAGAATTACCCGCAATATGGCCATATGTGAGGTGGCACAGCTATCACAACCTCAACCTCCTCCTCCACCTCCACCTTCTTCTTCTGCCCCACCCCCTCCTCCTCCACCTCCACCTTCTTCTTCTGCCCCACCCCCTTCTCCTCCACCTCCTCCTCCACCTTCTTCTTCTGCCCCACCCCCTTCTCCTCCACCTCCTCCTCCACCTTCTTCTTCTGCCCCACCCCCTCCTCCTCCACCTCCACCTTCTTCTTCTGCCCCACCCCCTTCTCCTCCACCTCCTCCTCCACCTTCTTCTTCTGCCCCACCCCCTTCTCCTCCACCTCCTCCTCCACCTTCTTCTTCTGCCCCACCCCCTTCTCCTCCACCTCCTCCTCCACCTTCTTCTTCTGCGCCACCCCCTTCTCCTCCACCTCCTCCTCCTCCTGACAGGAGTACCCCTCCAGTGGCCCAGCCTCCAGCCACACGAAGAAGGAAGGCTGCAGGGAAGGCTTCAGGGAAGGCTGCAGGGAAGGCTGCCAAGAAGACGAGGAAGTGATGGCCTTGCTTCATTGTGGTCGGACAGAAGGCAGCCTGTTGTAGTACCACACACTTGGGACATATATATCACCTGCTGCTGTTCCTGACCTCTGGGAGGCCAGCATCAGATTGTGCTCAGAACTGTTGGGCTTCTCAAGCTCCCAATTTTAGTGTCCACACAGGGTAGATGTGTGCTCTGGGGTCCCTGGGATGCACAAATGGCAGCAGGTTCTCCAGCACTGCCTTCTCTTTATTTTGGTAAAAACATGAATAAATGTTTTTTTGGTTTAAGTTCATACTTGACTATGTTTATTTTTTCAAATTTTTAATTTAGCTTTGGAGTAAGCAGATACATTTGACACCAAAAAAAAGGGACAGATAACAACCCCAAATAAAAAGAAAAAAATTCTTAAAAAAATATAGGGTGTAAACTTGACACAAAAAAATTCAAATGTACAATGGTAGATCACTATCAAAACATTGACAAATTACAATTAACATCTGTTTCAAAAATATAAAACATTAAAATATTCAGAAGATCTTGCACGATATAATACACCTAAATCTAATTAAGAGCAGCATGAAAAAGCTTTAAAAAAGATAGTCATAACTCTGTGTGAATATCAGCAGCAAAACAAGTTCATTCGTTTAGATTAATGTAACATTCTAAAGAAGATTTCAATGCACAACATTTAAACGATGCAATAATTTACAGCGTGACGAATGTGCTATCTCCATTACGAAGGCTTGATTTAGCAGAAGATGCGCTCCCGTCTCATACTTGATTCTGAGCATGCGCGCTTTTGGAAGAGTCGTAAAAGCATACACACGAACCATTTTCTCGTCACAAAACAGGCCGACCAGAAACACGATGAGGAAATCTTGAATCCTGACGAGAAAATAGAGAGCAGGTTCTCTATTTTCTCGTCGAGATTCACGGCAGTTTTCTCATCGTAAAACCAAACACACGAACGGTTTTCTCGACAATAAAGCTCTCGCGGCACTTTTCTTGCCGGTTTTGGATGAGAAACTCGGCCGTGTGTACGAGGCATTACGCTCAAAAATGTCCTTGACAGACACCTGACTGTGGGCAGATGAGCAGGAACTGCTTAAGGCGAGAGACGGAGTGGCGGATGGTTGAGAGGGGGCAAGGAGGACAGCAGTGGTTGACGTGGCTGAAGATGCTGGACCAGGAGGAGGATGGTGGCTTTGAGCTTGTGTGCTGCTTGTACTCGTCATCATGTGTTGATCCCATAGGCGTTTGTGATGTGCGATCATGTGCCTTCGCAAAGCAGTTGTACCTAGGTGGGTGTTGGATTTCCCACGACTCAGTTTCTTTTGGCATAGGTTGCAAATGGCATCGCTGTTATCAGAGGCAGACACACAAAAAAAATGCCACACTGCTGAGCTTTGCAATGATGGCATTCGGGTGGTGGCAACAGCATGCGTTGATTGGCGTGTTGTCTGGCTGACCCCGGGTGCCGATACATGCTGTCTGACTGTGCCACTAGCTCCTTGCGATGACCTCCCCCTGCTTCCAACTCGTCTCCTCCTCCTCTCTGTCTCCCCATCTGAACTTTCCTCCTGTTTTTCTTCTCTTCGAGCGGGCACCCACGTGACATCCACGGACACATCGTCATCATCAACCGCTTCACTTGTATCTGACAACTCAGCAAAGGAAGCAGCATCGGGTACAACATCATCATCACCACACCGTACGTCCATATGTGTAATGCTGCCTGACTGAGACATATCCCTTTTATCTACATCCTCTGGCAATAATGGTTGCGCATCACTCATTTCTTCCAACTCATGTGTAAATAACTCCTCTGACAGATAAAGTGAAGCAGCTGTGGTGCTAGTTTTGGTGGTGGCGGCAGGCGGGTGAGTGGTAACTTGAGAGGTGCCCGAAGCTGAGCTGGAGGAGGATTGGATGTCCTGTGTTAGCCAGTCAACTATGTCCTCAGAACTTTTCGAGTTCAGGGTACGTGGCCTCTGAACACTGGGCATTATTCTAGGGCCAAAGGGAATCACAGCACCACGACCATGACCACGACGGCCCCTGCGGGGTGGCCTGCCTCTGCCTGTCATTTTTTTTAGATTAGTTTAGTTGTACTAAGCGTGCAAGCTACTGTGACACCAGATATGAGTGGCACTGTGCACTGGCAGAAGTTGGAAGAGTAGACACTGTAGGCCTGACACACACGCTGGCAGGCAACTGACTGCTATTCTATTGCAGTCAAAATTGTTTTTGTTTTTTTAAATGTAATCTACTGTGCCACCAGATATATGAGTGGTGCCACTGGGCAAGTGGGCACAGTATACGCTGTGAGCCTGTCACACACACGCTGGCAGGCAACTGCAATTAGATTACAGAAAAAAAAAAGGCAGACTGATGTATGTACTAGCCCTAAAAAGGGCTTTTTGGGGTGCTGTCAGGACGCTGTCCTTACAGCAGAGATCAGATGAGTCTTTCAGGACTGGAGTGGACACTGAATACACTGGCCTAGCTATAGATTTCCCTATTAAATCAGCAGCAGCTACACTGTCCCTCCTCTCACTAGTAATCTACTGTGCCACCAGATATATGAGTGGTGCCACTGGGCAAGTGGGCACAGTATACGCTGTGAGCCTGTCACACACACGCTGGCAGGCAACTGCAATTAGATTACAGAGAAAAAAAAAGGCAGACTGATGTATGTACTAGCCCTAAAAAGGGCTTTTTGGGGTGCTGTCAGGACGCTGTCCTTACAGCAGAGATCAGATGAGTCTTTCAGGACTGGAGTGGACACTGAATACACTGGCCTAGCTATAGATTTCCCTATTAAATCAGCAGCAGCTACACTGTCCCTCCTCTCACTAGTAATCTACTGTGCCACCAGATATATGAGTGGTGCCACTGGGCAAGTGGGCACAGTATACGCTGTGAGCCTGTCACACACACGCTGGCAGGCAACTGCAATTAGATTACAGAGAAAAAAAAAGGCAGACTGATGTATGTACTAGCCCTAAAAATGGCTTTTTGGGGTGCTGTCAAGACGCTGTCCTTACAGCAGAGATCAGATGAGTCTTTCAGGACTGGAGTGGACACTGAATACACTGGCCTAGCTATAGATTTCCCTATTAAATCAGCAGCAGCTACACTGTCCCTCCTCTCACTAAGACTGCAGCTTCAGAATGAATCTAAAATGGATGCTGTCCAGGAGGTGGGAGGGTCTGGGAGGGGGGGTATGCTGCTGATTGGCTGGAATGTGTCTGCTGACTGTGAGGTACAGGGTAAAAGTGTGCTCAATGATGACGAATAAGGGGCGGACCGAACATCGCATATGTTCGTCCGCCGCGGCGAACGCGAACAAGCTATGTTCGCCGGGAACTATTCGCCGGCGAATAGTTCGGGACATCTCTATTTAACAATATATTGCCACTGTGTAAAAAAGCAATCTAGTAAGCTCTACATATTTCATCACCGATCACAAGACTTCCTCAGAGGGATCTGATGGAAGCTCACCACTAGTTTATATAGGTCAAATGTGTGGGGGCAGGGCATACTAAATAACGCTGGAAGACCTTATTAATGCAAGAGGCTGATAATAAACTGTATGAACAGCTTTTGGATCAATGCACAGTGGCAATATATTTTTACAAGCCTATGTTGTGTGTGAGAAATAACTTGTTAAAATTACAACTTTTTTTCATTTTCCAAAAATTTTTGGAAAAAAATTAAAAATACAACTTAAAAAAACTCACCATGCCTCTTACTAAATACCTTGGATTGTCTACTTTCTAAAAAGGGGTAATTTGTGGGTATTTGTACTGTCTTGGCATTTTAGGACGTCAAGAAATAAGATAAGCAGTCTGGACATTTAGAACTAATTGATTTTTAAATATATACCGTATGCCATATTTGTAGACTCCATAACTTTCACACCATATAGCATACCCTAATTATTATTTTTTTACCCAAAAAAAAGTAGCAGAAAACATTTTGAGATAAAAAATAAAAAAACTCAGGGGTGATTAAAAAACCATGTTGCATGACTGAGCAATTGGTTTTCAAAGTGTGACAGCACTGAGAGCTGAAAATTACTGTAGCCTGGACTGAAAGACAGAAAGTGGTCGTACTTGAGCCACTATCTCTGATATATATATATATACCATATATATACTCGAGTATAAGCCGAGATTTTCAGCCCTTTTTTGGGGCTGAAAGTCCCCCCCTCGGCTTATACTCGAGTCAGCGAAATTGAATATTGTAAAATGTACCTGAAGGCTGCGGCGTCCATCGTTTAAAACCCGCGGGCTCTTCCTGGTCCCTTCCGTGATAGGCGGAACTGTGTCTGCCGAGAATCGCCTATCACGAACGTTCTCTCATCCTCAGTTTCCCAGCAGACGTCCGTGATTGGCGGAAACTGAACACAGTGTCTGCTGGGATGGGTGAAGATGAGAGAACGTTCGTGATAGGCGATTCTCAGCAGGCAGTTCCGCCTATCACGGAAGAGACCAGGAAGAGAGCGCAAGTTTTAAATGATGGACGCCGCAGCCTTCAGGTACAATTTTACAATGTTCAATTACAATTCTATGGAAACAGTGAGGGTTGGCACAGGTGAGGGTGGGCACAGGTGAGGATGGGCACAGGTGAGGATAGGAACTTGTGAGGATGGGAACAGTGAGGATGGCAACAGTAAGGTGGCAATGGGCTTAGTGAAGTTGCAATGGGTGGGCATTGTTGACCCTCGGCTTATACTCGAGTCAGTAAGTTTTCCCAGGTTTTTGTGGTAACATTAGGTACCTCGGCTTATACTCAGGTCGGCTTATACTCGAGTATATACGGTATATATATATATATATAGTAAGATTGGGGTGATCAGACTCAAGCGGTAGGTACGTTTTCAATGAGTGTGCCAGTCCAAAACTGTATTTTTAAGGGCCTGGTAGTTCCACCATTACTGTATCTTGCACATTCAAAATACTTCAGCCTCCTGGCTTACTCTCTTGCCATGCTGCTGCTTTAGGCCTCCAGCCTAGGCCTTAGATCTGCTCCTCAGACCAAAAGAGTTTCTTAAGCCTCATACACACGATCCAACCGCCAACCAACTTTTCTGTGGATTTTGTTACAAAGGGCGTTGCCCGTGAACTTGTTGTGCACACACACGGCCCAACTTTTACATCTAACATTCACCAAATCATGTGGCTATTCAGCTCGTTACCGCCACCCTTTGGGCAACTTCTGCTATTGTTGGCTGATGTTTAGCAGTTCTGAGCATGCTTGTTTGGATACATCAGATTTTAGTTGGACCAACTTGCGTACACACGATCGGATAAACCGATGTAACAGACTTATGGCTCAACAATTGGTGAGCACGAAGAGCCAACTTTTGTTGTCGTTAATTCAGCCAATAATTGTCTGATGGAGCGTACACACGCTCAGATTAAATGAACCAACTCGTAAATCAGACAATTATGGCCATAAAGTTGGATCATGTGTATTGGACTTTAGAGTCAAGATCTTTCCTAGCTTACTCCAGATCAGCTCCTTGCTGCTCTGTCACAGACTACATATGCCTCCTGAAAACATGCATGCTCTGGCTGCCCTATGCAGCCTCTGACTCCTCTCAGTGGAATGGGAGACCACCTGACTCCCATGCACAGACTTCCTGTCTGTTGGGTGGGGTCCTGAGCCATAGTCAGGTCACGACTAAATAGCCCAGCACACAGCTGTGCAATCAGCATGCCTGTCTCTCCAAAATCTGGTGTAAACCAGCAATCTTCCAGGTAGCACAGGGTCCCACTGCCACAAAATATATTGTTCTGATAATATACACTCAGATAGGTCAGAAAGAGCTTATAAGAAGATTTAACTGTGTTTCAAACAAAATCTGTCCATTGGTGCATAACTTCTTACTGCTGAGCAAATATTAAACTAAATGAAAAATAACTTGTGGTTTGTAATATTTTAAACTTCATATAAGCATGAGTCATAGTGAGCATTATGGTACAAGCAACAGAGGTGAGAGTTACTGGGAATTGACTAAAATAAAATACCAACAAGCGATTAATTGTACATTAATATCAAAGCCTCCTCCATACCATGGGGAATGTCACAAACTTCTTATAGATTTGCAAGCAAGTTAATAGAACCAGCCTTCACTTTGATAGGTTACAACCACTATAATACACTGTGCCTAAGTTAAACATTCACATAGTTACGTAGTTACATAGTTACATAGTTAGTCAGGTTGAAAAAAGACAAAGTCCATCCAGTTCAACCATAAAAAAATAACTAAAATAAAAAAAATATTGTGCAATCCCATATACCCAATTCTATACCCACAGTTGATCCAGAGGAAGGCAAAAAACCCCAGCAGAGCATGATCCAATTTGCTACAGCAGGGGAAAAAATCCCTTCCTGATCCCCCGAGAGGCAATCGGATTTACCCTGGATCAACTTTACCTAGAACTGTTAGTACTCAGTTATATTATGTACATTTAGGAAAGTATCCAGGCCTTTCTTAAAGCAATCTACTGAGCTGGCCAGAACCACCTCTGCAGGGAGTCTGTTCCACATTTTCACAGCTCTTACTGTGAAGAAACCTTTCCGCATTTGGAGATGAAATCTTTTTTCTTCTAGACGTAAAGAGTGCCCCCTTGTTCTCTGTGTTGACCGTAAAGTGAATAACTCATCACCAAGTTCACTATATGGACCCCTTATATATTTGTACATGTTAATCATATCCCCCCTTATTCTCCTCTTCTCAAGAGTGAATAAATTCAGTTCCTCTAATCTTTCTTCATAGCTGAGCTCCTCCATGCCTCTTATCAGTTTGGTTGCCCTTCTCTGCACTTTCTCCAGTTCCCCGATATGCTTTTTGAGAACTGGTGCCCAAAACTGAACTGCGTATTCCAGATGAGGCCTTACTAATGATTTGTACAGGGGCAAAATGATGTCTCTCTCTCTGGAGTCCATACCTCTCTTAATACAAGAAAGGACTTTGCTCGCTTTGGAAACCACAGCTTGGCATTGCATGCCATTATTGAGCTTATGATCTACCAAAACCCCCAGATCCTTCTCCACTACATCATTAAAGCTGATATGGACAGAAGCCAAGACTGTTATGCTTGATGATGGTCTTATCACAAGTTTAATCATATAAAATATACTATACACTGATACTATTTTTGGAACTGTAATGGAATACAAATATCACTAGGGTGGACATAATGAGGAGGATCTATTTATCTATCTATCCATACACACATGTAAAATGAAACAATTTTTTAGTGCACATAGTACACATAGATTTTTATATTTAAATATGTCTATCTCACATGAGATGTGTATTCTCATAGTATCTACACGACACGTGCCCATACACATACTCCAAACTACCCATGCAGCATTCACACTACATAGCTTGAGTTACGCATACCTCTCTTTGTACCATCTAATAGTGTTTACACCATGATTATACTTACCTATACACACGATGCTCAGTCCTCATGGATTGCAAGACTTTGTACAACCTGATTTACTCACCAGTTTGGTTATCCTTAACCACTTCAATACAGGGCCTTTATACACCCTTCATTCCTTCCCAGACCAATTTTTAGCTTTCAGCGCTTTCACACTTTAAATGTCATGCTACACTGTACCAAAACCAAATTTTTATAATTTTTTTTTCTCACAAACAGAGCTTTCTTTTGGTGGTATTTATTCACCGCTGGGTTTTTTATTTTTTGCAATATAAGCGAAAAAATAGAGAAATTCTTGAAAAAAATAACACCTTTTTTTTGTTTCTATTGTAAAATTTTGCAAATAAGTAATTTTTCTTCGTAAATTTAGGCCAAAATGTATACTGCTACATATCTTTAGTAAAAATAACCAAAAAAAGTGTATATTATTTGGCCTTTGTGAAAGTTATAGAGTCTACAAGCTATGGTGCAAGTCATTGAAAAGATCACATCTGATCACACCTGATGTACTGAAGGCCTATCTCATTTCTTGAGACCCTAACAAGCCAGGAAAGTACAAATATCCCCCAAATTACCCCTTTTTGGAAAGCAGACATTCCATGGTATTTAGTAAGAGGCATGGTGAGTTTTTTGAAGTTGTAATTTTTTCCCACAATTCTTGGGATTTTTTTTTTTTTTATTATATATTTTTTTGCACAAAATTGTCATAATAACAAGTTATTTCCCTCACACAGCACATGCATACTTGCAATGACACCCCAAAATACATTCTGCTACTCCTCCCAAGTATGGCGATACCAAATGTGTGAGACTTTTACACAGCCTGGCCACATACAGAGGCCCAACATTGAAGTAGCACCGTCAGGCGTTCTACAAGCATAAATTACACATCTCATTTCTCAACCACCTATTACATTTTTGAAGACCCTGGTGCACCAGGACAATGGAAACGCCCACAAAATGACCCCATTTTGGAAAGCTAACACCCCAACGTATAATCTATGAGGAATAATGAGTCTTTTGAACGGTTAATTTTTTTCCAGACGTTTTTGGAAACTGTGGAAAAACAATGAAAATGCATTTTTTTTACACAAAGTTGTCCATTTATAAGATATTTCAAACACATAGCATGTACATTGCAAAAATGACACCCCAAAATACATTCTGCTACTCCTCATGAGTATGGCGATACCAAATGTGTGAGACTTTTACACAGCCTGGCCACATACAGAGGCCCAACATTGAAGTAGCACCGTCAGGCGTTCTACAAGCATAAATTACACATCTCATTTCTCAACCACCTATTACATTTTGAAGACCCTGGAGCACCAGGACAATAGAAACGCACACAAAATGACCCCCTTTTTTAAAGCTAACACCCCAACGTATAATCTATGAGGCATAATGAGTCTTTTGAACAGTTCATTTTTTTCCAGAAGTTTTTGGAATCTGTGGGAAAAAAATGAAAACGCATTTTTTTTTTACACAAAGTTGTCCATTTAAAAGATATTTCCAAAGTGGGCAAGATGGACGTGAGAACGTGACGCTCTCACTATGAGGGAGTGCCCTGACTCTGCAACCAAAGGAGATGTGTAGGGAGAGGAAAGAAAGGTGCGCCAATCTAAGTGCAGTAAAACAGGCTTTAATTAGCAAATTTGTATAAAAACAGCCAAATGGCTACTCACAGGATACAGGAATAATACAGGCATGTAAGGAGTTAAAGGTGGTCCGGAGTCATCTAAGGCGGTCCTCAGGGGAGATGTTGGTTCCAGATGGAGAGAGGTAGCTGAAGATGGCTGAAGGCAGGAAGGCAGGTTGCGGTGTCAGCAAGGGAAGTCAAGAAAAACCAGGCATCCAAGCTGCAGGTGTAGTGATGCACCCTGTGTCATCAGGGTAGACATGGGATAACCAGGAAGCTGCAGTTCAGCGAGGACTTCAGCGTGCGCTTCAGCGTGGAGCGCAGCGTGCCGTCGGACCGGAAGTGACGTGTGGATAGAACGGACCAATGGGATGCAGCTTCCTGGTTATCCCATGTCTACCCTGATGACACAGGGCGCATCACTACACCTGCAGCTTGGATGCCTGGTTTTTCTTGACTTCCCTTGCTGACACCGCAACCTGCCTTCCTGCCTTCAGCCATCTTCAGCTACCTCTCTCCATCTGGAACCAACATCTCCCCTGAGGACCGCCTTAGATGACTCCGGACCACCTTTAACTCCTTACATGCCTGTATTATTCCTGTATCCTGTGAGTAGCCATTTGGCTGTTTTTATACAAATTTGCTAATTAAAGCCTGTTTTACTGCACTTAGATTGGCGCACCTTTCTTTCCTCATTATATTTTACAGAGTCTGCTTCTGCTCATGGTAGCTGCCGCTAGTGCTTGCAACATCAACATTAACATTCATTGATCCCTTTGATTTTTACTCTGCCTAGAACTCATTCTGCGCCATTTTTTCTCCCCTTTTTTTTATTATTGACTTTTGAAGCTTTTGAATGTGCCGCATTTTTTGTTCCTGACAGTGTATTTATCGTATTTATTTATCTTATTCATTTTACTTATGTGTATATCCTTCCCCCACGTTCTCACTGGTTGAAATCATCTATTGATTGGTCATATCATCATCATTTTTTATTTTGCACTTTTACATATTATATTATATTTTTATCTTTTATCTTTATTTTTATATATATATATTTTATATTTTTTATTTTTTATTTTTTATTATTTATTATTTATTATTTATATTTATTATTATTATTATTTTTTATTTTCCCCCCTCCACATATCACTTTCATAATGGACATTATTGAACAAATAGAAAAACATAAATATGATTTATTGGATGATTTGTATACTTTATTCCCTCCCACACTTTTTAGTCCCCATGTCCATTCCCGTACATGGCCGGATGTAAAGTATAGGGACACATGTATGAGAATGAGACGTCTAGAGGATCTCACCATATCGGCCAATCAACAATGGTGGGATTGCTTCTTTCTCAAACAATATTTCGCATCCAAAATCTCCCCTCGCGGACTACGTGTTCTTAAGGGGTGCTCTTTCCTTGAGATTGAATCACGTATAGAATGGGAGAACATAGCTGAATTTTGCACCCAAAAGTGGATCACCATTCTAATCAATCATAGAGAACAACGCTACCATATTCTTAGAGATAAAATTAAAGATAATATTTCTAAACTTCACTGCTCTTACCCCTCTTTGCCCCTTGAATGGTACAAAACTTTTAAAATAAACACCAAAAAAAGTGAAGATTCCCTCATACAAAACAAATTGGGGAAATTCCGTCGAGATCTGGATGATTATAACAACAAAAGGGTCTTCAATTGGAAACGGAATGCCTCCCATCCATCCCCTTGCTCTATCCCGTCCCTCCTATCCTTAACCTTACCCAAGCCTAAATCCATTCCTCCCCCTCTGAGAGGTCCCTCTGACCCCCCCTTACCCTGTCCCACTGCTACGGCCACTGCTCATGGATCCAAGCCACTTTCTATAGTGACATCCACTCCCATTCCTTCCCTCTCCCCTACCATCATATCCATAGACAGTACTCTAATAAATGACCCTAAAAATACTCTTCCCCCTGCTATCCAGTTATCTGTGGTCCCAACCCCTCAGGATATATCTAATATAACACCTATTATGGATTCTCAGGACTCAGCCAGATCTACACCTACAGATGTCATCACTATTACACCCCATAGTTCACCAACACCCACCCCTGCTGTTTCTTCATCTTTTTTAGTGCTGACCCCCCTGCTCAGCACATTTCCTCTAAAAACCAAAAGAAAGCACATAGAAGAGGAAAAAGAGGAAGAGGAGGGGGTCAACATAAACCTCAACCAATCCCGCCCGGACAAACTGAGAAAACTGTAAAAATTTACAATTTATCTTCTCTCAGTCTTACTGTTCATGAATCTTCGCTATTAGCCAGAGGCCTAAACTTTGCTCCTACCACTCTCCCCAACTCTTTTACCATGTTTAAGGATCTAAACAAATTTATCCGTAACCTCACTCTCCAACGCCATTTCAACATGAAAGCTGCCAACACTAATCCTTCATTAATTACTTCCCCTGATATTACACTTGATCCAGCAGATTCCCCTGCGGACGCACAGGCCATCCAAGATTTATGTGACCTATGGAATGTGGACGAAGACGATGACCTGATAGTTTGGTCTCAATACACCCAAACTAATCCTTCTATAGTTCACACTTCTTTTAGACCTAAATCCATTTTTAATCCCACTCAATGGAAAGGTCCCTATCTGTCAACCTTTTATCAAGTAGTTTTCAAAGAACTCAGCGACCTATGTACATTGGAATCCTCTAAAGTTCAACGGTTCAATAACAACCTCAGTCCACTTGAATACCAAGCTTTAAAATCTTTGAGTGCCAACCCTGATATCATCATCAGATCAGCTGATAAGGGAGGAGGGATAGTAATACAAGATAAAAACAACTACATAAAAGAGACCACTCGACTTCTCTCTGATAAAAACACGTATGTCAAATTAAATACTGACCCTTTGCCCAAATTCACTGAAGAAGCCACCATCATTATTAAACAAGCCTGCACGGACGGAATACTGAACAAACTAGAGGCTGCCTTCTTTCTGAAACCATTTTTTCAAGTTCCCTACCTATACCATCTACCAAAAATTCATAAGGACATCTCCAATCCGCCGGGCCGTCCTATCGTTGCCTCCATGGACAGCATCACTACCAGTTTTTCTCTCTATATCGACCATTTTCTCCAACCCTTAGCCCAAGCCCTTCCGTCTTACATCCGTGACGGTACCCATTTAATTGATTTGTTGAAACCATACACTTGGGAACCATCATACACCTGGGTATCCCTAGATGTATGTTCTCTTTACACTTCTATACCACATTCCATTGGACTCGAAGCAGTTGCGCATTTTCTGAAAGACGATCCCAATCTTAATACCACACAAATAGACTTCATCCTTTTAGCCACTCGGTTCTGCCTTGAGCACAACTACTTCCTATCAGGAGGAGAATTCTACCTCCAAAAGCAAGGTACTGCCATGGGCGCCAATTTTGCCCCGAGCTACGCTAACCTCACTATGGGACTATGGGAGTCCAGATTCATTGACACCAACAATCCTTTTGCAGCCAACCTTATTTATTATGGTCGCTACATAGATGACATTATCATCATTTGGGATGGGCCCACCACTTCAGTCCAAGAATTCTTAACTTATTGCAACTGCAACAATTTTGGACTATCTTTCACTATAGTTATGGACCCTGTATCTCTATGCTTCTTAGATCTCGAGCTCTTCCATAAAGACAATACCATATTCGCCAAAAATTTCACTAAACCCACAGCTGGAAATTCATACTTACATTTTTCTAGTTGCCATCATCCCATGTGGATCAAAAACGTCCCGAAGAGTCAATTCAATCGACTCCGACGTAACTGTACCAGATTAGAAGATTATACATCCTTAAGCACTTTACTCGAAAACAAATTCATCGAGAAAGGATATCCCCCCAACTTGATTAAAGAAGCTTGCACCACCTATCAACAAGAATCCCTGCCCCTCCCCAAAATATCCAACTCTGAACCCAATACTCGTTTCATTACCCAGTACCACGCAAAACACAAAAAAATGGAGAATATCTTTAAAAAACACTGGAGCATCCTCACCCAAGACCCCTACCTATCAAAAACTGTGTCAGTTACTCCCAAGTTTGCCTATCGAAGGGCCCCCAATATTAAAAGCAAGATCGCCCCCAGCAAAACCAAAACATCTAATCATCACCAAAACTACATGCTCAAACAGCTCACTTTAATTCCCATTGTAGAGATGTATCAATGCAAAAAAGCCCTATGCCTTACCTGCTCCCATGTCACCCATGGCCAAAAAACCTTCAAGGCCAACAGTAAGACCTTCAATCTCAGCTCTTTCTACAACTGCTCTACCACGTATGTAGTGTACTGTATTTCCTGTCCATGTGGCCTACTATACATAGGCAGAACTATCAGAGCTCTACGGACCAGATTTGGAGAACACCGCCGTGCAGTCCAAAAGAACAATCCCAAATACAGCGTGGCACGTCACTTTGCAACACACCACCACCAAGATACCAGCGCCCTTCAGGTTTGGGTTATCGAGGCAATACCAGAAACCCCAACTGCCATAGAAAGATTCCAACGCCTTTGTAGACAAGAAACTTATTGGATTTTTTCTTTAAATACCATGTCACCCAATGGCCTCAACGAAGAAATCGAAACCAACAACATTATCTAATATTCCTATATTACCACCATTATATTAATCGCATTTCTCCATCTCTGCGATTTCTTGTGCGTTCTTGTACTCATATATCATTTTATTCGATCTTCTCATATATTTTTTTATGATGATTCTTTAATTTATTCTTTCTATTTTATTGTATTTGATTCGATTTTATTCAGATTTGATTATCATCCTATTTTTTATGATACATAATTTTTATAATAAGCTTTCATTTCCAAATCACTTTTAATATTTCTCTGTGCTGCTCGTCCATCCCACGTACTAGTGCTTTCATCTGTCGGAGATTTGTGTGCATGCATGTGTATGCACACGTGTATATGTGTATACATGTATATGTGTGTATGTGTGTGCGTTTACTCACAACTCTCATATATGCTTGGTCATATGTGCATGTATGCACCTTGTGTTGCCCTCGTAGATCTGTTACCATTCATGCTGCCTTGCATCTTTGGTATATCCTTTATACCAATAATTATGTACCCCCCCTTTTTTTGGTAATAAGCTCTGACTTGTTATATTATACTTCTCCATGTGCAATTTACATATGTTTTTTATATATTATTATATTATCCATTCATTTATATATATATATATATATATATGGATGTTCCCTTCCAGATGTGTGTGTATGTGTATATATATATATGTGTGAATATATACACATGCATGTGTATTTTCTATACTATGAATCATACTTCTGTACTACTTCTACATGATAGCCAGCCTTTATCATTCATTCACTGACCCATCTCTTCCGCTTCCCCATCTTGTCCTCTTTTCTTCCTTTCCCCCCCCCCCCCCATTTTTGTTTTCATTATTATTGTCCATTTATTTTTATTTTTATTTTTATTTTTATTTTTATTTTTATTTTTATTTATATTTATATTTATTTTTATTTTTCATTATTACTTTTTCATTATTATTCTTCATTATTATTATATTTAGTTATATATATATTTTTTTTTTAACCCCCCCCCCCTCTTTTTTTACCACCCCTTTCCCTTTCCTTCCCTTGTCCACATTAATATGTTCCCATCTCCTACATGTTGCACCCATTTGTTCTCATGCCATACATAGCTTGTTCTCATACCCTCCAACTAATTTAATATTTAATTAAATAATTTTTCCCCTATAATTTCAATATAATTATTTCCACATACGTTCCCCTTTATAGTGCTGCTCTTTTTTTTTTTTTCTCTCTCTCCTATGTACTAATACCATCTATGTATTTATATCCTTTATGATTTTAAATTCCACATTAGCGTTGTTCACCACCATATAAACATTGTATCTTTATTTCATATCATAATCCCCTGTCATCCATTTTCCTTTTTTCCTCGCCCCCCTGCACCCCCCTAAAAATTCCGTGTCATCATCTCCCTTACATCTTGCTTCCAACCAATCACCATGCTGATTTACTTCCACCAGTATGATTTCAACCAATCACGCCACGTCTCTCTACTATATCACACCCACCTATGATAATGCCTTCTATGGATCTGATGAAACAGCGGATGCTGTGAAACGCGGAAAAAAAAAAAAAAAATCCCATTGGTCCGTTCTATCCACACGTCACTTCCGGTCCGACGGCACGCTGCGCTCCACGCTGAAGCGCACGCTGAAGTCCTCGCTGAACTGCAGCTTCCTGGTTATCCCATGTCTACCCTGATGACACAGGGCGCATCACTACACCTGCAGCTTGGATGCCTGGTTTTTCTTGACTTCCCTTGCTGACACCGCAACCTGCCTTCCTGCCTTCAGCCATCTTCAGCTACCTCTCTCCATCTGGAACCAACATCTCCCCTGAGGACCGCCTTAGATGACTCCGGACCACCTTTAACTCCTTACATGCCTGTATTATTCCTGTATCCTGTGAGTAGCCATTTGGCTGTTTTTATACAAATTTGCTAATTAAAGCCTGTTTTACTGCACTTAGATTGGCGCACCTTTCTTTCCTCATTATATTTTACAGAGTCTGCTTCTGCTCATGGTAGCTGCCGCTAGTGCTTGCAACATCAACATTAACATTCATTGATCCCTTTGATTTTTACTCTGCCTAGAACTCATTCTGCGCCATTTTTTCTCCCCTTTTTTTTATGATGTGTAGGGAGAGCCTGGGAAGGAGCCGTGGAGGTTCCGCAGTGTGAGAGACTGCTTCTCCACAGATGAAGCCCTGCTTTCCCTCCTCCTCCTCCCAAACAACAAGCCTGTAGACAGATGTAGCAGGCATAGCAATAAAGGCTTGAATCCAGCACCGTCGTCCCTCGTGGACCCCCTGCGGACACCCCCCTCCTCCACCTCCTTCATTCCCACTGACTTGAAAATGTTTGTCTGAGACACACGGACGCAGAAACGCAGGGATATGAAGCTGAGTTTTTCAAGGTGGGGAAGGAAGGAAGGAAGTAGCTGACCCCCTTAAAACTAATGGATTGTATATGAAATAATCAGTCCTGTGTGGAAAATATACATAAACGCATAAATGTGTGAATAAATTAGATGGGGAAGAGGAGAAGGAAGGGGAGGTGAAAGAGGTGATGTACTTGGATATCCAGTTACATAGGAACAAAACTAAAGTGAAGTAAGCTCCTGCTTGGAAAGAAAGTACATTTAAAAACGCATTTAAATGCACCCAGTTAAAATGAATGTCTGATGCTGTTGGTAAGAGACATCTAAAAACCAGAGTGGGGAAGAGACGGGAGGTCAAACAACTTAGAAACTATCTGACACATATATTGAACATGTAACAAATGAAATACTTGAAGGGACTCTGAAGGGACTCTAAAGGGACTCTGCGTAAACCCAAAAGTGTTGGACGGTGCCCATGGATGCCTAGAAACTCTGGGCCACATAAGGATTAGACCGTATATCGGTCTGATTGAATATCTGCACAGGGGGGGCTGTCTCCTTTCCCCCTTCTTGCCCCTTTTGTTTTTGAATGGTATTAAATTGGTTGATATCCCTTTTACGCCCACACTCCTTTTTTTTTTTCGCTGCTCTAAGAGGAGCACAGCGGCCCAAAATAAAACCTGTTATACACAGACCCTCTTCAGTAGGGTTGCAATTCTAGGGGAGAGTATAACATTTTACCCCGATAAAAAGAAGGGTATAGTCATCCCATTAATTGAGTTACCTGTCATAGGTTTTAATAGCAGCAATACGTTTTAAAGTTTTATTTAATTTATTTTGGTTTTTATGTCCCAAGGGACAAGATAAATTATCTCATACAACTACGCCCAATAGATGTTCTGATTAAAATATAGGACCGAGGCTTTCCTATATTAGGAGGCGTGGGGTTAATATCCTAGCTATTAGGTTATATGAGTTTTTATAAGTGTTAGGAATCTTCTTTTCGTTTTTTATCAATATACAGATCTATGGTCTAAGCATTTAATTATGTAGACCTGTTGTAGATATATGTAATACCTTTTGTGTTTAAGGTTTTTAATCAATTGCATATGAATTTTTAGATATTAGTTTGCGTTATGTTAACTGTAACCATTAGATTGGGTAGGAATCATGCAAACTTGAGTGTATATATAGTTTCGCCTCGTAGTCCCCTTAGTAGGAATGCATGTATGCCGAGGCGACTCAATATTATCACTTAGGATACCGGAGGTTTTCTAGTTGGTAACTTCCGGTGTCATTCTCCCTTGCCATTTATAAGCGTGGTAAGTGACATCCGTTCACCAGCCTCCTTTCCCAGTGGACGCCTTTTACGCCGAAACGCAGCGTCGGGTGGAGCTGTCGAACGTGACGTCACTACGCAGCAGCTGATCGGCATAGACCGCAGCTGAATACTAGCAAGCGTGTTTTTGAATTTGCCGCCCCTCAATGGAAACAAACATGTTGTATTTTATCCAGCCTTAATAAAGGATATCTTAAATCAAGATTTGGATTACTGCACCATGATTTTCCCTACTTCTACTTTTTTTCACATAACTCCTGCTGTGTGAGATCAGCGTATTGGCTGGAGCCAGGAGGGAGATTCCCTTCACTTCCTTGAAACCAGGAGTCCGGGTCCAGTGTATGCTGATTACCAATCTCGTGGGAGGAATATATGTGCTTGAGGCCCTAATGATCTCCGTTATAGAGATCCACCGGAGTCGGTAAGCCCCCATTCTTTTCATTTGTTATCTGGAATAATTTGGAAGTTGAATCTACATCCAAGATATTTCTGAGGACTGTATTGCCAACACACAAGCAGATGTGATTGTCTGGCCAATCCTTTGGATACAACTACATTTGGAACTTTTTTCATATAATCTTGTTTTTACACATATTTTGTTTATTTATGCCTTTATATAACACTGTATATATAGGACGTTATTTTGCACTTTGTTGCTTGTTTTAAGGGTAGCGCAATTGTATTCTCTATTTTTTTGCACATACTTATAAAGCGGTTATTCCAGCTTTACCACCTTTTTTTTGCAGCACCCATCACAGTATTTAATCACATTACACTAGTAATAATATATATATTTTTTAGTCACTAAATATTTGATTCACCAACTATTGTTGAAAGGTTAGCGCGGATTTTTTCTATTTTTCCACATACCTGAGAAACCACAAGTCCTGTTTAGGAAAAATCAAAATCTAAAGGACATAATAGCACCTAGTATGGTTGACCCTCCTCAACAAATAAGTATGTTTGGAAATCTAAGGGGATTCTTTCCGTGCAGAAGGTGCAAGGTGTGTAAATCTTCGAAAACTTTGAAAACTGCCTCTTTCACTTCCCATATCACCTCCAAGAAATACAAGATTACTAGTTTCATTACATGTGCCACAGTGGGGGTTATATACTTGCTCCGTTGTCCCTGTGGGTTCCAATATGTTGGAAGAACCACACGTGCCCTAAAAATTAGGATAGGGGAACATCTGACTAATATTCGGAAGGGATTTAAGGACCACAGTGTTTCGTGGCATTTTCATTTATGCCACAACAGAGATCCCTCTCTTCTGGAGGTAATTGGTATTGAGGCCTACACCCCCCATTGGAGAGAGTGATCTGAAGCGTACGATATCGCGCAGAGAAACGCGGTGGATTTTTGACTTAAGATGTTACCGACCCCTAGGCCTTAACATAGAGTGGGACATCAACTGTTTTATAAACAATAGTTGATCCCCCCTTTCCGAATCAGGCATATATATATGTTAACTCCTTTATGCTCATACACTAATCACTTGCATTAATTTGTTAGCGTTTTTGACTTTAGATCCGAAATTAGACACTAGTTTATACATGTGGGAATTTTTCTATGTGGGAGTTTCTATGTAGGAATTTCTATATAAGATTTTCTGTGTAGGAATTTCTATATGGGAATTCCTATTTGTGCATATTTGAATGACAACTCTATGTGTATATATATTTTTTGGATTGAATCATTCCATATTGTTGCCACCAGGTGGCAGCAGGTATAGTGTTGTTTGATTTAGTCATCCCATTAATTGAGTTACCTGTCATAGGTTTTAATAGCAGCAATACGTTTTAAAGTTTTATTTAATTTATTTTGGTTTTTATGTCCCAAGGGACAAGATAAATTATCTCATACAACTACGCCCAATAGATGTTATGATTAAAATATAGGACCGAGGCTTTCCTATATTAGGAGGCGTGGGGTTAATATCCTAGCTATTAGGTTATATGAGTTTTTATAAGTGTTAGGAATCTTCTTTTCGTTTTTTATCAATATACAGATCTATGGTCTAAGCATTTAATTATGTAGACCTGTTGTAGATATATGTAATACCTTTTGTGTTTAAGGTTTTTAATCAATTGCATATGAATTTTTAGATATTCGTTTGTGTTATGTTAACTGTAACCATTAGATTGGGTGGGAATCATGCAAACTTGAGTGTATATATCGTTTCGCCTCGTAGTCCCCTTAGTAGGAATGCATGTATGCTGAGGCGACTCAATATTATCACTTAGGATACCGGAGGTTTTCTAGCTGGTAACTTCCGGTGTCATTCTCCCTTGCCATTTATAAGCGTGGTAAGTGACGTCCGTTCACCAGCCTCCTTTCCCAGTGGACGCCTTTTACGCCGAAATGCAGCGTCGGGTGGAGCTGTCGAACGTGACGTCACTACGCAGCAGCTGATCGGCACAGACCGCAGCTGAATACTAGCAAGCGTGTTTTTGAATTTGCCGCCCCTCAATGGAAACAAACATGTTGTATTTTATCCAGCCTTAATAAAGGATATCTTAAATCAAGATTTGGATTACTGCACCATGATTTTCCCTACTTCTACTTTTTTTCACATAACTCCTGCTGTGTGAGATCAGCGTATTGGCTGGAGCCAGGAGGGAGATTCCCTTCACTTCCTTGAAACCAGGAGTCCGGGTCCAGTGTATGCTGATTACCAATCTCGTGGGAGGAATATATGTGCTTGAGGCCCTAATGATCTCCGTTATAGAGATCCACCGGAGTCGGTAAGCCCCCATTCTTTTCATTTGTTATCTGGAATAATTTGGAAGTTGAATCTACATCCAAGATATTTCTGAGGACTGTATTGCCAACACACAAGCAGATGTGATTGTCTGGCCAATCCTTTGGATACAACTACATTTGGAACTTTTTTCATATAATCTTGTTTTTACACATATTTTGTTTATTTATGCCTTTATATAACACTGTATATATAGGACGTTATTTTGCACTTTGTTGCTTGTTTTAAGGGTAGCACAATTGTATTCTCTATTTTTTTGCATATAGCATATAATCAAGGAGTAAAACTGGGGAAACGAATAAGACCTGCTAACAAAAATAAGATGAGCAAAATCACGAGGGGGACGGCCCCCAAGACCCCTAGGAATAGTACAGCAAATAGTACAATTAAACAGTACATGACCCAGGAGGTAAGCTCAAAGAGCCCAGGAACAGGAGCACAAAAGCAGGATAAAGGCGAAAAGACAACAGAAAAGGGGTCAAGGAGTATGGAAAAGAAGGGAGGAGGGACATCAGATCGATCTAAAAGGGATCAAACAACAGAAAGTGAACTAGAAATAAGCAGAGCAGAAGAGCAATGGGCAGATGCACAAATTCATACAAAGGGAGAAATGACCGAGATGCTAATGAGATTGGAAAACGCAATAAAGGCAGAAATTTATATTTTAAGAATAGATTTCGGGCACCTTCTGTCAAGAGTAGAAGCGATGGAAGAAAGAGCGGATAAACAGGATCAGGAATTAAGCAAATTAAAGGAGCAGGATAAAATAATACAACAAAATCAGAGAAACATACTATATCGATTAGAAGATCAAGAGAACAGAAACAGAAGACAGAACCTGAGAATCCACTCTCTACCAGAGGAAAAAGGAGAAGACTTGAAGAAAACTATGAATATAATATTCAAGCCCATATTGGATATGGGAGCAGAAGACTTCCTTAAAATTGAGCGAGTGCATCGTGTCGGCAAACTAAGGAATGGAGAAAACGACTGGCCGAGAGACATTATTGTAAGGTTCCGGTATTACGAAGAAAAAGCAGATATTTCAATGAAAATAAGAGGAAAACCCCCTATCCAATTCCAAGGAAAGGAGCTGGAGATCTTCACAGACTTAGCACCTGAAACATTGGCAAGGAGGCGATTATTGAAGCCACTTTTGGAGCAAATGAAGACACAGAATATCAAATATAACTGGGGGTTCCCGGCCTGTCTTATAGACCAGAAAGAAGAAAAATCAGCAAGATTACGGTTCCCGAGGAACTTGTAGGATTTTGGAATAAATTCGATTTGCAGGTCCCAGACCTACCGGGATGGATAGAGAAAGACAACTGATATCTGGGGCATAGGAAACTATGAGTTTGAAAAGGGGGAGGAGGTGGGGTTTTTTTTGGGGGGGGGTCAGGGGACGGGGGTTGATGGAGGGAGGAGGGGGAGGGTTCAGGGGGTGGAAAAGGCCGACGGGCCACCGTGCAGCGTTTCCGGGCTACCTCACCCTCCCCAAACTCTAGGAGAGGGGGAGGGAGGCAGAGTGGCAGGGTCTGAGCTGCACCTCCAAAATGAGAGAACCAGGAGGAAAGACCACTAATGGTTCTAAGGCCAATAATGGGCCAAAAGGAAGGAGGGAGGAGGGGAGGGGGAGAGAGAGGGGGTGGGAAGGGAAAGATTGGAGGGAGGAAGGGGGGTTTGTAAAGGGGGAGTGGGGAGGAGGGGAGAGGGGAGGAGGGAGGGATCTGGGGGAGAGGGAAAGGGGCTTTGTAAATGGGAGAAAGGAAGGGATTCTACCTTTTTGAATCTACAAAAAAGAAAGGGAAAAGGCGATGAAAGACAGATAAAATGTAAACAGTTTAAAAGGAAAGAGAAAAAGGAAAAAGGAAAAAAAGAAAAAAGTAAATATAGATGTCAGCAATAAATTTCCTGTCCTACAATGTCAGAGGTCTTAATATACCTACCAAAAGACATTGTTGTTCCGGGTACACAGCGCGCGTTCCACAGAAACCGGAAGTAGCGTCACTGGTACTGGGTTGGCCGGAAATTGCGTCAACGCGTTTCACCCCTCCTCCAGGGCATTAATTACCTTATTGAGACTCTGGGGAAACTGAAGGATTTTGGGGAGGGATATATAATATTGATGGGAGATATGAACTTTTGTTTGGATCCGGCCGTGGACAGTACATCCCGGGCACAGGGGACAAATAACGTACAATTAACAAGGATAAAACAAAAAATGCATAGCAGTCAGATGGTTGATATATGGAGGATTATGCATCCAAAATCAAAGGATTATACGTTTTCTTCCCCTGTACACGGGACGTACTCGAGGATAGACCACATAATGGTCGAACATAGAATGTTGGATATGGTCATGGAAGCAAACATAGGAATTGCCTCACTCTCTGACCATGCCCCTGTAAGCATGAAATTAAAAGTGCCCGAATATCATAGACAACCCTATACTTGGCGACTAAATGAAGAACTGCTCTGGGATGAAGAAGGATTAAAGAGGGTGAAAAAGGAATTAGAACATTACTTCCAGATAAACGATACGGAAGGGATATCAGGGGCAACCCTATGGGAGGCACACAAAGTCTACATTAGGGGGATCTTGATTTCAGAAGGGGCAAGGAAAAAAAAAGAGAGAAGTAGAAAATTTAACTTGCTGATAGAAGAAATATTTAAAATTGAGCAAGAGCATAAAAAACAACAGGGGCAACAACAAGAGTTATATCACGAATTAGTGAGGAAAAGGGATGAACTTAAAGAATTAATGGAACAAGAGACTAAAATAAAGCTACATCGCATAGCAAAAGAAAGATATAAGTGGGGGAACAAGTCTAGTAAACATCTAGCAAGAATGGTACAAAAAAAAAGACCAGAAATTTCATAGAAAAGATAAAAAAAAAGAACGGAGAGGTAGTGCACATAACTAAGGATATAGCAGACACATTTAAAAACTACTATGAGGGATTGTACTCAGTAGAGCAGAAGAGATGGGAGGTAGGAGAGAAACAACTAAAAATAAAATAATTCCTAAGAAAGGCGGGATTGCATAGGATCAATGAGGATGAAAGAACGGCATTAGATAAACCTATAACGGAAGAAGAAATAAGTAATGCACCGAGATACTCAGCCCCAGGGAAAAGTCCCGGCCCGACGGGTTTACAGCATTATATTTTAAAAAATTTAAGGAGATTTTGATACCTAGGATATGTAATTATATGAATGGATTAGGGACGGACTATGAAATGGGAAGGGAGGCCTCAGTAGCTATAATAACGGTCATACCAAAGGAGGGGAAAGATGGAAGGTTATGCTCCGGATATAGGCCGATCTCGCTCTTAAACGTGGATGTAAAACTATACGCGAAAGTCCTGGCAGAAAGAATGAAGGGATTGATGCCCACACTGGTCCATCCGGATCAGGTGGGATTTATCCCAGGCAGGGAGGGGAGGGACAATGGTGTGAGAGCATTGCTCCTCCTCCAGAAAATAAAAGAGAATGGGTCCCCAGTTCTACTTCTGTCAGTAGACGCAGAAAAGGCATTTGACAGGGTAGACTGGGGACTCATGATACAAACCCTGGAAACTATGGGCCTGGGAGCCAGGATGATACGGTGGATTAAAACATTGTATCAGCACCCTATGGGTAGGGTTAAAATAAATGGCACACTGTCTCTAGCTTTTGAGATGAAAAATGGGACAAGACAGGGATGCCCTCTGTCCCCCCTCTTGTTCGTGTTGTCCCTAGAATCTCTGCTCGCGACGGTACAAAACAACCCAGACATTAAAGGGATCAGAATGGAGGAAGACGAACATAAACTCTCAGCTTTCGCGGACGATGTCTTGTTCTTTATCAGTAATTCCAGGACCACATTACCGAATTTACTTAAAATATTTAAACAATACAGTGAAATATCAAACTTTAAAGTAAATATAGCTAAAACTGAGATTCTAAATGTCAATATTGGAAAGGTAGAAGAACAGAGTCTAAGAAAAGAGTTTAATTTTCCTTGGCAGAAGGAACTCAAGTACTTAGGGGTAAAACTCGCCAATTCAATAAAAAAAAAATATATAAGATAAACTATATCCCTTTATTAGATGAAATAAAAAGTGAAATTAGAAAGATGATAAACCATCCGATATCATGGATAGGAAGAATTAACATTCTGAAGATGGTTCTGCTGCCGAAAATCTTGTATAAATTCCAGATGTTACCAGTTGCAATACCCCAACCGTACTTCAGAGTGTTAAAAAAGATGCTAATGAATTTCGTGTGGAAGAATAAAAAACATAGAATCTCCTTCTCGGTATTAAAACAGGAAAAAAAAACATGGAGGGCTACCAGTGGCAGACATAAAAAAATGCTACAATGCGGTGGTGCTGTCCCGGATAGTCGAGTGAGCCAAAGATAGGCACGAAAAAAGGTGGGTAAAAATGTAAAAGGTAATGGCAAACACACAATTGGGAGGTGTAATATGGAACCCCCCCCAGTATAGAGCACTAGGTGAAAACACTCACGTTGTGACACGAATTGCACTTAAAATTTGGAGCAGGTTACATAAACAAATAGATAGGGACTATAATTCTCTCCTTATAGAACTAAAAGAAAATGAATATTTTGCACTGGGAAAAAAATAGTTTGAGGAAACTGGATTAAAAAGGATAGAGCACAGTTAAGAGATATAATAAAAAAAGGGAAAATCACACCTTTTTCAAGAATTATGACACAATAGGGAATTAATGATAGTAGATGAATGGAGGTACCATCAGTTGACCCACTTTGTACAAAGCCTTCCCCAGCCAATTAGGTCGGGGGAGGAGCTTACGACGTTGGAACGGCTTTGTACGGCCGATAATTCAAAAGGAACTATATCAAAACTTTATAAATTGCTGTTGACAGTGGACGAACTGGAGATACCCCCATTTATAAAGAAATGGGAAAGAGAATTGGGAACATATAGGGATAAAAGGACTATAGAGAGAATAATAAAATTGACCCACTCGTCTGCTATGGACAGCAGGACCGCAGAGATGAATTATAAATGTATTACAGGTTGGTATGCCACACCAGATAAATTGAGTAAATTTCAAGTGGAACAGAAAGCAGAATGTTGGAGAGAATGTGGGGAGAGGGGAACAATGGCCCACTTTTGGTGGCAGTGCCCTAAAACTCAAAAATATTGGGAAAAGATACTGGAAATGATAAAAACAATTACAGAGAAGGAGATCAAAAAAGATCCATGGATAGTCTTATTCCATGGAGGAGAGGGAGGAATGAAACAGTATAAAGAGTCACTGATCCCACATCTGCTAAACGCGGCCAAAAGGTTGATCCCCAAAAAATGGCGAAAAGTGGAAAGTCCATCTGTATGGGAGTGGGTAGACTCCGTGGAAGAAACAAATAGTATGGAGGAACTGAAGTACGGCGTAGAGGAGGAAAAAAAGGATTTAAAAACAAGTGGGAATGTTGGAAAGAATTTAAGAAAACATGGAGTTATGCAGAAAATCTGAGAAATTAGAGGAAAATTTGTAGAAAATAAGAGGTAGAAGGGGGGGGGGGTATAAAGTGGTAAGGGGGGGATGGGAGGGTGAAATAGAGATTTTAGAAAAGTGTGTTTAAGGAGAAGAGCCAAGAGTCTCTTAGTACTCATTATTATTTTTGTATATGCATTATCTTGGCTGGATCAATGGAAATGTATTGATGTAACATAACTGGAATCTTGATAAAATAAAATTAAAATAAAGAATAAATTTAAAAAAAAAGATATTTCCAACACATAGCATGTACATAGCAAAAATTACACCCCAAAATACATTCTGCTACTCCTCCTGAGTATGGTGATACCAAATGTGTGAGACTTTTATACAGCCTGTCCACATACAGAGGCCCAACATTGAAGTAGCACCGTCAGAAAAGATTACCTGCGGTTTTAGTAGTGCAGTGGTCCACAGAGGAGAGCATCGGTCCAGGCAGCAGGCAGGAACATGGACAGCGACAGCAACACAGGCAGCAGGCAGGAATAGTCAGTACAGGTAGAGATGTTGTCAGCACAGCCAAAGCATTGGTCCAGATAGCAGGCAGGGATGTGGTCAGCAGCAGCAAAAGGATCAAAGGATCGTCCATGCAGCTGGCAGGAATACTGTCCATAGTTAGTTCATGCAGCAGGCAGAGGTATGGTCAGCACAGCCAGAGTATTTGTCCAAGGAGCAGGCAGGACCATCAAGCTTAGGGCATCGGTCAGGAAAGAATGGGAACAGGGGTAGAGGCTTCTCCCACCCAAGTCGCTTTGAAGCCTCTGGACAACCAGACCCTGTTCTGGGAACACAGAAAACCAAAAACTTATTTTCTGAACTCAGAACACTATTCTGGAGCCCCTCACATATGTGAGACCCCTGTGTAGCGGGGTGAAAGATCAGTCCAAGGGTCAGGCAAAAACATGGTCAACAGGCCGAGGTCAGTGCAGGTAAAAGGCAGAAATAGACGGTAGGCAGAGGCATAGTCGATACAGTCCAGGGTCAGTTCACGTGAAAGGAAGAAACATGGCGGATAAACAATGCAGACGGTAGGCAGAGGCATAGTCGAGAAACAGGCCAGGGTCAGTTCACATAGAAGACAATGATATGGTTGGTTGAGGCAGGGACATACAGTATTCAGGACAGAGATTGAAAATGGGAAAATGGCAGTATTATAAATATGGGCTAATAGTTTTCGAGAGCGTGATATTGCTTGAAGCATTCTCCGATGCAAAGGCCAGGTTGGGAGGGACAGTCGGGACAATGGAAGCTGGTGTCTTTCCTAATTCCTCTTTTGGTGCACACCCGACATTTTTTTGGGTGTCGTCTTCCGGATCGTGATGGTGGAATATGGTCCAGAAAATGGCGCTCATGTAGTCTGCTGACACAATCGGATCCAATTCTTTCTGTGGGGGATGTTTGTTGGTAGATGAGGGCAGTGACAATGTCTTCAATAAACTTTATGAAGGTGGTGGGTCTTTCCGTTGATTTTTGGTAGATGATGAAAGAACTTAAAAGGGACAAATGAAAAAAGTAAATTGCGACTTTTTTGTACCAGAAGAGGGATTTTTGGGTTGAAAGATAGGGCTGCAAAATGTGGTCATTTAACCCCCCCCCCCCCCCCGCATGAATTTATTGTACTCATTGATGCAGGAAGGCTTGCGAACGGTACCGCGTCTTCTGTGAAGTTCCACTAAGGTGTCATTGTGGATGGTGGAAACGATGTACACATCTTTCCTATCCCTCCACTTCACAGCCAACACTTCCTCGTTCCTCAAGCTTGCCGATTCCCCCCTTTGAATGGTTGTGGTGACAAGATGCTGTGCCCTTTCTGTTTTTTCTTGTTGTACCACAGGCCAGAGTTTTTTTTAGGTAGAGGTGGCGGAGAAGGGGCAGGCTGGTGTAATAGTTGTCCATGTAAATATGATACTCCTTTTGGAGGAGTGGGAATGCCAACTCCCAAACAATTTTTCCACTTATTCCCATGTATGATGGACACTCAGGAGGCTGGAGCTGGGAATCTTTGCCTTCATACATGCGAAATGAGTGCACATAACCGGTGGCGCTTTACCTCGCTCGCTTACTGGTGATATATTGCTTGATTCCCAGCCGGCCTGTGAAATGCACCAGGGATTCGTCCACACAGATGTTCTGGTCAGGGACATAAAGTTCCGCAAATCTCCTGGAGAAAAAATCAATTAGGGGGCAAATTTTATATAATTTGTCAAAGTTTGGGGTATTTTGAGGGGGGCACTGCGTGTTATCGCTGAAATGAGAAGAAGCGCATTATGATTTCGTATCAGGACCTGGACATAACAGAGGAAAAATTGGCATATGGTGGATGGGTTTGGTCGACCAATATTTATGCAATAAATTTATTTTTGTAAGCCCCATATTCAGCGTTAGGCCTAAAAACGATTTAAGCTCCACCACTGTTAGGGGTCGCCATTCAAAAGGCCGGGCATAGCTTGAACTGGGGTTGTTGTCAATAAATTGTTGGGCAAAAAGGTTGGTTGGGTCCACAATGCCTTGAACCAATTCGTCAGGGAAAAAAATTATATATTTTTTTTTTCTGAAAAACCTTCAGTGTTGACCTGCACACCTGGCTGTGCTGTGAAAGGGGGGATCGTGGCTGACCCAGTGCTATAAGGCAGCCACAATGGGTTTGCCAAGGCATCTGGTAGCTGGGTTTGGGCCCTACTTCTTTGGCGTGCAATTCTGGGACTTTCCTCCTGGGGTCTAGCAGCGCTTGTACTGGGCCTCTCCTCCTGGGGTCTAGCGCCGTTGCTACTGCTGGTAGCTGCCTGGTGTTCAGACCATCGTCTTTTTGGACAAACTGCTTCCTCCTCTAATTCGAATCCTGATGTGCTGCCTTCGGGGGGGCTCATATTCCAAACCAGAATCAGAATCAGAACTGTAACTGGGCGGTGAGAGCTCCCCGTTGCTCTCATCGGTCAGACTCAGTATTTGGTATGCCTCTTCTGGAGTGTATACCTTTCTGGACATGGCTGTATGATGGGTGACTCTGATGGGCAGGTACTCTGACGGGTACTGATGGCAGGTACTCTGACGGGTACTGATGGCAGGTACTGATGACGGGTACTGATGGCAGGTACTCTGATGGGTACAGATGGCAGGTACTGATGACAGGTACTCTGATGGGTACTGATGGGTACTGATGGCAGGTACTCTGATGGGTACTGATGGCAGGTACTCTGATGGGTACTGATGGCAGGTACTCTATATTGGGTGGGCAATCTGGGCACAGTAATATCACAGTAACAGTAACTCACAGTTAGATCGCTCTCCTCCTCACACTGGAACGGTGTGTGAGGAGGAGAGCCCAGCAACAGCGGTTACACTGCTGATTGTTTACATTTGTGACCGGCTGTGATTGGACACAGCCGGTCACGTGCTTGATCGGGGCTGGGCTTTGTCACAGGGAAAAGCCTCAACCCCGATCGCTGCACTGTGTGCCCCCGGGGGCACGCACGAGCGGCGTGCACGCTGCTCTGCATAGTGACCGGCTGTGATTGGATACAGACGGTCACGCTGCCACTGGACTCCGCCACTCGGTAATTAGCCTCATTGGGGAACGGCTGCGGCAGGAAGACGAGGAATGCATATGACGCCCGCCCAGAATGGGAGATCCCATCTGCGGACGTCATATGACAATGGGCGGGTATTGAAGTGGTTAATAGGTCACTTTCACATGGAGCTGATTTCAAGCAAAATCCGTTCTGATCAGCAGGGAATCAGCTCACAGGAGCAGAGCAAGAGGAAACATCCATGTCCACTAAGTTTCTGCAGAGTTGACATAGAGATAGCCCACTCTGCTCTATGGGCGGCTGGAAGTAAACGGGCTTCATTGTCTCTTTACACCTGACTACCCTCCATACTGATTAGGGTTGCCACCTGTCTGGGATTCATCCGGACAGTTTGGGTTTGAAATCATGCATCCGGGTTTCAGACTGCCTGAAACCCGGAAACATTATTCAGACCGGACTATGACTTCCCAGCAGGGTTGTTGGCTGCAGTTTTCTAAGCTAAGCCCTCGTACACACGGCCGAGATTCTCGTTGAAAAAAACATGTCGTTTTTTTCGACGAGATTCTTGGACAAGAAACTTGTCCCGGCCGAGTGTACACACGCTCGTTTCAAAGAACCCGCGGTTCTTTGAATGGAGCGTACGCGGTGACGTCATCGACTACGACGAGCATGCGCTCGTCACATTCGATGCCGTCGCCGCCATCTTGGTATACCCTACGTATGCCTAGGAAGCTACCGCGCATGCGTCGAATTCATTTCGAACATGCGCGGGCTTCCGGGAGGACAGGTAAGTGTACACACACTCACTTTTCTCGTCGAGAAACATGCCAAGGAGAATCTCGACGAGAAAATAGAGAGCAGGTTCTCTATTTTCTCGTCAAGGTTTCTTGTCGGTTTTCTCGACGAGAAACCCGATAGCCGCGTACACACGACCGATTTACTCGGCATGACCTCTCTGCCAGCAAGTTTCTTGCTGGTTCTTGCCGAGAAAATCGGCCATGTGTACGAGGCCTGAGAGTGTCTGTTACACTCTCTTTCACACTGCCCAAAGTTAGCACTAACCTAACAATTATACACACACAGACGGAAGAGGAGAGAGGGCTCGATCTGCTCCTCTTCCTCCCGCCCCACCCCTCTGTGTCTGCCCACACTTCAATCTCTGGAACTTTTCCTCAGAAAAGGAAAGTGGGGGCCAGAAATTAAAATTCCAGCAGCCTCAGATACATCTGGATGAGAGGTGCTGACTGCCAAGGGGTGAGTGAGCTCACCATCCATCCCTGTCTGTGACTGAAGTTTCCTACCTTCTCTCTCCTGCCTCTGAATGAGTACACTAAGATAAATCAGGGTTCTCAGAGCACCCCTTATATCACAGTTCCCCTTTACACCAGAGGCCACAGTGTTCCCCCTTACATCAGAGTCCTCTCTGTACATCAGAGTTCTCAGTGTTCCCCCTTAAATCAGAGTCCCCAGAGTTCTCCCTTACATCGGAGTCTGCAGAGTCCCCCCCTTACAGTGTAAGGGAGCTTTGCGAGTTCAGATGCAAAAGGGGAACTCTGCGGATTCAGATGTAAAAGTTGAACTCTGTGGACTCTGATGCAAAGGGGGACTCTTGTTATTAAATTTATATGATTAGAAATGTTATTTAGGGGCATGGTTTGCCTTGAGAGGACATGGCTCCGTCAAACCCGTGCCTATACTTCACTAACCCAGGGGATTACTGCTGATACCTTGACTCCCACAATGGGGACTTCATCCCGCTCAAGCTCAGCATCAAGATCCCGCTCCCCGAGGGACGAAAGCAGCCGAGTTAGCCAGAATATCCCGGAGATATTCCGGACTCAGCGCACTCAGAGGGCCAACATGGCGGCCTTTCTTCCCACCTCGACTCTGACTCGTGGTCCCAGTGAGATAACGCTGACACCCACGGACCAGTTACTCAATATGGCAGGAAACACCCGATCGGAACCCCAGCAGCTAAGTCTAAATGACCTGAGAACGGTAGCTGCGGAAATTAAGGACACGATATCTGCGGCCATATCTGACCTCCGCCATGAACTTCAGGCCATATCGGGGCGAGACAAAAGAGTGGAGATCACAGCCGCCCAACAACAGACAACGATCCGGAAGATTCACGGCCGGGTAAACACCCACACCTTACAGCTCCGTGACATCCAGCGCCATGTCGAGGATTTGGGTAACAGGGGACGGAGACATAACCTCAGAGTACGAGGCCTCCCTGAATCTGTTGACCAGGACCAGATCCTCCCCGCTGGTACCTCCATCTTCAACCGCCTCCTTGATCGCACGCCCCAAATGCCTATTGAGATGGATTGCATACACAGGGCTCTGCGACCTAGAGGCAGGGAAGCGGACCCTCCGAGAGACATTATTTGCTTCCTCAATGACTACTCTCTCAAAGAAAATATCCTCAAGAAAGCCAGAGATAAAGACTGCATAGAGTTTGAGGGCCGCCCCATTCACATTTACCAGGACCTGTTGGCAATCACGCTGAAGCATCGTAGAGACCTGCGACCTCTGCTTGAAGTACTGCGTAATAGGGGCATTCGTTATCGTTGGAAGTTCCCGTTTGGCCTCCTAGCCACCCACCATGGCCGCTCCGCCTTACTGAGGGTCCCCGAGGAAATGGAGGCTTTTTGCCAGATCCTAGACATACCATATGTGGATGTGCCGAATTGGTATGCAGACTTTGACCTCATCAACCCTCACCTCCACTCATCCAGTGAAGAACCGATGGAGGCACAGGAATCGAGATACCGGAGACACCGCTCCCCATCTACCACCATATCCAACTCAGCGGCACACGGTCATCCACAGCCTGCGAGCCCCACAACCGCCCCCTTGCCTCGAAGGGCACGCCGGGACCGCTAACCTGTTTTCAGCCCTCCACATCCAGATGAGTACACCTGCTATGCTCTTTGTGATCCCACCTTCTCTTTCCCCTTCGGTTTATCCCTGACTGGTACAGCGACATTATTCTCAGCGGCTACTTGTAGTGCCACTCAGTGACTCCTGCGCACTCAGCACCCTTCTATGGCACCCTGGGATACAACTGAGCTCTCTCACCCCACATAGGATGAGTACTGCCTTGTGCCCGATACACATCCCCTTGGTCAACCACTCACCTGCTACGGTCTTTGGACCCGGGACCATCTCCGTGCCTACCGAGGTGACTTCCTGCTGTTATGGGGATAATTCCACCTGTATTCCGCGGCTCATTGACCCCCCGCTGTTGCGACTCCCATCCGATGTCAGCAAGGGAGAATGATTATCTGACCTGACTCACAGGCTTCCTTGTTGCTGGGACCTTTCCTTTCTTGCTCCCTGATGTCCTGCACACGAACCTTTCCCGGTACCTTGGACGTCACTAGACTCTATGGCCATAACTTCTCCTTCCTGAATCAGTGGAAAGGCTCACGTACCCCCCTTGGACTAATTCCAGAGTCACTTCGAGGGACTACCTCTGCCTCTTACCTCCCTCCTGGTCTCCCCATACCGTGAACAACGGCGGTTGTTTGAAGCCTCCATATGGACTGCGCACGTGAACTGTCCCCTGTGCCTGCCTGCATGTTGGTATTGCGCTAGGTAACTTGCTGTGATTCCTTCCTCCATATGCCATGTGTATCTATGCTCCTTTCCTTGGACTTTCCCCCCCCACTTACCCTTTTTTCTCCCCCCCCCCTTTTTTTTTTTTTCTTTCTTATTATTTTGTTGGTACAGCAGACATGCTGAATACTCCATGCACAACAGAGATCAGGTCAGATCACATATCTGGACTCTCATTAGCAAGGCTGACATGTTTAACGTCCCTACCATCTTACCCAGGTTGCTTTTTCTGTCTAGCATCCCACACATCTATCAGGGCCCGATCGTTCACGCTGCTGCTCTCAATGTCGCCCTGATGATCGGTCCTTTAGCGACACCTAGTGTACCGTTCGGATATCTGCCGAATTAATCCTTAGCCTTAGTAATGGCTCCTGCCCTTGGTACTCCTCTGCAATATATGCTACAACGGCTACCTGTATCCCGGCCCCATGCAATATTCACCCTGCCCATCTGACCCTTCCACACCACTGATGATACGACCTACACCTTTCCTCATCCCTCAAGCGCCTAACACATTTCCTGTCTGCCTCCTGATTGCGGGCAACAATCATTTTGACGTCTGTCCAGTCAACTCGTACCTTCTCCCCCCGTGGTTCACCACCCCTGCAGCACCTGTTGTAGCTGCTACCCTGTTCTTGAGACCCAGGTGTCCTGTTGACAACCGTCCATCTCTCCCTACTGCAATGTCTCCCCTTTCTGGATTACTCCTACTCCTTGATCATAGGAAAGTGATGATATTACTATGATATGTTATGGTGATATGTCTCTATGTTTTACGCTCTGTGTTTTATCTTTTATGTTGGTTCCCTAGTTGCTTGTTTCATTGTTGATTTGCCATGGATCTGTTGCCTTGTATTATTCTTATATGATACAAAATTTCAAGTAACTGTTACCTTTTCCAGGCTGCCCTGTTTGTGAAACACTTGAAGAAAGACCACACTAAGACTACCCCCTACACACTGACACACAATAAACTGATACTCTGGCCCTACACATAATCTAATCGCCCTCTTCTACTTTCCCCATTCCCTACCCGCTAACACTCTTGCACGAATAGGTCACTGGTTTGATGGTTCACAGGGTATTTCTGTGACTCTTTAATGTTCTTTACCCTTCTCTATACATCCTTTTTTACATCTTTCTGTTCTCCATTGCTCCCTCTCGACAAACTAACTCCCACACAGTGGCATCTGATACAGCCCATCTCTTTAGTGCACATAGACTGATCTCGCCACTGACCTTTTCGGAATACCTACGTTGCTGAGACTCTCCCTTTCAGACAGGTGAGCGAGTACTCCCTGCCGCCGGAACTCCCCCTCACCCCCTGTTCTCCGCCTCCCGCTCTATCCTTTACGGCCCAATCTCCACCCTCTACCCCCTTATCTGGTAGCGCACCTCAGTTACACATAACTACCCATTAAAGGCTACCTCTACTCTGACCCTAACCTGCCCCCTTCGTCCTCCGTGCCACTGCTCTAGAAATAGAATTGACTAAACGAACAGACGGTATATTGACAGCTGTCAATGATGTCGTCCGTACCTTTAAGTAACACCGCTCCTCCTATAAAAATTGTTTCACTAAATGTAAAGGGACTTAACATCCCAGAAAAACTAACCCAACTGGTCTTAGCCATGCACTGCAGCAGGGCGGATATTATATTTTTGCAGGAAACACATTTCCGCACTGATGCTACACCAAAACTCCTAAACCATCACTTTCCCACAGTGCACCATGCAACCAACCCCCTAGCCAAATGAAAGGGGTTTCCATACTCCTCAGGAAAAACTGCCCTTTCCAACTGACGGATAAACTGAGTGATGAAGAATTCCCTTATTCCTTAAAGGTTCATACCTTGGTAGAACGATTACACTGGCTAATATTTATGCCCTGAATGTGGGTCAGGTGCCCTTTTTCCGCGTCGTCACGGACACACTAACCACCTTTCATGAAGGTACTCTCATACTAGGGGGCGACTTCAATGTCCCGCTCAACCCCGTTCAGGATACCTCCAAAGGCACCTCTTCTCTCCCATATGCTGCTCTACGTATGATTAAATCCCGCCTACAAAACCTGCTGCTACATGACACGTGGCGTACACTGAACCCGAATGGCAAAGACTATACCTTTTATTCTGCCCCACACGACAGGTACTCCAGGATAGACTACCTATTCATCTCCCAAAATGATCTCCCTCTGCTCCGTAACGCCACCATCGATCCCATGTTCCTGTCGGATCACCATCCCATTTCTGTAACACTGACTATCCCAGAAACGCTCCCGCGTCCGCAGACCTGGAGACTTGACCCTTCCCTTCTCCCTGACCCAACTGTCGCAGAAGAAATCAGAACACACATTAAACATTTATTTTCGGAAAATGACCCCGCTGACACCTATACCATTGTAACGTGGGAAGCCCACAAATGTGTGGTACGCAGCGTCCTTATTGCGGCGGAAGCTAAATGCAATAGGGAGAGACGGAAACACTACACCACACTTTGTGATAAGATACGTAGGCTGGAAGGCGCACACAAACGCATGCAGGCCCTGGACATTTTGACTGACCTGATCCAATCTAGAAATGAACTGCTGGGCCTACTGGGCAAACAGGTGAGATGTAAATATATATTTTTGAAGAAAACGTTTTATGAATATGGCAACAAAGCCAGTAGGTGGCTCGCCAGGGCTATTCAAACTAAAAAGGCTACCACGCCGATACATTCCCTAACTGACACTTCGGGCCGCAAACTTAATGCTACCCCTGACATTGCCAAACAGTTTGTTCAGTATTACTCTAACCTCTATAACCTCCCCCCGACAGATCCCTCGATAGCGGCGTCCACAAGGAAACAAATGCTTGTAGACTTCTTGGGCCAGTATAGCCCTGCCCCCATCTCTGCCTCCTTAGCTCAGGACTTAGATATCCCTTTACAGAGACAGGAAGTGGATCACGCACTGAAACAAATGAAAGTAGGCAAAAGTCCCGGACCTGATGGTCTGAGTGTGGGATATTACAAATCCTATGCCGACATCCTTACTCCCTTTTTCTTAACTGCCTTTAATTCCTTTGAACTCCCATCGGCACCCCCACGTGACCTACTCACTGCACACATTGCGGTTATTCCGAAGCCGGGTAAGGATCCTTCAACGGTCGCCAGCTATAGACCCATCTCTTTGCTCAACGTTGACCTTAAATTGTATGCTAAAACGATTGCAAACCGACTTCTACCACTCCTATCCCAACTTATTGACCTCGACCAAGTCGGCTTCGTACCGGGTAGGGAGGCGCGGGATAATACCCTTAAAGCTATCAACATACACCATTGGCTCACATCTACTAATCAACAATAATTTTTTCTTTCCCTTGATGCGGAGAAGGCATTTGACAGGGTGGCCTGGGACTACATGGAAGAGACCCTGAGGGTCGTAGGCTTCCCCACCAGGATGCTGAACTTTATTTCTGCACTCTACTCTAACCCTACCGCTAGAGTCCGAGTAAACCGTCACCTGTCGTATGCCTTCTCCATCTCGAATGGAACTCGCCAGGGGTGCCCCCTCTCCCCCATAATCTTCGTCCTTACGCTCGAACCCCTACTGAGACGCCTCAGGGACAGTCCTGATATTAAAGGTATAGATGTCAAACGAAATACGTTTAAGCTAGCCGCTTTTGCGGATGACATTCTCCTTCTCCTTACAGACCCACTGACGACACTCCCCAATCTTCATAAAGATTTCCACACCTTCAAGATCCTCACCAACCTTCAAATTAATTTCACGAAATCCAACGCGCTAAACGTCACACTACCCCCTGACATTTGTCAGCAATGTCAAGAGAACTTTCCGTTCACTTGGAACCACAATGCGATCACATACCTGGGCATCCAACTCCCAACCTCCCTGACTGACCTCTACTCCAAAAATTATGCACCGCTACTTCAGTCCATAACATCTGACCTAAAGCAATGGTCCTCCGGGACATTTTCTTGGTTCGGGAAGGCCTCTATCATCAAAATGACCATCCTACCTAGGATCTTGTACCTCCTACAGACAAAACCTATTACACTTGGGGCGTGGTCTGGACATGCTGCTGTGAGGACGTGTTTCTCTCGGGCTCCGGCGCTGACATCATTCTTAATCAGCATTTCTCATACTTATACACTATTTTTAGCCGCGGACCATGCGTAATAAGACGGACAAGTCTCTCCCTAAACTCGGGACCCAACTAGGCCCTCTACAAGATCGAGGACCAAGAGAACCGCAGTAGGAGGAACAACATTCGGGTCAGAGGCCTCCCGGAAGCGACGGGTGACTACGACCTCCTCCCCTCCATACGAGGTATTTTTAACGGCCTCCTGGGCCTCCCTGCTGATAACCCACTCAAGATAGACAGAGTGCACAGGGCTCTGCGCCCCCGCAATCTATCCACTGACACCCCGCGGGATGTCATCTGCCGGGTACATTATTACGAGGAGAAGGAGCGCATCATGCGCAAGGCCAGAGAGACAGCCTCCCTTGATTTCGATGGCGCAACCCTGTCCCTCTTCCCAGACCTAGCCAGAGAGACACTGGAGCGTCGCAGGGCCTTACGACCCCTGACTGAGAAACTCAGAGCTGCATCCATCAACTATCGCTGGGGCTTCCCTGCGGCCCTCATTGCTAATAGGGATGGCAAGACTGCGGTTCTGCGCTTTCCAGAAGAATTGGAAAAATTCTGCTTGGATGTCAACATATCACCCCCGGAGCTTCCTGGCTGGCAAGATACCATCCCGGTCCTACCGGGTTCATCCGACCCACAATGGCAGAAAGCTGGCCGCAGACGCCGCACTGCTTCACCGGATGCCTCCCCCCGGCTGGGCTGATTTCTGAGGCTTGTTCCTTTCACCTCTCGGTTATACTTGTGTGGCTCCCCCTTGCATCAGGAAGTCTGTGACCATACATTGCCTGTTGGCACTTTGTTCTACAACGGTTCGATACACATGCTTTCCTCTAGCTATTTGATCATGACAGTGCTCACTGCTCAGAGACGGCCTGATCTATCATGAGGCCACTTGGGTGCCTGCGGTTAAGTTATATGTGGCATTCTTTGTATTAACCTTTATACTAACTAGACATGTGCATTCGTTTTCGTCCGAATGCATTTTCGTCCGAATTTCAGGTATTTTCGTTATCGTTTTAACAAACGAAAACGAAAATGCAGAATCCGAAAACCGAAAGATCCGACATAAACAAATGCTTAATTTTCGTTTTCGTTGCAACAACAGTTCGATATAGATAGGAGATTTGACATGAGGCTGACAATAACAATCTGTGTCCATCGAACCTGTGGTCGAATGTGCCTAACCTTAACTCTATTAGTCCAAGATTATTCTACATAGAGAGAAAAGATTCGACATTATAGAGAGAAAAGATTCGACATAGAGAGAAAAGATTTGACATTATAGAGAGAAAAGATTTGACATTATAGAGAGAAAAGATTCGACATAGAGAGAAAAGATCACTGCTGGAATTGGGTGGGGGACTAAAATAAAAAAATGATGATGATGAATGTTATTGGCTGATTGTAACCAAAGAGGAGGAGCAGTAAAATAGCTAGAACTAACTTGACAATTCGACATGAACGACGAAGATTCAACGAAGCATCGAAAAACATACAAACGTTGAATCTGTCATTGAAGGCTTATGGTGTCTGTTGAAAGTTCTAAGAAGATTCTACGGAGCAGATAAACTGTACGACGCTGCAATCGTACATTTCCGGTCAAATGCTCGGCCCATAGGCTATAGAAGAATTCTAATGTTGGTTGACTAGTTGGGATGAGCTTCGAGTTCGAGTCAAACTCATGTTCGACTCGAACATTGCCTGTTCGCCAGTTCGCCGAACAGCGAACAAATTGGGGTGTTCGCGACAAATTCGAAAAATCTATGGGAGAAATCTAAAGTGCTAATTATAAAGGCTTATATGCAAGTTATTGTCCTAAAAAGTGTTTGGGGACCCGGGTCCTGTCCCAGGGGACATGTATCAATGCAAAAATAAGTTTTAAAAACGGCCGTTTTTTCGGGAGCAGTGATTTTAATAATGCTTAAAATGAAAAAATAAAAGTGAAATATTCCTTTAAATTTTGTACCTGGGGGGTGTGTATGATATGCATGTGAAGTGGCGCATGTTTCCCGTGCTTAGAACTGTCCCTGCACAAAGTGTCATTTTTGAAAGAAAAAAAGTCATTTAAAACTCATTCGCGGCTATTAATGAATTGTCGGCTCCCGGCAATACATACAAAAGTCATTGATAAAAAAAAAAAAAAAGCGTGGGGGTTCCCCAGAATTCAATTACCAGGCCCTTCAGGTCTGGAATGGATATTAAGGGGAACCCCGCCGCAAATTTAAAAAAAAAAAGACGTGGGGTTCCCCCAAATATCCATTCCAGGCCTTTCAGATCTGGCATGGATTTTAAGGGGAACTCCACCCCAAATTTAAAAAAAATGGCGTGGAGTCCCCCTAAAAATCCATACCAGACCCCTTATCCGAGCACGCAACCTGGCCGGCCGCAGGGGAAAAGGGGGGGACGAGAGAGCGGCCCCCCTCCCTCCTGAACCGTACCAGGCCACATGCCCTCAACATGGGGAGGATGTCCCCATGTTGATGGGGACAAGGGCCTCATCCCCACAACCCTTGCCCAGTGGTTGTGGGGGTCTGCGGGCGGGGGGCTTATTGGAATCTGGAAGACCCCTTTAACAAAGGGGACCCCCAGATCCCGGCCCCCCCCTATGTGAATTGGTAAGGGGTACATTGTACCCCTACCATTTCACGAAGAAAGCGTAAAAAAATGTTTAAAAAAACACACAAACACCTTGAAAAAGTCCTTTATTTAAAAAAAAACAAAAAAACATTCCAGCGGTGAAATCCAGTGTCCCGCAGCGATCCCGATGTCCAGCGCTGTCCTTCATTGGTTGTGCCTGAGCGGACCTGATGGGGAACTCCCTCTCAGTATTTTAAATGTATAGACCTGCCCCTTCTTCCAGATTCCGATAAGCCCCCCGCCCGCAGACCCCCACAACCACCGGGCAAGGGTTGTGGGGATGAGGCCCTTGTCCCCATCAACATGGGGACATCCTCCCCATGTTGAGGGCATGTGGCCTGGTACGGTTCAGGAGGGAGGGGGGCGCTCTCTCGTCCCCCCCTCTTCCCCTGCGGCCGGCCAGGTTGCGTGCTCGGATAAGGGGTCTAGTATGGATTTTTAGGGGGACTCCACGCCATTTTTTTTATTTGGGGTGGAGTTCCCCTTAAAATCCATGCCAGATCTGAAGGGCCTGGAATGGATATTTGGGGGAACCCCACATCAATTTTTTTTTTAATTTGCGGCGGGGTTCCCCTTAATATCCATTCCAGACCTGAAGGGCCTGGTAATTGAATTCTGGGGAACCCCCACGCTTTTTTTTTTTTTTTTATCAATGACTTTTGTATGTATTGCCGGGAGCCGACAATTCATTAATAGCCGCGAGTCAGTTTTAAATGACTTTTTTTCTTTCAAAAATGACATTTTTTGCAGGGACAGTTCTAAGCACGGGAAACATGCGCCACTTTGCATGCATATCATACACACCCCCCAGGTACGAAATTTAAAGGAATATTTCACTTTTATTTTTTCATTTTAAGCATTATTAAAATCACTGCTCCCGAAAAAACGGCAGTTTTTAAAACTTTTTTTTGCATTGATACATGTCCCCTGGGGCAGGACCCAGGTCCCCAAACACTTTTTGGACAATAACTTGCATATTAGCCTTTATAATTAACACTTTAGATTTCGAACGTTCGAGTCCATTGTATTTAATAGGGTTCTAAAGTTCACACTAACATTTTGTCTGTTCGCAGGTTCTGGTGCGAACCGAACAGGGGGGTGTTCGGCTCATCCCTGTTGACTAGTAATAGTAATTAAAAAATATAATTATTACTAGTCATATAATAGAATTCATCTATAGCTTGTAGGCGGAACATTCGACCGGAAATGTACGATTGCAGCGTCGTACAGTTTTGCTGCTCCGTCGAATCTTCTTTGAACATTCGACAGACACCATAAGCCTTCAATGACAGATTCGACCTTAATTAATTCTGATTTTCGGACGAATGCAATTTCTAACGAAAAACGAAATAAATAAAAATGAATTTCGGGAGTAACTAAATAAATTTATTTTTCTAACGAAAACGAAATTCCGAAACGAAATATTTCAGTGTGCACATGTCTAATACTAACCCTTGTTCAATTTGCAGGATGCTGGCGCCGGGGCTGCGGAGCGGCGATCCCACTATTTTTAGTGCTCGCTGTCTGTGGCCCATGGTTCAGAGCCCCCCCCCTCTTGGGGGGTGCCGCGTGGCCCTGTGATCTCATGCCCCTGCTGCTCTTTGGGCGGGGCGTGGGAGTGCTGGGCCACCCGTGTTCCCCCTCTCAGCACGTCAGATATCTGCAAGCGAATACTGAGTGTATCCTCCCACGGGATATGTTTTTGATGCTTGATGTTGAAGTATGTTTGTTTTTCACGTTTTGTTTTCTTGCTCTTTTCCTTTTCTTCTTCTTGCCCCCAACCTTTGTCCTCTGCCTCGGACTTCACCTCCACTGGTCTATGTATTTGGGCTCCCCCTGCCGATCCCCATGGCTACGGTGAACTTTGTCTCTTTCAACGTTCGTGGACTTCATGCCCCAGGTAAGAGACATAATCTCTACAGAGAGCTGGGTCGCCTGGTGGGTGACATCGTCCTCCTTCAGGAGACCCATCTCACGCATACCACTTCGGTGAAACTTTTCTCCCCACAGTACCCCACTTGGTATTATGGCTTGTCTGATGTTCGCAAGGCCAAGGGTGTTGCTATTGGGTTTCGCAGAGGGACCCCCTTTGTGTTAGATACTATGCTGAGTGACCCTATGGGTCGGTTCCTGTTCCTCAGAGGTAACCTGGGCGATGTGCCATGTACTGTTGCAACCCTCTATGCCCCCAACCGAGATCAAGCGAGTTTTGTAGCTTCTACACTCTTAAAACTTAGTGAGTTTGCCCGGGGCTGCGTTATCCTGGCTGGGGACTTTAATGCCCCACTGGAGCCATTTCTAGACACATCCGCGGGGAGCTCATGCATTTCTCGGAAGCGCTTGATTTATCTGCGCAAGAGTTTGCAAAGAGCTCAACTAATGGACGTGTGGAGGATTATGCATCCAAGGGAAAAGGACTTTACCCACTTCTCCCACTTACACCATACGTATTCTAGAATAGATTACTTTTTTGTAGATCATCACCACCTCTCCCTCCCCATGGCCTCGGGCATAGAGACTTCACCTATATCAGACCACGCGCCAATTACACTTAAATTAAAAATCCCCTCACTACCCCGCAGGACCGCGAATTGGAAACTTAATGATAACTTACTCCTGGATGAAATCGATAAAAAGTCACTGGGAAGCGATTTAGCTTTATATTTTGCGGAAAACGCTCACCCAGAAGTATCACCGGGCACGCTGTGGGAGGCCCACAAGGCCTACATCCGGGGAAAACTTATAGAGCTAGGATCCAGGAAAAAAAGAGAACGCACTCACCAACAGCGGGAGTTGATCCACGATATAGAAGCCTTGGAACGCCAACATAAAGCTGGCTTGTCACATTCGACTCTTCAAACCCTGACCCAGAAGAGAGAGGAACTGAAAAGCCTCTTTCATTTGGAGCAGAAGCAACGGTTTCGTATAGTAGCTCAACGTATGCATGAGTGGAGCAATAAGCTGGGTCGGCTGTTGGCCCGCTCACTGCAACAGAGAAAGTCTGCCGCCTTTATTGCCAAACTTAAATCCCCCCCTGATATTATGATACACAAAACATCCGCAATAGCCAAAGAATTTAGAACATTTTATCAAACTCTATACCACGTACATCATACGGTGGAGGACAAGGACACAAGGGCCCACCTTATTCGCAGCTACTTAGCGCAAGCCAAGCTACCCGAGCTCCCCATTGATACCCTGTCCGCACTTGAAGGAGAGTTTACCACCTCTGAGATGCGTGTTGCATTAAAAGCCATGGCCAATGGTAAGGCGCCAGGTCCAGATGGCTTTACGGTGGCGTATTACAGATCATTTGTGGATATCTTGATTCCTCGACTGACCAATTATGAAAATACGATCTCAGAAGGTGGTACTCTTCGTCCTGAAACTCTACACGCTCACCTCACTGTATTACCCAAGCCTGGTAAAGACCCTTGCAACTGTGGAAGCTACCGCCCCATTTCCCTCTTAAATTTAGATGCTAAGTTATATGCCAAGGTCATTGCGAATAGGCTACTCCCACTTGTGCCCCAGTGGGTGTCTAGAGACCAAACAGGATTTATCCCCGGGAGGGAGGCGCGTGATAACTCGCTACGCACCTTATCACTGATAGCCCAGGCTCGGCGGTCTCCCCAGCCCACCCTGTTGCTCTCCACGGATGCAGAAAAGGCGTTCGATAGGGTGGACTGGGAGTTTCTTGTGGCCACCCTCTCCCATCTTGGCGTGGGTCCTTCACTGCTGTCCCGAATCTCCGCTCTCTATAATTCCCCCACAGCCCAACTGCGCATAAACGGCACATTAAGTGAACCGTTCACTCTATATAATGGCACACATCAAGGATGCCCCCTCTCACCCATTCTATTTGCATTATCCCTTGAACCCTTCCTTTCCACGATTAAAGACAACTCGAATATCCACGGGATTGTAGTGGGTAAAACGGAACATAAATATGCCGCTTACGCGGACGATATATTGTTCTATATACAACAGCCCACCATATCCCTGCCCAACCTGATGTCGGCCTTTGCTTCATTTAGCGCCATTTCTAATTTCAAAATTAATTTATCTAAATCAGAAATTCTAAATATATCTGTCCCTGCTCAGTCCGTCCCACATTTAAAATCCTCCTTCCCCTTTACTTGGCAAACTCACTCAATGAAATATTTAGGTATCTTTCTCACATCTAACCCAGCCTCCCTATTTCGTACTAACTATATCCCCTGCTAAACTCGATTAGATCTGATCTACAGAAATGGTCCCAACTTGCTCACTCCTGGTTGGGGAGGATAAGCGTTGTAAAGATGAACATTTTGCCCAGGCTCCTATTTATGTTTCAAATGATCCCGTATAGGGTCCCTGTTGGTTTCTTTACGCTACTGAGATCTTTACTCTGCAGATATATCTGGAACAGGAAGCGACCCAGGATTGCCAGGTCTCTCCTCACTAGAAATAAGAGGAATGGGGGTACTGACTAGAATCTCTGACTGGAATTACCATAAACACTCAAAGTTATGGGTATCTTTGGAAATAGACTTATGTGGTGCGGACCTTTATACGCAAATATGGATTCCAAGGAAATTCAGGTCCCTTTCTGCGACCACTTCTCCTCTTACACGCTCTACCTTAATGGTGTGGGATTCGCTCTGTAAATCACATAAATGGGGGTATAATTCACCCCTGTTACCCTTAACTTGCCACAATTTCTTTCCACCTGGTAACATACATCCAAACGTACATGAGTGGAACCTAGGATCTGCAACCCTACTACACCATGTTACAAATCCCTCTGGCATTATTCCTCTTTCTGACCTTCTGGACATCTCTACGGCAACACCCATGGATCTATGGAAATACCGCCAGCTTGCAGCCTTTGTACACTCCCTCCCGAAACCTTTCCGGAACATCACGGATTTAACGCAGGTAGAACTGGCTTTTGCAGGTGAGCAACCGATTGATAGACCTGTATCATACTTTTATAAAGTCCTGAACTCTTTCTCTACCTCTGGAACTCCTGCTTTCCTACTCAACTGGGAGAAAGACCTAGATAAGGAACTCACGCACTGTCAAAAGACCACGATTCTACATCTAGCACACACGACCTCAATGTCATCTAAAACTGCTGAAGTCAATTATAAACTGTTGACTAGGTGGCACTATACACCTGTAATATTGCATAGGACTTTTCCTCAGATAACTCCTTTATGTTGGCGTGGGTGCGGAGAACGGGCGACACATGCTCACATATGGTGGTTGTGTCCACGCATCCGCCCCTTCTGGCTATCCATTTTACGCTGGATGAAGGAAATTCAGGGCTTTGAGATCCCTGAGGATCCTTGGGTTGTCTTGTTGCACTGTACAGGCGGACCAGTCGGACCATATAAGAAATCACTTACACCGCACCTGCTAAACGCAGCTAAATCTCTCATCCCTAAATATTGGAAACAAACTGTCATACCCACTGTACGTCAATGGTTGGTGGAAATAGATCATATTTATCATATGGAGGATCTCACCTATTCCATTAGCAACAAATCTGAAATGTCGCGGAAGATATGGGCCGACTGAGTTGCCTTTAAATATACCTCTGCTTTTACAGACATTATGTCTCAACCCTCATAAACTGAGAAATTGCCAGGATCTGAAATGGCCTCTCATGCATGGAGGAGGTCCGAGGCAGTATACCCCCCCCTTCCCTCTCTCCCCCCTACTTTTCTCTACCTCTTCTACTTTGCTTTCCTTTTCTTTTCTTTTTTGTTGTTTCCCCAAGGAAAAGGGGGAAAAAAAAAAAAAAGGACTGTTTTATATAGTTGGGTAGCTAACGGTCTTGGTGATCCGGACGTACCACTACACAGTGAACTCAGACGACTACTTACCCTGTCCTCTGTCACTGATAGAGGTCTCGTATGGACTACTTCACCAGCTTCTTGTCAGTGCATACCGGATACTTTCTAGTCTTTTTGTATAATGACCTGCCTACTGTGTTACCCACACTCATTTGCAATGAGTGAATCTCTCATGCTTTGTTTTGTTTGTGTCCTTTACCTAAATAAACACTTATTAAACAAAAAAAAAACTATTACACTTCCACATACATTCTTCTCGACCTATCGGAGGATTTGCACGAACTTTATCTGGGGCACACTTCGTCTGAGATTAGGCTACTCAAGGCTCACCACTCCCAAACTCAAGGGAGGGATAGGCCTCCCGGACATTCGTAAGTATCAACAGGCCAGTCACCTCACCAGAATAATAGACTGGAACGTACACGCTGATCGAAAAGATTGGGTCAGATTAGAAAATGCGCTGTCCACCCTCCCACTGGCCCAACTCCCCTGGATCGCAATAAGCACAATATTTCCTTGCTACACGGTCTGATGACCCCACTTAAATACAACCCAGAGTTCACGCCCGGGGCACATACTTCCTTCTTATCTGATGGTTGGCCGCACCTAACTATCAGGGCAGAACACTTCTTTGATGACAACCGAAATGGGAGAACATTTACACACACATACACAAGGGAACGGTCAATGTGAATGTGCAGGAGAACGCATTCAAAGTGTTTTCCAGGTGGTACAGAACGCCTCTCCAATTGCATCACATTTACCCCTCCCTTCTCCAACAGTGCTGGAGATGCAGGACTGAGTTAGGCTCGCTATTGCATATCTGGTGGACTTGCTTCAAACTTCAGCCCTTCTGGACTGAGGTTCACAGGTTTATTGCTCAAATTTCCACGTACACACTAGATTACACGCCAGCACAATTCCTGCTCCACCACTCTTCAACACCGTCCCGTTCCTATTTCCGCTCCCTGGCCATGCACATGGTGAATGCGGCGAAAATGTGTATACCATACAAATGGCGCTCCCCTGACCTACCTTCGATAACTGATTGGTTCAGACGTGTACAAAAAACGGCGGAAATTGAGGATTTGATACATCAGGCACGTGACACCCCAACCAAATTTACCAAAACATGGTCGTGCTGGGTCCATTTTACTACCACGGATGAATACAAAAAGATCCTGACTTAATGGACAGTCGTAAGAGCAGTGGTGGGGATGTAGAAGCGGGCTGGACCCCCCCTACCCCCAGGACTCACCCCATTCTTATAAGATACAACGTACTTTGACTTCCAATATACCCTACTTCTTTTTCTTCTGTCCTGACTATATGTTCCACACCTATTCTCAGCACGACTACATTCAACCCCAAATTAGACGGATACATAATCAAAAACCTACTCTTCAATGTTTTATCGTATTCCAATTCATAGCCAAGTATAACGTAATGTTTTTAAAAAAAAAAAAAAAGAGGTTGCAGTGACTACTGATACTCTTGCATGTTTTACTTTGCCTTCATTGACTTGATCGTCACTTTTTGGAGTGACCTATTGCCACATGTTTGCTATCCTCAATGGCTGTGCCCGCACTTTCATGTTACATGTTAACTTTCTTGTGACTGTATGCTTATTTTCCAAATAAAAAATTATATTAATAAAAAAAGAAATGTTATTTAATAGCAAAATATATGTATAGTTTATACTATAAAAAAAAATTGATGTGCGCCACTAAAGTGCTTGGGTTTGTCTTGAAGAAAAGGTGGCAACCCTAAATCAGATCCACCTAAACAAAAGAGGATGGATCCCCTCCTTTTTTTTCAGAGGACAGGAAAGGACCCAGAGGTGGACAAAAGTCCATTTACACCCACCTGTCCATAAGGATGCATCGACCATCCGATCAGGTTCACCTGAAAAACTGACAGGCAGACCTGTTGGGATTGCCTGTGTGAAAGGGTCCCTAGACATTAATATTTTTGTCTGTGTTTGAAATAGTTTATGAACCAGTCTTCACTTGTAAAAGAAGTTATGTTTAGGTGGGTTTTTTAGATCCAGTCCTTAACTACTTGCCGACCGCCGCACGCTGTACGATGTACGTCGGCAGAATGGCATGGCTGGGCATATTGGCGTACAGGTACGTCCCTTTAATATGCTCGCGACCCGGTCGGGTACTCCATTACCGTGCTCGCGGGACCAGGGGACCCGATCGCCGCCGGTGTCCCGCGTTCGGGTTACGGAGCTGAAGAACGGGGAGAAGTAAGTGTAAACAAACCTCTCCCCGTGCGTCGTAGTGAGCCTGTCACTGACCGTCTGTTCCCTGTCATAGGGAACGATGATCAGTGACATCACACGCCAAGCCACGCCCCCCATACAGTTAGAATCACACATTAGGTCACACTTAATCCCTTTTGCGTCCCATACAGGTTAACCCCTTCACTGCCAGTGTCATTTTCACAGTAATCAGTGCATTTTTATAGCACCGATCGCTGCGCTGTGTGCCCCCAAAAATGTGTCAAAAGTGTCCGATGTGTCTGCCATAATGTCGCAGTCACGATAAAAATCACTGATCGCCGCCATTACTAGTAAAAAAAAAAAATTATTAATAAAAATGCCATAAAACGATCCCCTATTTTGTAGACGCTATAACTTTTGCGCAAACCAATCAATAAACGCCTACTGCGATTTTTTTACCAAAAATATGTAGAAGAATACGTATCGGCCTAAACTGAGGAAAAAAAATAGTTTTTTTATATATTTTTGGGGGATATTTATTATAGCAAAAAGTAAAAAATATTGAATTTTTTTCAAAATTGTTGCTTTATTTTTGTTTATAGCGCAAAAAATAAAAACCGCAGAGGTGATAAAATACCACCAAAAGAAAGCTCTATTTGTTTTAAATTTATTTTTATTCAAGTTTTCTTGTACATACATACATATATCTTTCATATCATTACTAATAAACACATATACATTACAAAAAATTAGACAATACATACACTTTCAACAAAATGGGTCTATCCTGAAACATCATTTACTCTTCTCCCCTCTCTTCATTCCCCTTTAATTAACTTGCATGGCCTCTGTGTTATCTCTCTCCTTTTTTTCTCTCCTTTTTCTTTTTCCTTTCATTTTTTCTTTCTTCCCTCCCTTTTCCTTCCCTTTTTCTTTTCCCTTATTTATGGTAGGTCACGAGTGTCCCTCTCTACCCCCATTTCCCCTTAAAAAAACAACAAAAAAAAAATCCTCTTCCCTCCTTCCTCCCTTCCCCTCCTTCCCTCCACCATCTTGCAAATCCACCTCCTTTTAACTTTAAGTGCCTTATAGCCCTCTTTCCCCTTTCCTATTCTACCCTTAAGATCCCTTTCCCCCCTTAAATTTAGCATTCGTGTCCTCTGTTTTTTCATTGGTTTTTGAGGAGACATGAATACCTCTCTCTGCCTCCAAAAGAAAAAAAATATGTGAATAAATTAAATTGTATCTGTGAGAGCCACACAGACCCCCCCCCCCCCCCTCGAATTTTAAACTTAAAAGTGCAACGTGCCCTCCTTCTCCCTTTCCCTTCCCCTACCCCCCTCCCTATTTCCTCCTCCTCCCCTCTTGTTGACTACCGTAACATTAGTGTTTTTGTTTATTTATAAGGAGGCATAATTATCGTTTACATCAATCCAACTCCCCAATACAAAAAAAAACAAAACAATCCTCCCTTCCCCTCCTTCCCTCCACCATCTCACAAATCCACCTCCTTTTAACTTTAAGTGCCTAGTGCTCTCTTTCCCCTTTCCTATCCTACCCTTACCCTCCCTTTTCCCACTTAAATTAGCATTCGTATCCTCTGTGTTTTCATTGGTTTATGAGGAGGCATGAATACCTCTCTCTGCCTCCAAAAAAAAAATTAAATTGTATCTGTGAGAGCCACACAGACCCCCCTCCCTCTCGTATTTTAAACTTAAAAATACAACGTGCCCTCCTTCTCCCTTTCCCTTCCCCTACCTCCCTCCCTCTTTCCTCTGCCTCCCCTCTTATTAACTACCGTGGAATTAGTGTTTTTGTTTATTTGTAAGGAGGCATAATTATCGTTTACATCAATCCCCAATACAAAAAAAAAAGGGGGGGACGACACTGTTTCCTCACTAGGGAATCCGACCAAAGTACCTTAGGTGCTGCCCTCTCTTCTCATGTAACCTTCATTTACCGACGAGTGTCTAAACTCCTCCCAGGGGCTTGCTTTGTCCTCCATTGTCTCGGAATTAATATCTTTGCTGAGTTCAATAAAATTGGGATAATTACTGTTCTGTATTTCTTCCTTGGGATAGCCGTTGCATGAAACAAACATTGCCATGGGTCCAATCTAATTTCAGTCCCTCTAATCATCCTAATTAGGTCTAATATTTCCTCCCAGTATGGTTGGATCTTGGGGCATTGCCACCATATGTGGGCATGAGTTCCCTCCTCCCCACATTCCCTCCAACATAGGGGTGATGCCTGGGGATTCATCTTATGTAATTTTACTGGGACATAGTACCACTTAGTTAATAATTTGTAGTTCATTTCTTTTATCCGAGCGTCCACAGAGGTGGAATGAACATAGTCTAAAACTCTACCCCTCATTATCTCTGGCAATGAGAGATTTAGTTCCAGCTCCCAACTCTCCGTTGGACACACGGATCCTCCATCTGGATGTGTTATCAGCATTTTGTATAAGCTAGAAATCCATGCCTATCTATCCCTCCTTGATCTACCAATTTTTCCCATACATTTAGGCTACCCATCTCCCGAAGGGGTTTTGGGAGGGACTCTACAAAATGTTGAAGTTGTTTATATCTCCAGACATCCCATGGGGTTGTCCCATATCTTTTACGTAGTTCCAAAAGGGAGAAAAGTGCATTCCCTTTCATAACATCTTTTAATCTCAAAAAGGTAGATGTAGTCCATTTTTTTTTTTTTTTTTTTACAGAAGGTTATAGTTTTTTTATTAAAGGAAACCATACAAAAGTATGAATATTTCAGAACTTTGCTTGGTTAACTTATCTTTTTTTTCTTTTAATAAACTTTGCTTCAGATGACACGATCAGATCACATTCTGTTCATAAAGCATACATATACAGTATTTATGCTGTTGGTTCCACTAAAGTACCCCAGTTTTCAAAAGTTCAGTTGATGTATTGACCTAGATATTAACCCCCTATAAAGGTTAAGAAAGACAAATTCTGGTAATTAACATACATTGTTTTTATTTTGAGACATTAGCTAAAGGGGGATTAGGTGGCTTAAATTTAGGGTGAGGGAAATCATATCTGCAAATCAATGTGCACAGTTATGATTAATATGCATTGTGTTGAAATAAATTGGAATTTTTTTTTTCTTTTACAATCAATATTTTTATTTCAAAATGCATAGGTTATACATAAAGCATAAGTCATACATATGCAAACAATAGTATACGTTCAGAGGAATTGAAACTGTCTATAGCTTTAACAGATAGAAACAAGAGCAGAGGCCTCTTGTCAGTCCCGAATCTATGGAGAGTAGTAACTGTTGGCATATCAGTAGAGAAACGAATTAAAGCTGGAAGCGTGTTCCGCTCCCCCCAACACCCCGAGTGGGATCTAACTGTGTTGGAAGGGAGATCCAAGAAGCTTCCATTATTCCGATCCCTGTCAACCGGGGGGAGGCTTATACCGGATTGTAAACTTCAGAACACAATTAAATTGTTGACTACTCATGCCCTACCTGAGATCTTGCAAACCAGACCTCTAATCCTAAAAAAAACACTGGCGGAGATAAAAAAGGAAAAAAGTGGAAAGATAAACACAGAGGCTCAGAGCGAGCCAAAAGGAAAAATAAATAAGTGTGAAGAGAAGGAACATCACCTGAAACGCTGAGAATGCACTCTAAACCGGCTTGGAGAGAGAACCGATGAGGACTCCCATCTGTTGGGCCCATGGTTCCCATACCGTTTCAAACTTGTCAGTTGTGTTTAGCTGGAAAGCTTTTCTTGCGACATTATCCAGGATATTTTATTTTTAGCCGCAGGAAAAGAGACCTTTGGATGTTTCCAGGCCTTAGCCACCGTAAGTTTTGACTTCCAACCAGCCTGTTAATTAAGTTAAAAATGTTCTTCCAGAAGGGGCGTATTCTAGGGCATTCCCACCATATGTGGGCCATTGTGCCTACATGTTGGCAACCTCTAAAACATAGAGGATCCGCTACGGGGTAGATCGAGGCCAGTCTGGAAGGGGTATAGTACCACCGAGAAATCACTTTAAGGCTAGCCTCCATCAGTGTAGTGTTGAGGATACCGTTAAATGACCTGAAGCATGCAGTCTGCCAGCCCTCCAGGTCCCACTGGAATTGAAAGTCAGACTCCCAGGCAGTCATAAAAGCCTCCTTAGAGGTTGCAGAGATAAGCGACGAGTAGATCACCGAGATCCCCCCTTCTGGTCCCTGGCTTGACCACACCACAACTCGTAGTCGGTAAACTTTGGCGGGATGGGTTTTTCTTTCCAAAGGGAATGTAGAAAGTGTGATATTTGGCCAAACCTGAATCGTTCCGAGTCGGGCAGACCCAGTTTTTTGATACAGTGGTTTAGGGTGAAGGGGCCTGCTGCTGTAAATAATTGCCCAATTCGGTAAAGTCCCTTGTCCAGCCACCATTTGAATGCTAAGACGTTTTTCTCGGGAGGAAAGTTTGGGTTGTTGAAGAGGTGAGTCAAGGATCTGTATGAGGATACTAAAGGAGTTGACGAAACGTAGCCTATCCCATAGGGCGAAAGAGTGGAAAAGGGTTGGGGCTAAAATCGGGGGTCTGTCTTTCGGGGGGCTCCAGAGTAGGAAGTCTAGCGTGAATTGAGGAACGGCCTGTCTTTCTATATGCACCCAATCACGTTTTTCAAATTGTGAATAGACTACAGACAACTGAGCCAATCTGGCTGCCTGGTAATATTTGTGGAGGTGTGGCAAGCCGAGACCTCCCTTCCTTCTATGAAGGTGTAGAGTTTTTTGGGGTATCCTAAACCCCGCCTTTCCCCAGATGAATCTCAGTATTTTACTTTGGAATGATTTAATGTGGTCACGGGAAGAGAGCGAAAAAGGTATAATAACCGCGGGAGCAACGTAATTTTTATGGAGTTTACCCTTCCCAGCCATGACAGATTATTTTTGGACCAAGTGAGTAGGTCTGATTCTAGCTTACAATACAGAGGGGGGTAGTTATTCATGTAGAGGAATTCCGTCTTAGATGTCAAGTTGATCCCCAAGTACCTAATGGAGGATTCGCTCCAAGCAAACCGGAAGGATTGTTTTAGGAGAGCCACAGTGTCATGTTGTAGTGAGATATTCATGGCTTGGGATTTGGTGTAATTCACCTGAAGGCCAGATACCGTTGCAAAGTCATCTAGAGTTTTGCATAAGTTTGAAAGGGAGGTGATGGGGGAGGTTACAAACAGCAAAATGTCGTCCGCAAAGAGACCGCATTTATGTGTTTGGGGGCCGCAGGAGACACCCTGTATGTTCGGGTTTTGTCGAATTTCGATGACTAGTGTCTCAATAGCCATCAAGAAGATGAGCGGGGATAAAGGGCAGCCTTGTCTAGTCCCTTTCTTTATATGGATGGGCTTCGAGTAACAGCCCTGGAGTCGTATGTATGCTGAAGGGTTGGAGTATAATGCGTGTGTCAGACCCAAAAACCCTGTGCCGAAACCCCAGCATTCTAAGAGTGCAAAGATATAAGGCCAGGACAAAGAATAAAAGGCTTTGTGGAGGTCCAGGGAAAGGAGCATTCCCGATTGCTTGGGACCCCCCCCCCAGTTTGTTTGGAGAATGGAAACTGTATCTATCGCCCTCCGTATCTGATCTGGGCCCTGCCTGCCGGGGATAACCCCCACTTGGTCCTTATGGATATATGTGCTTATAAAATAAGCCAAACGGTTAGCTAGTATTTAATTAAGATTTTTAAGTCACTATTTATAAGAGAAATGAGTCGATAATTTCCAATCTCTTCCGGATTCTTGTCCGGCTTAGGGATCACTGAAATATAGGCAGTGTTGAGCTGAGGATCAAGTGGGTCACCCCATGTCTTAGCATTAAGGAATTTCGTTAGGTGCGGGGCCAGGGTCTCGGCAAACGTTTTATAATAGGGGTTCGAGAGCCCGTCTGGCCCCAGGGCCGATCCCGTATTTAGTTCTTTAATCACCCCCAGTACCTCTCCATCAGTAAAGGGGGCTTCGAGCTCCCCTTTATGCTCCGGGGAGAGTGACGGTAAGGGAAGGCCATGCAGGAAGTTGCATACAGAAGCGTCATTGCCGAGCGTGTGGGGACTATAAAGATTTGCATAGAAAGCCTGGAAAGCATCTTGGATGAGTTGGCCGTAGTGCCCTTTCCAGGGATTCTAATCTGTGGCATTGTGTATGTTCTGAAGCGTGGTGTTAGTCTAGCGGCCAACATGGAGCCCATCCTGTCCCCCATGGAGTAAAATCTATTTTTGCTCCATCTAAATTTGTTTGTCTGCTTTGGCCGTGAGAACAAGATTGAGCTCCAGTCTAGCCTTGTCTAATTGCGCTGCCGTCATGGGGGAGGGGTTCAGTTTGTGCTGGGCTCTCAGCTGTGAGTATATCCCTTCTAACCTCACTATGTCTGCCTCCCTCTCCCTCTTTATCTGGGCTCCCATCCTAATGAATTCCCCTTTCATAAAAGTTTTGTGAGCCGCTCACAGGGTTTCGGACGCTATCCCATCAACGTTGTTGAGAAGGAAGTATTCCTTCATAGCCTTATCCAGCATGGTGACTCGGATAGGGTCGGAGAGAATAGATTTGTTCAGTCTCCAGTGTCTCCGAACCGGCCTCGAGCTTTGTGTTTTAAGGGACATGCTCACAATGGAGTGGATCCGACAAGACCGTGTCCCTGATGTGGGATTTTACAACAAGTGGGATAGTGTGGTTCGGAACTAACAGGTGGTCAATTCGAGCATAGGAGTTGTGGGGATGGGAAAAGTGCGTATAATCTCGCTTGGTCGGATTTAGTTCTCTCTACACATCGGTCAGACCCTGGGCGTGGATGAGTTTGGCGATTTTTAGGCTCTCTTTGGTCGGACGTGTCAGTTGGGCCGAGGGAGGTTTAGTTCTATCCAGTCCCTGATCAAATGTTGCGTTGGAGTCTCCACCAAAAATGACCGTGCCCTCCAACAGAGGAGCTAGCTTTTCAAATAGAAGTTTGAAAAAGGCTGCTTGACCTTTGTTGGGCGTGTAGTAGGATATCAGGGAGTATAAGTGGCCCTCAATGGTGCCCTTCACTAAGATGAACCTGCCCTCCGGATCTTTTACGTCGGCGATCCAGGTGAAGTTGCATGTTTTTGCAAATAAAACGGCCACCCCCTTTGACTTATTAACCGCGCTGGTCATATAGAAGTTAGGGAAGTGGGAGTGGAGGAACTTGGGACTGTACCGCGCCGGGAAGTGGGTTTCCTGTATCATTACAATGTCCAGGCTTGACGATTTGTATGTATTAAAGAGTTTCCTATGTTTGAGGGGGGAGTTCAGGCCCTGGACATTGTGTGTAGCGACCTTTAAGGCCGTGTGAGTGTGGTCAGCCATGGACCCCGAGGGGAGAAGAGCTGCAATGTCTACCGCCAATTACCTCTGGGACCTCCTGCCACTCCAGAACGACGATTGGATTGCCGGTACAGAACTTCTGGGAACCAGCAGACCTGAGAGGCTTACAGGTGGTAGTGTCTAAAAGAAACAAAAATGTCAGGTGATGCTCAAAAGAGAAAAAAAGGAGATAGAAAGTAAGTTAGAAAAGACAGAACAGGAGGAAGGTTTCCCCCCGCACGGGTGAACAATCCCGGCGGAAGAGAAAAGTTCCTAAGGGTCATCTCACTAAAAATTGTGAGAGAAAAGTAGGAAGTCCAAATATCCTGGCTAAAAGCATTGGAGATCCTATCCCCCGGAGACCAACTGGAGTTCAAGGGATAGGAGGAGGCACATGGGAGCCACCCCAAACCAGGGCGCCCTGTAAAATCAAACAACTATGCTCCTAAAGTAACGTGAACCTAAAAACGGACAGTAGCATTTTAGAAACTACCTGAGTATGAGCGGTCGGAGGTACCCCCCACAACACCCGCATGGGCAGGAGGGAGGGGGAGGGACCCGCCGATCCGCAACCTCTTATGAGATGGATTAAAGCACATTTACTTTGGTAAAGAGGCAATAGTATCACCCTTGCCCCCTAGACGGGGGAGGTGTAGTTAGGAAATCCATCTCTAGACACAGAAGGGGAGAAACAACAAATAAAACAATTTGTTAACAAACTAAGGAAGAACACCGGAGAAAACGACTACCGGGGTTGTAAGAAAGTCAGCCTCTTAGGAGAAGAGAAAAGTCTGATGTGGGTGCATCAGAGTACGTCGGACCCAAACTATGCGACAGTCAGAGTCTCATGTAGGACCTTTATGCGACGATCTTGGGGCCTTGGGTTTGTTCCAGAGGGGATCCGGCGGGCTTGTGGGAGGCGGGCGTTTGTTCGATCCTGAAGACGATGTCTCCATGTCCGACTCCTGGGAAATGATCTTCAGACTGAGAAGCACCTTTTCTCCCATGGCGAAGTTGGAGAAGGCATGGTTTTGGCCTTTGTAGGTGAACTTCACTGCTAAAGGGGAAGGCCCATCTGTATTTGACCTCTCTCTGGGTCAAAGTAGTCAGTAGCGGTTTTAGGGTACACCTGCGCTGTATGGTGGATGGAGAGAGATCCGCAAAAATTTGCACCGGGTGCCCCTGGCAGATCACTTGAGGCATTGAGCAGGTCTGTCTCATGACCGCCTCCTTGACAGCAAAATAGTGGGGCTTTGCAATAATGTCCCTGGGGGAGCCATCTTTCCCGGGGGGTCCCAGTGCTCTATGTGCTCTGTCTAGCTCCAGGCGGGGTTCAGGGATGTTTGGGATCAGGGACCTCATAAGTTCTTGTGTGGCAGACTCAACATCGATAATTTATTCCGGGAGACCTCTAATTCTGAAATTATATCTCCTGGACCTGTTCTCGAGGTCATCTATGTGGGAGAAAGCTGTATCCAGTTGGTCATGGAGGGTCTGAATAAGATCAGAGTTCTGGTGAGAGGAGGCAGCAGTCTGATCCAGCTTAGATTCTATGGCATCCATCCTGGTCCCTATATTTTGGAGGTCTGCTTTAATGTTTCCCGTGATTTTAGCAGCTGTGGAGGCCAGTTCTGTCTCCAGAAGAGTAGAGAATTTGAGGTACAAGTCTGCTGCATTAAAGGATTGATCTGGGCCTGCAGCGCCATGGAGAGAAAATCCTGTGTGAGGAGAATCTGCAGGCCCAGCAGGAGAGTATGCCTGTACCCCAAAGGAGTGTCTCAGGAGGGAGTCTGTGGAGGCAGGAGAGGGTGTCTTGTGTTGCTGACTGTATCCCTGTATCTCAGGGGTATAGGTAAGGAGAGTGGGGGCCAGGACTTGCCTGTATTCCAGCGTCCCCTCTGTGGCTGAGGTGTGAGGCTGTGAGGCCGCAGCAGCTACGGCGGCCATCTTCGTACACCCGGGATGTGTGGAGGCGGTGAATTGCGGTTCTTTATATCAATAATTTTTATTGAAAATTTTTCAGTGTACAAAAGATTAAGGCAGTTGTCAGACAAGAAATATAGAAATATAAATAATATAGCAAATAATACAAAAAAAGTAGAGCAGAGTTAAAGAGGAACACAGTCCCCCGATGTATTAGACAATTTGATAAACATATTAAGTAATCCTTTACAAGGTAAAAGTGGGACATTGGTTAATTCCCACATAGGGGAAGAATCCATGGTCAACCACTAGCAATCTCTCAATATGGTCGCAGTGATCAACCACCTACATGTTCTATAATCCCAATCATTGTATAATAGCGATGGTAGTTTTCCATGTCCCCTTTCCCATGTATTCTATGTGCTGTATAACCACATCATCAAGAAAGAAAATAAAATCAAGTATAGAAAATAACATTAAGATTAACCAGAGTTGTAACTATTGCCCTATTTAGTCAGTACTGCTTTGTCTACCCATCGTACCAATTACGCCAGGGTGCCCACATCTTGGATATTCTATCAAATTGTCCCATTGCTGAGGCATGGAGAGTCTCATAAGTGCTATGTGTTTGTACCGTGGATATAACTTCTGGAAATATTGGGGCTGCTATGTTCTTCCAGTGTCTGAGTATGGCAAGGCGCGTAGCCATTAATATGTGTGTGACAACCGTTCTAAATGGAGCAGGGACCAACACCAAGTCCAGGGAGAGTAAGGCCATACCAGGACTTAATGGCGTAGTAACAGGTGAGATGGTTTGTATCAACTTTTCAATCTGATCCCACAATGGTTTGACCTTTGGGCATGCCCATAATATGTGGATCAGTGTGCCTCTTTCCCCACACATACGCCAACACTCCGGGGAAGTGCCAGGGAAGATTTTTGACAATCTGTGTGGGGTTAGATACCAGCGAAGAAGAATTTTCTGGTGCATTTCCCACAAGTTTGTGCTTTTGGTAGTATCTAATTGCAATTTAATTGCCCTCTTCCAATTTGGAGCAGTGAGTATCAATCCTATGTCTTTTTCCCAGGCTAGAATGTTCAGGGTTTTAAGCAATATATCCTTGTTCTGTAGTCCCCTATAGATGATTGATATACCTTTGGTTCCTCTTATATCCTGTTGATAAAATTTAATTATCTTCCTCGGTAGTTGGGTAAACAGATTAAGAGTCTTTTTTATTACCTGAGTTAATTGCATATGTCTGTATTGCTCCCTCAATGGTAAATTAAACTCTTGTTGCAGTATGTGAAATGATCTTATTTGGGAGTCAGTGATTATGTCTTCCAATTGGTGTATACCATGTTCCTTCCATGTGTTAAGATTAATATCTGGGATAAGGTGATGGACTGCTGTAATGTTAAGATTAAGGGAAACCGTCTCTTCCTCCCATGATTGTGCTGTGCATAGATGAGCCCATGCCCTCAGTGAGGCTAGTATGGGTGGTGACATATTCCTATCTAGTGATTTACAATGACGTGCTGTCATTAAGAAGTTTCTTAAGTCACCTTTCGGAATTTGTGTACATTCTAGTTCTTTCCATAATTGGTTGTATGTAGGCTCCATCCATATTTTAATCTGGGCCAATATTGAAGCAAAGTAATAATCCTGCAATACAACATGGCCGATGCCACCCGCTGCTCTATTTCTTACTAGTTTGCCAAATGCACATCTTGCTTTCTTCCCCTGCCACAGATAGTTATTTAGGATTGATTGAAGGGAGGAAAAGTATGCGTTAGGTAGAGGTATTGGGAGGGTTCGAAATATATACAGTAGTTGGGGTAAGACCATCATCTTGAAGGCTGCCAACCTACCTAGCCAGGACAGTTCTGAATGAGTGAGTTTGTTCAGTTTGCTTTGGAAAGAGTTCAAGAACGGTGTATAATTGGCATTGATCAGATCAGCCGTGTCAGCAGTTAATGTTATGCCCAAATAACCTATGCCTCCGTCTGTCCACCCGTAGGGATATTTGTTCTGTAATTCTATCTTAGTTTCTGGCGCTATAGCCAGACCCATTAAATAGGATTTTGTTTCATTTATTTTATAATAGGAAATTGAGGAGAAGGTCTGTAATGTTTCGTGAACATTGGCCAATGATTCTTCAGCATTAGTTAAGAATAAAATTATATCATCGGCAAATAGGCTTATGACATGTTTCCTGGTACCCACTTGTAACCCTGCAATTTGTGGATGCCCCCTCATGTACATGGCCAGGGGTTCCATTAGTAAATTAAAAATGAGTGGAGATAATGGGCACCCCTGGCGCGTGCCATTAGTTATAGCAAAAGGTTTCGACAGAGCTCCTGCAATATAGACTTGTGCCGAAGGAAGTGTGTATAACGCCATTATGGCAGAGAGAATGAGGCCGCTAAAGCCAAACCTGTTCAGCACTCCTACAAGATATCCCCAATGGATTCTATCGAACGCCTTCTCTGCATCCAGTGACGGGAGCAGAGAAGGCGTTCCCCTCCGTTTAGCAATGTGTATTAGGTTGACTAGTCGTCTGGTGGCATCAGCTGTTTGTCTCCCCTTGGTAAATCCAGATTGGTCTATATCTACAATATCAGGTAAGATGTCCACCAATCTTGTAGCCAATAGTTTAGCGTAGATCTTGATGTCATTATTCAACAGTGAAATAGGCCTGAAGTTCTGCAGCACATCTGGAGACTTCCCCGGTTTAGGCAGGGCTATGATGGTTGCAGTGAGCATTTCAGGGGGGAAAGAGGAAGATGCAGCAGCGGAATTAAATGTTACAGTCATGTGTGGACAAAGAATGTCCTGGAATGTCTTATAATATTCCCCTGTGAAACCGTCTGGACCGGGAGATTTGTTGAAGGGGAGAGACTGGATAATCTTTTTTACCTCTAGGTCAGATATAGGAGAATTAAGGCTCTGAAGGTGTTCCTGAGTAAGTTTGGGGAAGTTAAGTTTATCTAAGAATGCATCAATAGTACCTTTGGTTGGTTGTATAGTAGTGAAGTCGTTTTGTAGGTTATATAGTGAGCTGTAGTATTGGCTAAATGTGTCAGCTATTGCTTGGGGATGAGTTTGTTTAACCTGAGTATTTGGTTGTAAGATATGGGATATTTGGGTTCTGGTTCTATGCCCCCTCAGTTTGTTAGCCAATAGTTTCCCTGCTCTATTGCCACTAGTGTAGTATGCCAGTTTTAATCTTCTGGAAGTTTTTTCAAAATCGTCAAGGAATTTTAACCGTAGTTCTGTGCGCAATTGAGTTACTTGGTCAGACAGTATTTGGGATGGGTTAGCTTTGTTTTGTCTGTCTATGTCTTCTATCTTGGATATTAGCTGTACGGTCTGCTGCTGCATTTCTCTCTTATATCTCGCCCCTTGTTGCATCATAATACCTCTTATTACCGCATTATGGGCGTTCCAAATAACAAACGGATTTGCTACTGATCCTTTGTTGTCATCGAAATACTCAACCAGTTTTCCCTGGATGTATGACCTGGTCGGACCATCCTGAAGCAGGCGATGATGGGCTCTCCACAAATATGTGGATTTTTGAAGGGAAGGATTCCCTACTGTTAGACATACCGAAGCATGGTCCGACCATGTGATACTATTGATTTTAACCGACTTACATTTCATCAACAACCATCTGTCAACTAAAAATAAATCAATTCTGCTATAAGACCTATGGCAATTTGAAAAGAAAGTGTAGTCTTTTTCATTTGCGTTCAGGCACCTCCAAGAATCATAAAGACTGTGGTGTTGTATGGACGCCATCAAAGATGGGGGACGCCTCTTTGGTGAAGAGGTGGAGTCCACATCTGGATCAGGTGTGATATTAAAGTCTCCACAAATTACTAATAGTCCTTTTTGCACCATTCTTACTTTTTTCATAATCCTGTGAAAAAATTTAGTTTGTCTGATATTTGGTTCATACACATTTGCCACTGTATATGTGGTGGAGTTTATGTCACATATCAATATGAGAAAGCGTCCCTGTGGATCGCATATTACTTCATGAAGATGAAAGGCGACTGAATCTCTTATTGCTATCATCACTCCTTTTGTCTTTGAGGCAGCATTCGCTTGATATACGTGGGGAAACTGGGGATGTGTACATTTAGGGGGTGAGGTCTGTAGAAAGTGGGTCTCTTGAACGCACAAAATGTCGCAGTGTTGCTGCAAGGCCTCCTTCCACAGAGATCTCCGCTTGGCAGGGTGGTTAAGACCCTTAGTGTTTAAAGTCAAAAATTTTACAGCCATGTGTGGGTGTTAAATTTACTCACATGCGGTAGGGATCCCTGGAGAATCACTGCAGGTACCCATTGTTGTGCAGACACACTGTGCTCGTGTTTGCTTAAGGTGCTGTCATCTTGGTATGGAGAATGGCACTCCTGGCTATTAGGGCAAAAAACAATTATTCTAAGAAAAACATGAAGAAAAATAACAGTGGCAACTTGCCAAGTAACAGAGTGCAGAAGTGTGTGACTAATAGTCACTCAAGAGATAGGTGGGGAAAGAAGGAAAGTTCGGGAAACAGAAATCCGTTCCATCCCAACAAGCACTCTTGTGTAGTGGTCAAATGTTCAATCCAGGCTAATTGTGAGAACGAGCATTTCTGCGGTCAACCGTGCGCCATTCAGGATCTGGACTTTTTGAGGTGGTTCCCCGCTGAGGTTGTGGATGGGGTTCAGGGATAATTCCCCAAGAGTGCAGTAATGCCATTCCTTTAGCTAGGGAGTCCATAACATACTCCTTGTCATCCTTCGTGACTATCAGCTTGGTCGGGAAACCCCATTTATAGATCAGCTTGTGATTCCTGAGGGCCTTTGTAATGGTATTGAGATTTCTGCGTTTTTGAAGCGTGTATTGCGATAGATCCACATAGAATTGTAGGTCAGAGTAAGGAGCAGGGATCTGTTCCTTTTGGCGTGATATTGCCATCAGTTGCTCTTTGGTGTGATAAAAATGTAATCTGAGGATCACATCTCTGGGTATATTTTCAGAGAGGTATGTGGGTTTAGGGAGCCGGTGAATCCTATCCACAGTGAAGTCAAAAGCAGATAGATCTGGCATAACTGTAGCAAACAGTTGAGCAGCATAACTGCGCAGATCCTGGTTTTTAACAGATTCGGGGATTGCCCTGATCTTCACGTTGTTCCTTCTGGATCTGTCCTCCATTTCTGCCAATTTAGCTTTAACTGACTCAATATCATCCTCCGATTTTTCACTAGCATCAACCAGATCATTAATAGTGGTAGCGTATTCTCCCATCTTGTTCTCTATATGAGAGACCCTGTCAGCCACATGTCTCAGTTCTTTGCCAAACTTATGTACACATGATACCATGTCTGACTGGAGTGAGCTCCTGAGGGACACCAGCATCTCTTTCAGCACTGTATCTAAGACAGGCTTATCATTAGTAGGAAATGAATCAATGGAGTCTGGCAAGTCCCTGGTGTCATCCCCTGAATCTATGGGAGAGCTCACCTCATATCCAGCATCCGCCGCATCCATCCTGAATCTCGCTTTTTCCGGGCTCCCAGCTGAAGGAGTAGCAAGTGGGGAATGTGGGTTCTTCGGTGGACTGCTCCTTTTCAGTGCTGTCCCCTTCTGTGATGAGCGCTGGGAAGGTCCGTGCAGTGGCGTGGAGGACGCGCCAGCGCCATCTTGCTTAGGCCCCATAGAGAAGAACGCAGTTAGTTTGGCCGGCCGGTTCCCTTCCTTCTTGCGTCTCGTCATGCTGGATGTCTTTTCCCCAGCTTAGTGGGAGATAAAACGCTGTGTTTGGGCAGCTTTTTAGTGCCTGGATCGCCCGCTTTGAGCCGTGTTAGTGCCGCTGGTTCCGGAGCTCAGCTACTGCATGTCCTCCTCGGTCTCCGGCTAGCTCCGCCCCCTGTTTTTGTTCCGAATTGCGGTTTTAATTTCCATATGGCGCCCGATCGGCGCATACGGGGGCGAGCACGGGTGTCGCGGGGAGTCGATTCCCCGTTCTCCGGTGTTTGTGCATGGCGGGAGCGGGTGCTGTGGGCGCTGCTGGCTTGGGATGGCGCGGAGCTCCGAGTTCAGGCTGCCATCTCGGAACTCTCGCGCATGCGCACACCCGATGTGGTCCATTTTAAATATAATTTATTGTCTTTCCCCGGTGGAAAGTAATTGTAGACTTGTGCACAACGGAAAAATTCGTTCCGTTTCGGTTCGTTTCTTTCCGGTCCTGTTGATTCGTAATCATTCGTAATTTTGCTAGACGGGATTTTTCGTGTTCGGACTCATTCGTATTTTTGCAAGCGACATTTTTCGTTGAATTTTTTGTTGCTTTATAATTCGTACTTTCGGTAGAGTACGTTGTTTTTCGTTGATTCTGGACACAACTCCTACTTTCGTAACTTTTTTTGGGTTCGTACTTTCGGTAGAGTACGTTGTTTTTCGTTGATTCTGGACACAACTCCTACTTTCGTAACTTTTTTTGGGTTCGTTGATTCGTAATTTTCCGTGTCTCTCTCACAACGACGCTGCCTATTATGCCTAATGTGCTTCGAATGGATTTGTACTTTTCTAAATACATTGCGGTTATTTGTAACGATTCGAAATCTCGTATTTTACTTTCGTTTTTTACATGCGGCTATAGCCTCTGCCCCTGTACACCATTTTGAGAGGGTTCAGCACGGTGAGGGAGAAGCAGAGAGCAGAGCAGAGTGTTATTGTGCTTCGAATGGATTCGAAATCTCGTATTTTACTTTCGTTTTTTACATGCGGCTATAACCTCCGCCCCTGTACACCATTTTGAGAGGGAGTTCAGCACGGTGTGGGAGAAGCAGAGAGCAGAGCAGAGTGAGTGTTATTGTGCTTCGTATGGATTCGTACATTCGTAACTTTTTCATAACGAATTATGCCGAAGACATTCGGGCATTCGCTATTTGCGGTATAATTTATTTCGGATTCGGTCTTATTCGTAATTGCTTTGTTCGGAAATTCGAATGCTTCCGAATGTCCGAAAGTTGCTAAATTCGGACGAATTTCAATTCGTTACGAAACGAATTGCACAAGCCTACCTGTTAGGGCCATTAAAGGGCTATTATATTGTCCCTGTATATTTTTAATTTATTTATCCCACATTCTCAATGCTTCTAGCGTAATTGGTGCCGCATCTACTAGAGAACCTCTGTACTGCCTTGGAATCCAAATTATCTGTCCCAGCATTAGTTTACTGATATTATCCTCTAATTCTACAGCGTGGACCCAGTCCATAATCCTCTGCAAAATTGCTGCCTCATGATATTTTTCGAGGTCGGAGAGGAATATACCTCCCTTCTCTTTTGATCTAGTCAATGTCTTATAGGCAATGCGATTACTTCTATTGTTCCACACAAATCTCTGTATTATTGATCTCAGGGTTTTAAAATACGCCAACGGAATATTAATTGGGAGACTTTGAAAAATATACAAAGCTTTTGGTAGAATCATCATTTTAATCACACTTATTCTGCCAAACCATGACAGTCTATGTGCTGGATATCCTTTCAATTCGCTTTTAATTTTATTCAGGAGAGGTATGTCATTATCTTGATATAAGTCTAGTGTTGATTTCGACAGGAATACTCCCAAATATTTCAGTCCCCTTTGTTTCCACGTAAAGGGATACAGTTTTCTAAGATCTCTACTTTCATTCAAGGGGACTGAAATATTTAATATCTCCGTTTTTTCCATATTTATCTTTAAATTTGATACCCTCCCGTAGTTTCCCAATTCTTCCATAATCTTTGGGAGTGTCTGTCTAGGGTTTGTTATATAGACCATATTATCATCCGCAAAAGCGGATAACTTATGCTCTTGATCCCCGACCTCTATACCTTGAATCTCCTGATTTGCTCTTATAGATGCTAAAAAAGGTTCTAATGAGAACACAAAAAGTAAGGGAGACAATGGGCACCCCCTGACATGTACCATTGAAAAGTCGGAAAGTTTCCGAGAGGGTTCCATTTACTTGAATTTGAGCCGTGAGGTTGGAGTACAAAGCCTCTATTCATTTAAGCATACGGGGTCCAATGCCAAATTAGTATAGTGTCTGCAGCATAAAGTCCCAATACAGCCTATCAAAGGCCTTCTCTGCGTCTATTGACAGGAACAGGGCTGTCTTTTTACCCTTCTTAGCCTCATGAATTAAGAGGGTTGTTTTTAGTATATTGTCCCTAGTCTCCCTCCCAGGGACAAAACCTGCTTGATCTTTCCATATATATTCAGGCATGTAAGGCTTTAATCTTTTGGCCAGTATCCTCGCATAAATTTTTATGTCCTCATTTATCAGGGATATCGGCCTAAAGCTTGAGCACATTGTGGGGTCTTTTCCTTCTTTTACTAAAATAGATATATAGGCGCCCAAGGCTTCCCCTCGTATCTTAAGGCCCCCACGTATTGAATTCATATATGAATGATAGTGAGGAGTCAAGATTCCAATACATTTTTTAAAGTATAGGGACGTATAGCCATCTGGCCCGGGGCTTTTTCCTCCTTTACTATTTTTAATTGCCTGCTCTTTTTCTTCTTTAGAGATATTGCTATCCAGTGTCATTGAATCCTCTTCTAATATTACAGGCAATTTTATCCCCCTTAAATACTGTTCTATTTTATTTTTCCTGTTTTGTACATCCCCGGGATCTTGTGAATCATTCACTTTGTACAGTGATTGGTAATACTTCGTAAATATTTTGCTGATGTCCCTAGTGGAGTATTTCATCTCCCCTTTTTTATTTTTCATTTTTACTATAAAATTCGGGTTTCTCCTAGGTTTAATCTGTCCCGTCAACAATTTCCCTGATTTATTCCCAAATTTATACTGTTTATTTGCCATTCTGATAAAGGCTTGTTTGGTATCCTGCTCCATCTAATCCCTCAAGGCTTTGCGTTTTCCTGTCAGTTCAACCATTACCTCACTGTCATTTGCTCTCTTATGTTTCTGTTCCAGCTCCTGGATTTCCTGTAAAAGGGACTGTTTTTCGGCCGTCCAAATTTTTTTCCTCTTAGCCCCTTCCGCTATTAATCTCCCTCTCATAAAAACTTTATGAGCTTCCCACAAAATCGTTGGTGCAATATTTTCTATGTTATTCTCTATGAAAAAAAAAAATCAGTTCCTTTTCCAAGTCTCCCAGAATACCCTGATCGTATAGAAGTGATTCGTCCAGCCTCCAGGATCTTTGCCTCTCCGGTAAATCCTTTAACTCCAAGCTGATTATAACCGGGGCATGGTCAGAGAGGGTGATCGATTTCACTTCCGCCTTTAATAAACCTTTAAGGAGCTGATGGTCTAAGAAAACGTAGTCAATTCTTGAGTAAGAGGAGTGTACCTAGGAGTAATATGTGAAATCCCTCTCCCTTGGATGTAAAATTCTCCAAACCTCCACTAATTGCTGCTGGTGGAGTTTTTGTTTAACTACCTTTAAATGTTTTCCCTCTGAACAAGGAGAGAGAGGTTGAGTATCCAAGGTTGGGTCAAAAACAAAATTTAAATCTCCTGCCATTATCACTTTTCCCTCTCTAAAATTTTCCAATTTATTCAGTACCTTTTTTAAAAATAAGCTGGGATGGACATTGGGACAGTAGATATTTACTAATGTATACTCTTTATTGAACAAAAAACCCTTGACAACTAAATATCTTCCTTCACCATCTGACTCCATTACCTTTAAGATAAATGGTGTATACCTATCAAAACCTATTGCTATCCCCTTGGATCTCTTATTGGGAGAATATCCATGATACCAAACTGGAATTTTTTTAGTGTTCAGTCCCACCCTAGTAGACCATTTAAGGTGAGTCTCTTGCAAGAATGCTATATTTGTTGCCCAGCCTTTCAATTCCTGCAGTATTTGATGCCGTTTGCTAGGACCATTTAGACATCTAACGTTACAGGTAGTTATCTTTAAGGGCGCCATCTCTTTAATAGATATTGCTCACATGGCCAGATGCGTTTGACCATATAAGGGGGGAGCAATTCCTCTATTTTTCCAGGGTTGACCCATACAACTAACAATATAAAAAGCATCATAACAAAACAACATAACACATCCCACATACAAAACCCCCCTCCCCCTTCCCCGCCCCAACTACATTGAATATCAATGTTATGGCCCACCCAGCTGTCGCCTAAATTATAGGCGTTCAGCTGGGTGGGGCATACTTTAGGGGTACTTATATGGCCATTGGGTCCTCTGGGCCTCATCCCTGTTACAGAGATGGTCCCGGGTACCCGGATGGGCATTGCCGAACCCCAGTTCACCCCCCCGAGCAGATTCTTTTCTCCTACCGACCTCCCCTCCCCACCCCCACTGACTGAACCGTTTATTTCTTTCCTAATGTTTTTCCACACTTCTACGTTTTATTCCATGACTGATCGTTTAGCTTCTTCCATTTTGTTTGTTTTTCCCCCCAATTTTCTAACTGGGGCATTGGTATGTCTAGTTTACTGCAGAACTCTTTCAAGTCCTCTGAGAATCTCAGTGTAGCCGAGACCCTATGATTTTTGCTATTGGACAGGCTGGGAAACCCCATCTATATACGATATTTTTATCTTGTAGTTGTTTTGTTAGGGGTTTCAACGCCCTCCTGCGGGCCAGGGTTTCTTGTGATAAATCTGTAAAAATAAGCATCTCAATTCCCATATATTCAATTGGTGTAACGCTTCTCATACCCTGTGAGACTTGTTGTTTTATTTCATAGCTTGAAAACCTCGCTATCACATCTCTCTCAATATCTGTTGATGGAGTAGATATTCTTTGTACTCTATGCACTCTTTCAAAAGATATGGGAGCTGTTGCTTCTTTCTTCAGTATCTTGTTGAACATCTCGCGGACCATAGTTTCCAAATCGTTATTTTTAACGGACTCCGGTAGCCCCCGAATCCTCAGATTGTTTCGTCTATTACGATTCTCTTGATCTTCAAGCCTATACCGGATATTCCTCATTTCTACCCACTCTGATTCAGCCCTCTCTCGTAACTCTAAAATTGCATGTTTGTGTTCATCCAAATGAGCTTCTGATTCTTCAACTCTTTGTAACACATTTTGTATGTCCGTTCGAGTAGCACTCAGTTCTCTTTTAATCGTGCCTTCTAAGTGGGCCATCATCTCTACCGTGTCTTGTGTTGTAGGGAGTGCCTGAAGATTATCCAATTCTTTCTCCATTTCCTTTTGTTGTTGGTCTTGTTGTAGAGTCCCTTCTTGGCCTTGATCTCGATTTTTATTCTGCCCTTCAGTGGGGGGGGATTATTCTTTCTGTATTTTCTACTGCTTGCTTTGCCTTTTGATCTACTTTATCTTGCACCATATAAGCTTTAATGGAGTTACTACTTCCACTGTCCACTTGATTTGTTTTTGCTCCCCTTCTCCTCATTTTCCTTCCCACCTAAGGATTTCTATTCCGCTCACTTTAAACGTTACCTACCAATTAATCTACCCCACAGTCTATACAATCAATACAGTCTTCATATATGGAACTTCTTAGATATATTGTAGTCCCTTAAACCAGCGTATTAACCCCTGTATAACAATCCAAAAACAATAGTAATAGATAATAAATAATGATAAAGAGTGCCAGATATACCTCTGGCCTGTTGATGTTTAACCTTTATGTTCTCATGCTGGTGTCTAGTTTTACTTTTTACTTTTTACTTTTATACTAAACTGTAGATCTAATTTACCCCCCAAAAAAAACAAAAAAAACGGATAAGCAACACACAAACAAACATTCAAACAATACACAGAGAAAAAAAAAGAAAAAAAAAAGGGGGAAGAAAAAAAAAAAGGAAAACAACCACTGCCTATATTAAATGAAAATCAGGGTACATTTCAGCTATGGCTATGCAGGTATATAATTACTTATATAGTCCTGTTTGATTTTGTTTACTCAAAAAAAAAAAAAGTTTTTATTTTTTTTAATATAATGAATAAATTTATGTCCTTTCCCTCTTCTTCTTCTTTCCTTCTCCTTTCTCCTTAACAATTTTTCCTACAGGGACATATCTGTAACAAGCACAAAAACAGGTGGATACCGGGTAAAAAAAATAAAATTAAAAAAATTAAAAAAAAGGATATCAAGTGTGAAAAAAAAAAAAAAAAAAAAAAAAATATCAAGCAACAGGCCTCAAGATACGTACATACTGCTCCTCAGGACTCGGGGGTAGAAAAAACTCAAGTGTAACAAGAAGCAAAGCAGAAAGTCATTCCAGACCCTCAGTATAGGCAGGCTAGTTTACTGGCTGTAGAAAGATGTTCAGGGATCAATAGGTAGTGCAATATTGAAAGAAACCAAAAAAGAAAAATGGGAAAAAATTCCTCAAAAGTCTCTCCAACACTCAGGTATCTCCAGATGAGATTGCTGCCCCATCCAAATAAATAAATTAATTAATTTCTCCTTTCTATTTTTGGAGGAAGGGCAATCTTTGTAAATCAAAGCAGGGCAAAGGAGGGCTGGGCAAAGCAGGGCAGCATCTATGGAACATGCAAGAAGCGTGTAAAGTATGTAATGTACAGATATAGCTTAACTGAAAATAGGAATTTCCTTTTCTCCTTGAAATTTTTTTTTTTCTCTTACATCTGAGAAGTTTCTGCAGTTGAGTGCATATAAGTGACTAGGGCTGGGCACTAAAGCAGGCAGCCGGCACTTAAGCAGACAAACAGTCCAACACCAAGTTACCTATCGCTCATCAATTCAGCTAAACTGGTTCCAAGCTTCAATATATACTGCATCAGAAAAATAAACAGCAGGCTGACAAAGATGCAGTATTATAAACCAAAGCGGAATTTAGCAGGATCTGTATTTTAAATGTATTCAAACAACAGTCCTCTTCTAATCCTGCTTCCGCTGTCCTGCTTCTTGAAAGACACTTTTACTTTTGCCTTTGTCATGCAGTAAAGGGAAAAAATTCCTACCAGATCCTCAGTCTGCAGATTAATCAGTCCGGCACTCCTGAACCACTTCAAGGGCTTCCATGCACCTTCGCTTCACCTTCTATATGCTGCAGCCTTCGAGGGGTCCCCCAAACAGCAGGTGTAACCCTCAGAGCTGTTCCAGGTTCATGTGCCAATCCCCGTCCAGCTCCGGGTCCAGCCGTCACTCTGACCGGCCTCCTGTCACCAAGCTCCGCTTGTTAGGATTCCAGCCCACAGCCCCTCACACTGTGGGCATACAGGAGCTTCCTCTGCCTCCACTCCCGCTCCCACTCCCCTTCACACACGCTGTGAAATCATCTACTCGAGGCAGGGGAGAGACAAGGACAGGGATGGATGACCGGCCAGTCAGGTCCGAGAGCCAGGACGGAAGCCAACACAGGCACGCTTACTGCAGCTTACAATAGTGCATGGAGCACAGCGGCATCTCCAGCCTGATTTCCGACTGCTTCGGTGGAGATACGGTGGGGATACAGGTCAGTCTGGGCAGTCTAACTTGCGAACGCAGCCATGCTTACTATCCGCGTGCATTTTTTTCAAAATTGTTGCTTTATTTTTGTTTATAGCGCAAAAAATAAAAACCGCAGAGGTGATAAAATACCACCAAAAGAAAGCTCTATTTGTGAGAAAAGAAGGACATCAATTTTGTTTGGCAGCCACGTCGCACAATCGTGCAATTGTCAGTTAAAGCGACGCAGTGCCGAATCGCAAAAAGGGGCCTGGTCCTTTAGCAACAAAATGGTCCGGGGCTGAAGTGGTTAAAATCACATTTTGTGGAAACTTTTAGATCTTAGGCCCCATGTATACTCTGTGTTTTGTCCTGGTGCATGGGCTTATTAGCTGTGGGTGGAGGGCACAGGTGTCCCATACAGCCCTGTTGCTGGCAGGCTGTAAAACTCTATAAGAGGTTGACAGTTGCTTCAGCTAGATGAAGCACCTAGCAGTATGATAGAATTAGAAAATAATGAATACTGATTAGAGTTACATTTGTTTACATCAGTTTGCCCATCCGTCTTCAGTTTTGCTTAGTTCAGTTTACATCTGTTTTTGTATCCATCTTTTTTTTACATGTCTGTTTTTAGTTGTTGAAGAAGGGCGTCCTAGGTGACTCAAGCCTCGTACACACGACCGAGTTTCTCGTCCAAAACCGGCAAGAAAAGTGCCGCGTGAGCTTTTTTGTCGAGAAAACCGTTCGTGTGTATGGTTTTACGACGAGAAAATTGCCTTGAATCTCGACGAGAAAATAGAGAACCTGCTCTCTATTTTCTCGTCAGGATTCCAGATTTCCTCGTCGTGTTTCTCGTCGGCCTGTTTTGTGACGAGAAAATGGTTCGTGTGTATGCTTTTACGACTCTTCCAAAAGCGCACATGCTCACAAGCAACTATGAGACGGGAGCGCATCTTCTGGTAAAACAAGCCTTCATAATGGAGATAGCACATTCGTCACGCTCCAAATTTTTGCATCGTTTAAATGTTGTGCATTGAAATCTTCGTTAGAATGTGACATTAATCCAAACGAATTAACTTCTTTTGCTGCTAATATTCACACAGAGTTATGACTATCTTTTTTTAACATTTTTCTTGTTGCTCTTAAGAAGATTTATGTGTATTATATCGTGCAAGTTTTTAGGAATATTAAAAAAATAGTTATTTTTCTAACTGATGTTAATTGTAATTTCGCAATGTTTTGGTAGTGATCTCCCATTGAATCTTTTAATATATATTATTTAAATTTTACACACTTTTTTGGGAAATACGATTTAGTTATTTTTTTTGTGGGATTGTTATCTGTCCCTTTTTTGGTCAGTCAAATGTATCTGCTTACTCCAAAGCTAGATTTTACATTTTTACAAATACACATAGTCAAGTATGAACTTAAAGAAAAATAACATTTATTCATGTTTGAACTAAAATAAAGAGAAGGCATCGCTGGAGAAGCTGCTGCCATTTGTGCATCCCAGGGACCCCAGAGCACACAGCAACCCTGTGTGGACACTAAAATTGGGAGCTTGAGAAGGCCAACATTTCTGAACACAATCTGATGCTGGCCTCCCAGAGGTCAGGAACAGCAGCAGGTGATATATATGTCCCAAGTGTGTGGTACTACAACAGGCTGCCTTCTGTCCGACCACAATGAAGCAAGGCCGTCACTTCCTCGTCTTCCTGGCAACCTTCCCTGCAACCTTTCCTGAAGCCTTCCCTGCAGCCTTCCTTCTTCATTTGGTTGGAGGCTGGGCCACTGGAGGGGTACTCCTGTCAGGAGGAGGAGGAGGTGGAGGAGAAGGGGGTGGCGCAGAAGAACAAGGTGGAGGTGGAGGAGAAGGGGGTGGGGCGGAAGAACAAGGTGGAGGTGGAGGAGAAGGGGGTGGGGCGGAAGAACAAGGTGGAGGTGGAGGAGAAGGGGGTGGGGCGGAAGAAGAATGTGGAGGTGGAGGAGGAGGTTGAGGTTGGGACAGTTGTGCCACTTCACAAATGGCGGTATTGGGGGTAATTCTTTCCATCACCCCCTTGTTGAGCAAGGTGATGAGCAGGGGCTCGCATAGGAGGCGTTGCTCCATGCTCATCACCTTGAACTTTGCCTCCACTAGGCCGGCAATGGCCTCTTCAGGGGATGTGGGCTCTTTGAGGGTGGCATGGGCCTCTTTAATAAGGGCCATTGCTGCCTCACTGGTGGTCCTGTCCCTCCTGCCTCTTTTGGGAAGCCGGATGGGAGGCACCTGGGATCTGGTGCTTCTCCTTTGCCCTGCCACCTCCTGGCTGCCACTGGGCCCTGCCACCTCCTGGCTGCCACTGGGCCCTGCCACCTCCTGGCTGCCACTGGGCCCTGCCACCTCTTGGCTGCCACTGGGCCCTGCCACCTCTTGGCTGCCACTGGGCCCTGCCACCTCCTGGCTGCCACTGGGCCCTGCCACCTCCTGGCTGCCACTGGGCCCTTCCTCCTCCTGCCTGACAGTTTCCAGACCCTCCTCCTGGCTGATTTCATCCTGTGTATGAAAAAGGGACATAGTTTAATATGTTGTTTTAATCTTTGCATCAAACTTTATAAACATGATTGAAGCAATTAGAATGTAAATCCAGAAATCATTTTTTCTAATTTACACCTACATCAGATTGACTATTTAGCACCCAATTAAGTGCAGACTAATGTCTCGAGATCTTGATTTCACTTGTGGAACCCAAAATATTGTATGTTTCTCATCTTGACATATTTGTCAAACATTAATTTTATCCCAATACATTTTCATTTAATACTATACCTGGCTCCAGATGGCCAAATCAGGATCATCCAGGATGGCTGCCTCCTCTTGCTCCAGAGAAGGCTCAGGTTGGCTGCAGGAAAGTCTGGGGGGAAGAGTGGAGAGTGATGGCCTTGCCTCAATGTGGTCATCCAGGAAGGACATCCTGCTGTAGTACCACAAAATCGGGACATACACATCACCTGCTGCTGCTCCTGACCTCTGAGAAGCCAGGACCTTAGAGCGTTCAGTCATGTAGGTGCCTCTCAAGCTCCCAATTTTAGTGTCCACTTGTTTTGCTGTGGCTGTGGGCACCTTGGTCTGCACAAATGGGAGCAGCTTCTCCAGCGCTGCTTTTCTCACCCCTCTTTTTTTATGGATGGGGTTTTTCGTCTCCCACAGAGCGGGCAGCTCCCTTATCCGGTCAATAAATTCCGCCAGGAACTCTTTGTCGCTAATAAAGACATTCATATTGTATCTGCAAGTTTAAGAAATAATATATAACTAATGTGAGGCAAACAGTCTAACCTCCTTAACATCGTAGTCATCATATATATCCTACAACATTCTCAAAACAGTATAGGCCAACAATTTGTACAAGTCACAAAATCACATACCTTCGTTCGCACCTCCGTCACTTGAACTCCTCTCTCCGCACACCGAACGTACTATAGTCACATGTGTGTTTGCTATATACACACCACGCATGCGTCAAAATTCGAACACGTCGCTCTGCACACGTCGCCCGCCCATGACGTTCTAACTAACATCTTTTCCCCGCCCCTTCTCTTTCGGCGCGCAGACAGATATGGCGGAGTTACAGCAGGTGTCTGATAATTCCGCAACTAACGAGGAGGAGACGAGCCCGGAGACCGAGGAAACGTCACAATCAAGGAGGAGATTCAAGGCATCGAATATGTCTTTTGCGGAGATGGCGGAGATGGTGGACATCTTGCTCAAGTCTGATTATGACGCAAAGCATGGGCCGTATAGCAAACCAAATAGAAGCAAGACCAAAATCTAAAGTCGTGAAGAGTCTGAAGATGAATTTTGGGGTGAAACGCTCAAATGAGCAGCTCAGAAAGAGGTGGTCAGACCTCAAACTGAGGGAGCCAGAGCAGTTAAGGAGCATTAAGAGAATGCTCGCAAAAAGTAAGTAAAATGTACACTTTTATGCTATTAATCCTTTTCTAAACTGACATGTTGCTGTTTTTTTTTTTGTTTTTCTTATTGGACTCCCTTCCAAAATGTTATATTTTGAACTTGGTTGGGCACAGTAATCGTTCGTTACGTTACAGACACTTCGTTCGGCCACTATCCGCTGTTTTGGATTATTTTACAGCCACAAAAGTAATTCGACATCTGCCATTTTTTCGCAAATTTGGGGCACAAAGTTTTAGGCTAGATGATGTGTTTGTAAAGAGAATGAAATGCAAACTTTTGTCAGTGTAAAGGAGAGGACACTCAGCAGCTGCTTCCACATCTGTACTTTGGAGCACTATAGTGTGGGCCACCAGACCCGCCTTTTTTGGGTGTCCCACACAGGTGCTTCAGAGAATTTTTGTGTTGCCTACATGTCTAAAAAATGACAGACAAAGGTGAATACTAAGCATATTCTTGGTCAGAAATAATGCATTCATCTTTAACTTCTGCCCAAACACACACTTGTACCCCACTTCCAAGCAATTTAGCCTGGTTTTTTTTTTACATAGAGAATTTCTGTGTGATAACTCTACCTTTTGTTTGATTCTCATAGGGGAGAGAAGACTGGGAGGAGGACACTCCAGGGAGCACAAGAACCCCACAGCTTCACAACAACCCCAAACTCCCAAAGACCCACAAACGAAGGATGTAGAGGAAGTTGAGGTGGAGGAAGGAGAAGTGCAGGAAGGAGAGGTGGATGACGTTGTGGAACTGGTCACCACAACAGGTCAGTATCTGTCACCACAGCTTCAGGTAAGAGAGGTAGGCCTGCAGAGTTATAATACCTTTTTATTTTGTTTTTAGGGGATGTGAATGTTGGGGTGAAGGATAGTACAGGTTTCTCTGCTGACAGTGCCCTCCGCCTCATCCAGCAAGTGATGGAATGTAGCATGGAACTGGACAAAATTAAAGAAAGAATACATGTGATGGATCAAACATTTAAAGACATTCTCGATGTTTTGGGGAGAATTCAATAAGGCATCCCAACCCCCTTTTTTCTCATGTTTGTTCTTCAACTTTTAAAAAACTTTTTGACAATCAAACCAGCCAAAAATTGAATCTGCACACAGTGTGTCAACATGTGCTATCTGCCATCAGGGGATACCCATGTACGTCTTTTGGGGGTGCAACCCCTTCCTCGTATCTAAAGTAGGTGAACTGAGGAAGGGGTTGCACCCCCAAAACACATCCATTGATCACCCCTGATGGCAGATAGCACATGTTGACAATAGGGATCAGGAGTCTAAAATCCCTATAGGAAAATAATCCCAATTGTGTGCATATTCAATTTTTGGCTGGGCAAGGGGTGGCAGGACCCCATATTAGGACGGGCACATAGAGACATATAGTTTGTGTAAGTGAATGTCTCAGATTGCTCCGAGGTATCCAATTTTGTAATTTTTGGAATGCAACTGTTGTTTTTGTATTTTCCTAAGAAAACAATTGCCGGTTTGTGGCCAGGCAAACAAAAAATGTCAAAATAATAAAATAAAAAAAGGTGTGTGAATTTGCACATAGTAAAAGATTTGAACACAAACAACGTGTAGCTTCTTTTTCTAATATGCTCTAACCTTATTTGGTACATTTTTTAAGGTTACATAGTGAAATGGTTGGTATTTACTAAAGGAAAATACACTTGGCACTACAAATGCACTAAGACAAACTAGGAGACAGGAAACCAAGAAAAGTTAGAAGTTTAAACAAGATTTTTATTTGGATCGTTAGACAGCAATCTTTAGACATAGCCTGGCATAGGAATTGCCCCCCTACCCGTGAAATAGTCCATGTATTTGTCCCGAACATCACGGGCATTTTGGGGGGGCAAGCCAGCACGGGCAGATTCCAGGCCCGGCAGGGGATTATCAGGGGAAAGTCCAGCCTCAGGCAAAACTGAGGCCATATATGAATTTGATTTGCGGCAAAGAAAATTGTGTAGCACACAGCAGCATAACACTACATAGTTTATTTTGTAGTCCGCCAAGTGGATGGGAGTCCTAAAAAGGCGAAACGGCTGGCCATTATGCCAAAGGCATTTTCAACGACTCTTCGGCCCCTGGCCAGCCGGTAATTGAACACCCTCTTCTCTGGGGTCAGGGTCCTCTGAGGAAATGGCCTCATAAGATGTGGTCCGAGCCCGAAGGCTTCATCAGCCAAAAAAACAAAGGGGAGTCCTTCAATATTCCCTGCATCCGGTGGCAATGCAAGGTCGTCACTCTGGAGACGGAGGGCAAACTCCGTCTGGATGAAGGATCCCCCATCGGACATCCGGCCATTCTTCCCTACATCAACATAGAGGAATTCATACCGTGCTGACACCACCGCCATCAGCACAATGCTATGAAACCCCTTGTAATTGAAGTAGTAGGACCCAGAACGGGGTGGCGGCACGATGCGGACGTGCTTCCCGTCTATAGCACCACCGCAGTTGGGGAAGTCCCACCGCGTGGCAAACTCCGATGCCACAGTCTGCCATTCCTGTGGCGTGGAAGGAAGCTGTGGAGTCAAACAAGATGAAAAAATATTAGAATACACAAATCAAACATTACAAGTATATTCTAAGAAAATACATTAGAGGCCAACATCAAGCAAAGTCTACGTTTATTAAGGTGTTTTAAATAAGTATAATGGAAGGCTCATGTATCATATTCATCACCCCCTATGATCGTAAATTAATAAATTATAATGGGGAGGGGGGGGTAGATGTGTTTGGCCACAGGATAGCATTGCAGTGGCGGTGCGTCCAGAGTGGGCGCTGGAGCACTGCCCCCTCTCTCCTGTGCCCGTCACTCAGAACAATACATAGGTTTATGCCTTGCATTAACCTATGTATTGTCTATGCCGCCCACTATTCAGGTGGATGGCCCCCTGTTAAGCGACCGACATATGAAGAACTGCGGCATTTATGGGCTTAAAATTGCATATCAGAAACAGTAAGGAAAATTGTCACATTACAGCCTGAGGGATGTAATTGGCTGCAGAAAAGTTAAATAGGGGACGCAGGGGGGGGGGGGCATTCCTTGGGTAAACACTGACAGGCTGCTCTGCCAATCATGTTCACCAAGTCTGTTTAATGGTAACATGATTGGCTGATGCAACATCAAGGGAAGGAGAAGACATCAAGGACAGAAGAAGGATGGCGCTGACCACAAGAAGGTAAGTGCAGGGCTGGGGGGGAACTGGCTGCATTGGAGGGGACAAAATGGCTGCATTAGAGGGAACAAAATGGCTGCATTGGAGGGGACAAAATAGCTGCATTGGAGGGAACAAATGGGGGCGTTTAATAGGCACCAGAGCAAAAAAGGAGGAAGTTTATTTCATAAATTTCAAACATTTGGAGCAACAGGCGCCCCTGCTGGAAAGGTTAGTGAAGGGAAATATGCATGGAGGAGAAAAAAGGGGCAATCTAAAGCTTCAGACATACATGAGGACAAAGGGGACATTCTCAGCATATTACAATCATGGTAATTAGGGAAGGATGAAAGAAATACAATACATTAGCATACATGTAATACATAAAATGTGATGTTAATGGAGAAAACTTACCCTAATATAGTCCTCCTGCAGGACTTGTATAATGGCAGAACAGGTGTCTGGGATTATGAGGCCCAGAGCCTGGGGGGAGATGCCTGTCGTGAACTTCAAGTCCTGAAGACTTCTCCCTGTCACCAGGTACCGTAAGGTGGCGATGAGCCTCTGCTCAGCACTGATGGCTTCCCGTATAACGGTGTCCTGCCTGGTAATATAGGGGGACACCAAAGCCAACAATTCCTGAAAAACGGGGTCAGACATCCGCAGAAAATTCCTGTAGTCCTCAGGATTATTCTCGACGATCTCCCGCAGCAGAGGCATGTGGCAGAATTGGTCCCGCTGGAGCAACCAATTCTTGGTCCATGAACTCCTCCTCACACCATTCATGGACTGGTCTTGGTCCAAAACAAGCAGACCAACACCAAGCGCACGCACAGCACAAACTCGACGACGAGAACGTCCAGGCGACATGGCTAGGAAACGGTCGTCTTTTCAGAACGTACAGAACAGAACGCACTTTAGAACAGCAAGGCCTATGAATAACGAACTGAAAAACAGAAACAAACAGGCAAGAACGCACTGTAAAACAGATACGACCTGCCTAGATGCCCTGAAAGTCAAGATACGAACCCACAAGCACAAACTGAACTGCAGAAAACGATCTGAAAAGTACGAAGACTGAAAAGCGCAAATCGTCTCTTCCCAAACTTTTACTTCACACGCGGTAATACGAGATCAGCAAAAGCAGCCCAAGGGGTGGCGCCAAGAAAAAGATCTTCCCCTTTATAGTGCCGTCGTACGTGCTGGACGTGACCGCGGAGAACAACGAGGAAATTGGGAAATGTCAGTGTGTACGCATGGAAAGCTTGACGAGAAAATCGACAAGCTTAACAAGAACCTCGTCGAAAAAAACAACGTGTTTTTTACGACGAGAAACTCGGTCGTGTGTACGAGGCTAAAAGTCAAAAAAAATATTTCTTGTCTGAAAATGTATAAAAAGGGAACGGACATAACTTGACCTTAGAAGTTTACATCTGTTTATTTTCACAAAAACGGAAAAGCATGCAGACTCTTCTGTTTTTTTCTGTGGCTATAAATGGACTGGCTGTAGCAGATGTAAAAGGATGTGGGTCCATTTTCATCTTTCCAACATAAATTGTGATTCAGTCTGGATCTGTCTGAAAAACAAATCCAGACTAAACGCTTATGTGAAAGAACCCCTTGTCATTCTAGGGTTTTCTACAGTATTTGTTCATATTAGAGAACTACAGTATGTATAAAGTGAAGAAACACAATATGCAGCACATAAGGTGGATAAGCAATGTTTGTAAACTTTGAAGCTGGCTGCATAGATGTTAGTGTTAGTGTAATATAGCTTTATAGGAGCAAGCAAAGCACTACACTTAAAGGAGTTGTAAAGGCAGAAGGTTTTTTATCTAATGCAATAAGATAAAAAGCCTTCTGTGTGCAGCAGCCCCCTAACACTTATCTGAGGTCCTTCTGTCATGGACGCATGCCTCTTGGATCCACAACAAGGCTCAGGCGCATCCCCGCTAGCAGGCTTTCAACTGTAAACAGACGTGCGCCATTGCGCACGCGCGTGCGGCAAACGCGGTGATCGTGCATGCGCGCACGGTGACGCTGCCTTAGCGCCCAGTGGCCTTTAAAAAGGGCTTCTTCTGTCCAGGCCCTTGCTGTCTGATCTGCAGCTTATCCTGTGACTTGACCCTGAACCTGCACCTGTTGTTACTCTGACCCGGCTTCTTGACCTTGCTGCTATCTCCAGTCCTGACCTTTGGCTTCCTTGATCTTGTTCTGCTCATCTGTCTGCCTGATCCTCCGTTGCCTGATCCAGCCTGAACTCTGACCACCCGCTGCCTGACGCTCCTGCCTGTATCTGATCCGCTGTGCATTACCTGGCTCGTCTGACCCTTCTTCTGCCTGCTGCTTGCATCTGCGTGCACCTGTTGCTCCTTGGCGCACCTGCATCCTCGGCTACCTGCATCGGATGACCTGCATATTCTGACCTGCATCCTCAGCTACCTGCACCCGCTGACCTGCATCATCTGACCTGCATCTTCAGCCTTCTCCAGCGGTCTTCTCATCCAGTCCAGGAGAACCCAGCAGGCACTCATACCCCACTGTGCTCCTTCGGTCACTGTCCCGACTCCAGTGACCCTGGAACCAGGGCTGTACGAGAGGACTCCCTCTGCACGTCAGGCTCACCTCCAAGGTACGTGTCAGTATCAGACAGCAATGCCTGAGCCTGCAAGTGGGACCTCTTCCACGATGAGATCTGCCAACTCCTTTCTGATCTCACTCTAGAGGTGAAATCTCTCCAGGACGGTCATAAACGCTTAGAGGGACAAATGCAATCCCCGGCTACCATCACAGATCCTCCTGCCAGCAGGACACCCACAGAAGCCACCTCTGCACCTTCTGTAACGATGCTGCCTCCAGAGCCAAGGGTCCCCATTCCGGAGAAGTTTTCCGGGGATCTAAATAAGTTTTGGACATTCCGCAATGCATGCGAGTTGTACTTCTCCTTGCTACCCCTAAGAGACCACCAAAGTGGGGTTTGTCATCTCGCTCCTACTGGGGGAACCTCAGTCCTGGGCACATCACCTGCTTGAAGATCGCCATGTTTCACTGGACTCTTTGCCATCCTTTTTCAAGGCCATGTCGCTCCTTTATGATGACCCCCAACAGACTTCCACTGCCGAAACTGCTCTTCATGCGCTCCAGCAAGGCTGCAGAGCGGTCGAGGACTATATAACGGACTTCAGGTGCTGGAGTGCAGATACTCAATGGAACCATGCAGCTTTACGGCATCAGTTCCGTTTAGGCCTGTCCAAAAGATTAAAGGACGAACTGGCCTAAATTGGCATACCAGACTCTTTGGAGAACCTAATGGCATTGACTATGCAGATAGACCGGCACATTCGGGAGCACACCACAGAGAAAATGAACCAGCAGACTCGTCCAACCTGGATGTTACCCCGCGTGGCCACGACCATGCATCCAGCTTCCATCAGACCTGTCTCAGCTAGATCTGTACCAACCTCCTCTGAACCAGTGCAAGTTGGTTTAATAAGATAAATGTTAAAAAAGTGTGGCGCTAATGAAAATAAAGGTGGGAACCTTAATAGATATAATGTGAATTGAATTAAACACAATGTATAATAATAAAATACACCATGTGACACATAAATTGTTATAAACAAGAATTGATATGAAAAAAATCTTATGTGACATAGATCAAGGAACTCATCCACCCATCTGTATTGAACTAAACAGGTAACTGGTCATCAAATTAGTGCTTTATGAAAATATATATCATTATATGTGAAAAATGATAAAACATACACCAATAGAGTTATACAGAGTTCGTATGGGGTATCACAGATGAGTGTATGTCTTTTAGAGTTGCCATACACTGAGATATAGTTCAAAACTGAGGTTCTGTGGAGAACTTGTTTTAACTGTAAAATATACTGTTAGTATATTGGACGTTCTGTGCAGGTAAGTGTGAGCTATCACCCGGGAGTGCCTTCACCTTGGAACAACAGAAGAGAAATAGGTACTCTTACCAGCTGGAATGGATCCAACACACCATACGGCGGTGGATCATCAAAGCTTTGTCCACTTCTAGGACAGAAACGACAGACAGGATCTACGGAGCACCTCCTCTTAGTGCAGGCAGCACTTCTGATGTATATTCCCAAATCAGGAAGAATCCAAATCCCGGGTAGCAAACACAGATGCAATGTGGCGGACGGAAGAGGCCTACGTGCCTGTGAGGATTCTCCCCCCCTAAAAGAGAGATCTGCGTGGTTGTATAAGGTGGATCCCTAAAGGATATACCAACTGGAATTGGAGTGGGGTGCATATATAGAGGTCAAAACTGGGCTGGGTATAATGTAGCACCTTGCTATTATATGTGATGACGGGCTATATTGATGTATCAATGTGCCTATGTGCATATGCATACATAGGCATACATCTAGTGACCGCAAATAAATGAAAGGGATGGTGAGTCCTTGGACTTGTAGAGAATTGTAGGGATAAGTTCAAATCCGTGTTGGGATGAGCCTTATGCCGCGTACACACGGCCGTTTTTCTCATCGAGAAAAACGTAATTTTTCCCATTCGACGAGAAAAACGATAGTCTGTGGGCTTTCTGACGTTTTTTTCGACGAGAAAAAACGGCATTAAAAACGATGACAAAAATTAGAACATGTTCTAATTTTTCTCGTTGTTTTTCCTGACATTTCTTCCGCGGCAGTGTTTCCCATAGGGAAACATTGCCGTGGAGCCCATATGCCGCGTACACACGACCGTTTTTCATGTCATGAAAAAAAACGTCGTTTTTCTCGACGTTATTTTTCGTGTTTCCTCTCAAGCCTGCCTTGCCTACACACGATCGTGAAAAAAAATGATCTAGCAAAGCGCGGTGACGTCCAACACGTACGACGGCACTATAAAGGGGAAGTTTCATTCTGTTCGCGCCACCCTTTTGGCTGCTTTTGCTGATTTCGTGTTACCGCGTGTTAGTAAAAGTTTGGGAAGAGACGATTTGCGCTTTTCAGTCTTCGTGCTTTAAAGATCATTTTCGGGAGCTCAGTTTGTGCTTGTGGGTTCGTATCTGGCTTTCAGTGCGTGTAGTGAGTTCGTATCTGTTTTTGCAGTGCGTTCTTGTCCGCTCGTTACTGTTTTTCAGCTCGTTCTTCAGAGGCCTTGCTGTTCTTCAGTGCGTTCTTTTAGTTCGTTCTGATTAGACGACCGTTTTGAAGCCATGTTGCGGGTACGTTCTTGTCGCCGAGATCGTGCTGTGCTTGCTGCTGGGCTTGTTGCTATGTCCCAGATCCGGTCCATGAACAGGGTGAGGAGGAGTTCTTGGACCAAGAATTGGTTGCTCCAGCGGGACCAATTATGTCATATGCCTCTGCTGCGGGAGATCCGGGAGAAAAACCCTGATGACTTCAGGAATTTTCTTAGGATGTCTGACCCCGTTTTTCAGCAGCTCTTGGCTTTGGTGTCCCCCTATATCACCAGGCAGGACACCGTTATGCGGGAAGCCATTACTGCTGAGAAGAGGCTCATCGCCATGTTGCGATACCTTGCGACTGGGAGAAGCTTGCAGGACCTCAAGTTCTCGACAGGCATCTCCCCCCAGGCTCTGGGCATCATTATCCCAGAAACCTGCTCTGCCATTATCCAGGTCCTTCAGGAGGACTATATTAAGGTAAGTTTTCTCCTTTATAAACATCACAATCTATGTTTTTGTATGCTTGCTAATGTCTCTAATTACCATGATTTGAATATGCTGTGAATGTCCCCTTTGTCCCCCTGCATGTTGTAAGCTTTGAATGTTCCATTTTTTTGGCCTACATGCATATTTTTTTTAAAAAGCTCTCCAGCATTATATCCTGGGCCCAGACACACCTAGCCTAGTCACTCCCCATTTTTTTTGGCCGCTCCATTGTAGTGCTTAGATTGCCTGAATCCCCCCCCCCCTAATTATTTTCTTTTGTCTAATCTACCCAAATAAATTACATAGTACTAGAGCTTTTATTTATGATGTCCCCAACTCATCTCAACCCCCCCACCCTATAAGAATTTCACAGGTCCATCAGAGTGGGTGATGTTTTTTGTGCTCATTTTTAGCTCTTATTAAAGCGGAGCTCCATCCTAAATTTTTTTGGTCCGCTCATCGTAACCCTCCCCCGGTGTCAAAATTGTCACCTTTCAGGGGGGAGGGGGGTGAAGATACCTGTTTAAGACAGGTTTTTTCACCCACATCCGGGAGTCATCTCTGCGGCAAATCTGCCGGAGCCAAGTCACTTCCCGCAGAATATCCGTAGTGTTCTTGGAAACACTTGTCTCACAGAACACAGGAGGACCAGTCAGAACTGCGCAGCTCTTCTCGTGCATGTGCGTTTGGGAACCGGGCAGTGAAGCCGCAAGGCTTCTCTTCCTGGTTCCCTCACCGAGGATGGCAGAGGGGGCAGCAGAGTGACGAGCGATTGTTCGTCCTCTGCTGCGGACGTTGCTGGACTCCAGGACAGGTAAGTGTACAATTAGCAAACCTCTGCAGCTGCTGTAGCTGGAGCTGCTGTGTAATTTGTTATTATTTTGGCTGCGTAGCTCCGCTCTAAAATCCTCCTTCCAAATTAATGCTATACTGATGTTTTGCCCAGAGTGTTTTGTGCTAACATGCTTGCAATGTTTAGGTAGCAAAGTATATTAATTTTTTTTTTTTGCTTTGACTCCACAGTTACCATCGACGCCACAGGAATGGCAGAATGTGGCATCTGAGTTTTCTCAGCGGTGGAACTTTCCCAACTGTGGAGGAGCCATTGATGGCAAGCACGTCCGCATCGTGCCACCACCCCATTCTGGATCCTTTTTTTTAATTATAAAGGCTTCCACAGTATTGTGCTCATGGCGGTGGTGTCTGCCAACTATGAGTTTCTCTATGTTGATGTTGGGAAAAATGGGCGGATGTCTGACGGTGGTGTTTTCACCCAGACCGAGTTTGCTGACCGGCTTCTTTCAGAGGACCTGGCATTGCCACCTGCTGAAGAAAATGAACATGGCCTCCCGTTTGTTTTCCTGGCAGATGAGGCGTTTGCGCTTGGACCCCATTTGATGAGGCCTTTTCCACAAAGGTCCCTCACCCCTGAGAGGAGGGTCTTTAATTATCGGCTGGCCAGAGCACGAAGGGTGGTCAAAAATGCCTTTGGCATCATGGCCAGTCGGTTCCGCATTTTTCAGACTGCTATAAACATGGCGGAGTATAAATGGAACCATTTGATCATGTGCTGTTGCATACTCCACAATTTTTTAATAAAAAACTCGAACAATTATCTATCTACAGTTGCCCTTCAGGGCACACAGTGCTTGGATGGACCATTGGCAGCCCAGTTAGCTGGCCCTACAGGCTTGGCCCCCCAAAGTGGCCGTGATGTGCGGCAACGCTATCTTGAATATTTTATGGGTAGGGGGGCCATTGCAATGCCTGATCATTTTTAACTAAATTATTGTCATAATAAAAAAAAATATAATGAAAACATCTTGTTTGCTTTTCTTTTGTTGTATTTGTTCTTTCTCCTAGGTCAGTGATGGTGAACCTTGGCACTCCAGATGTTTTGCAACTCCATTTCCCATGATGCTCAACTCCACTGCAGAGTGCCTGAGCAACATTAGAAATGTAGTTCCAAACCATCTGGGGTGCCAAGGTTCACCATCACTGTCCTAGGTTATACTAGTGCAGTTGTAGTGCCATGTTTTTTCCTAACAAGTAAATTACCATCATTTATAGAGTGTAAACACACACATTTTTTTAGGGGGGGGGGGGCAACATTGATATAAGAAGCCACACATTGTTTAGTTTTCAAAATTTTTTATAGGAGTATAAAATTTTTGTGGTTTGTATAAAAAAAATTTACTAATTTTTTGGGATTTACATTTTTTGTTTGTTTTATAAAACTCTGTACAAAAATGTACAACACGTACAATATAACTTTAGAAATAAAAGTTTCCCCCCCAAAAACGAAACAAAACTTTTTTCAAATATCTACAAGTTTTAAACCCTCCCAAGAATATGTTCAATTTTTTTCAGTCTTTTCTCCATGAGTTTGGTTGTTTGGCACATCTGGAACAGGTTGGCTTTTATGTTTTCAACCTCCCGAGAGCAGACCCTCACTTCTTTCCTCAACATCTGGGCAGTGGGTCGGGTGAAGGTTGCTGGGGCCGCAGGCATTAAAGTCCCTTTAATTGTAAAAAATAAAACGTCTTACTAAATATACAGGCCTACATCTATTACCTGAGGCTGTGGTGTATGACACTGACCTGGTGAGTTGCCATTTCCCTCTTCAGCCACATCCTGCGGTTGTGGGTCTTGAGTTGGTGGTGCGGGGTTTGCAGCCTCGTGTCTCTTAGCTCTTTGAAGCCCTAGGAGATATAACCCAAAGGTAGACTTGTGTAACTAAATATATTTAGGCCTGAAAGAGGAATATTAATCATTCTTGGGAAGTGTGTTACAATTGTATTTAGGAAATTTTTTTAGAAGATGAACACATGATTGTATCCATTTCCCAAGATGGTAGATTAATCTCTTTTGGTCATGTTTCACACATGGAAACACACCAGGTATCCACTGGATCACCTGTGTGTGACACCATCAAAAGGTTGTTCTTGTGGCCCACACTTGTGCTAATGAGTCCAGATGTGTAAGCAGCTGCTGAGCATACTCTCGTAAACGTACACTGAATCTAGTTACATTAGTTAAATATAATTACCAACACCTACACAAACATGTTTATAATTAATTCTCACATCAACACTTCATGATGTCCTGTTTCATGTTCTTGGGCACAAGAATCCAACGTTGAAATCCTCGTTCAATACCACCCAAACAATGTTTTGGTGGAATACATTGTTAACTACATTTGAACATGCCTATTATTAGGAATGATCAAATGTAGTTCAAACAATGAATCAGACCAAAAGCTTGTGATTTAGTGAACGTTTGAACGACCATTTCTACGATCGATTCGTGTGTCCAAAAACATGAAATAGGACATCTTTTACTGTTCAAGATGTCCTGTTTCATGTTCTTGGGCACAAGAATCCAACGTTGAAATCCTCGTTCAATACCACCCAAACGATGTTTTGGTGGAATACATTGCTAACTACATTTGAACATGCCTATTATTAGGAATGATCAAATGTAGTTCAAACAATGAATCGGACCAAAAGCTTGTGATTTAGTGAACGTTTGAACGACCATTTCTACGATCGATTCGTGTGTCCAAAAACATGAAATAGGACATCTTTTACTGTTCAAGATGTCCTGTTTCATGTTCTTGGGCACAAGAATCCAACATTGAAATCCTCGTTCAATACCACCCAAACGATGTTTTGGTGGAATACATTGCTAACTACATTTGAACATGCCTATTATTAGGAATGATCAAATGTAGTTCAAACAATGAATCGGACCAAAAGCTTGTGATTTAGTGAACGTTTGAACGACCATTTCTACGATCGATTCGTGTGTCCAAAAACATGAAATAGGACATCTTTTACTGTTCAAGATGTCCTGTTTCATGTTCTTGGGCACAAGAATCCAACGTTGAAATCCTCGTTCAATACCACCCAAACGATGTTTTGGTGGAATACATTGCTAACTACATTTGAACATGCCTATTATTAGGAATGATCAAATGTAGTTCAAACAATGAATCGGACCAAAAGCTTGTGATTTAGTGAACGTTTGAACGACCATTTCTACGACCGATTCGTGTGTCCAAAAACATGAAACAGGACATCTTGAACTGTACTACATACATTATATAAAAAGCACATGCAGCACCACGGTATTCCAAAAAATCAGAGTTAATGTAAATCTACTTACTTTTTCTGATCACTTTTTTAATTTTTTTATATTGGTCCGGCTCACGCAACTTAATGTCCGACCATCGTTTGCGGATCTGTTCCTTCGACCTGCGAACACCAAATTTATGGAAGAGCGCTTTGACCACTTTATCCATGATCTTGGCCTTCACTTGATTCGGCTTTTTGTAGGGCCCATGTTTCGCGTCATAATCCTCCCTGAGCAACATGGTGACCATCTCCACCATCTCCTTAAAAGCCATGTTAGTGGCTTTATACCTTCTGGGTCTGGGCCTGCTTCCTTCCCCACTTTCCACTTCATGTCGTTGATTCTCCGCCATGTTTTCACTCTCCGTCATTAAGGACGAGCGAGAAGGGGCGGGGAAAGTAGTCTAACGAACGTCAGGGGCGGGAAAGCGTGCGGAGCGTCACTCATGCGCACTGTATATAACTCCAAAAAACATTGTTGAAAGCGACGTTCAGTGAGTGGAAGAAGGTCGGAAGCAACGAACGTGTAGATCGCGGGTACGTAACATTTTTCATACTTGATATGTCGAGGGTTGAGCGGCCCCGAACAGCAAATTTTGTGACCGTACAGACCTTTTATTTTGCCTGTGTCCAGGAGCATAAACCTAAACATTCACTGTATGTTCGGGGCCGGGGTTGGGCAATATGCATGTAACTTGGCGCTTGCTTCCCGTGCTGTTAGTACTGGCCGTGCACAAAGTGTCATTTTTGAATTTTGAAAAAACATTTAAAAGTCAATCGCGGCTATAATGAATTCTTGGCTCCCGGCAAATGGCAAGACATTGAAAAGTCATTTTTACCTAAAAACAAAAAACGTGGGGGTCCCCCCAAATTCGAGTTGCAGGCCCTTCAGGTCTGTCAAGGATTTTAAGGGGAACTCCACCCCCAATTCTGAAAAAAAATGGCGTGGAGTCCCCCCAAAAATCCAGACCAGACCCTTTATTCGAGCACACAACCTGGCCGGCCGCAGGGGAAGAGGGGGGGGACGAGAGAGCGGCCCCCCCTCCCTCCTGAACCGTACCAGGCCACATGCCCTCAACATGGGGAGGACGTCCCCATGTTGATGGGGACAAAGGCCTCATCCCCACAACCCTTGCCCGGTGGTTGTGGGGGTCTGCGGGCGGGGGGCTTATCGGAATCTGGAAGACCCCTTTACCAAAGGGGACCCCCAGATCCCGGCCCCCCCCTATGTGAATTGGTAAGGGGTACATTGTACCTCTACCATTTCACGAAGAAAGTGTACAAAATGTAAAAAATTACAAGAGTCCGTTTTTGACCATTCCTTTATTTTTGAGTTTGGCTTTCTTCCATCTTCTTCCTTCTTCTTTTGTCGCTTCGTGTTTCTTCATCCATCTTCCTCTTCCTCTTCCTCTTCCTTCTTCCTTCGGTGTTCTCGTCCGCATCTTGCTCCGGCTTCTTCTTCCTCCGGCCGCTCCGTTTGAATTGGAGGTTCCCGCTGTGTGACGCTTCAGTTCATCAGTTCTCCTCTTGGTCCGGCGACCCCGCCCCCCTCTGACGCACATAGATTTCACAGATACTTTCCCCGTGCTGTCAGAGGGGGGCGGGTCCACCGGCTCGCAGCGGACCTAGAGGAGAACTGCATAACTTAAGCGTCACACAGCGGGAAACTCCAATTCAAACGGAGCGGCGGGAGAACAAAGAAGAAGCCGAAGCAAGATGCGGACGAGAAGCCCGAAGCAAGAAGGAAGATGAAGATGGAGATGAAGATGAAGAGGAAGATGGAGGAAGAAACTCGAATGCAGAAAAGAAGAAGGAAGAAGATGGAAGAAAAACCAAACCAATAATAAAGGAATTGTCCAAAAACGTGTATTGTCATTTTTTAGATATTGCCAAGTTTTGTGGTGAAATGGTAGGGGTACAATGTACCCCATTACCATTTCACATAGGGGGGGCGGGATCTGGGGGTCCCCTTTGTTAAAGGGGTCTTCCAGATTCCGATAAGCCCCCCGCCCGCAGACCCCCACAACCACCGGGCAAGGGTTGTGGGGATGAGGCCCTTGTCCCCATCAACATGGGGACATCCTCCCCATGTTGAGGGCATGTGGCCTGGTACGGTTCAGGAGGGAGGGGGGGCCGCTCTCTCGTCCCCCCCTCTTCCCCTGTGGCCGGCCAGGTTGCGTGCTCGGATAAGGGTCTGTTATGGATTTTGGGGGGGGACTCCACGCCATTTTTCCCAGAATTTGTGGTGGAGTTCCCCTTAAAATCCTTGCCAGACCTGAAGGGCCTGGTATGGATATTTGGGGGAACCACAATGCTTTCCCAATGTTTGTATCAATGACTTTTCGATGTATTGCATTTGACAGGAGACAACAATTCATTATACCCAGGAGTGAATTTTGTGTTAATTTAGAATAAACACAAATGACACTTGGTGCAGGGACAGTTCGAGGTACTCCTTTATTTTTGGGGAGTCCTTTTAGTCCCCAGATTTTCAGGGCAACATTTACTTCAATGGGGTTTGGGTTCGGGGTCAAGTTCGGGTAAAGTCAGGTCACAAACTCTAGCTTTTTACAAAGTTTGCAAATAAGAGTTCAACACAAACATACAGGTGTTCACTCAACTCTATGATGACTGATCAATTGCTACGTTAGTGGCCTATATATGGTGAGAAAGATTTGGAGTAGTCCTGACTGACGTTCCTTTTTTTGGGGGGGGTTTTGAATTGCAGAGAAAATGAAGGTATTTAAGGACCCGGAGTTTATGCTTGAATTCCTGCAAAGATGGAAGAATCTTCCAATTTTATGGGAGACAAAAAATAAACAAAATAAAAATAAAGAAGCCAGGAAGAGAGCACTGGAGACCTTGCTGGAATTTGTGCAAACTCAGATCCCCACAGCAACACTACAGGATGTGAAGAATAAAATTGGGACCATTAGGGGCACATACCGGGCTCAACGTAATAAAGTCCAAAAATCGCTGCGGTCAGGAGCAGGTGCAGAGGACCGATACATCCCTAATCTGTGGTACTACCAGCACCTGAGTTTCCTCGATGAACACCTGGAATCCAGGGAATCCCTTTCCACCCTTCCACCCAGAACGACCTCCAGCCTTCCCTGCAGCCAACCCTCCAGCCTTCCCTCCAGCATTCCCAGCAGCCAAGCCTCCAGCCAAGTTGAGGTCTCTTTGGAGGAACAACCTCAACTCCTGGAGGAGCCTGATTTAAATATTTGGAGCCAGGTATAATATTTCACAAAATATTTAGAGTAATAAAAGTTGAATGTTGTCAAAGTTTAAAAAAATGTGTGAAAAATGTTACCAGTTAAACCAAAGTGTCTGACATATCAATAGACAGCAGTGGCCAAAAATTAAGGGCACAAAAAAGAAAAATGCTGGTGTCAGAATGATTGACTTTAATATTTAGTAGCATTCAATTAGCAAATGTCATGAGGTGACAAATGTGTGTGAAAGATGAAGGCGAAAATAACTCTATGTACCTTTTTTTAACAGGATGAGGAGGCAGGCCCCAGTGGAACCCAGGAGGAGGCAGGCCCCAGTGGGACACACGAGGAGGCAGGTGCCACTGGAAGCCAGGAGGAGGCAGGCCCCAGTGGGATCCAGGAAGAGGCAGGCCCAAGTGGGACCCAGCACAACACCAGGCCCCAGATCCCTCCACTGCGGATTCCAGCAAAAAGGTCAAGGAGGCTGCTTCAAATGGAGGAGGAGACCCAGGCCCTAATTAGGGAGGCTACTGTGGCACTCAGAGAGCCCCCCACCGCTGCAGAGGGATTTGCTCCCCTTATTGGGGAGAAACTGCCCCAAATGGAACTGGACCAGAGGCTTAAAAGTGAGACACTGATATTGAAGGTGGTAAATATGGGCATGTTGGGCAAACTGAAGGATTTCACCGACGTTGTGGACCTTTCATATTTGTTTGCTCAAGTTCCTGCCCCACTCCATGCTCCTGCCCCACTCCATGCTCCTGTCCCAGTCCCTGCTCCTGTCCCAGTCCCTGCTCCTGTACCAGTCCCTGCTCCTGTACCAGTCCCTGCTCCTGCTCCAGTCCCTCCTCCACGGACACAGCCTCCAAGGAAGGCTGCAGGGAAGGTAAAAAATAAAAACAGCAAATGAGCCCAGGATATGTGCCTCAGATGGGCCCAATTTTCGTCTTCACATCCTTTGGTGTTTGCTGTGGTGATCTGGGTCTGCACTAATTTCAGCAGGGTCTCCAGTGCTGTCTTCCTGGCTTCTTTATTTTTACTTTACATATGGTTTTGTTTTGGCTTACCTTTTAATTTGTTTTTAGGCCATAATAAATTGAATTTTTGTTTGAAGATACAAAATTAACATGTGTTTTTATTCTAAATAGCCAGTTTGGTAGTGAGTAGGCAGGGACAGTGGCTAAAAAATTGTGAAATTAACAAGGGACACTAACCTCATTGAGGGTAAATTTGAATAAATAATAATGTTGTGGTAACTTGACACACTCCAAAATAGCAAATAATATGGAAAAACAGTCTAAAATCTAATACCAAAAATTTTAAAATAAAAAAATGCACAAAAAAATGTAAAGTCCAAATTTTAGGGTATTTAGGGAGATCTGGCTTACAAAAAATATAGATTAATCATGATAAAACAATAAATACTAAAGACCAAACTTTTTCATAACTCTGGGAGAATATCAGCAGCAAGAGAATTGGATTATTGCAGCATTAGAACGAAGAAAAGAATGCGCTGCATTAAACAATGTAATAATTTCATGCATGACGAATGTGCCATCTCCATTCAGAACAGTAGTTTTACCAGAACGAGCGCTCCCTTCTCCTCACTTGCTTCTGATCATGCACGCTTTTTTCACGTCGTTAAAGCCTACACACGATCATTTTTCATGACGAGAAAAACGACGACGTGCAAAACGGCGAGAAAAATTAGAGCAGGTTCTAATTTTTCTCGTCGAGAAAAACGACATAAGGCCCACAGACGATCGTTTTTCTCGGCGAAAGGAAAAAATGCAGTTTTTCTCGTCGAGAAAAACGGTCGTGTGTACGCGGCAATAGACGATCGTTTTTCTCGTCATTTTAAAAAATGACGAGAAAAATGACCGTGTGTGGGGAACAAGCTGTTCCCTCGTTTAAAATGTCATTATTCACGGCGGTTTTTTAACCGCCGTGAATAATGATCGTGTGTACGCGGCATTAGATCTTTGCAGTGAGGGTTACTCTCCTCGTGGTCCCTCTCATCCCCTTTAGGGATCCACCTTATACAACCGCGCAGATCTCTCTTTTAGGGCTGGAGAATCCTCACAGGCACGTAGGCCTCTTCCGTCCGCCACATTGCATCTGTGCTTGTACAGTTCCCTGTGTTTGCTACCCGGGATTTGGATTCTTCCTGATTTGGGAATATACATCAGAAGTGCTGCCTGCACTAAGAGGAGGTGCTCCGTAGATCCTGGCTGTCGTTTCTGTCCTAGAAGTGGACAAAGCTTTGATGATCCACCGCCGTATGGTGTGTTGGATCCATTCCAGCTGGTAAGAGTACCTATTTCTCTTCTGTTGTTCCAAGGTGAAGGCACTCCCGGGTGATAGCTCACACTTACCTGCACAGAACGTCCAATATACTAACAGTATATTTTACAGTTAAAACAAGTTATCCACAGAACCTCCATTTTGAACTATATCTCAGTGTATGGCAACTCTAAAGGACATACACTCATCTGTGATACCCCATACAAACTCTGTATAACTCTATTGGTGTATGTTTTATCATTTTTCACATATAATGATATATATTTTCATAAAGCACTAATTTGATGACCAGTTACCTGTTTAGTTCAATACAGATGGGTGGATGAGTTCGTTGATCTATGTCACATAAGATTTTTTTCACATTAATTCTTGTTTATAACAATTTATGTGTCACATGGTGTATTTTATTATTATACATTGTGTTTAATTCAATTCACATTATATCTTTTAAGGTTCCCACCTTTATTTTCATTAGCGCCACACTTTTTTAACATTTATCTTTTTATATCCTGTCTGATTTTGGTGTTTGGCTGCAGTTCTTTTCTTCACATTTAGGATTGGCGCAGTATTATATTTTTCTATTTTGTTTGGTTTAATAAGACCCTTGCTATCTGCTGAGGAACGCTCACGCCCGCAACAGCTCAATCTCTGCCTGTACTGTGGGGGAGCCGGCCACTAAGTACATTCATGCCCAGTAAAACCTCAAAGATGTTTGTCCATCTCACCTACCAGTCAACCAGCACCCTCTGCCAATACTACTCATCTGGCCCTTTGCATCTCCTTCCAGCTTCCAGGTAGGACTGTGCCTGCTACTGCAATTATAGATTCTGGAGCATGTAGTTGTTTTATTGACATGAACTTTGCTAACCAACAGCTCATCCCACTCCAGCACAGGGCACAAGGACTCTCCATCTTCCTGGCAGATTGGTCCCATATTAAATCAGGCCTTGTCACCCAAGAGACTTCACCCTTACCCGTAATCACAGCCACGGGTCATAAGGAACTGCTGAGACTCGATGCAATTGCATCCCCCTGTTCCCGGTCATCCTCGGCCTGCCATGGCTACAGGCCCACAATCCACAAATTGATTCGGGCACTGGGGAAATAAAGTTCCAGTCCCCTTACTGTCAAGGACATTGCCTGCCTTCTCCTCCTAGGGTGTCTGGCCCTCTGTTGTGCCTGGAATCTGATGCAGAATTACGCTCAAAGGTACCTGAGCCATACCAAGAGTTTCTAGATGTGTTCAGCAAGCGGGGGGCTGAGACTCTTCCTCCCACCGTTCATATGATTGCCCAATTGAGTTGCTGCCTGGAGCTGAGATCCCCTTTGGGCGAATCTTCCCCCTGTCTGAACGGGAACTGGAGGTATTAAAAGAATATGTGGACGAGAACCTTAAGAGAGGATTCATCCAGCCTTCTACTTCTCCAGCAGGGGCCAGAATCTATTTTGTGGAGAAGAAGGACCACTCCTTACGTCCTTGTGTGGACTACCTTGAACTAAATAAAGTGACAGTTAAGAACCGATATCCTCTACCCCTGGTGCCCGAGCTGTTTCAAAGACTAAGAACTACTGCTGTATTTACTAAACTTGATCTTCGAGGAGCCTATATATTGGTTCGTATCCGTGCAGGGGACAAGTGGAAAACGGCCTTCCATATGAGATTCGGCCACTATGAATATTTAGTGATGCCCTTCGGCCTGTGCAATGCCCCTGCTACCTTCCAGCAATTCGTAAATGATATCTTCAGAGACTGGTTAGATATCTTTGTAATTGTTTATCTTGACGATATCCTGATTTGCTCCACATCTTTAGATCAGCACCGGAAACACGTGAAGATGGTACTCTGCCGACTCCGTCAGCACGGGTTATATGCTAAACCAGAAAAATGAGAATTCGAGCGGCAGAGTATCCAGTTCTTGGGCCTGGTGATTTCCACAGAAGGGTTCAAGATGGATCCACAAAAGGTCACAGCTGCTCTGGACTGGCCCGCACCCTCAGATAAAAAGGGGGTGCAGCGTTTTGTTGGCTTTGCGAGTTTTTACAGAAGATTTATTAAAGGGTTTTCTGCAATCATTGCCCCCATCACTCAGCTAACAAAACAGAACATTCGTTTTCACTGGAACTCCGAGGCTTAGACTGCTTTTGCAACTCTGAAGGGACTTTTTACTTCTGCTCCCATCCTGAGCCACCCAGACCACTCTCTACCCTACCTACTTGAGGTAGATGCTTCGGAAACAGTTATTTTCCAGTGCCAAGGCCTCAAGGATCTCATGCATCCCATTGCTTTCTTCTCTCGTAAGCTTTCCCCAGCCGAAAGAAATTACGATGTGGGAGATCGTGAACTTTTGGCCATTAAGGCCACGCTTGAAGAATGGCGGTATCTCTTAGAGGGCGCAGCACATCCCATACTTCTTTACACGGATCACAAGAATCTCGAATATTTGAGAACCTCCAAGCGCATGAAGCCGCGTCAAGCACGGTGGGTGCTATTCTTTTCCAGATTTTCTTTTCACCTCACCTACCGGTCAGGATCCAAGAACACCAAGCCAGACGCCTTCTCCCGCATGTTCGATGATCCCAAGGATGCCTCAGTTCCAGATACTATTCTATCTGAAGGTAACTTTCTGCTCATCGAGACAGATCTGATGTCCAGCTTAAAACAAGCTTCAGCGGGAATGCCCAGCCCACCAGGAGTGTCCCTAACACCCAGGGATGGGTTACTTTGGAAGAACAATAAAAATGTTGTGCCAGCAAGTTTCCAGACAAAAGTACTGAACCTATGCCACGACCATCCTCTGGCTGGCCATTTCGGGTCCACAAGACCCGTGACCTGATTCAGCGCATGTTCTGGTGGCCAAAGCTTGAGAAGAGTTGCAAGGATAATGTGAAATCATGTAATATTTGTACCCAAAGCAAATCTGCTAGAACCAAGTCCTGGGGTCTTCTAAGACCACTACCAATTCCTGACAGACCCTGGAGCAAGATAGCCATGGACTTTATAGTCGAATTACCCCCATCTGAAGGACATACAGCCATCTTTGTAGTGGTCGACCGCCTTTCCAAGATGGCCCACTTCATACCTCTGAAAAGTACGCCTTCTGCCATGGAGACCGCCCGGGTTTTCATCCGGGAGATCATAAGATTACATGGAGTACCAACCAACATTGTATATGACAGGGGGGTCCAGTTCACCTCTCGCTTTTGGAAAGCACTATGCCAGGCCCTGAAAATTGAACTATCCTTGTCATCTGCTTACCATCCTCAGACTAATGGACAAACCAAGAGAACGAACCAGACTCTCGAGCAGTATATACATTGTTTCACCACGTTTGTCCAGGACGATTGGGTAGCACTATTGCCGTTGGCAGAATTTGCCAGCCATTCAGTCACGGGTCAGTCTCAATTTTTTGCAAACTATGGGTTTAACACTGTCTTCCTGCCTAACATTATCCCTGAATCTCCGGTTCCAGCTGTACAGAGTACTGTTGACTTCCTGGGTCGCAACAACAAACTGCTACAAGAGACTATGGTCAAGGCACAGGCAACTAATAAGAGAGTATATGACAGGAAGAGAAGAGGGGAATTGCATCTCCAACCTGGCGACCAAGTGTGGTTGTCTACTACCAACCTCAGAATGGCTTGTCCCTCAAAGAAACTGGCACCTAAGTTTATTGGACCTTTTCCAGTTAAGAGAAAACTAAACAAAGTTTCTTATGAACTTGTCTTACCTGATTCGCTTAAAATCCACCCAGTGTTCCACATGTCCCTGCTGAAACCCACAGTACCTGACCTCTTCCCAGACAGGAAATCGGGGCCACCTGAACCCGTAATGGTTGATGGGGACGAGGAATATGAGGTGGAGGTTATCGTAGACTGCAGAAGGAAAGGTAATCAACTGCAATACTTGATCAAGTGGAGGGGGTACGGACCAGAGGAGAACTCTTGGGAACCCAAGCAGAATGTGCATGCCCAAGAGCTGATCCTGGCCTTCTTCCGCAGCCACCCTAAAAAAATAGTTATTTTGGGCACCCGGAGGTTGCCCATAAGGGGGGCAATGTCATAGATGCACGCCTCTTGGACCCACAACAAGGCTCAGGCGCATCCCCGCTAGCAGGCTTCCAACTGTAAACAGACGTGCACCATTGCGCATGCGCGTGCACCAAACGCGGAGACCGCGCACACGCGCGCAGTGACGCTGCCTTGGCGCCCAGTGGCCTTTAAAAAGGCCACTGGGCTTCTTCTGTCCAGACCCTTGCTGTCTGATCTACAGCTTATCCTGTGACTTGACCCTGAACCTGCACCTGTTGTTACTCTGATCCAGCCTGAACTCTCACCATCCGCTGCCTGACGCTCCTGCCTGTATCTGATCTGCTGTGCATTACCTGGCTCGTCTGACCCTTCTTCTGCCTGCTGCTTGCATCTGCGTGCACCTGTTGCTCCTTGGCGCACCTGCATCCTCGGCTACCTGCATCGGCTGACCTGCATCTTCTGACCTGCATCCTCAGCTACCTGCACCCGCTGACCTGCATCATCTGACCTGCATCTTCAGCCTTCTCAAGCAGTCTTCTCATCCAGTCCAGGAGAACACAGCAGGCACTTATACCCCACTGTGCTCCTTCGGTCACTGTCCCAACTCCAGTGACCCGGGAACCAGGGCTGTAAGAGAGGTCTCCCTCTGCATGTCAGGCTCACCTCCAAGGTACGTGTCACCTTCTCTATCCAGTGATGTCCACGTGTGTCTCAGCCATCCTAGATTCTCCCTCCTGATTGGTTGAGACACAGCAGTGGCGCCATTGGCTGCTACTGCTGTCAATCAAAGTCAGTTAGCCAACCAGGAGAGAGAGGGGCGGGGCCCAACCACAGCTCCATGTCTGAATGAACACAGGGAGCTGTTACTACTTGTGGATTGCTTGCTGTGGGGGGCACTAAACAGGAGGGAGGGGCACGATGACAGAAGAGGGTCCGGGCTGCTCTGTGCAAATCCACTGCAACAGATCAGGTAAGTATAACGTGTTTGTTATTTTTATAGGAAAAAACAAAACAAGATTTTACAATCACTTTAAGCTATGAATGGTACTGTATAATTTACAATGTTGCCTAAACTATATAACTTACAGAAATATGTTTTCTATAAGATTTATGTATTGAGCACATTTTTGCTTAAATATACTCTTGAGTATTTCTCAGCCATAACTAGAGCATCTTGGTTTTTAATGATATATTGTACAACAAGTGATGCGTGTAAAGGCAAGATGTTGCATCTGTCGCTGTTTATTTACTAATAACAGTGACTGACAAGGTCTACATTATGACAGCTGCAACTTAAAAGGTAATATTTTTAGCAGTGTTTGGATAGCATGCACAATATGTTAGATGCATATTTTGGTGTTATCCATTTATTTAGTCAGTATACTACAAAAATATATGTTGGGCATTTGAATAGGCATAAATTCTAATAGTGAAATCAGTGTTGTCAGTAGAGATTTAACTGGGGAATACTACCAGGAAGACTCCACAAGTGGGTGGCTCTGGTACCAATTCTGTTGCTGTTATATCAAGTAAGATCATAGGTAAGAGGCTTGGGCCATTGTAGGACATGGTGGATCATGTAATTCTCTAGTTTTGATTTTTTTGTATGTGCCATCAGAATATTGTTCTATATGTTTCTGTAAAGCATGCTAGCAAAGACTAAGCTGCAGCAGTTCAGATATATGTACATCTGCAAACTTCCTTGATCGTCATACATAGGCAACAAAAATACACGTTCTTGTTGCAAAAGTACACTAGACAGCAAAGCAAGGATCACCTCCCTTCTTTTCATACTACTCTGCATGCATTTGTTTCTGGCTTGGCCAACATGGTTTCCCGTAATGATGGACACACACTGAACCAACATGTAGGCTGCTTCTCACAGAGCTCCCAGTAAAGATCCAAAATCGATCCTTCCCTCAGCTACTTTCAGCTACCAGACCAGCACAGATCCTAGCTGCTTATGCCTCGTACACACGACCGGTTTTCCTGACATGCCAAAAACCGACGTTTTTCCCGATGTGATTCCTCTCAAGCCTGCCTTGCATACACATGTTCAGCCAAAAAAACGCTCGACCAAAACGCGGTGACGTACAACACGTATGACGGCACTATAAAGGGGACGTTCCATTCAAATGGCGCCACCCTTTGGGCTACTTTTGCTGATCCTCGTGTTAGTAAAAGTTTAGTGAGAGACAATTCGCGCTTTTCAGTGTTCGTGCTTTTAAGATCGTTTTCTGGTGTTCAGTTTGTGCTTGTGGGTTCGTATTTAAAAATAATAACCAAAAATGAAGAACTTCATTAACCACTTAAGGACCGCCGCACAACGTTATACGTAGACAGAATGGCATGGACAGGCACATGGGCGTGAAGGTACGTCCCCATTAAGAACCCATCCGTGGGTCGCGCATGCGCCGCCGGCGGCACACTCGCGACCCCGGCCGCGCACTCGCGACCCGGTCCGAAGCTCCATGACCGCGCACGTGGGACCCGTGGACCCGATCGCTGCCGGTGTCCCGCGATCGGGTCACAGAGCTGAAGAACGGGGAGAGGTAAGTGTAAACAAACCTTTCCCCGTTCTTCCTAGTGGCATGTCAGTGATCGTCTGTTCCCTGTCATAGGGAACGACGATCAGTGACGTCACAAGCCAAGCCACGCCCCTACAGTAAGAATCACTCATTAGGTCACACTTAACCGCTACAGCGCCACCTAGAGGTTAACCCCTTCACTGCCAGTGTCATTTTCACAGTAATCAGTGCATATTTATAGCACTGATCGCTGTAAAAATGACAATGGTCCCAAAAAATTTTCAAAAGTGTCCGATGTGTTCGCCATAATGTCACAGTCACAATAAAAATCGCTGATCGCCGCAATTACTAGTAAAAAAAAAAATATTAATTAAAATGCCATAACACTACCCCCTATTTTGTAGACGCTATAACTTTTGCGCAAACCAATCAATAGACGATTATTGCGATTTGTTTTACCAAAAATATGTAGAATAATACGTATCGGCCTAAACTGAGGAAAAAAAAAATTTTATATATTTTTTTGGGGATATTTATTATAGCAACAAGTAAAAAATATTGCATTTTTTTCAAAATTGTCGCTCTATTTTTGTTTATAGCGCAAAAAATAAAAACCACAGAGGTAATCAAATACCATCAAAAGAAAGCTCTATTTGTGGAAAAAAAAGGACGTAAATTTTGTTTGGGAGCCACGTTGTACGACCGCGCAATTGTCAGTTAAAGCGACGCAGTGCCAAATCGCAAAAAGGGGCCTGGTCCTTTAGCAACAAAATGGTCCGGGGCTTAAAACATTTTTACAAAAAAATATATAAAAAAATAAAAGTTATTTATTATGGAGATCTGGCTCTCAAAAACAAAAGATTATTCATGAGATCCTGAGAATTAATAAAGAAACACGTTTGTCATAACTCTGTGTGAATATCAGCAGCAAAAGAAGTTCATTATGGGTGCATGCGCGGCTTTCTAAGATGGCGGACGCGTGACTTCTGAGCTCCGCTCCCGTCCTGTGATCCGCAGCCTCCGTACATCTTCTTCAGCCAACAATAGACCCAGAGGTGACACACCACGACCCCTCGACTCCCACCGGCACTTCATGGGCAAAATCGGAGATCAGCGATCCCATTATCGAGCCACACAGCCGCTGCCGCCTTCCTCCACCATGGAACGCTTCCTGACTAGGCCTCAATCCCCGGTCTCGATTTCTCAGGGAGATCCGTAGGATTACGTCAGCACCCTGATGGTGGGGGATGGATCTCAGCAGGCCATCCAGCCACACACTGCCCCCTCTCCTCAACTGGTCCTGACTCCGGAGATGATGGACCTCAAACTCCAGGCTTTGGCCCAGCAGGTAACCAGAGACATTGCTCAGCAGATGGGGAGGATTTCCAGAGAATTCAGGGGGGAAATAGATGCACTCGGGGAGCACACAGGTACCCTAGAAACTAAACTTGATTAGACTTTGCACTATGTACAGGCTCTTGAAGAGGAGAATGCCCTCCTTAAAAACTCAGTATCCCAACTGCAGCTTCAGCAGGAGGAATTTGAGTATAGGGAACGACACCAGAACCTTTGCGGAGTTCCTGAAACGGTGTCTGACAACAACATTAGGCCTTATCTTTTGGGCCATTTCAACACTCTTGCACCTGAAATTGTGGACATTGACTGGTGCCTAGATCGAGCGCATAGGTCTCTGGCCCCTAAACCCCCTGCGGAGGGCCACACCATGTGACATAGTGGTACCTTTCCACTCTTATGAGAGCAAAGATATCCTGACCAGGGGCACACGTAATAGGTCAGGTATTGACTATAAAGGAGACAAAATCCAACTGTTCAGTGACCTCTCTCCAATCACACTGGCCAAGCGCCGCTCTCTAAGACCCATCACCTCTCACCTCCAGCTGCACAAGGTCCCATACTATTGGGGCTTTTCTTTCCGCCTCAACGTTACCCTGGATGGGGTCCAACATGTCCTTTGCGACATTCAGGAAGGGGATGCATTCATCAAATGCCTGGGCCTCCCCCCGCTCCCTGCAGAGGAGGATCAGGTCTCGCCTGCTACCCCACGTCCCTTGACGGCTCCTTCCAGGACCTGGACCCCGGTGAGAGGCAGAGGATCGAAGGCCTACTCTACTCCTCGGTGTTCTCAATGTCCTAGGCCACCCACCTGATTGGATGCAAGCTACCCTCCTGCCTCTACTTTTTTTTCTTTGTCCCATTTGAGATCTCGACCATTAGTCGATCCCCTTCAGGGGGCCACTGTGTATCTCACATCGCCTTCCCACGAAGGCGACCTGCAAAGTTTCAGCTATGTTGCTTCTCTTTTTTCACCTGTTCTTCTTTTGTTTTTTTTATTATCCTTGATGCGTTTTTTTTTTTTTTCTTTCTGAAAAACATTGCTGTTCTCCTAAGACTGTTATCCACCAGGTTATCTCGAGGATAGTTTGATCAGGTAACATTGTAGGCGGATCACCGTGACTAGTGGTCGCGGGTCCCTCACCATGTTGGAGACTGCTATGCTGCCCTACTGGTCCTCAGGCTGCGGCAGAGGATTCCTGAGTAGTTCATGTTGCTCAGGCCTTTTTTTATGTTGTTTTTTCTTTTTCTTTTTACTTTTTTGGCCACACAGGCCTTCTTTTTTTTCAAGCTACGTACTCTTTCATGGTCCCCTTTTTGGACCGTCTCAAGACAATTCCGGTGTTGCTGTCTCCGTTTTTCATTTTTTTTTTTCATTTTTTTTTGTGTTGTTTTATTATTGATCATCTTATGTCATGTGAACTCTTGGACAGACTAAGGTCTGCTCCACGGCTACATACATATGCTTCTATTGCTGGGCTATCTCCAAGTATTCTTAAGCTGTATAGTACTGTTCATTCATGGCTCTGAAACTATTATCATATAACGTGAAAGGATTGAATTCCATAAAGAAAAGATGGATGGCCTTGAAGGAATTCAGGGCCTCCAGTGCGGATGTGATCCTGGTTCAGGAGATGCATTTCCGAGCCGGGGGTTCCCTGAAATTCACTTCCAGACACTTCCCAGTGTCTTTTCTGACCTCTGACTCATCTGGTAAGGCTGGAGTGGCAGTTTTGGTAAAATGCTCTTGTCCCCTCCAGATCTAGTCTACCTTTTTGGATCTTCATGGCCGTTGTATAGTTCTGGAGGGCACCTACCTATCTAACCCTATAACGATCATGAATGTGTATGCTCCTAACACGGGTCAAATTAAAATTTTAACAGAGGTGTTTGAACGATTTAACCGTGTTGCCCATCCCTTTATGATAATTGGAGGTGACTTCAATGCTGTTCTCTCGCCTGCTCGGGATAGGAAGTCCCTATTCAATGCCAAGTCCACCCCCGTTTCACAATCCCTAGCCACCTCCTTTAGGAAACTGATTCGATGCCACCATCTGTTTGATACGTGGCGGATTAAACACCCCACAGGTAGGCAGTACTCGTTCTACCTCCCCCCACAAGATGTTTTCCAGATTAGACTACTTTCTGGTATCAGCCACTTTGCTTTCCCACATGGTGTCCTCCAACCTGGGCCCTATTACCTGGTCGGATCATGCCCCTCTGTCCCTAGATTCCCCAGGAGATGCCAATGGAGGATCTACTAAAACACCCTGAAACTAAGGATAAACTCCACCTCGCTTTAACTGAATATTTTCAACTAAATACAGGTTCTGTGTCCAGCCCACCTGTTCTTTGGGAGGTCCACAAGGCATATTTTAGAGGTCAGTGCATCTCTGTGGGATCTCAGAGAAAGAGGGACTCTGCCCTCCTGAGGTCCTCTCTACTATCTGAGCTAGCAGCAGCTGAATGCTCCCGGCTCCGTGCCCCCACGATGGGTCGGCTGCGCACGGTAACCTCCCTACGTAACCGCATAAAGTCCTTAGACCTGTCAAAAATAGATAAATCCCTTCTCTGGGCCAAACCAAAATTCTATCTATTTTCAAATAAGCCGCATAGGATGTTGGTCTCCAGGCTTAACCCTAGGCCTTCTCTTTCCTTCCCGGATCACTTAAAACGCGCAGATGGGACCCCCACCTTTTGCCCGCAGACAATGACCCAAGTCTTTGGCGAATTTTATGATAAACGTTATAATTGCCTTACGCCTGACCAACACCCTCCCTTCGATCAGAAGGCTTTTGAGACATTTATGGCGGATCTCCATCTCCTCAAGCTCACCGAGGCTGATGTACAGACATTGAATACCCCCATTACTGGAGAGGAGCTAAATAACACTGTTAAATCCCTCCCATCCCATAAATCTCCTGGCCCTTCCTTACTCTTACTACAAGACCTTTCTACTGATTCTCTCAACACATTTGGTATCCCTTTATAATTCCCTCTTACAGGGTTAACACCCCCATCAGCAATTTCTACATTCTTAAATTACAGTCATACCCAAACCGGATAAGGACCCTACCCTCCCAGACAGTTATAGGCCAATTGCACTTTTAAATTCAGACTATAAGCTTTTTACTAAAATCCTAGCCAATTGCCTTTCCCACTTTCTGACGAAACTGATAGACAGAGACCAGGTGGGATTTGTTCCTACTAGACACGCTGGGTACAAGAGTCCGACGCCCTGCTCTGATCCTTAGCCTTGACGCCCTAAAGGCATTTGATAGACTTAGCTGGCCCTACATGTTCGCTACTCTTACTAAATTTGGTTTGAGGAGTCCTTTTTTTACAGCTTTACGTTCCCTCTACTCGAATCCCTCATCTCAGGTCCAAATGACATCCTTCACATCCAGATCGTTCCCCATGTCAAATGGTACCAGGCAGTGATGTCCCCTTTCTTCCCTCCTGTTCATCCTCTGCCTGGAGCCTTTGGCAGAGGCCATAAGATCACACCCAGACATCCGTGGGGCCCCCATGAAACAAAGGGAATATAAATTGTCCCTGTTCGTGGATGATGTGCCTTTGACCCTCACCAACCTCCATACCTCACTTCCATCCCTGCACGCTATATTATCCCAATTTAGTTCCCTATCGGGATACAAAATTAACAAGTCAAAAACAGAAGCCCTGCCCCTTCACCTTCCTCCTGCAGATCTCCTCTCGCTTAGGAACTCTTACCCCTACCGCTGGTGCACCTCATCCCTCAAATATTTAGGGGTTCAACTTACTTCAGCATATTCCACTCTTTACTCAGCCAACTATGTGCCCCTGTTCAAATCTGTCAAAGCCATGCTAACTAATTGGAACCCCCTTCCGATATCTTGGATAGGCAGGATCAACGTGTTGAAGATGTCTGTGATGCCAAAATTATTGTATTTTTTCTAAACACTACCTGTCCCTATCCCCATGGCTCAATTGAAACTCCTTAAAAGGTGGTTTCTTAATTTTATATGGAAAGACGGGGCACATAGAGTGGCCAGCTCAGTCATCTTTTCCCCCAGAGGTCAGGAAGGTATGGGAGCTCCGGATATCCACAAGTATTACCTGGCTGCCCACCTTCATGCAGTGATATCCTGGTCTAGTTTGAGGCCCCTGAATCACTGGACAGAGATTGAGATGGGCTCTCTTTTTCCGACGCACCCATGCTCCCTTGTATGGTCTCCTGCATTATTCTCGGATCCCAAGCTCCATGACATCTGTCTGGGCCCTATGCAGTTCTCACTCAGGATTTGGAGATCCTGTCGCACCAAATATTCCCTGACATCCGCCAGCCCCTGCTTACTAACATACTCTTTAATCCCCTACTCCCTGACAGTCTTTCTCACTCTCGGATGTTTACATGGGCTAAGGCAGGCTTGTTCCAACTTCGACACCTTGTCCACCCTATCTTCCGCAAACTACGTTTTTTTCAAGACCTTCAATCTACAAGCCAAATCCCAAACCATTTGTTATTCTCATATCTCCAAATTACCCACTATTTAGCTACACTATCACCCTCACTTACTCTACCCAAACCTATGCATTTTGAAGTTATTTGCTCTCAGGGACCTTACCAAACACAATTAATTTCAGCTATATACCAACTCCTGCAAGAGAATCTCCCACTTTCCACGGTACCCCACTCATACATTAGTAAATGGTCGCATCTCACACAACAACAAAATTCACCCCCCCAATGGGCTAAAATCTGGACCTCAACTTCCAAAATATCCCGATGTGTGGCGCATAGAGAGACAGAATTTAAGGTATTATTATTTTGGTATAGGACTCCTGAGATTTTACACCGCTATGATCCTTCCCTCTCTCCTCTTTGATGGAGATGTGGTAAGCTCAGGGGCACTCATTATCATATTTTTTGGCAATGTGATTTGATTGTTCCCTTCTGGTCCATGGTTGTGTCCTTACTTCAACAGATTTTAGATACTCTCATCCCGCTTGATCCGGTACACCTCCTTCTGGGCCTCCCAATCCCCGGACTGGGAAAAGCTTCAAATAAATTAGCCTCCTTTGTCCTATTAGTAGCGAAGAGAGCTATTCCTGCATGTTGGTTGTCCACCTCCCCCCCAACTCAGGCCCAGCTTATACAAGCCATTAATGATATCCGCAGAATGGAGCATATGACAGCTATGATACAAAATGCTTTTGATTGATTTGATAAGATATGGGACTCGGAGCAGCGGCGGACGTGCTTCAGAGGAGCTCCGGGACTCCCGAACTCCATCCACCGCCATCCGGGCTGTTAGAACAACCATCCACATCCCAATCTCACCCCAGCCTGATCACCTCGCCCCACCGCAGTGTCCTGGGCCGTTATTACGGAGCGATTCGACCGGGGGACGCCCGAGATCCGTAGCCCCCAGCTTCTGCAGCAGCCGCCATCTTGTCGACCTAGGGCCTCCCGGAGGAGCCAGATCCCAGCAGTTTTGGAGGTAAGGGACCACCCCACCCGGTCCCCACCCGCCACCCATCCTCCTACCTAGATCGGCCCGAGGGCAGAGCTGAGTCTCGGAGCCATCTGTGGTGGCCGCGACTCCGCGCGGCCTTGTGAGGTCTTGAATCCCCTGTCTTTCCTGCTGCTGTACCCCCGCGAGCGTGCAGTACGGCCGGCCCGATCCATCACTGGGGGCCAGGACCTACACTCGGCACCCACCCGGTCCCCCATCCTGGGCCCTGTCTCTGCCGGGGGTGCTTTAAGGAACTTTCTGGGCTGCTCCCATCCACGTGGGATCCGCCGCCATTTTGAGGCCTGCGGGTCCTCCGAATCCCCGGGACTCGAGTACTGTGGCTACGGGAGGAGTGGGGAACGTCTCTGGCCACAGCTATCCCACCTCTCCTGGACAGTCAGGCTGAAGAGGGGGAGTTCCGAAGGCCGGTGGAGGCTCCCAATAGTGCTGTTTAAAGCAGGGGAACGGCGGCCATCTTGCTACACCTCAGGCCTACAGACAGCCTCTCCGTCCTCCCCTGCACTAACTTCAAGCCCCACGGCTTAATTCTGACACCCCGCCTGCAAGAGGGGTGACCCGGGCTGCTATGCTAGAAGATTTGTTTAGGTGGGGATTTGCTCAGACGGCGACCGGGATGGCAGCATGAAGATAGGACTCCTGCATGACGGGGATGTGAAACGCTTTCTTTAGACACCACAATCAGCTGAATCATGGGGAAATCCACTAGAAGTTCCTCCACACCACGCACTCTCAAAGATTCAGGGTCACAATTGAGCAACAATATTCCGGAGATGTTCAGGATTCGGCCCTCAGGGGACCACGGGGAGATGCAAGTTTCACAGACCTCACAGGCCTCACAGGCCTCATCCTTGAGCTCGCTTGAAAAGTGGCACTAGACATCAAACATACTCTAACAACGGCCATTGCGGATCTGTAGTCAGACATCCACACAATGAACCACCGCCTCACCGAGGTGGAAGAAACCACCCAAACTCAGGCAGTAGCAATCAGGCAAGTACAAAAGACCTATGACTCACAACTGTCCCACATGTTTGAACTCCACAGACATGTGGAGGATTTAGATAATAGGGGCCGCAGACATAATGTTAGGGTGCGGGGGGTCCCCGAAGGTATAGATCCGGCTACACTACCACAAACGGTCTGCTCCATTTTCAATGACCTCTTGGGCCGCCCAGCTGACTCCCCCATCGAGATGGAAAGACTGCATCGGGCCCTGAGACCCCCTCCCCAAGATTCTGAACCCCCCAGAGACATTGTGTGCTGTATTGTCAATTTTCCCCTCAAAGAGGAGATACTGAGGAAGGCAAGAGACAGAGGCCACATTTTGTTTAATGGCACAGACATTACATTATTCCAAGATCTCTCTCAAATAACTTTGCAGAATAGGCGCACTCTGCGACCCCTGTTGGATACACTGCGGGCCCGCAATATACAGTATAGGTGGAAGTTCCCGTTTTGCCTCTCAGCGTCCACCAGGGGCCGTACAGCCTTCTTATGGACCCCGGAAGATTTGCCTGTATTCTGCGAACAACTAGACATACCATTGATTGACATGCCTGACTGGTACTCCTTCTCTTTTCCCACGGAGCCTTGGAAACCTGTCTCTCACAACTCCTCACCAAAAACCCAGCGACAACGCTCCAGACGCCGCAGATTGGACCCGACATCACCAGGAGACCGCTATACCCGCCGAGACAACCTCCTGCAACACCCGGATCCGGATGGAACCCCGAGAAGGGGACTTCAGGATGCTTAACCCTGCTCCTTTTTACATCAATCCTCTACACTACCTAGTTGAGATTACACAGGAACGTTATATTGCTGTTTAACTTTGTTTACGGTTCCAACACAAGGGAAGGAGGGAGGAGAAAAAGGGGAGAACGAGAGAAGAGAAGAGAAAAAAAAAAATTTCCCTTTTTTTTTGCTGACCTCAACCCCCCAAGCCCGATCGGAACTTACTGCCCCCTTTGACTCCAGCCAGCTTTGTTTTCACCTTCATGGTTATTTCTAAGCTGCGGCCCTTTGATGCCTTCCAACGTGCCAAGAACATTCAATGCCCTTCCCCCCTTTTTTTTTTCTCTTCCTGACATGACTAACTCTGATTTGCTCCTACAGTTTTTCCAGGGGGCCTTCTCAGGGTCCATTCCTTCCAGGGTCTATGTGTTGTATGCTACCGAGAAGGTAACAGGTGCTCACATGTATGGTTTGCCAGGGATATGCCTTTGCCTACTTAGACCGCTTTGTTTTTATGCCTGCTGATTACTTTGGGGAGGTGGACTCGGCTCCTGGCAGCTAGAGGAATGTCTCTACATTCTAGATATATTGTCTTTTATATTGGCCCCCGCTGTAGGATTATGCTAAGGGAATCGCCAAACCAGATTACCGTCTTTCACGGTGGGGGCCGGGTCCACTCCTCCATTTTCCCGTTTTTTTGTTTTTGTTTTTGTTTTTTATGGATTGAACCTGTACTTATTCTGTAGCTTGTGGTAAGTTCTCCATGCTAGGCAATTACCTCTTTCATACTAAGACCTAACTTGAACTACGCTCATGTTTAAGCGGGATGACATAGGGTCTCAGGGGTAGAGTATACTATTACCATGATCACACCCCTGGGTTATCTCCTGAGACTGGTCCTAGACCTGTACAATGGCTTTTCAGATTGGGGCCCCACTGGATTAACACACAGTCCGAGTTCCTTGGGGGGCGGGGGGCCAGCGTTGCAGTGTTTCAATGTTTATTTGTTTATTTGTTATTTGTCTATCTGTTTCTATGGTTCTGGATTGGTGAGTTCAGGGGCCTAGATATTTGTGGGCTCGAGGACACACCGACCCCCACAACTGTGTGTTAATGTTTAAGGATGAATATTGCCCACTCTAATCCCTAGGTAGTGGTTCCGTTTAGATTCCGGTTACAATAGGTTTAGACAAGTCTATCATATAACTCGGATAGGCTTATGGATCGCCCCTGTTATCATTATGCAACAGTGTATCCTGAAGTAACAACCTGTACAGGGGATTTCCATGTCCCAATACTCATTCATTCTTTCTCTATTCCCTTTTGTTCTTTTCGTTTTTCATCCCATGATTCTCATTTACGCCACCCAATGTCTTTTAAGCACCTGTTTTATCTCCTTATGTCCACCGTCCTAGGCTTTCTACCCCTCCACAGCCTCCCACTTGGCGGGAAGCTGACACTCCGGATTTTCCCTCATTAGGCGGTTAGATTTATATTTAACTGCCTCCGGTATTATCACGCACGTGCTGTAGATTCTCCCAGCGTTAGTGCATTGTTCTTCTCCGTACATTTCCCCTCCCCCCCGCTTCCTGACTCCCTTACTTATTCCCTCCCATCTTTCTCTAGATCCTACTTGCTCCCTCCCCCCCCTTCCCTTTTTTTTCTCTCTCCTTCTCTCTCTTTATTTTCGTGGGGGTCGCTCTTCTTTCCTCTCTCCTGTCAAGGACAGTGAGGTAGCTCCTGATTACCGCATTAACACTCAGACTTCGCACATACATATTATACTCTCCGTTAGATTACACCATGCGGAAGGAGAATATAATTAAACAACAGTTGTCATTGAAATGTCTCTCACTCAATGTCAAAGGCCTAAATCTCCCTGAAAAGAGAACACAGGTATTGTCAGCATTGACTAAACACAATGCTCACTTTCTTATGCTCCAAGAAACTCATTTCAGATCTGATGCAATCCCCAAATTGGGGAACCATATTTACAAGCAGGCAATACATTCTACGAACCCAGAGTCCAAAACAAAGGGAGTTTCCATACTGGTCTCCAAACACGCTGATTTTCGATTGTCGGATTCGATAATCGATCCTGAGGGCAGGTACATTTTTATTAAAGGCACCTTTGCCTCTAAACCAATCATACTAACTAGCCAATGTGTACTGTCCAAACGAGCACCAAGTGTCGTTCTTTAGAAAGGTCTGTGACTTGCTTGCCACGTCCAGGAGGGTATTGTACTATTGGGAGGGGACTTTAATGTTCCATTAAACCCAACTATAGACTCCTCTACAGGCACATCCACCCTCACACACCAGGCACTTCGCCAGATTAGACTCCAAATGCAATACCTAACGCTCCATGACACATGGCGTACCATGTATCCTACCGATAAAGATTACACTTTTTTCTCTCCACCTCACCAGAAATATTCCAGGATAGATTACTTTTTTCTCTCGCAGACAGACCTATCCTTTCTCTCGCAGGCCACTATAGAGCCAATGTTCTTATCAGACCACCACCCCATAACAGTAACACTTACGTTTCCTGAAGTCCATAAGACAACGAAAACCTGGAGACTGAATCCAACGCTATTCAAAGACCCTGAAAATGTTAGACAAGTGCGTACCCGAATTCAACTGTATTTTCAAGAAAACTCTACCCCAGATGTCTCTCCCATAACACTTTGGGAAGCACACAAATGTGTCCTAAGGGGAAAATTAATCTCTTTAGCTACAATAGCCAAAAAAAGGCACCAGGAAGACGTTAAATCATTAATTGAAAAAATTTACCGCCTGGAAAGAGCCCATAAACAGTCGTCCATGCAAGCTACACTGCAGGAGCTTTTGCAGGCGCATTCTGCTTTGGTGGGAGAGTTGGGGAAGCGCACTAGAAGGCGATACGTCCTAAGACAGAAAGTGTTCTACGAACGCGGCAACAAAAGTGGGAGACTGTTGGCTCGCACGATACAGGCAGATAAGGTCTCGTCAGTGATTCATCATATTCGTGACAGCCAAGGTACACTTCTTTCAAAGAACGAAGAAATAACCAAACACTTTGAAAAATTCTACTCTAAACTGTACAATTTGGTGCAAGAAGGGGGAGGGGTGACCAATATGGCCAGGCGTTCCTCTCAAATATCGGACTTCCTGGCGGATTACTGCCCCAAACCTATCACCCCCCAGCAGGCTGAAGCCATGGAGAGCCCTTTCTCCGTGGAAGAACTCCACTTAGCAATCAAACAGATGAAGGTGGGAAAAAGCCCAGGCCCCGATGGCCTCCCTCTGTTGTATTACAAATGCTTTCAGGAGGATCTTACTCCCAAAATGCTAAACACGTTTAACTCCCTTTCGTCCCCTCACACTTCCCTAGGCAGATTACTGGAAGCCCATATAGCAGTTATCCCGAAAGATGGGAAAGATACCACACAAGTCTCTAACTATAGGCCAAACTCCCTGCTTAACGCAGACATAAAAATCTACGCTAAGATGCTAGCAAACAGGTTACTCCCCTTGATCCCTGGCCTCATATCATCTGATCAGGTGGGCTTTATCCCGGGTAGGGAGGCTAGGGACAATACTATCCGCACTTTAAATGTTCAGCATTGGCTGGCCTCATCGGAGACCAGGGGATTCCTCCTTTCCCTTGATGCTGAGAAGGCGTTTGACAGGGTGTCATGGGATTACATGCGGGCGGTCTTGGAAGGCATAGGCCTCCAGCCACGTATGCTTGCATGTATCACTGCCCTCTATACTAACCCCTCCGCAAGGGTGAGGGCTAATGGCCTCCTGTCAGACGCCTTCTCGATAAGCAATGGTACCCATCAGGGCTGCCCGTTATCTCCCCTGATCTTTGTTTTGACTTTAGAGCCCCTCCTAAACAGACTAAGGTCCAACACGGATATCAAGGGAATCTCCATTGCCCATAGAGAATTTAAAGTTGCGGCCTTTGCTGACGATATCCTATTATCCTTACAATCCCCTCGGATATCGCTACCCAATCTTTTGAAAGACATAAAACACTTTGGCGAGTTATCAAATCTCAAAATCAATTATTCCAAATTGCATGCCCTAAATGTATCCCTTACCCCTCAAGAAGTCACACATTGTCAGGAATCCTTTCCCTTTCATTGGCAGAAGACAGCCATTGCCTATTTAGACATCCAAGTCACTAAGAACATAGCGGATCATTATAGCCACAACTTCCTCCATGCCCTCTCTAAGCTCCAGGCAAATTTGAAGGATTGGGCCAACCTCAACGTTTCTTGGTTTGGGCGCTCGGCCCTCATTAAGATGGTGGTTCTCCCCCGCCTATTATATTTAATGCAGACAATTCCGATTCACTTACCCCCCTCATTCTTTGCGGCATATAAAAAAGCCTGCACTAGCTTCATTTGGAAGAATAATGCCCCACTAATTAAATACTCACGGTTGACATGCTCCAAAGCAACCGGGGGCATTGGTCTACCAGACCTTTTTAAATATTATCTGGCCTGCCACCTAACTAGAGTGGTGGACTGGAAACTTCACAAACTAAGGAAAACATGGGTAATGCTAGAAAATTCTCTCACGCAAACTCCGATTGCCACATTACCTTGGCTGTCACCTCGATTCTGGCCCCTGACCCTCAAGACACACCCACTCATTGCACCTTCCCTTTCGGCCTTTAGGAAAGCAGTCACTCTCTTTAACCTATCCTCACAACCGGGTCCACTAACCCCTCTGAGAGGCAACCCTGAGTTCCCTCCGGGAGATTCGAACGCATTCCTCCATACGGAATGGCCACACGAGGAGGTTCAGGCGTGTCATTTCTTTCACAAAGGCCGTAGACGATCCTATGAGGAGCTTACTTCTGAATCACGTACTAACACTTTTCCTTTCTGGTCCTTTAGACAGCTGACTCACTTTCTTACCTCTAAAGATGCGAAGGCCACGTGGGATAGACAACTTACACCATTTGAAGCACTTTGTTCACGCAATACACCACAACGACACCTTGTGTCACACATTTACGCCCTACTGCAGGACGTTCCTGGTACTCCCACGATGCAGAATGTATGTGCTTCTTGGGAAAGGGACCTGAAAATCACACTTGAGGACGATGACTGGGAATCTATATTCACTCTTGCGCATAAAGGCTCGATGAACGTTGCGATCCAAGAAAACGGTTAGAAAAACATCACGAAATGGTATAGAACCCCATCTTGCCTACATAAATTCTCACCCTCTATTCCGGATACATGTTGGAGGTGTACAGAAGAGGTAGGATCCATGATCCACATTTGGTGGGAGTGTACCTTGCTCCAACCTTTTTGGAGGGAGGTCCACTCCATCATTACACGGGTCACCACTTTCACTCTAGACTACACTCCTGCTCAATACCTTCTACACCATACTACTCTACCCAAACGAAATTACCAAAAATCATTGGCTATGCATATGGTCAATGCAGCCAGACTATGCGTTCCTACACATTGGCGTTCAAAGGATATCCCGACCATTCGAGAATGGTTGATCAGAGTCGCTCAGATAGAGGAGATGGAGGAATTGATACATACAGCCCATGACCGCTTACAGAAGTTTAGTCTGACCTGGTCCTGTTGGACACATTTTAGGACTACGGATTGCTATAAGTCCTTCTTCTAGAATGCTGTTCTAGAGTACTTGTAGTAAAAACAGTTATCACAGCAATTTTTCCTGCGTTTTGATCTGGTGCGGGGGCCCGAGACGGAGAGCGGCCCCCACCCCCCACCTCACACTTCTCCCCACTACTCTCTATTTTCTATTCTTGACTGCTACCCTCTACCTACCCTTCTTCTTCTCCTTTTGCCCCTTTCCCATGCCTATGTCAATGCAAACCTCTTCTCTGTCTACGCCCCCCCCTTTTTTTTATTATTATTTATTTCCCCCCCCCCCTCTGATATGATTATTATTTTTCTCTATTTGTCTTTCCCGATTGAGAATTAACCGACCAAAAGATATCCTGGAGCCATGCTAGGGGCTCCCAACACCTATACGACCATTGCAATTTCCGATTTCAGAAGTTTCACCATGACCCCGGATAGGCCTGCTGATATTGGTCTACGATGGGTCCTTGCACTCTTATATGGGTTTACTTGCTCTCTTTCAGTTACTGGTTATTGCTCTGTGTAAACGTTGGTTAGTCTTGAAATGTTCATGAGCCTGTATGTCTTGTATGTACATGTAACCTTATTTTTTCTTTCAATAAAATCATTTATGGAAAAAAAAAAAGATATGAGACTCATGGGATCGCTGTACACATGGCTCTTCCCATTGATAGTACTACTAAACATCCTACACTTGTTTTGATTTAATCTGTGCAGGTTCCCCTTCCCTAGGTTCCCCCACGGTTTTGATATGGTTTTACAAGCCCCTCTTAGCCATCCTCCCCCCTCCTTTTATCTCAATAATATCTCTTTATCCCCACCTTCTGATACCTATCCAATATCCAATTCCCTTTTTTTTTTCATTTTCTTTTGGTGATGGACGTAGCCTCTCACTGTATGGTAGCTTTCCCTGCTTGATGATCAACTTTTTCTGATTCTTATTGGTTTAAATTCTATATATATTTTTTTTATTATTTTCGTTTATTTTATGTTTCAATACCACTGTTACAGTATGTATTCTTCCAATGCTCGCTATTTCTCTATTTGATATTTCAAATTACAGTTTGATATGTATTTTTCTGAAAATGTTTAAATAAAAATACAATAAAAAAAAAAAAAAGTTAATTATTGTAGCATTATAAAGAAGAAAAGAATGTGCTGCATTAAACAAGGCAACAATTTACAGCATGACGAATGTGCTATCTGAGTTGAGAGTTGAGTTGAGAGGTATCTTAATATAGCGCGGTCTTACCCCGAAGGGTCCCGATGTGCATAGCAGAGTTTCTGGGAAAAGAGGACTCAGGAACCAGAAGCAGCACAGAGTGGCAGAAAGGGTGGAAGAGAGAGGCTACGCAGGGAAGGCTTGCGTGAAAAGCCAAGTCTTCAGTAACCCGCAGAAGACCGGAATTGTAGGGGCCTCCTGGAGCTTGACAGGGAGGCTATTCCACAAAACGGCACCCTGGTGGGAGAAGGCCCGACCACCACGCCGGATCTTCTTGGGCACCGAGATGTGGAGGAGATCTCTGCCGGTAGATCTGAGTGATCTAACAAAAGCTTGTTTATGAAAACGAGAGCAGAGATAGCTTGGGGCCAGGCCTCTCATTATCTTAAACATAATACATCCGGCCTTAAATAAGGTGCGATAGTGGACCGGCAGCCAGTGCAAGGTGCAGAGGACAGGGGTGATATGATCCCTCAGCGGGACATCCATGAGTAACCTAGCCGCAGCATTTTTAATAAGTTGAAGCTTCTGCACTAACATCTTTGGCAATCCCAGATAAAGAGAGTTGCAGTAGTCTAGGCAGCTACCTATCGTGTCACAGATGACAGTTTTTCTGTCCGAGATATCCAAATATTTAAACAGCCCCCTCAGGAGTTTTAACTGCCAGTGACATGCACTGACGACCCTCTTTACCTGAGGAGCCAAAGTTAAACCTGAATCTAGGACAAATCCCAGATCATGGACCTGGAGGGCCACCTCCGGAGCAGGACCAAATGAGAGAGGCCAAGGTGGGATATCTGGAGGGGTGGCCAGATCGCTGAAGTTGATCATCTCAGTTTTTCCCCCCTTAAGTTTCAGGAAGTTGGCAGTAGGGATGAGCTCGGTGTTCGAGTCGAACATACGTTCGACTCGAACATCGGCTGTTCGATCGTTCGATGAAGATCGAACGATTTGGGCCGTTCGCGCCTAATTCGAGTGACGCGAACGGCCCACAATGCACTACGCCATCGCAGTGTCATCCAGGCGCTGTGATTGGCCAAGCATGCACTATGACACCGCATGCTTGGCCAATCACAGCGCCGGCAGCGAGGAGAGCAATGATTGGCCACAGGCAGGATGCCTGTGGCCAATTATTGCTGAGGGTGTTTAGTACACGCCCCACACTATAAAAGGCCGCCAGCACGGCGGCCTAGTGTAGTGTGTTCCGGAGCAGGGAAAGAGAAGCATAGGCAGGGACAGTGACATTTATTTTTTCTTGCTTAACCTGGATTCCTTTAGTTTAGGGAAAGAGAAGGATAGGTAGGGAGAGTGTCAGTGTGTTTTACTGTGTGAATCCTTGTTTCTAGGGACAGGGAAGGACAGTGAGGGAAATTCTCCTTGTGCTATAGTGTGCTTTAAAAAAACATTTTTTCTAGGGACAGAAAACTATAGGTAGGAAGAGTGTCAGTTTCTTTCACTGTGATAATCCTTGTTTCTAGGGACAGGGAAGGACAGTGAGGGAAATTCTACTTGTGCTATAGTGTGCTAAAGCATTGATCATCAATCAGCTTTAAAAAAACATTTTTTCTAGGGACAGAAAACTATAGGTAGGAAGAGTGTCAGTTTCTTTCACTGTGATAATCCTTGTTTCTAGGGACAGGGAAGGACAGTGAGGGAAATTCTCCTTGTGCTATAGTGTGCTTTAAAAAAACATTTTTTCTAGGGACAGAAAACTATAGGTAGGAAGAGTGTCAGTTTCTTTCACTGTGATAATCCTTGTTTCTAGGGACAGGGAAGGACAGTGAGGGAAATTCTCCTTGTGCTATAGTGTGCTAAAGCATTGATCATCAATCAGCTTTAAAAAAACATTTTTTCTAGGGACAGAAAACTATAGGTAGGAAGAGTGTCAGTTTCTTTCACTGTGATAATCCTTGTTTCTAGGGACAGGGAAGGACAGTGAGGGAAATTCTACTTGTGCTATAGTGTGCTAAAGCATTGATCATCAATCAGCTTTAAAAAAACATTTTTTCTAGGGACAGAAAACTATAGGTAGGAAGAGTGTCAGTTTCTTTCACTGTGATAATCCTTGTTTCTAGGGACAGGGAAGGACAGTGAGGGAAATTCTCCTTGTGCTATAGTGTGCTAAAGCATTCCTCATCAATCAGCTTTAAAAAAACATTTTTTCTAGGGACAGAAAACTATAGGTAGGAAGAGTGTCAGTTTCTTTCACTGTGATAATCCTTGTTTTTTAGGGACAAGGAAGGACAGTGAGGGAAATTCTCCTTGTGCTATAGTGTGCTTTAAAAAAACATTTTTTCTAGGGACAGAAAACTATAGGTAGGAAGAGTGTCAGTTTCTTTCACTGTGATAATCCTCGTTTCTAGGGACAGGGAAGGACAGTGAGGGAAATTCTCCTTGTGCTATAGTGTGCTAAAGCATTGATCATCAATCAGCTTTAAAAAAACATTTTTTCTAGGGACAGAAAACTATAGGTAGGAAGAGTGTCAGTTTCTTTCACTGTGATAATCCTTGTTTCTAGGGACAGGGAAGGACAGTGAGGGAAATTCTACTTGTGCTATAGTGTGCTAAAGCATTGATCATCAATCAGCTTTAAAAAAACATTTTTTCTAGGGACAGAAAACTATAGGTAGGAAGAGTGTCAGTTTCTTTCACTGTGATAATCCTTGTTTCTAGGGACAGGGAAGGACAGTGAGGGAAATTCTACTTGTGCTATAGTGTGCTAAAGCATTGATCATCAATCAGCTTTAAAAAAACATTTTTTCTAGGGACAGAAAACTATAGGTAGGAAGAGTGTCAGTTTCTTTCACTGTGATAATCCTTGTTTCTAGGGACAGGGAAGGACAGTGAGGGAAATTCTCCTTGTGCTATAGTGTGCTTTAAAAAAACATTTTTTCTAGGGACAGAAAACTATAGGTAGGAAGAGTGTCAGTTTCTTTCACTATGATAATCCTTGTTTCTAGGGACAGGGAAGGACAGTGAGGGAAATTCTCCTTGTGCTATAGTGTGCTAAAGCATTGATCATCAATCAGCTTTAAAAAAACATTTTTTCTAGGGACAGAAAACTATAGGTAGGAAGAGTGTCAGTTTCTTTCACTGTGATAATCCTTGTTTCTAGGGACAGGGAAGGACAGTGAGGGAAATTCTCCTTGTGCTATAGTGTGCTAAAGCATTGATCATCAATCAGCTTTAAAAAAACATTTTTTCTAGGGACAGAAAACTATAGGTAGGAAGAGTGTCAGTTTCTTTCACTGTGATAATCCTTGTTTCTAGGGACAGGGAAGGACAGTGAGGGAAATTCTACTTGTGCTATAGTGTGCTAAAGCATTGATCATCAATCAGCTTTAAAAAAACATTTTTTCTAGGGACAGAAAACTATAGGTAGGAAGAGTGTCAGTTTCTTTCACTGTGATAATCCTTGTTTCTAGGGACAGGGAAGGACAGTGAGGGAAATTCTCCTTGTGCTATAGTGTGCTTTAAAAAAAATTTTTTCTAGGGACAGAAAACTATAGGTAGGAAGAGTGTCAGTTTCTTTCACTGTGATAATCCTTGTTTCTAGGGACAGGGAAGGACAGTGAGGGAAATTCTCCTTGTGCTATAGTGTGCTAAAGCATTGATCATCAATCAGCTTTAAAAAAACATTTTTTCTAGGGACAGAAAACTATAGGTAGGAAGAGTGTCAGTTTCTTTCACTGTGATAATCCTTGTTTCTAGGGACAGGGAAGGACAGTGAGGGAAATTCTCCTTGTGCTATAGTGTGCTAAAGCATTGATCATCAATCAGCTTTAAAAAAACATTTTTTCTAGGGACAGAAAACTATAGGTAGGAAGAGTGTCAGTTTCTTTCACTGTGATAATCCTTGTTTCTAGGGACAGGGAAGGACAGTGAGGGAAATTCTACTTGTGCTATAGTGTGCTAAAGCATTGATCATCAATCAGCTTTAAAAAAACATTTTTTCTAGGGACAGAAAACTATAGGTAGGAAGAGTGTCAGTTTCTTTCACTGTGATAATCCTTGTTTCTAGGGACAGGGAAGGACAGTGAGGGAAATTCTCCTTTGCTATAGTGTGCTTTAAAAAAACATTTTTTCTAGGGACAGAAAACTATAGGTAGGAAGAGTGTCAGTTTCTTTCACTGTGATAATCCTTGTTTCTAGGGACAGGGAAGGACAGTGAGGGAAATTCTCCTTGTGCTATAGTGTGCTAAAGCATTGATCATCAATCAGCTTTAAAAAAACATTTTTTCTAGGGACAGAAAACTATAGGTAGGAAGAGTGTCAGTTTCTTTCACTGTGATAATCCTTGTTTCTAGGGACAGGGAAGGACAGTGAGGGAAATTCTACTTGTGCTATAGTGTGCTAAAGCATTGATCATCAATCAGCTTTAAAAAAACATTTTTTCTAGGGACAGAAAACTATAGGTAGGAAGAGTGTCAGTTTCTTTCACTGTGATAATCCTTGTTTCTAGGGACAGGGAAGGACAGTGAGGGAAATTCTCCTTGTGCTATAGTGTGCTTTAAAAAAACATTTTTTCTAGGGACAGAAAACTATAGGTAGGAAGAGTGTCAGTTTCTTTCACTGTGATAATCCTTGTTTCTAGGGACAGGGAAGGACAGTGAGGGAAATTCTCCTTGTGCTATAGTGTGCTAAAGCATTGATCATCAATCAGCTTTAAAAAAACATTTTTTCTAGGGACAGAAAACTATAGGTAGGAAGAGTGTCAGTTTCTTTCACTGTGATAATCCTTGTTTCTAGGGACAGGGAAGGACAGTGAGGGAAATTCTACTTGTGCTATAGTGTGCTAAAGCATTGATCATCAATCAGCTTTAAAAAAACATTTTTTCTAGGGACAGAAAACTATAGGTAGGAAGAGTGTCAGTTTCTTTCACTGTGATAATCCTTGTTTTTTAGGGACAAGGAAGGACAGTGAGGGAAATTCTCCTTGTGCTATAGTGTGCTTTAAAAAAACATTTTTTCTAGGGACAGAAAACTATAGGTAGGAAGAGTGTCAGTTTCTTTCACTGTGATAATCCTCGTTTCTAGGGACAGGGAAGGACAGTGAGGGAAATTCTCCTTGTGCTATAGTGTGCTAAAGCATTGATCATCAATCAGCTTTAAAAAAACATTTTTTCTAGGGACAGAAAACTATAGGTAGGAAGAGTGTCAGTTTCTTTCACTGTGATAATCCTTGTTTCTAGGGACAGGGAAGGACAGTGAGGGAAATTCTCCGTGTGCTATAGTGTGCTAAAGCATTGATCATCAATCAGCTTTAAAAAAACATTTTTTCTAGGGACAGAAAACTATAGGTAGGAAGAGTGTCAGTTTCTTTCACTGTGATAATCCTTGTTTCTAGGGACAGGGAAGGACAGTGAGGGAAATTCTACTTGTGCTATAGTGTGCTAAAGCATTGATCATCAATCAGCTTTAAAAAAACATTTTTTCTAGGGACAGAAAACTATAGGTAGGAAGAGTGTCAGTTTCTTTCACTGTGATAATCCTTGTTTCTAGGGACAGGGAAGGACAGTGAGGGAAATTCTACTTGTGCTATAGTGTGCTAAAGCATTGATCATCAATCAGCTTTAAAAAAACATTTTTTCTAGGGACAGAAAACTATAGGTAGGAAGAGTGTCAGTTTCTTTCACTGTGATAATCCTTGTTTCTAGGGACAGGGAAGGACAGTGAGGGAAATTCTCCTTGTGCTATAGTGTGCTTTAAAAAAACATTTTTTCTAGGGACAGAAAACTATAGGTAGGAAGAGTGTCAGTTTCTTTCACTATGATAATCCTTGTTTCTAGGGACAGGGAAGGACAGTGAGGGAAATTCTCCTTGTGCTATAGTGTGCTAAAGCATTGATCATCAATCAGCTTTAAAAAAACATTTTTTCTAGGGACAGAAAACTATAGGTAGGAAGAGTGTCAGTTTCTTTCACTGTGATAATCCTTGTTTCTAGGGACAGGGAAGGACAGTGAGGGAAATTCTCCTTGTGCTATAGTGTGCTAAAGCATTGATCATCAATCAGCTTTAAAAAAACATTTTTTCTAGGGACAGAAAACTATAGGTAGGAAGAGTGTCAGTTTCTTTCACTGTGATAATCCTTGTTTCTAGGGACAGGGAAGGACAGTGAGGGAAATTCTACTTGTGCTATAGTGTGCTAAAGCATTGATCATCAATCAGCTTTAAAAAAACATTTTTTCTAGGGACAGAAAACTATAGGTAGGAAGAGTGTCAGTTTCTTTCACTGTGATAATCCTTGTTTCTAGGGACAGGGAAGGACAGTGAGGGAAATTCTCCTTGTGCTATAGTGTGCTTTAAAAAAAAAAATTTCTAGGGACAGAAAACTATAGGTAGGAAGAGTGTCAGTTTCTTTCACTGTGATAATCCTTGTTTCTAGGGACAGGGAAGGACAGTGAGGGAAATTCTCCTTGTGCTATAGTGTGCTAAAGCATTGATCATCAATCAGCTTTAAAAAAACATTTTTTCTAGGGACAGAAAACTATAGGTAGGAAGAGTGTCAGTTTCTTTCACTGTGATAATCCTTGTTTCTAGGGACAGGGAAGGACAGTGAGGGAAATTCTCCTTGTGCTATAGTGTGCTAAAGCATTGATCATCAATCAGCTTTAAAAAAACATTTTTTCTAGGGACAGAAAACTATAGGTAGGAAGAGTGTCAGTTTCTTTCACTGTGATAATCCTTGTTTCTAGGGACAGGGAAGGACAGTGAGGGAAATTCTACTTGTGCTATAGTGTGCTAAAGCATTGATCATCAATCAGCTTTAAAAAAACATTTTTTCTAGGGACAGAAAACTATAGGTAGGAAGAGTGTCAGTTTCTTTCACTGTGATAATCCTTGTTTCTAGGGACAGGGAAGGACAGTGAGGGAAATTCTCCTTTGCTATAGTGTGCTTTAAAAAAACATTTTTTCTAGGGACAGAAAACTATAGGTAGGAAGAGTGTCAGTTTCTTTCACTGTGATAATCCTTGTTTCTAGGGACAGGGAAGGACAGTGAGGGAAATTCTCCTTGTGCTATAGTGTGCTAAAGCATTGATCATCAATCAGCTTTAAAAAAACATTTTTTCTAGGGACAGAAAACTATAGGTAGGAAGAGTGTCAGTTTCTTTCACTGTGATAATCCTTGTTTCTAGGGACAGGGAAGGACAGTGAGGGAAATTCTACTTGTGCTATAGTGTGCTAAAGCATTGATCATCAATCAGCTTTAAAAAAACATTTTTTCTAGGGACAGAAAACTATAGGTAGGAAGAGTGTCAGTTTCTTTCACTGTGATAATCCTTGTTTCTAGGGACAGGGAAGGACAGTGAGGGAAATTCTCCTTGTGCTATAGTGTGCTTTAAAAAAACATTTTTTCTAGGGACAGAAAACTATAGGTAGGAAGAGTGTCAGTTTCTTTCACTGTGATAATCCTTGTTTCTAGGGACAGGGAAGGACAGTGAGGGAAATTCTCCTTGTGCTATAGTGTGCTAAAGCATTGATCATCAATCAGCTTTAAAAAAACATTTTTTCTAGGGACAGAAAACTATAGGTAGGAAGAGTGTCAGTTTCTTTCACTGTGATAATCCTTGTTTCTAGGGACAGGGAAGGACAGTGAGGGAAATTCTACTTGTGCTATAGTGTGCTAAAGCATTGATCATCAATCAGCTTTAAAAAAACATTTTTTCTAGGGACAGAAAACTATAGGTAGGAAGAGTGTCAGTTTCTTTCACTGTGATAATCCTTGTTTCTAGGGACAGGGAAGGACAGTGAGGGAAATTCTCCTTTGCTATAGTGTGCTTTAAAAAAACATTTTTTCTAGGGACAGAAAACTATAGGTAGGAAGAGTGTCAGTTTCTTTCACTGTGATAATCCTTGTTTCTAGGGACAGGGAAGGACAGTGAGGGAAATTCTCCTTGTGCTATAGTGTGCTTTAAAAAAACATTTTTTCTAGGGACAGAAAACTATAGGTAGGAAGAGTGTCAGTTTCTTTCACTGTGATAATCCTTGTTTCTAGGGACAGGGAAGGACAGTGAGGGAAATTCTCCTTTGCTATAGTGTGCTTTAAAAAAACATTTTTTCTAGGGACAGAAAACTATAGGTAGGAAGAGTGTCAGTTTCTTTCACTGTGATAATCCTTGTTTCTAGGGACAGGGAAGGACAGTGAGGGAAATTCTCCTTGTGCTATAGTGTGCTTTAAAAAAACATTTTTTCTAGGGACAGAAAACTATAGGTAGGAAGAGTGTCAGTTTCTTTCACTGTGATAATCCTCATTTCTAGGGACAGGGAAGGACAGTGAGGGAAATTCTCCTTGTGCTATAGTGTGCTAAAGCATTGATCATCAATCAGCTTTAAAAAAACATTTTTTCTAGGGACAGAAAACTATAGGTAGGAAGAGTGTCAGTTTCTTTCACTGTGATAATCCTTGTTTCTAGGGACAGGGAAGGACAGTGAGGGAAATTCTCCTTGTGCTATAGTGTGCTAAAGCATTGATCATCAATCAGCTTTAAAAAAACATTTTTTCTAGGGACAGAAAACTATAGGTAGGAAGAGTGTCAGTTTCTTTCACTGTGATAATCCTTGTTTCTAGGGACAGGGAAGGACAGTGAGGGAAAATCTACTTGTGCTATAGTGTGCTAAAGCATTGATCATCAATCAGCTTTAAAAAAACATTTTTTCTAGGGACAGAAAACTATAGGTAGGAAGAGTGTCAGTTTCTTTCACTGTGATAATCCTTGTTTCTAGGGACAGGGAAGGACAGTGAGGGAAATTCTCCTTGTGCTATAGTGTGCTAAAGCATTCCTCATCAATCAGCTTTAAAAAAACATTTTTTCTAGGGACAGAAAACTATAGGTAGGAAGAGTGTCAGTTTCTTTCACTGTGATAATCCTTGTTTCTAGGGACAAGTAAGGACAGTGAGGGAAATTCTCCTTGTGCTATAGTGTGCTTTAAAAAAACATTTTTTCTAGGGACAGAAAACTATAGGTAGGAAGAGTGTCAGTTTCTTTCACTGTGATAATCCTCGTTTCTAGGGACAGGGAAGGACAGTGAGGGAAATTCTCCTTGTGCTATAGTGTGCTAAAGCATTGATCATCAATCAGCTTTAAAAAAACATTTTTTCTAGGGACAGAAAACTATAGGTAGGAAGAGTGTCAGTTTCTTTCACTGTGATAATCCTTGTTTCTAGGGACAGGGAAGGACAGTGAGGGAAATTATCCTTGTGCTATAGTGTGCTAAAGCATTGATCATCAATCAGCTTTAAAAAAACATTTTTTCTAGGGACAGAAAACTATAGGTAGGAAGAGTGTCAGTTTCTTTCACTGTGATAATCCTTGTTTCTAGGGACAGGGAAGGACAGTGAGGGAAATTCTCCTTGTGCTATAGTGTGCTAAAGCATTGATCATCAATCAGCTTTAAAAAAACATTTTTTCTAGGGACAGAAAACTATAGGTAGGAAGAGTGTCAGTTTCTTTCACTGTGATAATCCTTGTTTCTAGGGACAGGGAAGGACAGTGAGGGAAATTCTACTTGTGCTATAGTGTGCTAAAGCATTGATCATCAATCAGCTTTAAAAAAACATTTTTTCTAGGGACAGAAAACTATAGGTAGGAAGAGTGTCAGTTTCTTTCACTGTGATAATCCTTGTTTCTAGGGACAGGGAAGGACAGTGAGGGAAATTCTCCTTGTGCTATAGTGTGCTTTAAAAAAACATTTTTTCTAGGGACAGAAAACTATAGGTAGGAAGAGTGTCAGTTTCTTTCACTGTGATAATCCTTGTTTCTAGGGACAGGGAAGGACAGTGAGGGAAATTCTCCTTGTGCTATAGTGTGCTAAAGCATTGATCATCAATCAGCTTTAAAAAAACATTTTTTCTAGGGACAGAAAACTATAGGTAGGAAGAGTGTCAGTTTCTTTCACTGTGATAATCCTTGTTTCTAGGGACAGGGAAGGACAGTGAGGGAAATTCTACTTGTGCTATAGTGTGCTAAAGCATTGATCATCAATCAGCTTTAAAAAAACATTTTTTCTAGGGACAGAAAACTATAGGTAGGAAGAGTGTCAGTTTCTTTCACTGTGATAATCCTTGTTTTTTAGGGACAAGGAAGGACAGTGAGGGAAATTCTCCTTGTGCTATAGTGTGCTTTAAAAAAACATTTTTTCTAGGGACAGAAAACTATAGGTAGGAAGAGTGTCAGTTTCTTTCACTGTGATAATCCTCGTTTCTAGGGACAGGGAAGGACAGTGAGGGAAATTCTCCTTGTGCTATAGTGTGCTAAAGCATTGATCATCAATCAGCTTTAAAAAAACATTTTTTCTAGGGACAGAAAACTATAGGTAGGAAGAGTGTCAGTTTCTTTCACTGTGATAATCCTTGTTTCTAGGGACAGGGAAGGACAGTGAGGGAAATTCTCCGTGTGCTATAGTGTGCTAAAGCATTGATCATCAATCAGCTTTAAAAAAACATTTTTTCTAGGGACAGAAAACTATAGGTAGGAAGAGTGTCAGTTTCTTTCACTGTGATAATCCTTGTTTCTAGGGACAGGGAAGGACAGTGAGGGAAATTCTACTTGTGCTATAGTGTGCTAAAGCATTGATCATCAATCAGCTTTAAAAAAACATTTTTTCTAGGGACAGAAAACTATAGGTAGGAAGAGTGTCAGTTTCTTTCACTGTGATAATCCTTGTTTCTAGGGACAGGGAAGGACAGTGAGGGAAATTCTACTTGTGCTATAGTGTGCTAAAGCATTGATCATCAATCAGCTTTAAAAAAACATTTTTTCTAGGGACAGAAAACTATAGGTAGGAAGAGTGTCAGTTTCTTTCACTGTGATAATCCTTGTTTCTAGGGACAGGGAAGGACAGTGAGGGAAATTCTCCTTGTGCTATAGTGTGCTTTAAAAAAACATTTTTTCTAGGGACAGAAAACTATAGGTAGGAAGAGTGTCAGTTTCTTTCACTATGATAATCCTTGTTTCTAGGGACAGGGAAGGACAGTGAGGGAAATTCTCCTTGTGCTATAGTGTGCTAAAGCATTGATCATCAATCAGCTTTAAAAAAACATTTTTTCTAGGGACAGAAAACTATAGGTAGGAAGAGTGTCAGTTTCTTTCACTGTGATAATCCTTGTTTCTAGGGACAGGGAAGGACAGTGAGGGAAATTCTCCTTGTGCTATAGTGTGCTAAAGCATTGATCATCAATCAGCTTTAAAAAAACATTTTTTCTAGGGACAGAAAACTATAGGTAGGAAGAGTGTCAGTTTCTTTCACTGTGATAATCCTTGTTTCTAGGGACAGGGAAGGACAGTGAGGGAAATTCTACTTGTGCTATAGTGTGCTAAAGCATTGATCATCAATCAGCTTTAAAAAAACATTTTTTCTAGGGACAGAAAACTATAGGTAGGAAGAGTGTCAGTTTCTTTCACTGTGATAATCCTTGTTTCTAGGGACAGGGAAGGACAGTGAGGGAAATTCTCCTTGTGCTATAGTGTGCTTTAAAAAAAAATTTTTCTAGGGACAGAAAACTATAGGTAGGAAGAGTGTCAGTTTCTTTCACTGTGATAATCCTTGTTTCTAGGGACAGGGAAGGACAGTGAGGGAAATTCTCCTTGTGCTATAGTGTGCTAAAGCATTGATCATCAATCAGCTTTAAAAAAACATTTTTTCTAGGGACAGAAAACTATAGGTAGGAAGAGTGTCAGTTTCTTTCACTGTGATAATCCTTGTTTCTAGGGACAGGGAAGGACAGTGAGGGAAATTCTCCTTGTGCTATAGTGTGCTAAAGCATTGATCATCAATCAGCTTTAAAAAAACATTTTTTCTAGGGACAGAAAACTATAGGTAGGAAGAGTGTCAGTTTCTTTCACTGTGATAATCCTTGTTTCTAGGGACAGGGAAGGACAGTGAGGGAAATTCTACTTGTGCTATAGTGTGCTAAAGCATTGATCATCAATCAGCTTTAAAAAAACATTTTTTCTAGGGACAGAAAACTATAGGTAGGAAGAGTGTCAGTTTCTTTCACTGTGATAATCCTTGTTTCTAGGGACAGGGAAGGACAGTGAGGGAAATTCTCCTTTGCTATAGTGTGCTTTAAAAAAACATTTTTTCTAGGGACAGAAAACTATAGGTAGGAAGAGTGTCAGTTTCTTTCACTGTGATAATCCTTGTTTCTAGGGACAGGGAAGGACAGTGAGGGAAATTCTCCTTGTGCTATAGTGTGCTAAAGCATTGATCATCAATCAGCTTTAAAAAAACATTTTTTCTAGGGACAGAAAACTATAGGTAGGAAGAGTGTCAGTTTCTTTCACTGTGATAATCCTTGTTTCTAGGGACAGGGAAGGACAGTGAGGGAAATTCTACTTGTGCTATAGTGTGCTAAAGCATTGATCATCAATCAGCTTTAAAAAAACATTTTTTCTAGGGACAGAAAACTATAGGTAGGAAGAGTGTCAGTTTCTTTCACTGTGATAATCCTTGTTTCTAGGGACAGGGAAGGACAGTGAGGGAAATTCTCCTTGTGCTATAGTGTGCTTTAAAAAAACATTTTTTCTAGGGACAGAAAACTATAGGTAGGAAGAGTGTCAGTTTCTTTCACTGTGATAATCCTTGTTTCTAGGGACAGGGAAGGACAGTGAGGGAAATTCTCCTTGTGCTATAGTGTGCTAAAGCATTGATCATCAATCAGCTTTAAAAAAACATTTTTTCTAGGGACAGAAAACTATAGGTAGGAAGAGTGTCAGTTTCTTTCACTGTGATAATCCTTGTTTCTAGGGACAGGGAAGGACAGTGAGGGAAATTCTACTTGTGCTATAGTGTGCTAAAGCATTGATCATCAATCAGCTTTAAAAAAACATTTTTTCTAGGGACAGAAAACTATAGGTAGGAAGAGTGTCAGTTTCTTTCACTGTGATAATCCTTGTTTCTAGGGACAGGGAAGGACAGTGAGGGAAATTCTCCTTTGCTATAGTGTGCTTTAAAAAAACATTTTTTCTAGGGACAGAAAACTATAGGTAGGAAGAGTGTCAGTTTCTTTCACTGTGATAATCCTTGTTTCTAGGGACAGGGAAGGACAGTGAGGGAAATTCTCCTTGTGCTATAGTGTGCTTTAAAAAAACATTTTTTCTAGGGACAGAAAACTATAGGTAGGAAGAGTGTCAGTTTCTTTCACTGTGATAATCCTTGTTTCTAGGGACAGGGAAGGACAGTGAGGGAAATTCTCCTTTGCTATAGTGTGCTTTAAAAAAACATTTTTTCTAGGGACAGAAAACTATAGGTAGGAAGAGTGTCAGTTTCTTTCACTGTGATAATCCTTGTTTCTAGGGACAGGGAAGGACAGTGAGGGAAATTCTCCTTGTGCTATAGTGTGCTTTAAAAAAACATTTTTTCTAGGGACAGAAAACTATAGGTAGGAAGAGTGTCAGTTTCTTTCACTGTGATAATCCTCATTTCTAGGGACAGGGAAGGACAGTGAGGGAAATTCTCCTTGTGCTATAGTGTGCTAAAGCATTGATCATCAATCAGCTTTAAAAAAACATTTTTTCTAGGGACAGAAAACTATAGGTAGGAAGAGTGTCAGTTTCTTTCACTGTGATAATCCTTGTTTCTAGGGACAGGGAAGGACAGTGAGGGAAATTCTCCTTGTGCTATAGTGTGCTAAAGCATTGATCATCAATCAGCTTTAAAAAAACATTTTTTCTAGGGACAGAAAACTATAGGTAGGAAGAGTGTCAGTTTCTTTCACTGTGATAATCCTTGTTTCTAGGGACAGGGAAGGACAGTGAGGGAAATTCTCCTTGTGCTATAGTGTGCTTTAAAAAAAAATTTTTCTAGGGACAGAAAACTATAGGTAGGAAGAGTGTCAGTTTCTTTCACTGTGATAATCCTTGTTTCTAGGGACAGGGAAGGACAGTGAGGGAAATTCTCCTTGTGCTATAGTGTGCTAAAGCATTGATCATCAATCAGCTTTAAAAAAACATTTTTTCTAGGGACAGAAAACTATAGGTAGGAAGAGTGTCAGTTTCTTTCACTGTGATAATCCTTGTTTCTAGGGACAGGGAAGGACAGTGAGGGAAATTCTCCTTGTGCTATAGTGTGCTAAAGCATTGATCATCAATCAGCTTTAAAAAAACATTTTTTCTAGGGACAGAAAACTATAGGTAGGAAGAGTGTCAGTTTCTTTCACTGTGATAATCCTTGTTTCTAGGGACAGGGAAGGACAGTGAGGGAAATTCTACTTGTGCTATAGTGTGCTAAAGCATTGATCATCAATCAGCTTTAAAAAAACATTTTTTCTAGGGACAGAAAACTATAGGTAGGAAGAGTGTCAGTTTCTTTCACTGTGATAATCCTTGTTTCTAGGGACAGGGAAGGACAGTGAGGGAAATTCTCCTTTGCTATAGTGTGCTTTAAAAAAACATTTTTTCTAGGGACAGAAAACTATAGGTAGGAAGAGTGTCAGTTTCTTTCACTGTGATAATCCTTGTTTCTAGGGACAGGGAAGGACAGTGAGGGAAATTCTCCTTGTGCTATAGTGTGCTAAAGCATTGATCATCAATCAGCTTTAAAAAAACATTTTTTCTAGGGACAGAAAACTATAGGTAGGAAGAGTGTCAGTTTCTTTCACTGTGATAATCCTTGTTTCTAGGGACAGGGAAGGACAGTGAGGGAAATTCTACTTGTGCTATAGTGTGCTAAAGCATTGATCATCAATCAGCTTTAAAAAAACATTTTTTCTAGGGACAGAAAACTATAGGTAGGAAGAGTGTCAGTTTCTTTCACTGTGATAATCCTTGTTTCTAGGGACAGGGAAGGACAGTGAGGGAAATTCTCCTTGTGCTATAGTGTGCTTTAAAAAAACATTTTTTCTAGGGACAGAAAACTATAGGTAGGAAGAGTGTCAGTTTCTTTCACTGTGATAATCCTTGTTTCTAGGGACAGGGAAGGACAGTGAGGGAAATTCTCCTTGTGCTATAGTGTGCTAAAGCATTGATCATCAATCAGCTTTAAAAAAACATTTTTTCTAGGGACAGAAAACTATAGGTAGGAAGAGTGTCAGTTTCTTTCACTGTGATAATCCTTGTTTCTAGGGACAGGGAAGGACAGTGAGGGAAATTCTACTTGTGCTATAGTGTGCTAAAGCATTGATCATCAATCAGCTTTAAAAAAACATTTTTTCTAGGGACAGAAAACTATAGGTAGGAAGAGTGTCAGTTTCTTTCACTGTGATAATCCTTGTTTCTAGGGACAGGGAAGGACAGTGAGGGAAATTCTCCTTTGCTATAGTGTGCTTTAAAAAAACATTTTTTCTAGGGACAGAAAACTATAGGTAGGAAGAGTGTCAGTTTCTTTCACTGTGATAATCCTTGTTTCTAGGGACAGGGAAGGACAGTGAGGGAAATTCTCCTTGTGCTATAGTGTGCTTTAAAAAAACATTTTTTCTAGGGACAGAAAACTATAGGTAGGAAGAGTGTCAGTTTCTTTCACTGTGATAATCCTTGTTTCTAGGGACAGGGAAGGACAGTGAGGGAAATTCTCCTTTGCTATAGTGTGCTTTAAAAAAACATTTTTTCTAGGGACAGAAAACTATAGGTAGGAAGAGTGTCAGTTTCTTTCACTGTGATAATCCTTGTTTCTAGGGACAGGGAAGGACAGTGAGGGAAATTCTCCTTGTGCTATAGTGTGCTTTAAAAAAACATTTTTTCTAGGGACAGAAAACTATAGGTAGGAAGAGTGTCAGTTTCTTTCACTGTGATAATCCTCATTTCTAGGGACAGGGAAGGACAGTGAGGGAAATTCTCCTTGTGCTATAGTGTGCTAAAGCATTGATCATCAATCAGCTTTAAAAAAACATTTTTTCTAGGGACAGAAAACTATAGGTAGGAAGAGTGTCAGTTTCTTTCACTGTGATAATCCTTGTTTCTAGGGACAGGGAAGGACAGTGAGGGAAATTCTCCTTGTGCTATAGTGTGCTAAAGCATTGATCATCAATCAGCTTTAAAAAAACATTTTTTCTAGGGACAGAAAACTATAGGTAGGAAGAGTGTCAGTTTCTTTCACTGTGATAATCCTTGTTTCTAGGGACAGGGAAGGACAGTGAGGGAAAATCTACTTGTGCTATAGTGTGCTAAAGCATTGATCATCAATCAGCTTTAAAAAAACATTTTTTCTAGGGACAGAAAACTATAGGTAGGAAGAGTGTCAGTTTCTTTCACTGTGATAATCCTTGTTTCTAGGGACAGGGAAGGACAGTGAGGGAAATTCTCCTTGTGCTATAGTGTGCTAAAGCATTCCTCATCAATCAGCTTTAAAAAAACATTTTTTCTAGGGACAGAAAACTATAGGTAGGAAGAGTGTCAGTTTCTTTCACTGTGATAATCCTTGTTTCTAGGGACAAGTAAGGACAGTGAGGGAAATTCTCCTTGTGCTATAGTGTGCTTTAAAAAAACATTTTTTCTAGGGACAGAAAACTATAGGTAGGAAGAGTGTCAGTTTCTTTCACTGTGATAATCCTCGTTTCTAGGGACAGGGAAGGACAGTGAGGGAAATTCTCCTTGTGCTATAGTGTGCTAAAGCATTGATCATCAATCAGCTTTAAAAAAACATTTTTTCTAGGGACAGAAAACTATAGGTAGGAAGAGTGTCAGTTTCTTTCACTGTGATAATCCTTGTTTCTAGGGACAGGGAAGGACAGTGAGGGAAATTATCCTTGTGCTATAGTGTGCTAAAGCATTGATCATCAATCAGCTTTAAAAAAACATTTTTTCTAGGGACAGAAAACTATAGGTAGGAAGAGTGTCAGTTTCTTTCACTGTGATAATCCTTGTTTCTAGGGACAGGGAAGGACAGTGAGGGAAATTCTCCTTGTGCTATAGTGTGCTAAAGCATTGATCATCAATCAGCTTTAAAAAAACATTTTTTCTAGGGACAGAAAACTATAGGTAGGAAGAGTGTCAGTTTCTTTCACTGTGATAATCCTTGTTTCTAGGGACAGGGAAGGACAGTGAGGGAAATTCTACTTGTGCTATAGTGTGCTAAAGCATTGATCATCAATCAGCTTTAAAAAAACATTTTTTCTAGGGACAGAAAACTATAGGTAGAAAGAGTGTCAGTTTCTTTCACTGTGATAATCCTTGTTTCTAGGGACAGGGAAGGACAGTGAGGGAAATTCTCCTTGTGCTATAGTGTGCTTTAAAAAAACATTTTTTCTAGGGACAGAAAACTATAGGTAGGAAGAGTGTCAGTTTCTTTCACTGTGATAATCCTTGTTTCTAGGGACAGGGAAGGACAGTGAGGGAAATTCTCCTTGTGCTATAGTGTGCTTTAAAAAAACATTTTTTCTAGGGACAGAAAACTATAGGTAGGAAGAGTGTCAGTTTCTTTCACTGTGATAATCCTTGTTTCTAGGGACAGGGAAGGACAGTGAGGGAAATTCTCCTTGTGCTATAGTGTGCTAAAGCATTGATCATCAATCAGCTTTAAAAAAACATTTTTTCTAGGGACAGAAAACTATAGGTAGGAAGAGTGTCAGTTTCTTTCACTGTGATAATCCTTGTTTCTAGGGACAGGGAAGGACAGTGAGGGAAATTCTCCTTGTGCTATAGTGTGCTAAAGCATTGATCATCAATCAGCTTTAAAAAACATTTTTTCTAGGGACAGAAAACTATAGGTAGGAAGAGTGTCAGTTTCTTTCACTGTGATAATCCTTGTTTCTAGGGACAGGGAAGGACAGTGAGGGAAATTCTCCTTGTGCTATAGTGTGCTTTAAAAAAACATTTTTTCTAGGGACAGAAAACTATAGGTAGGAAGAGTGTCAGTTTCTTTCACTGTGATAATCCTTGTTTCTAGGGACAGGGAAGGACAGTGAGGGAAATTCTACTTGTGCTATAGTGTGCTAAAGCATTGATCATCAATCAGCTTTAAAAAAACATTTTTTCTAGGGACAGAAAACTATAGGTAGGAAGAGTGTCAGTTTCTTTCACTGTGATAATCCTTGTTTCTAGGGACAGGGAAGGACAGTGAGGGAAATTCTCCTTGTGCTATAGTGTGCTTTAAAAAAAACATTTTTTCTAGCGACAGAAAACTATAGGTAGGAAGAGTGTCAGTTTCTTTCACTGTGATAATCCTTGTTTCTAGGGACAGGGAAGGACAGTGAGGGAAATTCTCCTTGTGCTATAGTGTGCTAAAGCATTGATCATCAATCAGCTTTAAAAAAACATTTTTTCTAGGGACAGAAAACTATAGGTAGGAAGAGTGTCAGTTTCTTTCACTGTGATAATCCTTGTTTCTAGGGACAGGGAAGGACAGTGAGGGAAATTCTCCTTGTGCTATAGTGTGCTAAAGCATTCCTCATCAACCATCTTTGAAATCCTTGTTTTTTGGACAGTCAGGGAAATTGTCGTTGTGCTATTCTGTGCAAAAGCAATCATCCTCAACCATATTTAGAAATCCTTAAGTAAAGGGACAGAGAAGGACACCTGAAGGTAGCCCTTATTGCTTTTTTCCCATCTCCCTGCAGGCCATCTATTAGAATGTCTGGAAGGCAAACAAGGAGAGGCAGACAGTCAGGAGGCAATAAAAGAGGGCAAGCAGGCTCTGTGTCTGGGGGCAACAGTGCTGGTCGTGGACGCGGTGCATTGTCATCAGCACATGGCCATGGGACACGCTTGTCCTTCTTTTCGGCAGCTGGACATGTTGAGCCACATCATGCCGAAGACTTGGTAGAGTGGATGACCAAGCCCTCCTCCTCCTCCTCATCCTCTCTCACCCAGGCTCAGGGTACTGGCAAAGCAGCTGCCAAAGCGTCCTCTTCCCTGGTATCAATGTCAGACTCATCATCAGTCACTCCTTCCCTAGACCCACCATGTCCTCCTCCTGAGGAGTCCCCCGAACTGTTTGAGCACAGTGTTGGGTACATGCTCCAGGAGGATGCCCAGCGTTTCGAAGGGTCTGATGATGAAACCCAGCTACAGGAAGGCAGTAGCGTGAGAGCAGACAGAGGGGATGCTCAAGAAGGACACCAATCTGGCAGTCATGTTCCAGCAGCTGCAGCATACTGCCAGATTGGCTCCAGTGATGAGGAGGGAGGGGATGATGAGGTCACTGACTCCACGTGGGTGCCTAATAGGAGAGAGGAGGAGGAGGAGGATGAGGAGGAGGCACATCTCCAACGAGGCAGGATGCCCTTTGGTGGCCAGCGTAAGGGCAGTACACCGACGGAATCACACCGCAGAGCTCCGCCTGTGCAGGGCGCTGCCTCTGCCCGTCATTCAAAAAGTTCTTTGGTGTGGGCCTTTTTTGAGGCTAGTGCATCAGATCGCACAGCTGCTGTTTGCAACATATGTCTCAAGCGTATATCGCGTGGCCAAAACATCAGCCGCTTGGGTACCACATGCCTGACCAGACATATGTTGACCTGCCATGCAGCTCGTTGGCAAGCCTACCTCAAAGACCCACACCAAAGAACAAAGCGGACCTCTCCTTGCACCGCATCAGCTGGGATCTCCAACCCCACTATAACTTCAGTCCTCTCTGAAACATGCACTGAGAGGAATGAAGGTGTAGAATTAGGTGTGTCACAGCCAAGTACTTGCAGCCACTCTGCTAGCAGTACACCGACGTCCGATTCTAGCAGGCAAATTTCCCTGCCCCAGCTGCTGGACCGTCGAAAGAAGTTCACTCCCAGCCATCCACATGCCCATCGGTTGAATGCTAGCTTGGCTAAATTGCTAGCGCTTCAACTGCTGCCTTTTCAGTTGGTAGACTCGGCCCCCTTCCGTGAGTTTGTGCAATGTGCGGTTCCTCAGTGGCAGGTTCCCAAACGCCACTTTTTCTCACGGAAGGCTATTCCGGCTCTCTACCGGCATGTGGAAGGCAATGTCTTGGCCTCGCTGGACAGGGCGGTTAGCGGTAAGGTGGACAGGCATGGACAGGGACGTTACCTTTCTTTCACGGCCCATTGGGTCACTCTTTTGGCAGCTGGGAAGGATGCAGGACAAGGTGCAGTAGTGTTGGAGGTTGTTCCACCGCCACGCCTCCAAAATGCTACTACTGGTTGTGACACACCTCTCTCCTCCACCCCCTCCTCTTCTTCTTCCTCCATGGCCTCTTCCTGTGGTTTGTCCTCTGAACCAGCGGTGCTCCCTAGCCGTTCAAGGGGCTACGCAAGTACGCAGGCAAAAAGATGCCATGCCGTGCTTACGCTGGTGTGTTTGGGGGAAAGAAGCCACACTGGGGCAGAGGTCCTGTCTGCTCTGCAGGGCCAGGCCGAGAGGTGGTTGACGCCACACCAGCTTAAGCCAGGAATGGTGGTTTGCGACAATGGCACCAACCTCCTCTCCGCCCTCCGACAGGGACAACTGACCCATGTGCCCTGTGTGGCTCACGTCCTTAACCTGGTGGTGCAGCGGTTCTTGGGCAGGTACCCGGGCTTACAGGATGTCCTGAGGCAGGCCAGGAAAGTCTGTGTGCATTTCCGCAGATCTTATAATGCCAGTGCTCGCCTGGCTGAGCTGCAAAAGGAGTTGAACCTGCCCAAGAACCGCCTTATATGTGACATGCCCACCAGGTGGAACTCAACGTTGGCCATGCTGCAGCGGCTGCACACGCAGCAGAGGGCCATCAATGAGTACCTGTGCGACTACGGCACCAGGACAGGGTCAGGGGAGCTTGTTTTTTTTTCTCCACGCCAGTGGGGCATGATCAGGGATGCATGCACTGTCCTGGCACCATTTGAGGAGGCCACGAGGATGGTGAGCAGTGACAGTGCATGCATCAGTGACACTGTACCTCTTGTCCACCTGTTGGAGCACACGCTGCGTGGAATAATGGACAGGGCACTTGAGGCAGAACAGAGGCAGGAAGAGGAGGACTTCCTTGCCTCTCAAGGCCCCCTTTACCCAGACAGTGTTCCTTCTGTCCCACCCATCGCACAGGAAGAGGAGGAGGAGGAGGAGGAGGAGGAGGAGGAGGATTGTGTCAGCATGGAGGTGGAGGCTGGCACTCAGCATCATCAGCAGCATTCTTTTAGGGATGATTTACAGTCCCAAGAAACCAGTGGACTTGTACGTGGCTGGGAGGAGGTGGCTGCGGATCATGTCGTCCTTAGTGACCCAGAGGACTCCGGAGCGAATGCCTCAGCAAACCTACGCTGCATGGCCTCCCTGATCCTGCAAAGTCTGCGGAAGGATCCTTGTATTCTTCGGATCAAGGAGAGGGACCATTACTGGCTGGCCACTCTCCTTGATCCACGGTACAAGGGTAAGGTTGCGGACCTTATGTTACCGTCGCAGAGGGAGCAGAGGATGAGACAACTCCGGGAGGCCTTGCAGAAAGGTCTGTGCAACGCGTTCCCAGAGACTGGGAGGTTACAAACTCCTGGTCCTGGACAACGAGTTGCTGAGGCTTCGGCCAGTCAAAGAAGGAGCGGTGGGGAAGGTGGCCGTCTGACCGATGCGTTCAGACAATTCTTTAGTCCGCAGCCCCAAAGTATGATTGGTTCCAGCAACCAGCGTCTGATAAACATGGTGCAGGAATATCTAGGGGCAAGGTCAGACTTGGACACCTTCCCCACCGAAAATCCTCTGGCTTACTGGGTCTTGAGGATGGATCACTGGCCAGAGCTTGCACAGTATGCAATTGAGCTACTGGCCTGTCCTGCATCCAGCGTTCTTTCGGAACGCACATTCAGTGCTGCTGGAGGATTTGTCACGGATCACAGGGTGCGCCTGTCCACCGACTCGGTTGATCGACTGACTTTCATCAAGATGAACCAGTCTTGGATCACCACCAGCTACCACACACCTGATGCTGATATAACAGACTAATTGATTTTAACATGTCACATCCCTTCAAGACTGATGCTGATGCTGAGTGCCTGTGCTGTTATGTTGACTGGCTATCCTCCTCCTCCGAGTCCTCAATGATACGATTGATGATGATAGCTTGGAAGATCATTTTTGTTTATGGGTGCCGCCACCAGTGGCTAAGGCCCAATTTTTCAGCCCCTGTTTTACAGGGGCGTGTAATTACAATTTTTTTAGCAATAATTTGCCATAGGGCTCATTGCTGTGCTCCAAGTACAGTATCTGTGAGGGGTTGTAGTGTTGTGCCACCAGTGCCTAAGGCCCAATTTTTCAGCCCCTGTTCAACAGGGGCATGTAATTACAATTCTTGATCTAATAATTCACAGCAGGGCCCATTGCTGCACCCACCAAGAGTAACTCTGAGGGCTTACAGTGTTGTGGCAACGCCACCACCACCACCACCACGAAAGGCCCAATTTTTCAGCCCCTGTTCAAAAGGGGCATGTAATTACAATTCTTGATCTAATAATTCACAGCAGGGCCCATTCCTGCACCCACCAAGAGTAACTCTGAGGGCTTACAGTGTTGTGGCAACGCCACCACCACCACCACCACGAAAGGCCCAATTTTTCAGCCCCTGTTCAAAAGGGGCATGTAATTACAATTCTTGATCTAATAATTCACAGCAGTGCCCATTCCTGCACCCACCAAGAGTAACTCTGAGGGCTTACAGTGTTGTGGCAACACCACCACCACCACCACCACCACCACGAAAGGCCCAATTTTTCAGCCCCTGTTCAACAGGGGCATGCAATTACAATTGTTGATCTAATAATTCACAGCAGGGCCCATTGCTGCACCCACCAAGAGTAACTGTCAGGGCTTACAGTGTTGTGGCACCAGCACCACCATCAAAGGCCCAATTTTTACTACCACTGTTCAACAATTATATGTAATTAAAATTCCTGATATAATAGTTGACAGCAGGGCGTTCCAGCACCAACCAAGAGTAACTGTGAGTGCTTACAGTGTTGTGCCAACACCAACAACTAAGGGGCCTATTTCTGCAGAGTATATACGGCAGGTCCCTACTTTCAAACATCCAACTTACAAACGACTCCTACTTGCAAACGCAAGAAGACAACAGGAAGTGAGAGGAAATCTACCCCTTGGAAGGAAAATTCTCTCCTGTAAGAATTAATATGGGAGAAATGTGTCTCCTCTGTACTGATGCTTTATCAGCAATCCTTGTTTCAAGAAAAACACCACATTTCAAAAACAGTTGTCATTGGGACGGAAAGTGAGGTGAAATGTTCTGAACAGGGGCACAGACAGCAAAACAAATGTTACAGGGGTGATAACCCTTACCTATGTTTTCCAAAAAGTTTAAAAATAGATTTTTGGGCTGGAGCTACACTTAAACAATGTACCTGTTCAAAATTACAAACAGATTCTACATAAGAACAAACCTACAGTCCCTGTCTTGTATGCACCGCCTGTATACGGCTGTTCAGAGTATATAGGGCCTTTTTTATTTTATGTGCGGGGTTCCCCTTAATATCCATACAAGACCCAAAGGGGCTGGTAATGGGCTGGGGTAGGGGGGGGTCATGGGGTAGCTATGCCATTTTTCTTAAAGATTTTCATCCATATTACCGGGACCAGACATTACATTAAAGCCGCAAGCAGTTTTAAATGGCTTTTTTTTCCTTTAGAAGTGTCATTTTGTGCAGGGACAGTTCTAAACACGGGAAACACGTGGCACTTCACAGGCATACTTTAGACACCCCCCAGGTACGATATTTAAAGGAATATTTGACTTTTTTTTTTCACTTTATGCATCATTAAAATGACTGCTCCCGAAAAACGACCGTTTTTAAAACTTCTTTTTGCATTGATACATGTCCCCTGGTGCACAACCCGGGTTCCCAAACCCTTTTTAGGACAATAACATGCATAATAGTTGTTATAATTAGCACTTTAGAATTCGAACGTTCGCATCCATTGTATTTAATAGGGTTCTAATGTTCGTACGAACTTTCGGTCCGTTCGCGGGTTCTGGTGCGAACCGAACCCGGGGGTGTTCGGCTCATTACTAGTTGGCAGACATCCATGTGTTGATGGCCTCCAAACAGCTGGCAAGGGTAGCATCAGCCGTCTGGTTCCTAGGAATCTTTAGGTAAACCTGGGTGTTGTTCGCATAAACATGGTAATGGACGGAGTGGGACTTTAGCAGGTCGGCAAGGGGCCTCATATAGATATTAAAGAGCAGGGGAGACAAGGCAGAGCCCTGTGGCACTCTACAATAATAATTATGATATCGTTAATATATAGCTTATTACCTCAAACAAATAGCTTATTATTTTAAATAAATAACACAAAAAGTAGGAATGTGTTAAGGCAGTCAAGATCAAGAATAACATACTGATATTTTGAATGCACTGACATGTTTACATAAAAATCAAGTAATAAACAAAATATGCATAATATAAATATATATACCATACACAATGGCATAATAATGCTACAGTTTATTTATATATATTTTTTATCTATCATGCGCAGTATCGTATAGTTTGGAATGTGTCTCACTAAACCAATTCTTGATCTCGGCCAGATACACTCTAGACTAGTTTTTGCTTCATTTTTTCACTTTCACTCATTTCATTCCTATTTCAGTGTTCATCACATGATTCATTATCATTATTTATATTATATATATATATATATTTTTTTCATATACACATATATATCTCCCACACATTTTCTTTTTCATTGATTGTACTTCTTTGAGAATGATTTTTCCTTCTCTCATCACAGTGATCAGCAGATCACAATTTACTAGACTTGTGCACAACGGAAAAATTCGTTCCGTTTCGGTTCGTTTCTTTCCGGTCCTGTTGATTCGTAATCATTCGTAATTTTGCTAGACGGGATTTTTCGTGTTCGGACTCATTCGTATTTTTGCAAGCGACATTTTTCGTTGAATTTTTTGTTGCTTTATAATTCGTACTTTCGGTAGAGTACGTTGTTTTTCGTTGATTCTGGACACAACTCCTACTTTCGTAACTTTTTTTGGGTTCGTACTTTCGGTAGAGTACGTTGTTTTTCGTTGATTCTGGACACAACTCCTACTTTCGTAACTTTTTTTGGGTTCGTTGATTCGTAATTTTCCGTGTCTCTCTCACAACGACGCTGCCTATTATGCCTAATGTGCTTCGAATGGATTTGTACTTTTCTAAATACATTGCGGTTATTTGTAACGATTCGAAATCTCGTATTTTACTTTCGTTTTTTACATGCGGCTATAGCCTCTGCCCCTGTACACCATTTTGAGAGGGTTCAGCACGGTGAGGGAGAAGCAGAGAGCAGAGCAGAGTGTTATTGTGCTTCGAATGGATTCGAAATCTCGTATTTTACTTTCGTTTTTTACATGCGGCTATAACCTCCGCCCCTGTACACCATTTTGAGAGGGAGTTCAGCACGGTGTGGGAGAAGCAGAGAGCAGAGCAGAGTGAGTGTTATTGTGCTTCGTATGGATTCGTACATTCGTAACTTTTTCATAACGAATTATGCCGAAGACATTCGGGCATTCGCTATTTGCGGTATAATTTATTTCGGATTCGGTCTTATTCGTAATTGCTTTGTTCGGAAATTCGAATGCTTCCGAATGTCCGAAAGTTGCTAAATTCGGACGAATTTCAATTCGTTACGAAACGAATTGCACAAGCCTACAATTTACTATTTCATTTGAATCATTCATTCACAAGCCAATTATTGAATTATTGTTTTCACTTGGCGTTGGATCACATGATCTTTTCTCTTAGGGTATATATTAGTTTGATTTTTGTGCATTAGGCAGCTATGAATAAGCACTAGCACAGTGCGAAACATGTCAGCCAAATTTTTTTGACCTGTGTACCGTTGTACAGTGTGTATTTTGGATTCCTTATTTTAAAATAAAGGCTTTTATTTTTGAGTGCTGCAGTCCAGAAGACTTTTTCGTTCCCGTCCCCTGTGGCACTCTGCAATCCAGGGCAGTGGACTTAGAGTAAAAGGGGCCAGTCTTGACTCCCTGAACTCTGCCCTCTAAGAAAGAGGCCACCCATGCCAAAGTAGACCCACTCATACCCAAAACTGACTTCATCCGCTCCAGTAAGATTCCATGATTAATGGTATCAAATGCGGCCGACAGATCCAAAAGAACCAGAGCTACTGAGTCACGCCTGTCCAAGCTGTGAAGGACATCATCATAGACACAGATGAGGCTCGTCTCTGTTCCATGTCCAGGTTGAAATCCGGACTGGAATTCGTCCAAGAGATGGAAAGACTCAAGGTAAGCCTGTAGCTGGATAACCACCAGGCGCTCCATCACCTTTGCCACAAAAGGCAAGATGGAAATCGGCCTGTAGTTACCGAGGATGTCCGGGTCCAAGGTCGGTTTCTTCAGCAGGGCCAAGACCACGGGCCGCTTCAGAGCGCCTGGGACAGTACCTGTCCTGAAGCAGCAGTTGATTGTCTCCCCAATAAAGGGGGCCAAAAGGGCAGCAGATTTTTTAACCAGCCCGGCAGGACATACATCTAATGGAGAGGAAGATGGTTTCAAAGAGGCAATTACCTCAACCACCTGTATAACCGTAACTGGTTGGAAACCGGGAAATCCAGGGGCCAACACTGTGTGGCCGATGTCCTCTTGCACAGTCTCTAGCCTGGGAATGTTGTCTCTAATGGTCTTAACCTTAGAGACAAAGAAGTCAGCGAGCTCCTGGCACCAGTCCTGTGACTCCTTGGGAGCAGAGCTGGTAGCTTCGGGATGGGTTAACTCTGAGGAGATCTTGAAAAGTTCGGCCGTGCTGTTGGCTGCCTTCCTGATTCGCTCTCGGAAGTAGATCTTTTTAGCCTCTCTAATAGCCCTCTTATAATCTTATAAAGATAGAGGACCACCAGATGCAGCTTTTTGTCAGCTTCCAGAAGGAACTTCCGCCAGCGTCTCTCCCTGAACCGAACCCATTTTTTGAGGAGCCTGAGCCTATCTCCATTCCGAACGCTAATTTTACCTCCCGTCTCATACTTGATTCTGAGCATGCGCGTTTTTTCCCCTCGGAAAAGCATACACACGAGCGGTTTTCGCGACGAGAAAAAGACTGACGGGAAACACAACGGAAAAAAAAGAGCAGGTTCTAATTTTTTTGCTGGCAGTTTTCTCGTCGGGATAACTGCTATGGAGCATACACACAACCGGTTTTCCCGACCAATGTAAAAAAATGCCAGTTTTCTCGTCGGGAAAACCGGTCGTGTGTACGAGGCATTAGAGATCCTGCTGGATCCTTTGTAGACCTTCACTACCTGCAATATGACTTATAATGGAAAGGAGGAGGTACAGTAGCAACCTCGAATCACCAAGATGGTGCACTGTCAGCTCCACCACAGCGTGCACCCCTGGGGAGCAGACAAGCCCAATGACTCTGTATGTAAACCTGGCAAGAAGAGTTGGGTGAACAGTTCGAACTGAGCAAAAGTTGGGCCTAAATATCGTCTGTTTGCCCAATCGGTGAACACCCGAATTTGCGGTGTGCTCGACGCATTCTACGCCCTTATTTGGCAAAGCTTTGCCCAATCAGGGCACGGTGAATAGCAGGTTGTTAAGGAGTAGGCCTGGAAGCTGGCCGTCGTGTCCTTAACAACCGATGAGTTATCAGCTGCCAGCTGAATGAAAAAATAAACATTGCCAGCAATAGAAAAATTGTTAAAAAATCCTTTGGTTCTGGTATGGATTTTAACCACTTGCCCACTGGGCAATTAAACCCTCTTCCTAACCAGGCCAATTTTCAGCTTTCAGCGCTCTCACATTTTGAATGACAAATAATCTGTCATGCAACACTGTACCCAAATTAATTTTTGTCCTTTTTTTAACACAAACAGAGCTTTATTTTGGTGGTATTTTATCACCGCTGAGTTTTTTTTTTAACGCTATGGATGAAAAATGACATTTTGAAAAAAAATATTTTTTCTTAATTTCTGTTATAAAATTTTGAACATTTTTTTTTTTCTTCATAAATTTTGGCCAAAATGTCAAAATTTATACTGCTACATATCTTTGGTAAAAATAACCAAAACAAGTGCATATTATTTGGTCTTTGTGAAAGTTATAGAGTCTACAAGCTATGGTGCCAATCATTGAAAATTGATCACATCTGATGTACTTGAGACCCTAACAAGCCAGGACAGTACAAATACCCCCAAAATGACATATTTTTAGAAAGTAGACAGTCCGAGGCATTTAGTAAGAGGCATGGTGAGTTTTTTGAAGTTATAATTTTATCACACAATTCTTTGCAAAATTACGATTGTTTTTCTTTTTTTTTCCACAAAATTGTCATAATAAGTTATTTCTCACACACAACATATGCATACCACAAATTACACCTCCTGCTGAGTATGGAGATACCACATGTGTGAGACTTTTACACAGCCTTGCCACATACAGAGGCTCAACATGCAGGGAGCACCATCAGGCATTCTAGGAGCATAAAACATATAATTTCTAGACTACTTCTTACACTTTTGAAGGCCCTGGAGCACCAGGACATGTCATTTTTTCCACAAGTTTTTGGAAAATGTGGAAAGAAAATGAAAACACATTTTTTTTACACAAAGTTGTCCATTTATAATATATTTCTAACAAATAGCATGTACATAGAAAAAATTACGCCCCAATATATTCTGCAACACCTCCTTAGTAGGGATGAGCTGAACACCCCCCCCCGATTCACACCAGAACATGCGAACAGGCAAAAAATTTGTTCGAACACCATTAAAGTCTATAGGACACGAACCTGAAAAATCAAAAGTGCTCATTTTAAAGGTTAATATGCAAGTTATTGTCGTAAAAAAAATTCTGGGGACCCGGGTCCTGCCCCAGGGGACATGTATCAATGCAAACAAAGTTTTAAAAACAGCAGTTTTTTCAGGAGCAGTGATTTTAATAATGCTTAAAGTGAAACAATAAAAGTGAAATATTCCTTTAACTTTCGTACCTGGGGTGTGTGTATAGTATGCCTGTAAAGTAGTGCATGTTTCCCGTGCTTAGAACTGTCCCTGCACAAAATGTAATTTCTAAAGGAAAAAAAGTCATTTAAAACTACTCATGGCTATTCATGAATTGTCGGGTCCCGACAATACAGATCAAAGTCATTGAAAGTCATTGACAAATGAAAAAAAAATGTGTGGGGGTCCCCCCCCGAATTCCATTACCAGGCCCTTCAGGTCTGGTATGGAATTTAAGGGGAACTCCATGGCAAAATGTAAAAAAAAAATGGCGTGGGGTTCCCCCCAAAAATCCATACCAGACCATACATTGTACCCCTACCATTTCACCAAAAAAAAGGGTCAAAATGTTAAAAACCACAGGAGACAGCTTGGGACAAGTCCTTTATTAAAAATAAAAAAGAGATTCCAGCAATGTAATCCAATAAATCCATCCTCGATCTCCAGCGATGTAATACAATTCTCGTTCTCCGGCGATGGATGATCTCCAGCGACTCCAGCGAGGAAAACGCACACGATCCTGCCTCCACCGGAGGCACCCGAATGACGCGGCGCCAGCCTGAAAGCACTTATGTAGCTGAAGGTGGGGCCACCCGTCACGTGATCCCGTCCCCCTCTGATGCAAGGGGAAACTCCGGGGTTTCCCAGTGATGTGTATGGGTGACCCCGCCCCCCTCCGATGCAACACAGGTTTCCCGTTTCATCAAATGGGGCAGGGACACCCGTGCACGTCACTGGGAAACCTTGGCGTTCCCCTTGCGTCATAGGGGGATGGGATCACGTGACGAGTGGCCCCGCCCTCAGCTACATAAGAGCTGTCAGGCTGGCGCTGCGTTATTCGGGTGTCCCAGGATCTTGTGCGTGTTCCTCGCTGGAGTCGCTGGAGATCATCCATCGCTGGAGATCGAGAATTGTATTACATCGCTGGAGATCGAGGATGGATTTATTGGATTACATTGCTGCAATCTCTTTTTTATTTTTTTATTTTTAATAAAGGACTTGTCCCAAGCCGTTTCCCGTTGCGTCAGATGGGGAGGGGTCTACCGTACATGTCATTGGTAACCCTGGCGTTTCCCATTGCGTCAGAGGGGGTGGGGTCACCCGCGCACGTGACGGGTGGCCCCGCCCTCAGCTATTTAAGATCTGTCACGACGTGAGAGGATCATACGGCGGGTGCCTACCATGGAGGCAGGATCGTGTCAGCGTTTTTTTTCTCTGTATCCTCCGCTCGAGAATAGATTTACTTTGCTGGAATTTTTTTCTTTTTAACCACTTAACGACCGCCGCATGTACATATACGTCGGCAGAATGGCACGGACAGGCACATCAACGTACATGTACATGCCTGCCTTCCCCCCGGTACATGCGGCGGTCCGTTAAGCTGTAGGAGCGATCCGGGATGAGGGGGCGGCCATTGGTTTCTGACCACCCCCTCGCAATCGCTACTGGCGAATGAAATGCTTCCCCTGTTTGTGTAATGTAAACACAGACAGGAGGAAGTGATGTCATCTCTCCTCGTGGCGGTCTTTTCGTCCGGAGCGCCGAGGAGAGAAGACATCAGGTTAGTGCACCAACAGCCCACTGACACCAGGACACATAGGCACATAAATCACCCCCCAGTCACCACCAGATCACCCCCCAGATCACCCCCAAGCCCCCAGTCACAGTGTCACTGATTGCAGTGATCATTTATTTACTGATCACTGCATTTAGTGTCATCTGTGACAGTAAAAAGTTGCAGGGCAGTTAGGTTTAGGCCCCTTTAGGTCCAGAGTAGCCCCCTAACCTACCCCTAATAAAGGTTTAACCCCTTGATTGCCCCCCAGGTAACCCTTTCACCCCCTATCGCCAGTGTCATAAGCAATAGTTTTTCTGATCTCTGTATTAGTGTCGCTGGTGCCGCTAGGTAGCCAGTAATGTTTTTTAAGTTCGCCACCAGGTTTTTATAGCATCAGGTACCCCCATATACAACCTAATAAAGGATTTAACCCCCTGATTGCCCCTAGAGTTAACCCTTTCACCAGTGATCACCGTATAAGTGTCACTGGTGACACTGGTTAGCCAGTTAGTTATTTAGTTATTTAGGTTACCCGTCAGATTTTTATATAGCGTCAGGTACCCCCATATATTACCTAATAAAGGTTTTAACCCCCTTATTGCCCCTAGTTAACCCTTTCACCAGTGATCACCGTATAAGTGTTACGGGTGACGCTGGTTTGTTAGTTTGCTTTTTATAGCATCAGGGCACCCGTCGTATATAACCCAATAAAGGTTTAACCCCCTGATCGCCCAGCGGGTGATATCAATTAGGTTTTAGCGTCAGTTAGGGTTTCAACGTCCCAGGCAGCGTCAGGTTAGTGCCAGTAATGCTAACACCCACGCGCAAAGCATACACCTCCCTTAGTGGTATAGTATCTGAACAGATAAATATCTGATCTGATCAGATCTATACTAGCGTCCCCAGCAGTTTAGGGTTCCCAAAAACGCAGTGTTAGCTGGATCAGCCCAGATACCTGCTAGTACCTGCGTTTAGCCCCTCCGCCCAGCCCAGCCCAGCCCAGCCCACCTAAGTGCAGTATCGATCAATCACTGTCACTTACAAAACACAACACACATAACTGCAGCGTTCGCAGAGACAAGCCTGATCCCTGCGATCGCTAACAGTTTGATTCAGTTGCTGACAGTCAGGTGCTTTTTTACCTGTGAATCTTACTAGTGTACCACTAAATTTAGAGCCCAAAATGGCAAATCGAAGGTACACTAGTAATAAGGCCTATGAGATTCTGAGCATGACAGATAGTGAAGAGGAGGTCACGCATCTGTCAGATTCAGGCTCAGAATACAACCCTGTAGAAGACAGTGGCTCCATGTCAGATAGCTCTGACGACGAAGATGAGGTCCCTGCTAAGGTCAGGCGTACCCGATCTTCTGATGTTGTTGAGGAGCAAGAACCGCAGGGCTCTCATATTATGGAGCAGAGAAGTACTAGCGCTGCTATTCCTTCTGGTGAACTGGCAAGCACCAGCGGCCTAGTACACCCTGGACGTACATCCAGCACTGTAGTATCAAGTGGTGACGTGGCGAGTCCCATAAGTGCAGTTCAAGCTGGCGAGGTGGCAAGCACAAGTAGTGTCCCGCTGCCACCAAGAAGAAGACAAAGGCAGGCCCATCGTGCCCATAGTGCCCTTCCTGCAGAATTTGTCTATCCTGATTGGGTGCCCAACACTTCTGCAGAACCCGTACTACCCCCATTCACTGGCCAACCTGGTATCCAGGTGGAAACAGCTGATTTTACGCCACTTGATTATTAATCGCTGTTTTTCATGGAAGATCTCTATAGATCTATTTTGGACCAGAGTCATTTATATGCTGGTCAATTCATTGCCGCTAATCCCCAGTTGCCTTTTATTGCCAGAGATTGGAAACCAATTACGGTTTCCGAATTTAAAACCTTTCTGGGCCTTTCCCTCAACATGGGCACACATAAATTCTCGTTGTTGCCCGCCTATTGGTCCACGCGCCCAATTGACCATATGCCCGTGTTCTCTGCCTCCATGTCCAGGAAATGATACGAGCAGATCTTGCGGTTCATGCATTTCAACGACAATGAACTTTGTCGTCCACGTGGAGACCCTGAATACGATCAGCTCTACAAAATTCGGCCCCTCGTAAACCACTTCAATGAACGTTTTGCAGCCTTGTTTACTCCCGATCAAGTTGTCTGCGTTGATGAGTCCCTGATTAAATTTTCTGGCAAACAGTACCTTCCCAGCAAGTGTGCCAGATATGGGGTCAAGCTCTATACGTTTTGTGACAGGGCAACAGGCTATGTAAGGAGCTTTATGGTTTATGAGGGAAAAGACAGTCACGTAGAGCCGGAGAACTGCCCAGATTACATAGGGAGAGCTGGCAAGACAGTGTGGAACTTGGTGTCACCCTTATTCGGAAAGGGGTACCACTTGTATGTGGACAATTATTACACGAGCGTGCCACTTTTTAGTCACTTGTTTGATCATCAGATTGGAGCATGTGGCATCGTGCGACCTAAAAGCCGGGGCTTTCCCCAGCGGCTTGTAGATTCTCATCTTAGGCTGGGGGAGAGAGCCTCCTTGAAGTGTAATAATTTGCTTGCTGTGAAGTGGAGGGATAATAAGAATGTTTTCGTTCTTACCTCCCTTCACACAGACACGACAGTCCAAATTCGTACGGTGACTGGTGTAGTGGAGAAATACCTCTGTGTCCACGAATATAACCAAAATATGGGAGGGGTGGACCTCAACGACCAGTTGTTGGCGCCATATCACATTGCCCATAAGGCGAGATGCTGGTACAAAAAAGTGTCTCTATACTTATTTCAATTGGCTTTGCTGAATGCTCATGTGCTATACAGAGCTTCAGGCGGGACTTTATCCTTCCTTAAATTCCAGGATGAGATAGTCACAGACCTCCTGTATCCAGGCGGTTCTGCACCTCGCCATTCTCAACCAAATGCAGTAAACCGGCTGCATGAGAGGCATTTTCTGTATGTCCTCGAGAGTACCCCTACCCAACGAGCCCCCCAAAGAAGATGTCATGTCTGTACCAAGCGCGGATTTAGGCGTGACACCCGTTATTATTGTACACGCTGTCCTGACGATCCTGGTCTTTGCATTGGTAAATGTTTTGAACGCTTCCACACACTAGTGAAGTTTTAGCATAGGGTACAGCAATGTACATGATAAGACACACTAACACAGGGTCTCCCAAGATGCCATCACATTTTGAGAGACCCGAACCGTTACAGTTGTTACAGTTACAAAAAAAATGTAAAAAAAAAAAAAATAGGTAAAAAAAAAAACACAAAAAAAATATATAAAAAAAAAGAAAAAAAGTTGTTGTTTTATTGTTCTCTCTCTCTCTCTCTCTATTTTCTCTCTATTGTTCTGCTCTTTTTTACTGTATTCTATTCTGCAATGTTTTATTGTTATGTTTTATCATGCTTGCTTTTCAGCTATATATTTTTTTGTTTTCAGGTGCGCCATTCAGCTGCAGTGCAGATTTATTTATCTTGACAGCAACAGCATTTGCTCCCACGATACATAAAGCCGTGACTCCAGTGATGTAGGAGGTGATTTCACCACCACAGTTAAAAAAAAGAGCATATATGCCGAAGCATGGTGGCAGCAGGGGTGGAGGAGTGATTTTGCTCCTAATGCCGCGTACATACGGTCGAAATTCCGACGGAGGCTTGCCCATGCAAAAGTCAGACCGTGTGTACGCGGAATAACTTTTTTGCGGGAGGATGCCCCCATGCTTCGGCATATATAAATGCTGCATGCATTCCCATCATTAGAAGTGGGTGGATGAAGGGAGGTATTCTAATGGTGGGCATACCCACCAATCAATCTCTTTTTTTCGTTCAGCCAACAGGCTGCATGAAAAAAAAAAATTACAATACATGTCCAACAAGGACCAGCAACGTACTGGTATGTTGCTGAACTTTGAATGGTTATACCAAAATGATGCCTGCGGGTTTAGGTATCATCTTGGTATCATTATTTTCAGCCAGCGGTCCGATTTCATGTAAAAGCAATCCTAGTGGCTAATTAGCCTCTAGACTGCTTTTACAAGCAGTGGGAGGGAATGTCCCCCCCCAGGTATAAACAGCGCCATTGGGAAATTGGGAAAGCATTTTATCACACCGATCTTGGTGTGGTCAGATGCTTTGAGGGCAAAGGAAAGAGCTAGGGTCTAATAAACCCCAATTTTTTCAAAAAAAGAGTACCTGTCACTACATATTGCTATCATAGGGGATATTTACATTCCCTGAGATAACAATAAAAATGGTAAAAAAAAATAAAAATGGAAGGAACAGTTTAAAAATAAAATAAAAAAGCAAAATAAATAATAAAAAAAAAGCACCCCTGTCCCCCCCCTGCTCTTGCGCAAAGGCGAACGCAAGCGTCGGTCGGGGTCATATGTAAACAGCAATTGCACCATGAATGTGAGGTATCACCGCGAAGGTCAGATCGAGGGCAGTAATTTTAGCAGTAGACCCCCTCTGTAAATCTAATGTGGTAACCTGTAAAGGCTTTTAAAGGCTTTTAAAAATGTATGTAGTTTGTGGCCACTGCGCGTTTGTGCGCAATTTTAAAGCATGTCGTGTTTGGTATCCATGTACTCGGCCTAAGATCATCTTTTTTATTTCATCAAACATTTTGGCAATATAGTGTGTTTTAGTGCATTAAAATTTTAAAAAGTGTATTTTTCCCCAAAAAATGCGCTTGAAAAATCGATGCGCAAATACTGTTTGGAAAAAAAATGCAACACCCACCATTTTAATCTGTAGGACATTTGCTTTAAAAAATATATAATGTTTGAGGGTTTAACGTCATTTTCTTGCAAAAAAAATAAAAATGTTTTCATGTAAACAAAAAGTGTCAGAAAGGGCTTTGTCTTCAAGTGGTTAGAAGAGTGGATTATGTGTGACATAAGCTTCCTAATGTTGTGCATAAAATGCCAGGACAGTTCAAACCCCCCAAATGACCCCATTTTGGAAAGTAGACACCCCAAGATATTTGCTGTCGAGTTCACGGAATATTTTATATTTTGACACAAGTTGCGGGAAAGAGACAATTTTTTTTTTGCACAAAGTTGTCACTAAATGATATATTGCTCAAACATGCCATGGGCATATGTGGAATTACACCTCAAAATACATTCTGTTGCTTCTCCTGAGTACGGGGATACCACATGTGTGAGACTTTTTGGGAGCCTAGCCGCGTACGGGACCCCAAAAACCAAGCACCGCCTTTAGGCTTTCTAAGGGTGTAAATTTTTGATTTCACTCCTCACTGCCTATCACAGTTTCGGAGGCCATGGAATACCCAGATGGCACAACCCCCCCCCAAATGACCCCATTTTGGAAAGTAGGCACCTCAAGCTATTTGCTGAGAGGTATGGTGAGTATTTTGCAGATCTCGCTTTTTGTCACAAAGTTTTGAAAATTGAAAAAAAAAAAAAAATGTCTTTCTTCATTTTCAAAAACAAATGAGAGCTGTAAAATACTCACAATGCCTTTCAGCAAATAGCTTGGGGTGTAAACTTTCCAAACTGGGGTCAGTTGTTTTTTTTTTAATGGACTTCGAAACTGTGAGGAGTGAAATCAAAAATTTGCGCCCTTAGAAATCCTGAAGGCGGTGCTTGGTTTTCGGGGCCCTGTACGCGGCTAAGCTCCCAAAAAGTCCCACACATGTGGTATCCCCGTACTCAGGAGAAAGAGGAAAATTTATTTTGGGGTGCAATTCCACATATAACCATGGAATGTGTGAGCAATATATCATTTAGTGACAACTTTTTGTAAATTTTTTATTTATTTTTTTGTCATTATTCAATCACTTGGGACAAAAAAATGTAATATTCAATGGGCTCAACATGCCTTTCGGCAAATAGCTTGGGGTGTTTACTTTCCAAAATTGGGTCATTTGGGGGGGTTTGTGCCATCTTTGCATTTTATGGCCTTAGAAACTGTGATAGGTAGTGATAGGTAGTGAGGATTGAAATCAAAAATGTATGCCCTTAGAAATCTTGAAGGCGGTGCTTGGTTTTCGGGGTCCCGTACGCGGCTAGGCTCCCAAAAAGTACCACACATGTGGTATCCCCGTACTCAGGAGAAGCAGCAGAATGTATTTTGGGGTGTAATTTCACATATGCCCATGGAATGTGTGAGCAATATATCATTTAGTGACAACTTTGTGCAAAAAAAAAAAAACTTTTGTCATTTTCTCGCAACTTGTGGCAAAATATAAAATATTCCACGGACTCAACATGCGTTCTCATCAAATAGCTTGGGGTGTCTACTTTCCAAAATGGGGTCATTTGGAGGGGGGGGGTTGTGCTATTTTGGCATTTTATGGCCTTCGAAACTGTGATAGGTAGTGAGGAGTGAAATCAAAAATTTGCGCCCTTAGAAATCCTGAAGGCGGTGATTCGTTTTTGGGGCCCCATACGCGGCTAGGCTCCCAAAAAGTCCCACACATGTGGTATCCTCGTACTCAGGAGAAGCAGAAAAATGTATTTTGGGGTGCAATTCCACATATAAACATGGCATGTGTGAGTAATATATAATTTAGTGACAATTTTTTGTAAAAAAATTTTTTTGTCATTGTTCAATCACTTTGGACAAAAAAAAAATATTCAATGGGCTCAACATGCCTCTCAGCAATTTCCTTGGGGTGTCTGCTTTCCAAAATTAGGTCATTTGGGGGGGTTTTGTACTGCCCTGCCATTTTAGCACCTCAAGAAATGAGATAGGCAGTCATAAATTAAAAGCTGTGTAAATTCCAGAAAATGTACCCTAGTTTGTAGACGCTATAACTTTTGCGCAAACCAATAAATATACGCTTATTGACATTTTTTTTTACTAAAGACATGTGGCTGAATACATTTTGGCCTAAACTGATGACTAAAATTTCGTTTATTAGATTTTTCTTATAACAAAAAGTAGAAAATATATATTTTTTTCTAAATTTTTGGTCTTTTTCCATTTATATTGCAAAAAATTGAAATCGCAGAGGCAATCAAATACCATCAAAAGAAATCTCTATTTGTGGGAAAAAAAGGACGCAAATTTTGTTTGGGTACAACATTGCATGACCGCGCAATTACCAGTTAAAGTAGCGCAGTGCCAAATTGTAAAAACACCTCTGATCTTTAAGCTGCATAATGGTCCAGGGCTTAAGTGGTTAATAAAGGACTTGTCCCAAGCTGTCTACTGTGGTTTTTAACATTTCGACACTTTGTTTGTGAAATGGTAGGGGTACAATGTATCCCTTACCAATTCACATAGGGGGGGGGCCGGGATCTGGGGGTCCCCTTTGTTAAAGGGGGCTTCCAGATTCCAATAAGCCCCCCGCCAGCAGACCCCCACAACCACCGGGCAAGGGTTGTGGGGATGAGGCCCTTGTCCCCATCAACATAGGGACATCCTCCACATGTTGAGGGCATGTGGCCTGGTACGGTTCGGGGGGGGCGCTCTCTCATCCCCCCTCTTTTTCTGTGGCCTGCCAGGTTGCGTGCTCGGATAAGGGTCTGGTATGGATTTTTGGTGGAAAACCCCACACCATTTTTTTTTTCATTTTGGCGTGGAGTTTCCCTTAAAATCCATACCCGACCTGAAGGGTCGGGTATGGATTTTTGGGGGGAACCCCACGCCATTTTTATTTTTTTGGGCGCAGGGTTCCCCTTAATATCCATGCCAGACCTGAAGGGCCTCGTAATGGAATTTTGGGGGACCCCCACACATTTTTTTTTTTTTAATGACGTTCAATGACTTTTATCTGTACTGTCGGGACCTGACAATTCATTATAGCACTAGTAGTTTTAAATGACTTTTTTCCATTAGAAATTTCATTTTGTGCAGAGACTGTTATAAACATGGGAAACATGCGCTACTTTACAGGCATACTATAGACACCCCAGGTAAATTTAAAGGAATATTTCACTTTTATTGTTTCACTTTAAGCATTATTAAAATCACTGCTCCCGAAAAAACTGCAGTTTTTAAAACTTTTTTTTGCATTGATACATGTCCCCTGGGGCAGGACCCGGGTCCCCAAACACTTTTTATGACAATAACTTTCATATTAACCTTTAAAATTAGCACTTTTGATTTTTCATGTTCGTGTCCCATAGACTTTAACGAGGTTCGCGTGTTCGAGCAAATTTTTTGCCTGTTCGCATGCATGTTCTGGATGCGAACCAAACCGGGGGGTGTTCGGCTCATCCCTACTGGCCACATACAGAGGCCCAGCATGCAGAGAGCACAGTCAGGTTTTCTAGGGACATACATTTCAAATCTAATTTGACTGCCTATTACATTTTTGTGAGGCACTGATGAGCACTGTAGTGGCATGGATGAGCACTGATGTGGCATGGATGAGCACTGATGTGGCATGGATATGGCACTAATGAGAACTGATATGGCATGGATGAGCACTGATGTGGCATGGATGAGCACTGATGGGGCATGGATGAGCACTGATGTGGGATGGATGTGGCACAGATGAGAACTGATGTGGCATGGATGAGCACTGATGTGGCATGTATGTGGCACTGATGAGAACTGATGTGGCACGGATGAGCACTGATGGGGCATGGATGAACACTGATGTGGCATGGATTTGGCACAGATGAGCACGGATGTGGTATGGATGAGCACTGATTTGGCATGGATTAGCACCGATGTGGCATGGATGAGCACTGATGTGGCATGGATGTGGCACTGATGAGAACTGATGTGGCATGGATGTGGCACGGATAAGCACTGATGTGGCACGGATAAGGACTGACGTGGCATGCAGTGTTAATTTTGGAAGCAAATTTCAATTCAGTTTTAGTCTTAAGCCGTGTACACACAATAGGTTTTATGGATGAGCACTGATGTGGCATGAATGTGGCACTGATGAGAACTGATGTGGCATGGATGAGCACTGATGTGGCATGGATGTGGCACTGATGAGAACTGATGTGGCATGGATGAGCACTGATGTGGCATGGATGTGGCACAGATGAGAACTGATGTGGCATGGATGAGCACTGATGTGGCATGGATGTGGCACAGATGAGAACTGATGTGGCATGGATGAGCACTTATGTGGCATGGATGAGCACTGATGGGGCATGGATGAGCACTGATGTGGGATGGATGTGGCACAGATGAGAACTGATGTGGCATGGATGAGCACTGATGTGGCATGTATGTGGCACTGATGAGAACTGATGTGGCATGGATGAGCACTGATGGGGCATGGATGAACACTGATGGGGCATGGATTTGGCACAGATGAGCACTGATGTGGTATGGATGAGCACTGATGTGGCATGGATTAGCATCGATGTGGCATGGATGAGCACTGATGTGGCATGGATGTGGCACTGATGAGAACTGATGTGGCATGGATGTGGCACGGATAAGCACTGATGTGGCACGGATAAGGACTGACGTGGCATGCAGTGTTAATTTTGGAAGCAAATTTCAATTCAGTTTTAGTCTTAAGCCGTGTACACACAATAGGTTTTACTGATGAAAACAGTCCGATGGACTGTTTTCATCAGACAAACCGATCGTGTATGAGCCCCAGCATTTTTTTTCCATCGGTGTTTAAAAATAGAACATGTTTTAAATTTATCCGATGGTTAAAAAACCAATAGCAAATTACTATTATCTGTGGGGAACTCCATCGGATTAAAAACCCACGCATGCTCAGAATCAAGTTGACGCATGCTCAGAAGCATTGAACTTCATTTTTCTCGGAGTGTTTTACATCACCGCGTTTGGAACGGTCGGTTTTTTGACTGATGGTGTGTAGGCAAGACTGATGGAAGTCAGCTTCATCGGTTTTCCGATGGAAAAATCCATCGGTTTAAAAACCATAGGAAATCCGATCGTGTGTACAGGGCTTTAGTCTTAGGACTAAAATGGAATTTTAGATTTAGTCCCATTTTAGTCTTCTGCAATTGTTTTAGTTTTAGTCGTATTTAGTCGACTAAATCTCCAGTATATTTTAGTCGACTTAAACTCATTTTAGTCATCTAAAATCTAATGGGTGTAATTAAATTGTAATGCATTTCTCTACAATTTCCAAACTCATTATATACTGTTGGAGTAAAAAATCCAATATGTTATTATTTATGGTATTGGGGTATGAACATGCACTACAGACCAGTGTTAATTTTGAAGTCAAATTTCAATTTAGTTTTAGTCTTAGACTTTTGACTAAAATGGCATTGTAGTTTTAGTCCCATTTTAGTCTTTTGACTTAAATGCCATTTTAGTTTTAGTCGTATTTTAGTCATCTCAATTGTTTTAGTTTCAGTTGTATTTTAGTCAATTAAAATAGTATTAATTTAATTGACTAAAATGTTTTAGTCGACAAAATTAACACTGGTGGCATGGATGTTGCATGGATGAGCACTGATGTGGCATGGATGAGCACTGATGTGGCATGGATGTGGCACAGATGATCACTGATGTGACACGGATGAGCACTGATGTGGCAAGGATGATCACTGATGTGGCACAGATGACCACTGATGTGGCATGGATGAGCACTGATGTGGCACGGATGAGCACTGATGTGGTATGGATGAGCACTGATGTGGCATGGATGTGGCACAGATGATCACTGATGTGGCATGGATGTGGCATGGGTGAGCACTGATGTGGAATGGATGTGGCACAGATGATCACTGATGTGGCATGGATGTGGCATGGATGATCACTAATGTGGCACGGATGAGCACTGATGTGGCATGGACATGGCACAGATGATCACTGATGTGGCATGGATGTGGCATGGATGAGCACTGATGTGGCACGGATGATCACTGATGTGGCATGGATGTGGCATGGATGATCACTGATGTGGCACGAATGAGCACTGATGTGGCATGGATGTGGCACAGATGATCACTGATGTGGCATGAATGAGCCATGGATGAGCATGGATGAGCAAGGGATGGAGCATGGATTTGCATGGATGTGGATGGATGAGCAAGGGATAAAGCATGGATGAAGATGGATGAGCCAGGGATGGAGCATAAATGAGCATGGATCTGGATGGATGAGCCAGGGATAGAGCATGAATGAGCATGAATGAGGATGGATGAGCCAGGGATGGAGCATGAATGAGGATGGATGATCCAGGGATGGAGCATGGATGAGGATGATGAGCCAGGGATGGAGCATGGATGAACTTGAATGTGGATGGATGAGCCAGGGATGGATGGACGAGCCAGGGATGGATCATGAATGAGGATGGATAAGCCAGGGATGGAGCATAGTTGAGCATGACTGTGGATGGATGAGCCAGGGATGGATGGATGGATGAGCCAGGGATGGAGCATGGATGAGCATGGATGTGAATGGTTGAGGCAGGGTGGGATGGATGGATGAGCCAAGGATGGAGCATGAATGTGGATGGAGAAGCCAGGGATGGATGGATGAGCCAGGGATGGAGCACAGATGTGGATGGATGAGCCAGGAATGGAGCATGGTTCGCATGAATGTGGATGGATGAGCCAGGGATGGATGGATAAGCCAGGGATGAGCACAGATCAACGCTGTGGGCACTTCAGATCCAGACCACAGCGATGCTGCACCGGCTCCTTCCTCTCCTCACACGTTGTAGAGATTGGTGTAAGGAGAGGGGAGGAGCCGAACTGGACATGGTTCGGTTTGTTAACAAGTGATCACGCCATCATTGGATGGCGTGATCATGTGGTAAAGGGCTGCTGTCATTGGCCCTTTACCTGGATCCATGACACCCCGGCCCGACGGTCACGGACATTCCCTAATGCGGGAGCGCGATTCTGGGAGGGCGTTATAGTATGCCCTCCCAGAGTTATCCGACTGCGCTGTAGCCCTTTTTTGGCTATGGCACGGTTTGCAAGTGGTTAAGGGAAACCCCACGCAAAAAAAAAGGAGTGAGGGGTCCCCCCAAAATTCATACCAGACCCTTATCCTAGCATGCAGCCTGGCACCCCCCCACTTCAAAGCACCTTGCCCCCATGTTGATGGAGACAAGGGGCTCTTCCCCACAACCCTGTGCTGTGGTTGGGTAAGTCTGCGGATAGGCTGCTTATCGGAATCTGAAAGCCCCCTTTAAAAGGGGGGCCACAGATCCCGCTCCCCAGGTGCATGAGTATGGGGTACATTGTACCCCTACCCATTCACCCAAAAAAGTGTCAAAAATAAGTAAAAACACAGAAACAGTTATTGACGTTTCGTTAAAAAAAACAAAAAAAAAAACAATGTCCTCGAATGTAGTTCCATCATTAATCACGACACCCACCAAACACAAATAAAGAAAAAAAGCTTTGCCCGCGACAAAGGCTTACCGCCGACTGCAGGCTCCACCTTTTGAAAGTTCTTATATAGGTAAGGGGTGGGGCCATCTTGCAATGTCACCTGGTGGCACCGTCCCCTAGTGACGGCACTGACCCAACATGCACCCAAAGCCCCCCCCCCATGTTGAGAGCATGTGGCCTGATATGGTTTAGCCTGCCAAGCTGCATGCTTGAATCGGGGTCTGGTATGGATTTTGGGGGGACCCCACGTCGTTTTTTATTTACATTTTGGTGTGGGGTTCCCCTTAAAATCCATACCAGACCCTAAGGGCCTGGTATGGTTTGGTGGGGACCCCCACTCCTTTTTATTTTTTCTTTTTCTATTGCCGGCAATGATTTTGTATTGCCAGCAATTTAAATGTCATTTTTTTTCTTTACAAATATGAGTTTTGCTGCAGCCCATTCATTACATGGTAGATATGTACAACTTTACAGGCAGACTAAAGGGACCCCCTATGCACTATATTTAAAGGAATTTTTCATTTTTATTGTTTCATTTTAAGCATCATTAAAATCATTGCTGTAATGTAAAAACATTTTTCTTTTCAAAAAACATTTGCATTGATACTAGGGTTGCCACCTCATCCCTTTAAACCCGAACACATATGAATTACACAGGTTCTGAGGCGAATTTAATGCAGGTAAGGCACCAAGTGAGTTTAATTACCACCTTAATCAGCCACACACCCTGTGTAATTCATATGTGTTCGGTTTTAAAGGGATGAGGTGGCAACTCTAATTGATACATGTCCCCCAGAGCAGTACCTGGTCTGCCATACACATTTTATGGCCAATAACTTGCGTATAAGCTTTCAAAATGGGGACTAAGCTTTCAATTCGGGTCCCATAGACTTCAATAGGGTTCGTGGTTCAGAGCCAAACGACCATGCTTGCTGGATCACAAGTCAGCAGTAAGTTGGACATGTGGGTGGCAGTAACTGTATTTTTCTTTTCACTGCAGCAGCTGTAGCAGAGAAATTTGCCTACTCTACAGCTGGTGGTGTGTTGCTGACATGCTGCAAGGACCTGTGACACCATTCACTATACCATCATCCCTGTCAGTGGAGGCTGTTGAGAGGTCATGAGAAATAGTGGGGGTAGACCTGAAAGGTGAGGCGTGAGGAGGAGAAGAATTGTATCCCTTTTGTGTGGCTTTCAGATGCTCTTGCCAACAGGCTGAGTGGTGGGAGGTTAAAGCGGAGGTTCACCCTAAATTACAACACTATATCATGCTGATCATCGCACCACATACATCTACATAAGCCAAAATATTTTTTTCTATGTGTTTTCAATACCTTGAATTCGCTGTTTAAAGTTGGACTTCCGGGAGTAAGCGTATCCACTCTTCCCCAGCACCGCAATGTCTCCTGGGAGGACGGTGTCATGCTTCCCAGGAGACAATGCGGAACGCCGTCCAGTGAATGCCATCACAACGGGGCGTGTACTTTCAATGGCGTCGACCGTTGTGATGGCAACCATTCACCGCTTCCAGGAAGTCAGTGCTTGTGGGCTTCACAATGCCCACAAGCAAAATGGGAAATGCAAGCATCGGGTTTTATAACTTTATGTTAACTAAGAAAACGGACGGGGGATGCTTTTTGGAACTGTACAAGTGAGTACTTACTTGTAATCTAAAAGCCCATTGTATGCAAAAAAAAAAAAAAAAACGATTGGCCGTGGAACCTCCACTTTAAATGCCTTGTCAATCATGTGGTACCCAAATGGCTGGTGTTTTTGTCACGCTTGTTCTGCTTCAGGCAAAGTTAGCAAATTTCAACAATGTGATCAGCTGCACATGTGCTTTCAAAGGCACAGACAGCTGAGCTGTGGGAAGTGCGCTGGGAGATAAGAGCTCCAAAATCTGATGGAATAGGGTGGCTGCTCTCTACTTTTCCATGATGGTCGCCTCTGCAAGACATTCTGCCTCTTTGGGGTTGTGCCTCACCCTCACTTTTCTCCTCTGCTCTATCCGACACCAAAGTTGCATCAGTGTCATCATTATCCCCTCCATCCTCATCATCACTGCAGCCAACTTGGCAATATGCTGTGGCTGGGTGAACATGACTGCCAATTTGTTGTTTATCAGTGTTCTCCCCTCTCTGTTGGCTCGTGTTCCTACCTTCCTCAACCTCAGAGTCAGAAACAACATCTGAATCAAGCAATACGTGTGCATCATCAAGGTGAAAGTGGCTGATGCTGTGTTCAAATAATTCAGCTGACTCCTCAATGCATGATGCTGTGGCTATGGCAGGAGGAGGAAAAATAAGCAGTTTTGACAGACTGCACACTAGTCTCAGCTTTGGTGATGGAGGATGAGGATTGTTTAGTAAGCCAGTCCACTACCCCCTCTGTGGCTAGAGAGCACAGGCAACATCACTAAACAGAGAAAACGGTGCCCTGTCTGGAGACGGACAACATCCACCTTTGCCTGTGGACACATACACTACCAAAATGTAATAGAGAAGGGGAAATGTGTAATTGGATGCACTTTAATCAATGGAAAGTGGTGTTTGGTGCACTTTAACCACTTCAGCCTCTGAAGATTTGGCTGCCCAATGACCAGGCCATTTTTAGCGATACGGCACTGCGTCACTTTAACTGACAATTGCGCAGTCGTGCGATGCTGTACCAAACAAAATTGACGTCCTTTTTTTCCCCACAAATAGAGCTTTCTTTTGGTGGTATTTGATCACCTCTGCGGTTTTTATTTTTTGCGCTATAAACAAAAAAAGAGTGACAATTTTGAAAAAAACACAATGGGGCTGATTTACTAATAACAGTGCGCTGCGCTGGTTCTAACCTTAATTGGTGCGCCAGATAACTCCTTCACTTGGCGCAGGAACCAGCGGCGCACTGTTATAGTAAATACAAATGTCAGCGGCGCTCTATTGAAAATGAATGGTTCCCTATGGGAATATAGTGAGAGGAGAGGGCGCTGAATAATAATAGATAAAAGTAAATAAACTAAAAGGAGCATAAATTAAATAAAATATGAAATCCAAAATATTGTATTGCACCCACATAAATTGATTAGTGCTATATGTGAAAAATGAATTGATAAGTGATCGTACCAATAAAATTAATTGAGCAAGACAATTGATGAACTACAAATAAACCGAATCGTATATAAAATCAAATATTAACCGAATAGTGCATCAAAATTCAAATAAATGAACACAAAAAGTTTCTGAACATAAAAAAATGTCCCATAATAGTAGTGAACACCAAATTTCTCTGCAAATATCTTCAATAAACGTGATGTGTAAAATCCAATAAATCCTTGCAAATTACGGATCCACCTTCACCAAAAACAATAACACCCGATAGTGCTTTAAGTAAGGATGGCAGCTTACCACAGCGTATTGACCCTTTTAACTAAAAAAGAGGTCAAGCGGGCTTTCAGCAAGTTCCAGCTTGCTAGATACCAAGGAAATGATGTCCACTATGTAGGCAGCGATACACACTGGGATTCGAAAAAGCTCCGATAATATATAATCAGGAGAGGAGAAGCAAACAATAGTGTGATACCATTTATTGCATACAAAAGTATAAAAGCCAAAAACGTGCTTACATTAGTGTGTGCCCCGACCCGGCACTGAGGCTGTAAAGGCGTGGGTATTATCAAATGGCAGTCCCGGACCTGTGGATATTGGCGTGCGTTCCACCTCTATGGAACAGACAACCAGCGGGGCCGGAAGTGACGTCAGTTGCGTGACCTGTATTGCGCCTCGACGTACATTTCGGGTTCCGTCATCAGGAAGCGCTCCCTATGGGAGCCCATTGATTTGAATAGAGGTCGCCCGGGAAGTCAGATGAAGCGTATCCGACTCACGGGGCGACTCGCGTGCCGGCTGACACAGGGACAGCGCGACTTTGCCAGGCAACTTGGACACGACCTGAGCGCGTGAGCTGGCCAACTAGCTGGCCGAGAATGTCTCCAGCGTGATGGCATCGCGCTGGTTCTCGGCAGCCTCGCTGTCCCGTGTTTGGTATGAATCATGAAGGGGAACTCCATGCCGAATTTTAATGAAAAAACGGCGTGGGGGTTCCCCTCCAGGAGCATACCAGGCCCTTAGGTCTGGTATGGATTTTAAGGGGAACCCCCAAGCCGAAAAAACGGCGTGGGGGTCCCCCCGAAATCCATACCAGACCCTTATCTGAGCACGCAACCTGGCAGGCCGCAGGGGAAGAGGGGGGACGAGAGCGGCCCCCCTCCCTCCTGAACTGTACCAGGCTGCATGCCCTCAACATGGGGGGTGGGTGCTTTGGGGCAGGGGGGCGACCTGCCCCCCCACCCCAAAGCACCCTGCCCATCTGCCCATATGTTGATGGGGACAAGGGCCTCTTCCCGACAACCCTGGCCGTTGGTTATCGGGGTCTGCGGGCAGGGGCTTATCGGAATCCGAGAGCCCCCTTTAATAAGGGGGCCCCCAGATCCCGGCCCCCCACCCTATGTGAATGAGTATGGGGTACATCATACCCCTACCCATTCACCTGGTGGCAAAAAAAGGTAATAAAAAACACAACACAGGTTTTTAAAGTAGTTTATTAGGCAGCTCCGGGGGTCTTCCTGCCGGGCGCCCGCTATCTTCTTCCAGCTCTTTTGCTAGCGGGGTCCCGGGCTTCCTCGTTATCTTCGGGGGTCTTCCGGCCGGGCGCCCCGCTATCTTCTTCCAGCTCTTTTGCTAGTGGGGCGCCCGGGCTTCCTCGCCATCTTCTTCCGACTTCGGGGGTCTTTCTGCCGGGCGCCCAGCTATCTTCTGCCAGCTCTTTTGCTAGCGGGGGTCCCGGGCTTCCTCGCCGTCTTCTCCACGATCTCCGCTTCTTCTCCCGCTCTCCGGTGCCTTCTTCACGATCTCCGGTTCTTCTCCCACTCTCCGGTGTCTTCTCCATGATCTCCGGTTCTTTCGATGTTGCCTCGTCGCTGTCCACCGCTGCAATGATCTGTCCGAGCAGCGGTGCCACTTTTATTGGCATGGGGCGTGGTCACCGGCTGATGCCACCGCTGACCCCGCCCCCGTATGATGTCACAGTCCCGGGGAATGATGGGACTGTGACGTGAAACGGGGGCGGGGTCAGCGGTGGCATCAGCCGGTGACCACGCCCCATGCCAATATAAGTGGCACCGCTGCTCGGACAGAGCATTGTAGTGGTAGACAGCGACGAGGCAACATCGGGCGAAGAGAAGAGGGAAGAAGGCGACGAAGAAGACCGGCCCCCGCTTGCAAAAGAGCTGGCAGAAGATAGCGGGGCACCCGGCAGAAGGCAGAAAGAACCCGAGATCGTGGAGAAGACACCGGAGAGCGGGAGAAGAACCGGAGATCGTGGACAAGGCACCGGAGAGCGGGAGAAGAACCGGAGATCGTGGAGAAGACGGCGAGGAAGCCCGGGACCCCCGCTAGCAAAAGAGCTGGCAGAAGATAGCGGGACGCCCGGCAGAAAGACCCCCGAAGTCGGAAGAAGACGGCGAGGAAGCCCGGGCGCCCCGCTAGCAAAAGAGCTGGAATAAGATTACTTTTCAAACCTGTGTTGTCTTTTTTATTGACTTATTTTGCCACCAGGTGAATGGGTAGGGGTACGATGTACCCCATACTCATTCACATAGGGTGGGGGGCAGGTATCTGGGGTCCCCCTTATTAAAGGGGGCTCCCGGATTCCGATAAGCCCCCCGCCCGCAGACCCCGACAACCAACGGCCAGGGTTGTCGGGAAGAGGCCCTTGTCCCCATCAACATGTGGGGCAGGGTGCTTTGGGGTGGGGGGGGCGCAGGTCTCCCCCCCTGCCCCGAAGCACCAAACCCCCCATGTTGAGGGCACGCGGCCTGGTACGGTTCAGGAGGGAGGGGGGCCGCTCTCTCGTCCCCCCTCTCTTCCCCTGCGGCCTGCCAGGTTGAGTGCTTGGATAAAGGGTCTGGTGTGTATATTTAGGGGATCCCACGCTAATTGTTTTTGGCGCGGGGTTCCCCTTAAAATCCATGCCAGACCTGAAGGGCCTGGTATGGATTCTGGGGGGACCCCCACGCCATTTCTTTTTTCATTTTTTGGGGGGGTCCCCTTTGAATCCATACTAGACCCAAGGGCCTGGTATGGACCTGGGGGGGGGACCCCACGCTGTTTTTCTTCTAGTTTTGTTTTTTTTTTTGAACCGGCATTTTTATTTTTTTTACATTTCCTTTAACAACCAGCTATAAACAGGTAAAACAAAAAATCGCTGCAAAATTGCAGTACTTGCGTTTTGGATGCGGGTCCATTGAATTCTATTACATCCAAAACACTGTTTTTGGCATGGCAAAAAAAATCTGCAGTTGCGTTTTAAATAGTTTTTCACAAAGCCTAAAAAAGTGCCTTCAGACGCCAAAGATTTCCACGTTTCAGACGCGGTACCAGCGTTTAGCCGCATTTTAGTTTAGAAGCGTTTTTAAAGGTGACCTATTTTTTTTTATATTGATAAACTCCAAATTTATGGCAAATGAGGAAAAACCATATATATATATATATATATATATATATATGAAATTGCTTCCATTGCATTGTGGACAATCCACAACTTGGGGCAGCTGACGTGGCAAGTGGACAATCCACAACTTGTGGCAAGTGATGGTGCAAGTGACACGCTAAATATCACTCTGGCCTCACTAAATAGCTAAAATCGTAAATAATACTGTTTTTGGAGTTTAGGGCGGCTCCTTATCATAAACACGCAAATGTGGTAAAACACGGCATGCAAACGCCACAAAGCGCGCCTTTCTAAACGCCACTTTCAACCTTAGTTCTGAACACGTTGCACCAGCGTCCCGTCTACATGGGGCCTAAAAACGCCTATGCCATTTACAGCTCAAAAACGCCATGGTGGCCATGAGGCCATAGGCTAACATGGAGAGATGTTTTTAAGCTGCAAAAAACGCTTAAACAAGCGGCTTGAAAAACGTCCGTGTGCATGTAGCCTTATATTAACCACTTGCGCACTGTCCAGACCAAGTTTCACATTTCAGCGCTGATGCACTTTTAATGACAATTGCGCGCTCATACAACACTGTAACCCAATGAAAATGTATTATTTCTTGGCACACAAATAGAGCTTGCTTTTGGTGCTATTTGATCACCTTTGTGTTTTTTTTTTTTTCTATAAATACAAAAGACCGAGTTTAGAAAAAAATAATTATATTTTAATCACTTCAGCACTGGGCCTATTCTGGCACTTCTCTCCTTCATGTAAAAATCATAAATTTATGGCTATAAAATTACTTCAAAACACCAAACATTATATATGTTTTTGGAGCAGACACCCTAGGGAATAAGATGGCGGTCATTGCAAATTTTTATCTTGCTCGGTATTTGCGCAATAAATTTTCAAACGCCTTTGTTTTGCTAAAAATATCACAAAACAGTAAAGTTAGGCCAATTTTTTGGTATAATGTGAAAGATGTTGTTATGCTGAGTAAATAGATACCTAACACGCCACACTTTAAAATTGCGCACACTCATGGAATGACACCAAACTTCAGTAATTAAAAATCTCCCTAGGCGATGCTTTAAATTTTTTTACACGTTACCATTTTGGCATTACAGAGGAGGTCTAGTGCTAGAATTGTTGCACTCGTTCTAACGCACGCAGCAATAACTCACATGTGTGGTTTGAACGGCGTTTACATATGTGGGCGGGACTTACGTGTGTGTTTGCTTCTGAGCACGAGCTACCGGGGACATGGGCGTTTTTTGCTTATTTTTTTTATTTAGTTTTTTTACTTTTTTGTATTTCTTACTCTTTTTTTAACTTTTTTTTTTTTTAATCACTTTTATTCCTATTACAAGGAATGTAAACATCCCTTGTAATAGGAATGTGTGTGACAGGTCCTCTTTATGGAGAGATGCGGGGTCAATAAGACCCCACATCTCTCCTCCAGGCTGGAAAGCATGATATTGGTCAAAAAAAAATCACCAATCTCATGCTGACAGCCGAGATCATGGCTTGGTTAACATACAGGAACACGGCGTGATGTCATAACGTCGCGCCCGGGCCTCCGACGATCATAGAGATGACTGGTGACCATATGGTCACCAGTCATCTCCAAATCGTTCTCCGAGCCCAAGATGGCACGGGAGAGCCCGGAGAAGCACCGGATGGCGGCAAGAGGGGGGGGGGAACGTCCCCTCCCGCCGCCTATAAGAACGATCAAGCGGCGGAACTGCCACTATGATTGTTTTTATTGTGCACAGAATCGCCGGCTGAAAAGAATGATATCTGAATGATGCCTGCAACTGCAGGTATCATTCAGATATCACTGCACAAAGCCAAGGATGTCATTTGACGGTGGGCGGTAGGAAACTGGTTAATATTTTTAAAAAAGGTAATTTTTCTTCTTCATTAATGTACACTGATGAGACTGCACTGATGGGCACCGATAAGGTGGCAAGGGTGGGCACTGAGAGGTGGCATTGCTAGTTGGCACTGGTGGGCAGTGAGAAGTGGCACTGCTAGGTGGCAATGATAGTTGGCAGTGATGGGCACTGATAGGCAGCACTGCTAGGTGCCACTGATTGGCACCAGTGGTGGGCATTGATAGGTGGCACTGGCAGGGGCTACTTATTGTCACAGATGATGCAGAATTGCCTCTTCCTCTTCGGGCCCCATGTCCCTTGCACATAAGCCGGTGATTGCCTTTTTTTATGCTCATGCTGTCAGCACAAGGAGAAAACAAAAACCATTACCCAGCTTTTGTTTACATCACGTGATCAGCTGTCATTTGCTGACAGCTGATCACATGGTAAAGGGCAGGGATCGGCCCCTTACTCGGATCTGTCATCACCCGAGTCTCAGTGACTCTGTGACCACAGCGCGCGCGCACAAAGGGGAGGACGTTTATTGACGGACTCCCGGCAATTGAGGACCATGCTGTGGCCGTCAATCAGTTATAGCGCTGATCTCAAGTGATTAACCACTTGTCCCCCGCCCACTGTCAATTGACGGCGGGCGGAGGACACTCTCGTTCTGGGAGGACGTCATATGATGTCCTACCTTTAAAACGAGCTAGGAGGCGCGCGCGCACGCCGCGTTCACAAGGCCCCGGGGCACCCGCGATTGCCCGGGAAATGAGCAGGAAAGTGGATCTCTGTGTGTAAACACAGAGATCCACGTCCTGTGAGGGAGAGGGGACCGATGGTGTGTCCCTTGTACATAGGGACAACCATCGGTCACCTCCCCCAGTCAGTCCCCTCCCCCCACAGTAAGAACACATTGAGGGAACATATTTAACCCTTTCCTGCCCCCTAGTGGTTAACCCCTTCCCTGCCAATCACATTTATACAGTAATCAATGCATTTTTATAGCAGGGATCGCTGTATAAATGTGAATGGTCCCAAAAATGTGTCAAAAGTGTCCGATGTGTCCACCGCAATATCGCAGTCACAATAAAAATCGCAGATCGCCGCCATTACTAATAAAAAAAAAATGCTATAAATCTATCCCCTATTTTGTAGACGCTATAACTTTTGCGCAAACCAATCAATACGCGCTTATTGCGATTTTTTTTTACCAAAAATATGTAGAAGAATACGTATCGGCCTAAACTGAGAAAAATTTTATAAAAAAAAAAAAATGGGTATTTATTATAGCAAAAAGTAAAAACTAGTGTTTTTTTTTCCAAACTGGACGCTCTTCTTTTGTTTATAGCGCAAAAAATAAAAACCGCAGAGGTGATCAAATACCACCAAAAGAAAGCTCTATTTGTGGGAAAAAAAGGACGCAAATTTCGTTTGGGAGCCACGTCGCACGACCGCGCAATTGTCATTCAAAGTGTGACAGCGCTGAAAGCTGAAAAATGGCGTGGGCAGGAAGGGGGTTTTCGTGCACAGTAGGGAAGTGGTTAAAGAGGGTCTAAATGGGCCATTGACATGCATCACAATTCAACTTCGGAATGAGTCTTTGAAAAAGTTAAACTAAATAATTTGACCACTTTATCCTTCCAAAAAATTCACTTCCTGTCACATAGCCACACAGGAAGTGAAGGAAAATCCCTAACAATGTCTTTCCTTGGGGACACACAGGTCAATCTAAATACTTTCCCCATTATGCACATTGCACTCCAGCATATTGCGGGGTACACCACAAATTATTAGGTAGTTTGGGGTTTATTTACTAAAGGCAAATCTACTTTGCACTACAAGTGCACTTGCTGTATATCTGAGGGGGACATGCAAGCAAAAAAAAACCCACCATCTTTGCTTTTACATGATTGTAACATCCAATCACCAGTACTTTCCCTCAGATTTTCAGCAGCTACACTTTTACTGCAGCGTGGATTTGTCTTTACTAAACCCCAAACTATACAATGATTTGGGGTGTACACAACAAAGTGCTAGAGTGCAAGAGTGCAATTTTCTTAATGGGGACACTAGTTAGATTGATCTGTGTGTCCCCAAGAAAAGATATTGGTAGGGTTTTACCTTCACTTCCTGTTTAGCTGTGTGACAGGAAGTGAAGGCAATTTTAACCACTTAACGACCGCCCACTGTAAATATACGTCAGCAGAATGGCACCGACAGGCAGAATCACGTACATATACGTGATTGCCTTTGTATAGTTGGGGGGTCCGATCGGACCCCCCTTCTTTACAGTGGGTGGTCGTTTTACCTTCGGGAGCGATCCGGCATGAGGGGACGGCCGTTCGATTCCGGCCACCCCCTCTCGATCGCTCCCGGCGAATGAGAGAGCTTCCCCTGCCTGCCAGGAAGGAGGAAGTGATGTCATCTCTCCTGCGGCGCTCACATATACCGAGCGCCGTACAGGAGAAGATGCAGGTTAGTACACAAAACAGCACACTGACACCAGGACACATTGGCACATAAATCGCCCCCCCAGGCCCCCCCAGACACCCCCAGATCACCCCCCAGCCCCCCCAGCCCCAGTCACAGTGTCACTGATTGCAGTGACCATTTATTTAGTGATCACTGCAATCAGTGACATTTGTGACTGTAAAAGTGTCACTACATTTAGTTTTAGGTCCAGTGTAGCCCCCTAACCCCCCCTAATAAAGGTTTAACCCCCTGATCACCCCCCAGATAACCCTTTCACCCCCTAGCACCGCCGTCACTAAGCAATCATTTTTCTGATCGATGTCTTAGCGTCGGTGATGCTGATCGGTAGCCAGTAATTTTTTTTAGGTTCGCCGCAGGTTTTTATAGCGTCGGGTACCCCCATATATTACCTAATGAAGGTTTAACCCCCTTGATCGCCCCCCAGGTAACCCTTTCACCCCCTATCACCACTGTCACTAAGCGATAATTTTTCTGATCGATGTCTTAGCGTCGGCGATGCTGATCGGTAGCCAGTAATTTTTTTTAGGTTTGCCGCAGGTTTTTATAGCGTCGGGTACCCCCATATATTACCTAATAAAGGTTTAACCCCCTTGATCACCCCCCAGGTAACCCTTTCACCCCCTAGCACCGCCGTCGCTATGCGATCATTTTTCTGATCGATGTCTTAGCGTCGGTGATGCTGATCGGTAGCCAGTAATTTTTTTTAGGTTCGCCGCAGGTTTTTATAGCGTCGGGTACCCCCATATATTACCTAATAAAGGTTTAACCCCCTTGATCGCCCCCCAGGTAACCCTTTCACCCCCTATCACCACTGTCACTAAGCGAAAAAAATTCTGATCGATGTCTTAGCGTCGGCGATGCTGATCGGTAGCCAGTAATTTTTTTTAGGTTCGCCGCAGGTTTTTATAGCGTCGGGTACCCCCATATATTACCTAATAAAGGTGTAACCCCCTTGATCACCCCCCAGGTAACCCTTTCACCCCCTAGCACCGCCGTCACTATGCGATCATTTTTCTGATCGATGTCTTAGCGCCGGTGATGCTGATCGGTAGCCAGTAATTTTTTTTAGGTTCGCCGCAGGTTTTTATAGCGTCAGGTACCCCCATATATTATCTAATAAAGGTTTAACCCCCTGATAGCCCCCCAGGTAACCCTTTCACCCCCTATCACCACTGTCGCTAAGCAATCGTTTTTATGATCGTTGTCTTAGTGTCGGTGATGCCGATAGGTAGCCAGTAATTTTTTTTTAGGTTCGCCGTCAGGTTTTTATATAGCGTCAGGTACCCCCATATATTACCTAATAAAGGTTTTAACCCCCTAATTGCCCCTAGTTAACCCTTTCACCAGTGATCATCATATAAGTGTTACGGGTGACGCTGGTTAGTTAGTTTGCTTTTTATAGTGTCAGGGCACCCGCCGTATATAACCCAATAAAGGTTTAACCCCCTGATCGCCCGGCGGGTGATATCAGTTAGGTTTTAGCATCAGAGAGGGTCTGCGTCACACCCCAGGCAGCGTCAGGTTAGTGTCAGTAGCGCTAACACCCACACATGAAGCATACACCCTCCTTAGTGGTATAGTATCTGATCAGCTCAATATCTGATCAGATCAGATCTATACTAGCATCCCCAGCAGTTTAGGGTTCCCAAAAACGCACTGTTAGTGGGATCAGCCCAGATACCTGCTAGCACCTGCGTTTTGCCCCTCCGTCCAGCCCAGGCCACCCAAGTGCAGTATCGATCGATCACTGTCACTTGCAAAACACAACACACATAACTGCAGCGTTCGCAGAGACAGGCCTGATCCCTGCGACTCCAGTGCTGTAGGAGGTGATTTCACCACCACAGTTAATAAAAAAAAGCATATATGCCGAAGCATTGGGGCAGCAGGAGCGGAGGAGCGATTTTGCTCCTAATGCCGCGTATGTACGGTCGAAATTCCGACGGAGGCTTGCCCGTGGAAAAGTCTGACCATGTGTACACGGCATAACTTTTGCGAGAAGATGCCCCCATGCTTCGGCATATATAAATGGTGCATGTATGCCCATCATTAGAAGTGGGTGGATGAAGGGCGGTATTCTAATGGTGGGCATACCCACCGATCAATCTTTTTTTTTCGTTCAGCCAACAGGCTGCATGAAAAAAAAGATTACAATACATGTCCAACAAGGACCAGCAACGTACTGGTATGTTGCTGGACTTTGAATGTTTATACCAGAATGATGCCTGCGGGTTTAGGTATCATCTTGGTATCATTCTTTTCAGCCAGCGGCCGGCTTTCATGTAAAAGCAATCCTAGTGGCTAATTAGCCTCTGGACTGCTTTTACAAGCAGTGGGAGGGAATGTCCCCCCCGGATATAAAAAGCGCCATTGGGAAATTGGGAAAGCATTTTATCACACCGATCTTGGTGTGGTCAGATGCTTTGAGGGCAGAGGAAAGATATAGGGTCCAATAGACCCCAGTTTTTTCAAAAAAGAGTACCTGTCATTACCTATGGCTATCATAGGGGATATTTACATTCGCTGAGATAACAATAAAAGTGATAAAAATAAATAAATATGGAAGCAACAGTTTAAAAATAAAATAAAAAAGCAAAATTAATAATAAAAAAAAAAAAAAAAAAAAAAGCACCCCTGTCTTGCCCTGCTCTTGCCCAATGGCGAACGCAAGCGTCGGTCTGGCGTCATATGTAAACAGCAATTGCACCATGCATGTGAGGTATCACCGCGAAGGTCAGATCGAGGGCAGTAATTTTAGCAGTAGACCTCCTCTGTAAATCTAACGGGGTAACCTGTAAATGCTTTTAAAGGCTTTTAAAAATGTATGTAGTTTGTCGCCAATGCGCGTTTGTGCAAAATTTTAAAGCATGTCGTATTTGGTATCTATGTACTCGGCCCAAGATCATCTTTTTTATTTCATCAAACATTTGGGCAATATAGTGTGTTTTAGTGCATTAAAATTAAAAAAAGTGTATTTTTTCCCAAAAAAATGCGTTTGAAAAATCGCTGCGCAAATACTGTGTAGAAAAAAAAAATGCAACCCCCACCATTTTATTCTGTAGGGCCTTTGCTTTAAAAATATATATAATGTTTGGGGGTTCAACATAATTTTCTTGCAAAAAAAAATATGTTTTCATGTAAACAAAAAGTGTCAAAAAGGGCTTTGTCTTCAAGTGGTTAGAAGAGTGGATGTAAGCTTCCTAATGTTGTGTATAAAATGCCAGAACAGTTCAAAACCCCCCCAAATGACCCCATTTTGGAAAGTAGACACCCCAAGCTATATACTGAGAGGCATGTCGAGTCCATGGAATATTTTATATGTTGACACAAGTTGCGGAAAAAATACATTTTTTTTTGTACAAAGTTGTCACTAAATGATATATTGCTCAAACATGCCATGGGCATATGTGGAATTACACCCCAAAATACATTCTGTTGCTTCTCCTGAGTACGGGGATACCACATGTGTGAGACTTTTTGGGAGCCTAGCCGCATACGGGACCCCAAAAACCAATCACCGCCTTCAGGCTTTCTAAGGGTGTCAATTTTTGATTTCACTTCTCACTGCCTATCACAGTTTCGGAGGCCATGGAATGCCCAGATGGCACAAAACCCCCCCAAATGACCCCATTTTGGAAAGTAGACACCCCAAGCTATTTGCTGAGAGGTATTGTGAGTATTTTGCAGATCTCACTTTTTGTCACAAAGTTTTGAAAATTGAAAAAAAAAGAAAAAAAAAATGTTCTTTCTTCATTTTCAAAAACAAATGAGAGCTGTAAAATACTCACCATGCCTCTCAGCAAACAGCTTGGGGTGTCTACTTTCCAAAATGGGGTCATTTGGGGGGGTTTTGTGCTATTTTGGCATTTTATGGCCTTCAAAACTGTGATAGGTAGTGAGGAGTGAAATCAAAAATTTGCGCCCTTAGAAATCCTGGAGGCGGTGCTTGGTTTCCGGGGTCCCGTACGTGGCTAGGCTCCTAAAAAGTCCCACACATGTGGTATCCCCGTACTCAGGAGAAGCAGCAGAATGTATTTTGGGGTGCAATTCCACATATAACCATGCCATGTCTGAGCAATATATCATTTAGTGACAACTTTTTGTAATTTTTTTTTTTTTTTTTGTCATTATTCAATCACTTTGGACAAAAAAAAAAATATTCAATGGGCTCAACAGGCCTCTCAGCAATTTCCTTGGGGTGTCTACTTTCTAAAATGGGGTCATTTGTGGGGGTTTTGTGCTATTTTGGCATTTTATGGCCTTCAAAACTGTGATAGGTAGTGAGGAGTGAAATCAAAAATTTGCGACCTTAGAAATCCTGAAGGCGGTGCTTGGTTTCCGGGGTCCCGTACGTGGCTAGGCTCCTAAAAAGTCCCACACATGTGGTATCCCCGTACTCAGGAGAAGCAGCAGAATGTATTTTGGGGTGCAATTCCACATATAACCATGGCATGTGTGAGCAATATATCATTTAGTGACAACTTTTTGTAATTGTTTTTTTTTGTCATTATTCAATCACCTGGGACAAAAAAAAAAAATATTCAATGGGCTCAACATGCCTCTCAGCAATTTCCTTGGGGTGTCTACTTTCTAAAATGGGGTCATTTGGGGGGGGGGGTTTGTACTGCCCTGTCATTTTAGCACCTCAAGAAATGAGATAGGCAGTCATAAATTAAAAGCTGTGTAAATTCCAGAAAATGTACCCTAGTTTGTAAACGCTATAACTTGTGGCTGAATACATTTTGGCCTAAATGTATGACTAAAATTGAGTTTATTCGATTTTTCTTATAACAAAAAGTAGAAAATATCATTTTTTTTCAAAATTTTCGGTCTTTTTCCGTTTATATCGCAAAAAATAAAAATCGCAGAGGCAATCAAATACCATTAAAAGAAAGCTCTATTTGTGGGAAGAAAAGGACGCAAATTTCGTTTGGGTACAACATTGCATGTCCGCACAATTTACAGTTAAAGCAGCGCAGTGCAAAATTCTGAATTCACCTCTGGTCCTTTAGCTACCAAATGGTCCGGGGCTTAAGTGGTTAAGAAAAGGAGACACAAAGGCCAAACTCAAAAAAAAAAAACACACACGCAGGGGTTCTAACACTTACTTCGCTTCCCTCAAAATGCCCACAATTAGAATTGTATTGCCTTGAGTAGGGATGAGCTTCGAGTTTGAGTCGAACTCATGTTCGACTCGAACATTGCCTGTTCGCCCGTTCGCCAAACAGCGAACGAATTGGGGTGTTCGCGGCAAATTCAAAAAATCTATGGGAGAAATCTAAAGTGCTAATTATAAAGGCTTATATGCAAGTTATTGTCCTAAAAAGTGTTTGGGGACCCGGGTCCTGCCCCAGGGGACATGTATCAATGCAAAAATAAGTTTTTTCGGGAGCAGTGATTTTAATAATGCTTAAAATGAAAAAATAAAAGTGAAATATTCCTTTAAATTTCATACCTGGGGGGTGTGTATGATATGCATGTAAAGTGGCGCATGTTTCCCGTGCTTAGAACTGTCCCTGCAAAAAATTTCATTTTTGAAAGTAAAAAAGTCATTTAAAACTCATTTGCGGCTATTAATGAATTGTCGGCTCCCGGCAATACATACAAAAGTCATTGATAAAAATAAAATAAAAAAGCGTGGGGGTACCCCAGAATTCAATTACCAGGCCCTTCAGGTCTCGAATGGATATTAAGGGGAACCCCGCCGCAAATTTAAAAAAAAATTGACGTGGGGTTCCCCCAAATATCCATTCCAGGCCCTTCAGATCTGGCATGGATTTTAAGGGGAACTCCACCCCAAATGTAAAAAAAAATGGCGTGGAGTCCCCCTAAAAATTCATACCAGACCCTTATCCGAGCACGCAACCTGGCCGGCCGCAGGGGAAGAGGGGGGGACGAGAGAGCGGCCCCCCTCCCTCCTGAACCGTACCAGGCCACATGCCCTCAACATGGGGAGGATGTCCCCATGTTGATGGGGACAAGGGCCTCATCCCCACAACCCTTGCCCGGTGGTTGTGGGGGTCTGCGGGCGGGGGGCTTATCGGAATCTCGCTCTCTCGTCCCCCCCTTTTCCCCTGCGGCCGGCCAGGTTGGGTGCTCGGATAAGGGGTCTGGTATGGATTTTTAGGGGGACTCCACGCCATTTAAAAAAAAAATTGGGGTGGAGTTCCCCTTAAAATCCATGCCAGATCTGAAGGGCCTGGAATGGATATTTGGGGGAACCCCACGTCAATTTTTTTTTTAATTTGCGGCGGGGTTCCCCTTAATATCCATTCCAGACCTGAAGGGCCTGGTAATTGAATTCTGGGGAACCCCCACGCTTTTTTTTTTTTTTTTATCAATGACTTTTGAATGTATTGCCGGGAGCCGACAATTCATTAATTGCCGCGAATGAGTTTTAAATGCCTTTTTTTCCTTCAAAAATGTCATTTTTTGCAGGGACAGTTCTAAGCATGGGAAACATGCGCCACTTCACATGCATATCATACACACCCCCCAGGTACGAAATTTAAAGGAATATTTCACTTTTATTTTTTCATTTTAAGCATTATTAAAATCACTGCTCCCGAAAAAACGGCCGTTTTTAAAACTTTTTTTTGCATTGATACATGTCCCCTGGGGCAGGACCCAGGTCCCCAAACACTTTTTAGGACAATAACTTGCATATTAACCTTTGTAATTAACACTTTAGATTTCGAACGTTCGAGTCCATTGTATTTAATAGGGTTCTAAAGTTCACACGAAATTTTGTCTGTTCGCAGGTTCTGGTGCGAACCGAACAGGGGGGTGTTCGGCTCATCCCTGGCCTTGAGCTATTTTTAAGTGCAGTGCTCTAAATCAGTGCTTCTCAAGTACCCCCCAACAGGCCAGGTTTGCAGGTTTTCCTTCATCTTGCACATGTGCTTTAAATCACAGTCAATGGTTTTGAATTTTGGACAGCAATTCTCGATAAGATAAATTCACAAAACATGTCCTGTTGGGGGTACTTGAGGACTGAGGCTGAGAACCACTGCAGTAAAAAAGGAAAATTGAATACTTACCGCTCTGTATTTTTCATTTCCTGGTGACTCTCCATGGCAGCACACAATTCATGCATATGCTAGCATGAAGGCACCAGGGCAGACAAATCACACCTGTTTTGTTTTGACATGCCAATCAGCTGTCACATTTGTTGCAAAGAAAACACAAAACAAACATCAAAACTGCATCAAATTTTATTGGTTAACAAAACAAAAGGAAAGGCAAAATAAAAAACATGGTCAATTTGAAACAGTTACAGACTCAACATTTTGAGAAATTTTTGGCCAAAAAAATGCAGCACAGACAATTAAATCAAAGTGAACAAACAACACAAATTAACATCAGAATTATTTCAGGGGAACATTTTCCCCACACAAAAAAATACAATCCACAAAAGTTAACCAATCACCTGTTTTGCAAAGACATAACAAATAAAATACATGTGTTACAAACTCGATAAGGACACCAACATGTACATTTTGCCCCACACGCACACACTTGCCTCTTCTCAGGGCAAGCAAACGAATGTTCCCTCTGAGCTTTATATAACCTATGTTTGTGAGCTAATGAGGCAATTGAAAACACATGCACAGTCCATGAAACACCCAAAATGCAAGTTCTCCCAGTGTAGAGACTGAAATTCAAAGTGGATACACCTGTTAAGGATGTCCTTCAATTACTAACCCATAAAAACACTCTCTGAGTGAGCATGCCCAGAAATATCCAGGCGCTGTTCACACACAAAAAGCACAAAAAAAAACTAACATGCTGGGCATGTGCAGAACAACACCAATGCAGCTAGCAAAAAATAACCCCCCTCCCCCATCCAAAATTAAGCACATCATCCAGCATGCTACAAAATTAGAGATGGGACAATCACCCCCCCCCACCAACAAATACCATTGCAGTCTATGGGAACTGTTCAACTGACATGTTAATTTTGCTAGTCCCCACTTGGCTGGCTTATCTTCTAGTTATTGGCCTTAAAATGGGGGCCCAGGTCCCACCCTAAGGGAAATATATCAATGTCACCAAATTGGAAAACACCAAAAACAAAACAAAGAGAAGTGCCTTTAAATATGCCAAATTGCTTAAAGGCAATTTCACACCACATGCGTTTTTTATGCATCCAAAATGCATGAAAAGTTGGTTATATGGTTCTAAATGGCAGTGTTTGTTCTAGTGCGTTCCAGTTCCACCAAAAAAGTAGAACATGCTGCATTTTACCTGCACTGGACTGTACTGGATCGCATCAAAACGCATCATAAACGCACTGGAACGCACAGGAACACACCTAAATGCACCAAAAACGCACTGGAACACACTTGTCCTTATCTATGGTTAATAAAAAAGAGGGGTGAAAAAAAGCACTGGACTGCATCAAAAACGTACCAAAAATGCACTGGAACGCATGAAAAACATGCATGCAGAAAAGCACCTGGAACGCATCCTGGATTGCGTTTCTATGGTGTGAACTGGCCCTAGTTCACACTATAGAAACGCAGTCTGGGTGCGTTCCAGGTGCTTTTCTGCATGCGCGTTTTTGACACATTCCAGTGCATTTTTGATGCGTTTTTGATGCAGTCCAGTGTTTTTTTCCCCCTCTTTTCACTTAGGACAAGTCTGTTGCAGTGCGTCTTTGGTGCATTTAGGTGCGTTACGGTGCATTCCAGTGCATTTTTGGTACGTTCCATTGCGTTTTTGATGTGTTTTACTGGGGTCCAGTACAGTTTTGTACCTAAAAAATGCAGCATGACCAATTTTTTTTTTTGCTTTCTGAAACGCACTGGAACGGACTGCAGTGGTGTGAACTATGCCATTGGCATTAATGTGATCAACTTTCTTTGCATTTTTCATGCATCAAAAAAACGCACTGTACTGCAACCGGTGTGAACTGGCCCTAAATATCATACCCGGGGGGGTATCTATAGTATGCCTGTAAAGTAGCACATGTTTTCCATGTTTATAACAGTTGGAGAGCAAAATGACATTTCTAAAGTAAAATAATAGTCATTTAAAAGTCCTTGCGGCTGTAATGAATTGCTGGTTCCCGTCAATGCAGATAAAAGTCATTGAAAGTCTTTGATTACACAAAAAAAAAGCGTGGGGGCCCCCCAAATTCCATTACCAGGCCCTTCAGGTCTGGAATGGATATTAAGGGGAACCCCGCTGCAATTTTTTTTTTTAAATGACGTGGAGTTCCCCCCAAATATCCATACCAGGCCCTTCAGATCTGGCATGGATTTTAAGGGGAACTCCACCCCAAATTTAAAAAAAATGGCGTGGAGTCCCCCCAAAAATCCACACCAGACCCTTATCCGAGCACATAACCTGGCCGGCCGCAGGAAAAGAGGGGGGGATGAGAGAGCGCCCCCCCTCCTGAACCGTACCAGGCCACATGCCCTCAACATGGGGAGGATGTCCCCATGTTGATGGGGACAAGGGCCTCATCCCCACAACCCTTGCCCGGTGGTTGTGGGGGTCTGCGGGCGGGGGGCTTATCGGAATCTGGAAGACCCCTTTAACAAAGGGGACCCCCAGATCCCGCCCCCCCCGTGTGAAATGGTAATGGGGTACAAATGTACCCCTACCATTTCACAAAGAAAGTGTAAAAAATGAAAAAAATGACAAGAGCCGGTTTTTGACAATTCCTTTATTAATGTCTTTTCTTTTCTTCCATCTTCTTCCATCTTCTTCTTCCTTCTTCTTCTTCCATCTTCTTCTTCTTCTTCTTCCTTCTTCTTCTTCTTCCATCTTCTTCCATCTTCTTCTTTTCTCCTCTGGGTCCGCTTACACCCGGTGACCCCACCCCCCTCTGACGCACATGGATTTTACGGGGACTTTCCCCGTGGTGTCAGAGGGGGCGGAGCCTCCGGGTGGCAGCGGACCAAGTGGAGAACTGAAGCGTCGCACAGCGGGAACCTCCAATTCAAACGGAGCGGCCGGAGAAGAAAGAAGAAGGGAAGACGCCGGAGCAAGATGTGGATGAGAAGACCGAAGGAAGAAGGAAGATGAAGATAAAGATGAAGATGAGGATGAAGATAAAGATGAAGAGGAAGAAACCCAAATGGAGAAAAGAAGAAGATGGAAGAAGAAGAAGGAAGAAGATGGAAGAAAAGAAAAGACATTAATAAAGGAATTGTCAAAAACCGGCTCTTGTAATTTTTTACATTTTTGACACTTTCTTTGTGAAATGGTAGGGGTACATTTGTACCCCATTGCCATTTCACACAGGGGGGGTGGGATCTGGGGGTCCCCTTTGTTAAAGGGGTCTTCCAGATTCCGATAAGCCCCCCGCCCGCAGACCCCCACAACCACCGGGCAAGGGTTGTGGGGATGAGGCCCTTGTCCCCATCAACATGAGGACATCCTCCCCATGTTGAGGGCATGTGGCCTGGCTCTCTTGGCCCCCCCTCTTCCCCTGCGGCCGGCCAGGTTGCGTGCTCGGATAAGGGTCTGGTGTGGATTTTTGGGGGGAACTCCGCGCCATTTTTTTTTCAATTTGGGGTGGAGTTCCCCTTAAAATCCATGCCAGATCTCAAGGGCCTGGTATGGATATTTGGGGGAACCCCACGTAATTTTTTTTTAAAATTTGCAGCAGGGTTCCCCTTATATCCATTCCAGACCTAAAGGGCCTGGTAGTAGAATTTGGGGGGACCCCCACGCTTTTTTTGTGGTTAGCAAAGACTTTCTATGATTTTCTCTATATTGCCGGGAGCCGACAATTCATTATAGCCGCGGTGCTTTTAAATGCCTTTTTTTTTCCTTTAGAAATGTCATTTTGCAGGCGCCCTGGCAAGTTCAGAGCTGCGCCTGTTCAACTTATGCAAATTAGTTTACGTGACTTGACATTTACTAAGATTTTGCCGGCGCAGTGTCTTGGCGCGTTTGAACCATTGAAATTCCCGCGCTGAGCTCAAAAAAACCTCCCGCAGCTCGAATCGTACTTGCCGGCGCAGCGGGCTGGTTTTGAAAAAGTTACTTTATCACTCAATTTTGGGCATATTAGTTATTTGGGCAGGTGTCCTCATACTTCCTCACATCACCCCACATCAGCCCCATTATATTCTCACTTCCAGCTTCTTTATATTTAGTGTTTAACATGCCGTGTGCCAGGTCCATAGTGGCGCACTGAGCGCCTCCTCCTGTCCGCCGACCACACTATAGTAAATGGGAAATAGGGCTGCGATACCGGCGCTAATGTTTTGTAAATACCAAAACAGCCATTGCGCACACAGATGCACCAATACTCATGGCGCAAACGTTTCGTAAATCAGCCCCAATATCTTTTACTTTTTGCTATAACAAATATCCCAATTTAAAAATAAAAAAATAAAATAAAAATGTCCTCAGTTTAGGCCGATATGTATTCTTCTACATATTTTTGGTAAAAAAATTGCAATAAGCGTATATTGATTGGTTTGCGCAAAAGTTCTAGCGTCTACAAACCATGGGAAAGATTTATGGCATTTATAGGGCATTTTTTTATTTTTTTTACTAGTAATGGCGGTGATCTGCAATTTTTTGCCATTTTGCAACGTTGTGGCGGACAGGTCGGACACTTTTGACACATTTTTAGGACCATTGACATTTACAGAGCGATCAGTATTATAAAAATGCACTGATTAACTGATTACTATGTAAATGTCACTGGCAGGGAAGGGGTTAACACTAGGGGAGCGATCAAGAGGTTAACGCTGTTCCCTATTGTGTGTTCTAACTGTGGGGGGATGGGGACTGACTATAGGAGATGACAGATCATGTTTTCTACTTTGTAGAAAGACACAATGGGGCTGATTTACGAAACGTTTGCGCCATGAGTATAGGCGCATCGGCGTGCGCAACGGTTGTTTTGGTATTTACAGAACATTAGCGCCGGTAGCGCAGTGCTATTTCCCATTTACTATAGTGTTCTCGGCGGACGGGAGGAGGCGCTCAGTGTGCAACTATGGACCTGACGCACGGCATCTTAAAATCAAAATATAAAGAAGCTGGAAGTGCCAAAATAATGGGGGTGATGTGGGGTGATGTGAGGAAGTGTAGTGACACCTGCCCAAGTAACAAACATGCCCAAAATAGAGTGAGAAAGTAACTTTTTCAGAACCAGCCCGCTGCACCGGCAAGTACGTTTAGAACTGCAAGTTTTTTTTTTAGCTCAGCGCGGGAATTTCACTTGTTCAAACGCGCCAGTTCGCTGCGCCGGCAAAATCTTAGTAAATGTCAAGTCACGTAAACCAATTTGCATAAGTTGAACAGGCGCAGCCTTGCCAGTGTGCCAGCAAAATGACATTTCTAAAGGAAAAAAAAAGCATTTAAAAGCACCCACGGCTATAATGAATTGTCGGCACCCGGCAATATAGAGAAAAGTCATTGAAAGTCATTGATTGAAAAGAAAAAAAGCGTGGGGTCCCCTCAAATTCCATTACCAGGCCCTTCAGGTCTGGAATGGATATTAAGGGGAACCCTGCCGCAAATTTAAAAAAAATGCGTGCGGTTCCCCCAAATATCCATACCAGGCCCTTCAGATCTGGTATGGATTTTAAGGGGAACTCCACCCCAAATAAAAAAAATGGCCTGGAGTCTCCCCAAAAATCCACACCAGACCCTTTACCTGAGCACGCAACCTGGCAGGCCGCAGGAAAAGAGGGGGGATGAGAGAGCGCCCCCCCCCCTCCCCCCTGAACCGTACCAGGCCACATGCCTTCAACATGGGGACAAGGGCCTCATCCCCACAACCTTTGCCCGGTGGTTGTGGGGGTCTGCGGGCGGGGGGCTTATCGGAATCTGGAAGACCCCTTTAACAAAGGGGACCCCCAGATCCTGGCCCCCCTGTGTGAAATGGTAATGGGGTACAAATGTACCCCTACTATTTCACAAAGAAAGTGTCAAAAATGTAAAAAATGACAATAGCCGGTTTTTGACAATTCCTTTATTAATGTCTTCTCATTTCAATTCATTACAGCCGTGAGTACTTTTAAATGACTATTATTTTACTTTAGAAATGTCATTTTGCTCTCAAACTGTTATAAACATGGAAAACTTGTGCTACTTTACAGGCATACTATAGACACCCCCCATGTATGATATTTAGGGCCAGTTCACACCGGATGCAGTGCAGTGCATTTTTTAGATGCATGAAAAACGCAAAGAAAGTTGAAAATCACATTAATGCCAATGGCATAGTTCACACCACTGCAGTCCGTTCCAGTGCGTTTCAGAAAGGAAAAAAAAATTGGTCATGCTGCATTTTTTTAGGTACAGAACTGTACTGGACCGCAGTAAAACTTATCAAAAATGCAACGGAATGTACCAAAAACGCCCTGGAATGCACCGGAACGCACCTACATGCACCAAAGGTGCACTGCAACACACTTGTCCTAAGTGAAAAGAGGGGGAAAGAAACACTGGACTGCATCAAAAGCGCATCAAAAATGCACTGGAATGTGTCAAAAACGTGCATGCAGAAAAGCACCTGGAACGCATCCAGACTGCGTTTCTATGGTGTGAACTAGGGCCAGTTCACACCATAGAAACGCAATCCGGATGCGTTCCAGGTGCTTTTTTGCATGCACGTTTTTGATGCGTTCCAGTGCATTTTTGGTACGTTTTGGATGCAGTCCAGTGCTTTTTTTCACCCCTCTTTTTTATTAACCATAGATAAGGACAAGTGTGTTCCAGTGTGTTTTTGGTGCATTTAGGTGTGTTCCGGTGCGCTTATGATGTGTTTTGCTGCGTTCCAGTACAGTCCAGTGCGGGTAAAATGCAGCATGTTCTACTTTTTTGTGGAACTGTAACGCACTGGAACCAACACTGCCATTTAGAACCATATAACCAACTTTCCATGCATTTTTGATGCATAAAAAATGCAATGGACTGCATGTGGTGTGAAATGTCCCTTAGGGTGGGACCTGGGCCCCCATTTTAAGGCCAATAACTAGAAGATAAGCCAGCCAAGTGGGGACTAGCAAAATTAACAAGTCAGTTCCCATAGACTGCAATGGTATTTGTTAGTAGGGGGGGTGATTGTCCCATCTCTAATTTTGTAGCATGCTGGATGATGTGCTTAATTTTGGACAGGGGGGGGGGTTATTTTCTGCTAGCTGCATTTGTGTTGTTCTGAGCATGCCCAGGCAGTTTGATTTTTTTGGGGTGCTTTTTGTGTGTGAACAGCACCTGGATATTTCTGAGCATGCTCAGAGAGTGTTTTTATGGGTTAGTAATTGAAGGACATCCTTAACAGGTGTGCCCACTTTGAAGTTCAGTCTCTACATTGGGTGAACTTGCATTTTGGGTGTTTCATGGACTGTGCATGTGTTTTCAATTGCATCATTAGCACACAAACCTATGTTATATAAAGCTCGCAGATAGAATCCTCTCCCTTGCCCTGAAAAGAGGCAAGTGTGTGTGTCCGGCAAAAAGTACATTTTGGTGTCCTTATCGAGTTTGTAACACATGTATTTTATTTGTTATGTCTTTTGTGGATTGCATTTTTTTGTGTGGGGGAAATGTTCCCCTGAAATAATTTTGATGCTGTTAATGTGTGTTGTTTGTTCACTTTGATTTAATTGTCTGTGCTGCAATATTTTGCGAAAACTTTCTCAAGATGTTCTGAGTCTGTGACTAATGTTTCAAATTGACCATGTTTTTTATTTTGCCTTCCCTTTGTTTTGTTGACCAATAAAATTTGATGCAAAGTTTTGAGGTTTGTTTTGCGATTTCTTTGCAACAAATGTGACAGCTGATTGACATGTCAAAACAACAGGTCTGATTTGTCTACCCTGGTGCCTTCATGCTAGCATATGCATGTATTGTGTGCTGCCATGGATGGTCACCAGAAAATGAAAAATACAGAGCGGTAAGTATTCAATTTTCCTTTTTACTGCAGTGGTTCTGAGCCTCAGTCCTCAAGTACCCCCAACAGGACATGTTTTGTGAATTTATCTTATCGAGAATTGCTGTCCAAAATACAAAACCATTGACTGTGATTTAAAGCACATGTGCAAGACGAAGGAAAACCTGCAAACTTGGCCTGTTGGGGGTACTTGAGAAGCACTGATTTAAAGCACTGCACTTAAAACTAGCTCAAGGCAATACGATTCTCATTGTGGGCATTTTGAGGGAAACAAAGTAAGTGTTAGAACCCATGCTTTTTTTTTTTTAGGTTGGGCTTTGTGTCCCCTTAGTAAAATTGGCTTCACTTCCTGTCACACAGCTAAACAGGAAGTGAAGGTAAAACCCTACCAATGTCTTTTCATGGGGACACACAGATCAATCTAACTAGTATCCCCATTAAGCAAACTGTAACTGTAGCACTTTGTTGTGTACACCCCAAATCATTGGATAGTTTGGGGTTTAGTAAAGACAAATCCACTCTGCAGTACAAGTATAGCTGCTGAAAATCTGAGGGGAAGCACTGGTGATTGTAACATCCAATCATGTAAAAGCAAAGATGGTGTTTTTCTTGTTTGCTTACATGTCCCCCTCGGATATCCAGCAAGTGCACTTGTTAGGGCAAAGTAGATTTGCCTTTAGTAAATAAACCCCAAAGTCCAAAATACCTAATAATTTAGGGTGTACCCAGCAAAATGCTGGAGTGCAATGTATATAATGGGGAAAGTATTTAGATTGACCTGTGTGTCCCCAAGGAAAGACATTGGTAGGGATTTACCCTCACTTCCGGTGTGGCTATGTGACATGAAGTGAATTATTTGGAAGGATAAAGTGGCCAAATTTGGGAGTTGTCTTCACCCTATCAGGGGTGCAGACATCCCCAAAAACTGTCTAGACTTCTAATCTCTCTGCACTCTATCCCCAAGCAAAAATAAGAAAGGATTTCATTTAGTTTAACTTTGCAAAGACACATTCCTAAGTTGAATTGTGATGCATGTCAATGGCCCATTTAGACCCTCTTTAATCACTTTAGATCAGCGCTATAAATGATCGACGGCCACAGCATGGTCCTCAATTGCCGGGAGTCCGTCAATAGACGTCCTCCCCTTCGCGTGCGCGCTGTGGTCACTGAGTCACTGAGACTCGGGTGATGACAGATCCGAGTAAGGGGCCGATCCCTGCCCTTTACCATGTGATCAGCTGTCAGCCAATGACAGCTGATCACGTGATGTAAACAAAAGCTGGGTAATGGTTTTTGTTTTCTCCTTGTGCTGACAGCGTGAGCATAAAAAAAGGCAATCACTGGCTTATGTGCAAGGGACATCTGGCCCGAAGAGGAAGAGGCAATTCTGCATCATCTATGATAATCAGTAGCCCCTGTTAGTGCCACCTATCAATGCCCACCACTGGTGACAATCAGTGCTGCCTATCAGTGCCCATCACTGCCAACTATCATTGCCACCTAGCAGTGCCACTTCTCAATGCCCACCAGTGCCAACTAGCAATGCCACCTCTCAGTGCCCACCCTTGCCACCTTATTGGTGCCCATCAGTGCAGCCCATCAGTGCAGTCTCATCAGTGTACATCCAATTAAGGAGAAAAATTACCTTTTTTCAAAATTTTCTAAATATTAACCACTTTCCTACCGCCCACCGTCAAATGACGTCCTTGGTTTGTGCAGTGACATCTGAATGATGCCTGCAGTTATCATTCTTTTCAGCCGGCGATTCTGTGCAAGATAAAAATGATCATAGCGGCAGTTCCACCGCTTGATCGTCCCCCCCCTCCCACCGCCATCCGGTGCTTCTCTGGGCTCTCCCGTGCCATCTGGGGCTCGGAGAACTAATTGTCCGGCACCGGATGGGAAGCATAGAGATGACTGGTGACCAGATGGTCACCAGTCATCTCTATGACCGTCGGAGGTCCGGGCGCGACGTTATGACATCACGCCGGGTTCCCGTATGTAAACAAAGCCGTGATCTCGGCTGTCAGCATGAGATCAGTGAATTTTTTTGACCAATCTCCTGCTTTCCAGCCTGGAGGAGAGATGTGGGGTCTTCTTGACCCTGCATCTCTCCATAAAGAGGACCTGTCACAATAGATTCCTATTACAAGGGATGTTTACATTCCCTGTAATAGGAATAAAAGTGATCAAAAAAACAAAAAAGTTAAAAAAAGAGTAAGAAATACAAAAAAGTAAAAAAACAAAAATAATAATAATTAAAAAAAAAACGCCCATGTCCCCGGTAGCTCGCGCTCAGAAGCGAACACACACGTAAGTCCCGCCCACATATGTAAGATATTGCTGCGTGCGTTAGAACGAGTGCAACAATTCTAGAACTAGACCTCCTCTGTAATGCGAAAATGGTAACATGTAAAAAAATTTAAAGCATCGCCTAGGGAGATTTTTAAGTACTGAAGTTTGGTGTCATTCCATGAGTGTGCGCAATTTTAAAGCGTGACATGTTAGGTATCTATTTACTCAGCATAACAACATCTTTCACATTATCCAAAAAAATTGGGCTAACTTTACTGTTTTGTAATTTTTTTAAATACATGAAACCATTTTTTTTCCAAAAAAAAGGCGTTTGCAAATCTATTTCGCAAATACCGAGCGAGATAAAAATTTGCAATGACCGCCATTTTATTCCCTAGGGTGTCTGCTAAAAAAACATATAGAATGTTTGGGGTTTTGAAGTAATTTTATAGCCATAAATTTATGATTTTTACATGAAGGAGAGAAGTGCCAGAATAGGCCCAGTGCTGAAGTGGTTAAAATATCCAATTTTTTTTTTTTTAAGTCAGTCTTTTGTATTTATAGAAAAAAAAACGCAGAGGTGATCAAATACCACCAAAAGAAAGCTCTATTTGTGTGCCAAACAATAATACATTTTCATTGGGTTACAGTGTTGTATGAGCGCGCAATTGTCATTCAAAGTGCATCAGCGCTTAAATTTTAAAATTGGTCTGGGCAGGAAGGGGGTTTAAGTGGCCAGTGCGCAAGTGGTTAATATAAGGCTACATGCACACGGACATTTTTCCAGCCGCTTGTTTGAGCGTTCTTTGCAGCTTAAAAACGTCTCTCCATGTTAGCCTATGTCCTCATGGCCACCATGGCGTTTTTGAGCTGTAAATGGCATAGGCGTTTTTAGGCCCCATGTACACGGGACGCTGGTGCAAAGTCTTCAGAACTAAGGTTGAAAGGGGCGTTTAGAAAGGCGCGCTTTGTGGCGTTTGCATGCCGCGTTTAACCACATTTGCGTCTATATGCGTTTAGTTAGGAAACATCATAAGGAGCCGCCCTAAGCTCCAAAAAACAGTATTAATAACCATTTCTGCTATTTTGTGAGACCAGAGTGAGTATCAGAAGCTGAGAGAGCAGCAGTGTAGTTGTACTTAGCGTGTCACTTGCCAAATCACTTGCCACAAGTTGTGGATTGTCCACTTGCCACGTCAGCTGCCCCAAGCTGTGGATTGTCCACTTGCCACAACAGCTGCCCCAAGTTGTGGATTGTCCACTTGCCACGTCACCTGCCCCAAGTTGTGGATTGTCCACAATACAATGGAAGCAATTTTTTATATATATATATATATATATATATATATATATATATATATATATATTTGTAATAGTTTTTCCTCATTTGCCATAATTTTTGAGTTTATCAATGTAAAAAAATAGGTCATCTTCAAAAACGCTTTGAAACTAAAATGCGGCTAAACGCCGGTACCGCGTCTGAAACGTGGAAATCTTTGGCTTTGTGAAAAACGAGGTTAAACGCAACTGCAGATTTTTGTTTCCAGGTCAAAAACAGTGTTTTGGATGTAATAGAATTCAATGGACCCTCATCCAAAACGCAAGTACCGCGATTTTGCAACAATTTTTTTATTTATGTTTTTAACCTGTTTATAGCTGGTTGTTAAAGGAAATGTAAAAAAAATAAACATTGCCGGCTCTAAAAAAAATAAAAAATTTGAAAACAAACAGCGTGGGGTCCCCCCCAGGTCCATACCAGGCCCTTGGGTCTAGTATGGATCCAAAGGGGACCCCTCCCCCTCCAAAATGAAAAAAAAATGGCGTGGGGGTCCCCCCAAGATCCATACCAGGCCCTTCAGGTCTGGTATGGATTTTAAAGGGAACCCCGCGCCAAACTTAAAAAAAAATAGCGTGGGGTCGCCCTAAAAATCCACACCAGACCCTTTATCCGAGCACGCAACCTGGCAGGCCGCAGGAAAAGAGGGGGGGACGAGAGACCGCCCCCCCTCCCTCCTGAACCGCACCAGGCCACACGCCCTCAACATGGGGAGGATGTCCCCATGTTGATGGGGACAAGGGCCTCTTCCCGACAACCCTGGCCATTGGTTGTCGGGGTCTGCCGGCGGGGGGCTTATCGGAATCCGGGAGCCCCCTTTAATAAGGGGGACCCTAGATACCGGCCCCCCTACCCTATGTGAATGAGTATGGGGTACATTGTACCCCTACCCATTCACCTGGTGGCAAAAAAGTCAATAAAAAACACAACACAGGTTTTTAAAGTAATTTATTAGGCAGCTCCGGGGGTCTTCTTCCAACTTCGGGGGTCTTTCTGCCGGGCGCCCCGCTATCTTCTTTCAGCTCTTTTGCTAGTGGGGTCCCGGTCTTCATCATCATCTTCTTCCGACTTCGGGGGTCTTTCTGCCGGGCGCCCCGCTATCTTCTTCCAGCTCTTTTGCTAGCGGGGTCCCGGTCTACCTCGTCGTCTTCTTCCAACTTCGGGGGTCTTTCTGATGGGCGCCCCGCTATCTTCTTCCAGCTCTTTTGCTAGCGGGGTCCCGGTCTTCATCGTTGTCTTCTTCTGACTTTGTGGGGTCTCTTGTTCTGTTCTCCGGTGTCGTCTCCGCACTCTCCGGTTCTTCTCCCGCTCTCCGGTGCCTTCTCCACGATCTCCGGTTCTTTCTGCCTTCTGCCGGGCGCCCCGCTATCTTATTCCAGCTCTTTTGCTAGCGGGGTCCCGGTCTTCATCGTTGTCTTCTTCCCTCTTCTCTCCACCCGATGTTGCCTCGTCGCTGTCCGCCGCTACAATGCTCTGTCTGCGGAGCGCACCCACTTATATTGGCATGGGGCGTGGTCACCGGGTGATGCCACTCACTGACCCCGCCCCCATATCACGTCACAGTCCCATCATTCCCCGTGACTGTGACGTCATACGGGGGCGGGGTCAGCGGGTGGCATCACCCGGTGACCACACCCCATACCAATATAAGTGGGTGCGCTTCGCGGACAGAGCATTGTAGCGGCGGACAGCAACGAGGCAACATCGGGCGGAGAGAAGAGGGAAGAAGACGACGATGAAGACCGGGACCCTGCTAGCAAAAGAGCTGGAAGAAGATAGTGGGGCGCCCGGCAGAATGCAGAAAGAACCGGAGATCGTGGAGAAGGCACCGGAGAGCGGGAGAAGAACCGGAGAACGCGGAGACGACACCGGAGAACAGAACAAGAGACCCCCCGAATTTAGAAGAGGACGACGATGAAGACCGGGACCCCGCTAGCAAAAGAGCTGGAAGAAGATAGCGGGGCACCCGGCAGAAAGACCCCCGAAGTCGGAAGAAGATGACGAGGAAGACCGGGACCCCGCTAGCAAAAGAGCTGGAAGAAGATAGCGCAGTGCCCGGCAGAAAGACCCCCGAAATCGAAAGAAGACCCCCGGAGCTGCCTAATAAATTACTTTAAAAACCTGTGTTGTGTTTTTTATTGACTTTTTTTTCCACCAGGTGAATGGGTAGGGGTACGATATACCCCATACTCATTGACATAGGGTGGGGGGGCCGCGATCTGGGGGCCCCCTTATTAAAGCGGTCTCCCGGATTCCAAAAAGCCCTCTGCCCGCAGACCCCGACAACCAACGGCCAGGGTTGTCGGGAAGAGGCCCTTGTCCCCATCAACATGGGGGCAGGGTGCTTTGGGGTGGCGGGGGCGCAGGGCGCCCCCTGCCCCAAAGCACCCAACCCCCCATGTTGAGGGCATGCGGCCTGGTACGGTTCATGCCTGGCTGCATGCTCAGATAAGGGTCTGGTATGGATTTTGGGGGGGACCCCCGTGCCGTTTTTCGGCATAGGGGGTTTCCCTTAAAATCCATACCAGACCTAAGAGCCTGGTATGCTCCTGGAGGGGAACCCATGCCGGTTTTTTTAATAAAATTTGGCGTGGAGTTCCCCTTCATGATTCATACCAAACACGGGACAGCGAGCGCAAGGCTGCTGAGAACCAACATTCTCGTCCAGGTAGTCGCCTCTAGGACACGACTTGAGCAGCTGCTTCACGCTCAAGTCGTGTCCAAGTTGCTTTGCAAAGTCGTGCTGTCCCTGTGTCAGCTGGCACACGAGTCGCCCCGCGAGTCGGATCGCCTTCATCCAACTACCCGGGCGACCTATATTCAAATCAATGGGCTCCCATAGGGAACCATTCATTTTGAATAGAGCGGCGCTCAAATTTGTATTTACTATAGTAGTGCGCCGCCGGTTCCTGCGCTCAATGAAGGATTTATCCAGCGCACCAATTAAGGTATGAACCGGCGCAGCGCACTGTTTATAGTAAATCAACCCCAATCTGTCCTTCTCTCCTCAGACAGCCTTGGCTTCATACCCTCTGACCTGTCCCCTATCTATTGGCTGTCATCAGGGCCATTACAGAGCGGGCAACCTGGGGCCCCATCAGGGCCGGAAAAATTAGCACTAGAAACAGGGCTTGGGAGTCAGGCTAAGCGGGCATTGGCACTCCAGCATCTTCTCTGAGCCTCCTTGAGTGACTCTGTGATTAAGTATTGCCGAATGTTGACAGCTCAGCAGACCTCTTTACTGGGAAGAGATTTAATCTTGCACCATGCTTTGTTCCCAATTGCCAATACGACCCCCCGGTAGTCCCCCCAGCAACTCTCCCCAAGACATGCATGCAGACATGGAGCACCCATGACATATAGCAGCACAGACAAAAAAAATTATAACTTCTCTGCAACATTCAAAGCCAAAGATCCCAGCCCTCCCCCACACATGAATGATGGCTGCTCCCCTCCCTCCTCCTCCAGTGACATGTGAAATCCCAAGGCAGCCTTTACCTTCAGGCTAGAGTAACCCTCTCCTGGCAAGATGGCCCACTGTCAAGACAAATAACTGCCCAAACAATTCCCCCTCCAGGTCCCAGCAAGGATAGCGTTGAATGCAAAGGAACCACACATGCCTGAGTGTAGACCAATGATCAACAATACACTTCCCATTCACTGCAATTATGTGTGATAAATAAAAGGCGCTGCATGCACTGCAATACATGCTTTGCTTTACAATCACAGCAAAATTTTAATTGCCAGGTTTCCTTCTGTGGGTGGTACCACCACCAAATACAACCCAATCGAATTCAATTCAATCCATTCAATGGGGGAGATGCAGTGGGTCAGCATTTTCAGGGATAAAACAGGTACATTGAGGAGACAACATACCACAGATTTACCACAGATTGCCTTTTAAAGGGGCAGCAAGGGTTGCCGCACATGTGAACGAGTGCATACATCGGCTCTAAACCACCTCTGAAAAAGTGATCCACCAGAGATTGCTTTTCAGAGGTGCAGTAGATCCAACTATGCAAAAGGGGCCTAAGGCCAGATTCACATTTCTGTGTTGCAGTCATGGTCCTAGCATGCATTTTTGGGTAATTTATTGAATGGCACCTCAGCGTACTAAGCTCTCATTTATACCTGAGCGTTATCTCATAGGCTCGCTTCAGCACCGCTAGTTGTGAGAATCTCAGCCGCGGTGGAGACAACTCAAAGTGACGTTTGGAGCACAGTTGGTAGAAGGCCTGAATTGATGATGTCACTGGAAAGCGACGCGTTTCTTGAGCATACGCGCTGCGAGTGACACGGCAGCCGCGCTCCTGCTTCAAGCTCAAGTGGGACTCAGGAGCTGCATCATAAAGTGCATAAGGAGGGTGGGGGGAGAGGGAGGGCCGGTTTATCTAAACAAGGTGATTAGCAGCACACTGAGGTAATATATCGCTCAATGGCTGACACTATATCTTAGTAATGAATATCACTTTGTAATGGCAATTAGTAAACTGGCAAGGGGGCAGTGAGGAAAATACTAGCTAAAATAAAACCAAATTTAACATTTTAACAGTGATTTAAAAAAGCAAATAAGAGCATAATATACATTCACAAACATATGACATGCAGCAGCTCTATTTTGAATAACATATAAAGTCTGATAAGAAACACAATGAATAATGATCATCATAGATAATATCAAAAACGTAAATAAAAGACTGCATGAAATACAGCAAACACAGCACCCTGATCTAGAACAAATGCAATAAAATGAATTAGAATTATTAATGTAATGAATTACTCAATCAATTTAAAATACATTATTCGATGGGGGCGGGGGGGGGGGGGGGTAATTTTTATTGTTTTACTGATTTACTATAGTCAAGTAATTAATAATTATAGATGGGCAGTAGAGCCTTTATTGATAGCAGAGGTATATAAAATATATACACATAGATAAACATATACATGTATTATGTGCACAAGCATAGCCATGATGGTCATGGTTTGAATAGACATGGGGAGAATAGGAAGGGGGGGGGTTGGGCATAGCATGGAAGGTTGGAAGTGGGAATAAGTATTAGTTATAGAGGGAATCAGAATTAGTTATACTGTAATAATAATTTCTTACCAGTCTTTATATGTTATTCAAAATAGCACTGCTGCATGTCATATGTTTGTTAATGTACAGTATCATTTGCTCTTATTTGCTTTTTTTAATTTTATTAGTATTTTCCTCACTGCCCCCCTGCCAGTTTACTAATTGCCATTACAAAGTTATATTTATTACTAAGATATAGGGGGTGATTTACTTAAGACCTGTGCCTGTGGTGCAGTGGAAAAATTGGAGCAATTGCCTAAAAAACAGGACTCAAAACCTTTATCAAAAATTATAGTGCACTTATATGCACCAAACCATATTTACATAGGAAGTGCTGTTGCGCACTTGCGCAATCTTTCGCGCCTACCATTAGCAAGCGCAGCCAATGTAATCTTCAACATTTTTGTCTGAATACTGTAGATAACTTTACTAGTTTACCATCTTCTGTTACCAGGCTAAAAAGTATGTATATAATATTGTTTAAATACACAAATTCTGTCCAGAACATGTAGATTTGTCTTACAACTAATCAAGCCTTTTTACACCCTTCTTTCAGCTTGCACATGTGCATTGACAAAACACACCATTTTATGCTTGCCTGACAGGACGCACATGCTTTAGCTTGTTAAATATGTGTGTTGCACACGGGCGCATCTGCGTTCTCCAGAGTGCACAACTGCTTATACATTGAGCTTGGACAGTGGACAGTGTATGGGGAAAGAATTGTCCAGATTGCACAATACACAGACATGTGTTGAGAAGATGTTTTCATGGAAGTTTCGGCTCCACCAATGATTATAGACTATCACCATAAAATGCACAATTACAAGTCCAGTAAACATCTGCGCAGTTGTTGATAGGAGGAAAATCCCTAGAATGAATATTGAGTTGTTTCAAAAAGAAGTGAATGAAAGGAATAAAAGTGGAAGCAATATTCTCCATGTGATAAGAAAAAGCTCATAAACATGATCAGCATTACAATGAGCAAGTGCCCGATGTCTGTTTCATATTTAAGAATGTGTCTGTGCCCGTACGCGAAATGATTCCGCGAATCCGGCACAAGTCAACAGAATGCGCCATGTCGCAATAATTATTCCTGCCCACGCAAATGTGCCAACATTTGCTTAAATCAGCCCCATAGTGTCAGGCATTGAGCGATATATTACCTCAGTGTGCTGCTAATCACCTTGTTTAGATATACCGGCCCGGACCCCGACCCCTTATGCACTTTATATTGCAGCTCCTGAGTCCCACTAGTTAGCTTGAAAAAGGAGCGTGGCTGCCGTGTCTCTCGCAGTGTGCTTGCTCAAGAAACGCGTCGCTTTCCAGTGACATCATCCATCTGTGCCTTCTACCAACTGCGCTCCAAGCCTCGCTTTGAGCTGTCTCCAATGTTGCTGGCCCTCTCACAACTAGCGGTGCTGTAGCGAGCTCAATACTTCTCCTCTGCCGGATTGGACTGCCAACTGATGACCCGATCTCCACCTCCCCCTTGCTGGGACTTTACATGCCTGATTATGACTTCACAAATGTGAGTTGCTTGTGTTAAGTGTGTATTAAAACTCGTCATACATCTGCAGCCAGAGGCGCCTCTCTCCTTGTCTTTTCAGTGACTAATGCATGTTTTGGAGAATTGGGGAACATTCTACTACTCCTTCCGAATATTGTAATATCACATGTGTGAGACATTTGTTTTCTGGACTGATTATGTACCGGACATTGTATCTTGTGTATCAGTAACAAAGCTGTTCAAGTACCCAGAAGCCAGGAAAACATTTTGTTCCATAGAGTAGAACATGTCAACATATACAGACACAAAGATTTTAAAACAGGAACTGTACAAGGAAATTTCTTTATTTTGGTAAACAGTTGTTAATGTAACAAAAGTTTTGTCGTATAAGCTCATTACAGATGCTTTCTTGACTTTGTGCAACCTTTTCTAAAACCAGCCCCCTGGCTAGAGAATCAAAAATATCTTGCAACCTGGCCTGTTGCCATTCAGATATCCTCTTGTAGAAATAATAGGTTTTGTCTCTGTTTTTGTGCACTTCAAGGTCATTCCTCCAGTTATAGCTCCACTGCCTGGATAAAGGTTGACCAACATTTTTTTAAAGCTATAAATTCTGTATGGAAAAATAATTGAGTTGGTAAATGTAGGAACATAAATATGAAATACGTTGCCATTAATTATTTTCCCCCATTCCCAGAGTTCATGATCTGGTGGCAAAGATTTGTTAGAATGATGTATGTATTTAATTTTGTGCAAACAAGAAATAAAGTGGCTTTCAAATTACTTAGTATATTTTGTCCATTTAAGTCTACAAACAAGCAAAGATAGACTGAATTATTACAAACTGTGCTGATAATAGGCAAGATCATTACTTTGCAATTCCTTTTTTCCTTAGTTATATAGTTCTTACATATCGTATGTCTTCATTATGACAAATATAGAATAGAATGTGTTGGTTTTGTTATCCCTGTAACAGATGTATCAATCCATCTAATATAGCAGTAGCAATATAAGATCAAAATTTGAAACATGCTGATATTTCTTTTGTATTTTTTTTCTGTGCAATAAATTATTAGGGGGTTTTAATATTTGATTTTTTTTCTTCCTTCTACAATTGGATATGCTACAGGAGGCCTCTATTAACTGTGTTACATCAAATACAATATTTACTTATAAAGATATTTTTGTAGTACAAAAATAATATAAAACAAGAATATTATTACATATTATAACACAAAGTCAAATAAGTTATATTCATGTTGCTGTCCTTCTTTCATGCAAATGATTAGGGAAAATGTTTGGTGGAAATGAAGTGGTCTGTGGGGATATAAATATGAATGCCATTGCTGACTTGGAAAAAAAAAGATGTAGGTTCTGGGGGCTAGTAAATCACTGGCCAATTGAGGGCAGCCAATGAAATCTTCAATGTTTGAACTTTTGTCCCCCATTCTGGTTCTGTGCCAACGATTTTTTAGGTAGTGAAATCAGGATTTGGAAGACAGTCTTGAAACCTGCAAGAGTTGGTGATAGTAGTTCCCCTATTATTGTCTTCACAAGTACACTTTAAGTGCTTAGATATTGTACTTTACATTTTTTTTGTACCCTCACTGGGGACATATTCCTCTCTTGTTCTGTTCCAGTGACAACCACATTCACAGTTCTACAGAATGTCACCACAGTAGGGAGAGAGGTTAAATATTCTGAATCAAGACACATGCAATACTAAGAAATTAATATACAAGTCCAATAGGTATATTAATATATATCTCCACCAAGAACTGATTTCTTGGCACTCCACACATAAACACACAAAGCAGCTTTCTAAAGTGCAAGACCTTGCATGCGAAGGTCATAAAGTGCTTATGTTTGTAATCAGCCATTTAACTCAGTGGTATCTCCTCTGCAGTCACCCACCTTGATCTAGCCTCCCTTTCCACCAGTTTTGATCTCAAAGCAAAGGCAACACTCTGCTCGTGATTAATCACCCCAAGGGCAGAACAAGCAAATAGCAATCCAGGTGTGAAACATCACCTCTTATGATAAAATTACCCAGCATAGGTATCAGTCCCACATCGTTACTCCAGCATCTGATAACACTCCTTCCCCCAAAGCTCTTCAGCCAATCGTCCATTCTTAGGGGCTAGTGGGTGAATATGTTAGATTTATTTAAAAAGCCTAACATATTTGCATAATCCCCACCTCATGAACACTAGAACAGTGGATTCAAATTTAAAAAAAAAATACAGCCCCTGGAAATCAGAGGCCATCTCCCATCTAAGTACTAACCAGGCCCAACCCTACTTATCTCCTGAGATTAAATAAGAACAGGTTCCTTAAGGGTGAAATCCAAAATACAAATAGCAACTATAAAATACTAAATAAAACATTTTGATAAAACTGATACATCCTACAAATCCTTATATAAATAATAAGTAGCAAACGGGACATATACAGAATATTTTAGTAATTTGTTCTAAAACAAATCCTTCTATTGGAGGGCTAGAGGAGGAAGTAAAAGGAGAAGAAATCAGTATGGGATTGTGGTGGTTAATGATAAGGAGTTGAAGGTCTTGGATAAAGGGCTTAAATTTGCCCCTAGAAGAACCCTTGATAAATTTAAAATGTATATTAATTTACATATGTTTATTAGAATGAATAATTAAACCATTTCTCATCCAGCCAATGTACAAATATGTCAGGATAGAAGCTTTACCAATGCGGGTGGATGTACCCATGCATCCTCCAATTAATCCAATTGGTCATGTACCAGGTGATCACATACAGTGCTTTGAAAAAGTATTCATACCCCTTGAAATTTTCCACATTTTGTCATGTTACAACCAAAAACTTAAATGTATTTTAATGGGATTTTATTTGATAGACCAGGGGTCTCCAAACCCCGGCCCGCGGCCACATCTGACCCGCTTGTGTCTTTTGTCTGGCCCGCAGCTGGCAGGTCCGGCAGACAAAGCCGCTCCCGTCACTGCCGCCCATGCTGCGACGCTGTGCATTAGGATTGGCTGCTGGGACTGACGATGTATTAGCAGCCATTGACATCATTGGCCCAGCACCTCCCGGCTACCCGCCCGCTCTTTGTATTAAATATCGTTCTGCGTGTCTAGCAGCGGGCGGAAGTCAGGAGATGCAGGAGAGCTGAAGTCAGCTCTAGTACTGAGGCAAGTGCTCAGCCCGTTGTGGCAGAGCTCCTCTCTCACACCTCCATCCACTCTGGCCGCCAGCTCCGCCCTCCCATCCAAGGGACTTTGAAGAGTCTTCACCAACATCATAGTTTAAAAGCATCAATTCTTCGGCGTTCAGCCTTCCTTATAGTGCTTATAGTGTACTTAAAACATTGCTCCAACTTTATTTAACACACATGATAGTATTGTACAAAGTTACATACGGTATATGTAGCACTGTCAAAGTTGTGTGTTTTAAGTCAAATTTAAAAATAGACCAGATATAACAGTGAATTTAGGCAGAATGTTGCAGATTTCCTAACTCTCAGATCTTGGTGCAGTATCATTATTAAGACTAAAACCCACTACTATACATGGTACAGTTTTCATTTCTGCTAGATTAGTGTCTCCTAATATAATGGTGGATTATATTGGCTTAGTTGGCTTACATTTAAAAATTAAGAAAACTGACTATCATGGGGGTTCAGGACTACCAAAGTAAAAGCTGGGGTGCAGAAGCTCAGAAGCAGCATTAGAGGAAAAATACAGGGGGCTCCTGGATGTGAACTGAAGAGATGGCGATAAGAGCATGCTGACAAATAGGAAGATGCTGACTGGGTTATAAATTGAACTATAGGACAAGATCTACAGGGCATTGTCCATCAAAGAAAATTAATGGAGGCAGTGGCCCCAGTCCCAGTGTTCAAGGTCCAAACTAAAATTGTTTTTCTTTCAATTTATTTTTCACTTTTCAACAACATTTTTATTTGGGTGGTAAGGGGAGGGGGCTCCTTAATACAGTTTTTCATGTGAAGTCAGCTTTAAATTTAGCCTGACAAGGGGGTGCTTGGTCACCTGCCACCAGTGATGTAAGTAACTGAGTTAGAATAAACGGAGTTACGTAACGCAGTTACTTTAGAGGGTAACGAGTAATCTAACTGATTACTCTTCCCCTCATGGTAACGCAGTTACCATTACTTGGGTGGTGTTACCACAATTACATCTACCGCCACTAGATGGCAGTAGTGTAATTCCTCCTCTCCTCTATGACCAGGTCTCTCTCATGTCACGGCACTGACGGCAGTCACGCTGCTCCCCGCGGCCCCTCCTCTCTTCTCGTCCATCCCCATTTGCTTGTGACATCATCTGGGATGGACAAGAAGAGAGGAGGGGCCGCCGGGCAGTAGCGTGACTGCTGTCAGTGTCGTGACATGAGAGAGAACTTATTACACACGCTTCCTGCGCTACTCTGCATGGCTGGTAAACAATGTGCTATGTGCCCCGCCCTGATGTGGTATGTGCCCCGCCCTGATGTACTATGTGCCACATGTCCTGATGTGCCCTCGTGTGCTATGTGCTATGTGCCCTGATGTGCTATGTGCCCCATGCCCTGATGTGCTATGTGCTATCATGTGCCCTGATGTGCTGTGCACCCTCATGTGCTGTGCACCCCATGCCCTGATGTGCTATGTGCCCTGATGTGCTATGTGCCCTGATGTGCTATGTGCCCCATGCCCTGATGTGCTATGTGCCCTGATGTGCTATGTTCCCCATGCCCTGATGTGCTATGTGCCGCGTTCCCTGATGTACTATGTGCCCCGTGCCCTGATGTGCTATGTGCCCCACCCTGATGTACTATGTGCCACATGTCCTGATGTGCCCTCGTGTGCTATGTGCTATGTGCCCTGATGTGCTATGTGCCCCATGCCCTGATGTGCTATCATGTGCCCTGATGTGCTGTGCGCCCTGATGTGCGCCCTGATGTGCTGTGCGCCCCATGCCCTGATATGCTATGTGCCCTGATGTGCTATGTGCCCTGATGTGCTATGTGCCCCATGCCCTGATGTGCTATGTGCCCTGGTGTGCTATGTGCCCTGATGTGCTATGTTCCCCATGCCCTGATGTGCTATGTGACCCATTCCCTGATGTACTATGTGCCCCGTGCCCTGATGTGCTATGTGCCCCGTGCCCTGATGTGCTATGTGCCCCATGTCCTGACGTGCCCTCATGTGCTATGTGCCCTGTGCCCCATGCCCTGATGTGCTATCTGCTATGTGCCCCATGCCCTGATGTGCTATGTGCCCTGATGTGCTATGTGCCCCGTGCCCTGATGTGCTATATGCCCTCAAAAAAAAAGTCAGTTACTTTGCTAAGTAACAAATTACTTTTTCAATGTAGTAACTGAGTTACTAACGCAATTACTTTTTGGGAGAAGCATATTTTAACTGTAACTAATTACTTTTTTAAAGTAAGATGACCAACACTGCCTGCCACTGCATTTGGGGGTGAGGATTTGTGCTGAGAGGGGGAATTTGGGGGAGAAGATTGGTGCTAAGGTTGGAAATTTGAGGGGAAAAAGGATTTATGCTAGGAGGGGTAAGAGGGGTGATTTTTTGGGTTGGGGAGATTTGTGCTAGGAGGTTAGAATCAAGGGTGGGGGATTTGAGCTAGGAGGTGTTATTGGGGTAAAAGATTTGCTCTGGAAGGGGAATTAGTACTGTGAGGAGGAACATATTTGCATTTTTTTTTGGGGGGGGGGGGGGTTCTTGCAGCATGAATTTATGCATAGCTAATCAGTGTTTTTTTGTTTGTTTGTTTTTTTGAGTGGGAGAAATTAATGTTGAGATATTATACAACTTTGGGGGGAACAGTTTGTCATCTTTGCCAAACTTCCCACATTACACACAGAACACTCCTGGCACTCCTCCTCCCCTCACAGCACATAGCTGAGATCAGATTCCTTTAAAAACACAGCCTCAATCTGCACAGTGTGTAGCTGGCTGCTATGTTGCAGTTCTGACTTGTGACACTCCCAGATTAGAATGGCAGTGCACCTGCAGTAGCCAGCTACACACAAGGGAATCCAATCTCAGCTATGTGCTGCGTGGGAAGGAGGAGTGCCAGGAGTGCCCAGGCTGTGTGCAGTGCGGGCAGTAACCACGTCATCTTCTCTGCTGATCCCTGTCCTCTACCCTGCTAATGAAAGAAAGAAAGAAAACTACACCAGAGGACATAGAGATCACTGTGGGGGCGTGGCGTGGCGTGCAGCAGAGATGGTCGCACACTAGCTGAGCTCCAGAGAGATAAGCAGCCTAAAGCCTGATACCCTGTATGCCCGAAGCTTGAAATGGGTAAAAGAACTTACCAGACCCCACAGTCGAGAACCCGCCACAATACAGTGTCCGGTTTGGCGAGGAACATCTCCGACATCTTCAAGGAGCAAACACTATCAAGGAGCAGCATGGCGGGGAACAAGATTCCACATGACTTGAGGGAGATGGAGGATTTCAGTGAGGACTCCCAATTGGCCACGGAGGACACAGGTAGGAGCTACAACCATCCCAATCAGCCCCTTACCTACGCTGTCATGTCAGGCTTTGCCGCAGATATAAAATCCACTTTCTCTGCGGCCATAACAGACTTAAAATCAAGCCTGCTAGTCATCCAGGAAAAGATGGCCGCTGCAGAAACCACGGGGAAGCACAGAGACAAGGCCATACAGAAGCTGGAGAAAGTGGCGGTGTCTCATTCCTCACATTTCATAGAAATGAATGGAGACTTAGAGGATATAGACAGCAGAGGAAAAGGTGCAATATCAGGCTAGGAGTCAGTGGATGCAGATCAAATTATCCCTGTTTTGCAGAGAGTTTTTAACAGCCTGCTGGGAAGACAGGAAGACACTGCCATTGATTTTGTACGTGCACACAGAGCTCTCAGAGCCAGAGGCCCGGATACTACTCCCCCCAGGGATATCATTTGCTGTCTGCAAAGCTTCCCTTTAAAGGAGGACATAATGAGGAAAACCAGAAGGAATGAACGTATTATTTTTAATGGGGAAACCATTACGCTTTTTCAAGATCTTTCACAGATCACACTAAGGAACCGCAGAGCACTGCGCCCCATGCTGGACATCCTGAGAGAAAAAGAACTGAGATATACATGGCGCTTTCATTTTGCCTTGATTGTTACCCAGGGAAGCAAACAGCATATCCTCCGCAATCCGGATGATCTTCCGGATTTTGGCGCTGCACTGAACTTGGACTTGATAGACTTACCGTAATGGTATCAGGAGTTCACCCTGCCCAGGGGAAAAAGAAGCACGGCAAGATCACGATTTCCATCCCCAGAACCAAGATCTTCTAAGAAGATAGAACATGGCCGCGGGGGACATTCTTCCACAGAAACACCTAACTCGGGACCTGCCTCTTCCAGGGCTCCTGCAGAGGCTTGACTGTTCCTTGTTTACCTCGATTCTCTTTGTGGCACTTTTTGCGTAAATTTCAAGCCGTCACATTCTTGAGCCGGATGAACTGTTTTCGGCCCCATCCCCTTATGTTAATTGGGAGCAACCTTTCCTTTTTATTTTTATAATTTTGTTCAGGTATTTTTTTGTCTCACGTTTGTTCTCGTCCTGACTGAATACTGATTTAAGAAATATTGAGTAGAAAAGGTTCTTTGATAGCCTTGGACAATCCTAATATCCGGTATTCTGAGACAAATTTTTCTTGGACAAGGGAGCACGTTGCTGACCATTGAATTCCATATCTCTACTCATATCTGACTCGGATCGAATAAAATGCAGATTTCTATTAGGCCCACCTAGGAGGGATGAGATTTCCCACACCACTAAAACTGTAATTGCTCGGTGTTAGCAGTCAGGATGAGGTTATCTATTCTGCATAGAAGTAGTTATAGGTTGCTTGTAAACAGGAGTTCAGAGTGGATGGTGGCAGTTATCCACAGGGTTGATTCAGTTGATTTGTTGCAACTATAGAAGTTACTTATTACTAGGCTGTGTTTCTCTCCCATTGCCTAGCTGTTCTTATAGAGAATATAGTTCTTTACTGTTTAACTATTTGGTTTACTGACCAAACTGAACACACTGCTGTTGTTGTTCAATCACGTCACCACAAAGTGATCTTGAAAAGGAGTCCACTCCGTGTCTCAAGACTTACTAAATCAGTACTTTAGTATATAGGCTCACCTATATAAAGGGATTTATTATCTCAACTAAAGTGTTCTATTAATATTCTCTTATTCTTTTTCTCTACTGCTTCCTTTTTTTTATCCTTTTTACTCACACTCTTTCTATGTTTTTTTTTTTTTTTTTTAAGATTTCGTAGAGTCTCGTGTAGAACATTGACTGTTCTTAAGCTTATTTTGTAGTTCTAGACTTGCCTGGTAACCTCTTGAGGCCTTCAGATGGCGTACTCTTCGCTGGGCAGGGCTCCATTGGTAATCTCGCACAATGTAAAGGGACTGAACATTCCAGAGAAAAGATCCACCCTGTTAAGGGATCTTAAAGGTAAGCCGCACTTTGTCTTCCTCCAGGAGACGCACTTTAGAACTCACCAGATACCCAGACTAACAGATTCTTATTTCACGGACGCCTACCACTCCACTAGTGATACCACCAAGTCGAAAGGAGTTTCGATTTTAGTAAGCAAGGAGGCCCCCTTTAGTAATACGACTAGCATGACAGACCCAGAAGGACGCTTCGTCTTTTTCAAGGGCACATATGGAGGGGTGCCCATTACATTGGCGAATGTGTATTTTCCAAACACAAAACATATACAGTTTTGCCAGAGGGTGGTACGGGAACTTGTGGGCTTCACCTCATGATGCCTTGTCCTGGGAGGGGACTTCAATATCCCCTTAAATCCTTTGGTTGATACTTCATCCGGAAAGTCATGTGTTACTTATAAAATACTTAAAAAAATTAAGAGACTTCTACATTCACTACAACTTATAGATACCTGGAGATTCCTTCACCCAGATGGTAGGGATTACACATTCAATTCTTTACCACATGATAAGTACTCACGTATTGATTATCTATTTGTGAACCAGAGGGATCTATCAGTGATCACGGATGAAAACATAGGTATTCAGACACTTTCAGACCATTCCCCAATAGCAATATCTATGAACCTACTTGCACCTAGACCCAAATCTAATACCTGGAGACTGAATGCGTCCTTGTTAACAGATCCACACTACTACCCCAAATAAGATCCTCTCTAACTGAATTTTTCCAACTTAATGAAACAACTGATGTGGATCCCTTGGTGCTCTGGGAGGCACATAAATGCTCCATTAGGGGAGAACTAATTAAATTGGGCTCACAACGCAAGAAATAACATGATAAAGAAATAAAAAGATTGACTGACAAGATTTTTAAACTTGAAACGTTGCACAAACTCACTCTACAGGCTCAATCAGCTGCTGATTTACTGGAGTGCAGGAAAGAATTACAACGAATATTGGAAACCAAAACTAAACGTATATTATTTCTCAAAAAGAAAATATATTATGAAATGGGAGATAAGACAGGCAAGCTGCTTGCTAGAGCACTGAGGGATCCCAACATCAACCACAACATCATGGGTATAAGGAAGGCAGATGGCACCCTTGCAATCACCACGGAAGCAATTGCAACCCAGTTCCACAGCTATTACTCCAAACTTTACAACCTCACTACAGAACCCAAACCTCCAGACCTAACCGGTAGCAGACAACAGATCATTCAGGAATTTCTTAGAGAAAGTGGCCTTCCTACATTAGACGAAGATACCTTAACATCATTAGAAGAACAGATTACTCCCTCAGAGATAAGGCAAGCCATTAAAGAAATTAAGTCGGGCAAGAGCCCAGGCCCCAACGGCCTAACCTCAATATATTATAAAACCTTCACAGACACCTTAGTGGCCCCACTAGTCAAGGCTTTGAACTATCTGTCTAAGCCGAAACCTGTTACACCAGATTTTCTTTCAGCTTACATTACCGTCATACCGAAACCCAACATGGATCCTACTGAATGTACCAGCTATAGGCCAATTTCACTTTTGAACTTGGACCTCAAAATATTTACAAAAATCTTGGCCACCAGACTAAGCCCTCTTTTGGCTAGTTTGATTGGACCAGAGCAGGTCGGCTTTATGCCAGGAAGGGAGGCCAGGGACAACATTATCAAGGCGCTTTTACTGTAACAGGCGGCACACTCCAGAAATATCAGGGGCCTTCTCCTATCCACGGATGCAGAGAAGGCCTTTGATAGGGTCTCTTGGGACTACATGTTTGCCACCTGTGAACACGTGGGACTAGGCTCTGGAATGATGGCGTGGATTTCAACTATCTATCAGAATCCATCAGCCAGGATGAAAATAAATGGATCCTTAGTCGGATAAAGTGGACATCAAGAATGGTACCAGGCAGGGATGCCCCTTGTCCCCTCTATTATTTATCTTATCGTTGGAACCGTTCATTAGAATGGTTAACCGAAATGATTCCATTAAGGGTTTTAAGCTTTTAGACAGTGAGTTCAAAATAGCAGCATATGCGGATGACCTGCTATTCTTCCTGACTCAACCACATACTACAATACCTAATCTGATTAAGGCTTTCACGTGCTTTTTTCGATTTTATCTCAAATCTCAAGATAAATTACTCTAAGTCAGAGGCAATGAATATTAACCTGACAGGGGAATAAATTTAAGAAAAAAAAAGGTATTTGCCCATTTAAGTGGGAAGGGACTGCCCTCAAATACTTGGGAATTTGGCTCACGCCGATGATTTCATCAGTCTTTGAGCAGAATTTTCCTTCATTGTCACAGACGATAGAAAAAGACCTCAAATCATGGCACAAGGGTTATTTCTCTTGGTTTGGTCGAGCAGCAATTCTCAAGATGTCTATATTACCAAGACTACTGAATCTCTTACGAGCCTTACTTATACCGATTCCCAAATAATTTATCAAACACTTGCACACATTGCTCCTGAGGTTTCTGTGGAGTCACAAAAGGTCCAGATTAAAATTTACACTGCTGACCAAGCCAAAAGGGTATGGGGGAATGGGTTTACCCAACTTTAGGAACTACCACCTAGCTTCACATTTGTCGAGGGTGATTGACTGGCACTGCCACAGGGATTCTAAAGACTGGGTGAAATTAGAAGAGGGTTTGAGCCCCAACCCACTGCGCTTTAGCCCATGGATACCATGGAAGAGTATCAAACAAATGATAAAAATGCACCCCCTGTTGGAAACAACTCTGAAGGCATTTTATGACATAGCCATGTTCCCTAAGGTAACCACCCCCGTGAGCCCTTTGACCCCAATGAAGGATAACCCAGACTTCATCCCAGGGGTTGGAAATTTTGCCTTCCTAAACCTGACTACAAATACACCACTTAAGGCAGGCGACTGCTTCACTGATAGTAAACTTAAGGAGCTTTCTACACTTAAAAAAGATTCAGGGATATCTCATTTACCTTTATGGTCATATTTCCAGCTTTGCAGCTACTTAAACAACAAGACTTATAGAACAAACTTTATTAGGCCAATGACGGAATTAGAGGAGGTCTGTGTGTCTGGTGAACACCTTGATAGAGCGACTTCCACCTCCTACACATGGATACAAAGTACGGTCACCACACAGGAGGAGGGTCTCAGGGAAAAATGGTCACATGCGCTTCAAATGAATATATCAGAGGCTCAATGGAGAAATGCTTGCATATTGTCTCACAAATGTTTGCTTAGTACGAAAATGCAAGAAACTGCATACAAACGACTGACAAGGTGGTACCACACACCTGAGAGGTTACACAGGTGGGACCCACAGACACCTGACACGTGTTGGTGGTGTGGGGGAGATGTAGGGACTCTTGTACACATATGGTGGAGCTGTCCGCTCATAGAGGCCTACTGGAACGAGGTTAAGGCAATTATAAAACAAATAACAGAGACAAAAATTAGACTTAATGCTGCTTGTTGTCTATTACACATTTCCAAAATTCAAGCTCAGACGATAAAAGAACTCACTGACTAAACATACGTTGAATGCGGCTAAAGCACTGATACCGATACTCTGGCGGACCACTCACATCTCCACAGTGGGGGAGTGGTTGGATAGGGTTGCAGAGATTTGTTCGATGGAGGACACACTAGCGCAGACTCATAATAGGGTGGATAATTTTCATAAAACTTGGTCACCATGGTTAATTTTTCACTACTCTAAGATGTACGGTTAATTGATGGCCTCTAGGCCCTCAGTCTAAGAGGATATCTGGCAAAGGAGCCCAATGGAATCCTATAGAAACATGCCATTTAGCCATGATTAAGATATTGCATCGGATGCTTCACTACAAATGACTTTCTATGAGTTTTTTTCTTTTTCTTCTCTTTTTCTTTCTTTTCACATCCCTTTCTTTCTTGTTTACTTTTTCTTATTTTTCCTCATAAGAACTAGGAAAATACGAGGATTGGCAAAAATAATCTATCTATATATATATATATATATATATATATATTGGTTACAGTCAGAATGAAAGTGAAAACCTAGATGACCCATAATAATAGCTTGCCGAACCATGAACACCAAGTAGATTACTTTCGGTAAAAGGAAATTTCGTTCAGAATCTTTTTATATGTTTTCTTCTGATACTTAATGCCAGTCGGTTAAGATAACGTTCTGAAGTAAATAAACTGTAGGACATTGAGTGAGTAAACATGGAATGAAGATGTAGCGCTAAGTGAAGAAATGAAGCCCAATGATTTGGGCCTCCAATCAAACCAAAGTGATAAATAATATCAATATAATGAGTCCATACAGTGTCCATAGAAAATTTTTCGTGTTGTGAAGAAAGAACATGTAGCACTGAAGGGTCATCACATAACTCTTGTAGAAAAAGAGAGGTAGAATGCTCTTACCGGAACATTAGACCTGTGGTTTAGGCAGGTCAAATAGGCATACGAAATCCCAGTGGCACTCCTCATCAGTTAGTCTGGAAACTGGATCAGATGGGTCCCCAATGTAGACTATCCGGTAGGCTCCCCGACTTGACAGCAGACTCTGGGTTTCACACCAATCCAGGTGGTCCTCCGATGGAACTGGAACCGCCACTCAGCAAGGAGACTCTTTACCACGGTGAATATTAGTAACCAGTGGCCAAAGGAAGCTATTACTTGACCAACCACCCATGTGAGGAGAAAAGAAGGGAAGGAATGCTCCAATGGTGCAGGTCAATGTGGGTTTATTCAACCAACATGAAAGCCCCTGTTGAAGAACATTTGTTCGAAACGCGTAGGGCTTGGTACACTACCTCATTCACTGCCCCTTTTTAAACGTTTTTATTGTTTGTGATCACTTTCATGTTGGTTGAATAAACCCTCATTGACCTGCACCATTGGAGCATTCCTTCCCTTCTTTTCTCCTCACATGGGTGGTTGGTCAAGTAATAGCTTCCTTTGGCCACTGGTTACTAATATTCACCGTGGTAAAGAGTCTCCTTGCTGAGTGGTGGTTCCAGTTCCATCGGAGGACCACCTGGATTGGTGTGAAACCCAGAGTCTGCTGTCAAGTCGGGGAGCCTACCGGACAGTCTACATTGGGGACCCATCTGATCCAGTTTCCAGACTAACTGATGAGGAGTGCCACTGGGATTTCGTATGCCTATTTGACCTGCCTAAACCACAGGTCTAATGTTATGGTAAGAGTATTCTACCTCTCTTTTTCTACAAGAGTTATGTGATGACCCTTCAGTGCTACATGTTCTTTCTTCACAACACGAAAAATGTTCTATGGACACTGTATGGACTCATTATATTGATATTATGTATCACTTTGGTTTGATTGGAGGCCCAAATCATTGGGCTTCATTTCTTCACTTAGCGCTACATCTTCATTCCATGTTTATTAATTTTAGTCACATTTTATGTAGCAGCTTTATTTTTATTCACTATTTTAGATTAGCGCAGTATTTTCTTTCTTTATATACATTGAGTGAGTAAGAATTACTGAAACGAGCTGAATGTATTTGTGTAAAAATTGTATACACCTTGTTTGTATCTTTTGTCTTGCTTTTATTTTTGCTATATATCTATGCAAATAAAACAAAAAAATTGCAGCGCTAAGTGGGTGTGTGTCAACAAATAAATGAAAAAAACCCTGATATGCAAGGAAAAACTAAATGATTCCCTGTGTGAATAACAATGCAGTTACTGAAACAACAAAATAAAAATAAAAAATGAATTAAAAAAAGATGAAAAAGTCCTTGATGGGTAATCCTCAAAAACACATTCAAATTATTATGGGAATAAAGTCCAATAGTGTTCCACAACAATCCGAAATAAATTTGTGATGATTGAACAGCATCAAACACTTCGGAATCAATAGTGAAAGGAAAGGGACCACCACCAATATAAAGGAGGCTTACCAGACTTAGTGGACCCTACTGGACATATGTCCAGAGGATCAACAGCTGATGATTTACCCAAGGAGTGTCTCTCGCAGCAGCTCACAATGAAGAGGTTGATACAAACTTGAAAGGTGATGGCTCAATGGTGTTAAACCAGCTCGATATCAAAGTGTGAAAGGAAAAAAGAAGGCACATAGCGTAATACTGCTAAAAACAGTATGTTTAATGTAGGTAGTTACACTTACATTCAAATGGTTAAAAAGCGCTTCATAGAATTCAGTGGCAACAGTGGAAAACCCGATGCGTTTCGCAAGAAATTTGCATCATCTGGGGTATGCATCCACTGCTGCCTCCACACATTATATAGACAACATAACCCCCTAATGGGGTAAGAATGACCTCACCTGTGAATTCATCACATGAGCAATCAGTTCCCGGGTCATCCAAGATGGCTCATCAACGTGTGCTTCATGCCTCCACGTGGGGTCATGAATGACGCTCAATAATTAATAAAAGTTTCAGGGGTATGTGGTCTTTAAAAATAAAAAATATGTATAAGAATTAGAAAAACATACATAAATGGCAGGGGGGGTGGACAGACCAAAATCTAACCACCACACATGGCTTATGTGATAAATATATAGCCAAGATAGTGTAGTATGTGCCCGAACACAAAGGCCAGGCACAGGAAATGGACCAAATGTGATCCACGGGAGGACCGTACACAGATTGGTGTGTAAGAGTCAGAACGTCCGCGCTAATCGCGTCACGTCCCGCAACACACGTCATGTGATTCGCGCAGCGTCAAGTGATGCACTCGGGGCGCAATCACGTGATGCGTTCCAAGAGAGAGACACAGCGTGACACGTCCGCCCTCCACAACGGAGTAATATCGTGAGGGCTAGACATCCACACCAGTCACGTAATGTCCTGCATGTGACTTGCGCAACATCACGTGATGCGCTCCAGGCGCGATCACGTGATGCGTTCCACGCACAATGTAGTGACAAGCAGGAAATGATAATGCGTTCCACCGTAGAAGAAATACACAGTCAAGGTCTCAAAAAGACACAGACTGAATGTATATAATAAATCTCCATAGGGAAAAATTGGTCAGTAAACAATAATGAATTGCCATGACCCCTGACTAAATAATATAACAAATCTTATATAAAAATATTAAAATATTAAGTGTGTATGCATATAAAATACAAACAAGCACAGGAGACAATAATCTCCATAGCAATTAGGGGCAACTGGACTGGATAATAGGTCATAGATTCACATATATATAAAGCAAAAAGTGAATTATAAAATCCATCTAATAAATTGTAATTAAATTGAATTAATGGGGAAGTTTCATGAATGGGAAGATGAAGGGCAACAAGTATTGCAGGCAAAAACCCTGACAAACCAGCTGCTCACTAACTGAATCCACAGACGAGGAAACCCCTCACATATTACAATGAAGAAATACATTAAATTTAAAATAAATTTGTATTCCTATATATCTAAAGCAAATATGTATGTGACAGCCCTCATGCAGATTATTCCCTAAGCGCATCCAATTCATAATATATGTAGAAAAAAACTGAAAAAAGAGAAAGATGAAAAACGTAGAAAGGACCCACATTAAAGGACAAACTGAGTGAAAGATATGCCATTAGGATTTATTAATAAAGGAATTTATATCCCACTCGACGTTCAGGTCAAGAGGCCTGTGTGTCTGAAGTTCATAAATCCAATATGTTTCAAGTTGTGAAACACCCCTAGTTTTAGCCCCACCCCTCCATGGTGGTATGTAATGGTTAGGGATGAGCTTCGTGTTCGAGTCGAACATACGTTCGACTCGAACATCGGCTGTTCGATCGTTCGACGAAGATCGAATGATTTGGGCCGTTCGCGCCAAATTCGAGTGACGCGAACGGCCCACAATGCACTACGCCATCGCAGTGTCATCCAGGCGCTGTGATTGGCCAAGCATGCACTGTGACCCCGCATGCTTGGCCAATCACAGCGCCGGCAGCGAGGAGAGCAATGATTGGCCACAGGCAGGATGCCTGTGGCCAATTATTGCTGAGGGGGTTTAGTACACGCCCCACACTATAAAAGGCCGCCAGCACGGCGGCCTAGTGTAGTGTGTTCCGGAGCAGGGATAGAGCAGCATAGGCAGGGACAGTGACTTTTATTTCTTTCTTGCTTAACCTGGATTCCTTTAGTTTAGGGAAAGAGAAGGATAGGTAGGGAGAGTGTCAGTGTGTTTTGTGCTTGTGCTATATTGTGCTTAAAAAAAACATTTTTTCTAGGGACAGAAAACTGTAGGTAGGGAGAGTGTGTCAGTTTCTTTCACTGTCAAAGTCCTTGTTTCCAGGGACCTGGAAGGACAGTGAGGTAATTCTCCTTGTGCTAAATTGTGCTTAAAAAAAACATTTTTTCTAGGGACAGAAAACTGTAGGTAGGGAGAGTGTGTCAGTTTCTTTCACTGTCAAAGTCCTTGTTTCCAGGGACCTGGAAGGACAGTGAGGTAATTCTCCTTGTGCTAAATTGTGCTTAAAAAAAACATTTTTTCTAGGGACAGAAAACTGTAGGTAGGGAGAGTGTGTCAGTTTCTTTCACTGTCAAAGTCCTTGTTTCCAGGGACCTGGAAGGACAGTGAGTGAATTCTCCTTGTGCTAAATTGTGCTTAAAAAAAACATTTTTTCTAGGGACAGAAAACTGTAGGTAGGGAGAGTGTGTCAGTTTCTTTCACTGTCAAAGTCCTTGTTTCCAGGGACCTGGAAGGACAGTGAGGTAATTCTCCTTGTGCTAAATTGTGCTTAAAAAAAACATTTTTTCTAGGGACAGAAAACTGTAGGTAGGGAGAGTGTGTCAGTTTCTTTCACTGTCAAAGTCCTTGTTTCCAGGGACCTGGAAGGACAGTGAGGTAATTCTCCTTGTGCTAAATTGTGCTTAAAAAAAACATTTTTTCTAGGGACAGAAAACTGTAGGTAGGGAGAGTGTGTCAGTTTCTTTCACTGTCAAAGTCCTTGTTTCCAGGGACCTGGAAGGACAGTGAGTGAATTCTCCTTGTGCTAAATTGTGCTTAAAAAAAACATTTTTTCTAGGGACAGAAAACTGTAGGTAGGGAGAGTGTGTCAGTTTCTTTCACTGTCAAAGTCCTTGTTTCCAGGGACCTGGAAGGACAGTGAGGTAATTCTCCTTGTGCTAAATTGTGCTTAAAAAAAAACATTTTTTCTAGGGACAGAAAACTGTAGGTAGGGAGAGTGTGTCAGTTTCTTTCACTGTCAAAGTCCTTGTTTCCAGGGACCTGGAAGGACAGTGAGTGAATTCTCCTTGTGCTATATTGTGCTTAAAAAAAACATTTTTTCTAGGGACAGAAAACTGTAGGTAGGGAGAGTGTGTCAGTTTCTTTCACTGTCAAAGTCCTTGTTTCCAGGGACCTGGAAGGACAGTGAGGTAATTCTCCTTGTGCTAAATTGTGCTTAAAAAAAACATTTTTTCTAGGGACAGAAAACTGTAGGTAGGGAGAGTGTGTCAGTTTCTTTCACTGTCAAAGTCCTTGTTTCCAGGGACCTGGAAGGACAGTGAGGTAATTCTCCTTGTGCTAAATTGTGCTTAAAAAAAACATTTTTTCTAGGGACAGAAAACTGTAGGTAGGGAGAGTGTGTCAGTTTCTTTCACTGTCAAAGTCCTTGTTTCCAGGGACCTGGAAGGACAGTGAGGTAATTCTCCTTGTGCTAAATTGTGCTTAAAAAAAACATTTTTTCTAGGGACAGAAAACTGTAGGTAGGGAGAGTGTGTCAGTTTCTTTCACTGTCAAAGTCCTTGTTTCCAGGGACCTGGAAGGACAGTGAGGTAATTCTCCTTGTGCTAAATTGTGCTTAAAAAAAACATTTTTTCTAGGGACAGAAAACTGTAGGTAGGGAGAGTGTGTCAGTTTCTTTCACTGTCAAAGTCCTTGTTTCCAGGGACCTGGAAGGACAGTGAGTGAATTCTCCTTGTGCTATATTGTGCTTAAAAAAAACATTTTTTCTAGGGACAGAAAACTGTAGGTAGGGAGAGTGTGTCAGTTTCTTTCACTGTCAAAGTCCTTGTTTCCAGGGACCTGGAAGGACAGTGAGGTAATTCTCCTTGTGCTAAATTCTGCTTAAAAAAAACATTTTTTCTAGGGACAGAAAACTGTAGGTAGGGAGAGTGTGTCAGTTTCTTTCACTGTCAAAGTCCTTGTTTCCAGGGACCTGGAAGGACAGTGAGGTAATTCTCCTTGTGCTAAATTGTGCTTAAAAAAAACATTTTTTCTAGGGACAGAAAACTGTAGGTAGGGAGAGTGTGTCAGTTTCTTTCACTGTCAAAGTCCTTGTTTCCAGGGACCTGGAAGGACAGTGAGGTAATTCTCCTTGTGCTAAATTGTGCTTAAAAAAAACATTTTTTCTAGGGACAGAAAACTGTAGGTAGGGAGAGTGTGTCAGTTTCTTTCACTGTCAAAGTCCTTGTTTCCAGGGACCTGGAAGGACAGTGAGTGAATTCTCCTTGTGCTATATTGTGCTTAAAAAAAACATTTTTTCTAGGGACAGAAAACTGTAGGTAGGGAGAGTGTGTCAGTTTCTTTCACTGTCAAAGTCCTTGTTTCCAGGGACCTGGAAGGACAGTGAGGTAATTCTCCTTGTGCTAAATTGTGCTTAAAAAAAACATTTTTTCTAGGGACAGAAAACTGTAGGTAGGGGGAGTGTGTCAGTTTCTTTCACTGTCAAAGTCCTTGTTTCCAGGGACCTGGAAGGACAGTGAGGTAATTCTCCTTGTGCTAAATTGTGCTTAAAAAAAACATTTTTTCTAGGGACAGAAAACTGTAGGTAGGGAGAGTGTGTCAGTTTCTTTCACTGTCAAAGTCCTTGTTTCCAGGGACCTGGAAGGACAGTGAGTGAATTCTCCTTGTGCTATATTGTGCTTAAAAAAAACATTTTTTCTAGGGACAGAAAACTGTAGGTAGGGAGAGTGTGTCAGTTTCTTTCACTGTCAAAGTCCTTGTTTCCAGGGACCTGGAAGGACAGTGAGGTAATTCTCCTTGTGCTAAATTGTGCTTAAAAAAAACATTTTTTCTAGGGACAGAAAACTGTAGGTAGGGAGAGTGTGTCAGTTTCTTTCACTGTCAAAGTCCTTGTTTCCAGGGACCTGGAAGGACAGTGAGGTAATTCTCCTTGTGCTAAATTTTGCTTAAAAAAAACATTTTTTCTAGGGACAGAAAACTGTAGGTAGGGAGAGTGTGTCAGTTTCTTTCACTGTCAAAGTCCTTGTTTCAAGGGACAGAGAAGGACACCTGAAGGTAGCCCTTATTGCTTTTTTCCCATCCCCCTGCAGGCCATCTATTAGAATGTCTGGAAGGCAAACAAGGAGAGGCAGACAGTCAGGAGGCAATAAAAGAGGGCAAGCAGGCTCTGTGTCTGGGGGCAACAGTGCTGGTCGTGGACGCGGTGCATTGTCATCAGCACATGGCCATGGGACACGCTTGTCCTTCTTTTCGGCAGCTGGACATGTTGAGCCACATCATGCCGAAGACTTGGTAGAGTGGATGACCAAGCCCTCCTCCTCCTCCTCATCCTCTCTCACCCAGGCTCAGGGTACTGGAAAAGCAGCTGCCAAAGCGTCCTCTTCCCTGGTATCAATGTCAGACTCATCATCAGTCACTCCTTCCCTAGACCCACCATGTCCTCCTCCTGAGGAGTCCCCCAAACTGTTTCAGCACAGTGTTGGGTACATGCTCCAGGAGGATGCCCAGCGTTTCGAAGGGTCTGATGATGAAACCCAGCTAGAGGAAGGCAGTAGCGTGAGAGCAGACAGAGGGGATGCTCAAGAAGGACACCAATCTGGCAGTCATGTTCCAGCAGCTGCAGCATACTGCCAGATTGCCTCCAGTGATGAGGAGGGAGGTGATGATGAGGTCACTGACTCCACGTGGGTGCCTAATAGGAGAGAGGAGGAGGAGGAGGATGAGGAGGAGGCACATCTCCAACGAGGCAGGATGCCCTTTGGTGGCCAGCGTAAGGGCAGTACACCGACGGAATCACACCGCAGAGCTCCGCCTGTGCAGGGCGCTGCCTCTGCCCGTCATTCAAAAAGTTCTTTGGTGTGGGCCTTTTTTGAGGCTAGTGCATCAGATCGCACAGCTGCTGTTTGCAACATATGTCTCAAGCGTATATCGCGTGGCCAAAACATCAGCCGCTTGGGTACCACATGCCTGACCAGACATATGTTGACCTGCCATGCAGCTCGTTGGCAAGCCTACCTCAAAGACCCACACCAAAGAACAAAGCGGACCTCTCCTTGCACCGCATCAGCTGGGATCTCCAACCCCACTATAACTTCAGTCCTCTCTGAAACATGCACTGAGAGGAATGAAGGTGTAGAATTAGGTGTGTCACAGCCAAGTACTTGCGGCCACTCTGCTAGCAGTACACCGACGTCCGATTCTAGCAGGCAAATTTCCCTGCCCCAGCTGCTGGACCGTCGAAAGAAGTTCACTCCCAGCCATCCACATGCCCAGCGGTTGAATGCTAGCTTGGCTAAATTGCTAGCGCTTCAACTGCTGCCTTTTCAGTTGGTAGACTCGGCCCCCTTCCGTGAGTTTGTGCAATGTGCGGTTCCTCAGTGGCAGGTTCCCAAACGCCACTTTTTCTCACGGAAGGCTATTCCGGCTCTCTACCGGCATGTGGAAGGCAATGTCTTGGCCTCGCTGGACAGGGCGGTCAGCGGTAAGGTGCATATTACCGCTGACTCATGGTCCAGCAGGCATGGACAGGGACGTTACCTTTCTTTCACGGCCCATTGGGTCACTCTTTTGGCAGCTGGGAAGGATGCAGGACAAGGTGCAGTAGTGTTGGAGGTTGTCCCACCGCCACGCCTCCAAAATGCTACTACTGGTTGTGACACACCTCTCTCCTCCACCCCCTCCTCTTCTTCTTCCTCCATGGCCTCTTCCTGTGGTTTGTCCTATGAACCAGCGGTGCTCCGTAGCCGTTCACGGGGCTACGCAAGTACGCAGGCAAAAAGATGCCATGCCGTGCTTGCGCTGGTGTGTTTGGGGGACAGAAGCCACACTGGGGCAGAGGTCCTGTCTGCTCTGCAGGGCCAGGCCGAGAGGTGGTTGACGCCACGCCAGCTTAAGCCAGGAATGGTGGTTTGCGACAATGGCACCAACCTCCTCTCCGCCCTCCGACAGGGACAACTGACCCATGTGCCCTGTGTGGCTCACGTCCTTAACCTGGTGGTGCAGAGGTTCTTGGGCAGGTACCCGGGCTTACAGGATGTCCTGAGGCAGGCCAGGAAAGTCTGTGTGCATTTTCGCAGATCTTATAATGCCAGTGCTCGCCTGGCTGAGCTGCAAAAGGAGTTGAACCTGCCCAAGAACCGCCTTATATGTGACATGCCCACCAGGTGGAACTCAACGTTGGCCATGCTGCAGCGGCTGCACACGCAGCAGAGGGCCATCAATGAGTACCTGTGCGACTACGGCACCAGGACAGGGTCAGGGGAGCTTGGTTTTTTTCTCCACGCCAGTGGGGCATGATCAGGGATGCATGCACTGTCCTGGCACCATTTGAGGAGGCCACGAGGATGGTGAGCAGTGACAGTGCATGCATCAGTGACACTGTACCTCTTGTCCACCTGTTGGAGCACACGCTGCGTGGAATAATGGACAGGGCACTTGAGGCAGAACAGAGGCAGGAAGAGGAGGACTTCCTTGCCTCTCAAGGCCCCCTTTACCCAGACAGTGTTCCTTCTGTCCCACCCATCGCACAGGAAGAGGAGGAGGAGGAGGAGGAGGAGGAGGAGGAGGATTGTGTCAGCATGGAGGTGGAGGCTGGCACTCAGCATCATCAGCAGCAGTCTTTTAGGGATGATTTACAGTCCCAAGAAACCAGTGGACTTGTACGTGGCTGGGAGGAGGTGGCTGCGGATCATGTCGTCCTTAGTGACCCAGAGGACTCCGGAGCGAATGCCTCAGCAAACCTACGCTGCATGGCCTCCCTGATCCTGCAAAGTCTGCGGAAGGATCCTCGTATTCTTCGGATCAAGGAGAGGGACCATTACTGGCTGGCCACTCTCCTTGATCCACGGTACAAGGGTAAGGTTGCGGACCTTATGTTACCGTCGCAGAGGGAGCAGAGGATGAGACAACTCCGGGAGGCCTTGCAGAAAGGTCTGTGCAACGCGTTCCCAGAGACTGGGAGGTTACAAACTCCTGGTCCTGGACAACGAGTTGCTGAGGCTTCGGCCAGTCAAAGAAGGAGCGGTGGGGAAGGTGGCCGTCTGACCGATGCGTTCAGACAATTCTTTAGTCCGCAGCCCCAAAGTATGATCGGTTCCAGCAACCATCGCCAGCGTCTGATAAACATGGTGCAGGAATATCTAGGGGCAAGGTCAGACTTGGACACCTTCCCCACCGAAAATCCTCTGGCTTACTGGGTCTTGAGGATGGATCACTGGCCAGAGCTTGCACAGTATGCAATTGAGCTACTGGCCTGTCCTGCATCCAGCGTTCTTTCGGAACGCACATTCAGTGCTGCTGGAGGATTTGTCACGGATCACAGGGTGCGCCTGTCCACCGACTCGGTTGATCGACTGACTTTCATCAAGATGAACCAGTCTTGGATCACCACCAGCTACCACACACCTGATGCTGATATAACAGACTAATTGATTTTAACATGTCACATCCCTTCAAGACTGATGCTGATGCTGAGTGCCTGTGCTGTTATGTTGACTGGCTATCCTCCTCCTCCGAGTCCTCAATGATACGATTGATGATGATAGCTTGGAAGATCATTTTTGTTTATGGGTGCCGCCACCAGTGGCTAAGGCCCAATTTTTCAGCCCCTGTTTTACAGGGGCGTGTAATTACAATTTTTTTAGCAATAATTTGCCATAGGGCTCATTGCTGTGCTCCAAGTACAGTATCTGTGAGGGGTTGGAGTGTTGTGGCACCAGTGCCTAAGGCCCAATTTTTCAGCCCCTGTTTAACAGGGGCGTGTCATTACAATTTTTGAAGCAATACTTTGCAACAGGGCTCATTGCTGTGCTCCAAGTACAGTATCTGTGAGGGGTTGTAGTGTTGTGCCACCAGTGCCTAAGGCCCAATTTTTCAGCCCCTGTTCAACAGGGGCATGCAATTACAATTCTTGATCTAATAATTCACAGCAGGGTCCATTGCTGCACCCACCAAGAGTAACTCTGAGGGCTTACAGTCTTGTGGCAACGCCACCACCACCACCACCACGAAAGGCCCAATTTTTCAGCCCCTGTTCAAAAGGGGCATGTAATTACAATTCTTGATCTAATAATTCACAGCAGGGCCCATTGCTGCACCCACCAAGAGTAACTGTCAGGGCTTACAGTGTTGTGGCACCAGCACCACCATCAAAGCCCCAATTTTTACTACCACTGTTCAACAATTATATGTAATTAAAATTCCTGATATAATAGTTGACAGCAGGGCGTTCCAGCACCAACCAAGAGTAACTGAGTGCTTACAGTGTTGTGCCAACACCAACAACTAAGGGGCCTATTTCTGCAGAGTATATACGGCAGGTCCCTACTTTCAAACATCCAACTTACAAACGACTCCTACTTGCAAACGAAAGAAGACAACAGGAAGTGAGAGGAAATCTACCCCTAGAAAGGAAAATTCTCTCCTGTAAGAATAAATATGGGAGAAAGGGGTCTCATCTGTACTGATGCTTTATCAGCAATCCTTGTTTCAAGAAAAACACCACATTTCAAAAACAGTTGTCATTGGGACGGAAAGTGAGGTGAAATGTTCTGAACAGGGGCACAGACAGCAAAACAAATGTTACAGGGGTGATAACCCTTACCTATGTTTCCCAAAAAGTTTAAAAATAGATTTTTGGGCTGGAGCTACACTTCAACAATGTACCTGTTCAAAATTACAAACAGATTCTACATAAGAACAAACCTACAGTCCCTGTCTTGTATGCACCGCCTGTATACGGCTGTTCAGAGTATATAGGGCCTTTTTTATTTTATGTGCGGGGTTCCCCTTAATATCCATACAAGACCCAAAGGGGCTGGTAATGGGCTGGGGTAGGGGGGGGGGTCATGGGGTAGCTATGCCATTTTTCTTAAAGAATTTCATCCATATTACCGGGACCAGACATTACATTAAAGCCGCAAGCAGTTTTAAATGGCTTTTTTTTCCTTTAGAAGTGTCATTTTGTGCAGGGACAGTTCTAAACACGGGAAACACGTGGCACTTCACAGGCATACTTTAGACACCCCCCAGGTACGATATTTAAAGGAATATTTGACTTTTTTTTTTTCACTTTATGCATCATTAAAATGACTGCTCCCGAAAAACGACCGTTTTTAAAACTTCTTTTTGCATTGATACATGTCCCCTGGTGCACAACCCGGGTTCCCAAACCCTATTTATGACAATAACATGCATAATAGTTGTTATAATTAGCACTTTAGAATTCGAACGTTCGCATCCATTGTATTTAATAGGGTTCTAATGTTCGTTCGAACTTTCGGTCCGTTCGCGGGTTCTGGTGCGAACCGAACCCGGGGGTGTTCGGCTCATCACTAGTAATGGTCAATAATAAGAAACTGGGTACCTGCCGAATTTCTGTTGTGACACAGCTTGTAATGTCTGGGTACTGTATGGTGAATATCACCACCCAGAATCAGAGCAACGTGTTCGCCCACCCTTACCGAAAACGTTCGGATAGTGCGGCCCACATACTGTTTGCCGCATGGGCATGTGATTAAATATACAATATGTGTGGTGGCACAAGTGCAAAATTGTTTGATGGGGTAGGTCCTACCAGTCACGGTTGACCTAAATGTCAATGATTTTCCTCTCCCCGAAATGTTGTATTTGCACACATTACACCTTTTGCAGGGATGATAGCTTACTAGTTGGTGAAAAAAAGATGGGCGTACAGGGGGGTTAATGATGTTAGGAGCTATTTTGCTCTGAAGAGTTGGTGCCCCTCTGAAAAGAGATCAGAAACTCAAAAAACACAAGAAATATTCAAGGGACATGGGAGATTATAAGAATGGTACTGTCTTTGGTTGGCAGAAACTATTTTCAGTAACTTCTGGTGTAGAGATGGACTCAACTCCACCACTATTGCCTTCTTCCTCCCTAGTCCCTGGGGTTGTCAAAGGTCCAACTATGAGTCAAAATCTGGGCGGACCTACGATGGCCTCTACTTCAAAGAACGGATCGGGGAACCACTCACAGATTCCCTCAGTAGGAGTCCGTCAGTCCAGTCCACATACCCCCCAACAGTCCCAGCGGGGAAGAGTTAAACCTAGAGGGAATAGGAGAGGTAGGGGTTCATCAAGAGGTAATTTCCATCACCCTAGTGGCCAGCGGCACTATGATTATGATGATCATTACTACGACCCTTCCCCTGCCCGACATAGGGATCGTTCTGGTCCCCGTCGAGGCCATTCCCCTTACCATTGCCCCCCTTCTATATCCACACAGAATAGATTTCCCCTCTTAGGGATATGCGTAATGATAGTCATTACCAAACGCATAATAGCCACCCCCATGATTCATCCTATTACAATCGTGAGCAGTCCAATTCACAGATGTATAGAGGACGGGATTTTCACGAGGACCGAACAATTTACAAAAGGGGTCCAGATCTAAGAGAGGGACCAGAGGGGGACAGAGAGTTCAGAAGAGGAAAAAGAAGGCGCACATACAGTAGGTGCCGCCGATATTGTGTCAATCTCGCCGCTTCTAGCGGCGATATTGACACCCTATGAGCTCCGTCGCGAGAGCCAGCGCCGAGCTGTCTTGTCATCGGGAAAGGAAAAAATGTTCCTTTCACGATGAGCGACACGCATTGCCGATAGGCGGGGATCCGACGTGGATTCCCGCCAATACCAGGCACTGCGTTTGGTATGAATCCTGAGCGGGAACTCCACGCCAATTTTTAAAGAAAAAAACGGCGTGGGTTCCCCCTCCAGGAGCATACCAGGCCCTTGGGTCTGGTCTGGATTTGAAGGGGAACCCTACCCCGAAAAAACGGCGTGGGGGTCCCCCTCAAGATCCAAACCAGACCCTTATCCGAGCACGCAACCTGGCAGGCCGCAGGGGAAGAGGTGGGAACGTGAGCGGCCCCCCTCCCTCCTGAACCGTACCAGGCCACATGCCCTCAACATGGGGGGTTTGGTGCTCTGGGGCAGGGGGGCCACCTGCGGCCCCCCACCCCAGAGCACCCTGCCCCCATGTTGATGAGGACAGGGCCTCTTCCCGACAACCCTGGCCGTTGGTTGTCGGGGTCTGCGGCCAGGGGGCTTATCGGAATTTAATAAGGGGGGCCCCAGATCCCGGCCCCCCCACCCTATGTGGGTATGGGGTACATCGTACCCCTACCCATTCACCTGGTGGAAAAAAAATGGTAATGAAAACACAACACAGTTTTTAAAAGTATTTTATTGCACCGCTCCGGAGGTCTTCTTCCGACTTTGGCGGTCTCCGGTGTCGTCGCCGCGCTCTCCGGTTCTTTCTTCTGCCGGGCCACCGCTATCTTCTTCCAACTCATTTGCTAGCGGGGCCCGGTCTTCTCCGTCGCCTTCTTCCCTCTTCTTCTCTCCGGTTCTTTCTTTCTTCCGCCGGGCCTCCGCTAACTTCTTTTAGCTCTTTTGCTAGCAGAGGCCCGGTCTTCTCCGTCGCCTTCTTCCCTCTTCTTCTCTCCGGTTCTTTCTTTCTTCCGCCGGGCCTCCGCTAACTTCTTTTTAGCTCTTTTGCTAGCGGAGGCCCGGTCTTCTCCGTCGTCTCGTCCGGCTCTCCGTTGTCCTTCTGCCGGCCCGGATTCCGATAAGCCCCCCGCCCGCAGACCCCGACAACCAACGGCCAGGGTTGTCGGGAAGAGGCCCTGTCCTCATCAACATGGGGGCAGGGTGCTCTGGGGTGGGGGGGCCGCAGGTCGCCCCCTGCCCCAGAGCACCAAACCCCCCATGTTGAGGGCATGTGGCCTGGTACGGTTCAGGAGGGAGGGGGGCCACTCTCATCCCCCCCCTCTTCCCCTGCGGCCTGCCAGGTTGGGTGCTCGGATAAGGGTCTGGTTTGGATCTTGAGGGGGACCCCCACACCGTTTTTTCGGCGTAGGGTTCCCCTTCAAATCCAGACCAGACCCAAGGGCCTGGTATGCTCCTGGAGGGGGAACCCACGCCGGTTTTTTCTTTAAAAATTGGCGTGGAGTTCCCGCTCAGGATTCATACCAAAAGCAGTGCCTGGTATTGGCGGGAATCCGCGTTGGATCCCCGCTCAATACAGTGTCGCGTCTCCTCGCTATTGCAGCGAGCGCGACACGTGTCGCCACCCTGCTGCCGAGATCTTGGCACTCCTGTCGCCGAGAATCTCGGCGATGGGAGCGCGATAGATATACAATATCGGTGGCACCTACTGTAGCGCATATCTTTCACTCAGTTTGTCCTTTAATGTGGGTCCTTTCTACGTTTTTCATCTTTCTCTTTTTTCAGTTTTTTTCTACATATATTATGAATTGGATACGCTTAGGGAATAATCTGCATGAGGGCTGTCACATACATATTTGCTTTAGATATATAGGAATACTAATTTATTTTAAATTTAATGTATTTCTTCATTGTAATATGTGAGGGGTTTCCTCGTCTGTGGATTCATTTAGTGAGCAGCTGGTTTGTCAGGGTTTTTTGCCTGCAATACTTGTTGCCCTTCATCTTCCCATTCATGAAACTTCCCCATTAATTCAATTTAATTACAATTTATTAGATGGATTTTATAATTCACTTTTTGCTTTATATATATGTGAATCTATGACCTATTATCCAGTCCAGTTGCCCATAATTGCTATGGAGATTATTATCTCCTGTGCTTGTTTGTATTTTATATGCATACACACTTAATATTTTTATATTTTTATATAAGATTTGTTATATTATTTAGTCAGGGGTCATGGCAATTCATTATTGTTTACTGACCAATTTTTCCCTATGGAGATTTATTATATACATTCAGTCTGTGTCTTTTTGAGACCTTGACTGTGTATTTCTTCTACGGTGGAACGCATTATCATTTCCTGCTTGTCACTACATTGTGCGTGGAACGCATCACGTGATCGCGCCTGGAGCGCATCACGTGATGTTGCGCAAGTCACATGCGGGACATGACGTGACTGGTGTGGATGTCCAGCCCTCACGATATTATGTTGTTGTGGAGGGCGGACGTGTCACGCTGTGTCTCTCTCTTGGAACGCATCACGTGATTGCGCCCGGAGTGCATCACGTGACGCTGCGCGAATCACATGACGGTGTGTTGCGGGATGTGACGCGATTAGCGCGGACGTTCTGACTCTTACACACCAGTCTGTGTACGGTCCCCCCGTGGATCACATTTGGTCCATTTCCTGTGCCTGACCACATACCCCTGAAACTTTTATTAATTATTGAGCGTCATTCATGACCCCACGTGGAGGCATGAAGCACACGTTGATGAGCCATCTTGGATGACCCAGGAACTGATTGCTCATGTGATGAATTCACAGGTGAGGTCATTCTTACCCCATTAGGGGGTTATGTTGTCTATATAATGTGTGGAGGCAGCAGTGGATGCATACCCCAGATGATGTAAATTTCTTGCGAAACGCGTCAGTCTTTTCCACTGTTGCCACTGAATTCTATGAGGCACTTTTTAACCATTTGAATGTAAGTGTAACTACCTACATTAAACATACTGTTTTTAGCAGTATTACGCTATGTGCCTTCTTTTTTCCTTTCACACTTTGATATCGATCTGGTTTAACACCATTGAGCCATCACCTTTCAAGTTTGCATCAACCTCTTCATTGTGAGCTGCTGCGAGAGACACTCCTTGGGTAAATTATCAGCTGTTGACCCTTCAGGAACATACATCTAAAGCCTATGTTGATCCTCTGGACATATGTCCAGTAGGGTCCACTAAGTCGGGTAAGCCTCCTTTTATATTGGTGGTGGTCCCATTCCTTTCACTATTGATTCCGAAGTGTTTGATGCTGTTCAATCATCACAAATTTATTTCGGATTGTTGTGGAACACTATTGGACTTTATTCCCATAATAATTTGAATGTGTTTTTGAGGATTACCCATCAAGGACTTTTTCATCTTTTTTTAATTCATTTTTTATTTTTATTTTGTTGTTTCAGTAACTGCATTGTTATTCACACAGGGAATCATTTAGTTTTTCCTTGCATATCAGGGTTTTTTTTCATTTATTTGTTGACACACACCCACTTAGCGCTGCAATTTTTTTGTTTAATTTGCATAGATATATAGCAAAAATAAAAGCAAGACAAAAGATACAAACAAGGTGTATACAATTTTTACACAAATACATTCAGCTCATTTCAGTAATGCTTACTCACTCAATGTCCTGCAGTTTATTTACTTCAGAACGTTATCTTAACCGACTGGCATTAAGTATCAGAAGAAAACATATAAAAAGATTCTGAACGAAATTTCCTTTTACCGAAAGTAATCTACTTGGTGTTCATGGTTCGGCAAGCTATTATTATGGGTCATCTAGGTTTTCACTTTCATTCTGTAACCAATATATATATATATAGAGAAGAGAAGAAAAAGAAAAAAACTCATAGAAAGTCATTTGTAGTGAAGCATCCGATGCAATATCTTAATCATGGCTAAATGGCATGTTTCTATAGGATTCCATTGGGCTCCTTTGCCAGATATCCTCTTGGACTGAGGGCCTAGAGGCCATCAATTAACCGTACATCTTAGAGTAGCGAAAAATTAACCATGGTGACCAAGTTTTATGAAAATTATCCACCCTATTATGAGTCTGCGCTAGTGTGTCCTCCATTGAACAAATCTCTGCAACCCTATCCAACCACTCCCCCACTGTGGAGATGTGAGTGGTCCGCCAGAGTATCGGTATCAGTGCTTTGGCCGCATTCAACGTATGTTTAGTCAGTGAGTTCTTGTATCGTCTGATTTTTTTGTTCTATGCACCTTTTTGTCCACAGGTTTTGCAGCCGCTTTTTTTTTTGTATTTAGTAGCAGCGCAGAAACGTTTGTGTTTATATCTATGCAAATGTTGTATTTGCTAAACGTGTTTTCAAATAAACATTTTTGATGTAAAAAGAGATCACTGAGAATGAGCAACAAATACAAAAATGAAATGCAGCAAAAAATTCAGACGGAAGGTAACAGTAGACTTCAGAAACAAACTGTTATAATGATGAAAGAATGCACAGAACATAACATTACATTGTGGGAGATCTTTATGTAAAACAGATGCCGTTTTACTTTGTTTACAATAAAACAAGACCATTCCTTGACAGTCTGTCATTAAAGGCTAAGATCACCTTTTGAAAAAAAAAAGAAAAAAAATGCACATTTTTTTGCAGGTAAATTTGCTTTCTAAGGAGCCTGCAGAACATTGCACCTGTGATCAACAGCTCAAGGGGAGATGGTGCAGATACTGGAACATGTAAAATGTTCCAACGGTGAACTTACCTTTTAAGCATATACTTCTGATTACCTGTCTGGCTGTCTCTTGGTCTGATCTAGGGGGACAACAACGTTCTCCTTAAGCAAGCTCAAACGCTCTGCCAAAAGGACAGACCAGTGGAAGGGGGCAGATGAGGTGTATTCAGGGCCGATCCGCCCTATACGTGGACTACGCAAGCTGCGTAGGGCCCCGAGTATTACTCGGGGCCCCGCCGCCACCGCTAGAGGTCCGCGGCCGGCACAGATAATGTCTCCGCCGACCGCCATTTTCCTGAAGACCAGACCCCAGAAAAAAATGGTGAAGAGCGGCGGGTCAGAACTGCGCATGCTCAGTTTGCGAAAATCGCCGCGAAGATCCGATTCTCCACGAGTGCTGCCTCTGTCTGTCCGCCGATGATGATGTCAGCCACACCGCCAGCGCCGCCCGCAGCCCGCCAGACTTAAAAAAAAGCAGGAAAAGCTGGGGGTAGATGGACGGAGCAGAGTGGTGACTCGTGGAGTGGACAGAGCAGACAGCACAGCAGGCTTGAAGTGGAGTCGGACCCCTGTCGGCAGTGCCGGTTTTCGTGAGCCTGTAACCTGCCCAGCCACCAGCCAGTACAGACACAGAGTACCCTGGTCAGTGTCGTACAGTGAGTGGCTGTCTGGCTGACTGTGCAGCTTGCACAAAGAGATCGAGGGGTGGGGGGCAGTGGTGGTCTGCTGCTCAGTTTGCTGTGCTCACTCGAGTGGGGGGGACATAGACAGTGACCCAGTCAGTCTCAGAGCCTCTGACATCTCCTGCACCATGAGAAATTGAAAATAATACCTGTCACCTGTATCTCATAGGCACCACATCCCTTCATTAAGAAGCTATATAGGAATATGAAGGTATTGGGACTTTTAAGGTGCAACAACTACACAATATTCAATATAAAAAATATAATTTTATTACAAAAAAATATATGAAAATTCATATGTACAAATATACATGAACCATCAAAATAAACATAATAGAGTTTCCAAAGTGCATACAGACAAAATTCTCTACATGTTTCGCCATTTTGTAGGCTTCCTCAGGAGTTTGTCATGCAAATACTGGAAACAAAGAAAGAAAAATAATAAATACATAATAATATTTACTCAAATTTCAAACTCAAAATTACAAAACAGAATATTATTAAGAAAAAAAGGATAACTGAAAACCATAACCAGCCCAATGGTTGCTCAAAAGTTTATCTCAAAATTAGATCTATTTATTCAAGGTATATGACCTTATTAGTATCAGTTGTAAGTACATTACCTGTAAATTTTGATGGTACAATCTAAAATGAAGAATGACCAGATAGCCAATATCTCCTGCACCATGTCCGCCAGCCTCTGACATCTCCTGCACCATGTCCGCCAGCCTCTGACATCTCCTGCACCATGTCCGCCAGCCTCTGACCATCTCCTGTACCATGTCCGCCAGCCTCTGACCATCTCCTGTACCATGTCCGCTAGCCTTCGACCATCGCCTGTACCATGTCCGTCAGCCTCTGACCATCTCCTGTACCATGTCCGCCAGCCTCTGACCATCTCCTGTAACATGTCCGCCAGCCTCTGACCATCTCCTGTACCATGTCCGCCAGCCTCTGACCATCTCCTGTACCATGTCCGCCAGCCTCTGACCATCTCCTGTACCATGTCTGCCAGCCTCTGACCATCTCCTGTACCATGTCCGCCAGCCTCTGACCATCTCCTGTGCCATGTCCGCCAGCCTCTGACCATCTCCTGTACCATGTCCGCCAGCCTCTGACCATCTCCTGTACCATGTCTGCAGCCTCTGACCACTGGGGACACCTGAAATGTAGGGAGGCACTCTACTGGGGACACCTGAGATGTAAGGAATCACTCCGCTGGGGACACCTGAAATGTAAGGAGGCACTCCGCTGGGGACATCTGAGATGTAAGGAGGCACTCCGCTGGGGACACCTGAGATGTAAGGAGGCACTCCGCTGGGGACACCTGAGATGTAAGGAGGCACTCTGCTGGGGACACCTGAGATGTAAGGAGGCACTCCGCTGGGGACACCTGAGATGTAAGGAAGCACTCCGCTGGGGACACCTGAGATGTAAGGAAGCACTCCGCTGGCTGGGGACAGTGACATCAGAGCTCCCACTGATTCAGCATTATGGTGAGTTGAATGATTTCATTTTATAGAAATAATGCACTTCAATCATCCTGACACCATAACAACCATGGTGCCGGAATGATTGAATTGCTAACACCAGGTGTTTGGAGTATCTTTATATGCTGATTGTTAAACTTTCTGGAATACACATATTTATATTGTGGTGTAGGATCTGGGCCTGCTGTCCTTTCTTTCTTTCTTTCTTTCTTTCTCTCCCTTGTTCATCTCAGACTCTAACCACGCCCCTTTAAGCCACGCCCAATATTACGCTTAAACCACGCCCATTATTCATGGTCAGGTAGAGGGCCCCTTAGCAGAATTTTGCTTAGGGCCCCAGGGAGGTCAGGATCGGCACTGGGTGTGTTACAGGAGAGGAGGGTGGGGGGCTCCTTCCCGTCACTTGGGAATGATAAAAGTCAGTTTTCTCCAACTAAGCACTGCACAGGTGATGTGTATAACCCAGAGAAGGGTGCTGCTGCCATCAATGGACATTAACAGATGGGAGCAAATAGAACACTTTTTGTGAGCTGTCCACAAGAAATAAGAAAGGTAGGCAACCCTGAATCTGCCTTTTGATTAAAAAAATAAATAAAACTTCTTGTCTACAGTTCAAATTATCGCAGGAATGCACACATGAGGTATATATATGTGTGTGAGAGGGGGGCAGCACAGGGTGGGGGCCTAAAATGTTTAATCTGTCTTGGGCACAGATTTGTACTAATGTGACTCTACTGAAATCCAACTTTCTGATGCAATCATGAGATTTCATAGAAAAGTTGTGTTTAAAAATCCACATAATGATGTTTATCCTTTATAATTCTAGAAGGTTTCCAACTGCCCCTGGCTTAAACAAAGGAGATGCTTATGTGCACAACTCCTGACAAATAAGGCATGCTAGAGAAGAGGTGACAGTATTCAATGTTTGATTGTAAAGCAAGCCTTTTTTTTTAGCACAAAGCTTCACCCAGTAGAAATATTCAATGTGTTTTATTTCTATTCTCAAGTTATGAAACCATGACAACATTGCAATAATACAAACTATATTTCACTGTTCATTGATTTTTTAGCCTGAGAAAGGATGCACAGTGCTAAAAGTATTTTGCGTTTCTGAAACATTATATAATAGCAATTATATGTGAACCAACACTCTTTTTTACCCCATATCAAGTTCTCCTGTTTCTTCTGTTGCTAATCTTCATAAGATTAAGGCATTTCTGTGCCAGTCCAAAAAACATATTCGTTGTCGATGTATTGACATCTTGACAAAGAATATTACAGTTTTAGTAATGTCAAAAATGTAAGTCTCACCAATAAAATATCAGCATCTGTTCTTCAAGACATCAAAGGGATTCATGGGATTTTCAAATTGCATGATCTCTCAAATAATCGACGTACACAGTGTTAAAATCCAGATGTTAGGTTGGTAATATTAAATACCAAGAAATAATAAAAATGTAATTGATATTAAATCTTCATTAACAGACCACGATAAGTAGGGCAGCAGAGTAGGCACCAGGTCCAATCTTCAAAAAAACAAAGCAATAATAATAATATTTTTTTTTATTAATATTATTACTGTACCTCTTGGCATACATGTGTGTGTAATACGTGCATGATCTCCATCTACATAAAGGGTAGGATACTTACGGTGCTTGTGCTGTTACGGAGCAAAAAGGTAGGGCCTTTTAAAAAACAAGGTGTATTGTTATTAGGTTCTCTATGGTCCCTAAAGATTGACCACCTTGGTATTCTCTTGTTGGTAAATATCTTAAAATTTTGGAACACCTATTTTTGAACTGAGGGTAAAATAGAATTTGTTTACATTAACAATGGTGTTTCAAATCACAGTTCCTGGATATACTGTGTCTTATAGGCTGGTTACATCATATCATATACATTTGTATTATGCTTTATTTTTTGCTCCAGAACACCGTTTTCCTAATGAAGTCTACTTTTCAAAATACTGCTTTTCTAAATACAATGGGGTTGATTTACTAAAGGAAAATAGTTTGTGCACTGCAAGTGAACTGCGATTTCATTTGCTTTAGATCTGAGAGGAACATGAAAAAAAAAATGCATTTTTGCTTGCATATGATTGGATGATATAAATCAGCGGAGATTTCTCTCATTTCAGAGCTTTTGCCTCAGATCTAGGGCAACTGCACTCGCAGTGCACAGTATTTCCCTTTAGTAAATCAAGCTCAATGTAATATATACAGTATATGTGTTCATTATGCATCTGGATGGCTAAGACTATGGAAGTTTCCAGACTGGATAAATGTTATCTATGTTAGGCTGTGGATGGAATTCTGTTCATAAAGATTTAATACCATTTATATTTTTATTATTTCCTTGTTTGGTTGAGTTTTAACACATTCCAAGCATGTTGATTCTTTGAGAGATGATACACCCTAAAAATCCCATATATCCCTGAGCTGTTTTGAGGGACAGATGTTGATGTTTTATATTGTCGGAATGTGGTGATTGGTAGCTCTATCTGAATCCTTGGCATTTGACATGTATCTCACCAGTGAAATGTTAATAGAGAATGTGGCTTTGCTGTTACATTTATATGGAAGTCTTTACAGTTAGAAGCTATGCAAACAGTTTTGCAGAAAAACACCAAATCTCATTGTATCAAGAACCATTATTGCCTATCATTGTTCTAACAACAGTATAAGCAAGAACAAAATAATACTGACACTTGATGAGGAATGATGTTCATTTTAAAATAAATATTTTACTGTCAGAAAAATGGCATGCAGAGAATTTTGTGTACTTTTGAAATTGTGTTATATACCGTATATACAATTATCTTTCATAGCCTTGGGATGTAATATTAAAAAAAGAGAAACAGATCAAAACAAACAATGTGAAATAAACAAATTGGAAAGCAAAAAAAGAAAATATTACAAAGTTTGAATATTTGAATATATAGATGCTAGAGGCATAATATTTAAACTGCCAGAAAATAAAGCTTTAAAATCTGAATAAAATCTTACACAGTAAAAACAGAACATAGGTTATTGCAGCTCAGCCATAGCCAAAGTTTGTTTTAATATGTAGAATACAGTGGCGGTGCGTCCATAGAGGGCGCTGGAGCGCCGCCCCCTCTCGCTCCCACACCGCCATGGAAAGACAATACACAGATTCATGCATTGCATGAATCTGTGCATTGTCACCACTGCCGCGCTGCCCACTATTCATATGGCCGGCCTCCTGGTGAGCGCCGGCCATATGAATTAGAGCGGTGGCCGGCGGTGGGTGTGTTCTGGAAGTGTCTATCAGAGCCAGCTCTCAGGCTGTAATCGGCTTCCAAAAACTCCTCCCAGGTACACACGGGGGTGCGTTCCTTGGAGAAGACTGTGGAGGTTTCAGCCAATCAGGTTCACCGGATCTGGTTACCGGTAACCTGATTGGCTGAAGCGACATCGAGGGCGGGAGAACACATCGAGGACGGCGCGGACCGAGGAAGGTAAGTGCAGGGCTGGGGGGGGGGGACAGGCTGCATTTGGGAACAAACTGGCTGTATATGGGGGACAAACTGGCTGCATTTGGGGGGAACTGGCTGTATATGGGGGACAAACTGGCTGCATTTGGGGGGAACTGGCTGTATATGGGGGACAAACTGGCTGTATATGGGGGCACATTGGCTGTATATGGGGGCACATTGGCTGTATATGGGGGCACACTGGCTATATATATGGGGACAAACTGACTGAAATGGGGGCACACTGGCTTTATATATGGGGGCACACTGGCTGTATATGGGGGCACACTGGCTGTATATGGGGGCACACCGGCTATATATGGGGGAAAACTGGCTGTATATGGGGACACACTGGCTGTATATGGGGGCACACTGGCTGTATATGGGGGCACACTGGCTGTATATGGGGACAAACTGGCTGTATATGGGGGCACACTGGCTGTATATGGGGGCACACTGGTTGTATATGGGGACAAACTGGCTGTATATGGGGGCACACTGGCTGTATATGGGGGCACACTGGCTGTATATGGGGACACACTGGCTATATATGGGGGCAAACTGGCTGTATATGGGGACACACTGGCTGTATATGGGGACACACTGGCTATATATATATATGGGGACAAACTGGCTGTATATGGGGGCACACTGGCTATATATATGGGGGCACACTGGCTGTATATGGGGGCACACTGGCTGTATATGGGGGCACACTGGCTGTATATGGGGACAAACTGGCTGTATATGGAAACAAACTGGTGGTGTTTGGGCACAGTGGCTGTGTTTAATGGGCACAGTGGCGGCAATTGATTTATTTTTTTCAGTTTGTTTGCGCCCCCCCAAAAATTTTGAGCACCAGCCGCCACTGGTAGAATATATATTACTGACATCTTCAAAATCCACAAGAAATCTCAGCTATTTTCTGTGGAGAGCAGAATATTGGTAGCAGTCCAGCCTCTAATGTAAATACACAGCAGACATTTCTAAAGCAGTTCTCCCACTGTGCTATTGTATTCTGACAGCAGGGGCTCCCCCCTACAGAGTACACTGATCAGCACTGCAGCCATTGGCTGCAAGCACTGCTCGAAAGCTGGTTTTCCAGCAGGACTGTCTGACCGATGGTTTTAAGACCAGCTTCTGTTAAACAGACAGGGTACACACAAATTAAAACTTGGCCATATCCTGTGGAACCAGCTAATTTTGGCTCGTGCATACCCAGCTTGAGCTATTAGACACAGACTGAATCCCAACTTTAGAGTATTTGTTGTGATCTTTGAAAATTAATTACTTCACAGTACAAATAGCTAGAAATGCCAGAGCTGGCTTGTTTTAAATCTCCTTTATTGCTTGTTAAGATTATGAAAATAATATCACTTGCTCATACTTGCCCAAATTATTGTCTATAACAGAGTCTGTCTGCTATGTGGGTATGTTCTGTTAACCTTGTACTGATCTCTGTTGTTGTCCCTTGCATTCCTTCTGCAAATTGCTCCTCCAAATTCATTCTTTGATCTACAAGTATGTTTATTTGTATAAAACATATCACAGGTTGGCCCTGGGTGAAGTACACGTTTTTCTACAGTACATCGACTGGTACAAAGATTTGGTGCACAATTTTTTTTTTCTACTTCTGGTACATTAACTTTTGACAGGGTTTTAGGATGGTGTTCTGCTTGGTTTCCTCTTTCTTTTTCTTTTGTAGTTACTGTCACACAACCTTCAAGTTTTAGGTGCCTCAGATTAGGGTCAGAGGTCAACCTTGTAGTAGTGTATTGATTTGGCAGCGCCAAAGGGAAAGGTGTGGTGGTGGTCTGTGTATATAATTCAGTTTAAGTGTGTAAAGTACAATATATAGATTGGCAGCACAGCTATTAAAGCAGAATTCCTCCCAAACGTGGAACTTCCGCTTATTCATCTCCTCCCCTTCTCCGGTGCCACATTTGTCACCTTTCAGACAAAGCTACGTGATCCATTTGCAAAACACGCTGATGTCACTAGCATCACGTGACGCCTATTTCCACCACGTCCAGGAAGGCTGGAATCAGGCTGAGTGGTATCAAGTGAGATATGAGACTGAGGACCGGAAGATTGAAGTATACATGCGCTATCCAGCACTTATACCTGATGACATCTGGAGGACTTGCATAAAGTGAACCCAGGAACTGTAGAGGAGTTTACCATTCGAGGCTATCAACTGAGGAGGGCACTGTCCCTGAAGAGTATTGTATAGCCGGCGTTTGTACTCGGTGTTGACCTACACAGGGACAACACTTATATACGTAATATATGGTGGAGTAACAAGGCTAACTACTCTAACTATCTAATACACGATGTTGAATATGGAGTGCAGGTCATTTCTTGTTGTATAACTGGTGTGCTGACAGAAAATGATAGCTTGAAATGCTTTGATGAGCATAATTGTTCAGCGATCTATGGTCCTCTATTCTCTCCCCTCAGCTCCTACGTTTCATTTACCTATATGCGGGATACCGCACAGTCTCTCTCAGATTTTTTGATCAGGACTATTGATGTATACCACAGAAGTATAAGAGTTTATTAGTGGTAGCGCATATTCAATCTGTTCATAAACATCATCCTTCAGTAATTGCTGTATATCCACATTGCTACTCTGAGGACATCATTTATTATTCTCACCAAAATCTATTTTACATCTAGCACTTTTCTCTGCATCCCTCTTATACCATCACCAATCCATCCTTCAAATAAAATTGATAGAGCTTTCTTTTTGTGGTATTTGATCACATCTGCCATTTTTTTTTTAACTATAAACAAAAAAAGACACATCCAATAAAAATATTTTAAAAAATAAAAAAAAATCTTCAATTTAGGCCAATATGTATTCTGCTACATATTTGGTCAAAAAATCCAAATAAGCGTACAGTAAAACCTTGGATTGCAAGCATAATTCGTTCCGGAAGCATGCTTGTAATCCAAAGCACTCTTATATCAAAGCAAGTTTCCCCATAAGAAATAATGGAAACTCAAATGATTTGTTCCACAACCATTTATTCATAGGTCCTTCAGGTTATAGTCTATATAAAAAGATTATAGCAATGTGACCAGGTTGTGTAACCATAAAATGTCCATCCACAAATGGAAGCCTCCACAAGGGGATGCAGGCATCCGGAGTAAAGCTGTCCACATAGACCATCCTCCGCACCGCCAGCTCTCACCGCTGTCAGTCTACAATTGTGATCCTAAAGACTACCCTACAGTAGAGCGATCTGAAAGCAAGGCTTGAAGCGCTCGTGGAGTGCAGAGTGGAAGAGATGACGTCAATGGCAGTGAGGTTTATTGGACATCTTTACCCCAGATGCCTGCATATCTTGATGTGCCTCTTTTAATCATCAACCATGTGGGTTTGCTGTACCTTCATTAAATGTAACCATATTACTACACTTAGAGGCGCCTCTCTTCTCTTTTATACTCAGTTGTGACATGATGCTACTCTTATATCAAGACATTGCTTGTATATCAAGTCAAAATTTATTTAAACATTTTGCTTGTCTTGCAAAAAACTCTCAAGCCAAGTTAGGGAATTTGGAATTTTAGAGGCACATGAGTAGGTATTGTAAAACACTAAGGATTTTTAATGTAGAAATATTATAAAAAAACAGTTATACATATAAAATCGTATATATATTCCAATATTATTACTGGTCCACAAAGGTTATCATAACATTCACAATGATATACAGTTTTCTTCTGTAGAAACGAGTACAGTAGAAACGATCAGAGATACAACTGTAGAGTATATAACCATGAAGTGGGTCCAGAGGTAAAGGAGAACTTGCTCTACATGTTACGCGTGTTGAAACGCTTCCTCAGGAGCATAGACATATAAATCTATTAAAATATATACAGACAAAAAATTGTAAGTAACATCATTTAATACATAAAAATAATCAGTGTACATTAATAATTGTTAGTGTGTGGCATGGTGACAGCAAGGAGAGCCCAGGGAGCCCCATGGAGCAGATAAGCAAACCCCCCTTATTAAGGCATACATAAACACCATAGTGAAAATAGATCAATTAGGGGCTACATACACATTTGTTTGTCAGGCATAATAAAGTAAAAATTCAAAACAATAATCACGAGAATGGCCATGTTGAATAAGACAACAGTCAGCCTTAGTACCGAGACAGTGGCGATGTATTGTACATATAGCCAGTCAGGGGTGTATATTCTGTGGGTAATAGTAAAGAAATGTATATATGGTAGGTGTTCCTCTAGGATGCCAGTTACAGTGTTACAGACAACCAAATGGCCGTGTATAAGCACGGCATATATAAAGCCAGAGAAGCTTGTAAAACGAATAAAGTTAAAGAAGGAGGATCTCACCATAAAAAAACAGTCACAATGGTAGTGAAAAGACGATCTATGCTGGTAAGCAAGGGGTATTACCATAGGAGACTCAGATGGCCCACTGGAGTGTATATATACTGATATGGTATGGCAGTATATGTTGTGAACAGCGCATACTATGTCCACATGATAAGTAAGTAAAGCCAGAGCCCTAGAGGGAAAAGGAGAAGATATAAACAATAGCGCAAATGGATAGCTGGATGCAAGTGTGCCTATCTGCGAAGAAGAAAGTTTTATTAAGATGGCAATGTGTGGTCAGCGAGTCTCTGTGGTCCCTTGTGATCATCTGCCATTGAGAAGCGGTGAGTTCCATGTTCATATACACCTCCACCGGAAGTGTGTCACCCCCGGCTGGGAGTGACGCCGTCCGGTCTGACCGCAGGCTACCACGCATGTGCCAGGTCACTGCTGACACGGTGAACACAGGCCAATGCAGCAGCAGCAGAGGCGGGGAATGCAGGGCAAGGAAGTCGCCCCTTGTCCCCGCAAATCGCTGCACTTCCGGTCCGAGGAAGGGACAGGAAGGCGGCACTTTGCGGCCGAATAAGGAGAGCAGTGGTGCCTAATTTGCAGCCAGGGACAACAAGAGGGCAATGACCTGCAGAAGCCAGTCACACACGAGCCAAAGACAATAGAACATAATATATAAAAAGGAGTTCAAATTAGAGATAAAACAAATGGAAAAAATTGCATCAGTTAGTACAATTTAATATAATTGATAGGGGGGTTTTTTTTGGAAGAAGGGGGGGAAGAGAGAAGATGAGGGTGGGAAAATTAGGAAAGAGAGGGGGGGAGAAAAGGGGGGGGGTTGTTGGAAAAGAGGAATAAAAGAGAGGGTTAAGTTGGAACAGGGAAACAGACTAGAGAAATGGTTTATAGGACTGAGTTTCGTTCCGTCCAGGAGATTGAGTGGCATTCAATCTCTCGATCCAAATAGTATCCTTTTGAAGGATAATTATATCCCATTTTCCACCTCTGGGGTTCTTGGGGACGATGGCCAGGACAACATACGAGGCAGAGGATGTGTCAAAACGATGATAAAGGTCAAGGTGCCTACTAATCGGGGGAAGGATTTTGCCATTCCCCGAATAATATACATGGTCATTGATCCACTGTCTAAGTTGCCTGGCCATCTTTTCCACATAGAACGCCCTGCATCTACAGGTCATAAGGTAGACCAGGCCCTGTGTGCAACAGTTGGTGGAAAATCTTGGGGAGAAGGTCTCACCATTGGGGAGTACAGTGGTTTTGCTGGGCAGGACCCATTTACAAAATGAGCACTTGCCACAGCGTGATGTCCCTAGCGGAAGTTTAAGGGTATTGCCACTTTCTTTGGTATAGTGGCTACTAACCAGTTTTTCAAGAATTGAGCTGGCACGTCTAAAAATGATTTGAGGGTGCTCACCAACATATTTGTTGATCGTGGGGTCTTCCCTAAGGAGATGCCAGTGAGTGTTAAGTATTGCCCTTATATCCTCATGATGTGATTAAAATCTGGTAATTAGCTTAACTGTAGGTTTTGAAGGTGGAACCTCATTTTTGAATAGGAGTGCATTTCTAGTTTGGCTTGCAGCTTTATTATAGGCTTGGCGTAGTATTGTTTTCCTCTACCCTCATGCACATAGGCGTGTTTGTAATTGTTTTGCTTGTTTTTGAAAATCTGAAAAAAAAGGTGCAATTACATCGCAATCGAATATATGGAGCATACGGTATGCTTCGAACAAGGGCCGGAGGATGGGCACTTTCTGCATGTAGCAGCGCATTGCCCGCTGTAGTTTTACAGTAAAGGTCGGTTGCCAGTGAATCATCCCCATCCATGAAGATGGTAAGATCAAGAAAATTGGTTGTGTGGGTATCACAACTAAAAGTAAAATTTAGATTGTAATGGTTAATGTTCAGTAATTTGATGAATTCAACCAGTGACTCTTTGGTGTCTGTCCATACAATGAAGATGTCATCAATATATTGCATCCAACAAAGGATGTGATCAGTATATTGTGCCATGAGTTCACTGGAGAACAGGTCCCTCTCCCACCCCCCAGATACAGGTTGGCGTAGGCCGGCGCACAGCAAGTGCCCATAGCCACACCCTGTATCTGGAGGTAGTGGGAGTGGTTAAAGCTGAACCAATTGTGGGTGAGGATGAACTGTAGCAACCGAAGTATGAAATCATTGTAAGTCCAGTGGTGATGATCCTCCTTGTGAAGAAAGGTGCGAATCGTCTCAACTCCCTACTCACGAGGGATGCTGGAGTAAAGAGCCTCCACATCAAGAGTCACAAGCAGGGAGGCGGGAGAAATGACCATTCCCTCAATCTGCCTGAGGAGGGCCAAGGTGTCCCTAGTGTAGGAGGGCAATGCTGTGACGTGTGGCATCAATACAAAATCCACAAGCCTGCTTGCATTCTTGGTAAGGCACCCGATACCCGAAATTATCGGTCTACCAGGGGGCGACAGAGGATTCTTATGCACTTTGGGCAGTGCATAGAATGTCGCCACCCTGGGAGACAGAACATTCAGGTAATCATATGTATCTTGGTCAATTAAGCCCTTCATGAAGGCATCATTGATAATGTCCAGAATTTTGAAGCGTTTAATATCACGAACGATATTATGCATGAATGCCCAGGCTTGAGAGCTGGTGGTTAGATCAGGGAAAATTTGGGATTTTAACTTAAACTTGTTCACAGGTGGTGAGGGAATGGCAGGAAGGCTTGCATCAATGGTATCAGTATTTTAATTTTCATCCAAGAGTATCATCAAATCCCTTAATGCTCTAAAATCCAACATTTTAAAGTGTTTGATACTTTCTGAGAAATCCCTTTCCTCTTTAGCCAGAATACAATCTTTGTCGAACATGAACTTGTATGTCAAATTCCTAATAAACATATGAATGTCTTTAATTAGTTCATATCTATCTAGGGTTTGTGAAGGCCAAAAGCTTAAGCTAAATTTGAGTACCTCAAGTTCTTGATTGGTAAAGTGGTATTGGGTCAGGTTAAGCACATTCAGTTCTACGTTAGGGGCAATCAGAGCCCCAACGTTGGAAAATTTTGAATTTGAGAGTTAGGCCCTGTACACACGATCGGTTTTACCGATGAAAACAGTCCGATGGACTTTTTTCATTGGACAAACCGATCGTGTATGGGACCCATCGGTCTTTTTTCCATCGGTTTTAAAAAATAGAACATTTTTTAAATTTTTACGATGGATCAAAAACCAATAGCAAATTTCGATCATCTATGGGCAAGTCCATCGGATAAAAAACCCACGCATGCTCAGAATCAAGTCGACGCATGCTCAGAAGCATTAAACTTAATTTTTCTCGGCTCATTGGAGTGTTTTACGTCACCGCATTTGGAACGGTCAGTTTTTTGACTGATGGTGTGTAGGCAAGACTGATGGAAGTCAGCTTCATCGGATTTCCGATGGACAAAACCATTGGATTAGAATCCATAGGATATCCGATCATGTGTAAGAGGCTTTACTCTGACTACTATGGGGATCAAGAGTGCTTTGTTTCTTAAAAGTCTGTAGTTGTACTGACGGATGTACATTAGGTGTCATAAGTGTGCTGGAGGGCAAAGGTTGAGAAGTTAGTTCATAGCTAAAAATGTACACATTATCGGGACGTTGGCACACTGCTACCGCTGTATCCACAGTATCACCCTGTGAGGATACACATTAAAAACCTAATCCTTTTCACAAGTTACTCTCAAACCAAGGTTTTACTGTATATTTATTGGTTTGTGCAAAGGTTATAGCGTCTACAAACAATGGCATATTTTTTTTTTTTTATAGTAATGGCGGAGATCAGCGACTTATAGTGGGACCGTGATATTGCAGCTGACAGTCGGACACTAACTGACACTTTTGACACTTTTTGGGGACCAGTGACACAAATGCAGTGATCAGTGATAAAAATATGCACTGTCACTGTACTAATGACACTGGCTGGGAAGGAGTTAACATCAGAGGTGATCAAGGAGTTAACTGTGTGCCTAGCCTGTGTTTCTGCATACTATGGGAGGTGCTTTCACTAGGGGGAGACATGGATCATTGTCCCTGCTTTGCAGGAACACATGATCCATGCCTTCTATACTGACAAAATGGTGATCTGCCTTGTTTACATAGGCAGACCGCCATTCTCCCTCAGTACCGAAGGATCGGCGGGTGCCGGTGAACCCCTATCAGACAGCTCCCTCTGTGTATAATCACAGTGGGAGTAGGCCAGCGACAGTGCACATGCACGCCCCAGACCTGGAAGTGCAGGATCACATACTAGGTACGTGATCCTGGGCAGCAGTGCCACTTTGCTGCCGTATATGTAAGTTATACGGTCGGCAAGTGGTTAGGCTAATTTAAATAGACTGCTCTTTCTAAAGGTAAAATCAGGCTTAATTCATTATTAAATATACAAATTAGACTGAATATTTTAGTGGACATAATATATATTGGACAGATTTGTTGCGGAGAATCTCATCCTCATTAGTTGAAAAAAAAATTGATACAGAGATAAGGCCTATTTCAGCCACAGATATTGGCTAAAACTGCATTGTCTCAGGCAAAGGTTTTAAAATTTTTAAATATTTATTTCATCCTTATTTATAGGGGGCATGTTGAGATGCAAAAAAATTTCAAAAATTATAGCCAGAAATTTTGAATAACAAATTTATTATCTAGAAATACACTATTTAAAAATACTACCGATTAGCTTCTGCTCCATTTAGAATATTACCTTTTCCATGGAATTACATGTTTTGCTTATCTAACTCCCATTCTTTAGGATGTGTTTCAGAGGCAGAAAGTTGACATATTTCAAACAGAAATATTAGGTGAAACTTTTTTTAAAGTGACACTGTATAAACATTGTACACATTTGAAATACAGAATCTCATTCTGTTTAATAGGATGTACAGTGCCTTGAAAAAAAAATCATTTTTTTTTATTTTTTTTTTCATACCCTTGAAATTTTCCACGTCATTGTTATGTTACAACCGAAAACATAAATGTATTTTTTGGGGATTTTATGTGATAGACTAACAGAATGTGGCACATAATTGTAAAGTGGAAGGAAAATGATAAATGGTTTTCAAATTGTTTTACAAATAAATATCTGAAAAGTGTGGCGTGCATTTGTATTCAGCCACCCAAGTCAATACTTTGTAGAACCACCTTTCCCTGCAATCACAGCTGCAAGTCTTTTTTGCTTTTCACATTTATAGAGTGACATTTTTGCCCATTCTTCTTTGCAAAATAGCTCAAGCTCTGTCAGATTGGATGGAGGGAGTCTGTGAACAGCAATTTTCAAGTCTTGTCACAGACTCTTGAATGGATTTTGATCTGGACATTGACTGGGCCATTCTAACACATGAATATGCTTTGATCGAAACCATTCCACTGTAGCTCTCGCTGTATGTTTAGGGTCGTTGTTCTGCCGGAAAGTGAATCTCTGCCCCAGTCTCAAGTCTTTTGCAGACTCTAATGCCTTGTACACATGATCGGAATTTCCGATGGAAAAAGTCCGACTGACTTTTTCCATCGTAAATTCCTACTGTGTGTGTGCCCTATCGGAGAAATGCTGATGAATTCCATCAGATTTGACATTTACAACATGTTCTATTTTACTCCGATGGAATTCCGTCAGAATTCTGATGTGCTTTTGGCCTGGAAAAAGCCTGATCGTGTGTACAAGGCATAACAGGTTATCGTCTAAGGTTGCCCTGTATTTGGCTCCATCTATCTTCCCATCAACTCTGATCAGCTTCCCTGTCCCTGCTGAAGAAAAGCATCACCACAATATGATGCTGCCACCACCATGTTTCACAGTGAAGATGGTGTGTTCAGGGTGATGTATAGTGTTAGTTTTCCGCCACACCTAACATTTTGCTTTTACACCAAAAAGTTCAATTTTGGTCTCATCTGACCAGAGCACCTTCTTCCACTCGCAAACTTCAAACGGGACATATGGCTTTCTTTCAACAATGGCTTTCTTCTTGCCACTTTTCCATAAAGGCCAGATTAATGGCGTGCACGACTAATAGTTGTGCTGTGGACAGATTCTCCCACCTGAGCTGCTGATCTCTGCAGCTCCTCCAGAGTTACCATGGGACTCTTGGCTGCTTATCTGATTAATGCTCTCCTTGCCCAGACTGTCCATTTAGTTGGATGGCCATGTCTTGCTAGGTTTGCAGCTGTGTCATATTCTTTCCGTTTTCGAATGATGGATTGAACAGTGCTCCACAAAATGTTCAAAGCTTGGGTTATTTTTGTTTTATAAGCTAACCCTGCTTTAAACTTCTCCACAGCTTTATTCCTGACCTGTCTGCTGTGTTCCTTGGACTTTTGTTCACTAAGGTTCTCTAAGAAACCTCTGAAGGCCTCATAGAACAATTGTATTTATACTGCGATTAAATTGTACACAGGTGGACTCTATTTACTAATTAGATGACTTCTGAAGGCAGTTGGTTCCACTAGGTTTTAGTTAGGGATATCAGAGTAAAGGGGGCTGAATACAAATGCACACCACACTTTTCAGATATTTATTTGTAAAACATCTTGAAAGCCATTTATCGTTTTCCTTCCACTTCACAATTATGTGCCACTTTCTGTTGGTCTATCGCATAAAATACGAATAAAATAAATTTCCGCTTTTGGTTGTAACATGGCAAAATGTGGAAAATTTTTCAAGGCACTATAGTTTGGGAGGCAGGGAAAAGGCATTTATCAAGCAGAAATATGAAAATGTAGTTCCTCAACCACTTAAGGATCGCCGCCTGTACATATGCGACAGCAGAATGGCATGGCTGGGCACAAGCACGTACAGGTACGTCCTCTTTAAGAAGCCCAGCCATGGGTCGTGCTGGCGGCGCGCTCGCGACCCAGTCCTGAGCTCCGTGACCGCGCCCGCGGTACCCGCGGACCCAATCGCCGCCGGTGTCCCGCGATCGGGTCACAGAGCTGAAGAACAGAGAGAGGTAAGTGTAAACAAACCTCTCCCCGTGCTTCCTAGTGAGACTGTCACTGATCGTCTGTTCCCTGTCATAGGGAACGACGATCAGTGACATCACACGCCAAGCCACGCTCCCACACAGTAAGAATCACACATTAGGTCACACTTAACCCCTTCAGCGCCCCCTACAGGTTAACCCCATTCACTGCCAGTGTCATTTTTACAGTAATCGGTGCATTTTTATAGCACTGGTCGCTGCAAAAATGACAATGGTCCCAAAATAGTGTCAAAAGTGTCCGATGTGTCCGCCATAATGTCGCAGTCACGATAAAAATTGCTGATCACTGCCATTACTAGTAAAAAAAAAAATATTAATAAAAATTCCATAAAACTATCCCCTATTTTGTAGACGCTATAACTTTTGCGCAAACCAATCAATAAACGCTTATTGCGATTTTTTTTTTACCAAAAATATCTAGAAGAATACGTATCGGCCTAAACTGAGGGAAAAAAAAATTATATATTTTTTGGGGATATTTATTATAGCAAAAAGTAAAAAATATTGCATTTTTTTCAAAATAGTCGCTCTATTTTTGTTTATAGCGCAAAAAATAAAAACCGCAGAGGTACTCAAATACCACCAAAAGAAATCTCTATTTGTGGGAAAAAAAGGACACCAATTTTGTTTGGGAGCCATGTTGCACGACCGCGCAATTGTGAGTTAAAGCGACGCAGTGCCGAATCGCAAAAAGTGGCCTGGTCCTTTAGCTACTGTACAAAAATGTCCGGGGCTTAAGTGGTTAAATATCATATAGAAATGTATCAACTTCTTGAAAGGAATCAATTTTTTTTTAACCCAAGGAAATATCAGAAGCAATGTTATTTTTTAAGCACACTATATTGTGATGGTTTAACCACTTGAGCTGTGAAAGGTTTTACCCCCATTATGACCAGGACATTTTTTTGCTATTCGGCACTGAGCAATTTAACTGGCAATTGCACGGTCATGCAACACTGTACGCAAATTAAATTTGTACTATTTTTTCACATTGATAGAGCTTTCTTTTGGTGGTATTTGATCACCAATGGGTTTTTATTTTTTATTATATAATCAAAAAAGACCCAACATTTTGAAAAAAAAAAAAACTTTTTACATTCTGCTATAAAACATATCCAATAAAAAATAAAAAGTAAATAAAATTTCTTCATAAATTTAGGCCAAAATATATTTTGCACATGTCTTTGATAAAATAAATCACAATAAGTGTATATTGATTGGTTTGCGTGAAAGTTATAGTGTCTACAAATGATGATACATGTAATAAACAGTTCTTCCTTATCTCTTATTATGGTGACCACCAATATATTCTAGTTTCTCTTCTTATACATCCCTTTATAATATTGCTCCTTATACCAATTCTTCATGATTATGATTATTCTACCCCCCTTATGTTTTACTACTCATAATGTAGTCTTCAGGTGTTTGTAGGGTAGTAATAGTTATCATCACTATCGTCACTATCATCTATCATGTCCTGATTATACATTGATGGTCCGGTAATATTGTTTGTATTTTTGTTTGTAACACTTTGTATTTTTCATATATATAAATATTTTTATGGTTTATATATGTTTCTGTTTTTGCTCATTATTCATTCCTTCTTCTTTTTTTTCTATTATTTTCTTTTTTTAACATTTACATTTTTCACCTCTTTTCCCTTATTTAGATTTTTATTTTTATCAATAAAAAAAAAAATTCACTCTTATTATATTACTATTATTTTTTCATCCTGTTTGTTATCATATTATTTTTATACTTTTTATTACATATTTTTTCAAATAGATTTAATTTTTTTTTTCATATTTTTCCATTATTATATTTTTATTATTATTATTATTTCTTTATTTATAATTTACATAATATATTACATATGTATATATTTGTATAGCTAACTAGTGTAGACACACGCACACACACACACATTATTCTTCATAGATATATTTAATTGTACTAGGAACATTTTTCCCCCTGCTCCTTTATTACTTTAACCCAGTAAGGGTTGTTTGTCAGCAGCCATAAATATATCTCACCGCCTGGTGCTCGACATCGGCTGAGGAAAGAGGTGTGACTAGCCTCTGAAACGCGCTCTGATCGGTCCGCTCTCCTTAAGTTTTTACAGGTGCCGACCATCCCACGACTGCTCGTGTTCACAGCGTCCCCTCTCATGGTTCATAGAGCTGTCTGTTGCGGCAAGGACTACTCCACAATCCCATGTGGGATTTAGACCAAAGCCCATCTGGGCATAGACTGTCACTACTGTCATCCTGTGAGTTGAATCTGTTACTGATCTTACATGTGTTTAATTCATTAAATTGTGCTACACTATCGGTTGCCTGGTGATTATTGTGTGCTCCCAGACCCCTGTGCAAGCTTCCTAGCTTCTATTTGAGACCACAGTTATCTTGGATTTATTTTTGAGTTGTTATTTTATTCAGAATGAGCACCTGAGAGATACTTTTGTGTGTATGTGTACACCCACATGTACATTTAACACATTTATATTTTGGTCATTTAAACACTGGACAATCCAGGGCAGCACTGAGAATTTTTGTTTGTTTGTTCTGGGTCCCCTTAGACTGCCTGCAAAGTGGCACATCTGTACCGTGCATAGGCCTTGCTGAAGCAAAACTGAAATTTATTTTAAAAAAATGGCATTTAAAAAACGGCATGCCCCCCCCCCCCAAAAATCCATACCAGACCCTTATCCGAGCATGCAGCCCGACAGGTCAGGAAAGTGGGGGGCGAGTGAGTGACCCCCCAACCATGCCGGGCCACATGCCCTCCATATGAGGCTGTGGTTGTTGGGGTCTGAAGGCAAGGGGCTTATCGGAATCTGGAAGCCCCCTTTAACAAGGGGGCCCATGGATCCCAGGCCCCTCCCTATGCAAATGATTATGAGATATATTGTACCCATATCCATTCACCCAAAAAAGTGTCAAAAATAAATAAAGACAGCAGGCAGTTCTTGACAATTCCTTTATCATGTTTATTTATTATGTTTGTTTTGGCAATGTTTTTTTTTTCATTCAAGCCCGTTGACAGCTGATGACTCTTCTGTTATTATGGATGAAGTGGTCGGCTTCCTGGCCTGCGCCTTAACAACCAGCTATTCAAAGCTTATCCCAATCAAAGATTAGAATGCACTGTGCAGTGCTCAGTGCATTGTGGGGTGCTCGTGGGCGAACACCCTGCTGAGTGCCCCGCAAATTTGGATGTTCACCGAACAGGCGAAGAGGCAATGTTCAGGGCAAACTTTTGCTCAGCTTAAACTGTTCACCCAACTCTAAATGGCAGTGATCAGAAATTTATAGTGGGACTGTGATAGTGTGGCGGAGAATATGACACTAATTGACACTGGGTGGGAACTGAATATCTAACACTGATATCACCAGTGACACTAATACAGTGATCAGTGCTAATACTATACAAAGTCACTGTACTAATGACACTGGCTTGGAAGGGGTTAACAGGTGCAATGAAATGGTAAACTGTGTGCCTAACAAGTGTATATATGCTGCTTTTACTAGTAGATGTGGCTGATTTTTCTCCCTGCTCCGCACAGGGTTCCACTAAGCCAATTAGCAGGTCCTGGCCATAAATCAGTGGTCAAAACCTGCTGATCGGCTTTTGCTGTACTGAATCACAGCACAGACAGGGTGGCAGGCGCACATGCGTGTGCCTCCTGTTAAGTAGGCCTTTTAAATTAAAGACATCAAAGATCCGATAGCATTCTTCGGGTACAAGTCTTTTACTGAGAATAATAAATACAATTAAAACAGTTTACACTGGTCCACAGTTGAAGGGAGTGTGGCAATTATACAAATGTGAGTTCAGCTTTTATAAAGAAAATATAGAATGTTTGTCCACCACGTTTCTCACTTGAACTGTAAGGCCTGGGCTCAGCCCTCTCTTCTCAGAGCTCAGGCTGTTCAGCTGTTAATTGACAATACTCTTCATTCCATAGTGACTCACCTGATGATCATATCCTGCTCGTCAATCAGCCTGCTGACTATTTAAGCTGCTTGCATCAGATCTCCTGTGCCTTCGCCTTGGTCAACATATCTGGATACTCTCTGCTGTGTTTTCCTGTTAAAGACTTTTGCCTGGCTGATGTCCTTTCTGGTTCATGATCCTGTTTTCTGCCTCTGACTATGCTGATCTCTGGATTCCTGTTTTACTTGCTTTTTCTTACTACCTGCTCTGGATACCGAACCCTGGCTATGTTTTGACTCTGTTTGCACTGTTTGTGCCATTTTACCATTTTATTAAAGTGTGATTTTTACTGCACTTCTGTCTCAGTCTGATTCATGGTTCCTGACAAGAACCATCAGAATCCAAACAGAGTTGCTACAAGAATGTTAAAAATTCAGGGAGCTAATCTACCTCTGAGACTCAATAGTGGCCCTGCTAACTTGAACTTGCCTGCAGGGCTTTAATATAAAAAAATAAAATAATCTTAACAATGATAAAATAAATAGTGAGACAAGTGATAATAATTAAAACAAGAGGAGATTGTCCCCAAACTGTACTTTTTTGTTTTCTTTCTGTGTTTTTTTTCTTTTGCTAGCTTAGTTGGGGCCCTTCTTTGATTGTGCACAAGTGGGGAATCTTGGTTAGGTCCGTCAATCCTTCTACAGGTGTTTGTAAGGTGATAATTTAGAAAATAAACTGAAGCACTGATAGATAAAGATAGTTTAAAACATTCTCCAATGAAAGGAGAGAGTAGGAAGAATTCTATTTCTATTTAATGTCCTAGAACATGAGAGCAATATTTGTTTGTTTCTGTAATTTGTGTAAAATTTGTTTGCCAACCCTCTCTCAACAATCCCTGTTCGCTGGTCTTGATAGTGGAGGGATCCCTTTCTGCTTAATAGCTTAAACTCCAGATAGACTGACCTGATGTGTGAGATATGATGAGAGACAACAATTGTCCTTGCCTTAAATTACTGAGGGGCATAAACAAAGATATAATATAAAACTCCCTTCAATAATTGACCACCAACTACACCTTGTTGTAATGGTGTCTGCTGGGGAAGCTGACAACCTACTCTGAGATTGTTGTTAACCGTTAAAGATGGCTGCTGTCCTATACCTGAGGTAATGGTGACTGCAACAGGACAGGAGATCTCACTAGGCTCGGTGCTCAGATTCCTGTGTCCTTCCTCTTCTCTGGTCTCAAGCAAAGCTCAACATACTCCTAGCTATTGTCAGAGCCAGGAAAACAGTGCATTCCATGTGCTCCTTTAGATGTGTCAGAGAATAGAAACAGCACATCCCTAGGGCCCCTTTTAGATGTCACATGGTCTAGGAGCAGTGCTTCCACGGAGCTCCTTTAGATGTGACTGAGCCTAGCTATATTCTGAAAGAGCAAACGCTTTTTGCATTTTATAAACCAGAACTTCAAATGCCCTAAACAAAAAAAGCAGAACACAGTTTAATATCAAATCTGCATGGGATGGCAAAAAACAATATTTACTAGTCCACATACTCTGGGTCCAGAGTATAGTATTTTAGAAATTGCTGTCTTAAAATGATGCATACCTACAGGATTCAATACTTTTATTTGCTGTATGTCTCTAAGCAAAATAGCAGTGGAGGTTTGCAAATTGACTTTTTGGCAAGCTTGGACACTTTGGAAATGCTAGTATCGTCCTCACCAGTTTCATACAGAAATTTTAAGTACTCCTCCATTTATGCATTACAGCACCTAGGATATTGGGATATTTTAATCGTTAAAGCGGTTCTAAAGGCTGAAGGTTTTTTACCTTAATGCATTCTCTGCATTAAGGTAAAAAAGTTTCTGAGTGCAGTGAGGCTGTAAGTCACAGCCAGTGAGTGGGGAGAGGGGGTGATGCCGAGTAACTCTGTGTTTCTGTGGACAAACAGAGGCAGCTCGGGAGAGAGCCCACACAAGTTCTGCCATAGCATGCGGCTTGCTATGGTGTGCACTCGGTGGGGGAAGGAGCCAGGAACGCCAGCAGGGAACCTAGGAAGTGGAGGATATGGGCTGCTCTGTGCAAAAGTAAAAAGATATAAAGAAGGGAACCTAGAAAAAAAAACTGTCGCTTACCCACTCACTCGATTAGAGTGGGGCTCTATGACCAATACAAAGCATATACAAAAGGCATTGTAATATACAAATATTATATTGTACCTGCTCTGTACAATGGTTTTGCACAGAGCAGATACAAAACAAAGGCCTCGTACACACGACCGATTTTCTCGGCAAGAACCAGCAAGAAACTTGCTGGCAGAGAGGTCTTGCCGAGTAAATCGGTCGTGTGTACGCTGCTAGCGTGTTTCTCGTCGAGAAAACCGACAAGAAACCTCGACGAGAAAATAGAGAACCTGCTCTCTATTTTCTCGTTGAGATTCTCCTCGGCGTGTTTCTCGACGAGAAAAGTGAGTGTGTGTACACTTACCTGTCCGCCCGGAAGCCCGCGCATGTTCGAAATGAATTTGACGCATGCGCGGTAGCTTCCTAGGCATACGTAGGGTATACCAAGATGGCGGCGACGGCATCGAATGTGACGAGCGCATGCTCGACGTAGTCGATGACGTCACCGCGTACACTCCTTTCAAAGAACCGCGGGTTCTTTGAAACGAGTGTGTGTACACTCGGCCGGGACAAGTTTCTTGTCCAAGAATCTCGTCGAAAAAAACGACATGTTTTTCTCAACGAGAATCTCGGCCGTGTGTACGAGGCCAAAGGCAGATCTGCCAACAAGACCATAATAATGAGCCTCCAGGGTATAATTGACCTATTGCAAAAGATATCTTATGCCGCGTACACACGATCGTGTGTGGGCTCCAGAGCATTTTTAACGACGTGAAAAATGGCCTAAAAAAATGAGAACCTGCTCCATTTTTTCACGTCGTTTTTCACGCCGTTTTTTTTAACGACGTGAAAAACGGTAGTGTGTATGCTTTTACGAGGGGAAAAAAAACGCATGCTCAGAATCAAGTATGAGACGGGAGTGCTCATTCTGGTAAAACTAGCGTTCGTAAGGGAGATAGCACATTCGTCACGCTGTAACGGACTGAAAAGCACGAGGCTGAAAAGCGCGAATCGTCGCTCAACAAACTTTACTAACATGAAGGGTGGCGCCATTCGAACTGAACTTCCCCTTTATAGTGCCATCGTACGTGTTGTACGTCACTGCGCTTTGCTCGAGCGTTTTTTTTTAATGAACGTGTGTATGCAAGACAGGCTTGAGAGGAAACAAGAAAAACCACGTCGAGAAAAACGTTGTTTTTGAAAATGACATTAAAAACGATCGTGTGTACGTGGCATTAGATTTATTTGTATATACAATATGATTTGTTTGAAAGGACTGTATAAATGTGAGTTTGGCGTCTAGATGCACTTTTTTTTTATTTTAAGACAATGTTGTCTTTTTTTAGGTGATGGAAGGTGGTTTTGTCTTTGTATTTTTTACTGCCTGATTTTTGTAATTGAAAAAAAGCTTTTTGTATTTTTCTATATGGTTGTTTAAGATATCTTTTTGCAATAGGTCAATTATACCCTGCAGGCTCATTATTATGGTCCTGTTGGCAGTTCTCTTTATCTGCCTGTGTTTTGTATCTGCCATTGCACAGAGCAGGTAAGTATAATATGTTTGTTATTTAACCACTTCCCTACCCACGTATAGTCATATTACGTTCGCAGGAGGGATCTCCCATCCTGGGCGGGCGTCATATGACATCCTGGGCTTCCCGCCGCATCACTCGGGAGCCGGTGCACGTGGCCGGCGGCTGCAATGTCTGCCGGGCACCCGCGATTACCGGTAACAGAGCTAGGGACGTGGATCTGTATGTGTAAACACACAGACCCACATCCTGTCAGGTGAGAGGAGACTGATGGTCTCTTCCCAGTACAGAGGAACACCGATCGGTCTCCTCCCCTTGTGAGTCCCCTCCCCCCACAGTGAGAATCACTCCCTAGGTAACACATTTAACCCCTTGATCGCCCCCTAGTGTTAACCCCTTCCCTGCCAGTTACATTTATACAGTAATCAGTTCATTTTTACAGCACTGATCGCTGTTTAAATGTGAATGGTCCCAAAATAGTGTCAAAAGTGTCCGATATGTCCGCCGCAATGTCACAGGCATGAAAAAAAAATCACAGATCGTCGCCATTACTATTAAAAAATAAATAAAAAATAAAATGCCATAAATCTATTTTGTAGACGCTATAACTTTTGCGCAAACCCATTAATATACGCTTATTGCATTTTTTGTAACCAAAAATATGTAGAAGAATACATATCGGCCTAAACTGAGGAAGAAATTTAATTTTTTTTTAAATTGGGATATTTATTGTAGCAAAAAGTAAAAAATATTATGTTTTTTTCAAACTTATCGTTCATCTTTTGTTTATAGCGCAAAAAATAAGAACCACAGAGGTGATCAAATACCACCAAAAGAAAGTTCTATGTGTGGGGGAAAAAATCATTTGGGTACAGTGTAGCATGACCGCGCAATTGTCATTCAAAGTGCGACAGCCCTGAAAACTAAAAATTGGCATGGGCAGGAAGGGGGTGAAAATGCGCTGTATTGAATAAAATTAAAGGTTTACAATCATTTTAACATGGCTGTTCCCAGTACTTAGAGCACAAGCTTCTCCTGTACAGAAGAGGCTAGGAACTGCTCCCTAATTAGTTGACATACTGTATGTGGGGAAAAAGCAGCAGAAAGAATGTGTCATCCACCAATACTGCAGGGAGGAAATGCTAGGGGAATTAAAGAGTGTAGATGTGATGTGGAGAAAAAAGGCAGAGGAATTAACCAATTCAGGCCTGGGCCAATTCTGACACTTCGCTCCTACATGTAAAAATCATATTTTTTTTGCTAGAAAATTACATAGAATCCCCAAACACTATATATATATTTTTAGCAAAGACCCTAGAGAATACAATGGCGGTCATTGCAACTTTTTATCTCACACGGTATTTGCGCAGCAATTTTTTAAATGCGTTTTTCATGCTTTAAAAAAAAAGCAGTAAAGTTAGCCCAATTTTTTTGCATATGTGAAAGATGAAGTTATGCCGAGTAAATAGATACCTAACATGTTACGCTTGTGGAATGGCGCCAAATTCAGTACTTAAAAATCCCCATAGGCGACGCTTTAATTTTTTTTTACTGGTTACATTTTTTGAGTTACAGAGGAGGTCTAGGGCCATAATTATTGCTCTCGCTCTAACGTTCGCGGCGACACCTCACATGTGTGGTTTTAACACCGTTTTCATATGTGGGCGGGACTTACGCATGGGTTTTGCTTCTGCGTGCGAGCACACGGGGACAGGGGCACTTTAAAAAAAATATTTTTTTGGATTGTTAATTTTACTTATTTTTTTTTATTTTGACACTTAAAAAAAATAATAATTTGATCACTTTTATTCCTATTACAAGGAATGTAATCATCCCTTGTAATAGGAATATGACATGATAGGACCTCTTTACAGTGAGGTATGGGGTCAATAAGACCCCACATCTCACCACTAGGCTGGGAAGCCTAAAAAAAATAATGATCACCGCTTCACAGCCGAAGCAGCCCCATTTTTTTGAATGCAGAGGCTGGGCATGACGTCATAACATCATGCCCGGCCTCCGACGATCATAGAGACTCCAGCGACCATCTGGTCCGCCGGAAATCTCTGTGATCAACATTTGGGGCCGACTGATCCTGTCACTGGCTCACCGATCGCACAGGTGAGTCGGGAGAAGCACCGGAGGACGGCGGAAGGGGGGCCTCCCCTTCCACTGCCCGTAAGAATGATCAAGCGGCGGAATAGCCGCTATGATAATTCTTATGGTGCAGGGAATCGCCGGCTGAAACTGTCAATATCTGAATGATGCCTGTAGCTGCAGGCATCATTGAGATATACCCCCACAAAGCCCAGGACTTCATATGACGTACCCTGGGCGCCAAGTGGTCAAAATTAAGTAGGCTTAAAAGATGTATAGACTGATGAACTGATTGTCAGAAAGTAGGTGAAAAGTAGGTGAAAGCCAGATGGTAAATTGTTGTGAGTGGAAGTATCACCACATTCTTTAGGTTAATTGATGTTTAAATTGTTTTCAACAGTAGACATTTGGCTTAACAATTTAGAGAATACTAGTCAGTTAGCAAGTTAAATGTGCTTTCAGTTTTCTAGAACTTTGAATATAAGAGATGCAGGATTACTAAAAAAAAATTACAAATGTATACAGTACATTATAAACATTATAGGAAAAGATAAACACCTAAAACGTACCTGTCCCAGAGGTGAGCCCTCTTGCAGATCTATGTTGGCCATAGAGTATTCAACATCCAACACACTTCTGGGATCATTGTATGCCTGTGCCCCCAACTGCTATACCAATACTGTATTCTGTAGTGATGTGGTAACAGGTGACATCACAGCATGCAGTGATGTCGGATGTTGTAGCTTTACAAGAAAGCCAAGACAGGGATCACAGCTTTTCGCAACACCTTAGTATCTTAGTATCTTCTTTTGCAGTATGGCTTTTAACTGAGGCAGTTTACTCAGTAAATTGTCAAAAAATAAAGCAGCATTTTTCTGTTGTTTTTCTCTATGTCTTCATGTCTGATACCAAGTAGGTCTGATGTTATTACGCCAAAAATATCCATATATGTCATTTGTGGAACAGTCACAGTAATTTAAATGATTTGGTTTGCCTTAATAGTTGTTTTGTTGGTGTTGTAGATGAGAAAAAAAACACACACACACACACATTACAAAACAAAATAAAAAAATAAAAAAATGCCTGATGCATCTTTTTTTTGGCTCAGCTGTAAAGCAGTCATCTCTGAAATTTAAGGTACAAGTTTGAATTTCTTCAATCATTCCATTTTTCAATTCAGTTTATTTCTTTTGTTGATATTTCCATTCTCTGCAAAATGCATGTAAGTAAGGTTATAAGACACTGAACCAAATTACTGCATGTTTGCTCAGAAAATCTTGACACTTACAGAAAATGCACACATTTTCCATTTTCTGTACATGATCTAATTTCACAGAGCATTTACTTCAACAAAGAATACAGACAGACAAAATATTAATTCAATTGTGCAACCAGAATCTTTGGAAATAAAGTAGACCATATAATTGCTCAGAGAATGAACAGATTTCAGATTTAACATTAGAAAAATGTAATTGCATTGGTGGGAGACTTGAGCAGATATATAGCTGAAAGGAAATGTGATATCATAATAGTAATAACAATTATTATTATTATTTTTATTATTAGTATTATTATTAGTAGTAGTTTTAGTAGTATTGTGGTTTCTGTTATTGCTATTATATATACTTGTGTAAATTTATTATTATTGTTGGGACAGGTGTGTGGAAGGATGTTAGAACACAAAGACTGATGTCCATAAAATTTATTTTTTTGTACTTTTGAAAAGAGTAGGGCAAATAATATAATTAAATTATAGATACAAGAAAAAAAGATTTTTGGGAACTGGAATGGAATAGTAAAGTCGAGGTGATGTGTTCTAATTACCACATATCTCACCCACGTGGGTCCAAAATGTAACTTTTATTTCAAAAACAAATTAAAAATAAATTAGAATATTAGTTTTAAACCTATTAAAACCAATGTAGCTTAATACTAAACAGAAGGAGCATAAGGTTATATTCAAAGGAGTCTGACATATTTTTCTGTTAAAATAAAGAGGTATCTCTAGTATCCAAAATGCTGCCTCTTAAATTAGACTATGTACAGCTCTCTCAGACTATCAGAAACCAATATTTCAAAAGGACTTAAGGCTCCTCCCAAAAGAGTGATCATTTAAAATGCTTAAAAAATCCTCCAAATATCCAAAAAATAAACCCAACATGGTTTGTTACCAAATAGGAGGCTTTGTCAGGTGTGATTAGTTTGAACAAAATAAAAAATAACAATAAGTATCACTAAAGCCACACGGCGAATAGCACCTTCCTATTGGGTTGCATCTTATTTTTGTCAGGAATGGTGTCATTAGTGGGTTCACCTGCTGGTGGTTGTTGCGTTCGGCACCAGTGGGTGTCTCCCTGCCAAGACTTCCAACCAGCTCTCAAGCACACCTGATCTGGGTCTGCTGAACTATATAAGCCCCCCTTAACCAAGGCTCAAATGCTCCAGAATTCCTTCTGCTAGCCTTGTCCCTGCCTGAACCTGCTCTTGTTCCTGCTTTTGTCCCGAACCCTGTTCCATGTACCCTGTCCTTGAGACCTGTTCCCTGTACCTGCCCCCTGCTACCATTACGGTCTGTTTCCTGATACCTGGCTTCTGTTTCCATTTGCTTTTGTCCCTGTCTGTGTTATTTATGGTTATTTCCGTGCTTATGAATATATCAATATTAGTTAGATAGTTACTTACGTGTTTTTGGGGGTTTTGCTGTGTCTTGCACTTATTTCTTGTTTATGGCTTGCTGTTTGGTTTGCACATGTGTCTTTATCTTAAATAAACATACTTTTTTACTTACTCGTTTGTTCCTGATTCTTTGGTGCAGCCCAATGATCTGATCACCTGTATTGGATGTCTGTGTATGGAATCCCCCTGATAATTGTATTTTTTTTTTCCCATAAAAAGCTTTTTATTAAGAATAGAAAAGATAAACATACATTTCAAGACAATTAGCACATGACATTATAAAACAGAAGTGCTATACAAAGTACCAATTATAAGATACAACAATAAGCACAAGTTAGCATAGGAGGGCGGAGGGGCACATTTTCTATTTTCCCCTCCCCCACTCCCCCCTCAATGAATTCAAGGGAAGGAGGAAGCGTACTAAGTCTGTCATAATTGAAGTCTAAGGTGCAACGTATCCAGACCTAGCAGAAGTACTAATAAATGAGAGGTACCTATATTGAAAAGTGGGAACAGAAAAGGGAAAGAAGGGGTAAAGCGACCAAGAAGGAAAGAAAGGAGGAGGGAAATAATATTAGTGAAACAAAGAGAAGAGAGGAACAGAAAGGGAGAAGGGTGAGGGAGGGGGAAAAGCACTAAAGAAAAATATTGGGGGGGGTGATGAATGAATCCGCACCCACCCCCCTCACCCCCAGCCACCTACAACAGCTCTGGGATTGCAGCCGTAGTATCAGTTCAACCCTGAGACAAACACTGATGATATCTGTCAGTGGTTGTGAAATGAGTCCAGCATGCCCAAGTAGTAGAAAATTTGTCTATTCTGTCTAGCGAAATATGAATCAATTCTTCCAGTTCTTTTATTTTTGAGATGCTCGCAAACCATTCCTGAATTGCTGGGGTGTGAGTGGAGCGCCAGTGTATGGGGATACAAAGTCTGGCAGCGTTGACCATATGCATGGCCAAGGACTTGTAATAATCTTTTTTGTATAGCGAAGTATGGTGCAGAAGAAACTGGGCCGGGGTGAAGTCCAGAGTGAAAGTGGTGATATGTGTAATGAGACTGTGGACCTCCCTCCAAAAGTGCTGGAGACTCTCACAATCCCACCACACATGGAGCATAGTGCCTACCCCCGACCCGCATTTCCAACACGTTTCAGGAATGCTAGGGGAGAATTTGTGAAGACGGGGTGGACCCTGACAATTTTTTAATGTTGTAGCATGTGAGTGATGATTATGATTATGTCTTTCTTGTGCAATGTATGCAATGACATCATCACTCTACATTGCACTACTGCAGCATACATATGCAATATCATCATCCCTTGCTAGAGGAATCTGCTCAGCAGTTCATCACTGAGAGAGAGACACATATATTATCTCCATAGGCATACGCAGGTGGTGTGCCAGGTGTGCATGGGCACACCCTAATTACCCTGTGCCTCACCGATTCCCCCTGCTGCTTGGACCCCCACACACACCCCCTGCAGCACTGCTGGCTTCCCTTCTCTCCTCTCCCACCGGCTGCTGTGGGGGATGTGTCAGGATACAGAGTGGGGAAAGGGGCTGGTAAATATGTAATTTACCACTTTCTTCATTTTCTGAATGAATACAGTGAGTGATCGGTATTGATCTATCAGGTACCTGGTGCTGGAGGCCAATGGAGAGAGGGCTTCCCTTGCAGCTAAGTTCCAGACCCCCCTGAGGTTTGAGACAGGAGAGGTCAGGCCCAAAGTAGCATGGGAGTAGCTTGGGTTGACTGCTGGACTGTTGGCAGGGAGCTTCTGAGTACAGCACAGGTGCTGGAGAGGAGTCAGCAGACAGATGGCACCCGTGAGGTGTAGCAGGTCTTTGGTAATGCAGAGACTGAAGAATAGTCAATGGGAATCCATGGTCAGGTGCCAGAGGGGTTTTAGAGCAGAAAAGGTCAGGTGGATAGGCGGAGTCAAACACAGGAGGTGGGCAGAAGACAGGTCCAGGACAAGCCGAGTCAGTAACAGGAAATCACAGGAACAAAGGAATCATGGGAATAACGCACTGGAGGAGCCAAAGATCAACCAGCAACTGCAGCTATTGCCAGGCTTCCTTAAAAAGGCCATTAGGCGCCAAAACTACTTTGGGGGCGTGTGTGATTGTATGCCAGACAAACAAAGATTTGGGGGCACACCCTAAAAGATGCATTAAAGATGGTACAGCCATAAGACCATAAAACAGAACAAAATATTACAGCGCACACATGCAAAAAATGACATTTAACTTTTGCAAGGCTATTTAAAATGACTGAACATTCTCAAAAAATATAGGGATTTGGTCACACCATATATACGGTGCTTAACCACTTAACGACCGCTCACTGTATATGTACGTCGGCAGAATGGCACCGACAGGCACAATCACGTACAGTGTACGTGATTGCCTTTGTACAGTTGGGGGGTCCGATCGGACCCCCCTCCTATACAGTGAGCGGTCGGTATTCGTTGGGGAGCGTTCCGAGATGAGGGAGCGGCCATTCGATTCCGGCCACCCCCCCGCGATCGCTCCCGGCGAATGGAAATGCTCCCTCTGCTGTGTAATGTAAACACAGGCAATGGAAGCAGGAGGAAGTGATGTCATCTCTCATGCGGCGCTCACATATACCGAGCGCCGTACAAGAGAAGACACACAGGTCAGTACACTAACACTACACTGACACCAGGACACATAGGCACACAAATCGCCCCCCCAAGCCCCCCCAGATCACCCCCCAGCCCCCAGTCACAGTGCCACTGATTGCAGTGACCATTTATTTACTGATCACTGCAATCAGTGACATTTGTGACTGTAAAAGTGTCACTAAAAATAGTTTTAGGTCCAGTGTAGCCCCCTAATCCCCCCTAATAAAGGTTTAACCCCCTGATCACCCCCCAGATAACCCTTTCACCCCCTAGCACCGCCGTTGCTAAGCGATCATTTTTCTGATCGCTGTCTTAGCGTCGGTGATGCAGATCGGTAGCCAGTAATTATTTTTAGGTTTGCCGCAGGTTTTTATAGCGTCGGGAACCCCCATAAATTATCTAATAAAGGTTTAACCCCCTTGATTGCCCCCCAGGTAACCCTTTCACCCCCTATCACCACTGTCGCTAAGCGATCATTTTTCTGATCGCTGTCTTAGCGTCGGTGATGCAGATCGGTAGCCAGTTATTTTTTTAGGTTCGCCGCAGGTTTTTATAGCGTCGGGTACCCCCATAAATTATCTAATAAAGGTTTAACCCCCTTGATCGCCCCCCAGGTAACCCTTTCACCCCCTATCATGACTGTCGCTAAGCGATCATTTTTCTGATCGCTGTCTTAGCGTCGGTGATGCAGATCGGTAGCCAGTATTTTTTTTTAGGTTCGCCGCAGGTTTTTATAGCGTCAGGTACCCCCATAAATTAACTAATAAAGGTTTAACCCCCTTGATCGCCCCCCAGGTAACCCTTTCACCCCCATCACCACTGCCGCTAAGCGATCGCTTTTCTGATCGCTGTCTTAGTGTCGGTGATTCAGATCCGTAGCCAGTAATTTTTTTTAGGTTCGCCGCAGGTTTTTATAGCGTCAGGTACCCCCATAAATTATCGAATAAAGGTTTAACCCCCTTGATCGCCCCCCAGGTAACCCTTTCACCCCCTATCACCACTGTCGCTAAGCGATCGTTTTTCTGATCGCTGTCTTAGTGTCGGTGATGCAGATCGGTAGCCAGTAATTATTTTTTTTAGGTTCGCCGCAGGTTTTTATAGCGTCAGGTACCCCCATATATTATCTAATAAAGGTTTTAACCCCCTAATTGCCCCTAGTTAACCCTTTCACCAGTGATCACCATATAAGTGTTACAGGTGACGCTGGTTAGTTAGTTTGGTTTTTATAGTGTCAGGGCAACCGCCGTATATATAACCCAATAAAGGTTTAACCCCCTGATCGCCCGGCGGGTGATATCAATTAGGTTTTAGCGTCAGAGAGGGTCTGCGTCACACCCCAGGCAGCGTCAGGTTAGTGCCAGTAGCGCTAACACCCACGCGTAAAGCATACACCTCCCTTAGTGGTATAGTATCTGAACAGATCAATATTTGATCTGATCAGATCTATACTAGCGTCCCCAGCAGTTTAGGGTTCCCAAAAACGCAGTGTTAGTGGGATCAACCCAGCTACCTGATAGCACCTGCGTTTTGCCCCTCTGTCCAGCCCAGGCCACCCAAGTGCAGTATCGATCGATCACTGTCACTTACAAAACACAACACACATAACTGCAGCGTTCGCAGAGACAGGCCTGATCCCTGCGACTCCAGTGCTGTAGGAGGTGATTTCACCACCACAGTTAGAAAAAAAAAGCATATATGCCGAAGCATTGGGGCAGCAGGGGCGGAGGAGCGATTTTGCTCCTAATGCCGCTTACATACGGTCGAAATTCCGACGGAGGCTTGCCCGTGGAAAAGTCCGACCATGTGTGTGCGGCATAACTTTTTTGCGGAAGGATGCCCCCATGCTTCGGCATATATAAATGGTGCATGTATGCCCATCATTAGAAGTGGGTGGATGAAGGGCGGTATTCTAATGGTGGGCATACCCACCGATCAATCTCTTTTTTCGTTCAGCCAACTGGCTGCATGAAAAAAAAAGATTACAATACATGTCCAACAAGGACCAGAAACGTACTGGTATGTTGCTGGACTTTGAATGTTTATACCAGAATGATGCCTGCAGGTTTAGGTATCATCTTGGTATCATTCTTTTCAGCCAGCGGCCAGCTTTCATGTAAAAGCAATCCTAGTGGCTAATTAGCCTCTGGACTGCTTTTACAAGCAGTGGGAGGGAATGTCCCCCCCGGATATAAAAAGCGCCATTGGGAAATTGGGAAAGCATTTTATCACACCGATCTTGGTGTGGTCAGACGCTTTGAGGGCAGGGGAAAGATCAGTTTTTTCAAAAAAAGAGTACCTGTCACTACCTATTGCTATCATAGGAGATATTTACATTCCCTGAGATAACAATAAAAATTGTAAAAAAAAAAATAAAAATATGGAAGGAACAATTTAAAAATAAAATAAAAAAGCAAAATTAATAAAAAAAAATAAAAAAAAAGCACCCCTGTCCTGCCCTGCTCTTGCCCAATGGCGAACACAAGCATCGGTCTGGCGTCATATGTAAACAGCAATTGCACCATGCATGTGAGGTATCATGCAAAGGTCAGATCGAGGGCAGTAATTTTAGCAGTAGACCTCCTCTTTAAATCTAACGGGGTAACCTGTAAAGGCTTTTAAAGGCTTTTAAAAATGTATGTAGTTTGTCGCCAATGCGCGTTTGTGCGAAATTTTAAAGCATGTCATGTTTGGTATCTATGTACCCGGCCTAAGATCATCTTTTTTATTTCATCAAACATTTGGGCAATATAGTGTGTTTTAGTGCATTAAAATTAAAAAAAGTGTATTTTTTCCCCAAAAAATGCGTTTGAAAAATCGCTGCACAAATACTGTGTAGAAAAAAAAATGCAACACCCACCATTTTAATCTGTAGGGCCTTTGCTTTAAAAATATATATAATGTTTGGGGGTTCAACATAATCTTCTTGCAAAAAAAAATATGTTTTCATGTAAACAAAAAGTGTCAAAAAGGGCTTTGTCTTCAAGTGGTTAGAAGAGTGGATGTAAGCTTCCTAATGTTGTGTATAAAATGCCAGAACAGTTCAAAACCCCCCCAAATGACCCCATTTTGGAAAGTAGACACCCCAAGCTATATACTGAGAGGCATGTCGAGTCCATGAAATATTTTATATGTTGACACAAGTTGCGGAAAAAATAATTATTTTTTTTTTTTTGCACAAAGTTGTCACTAAATGATATATTGCTCAAACATGCCATGGGCATATGTGGAATTACACCCCAAAATACATTCTGTTGCTTCTCCTGAGTACGGGGATACCACATGTGTGAGACATTTTGGGAGCCTAGCCGCGTACGGGACCCCAAAACCAAGCAGGCTTTCTAAGGGTGTAAATTTTTGATTTCACTTCTCACTGCCTATCACAGTTTCGGAGGCCATGGAATGCCCAGATGGCACAAACCCCCCCAAATGACCCCATTTTGGAAAGTAGACACCCCAAGCTATTTGCTGAGAGGTATTGTGAGTATTTTGCAGATCTCACTTTTTGTCACAAAGATTTGAAAATTGAAAATAAAAAAAATAAAAATATTTTCTTTCTTCATTTTCAAAAACAAAATGAGAGCTGTAAAATACTCACCATGCCTCTCAGCAAATAGCTTGGGGTGTCTACTTTCCAAAATGGGGTCATTTGGGGGGGTTTTGTGCTATTTTGGCATTTTATGGCCTTCAAAACTGTGATAGGTAGTGAGGAGTAAAATCAAAAATTTGTGCCCAGAAATCCTGAAGGCGGTGCTTGGTTTTCGGGGTCCCGTACGCGGCTAGGCTCCTAAAAAGTCCCACACATGTGGTATTCTCGTACTCAGGAAAAGCAGTAAAATGTATTTTGGGGTGTAATTCCACATATAACCATGGCATGTGTGAGCAATATATCATTTAGTGACAACTTTTTGTAATTTATTTTTTTTTGTCATTATTCAATCACTTGGGACAAAAAAAAAATATTCAATGGGCTCAACAGGCCTCTCAGCAATTTCCTTGGGGTGTCTACTTTCTAAAATGGGGTCATTTGGGGGGGGTTTGTGCTATTTTGTCATTTTATGGCCTTCAAAACTGTGATAGGTAGTGAGGAGTGAAATCAAAAATTTGCGCCCTTAGAAATCCTGAAGGCGGTGCTTGGTTTCCAGGGGCCCGTACGCAGCTAGGCTCCCAAAAAGTCCCACACATGTGGTATCCCCGTACTCAGGAGAAGCAGCAAAATGTATTTTGGGGTGCAATTCCACATATAACCATGGCATGTGTGAGGAATATATCATTTAGTGACAACTTTTTGTAATTTTTTTTATTTTTTATTTTTTTAGTCATTATTCAATCACTTGAGACAAAAAAAAAATATATTCAATGGGCTCAACATGCCTCTCAGCAATTTCCTTGGGATGTCTACTTTCCAAAATGGGGTCATTTGGGGGGGTTTTGTACTGCCCTGCCATTTTAGCACCTCAAGAAATGAGATAGGCAGTCATAAACTAAAAGCTGTGTAAATTCCAGAAAATGTACCCTAGTTTGTAGACGCTATAACTTTTGCGCAAAGCAATAAATATACGCTTATTGACATTTTTTTTACTAAAGACATGTGGCTGAATACATTTTGGCCTAAATGTATGACTAAAATTGAGTTTATTTGATTTTTCTTATAACAAAAAGTAGAAAATATCTTTTTTTTTCAAAATTTTCGGTCTATTTCCGTTTATATCGCAAAAAATAAAAATCGCAGAGGCAATCAAATACCATTAAAAGAAAGCTCTATTTGTGGGAAGAAAAGGACGCAAATTTAGTTTGGGTACAACATTGCATGTCCGCACAATTTACAGTTAAAGCAGCGCAGTGCAAAATTCTGAAATCACCTCTGGTCCTTTAGCTACAAAATGGTCCGGGGCTTAAGTGGTTAAGCCCACTTACTGCGACAAAGTACCCCATTAATAATTATCAGTGGGTCCTACGCTATCCATAGAATGGAAGATCCTGCTTCTCTGAACCATGGGATTTTGTTCTGTTTTATGGTCTTATGGCTGCATCTTTTAGGGTGTGCCCCCCAAATCTTTGTTTGTCTATTGTATGGATTCTGACCAAATCCTTTTGGGCTGAAGCATCCCACTCCCTCATCATTGCCTCTTATTAGTGTCCACCTGTGTTATAAGAGGAGTCCTTTAGTTCTCCCATATAGAGGAGTGTATTTCTCCCATGGTTCAGAGAATTAGGATCTTCCATTCAATGGATAGCATACTTTGGGGTACTTTGCCGCAGTAAGTGGGCTTAAGCACCATATAGCCATATGGTGTGACCAAATCCCCATATGTTTTGAGAATGTTCAGGTGTTTTAAATAGTCTTGCAGGAGTTAAATGTAATTTTTTGCATATGTGCGCTGTAATACTTTCTTCTGAGTGTACTCTGGTGGTGCGCCTGCGTGGTCCAGCCCGCACCTGTTTGCCAGTGCGCATCAGCGTGCCAATACGCATTCTTGTGTGCATCTGAGCATTTGTTAAGCGCCAGTGTGAGTTCCTGCGGCCTTGTAAAGTACTGGCAGGGATGCCAGGTCTTCAAGCACCTCCTTTGCGGATGGTGCCCTGACACGTTCACTGCGGTGTCCATTCATAACTGAAGCATAGTAAACTGTGTTTGAAAATGAACAGGAAGCTGCTTAGCACAGAGGACTTCCCATTCATTCACTGTCTAGTACAGCTGAGGCTGCAGAGAAAAGAAAGGGGAATCTCTGTCCTCTGTCTGAAACAGAGACATCAGGAGTCTGTTCAGACCCCTGCTATTTTACCAAAGTCCCCCAATAGGGCTCCAAAAAAAATTATAAAAGAATTAAAAAATATTATAAAAAATTGTAAAAAATTATAATAAAAAAATTACTGACACCATCCACTTTCCTACTGATACTGTCTACTCCTCTACCGATTCATGTCCATGTTTTAATACAATTTAAAATGTTTTAATATATTCATTTATAATAGTGTGTGTCTGTGTATGTATGTATGTATGTAAACTTTGGGGTGCACACCCCAATGCAAAAGGGCTGCACACACCTATGATTATCTCATATTTACATAATTTGTGCAGTGCAGACAATATAGTTTGCCCCTGTCTTGTAACTATGTATAGTGGTTTACAATATAGGCTATGGTGCCCATGACAATGTCCTTCCAGGCATTACTAACGGAGAACTTCTGAGTTGATTTTGTCATGCAGTGGTGTGCAGTAGCGTAATGACGTCTTCATGTAAGTTGCACAAAAATGACGTAATCACGCGATGTGATGACACACACAAGTGTGGTGTAATGACATCATCACAAACATGCTTCAATGTTTTAAATTAAGGGCAACAATAGACAGCCACCATTTGCCATGTGATATTTGTGATATTTGATTTTGTTTTTGAAAAACTTAAAAAAAAAAAGAAAATGTTACTTTTTGCTATAATAAATATCCCCCAATTTAAAAAAAAACAAACACATTTCTTCATTAGTTTACGCCAACATGTAATCTACATATTTTTGGTAAAAAAATCACAATAAGCGTATATTGATTGGTTTGCGCAAAAGTTATAGCGTCTACAAACTATGGAAAAGATTTATGGATTTTTTTTTACTAGTAATGGCAGTGATCTGCGCTTTTTAGCGGTATGACAACATTGCAGTGGACAGATTGGGCACTTTTGACACATTTTTGGGACCATTGACATTTATACAGCGATCAGTGCTATACATATGCACTGATTACTGTATCAATGTCACTGGCAGGGAAGGGGTTAACACTAGGGGGGGATCAAGTGTTTAGTGTGTGTTCTAACAATATGGGGATAGGACTGACTAGGGGAGGAGACAGATCGTTGTTCCTACTTAGTAGGAATACACAATATGTCTCCTCTCCCCTGACAGCACAGGGATTTGTGTGTTTACAAACACAAATCCTCATGCTGGCTCTCGTGCACGCGATCGCTTCTGCCCTCTGACTGCTCTCCTGGGCAAAGCCGTACCCGTATGGGATTTCGCCCAGGAGAGCCATTCTGCAGCAGTAAAAGTATGCAAGTTGGTCAGGAACAGGTTAATGATGCTTAGGGGGTTGTAAAGTCAGATGTTTTTTAATGCATTCTATGAATTAGGATAAAAAGCCTTCTGTGTGCAGCATCCCCCTCTAGTGCATTAGTGTCCTGGCTGTCCGAGACTCTCCCTCCTGATTGTCTGAGACACAGCAGCAGCGCCATTGGCTCCCACTGCTGTCAATTAAAGTCAGCTAGCCAATCAGGAGAGGGGGGGCGTGGCCGGGTAACAGCTCCGTGTCTGAATGGACACATTTGGGCTGCTCCTGTGCAAATACACTGCACAGGGCAGGTAAGTATAACATGTTTGCTATTTTAAAACAAAAAAAGCAAGACTTTACAATCACTTTAAAGTGAATAAATTGAAAATCAAAAGTTCCTTTAAATATAGTGCCTGGGGGGTCCCCTTAGTATGCCTGTAAAGTGGTGCATCTGTGACATGTATAGAACCTGCTGCAGCAAAACTGACATATATAAATGAAACAAATATACATTTTAAATAGATTTTCCTGGCTGTAAGCTTTCTTGAAGAAAAAAATTGACGGCAATAGAAAAATGTGAAAACAAAAATGGCGTGGGGGTCCATCCCCCCAATCCATACCCATACCGGACCCTTTGGGTCTTGTATAGATTTTAAGGGGAACCCCACACCAAAATAAAAATAAAAATTGCATGGGTACCCACCCAAAATATATACCAGACCCTTATCTGAACATGCAGCCTAGCAGACCAGGAAATGGGGAGGACAAGTGAACACCCCCCTCCTGAACCATACCAGGCCACATGCCTTCAACACAACATGGGTGTTATGGTGCAGAGAGGGCTCTGACCCCCCCACCTCAAAGCACCCTGTTCCCAAGTTGATGGGGACATGGGTCTCTTCCCCACAACCCTGGGCGGTGGTTTTGGGGGCCTGCAGAGAACATCCGAACGGGCGCTGTTTGGAGCTGAACCAATGCTTGGCCTGAACAGCTTGCCAATTTCTATTTCCCATCAAGCCCCTAGCTTTTGTACTTGTTGGGAGTCAAAAATGAAAAAAAAGCTCTTTCTCCCAATGATGGGACTGTGATTTGTCTCACAAGTCCTAGAAGTTCTTACAATGTTCAGGCCCTAGAAAATTCCTATATGTTCATATTTTTTTTAGCTTCTTACCAGACTATTGCCTGTGCATAGGTGTCCCTAAATTTTTATTTATTTTTTGACAAAAAATGTAATCTAGGGAACTCAATGAGAAACTGACTGCAATACTCAATGACAACCATGACAAATTGCTCCAGGTATGACAACCATGGATGGATTATACATCAACCAAGCAGCATGCTTCACCTCTATTTCATTTATGAGTCTTGATTACTGAAGCCTTTTTATAGTTTCTAACTCTGGGTTCCAGCCTCCCGCCCCTTGATAGCATCTTTTCCTCCCTTGCTTCTGTTGTGTGTTAATGATAAAATTAGTAATAGTGTAATAGAGAATGATAATAACATATCTTAAAAATATCAATATTTAAAGTAATAAACATAAATGCTCATTTACAAACTATTTCTTATTCAAGATAATCAAAGAAAGCAATTACATATGACAAATAATGAGCAGAATATATTATATAGTGTTGTCCCTAATTAGTTTTAATGGCCATAATGCCTTTATGTTTTTGTGCATTCAATAACATTAGGCATCCTATGTGTGATTAGCACAATTTAAAGAGAGATAAATAAGAAAATATATTATTTCAATTAAGTTTAATGACAAGTATTTAGCTTCAGATGTTGAAATATCCATATAAGAATCACTTCTACGTTGGTTAAAATTACTTTTTTCTACTAGCCTGTCTCTCTGACAAAACACCCAAGTAGATTTTGTAAGAACTTCAGTTGTGAAATTTAAAACAATAGGCCATATAACTGTTCCATGTGATTATGTCATGTACATAGGTTACAATATGTCACTGGCTGAATTTCTGAATAATTTCACAAATTGCAGGTCATTAATTGTTTTGTATAATGTGTTTTATGCTGCCTTGACTAATTCAATTAAATTAGAATCTTTCTTAAAAATGAAGTGTAATCACTTATGCACACTAATCACTTTTTATTGCTGACTATGTTTCTGATTGTTATAAAATATTATGTTTGTTTTTCTGTTTTTGTTTTGTTAAGTCGTTAAAAATGTTGCATATACTGGATAGCTGACAAATAGCTTAAGCATTTGCACTCTATTGTACTGGAATTTTTATGCTTTTTCAAAATAGTACATGGATGGTAAGTGGATTGAAAATGCACTATATTATATTTCTATTTATTCATTTGTATGTCTGTGCATGTCTGGTGGAAAAATATGATCACAGAATGTATAAAAAAAAAATAAGCTTGTAAAAAGGGTCAGTGAATGTATGTAATCAAGTATTATTATGTGGTAAGCGAAGCTCAAAAGTCATGATCAAATGATTTAAGCAGTACAAGAATAGGAGAGAAATAAACTTTCAATGAAACTATAGAGAAATGTGCAGAATGAGGCTAGCTTTGGTGGGCATCATAGGTAGAATGTTTTTATGTCCTGAAAATAGGTGCACAGAGAATACACTATATTTCTAAAGCAGAAATCACATGGGAGATCGGAGCAAAACCTTTAGTTTGCAGTCCTGTTTCCCTTCCAGAACATTTATTATTATGATACAGGATTTATATAGCGCCAACAGGTTATGCAGCGCTTTACAATATAAAAGGGAGACAGTACAGTTACAATACAATAAAACACAAGAGGGTCAAGAGGGCACTGATCATAAGAGCTTCTATCGGGTGGGGCAAGTGGTACAGAAGGTTATAACTGTGGGAGATGAGCTGATGGAGGTGATAAAAGATTAGTTGGAGGTGTGTCAGGCTTCCTTGAAAATATGAGTTTTCATGGATCACCTGAAGGCAGCCAGAGTAGGAGATAGCTGGACAGATTTAGGTAGATAGTTCCAGAGGATGGGAGAGGCTCTGGAGAAGTCCTAGAGACAAGCATGGGAGGAGGAGACAATGGAGCTTGAGAGCAGGAGATCTTGAGAGGAGTGGAGTGGACAGTTTGGGTGATATTTGGAAACAAGATTGGTGATGTAGCTCAGGCAGAGTTGTGAATGGCTTTGTATGCTGTTGTTAGTATTTTTTATTTAATTTGCTGGGTGATCTGAAGCCAGTGTAGGGATTGGCTGATAGAGGTGGCAGACACTGAGTAGTTGGTAAGGTAGATGAGTCTGGCAGCAGTATTCAGGATAGACTGAAGAGGGGATAGCCTATGGAGAGGTAGGCCTATTAGAAAATAGTTGCAAAAGTCAAGGCGAGCGTTAACAAGGGAGTGAATGAGTAGCTTGGTGGTTTCATTCGTTTAAAAAGGGACACATTTTTGAGATGTTATGGAGGTGAAGCCTACAAGATTTTCACAACTATTGTATTTGGGGCTTAAAGGACAGTGCAGAGTCTAGGATATCACCAAGTACTCTGGCATGAGGGGAGGAATTGATGGTTGTATTATTGACCTTGATGGAAAGGTAATGGAGGGGGGCATGGGCAGGAGGGAATCTTATCAGCTCGGTTTTAGAGATATTTTGTTTAAGGAAGTGGCGCAACATCTTTGCTGCTGTGTCAGTTAGTAAGTTAGTAATGCGAGAGGAGACTGAAGGAGTGAGGTGAGGAGTAGACTTGGGTGTCATCGGCATAGAGGTGGTATTGGAAGCCATGGGAGATTATCAAGTGACCAAGGGAGGAGATGTAGATAGAGAAGAGAAGGGGTCCAAGAACAGAGCCTTGGGGGATCCCTACAGAAAGAAGAAATGGAGAGGAGGAGATAGAGTTGTAAGTAACATTTCACCAGCCATGCAATTTTCTGGGAGCTGTGTCAAAACAAAGTCCTATGCTTCCCCACTTTAGCTTTCATATCCTTTCATGTCCTTGTCAAGTATGAGCTCTATCCCTAGCTAATTTTGCCAACCAAAGCACCTCCTAGAGCAGACCACCTTTTTTTAGCTCTGTCCTGTAAGTTCTGAATTTAAAAAAAAATGAACGCAGAGGCAGCTCAGCTCAACCCACCCCCAACTATTTCACCTCTCCCACCCCTTTATTGTATGCCGCCCCTTATCAATTATCTTCATAGGCTTTTGGCCCTGACATTAGATTACATCCTTAACCCACCAACTGCTTTTATGACTCCTCAAAGTAGGAACATGGTTCTTAGGTACTCTGTTCAGCATGGACTCACTAACCCACTATATCCCCTACAAGGGCTGTTCAGATCTACTCCTTCCTATCTAATGTACTCAGGGTACTGAATGATACATTATACTAAAGGGGATGGCTACTCCATTTTATTTGTATCACTCTTGACCCCAGTTTCCTCTCATCAAAATGTGTCCATATTTCTTCTTTTGTTACATACTTTAAAAAAAATACAAATAAAACTTTGTGGAAAGGAAAAAAAAGCTCTGTGTCTGTAGAGAATGCATACTCCTCAAAAATATACAGATGGTAGAAAATACTTGTGTCTGCTCCACACTTCAGCGACTTTAATTTATTACTGTCTAATAAAGATTCAGTTTTGGTTTAGATCTGTAATAGGTTCAAGGTGAACTCAGCCTGGTTTCAGACCCTGTGATTAATACAGGATTTCTTCACTATAATAACCAGCTAAACATAATGACTACCTAGCCTTTAAACTTAGGTCAAATGAACTAATTGGGCAAATAAGGGAGCTTTTTGATGAGAAAGCCCTCTCACTATGAAAGTTTGGTTACCAAGGAGCCACATTAATAAGGTGCCTAGCTGTGATATAGAACAGCATGGGAAGTGCTGCTGGTAAAGAGTAGGGATGGGTGAACGGTTCAGCATAAGTTTGGGCCGAACATTGGCTTTTCGCCCGTTCGACGAACACTCTGATTATCGGGCGTTCGACCATTCGATCGGCCCGCCGAATGTCCATAATGCACTTCACCGCTGCACAGTGTGTAGGAATCCCTGATTGGCTGAAGCAAAGAAAGCTTTGCCCAATCAGGGCACAGAACACTATCAAAGTCATGATTGGATGCTGTCATGATGACTCTATCCAATCATGGCTCATTGCTCTTTTTCCCGCCCCACACTATAAAAGTATTCTTTCAATAGCGGCCATTTTTTAGTGTGATGTCGGCGTGGAGAGAGATAGAACAGGGCTCTGTTCAGTGCTACTAGACAGTTAGTGTGCTATAGTGTGCTATTCTGATTCTATTCTCAGTATAGAACATCAGTTTAGTGTGAATCTGGTTCAGTCAGTGTGAGTTTAATGACCACCATTCATCTTTACATTAATGTGAATCTAGTGAAAGTTCAGTCAGTGTAAGTGTAGTGACCACCATTCATCTTTACATTAGTATGTGTAACGGGTGGGCCCGTGGAACCCAGAAGTTCTTAGAAAGTATGAGCCAGAAAATAATGGACATTGAGAATATGCCTTGGATTGCTTTAAAATGGGTCTGTAATATTAATCCACAATATTCCCCAGGATATCTGTAAAGAACTATTTACTGTGTGTTTGATTCTGAATTCAACATGTTAGTTGAAAGATGTTAATGTCATCACCTCCAACCACCTGGATGCCTGTTGTAATGTTAATGAATCCAGACTAGCTTCTAAAGACCTTTTCATTGTTGTTTGTGGTGATGTGGATTGGAGCTTGGTAGACAGTCTGGCTGCCTATTATCGGATGTTTAAGTGTCTTGCTGTGAGGAAAGGGGGGGGGAATCACTCCAGCAACCCCTCCTGCTAAGACTGTTTACTGAAGGAGAAGTTTGAACACACCTGACCTGTATCACCATTGTCATTGGACAGTTTAACCCACCCTGTTTCCCAAGGATGGGAGGGAAGTGTTTTGAATAGAAGTGTGTTACCATGTGCTTGCAATAAAGATTCATTCCCTATTTGAACCTCATACAGAGCGTTTGTCTCGTATCTGGGGGAGAATTATTCCTATGGGTCTCGGTCGCCTGACTGTGGAGTGTCGGTAGCTGATGTGTGTTCGGAAAGGGAATATCCTTAAACGGCGGTAACTCCTGCCGTTACAGTATGAATCTAGTGATAGTTTAGTCAGTGTGAGTGTAGTGACCACCATTCACACAGTATATTTTAGTGTGCTACTGCAAGTTTAACGATGTATATTTCAGTGCGTTACCTTCCGTTTAACGTAGTATAGTTCAGTGGGTTACTGCAAAATTAACGCTCTATATTTCAATGCGTTACTGCAAGTTTAATGCCGTATATTACAGTGCGTTGCTGCAAGTTTAACGCCATATACTTTAGTGTGTTACGTGCCATTTAACACAGTATATTTGTGTGCATTAGTGCATGTTTAACGCTGTATCTTTCAGTGCGTTACATGCCATTTAACGCAGTATATTTTTGTGCATTAGTGCATGTTTAACGCAGTATATTTCAGTGGGTTACTGCAGGTTTAACGCTGTACGTTTCAGTGCATTATGTGACATTTACTGCAGTATATTTCTGTGCGTTACTGCACGTTTCACACAGTATATTGCAGTGCATCAGTGCCGTTTTACTGCAGTATATTATAGTGTATCAGTGGAGTGTGTCTGTGTAGTGAGTACTCAAGTTAACCACTTCAGCCCCGGACCATTTTGCTGGTCAAAGACCAGGCCACTTTGTGCGATTCGGCACTGCGTCACTTTAACTGACAATTGTGCGGTCGTGGAACGTGGCTCCCAAACAAAATTGGCGTCCTTTTTTTCCCCACAAAACAATGGAGCACTTGCATGGTCATCATATGTTTGTGGATGGTGAATTATTGAAGTACTATTGATGGATATTTGAAAACCTTCCTGCACAGAGACTCACCTTTGCACTTATTGGTTATTTTGGAATTTTTGATTGCAGAGACTCACTATTGCACCTTATTATAGAAAATATTTAATATGATTTTTGCACAGAGACTTACACTGGACTTTTTGCATGAATATTTTTAATTCAGTGGATTTTTTTCATCTATAATATTTTTATATTTTTTTGAATGAATTTTTACATCAGTTTTATATCACCGTACTTGGAGATATTGTATTATTATTAGACAATTTTTTTCTTAATTAGCATTTGCAATATCGCTTCTTTGCATTATTTTGCTGTATTGCACTACTTGTTCACAGTTATTTAGCTGGACCGTTTATGTATCAGTAAGCGCCACTACACCCCCCCTTAATATTCACTTTGTTGGTGTGTGAACACCTTTTAGTTGTGGCAGATGCTTTGGATTTTTATTTATTAGGTTTTTTGGTTTGCGCATTAGTTACCCCACATTCATTACTTGATTCAGATGTTGGTCTCCAGTGATAATTAGGATGGAGGAGATGATGAAGATGATGTGACTTGGGTGCCGGATAGAGCAGAGGAGGAAAGTGAGGGTGAGGGTGAGGCACAACCCCAACGAGGCAGCCATCATGGAATAGTAGAGAGCAGCCACCCTATTCTATCACATTGTGGAGCTGTTATCTCCTGACCGACTTCCCACAACTCAGCTGTCTGGGCCTTTTTTAGCACATGTGCAGCCAATCACACTGTTGCAATTTGCAAACTTTGTCTCAAGAACATCAAGCGTGGCAAAAAAATGGGGGGTGTTCGGCTCATTCCTAGTCAAAATCTTATCCACGATAATAGCTAATAGACTTGCCTTACTATTACCATCACTCATACTTCAAACACAATCTAGTTTCATAAAAGGAAGAACAGGCATTATAAACATCAGAAAAGTCCTTGCAGTGTTGGACTATGCTAAACTCCACCCTTCATCTGAAAATTCAATCATTACTCTTGGCACAGAAAAAGCTTTTGACAAGGTCAACCTTTCTTAGATTTTTCAGTCAATGTCAGCCTTTGGCTTTAAGGGTAAACTACTAAACTTTCTCCCAAATATATATATTTGGGATCCAAGGAAATTACTTTGGTGGACCAGAAATACTGTACTGTACACTCTTGTCCCTTGTTAGATATTTCCAATATCCAAACAATTTTTGAAGCATACTGCTATTTTTCGGGTTTGCAAGTAAACTTTTTTAAAAGCTAAATTCTCCCTAAACCAGCGCTAAGAGTCACTAAGGCAGCATCACAATTTGCATTAGTGAAATATAATATCACATATATAGGTATTAGAATAGGATGGCAGCCTGAGTCTATTTATCAGCTCAATTTTACTTCTCTCATTTCTAAAATTGTCAAGGATCTGGAGACATGGCATATGATCCCCCTTTAACTCTTTGGGAGATGCCGTCTCTTTAAAATGACCAACTTTGCATGTCTTTTTTACCCTTTGCAGACAAGTCCTTTGCTCTTGAAACACAAAGACATCAGAACCATACAAAAAGCCTAATCGATTTTCCATGGCAAGGCAGCCGTTATATATAGCACTGACAAAACTATACCTCCCAAGCAGCGAAGAGGTTTGGCCTTCCCAAACTTGAGAGATTATTAATTAGCTGATTTGATGCAGCACACACTTGACCGCACATATCACCAGATACTTAAATATCATGCTTGTCTTTTATACATGGCACCGCTCAGGCCTCCAGGCCTCCTTTTCCTTAGAGGAAACCCACAGTCTAAAGCCTTTCAAATACATATCTGAGGAACACAACTTACCCTCCTCCCAAGTATTTCATTTCCAACAACTTACGATTTACAGCCAACCTTTCTGTATATCTTGATGCAGTGAGGTATTACCTTGATCTCAAACATACAGTATATATTCCTCCAAAAGCTTAGAGGGATTGAATAATGAGCCAAATACTTTCCTATTGTCAATCTTGTGGACAAATTATTGAAAGGAAAATGGGAAGGTAACCGCGCTTAAAAATAATTAGGGATAAAATAAAAATAAAAATAAACCCTAAATGTGCAGCAAACTCATAAGTGTGAACCCAACACTAATATGCAAACAAGGAAAAAAGAGGAGTTGCGCAACCTAAATATAGTGAACCAATCAATATATCAAATGTGACTAATTATATATTTGTGAATATTTAACGTGATAAATCAAACACATCGGTGAAATGAACCCCAATGTTAAAAATGAATATCCACATAAAAGTCCATATAAAAGTCCATATAATCCTGATCGGTGAAACTTGCAATGCAAAGTATCAAAAGAAAAAGTGAACTCCTAATCACACCAATTGCACACGTGCACCACCACCAGGATATTGTGCTTACCAGAGGCAAGCTTAAGTAGTGCCAAACTGTGAATAATCCACTTCCTCATAGTAGATGGACCCTCAGGGATGGAACTCCTGCGCTGTATAGGACTCAGTATTCACCAATCATGGAAATGAAGAGGGGAAACCACATAGTGTGTACCGTCCAACAGCAATTTATTAGATAAAAACAGATGGCTACTTACATCGAAGCAGATAAAACAAGCATGGGAAAAAGCCGGCCGGCTTGCAGTCTCCCATCCAGCGATGACGTCAGCGCGTCAGCCTCCCGACGTACGTTTCGCTATAGGTAGCGTCGTCTGATCTCATCAGTATACAGGCTTCTGAGAAAACACCCGCTGTACAGGTTCACAATGTGATTATATTCCCTTCACTCATTCCAGTTTCTGCAACAGATGCAGATAGTAGATTGGAAGCTCATGTGCCCACGGGAAGAAAACACTCCTATCTATTCTATAACAGTGTTTCTCAACTCCAGTCCTTATTGAAAGGCTTCCACACCACTGTTTCCATTGCAATTAGTGAAACGTAAAGAGAAATGTAATTTGTATAAGCAGCAAGTGTAATATAAAATGGTCCTGAAATATAAAGTAGAAACATCCCCCCCAAAAAAAACTGATTTGTGCAGCTGTGGTTGTAGAATTCTGCACTTATTTGTGACTGCTACCTGCCCTTCCTCCTGGTCATAGGATGCCCTTCCTGCATTGTAGAAAGGCAGACAGCCTATAGTCCTAGTTTTTGTTTCTGCAGCTGTGCCTCTAGTGCCCTAGCTATAATTAAATAAACATATAAAAATGTATTTACTGTCCTCCCCTCATTCCCTTTTTATACTTTTTTCTAACATTCCCAATTGTGGATTTTCAATGAATAGAATGGTTGGCTGTGTGGTTTCTTCCATCTTCAGGTGCAGTTATCCACTCTTGCAAGCCCCAGGCGAGATGCCCTGCCTAGTTTGTGGTCACAATAACCGAGAGAAAGACACCTGAATTTGAATTGCTCTAGTTTATGTCTGGTACCCCCATGCTGTAAAAGTATTTGCGTCATGTATAAAAAATATTCAGTGGAGTTTTGTATTATGTTTAAATACCATATATGTACATTGATGTATTGAAATATGCTCTAATATCACAATTATAATTAATAACTTAGATATCACTGATCTCCCTGATGAAGATTAAGATTATCGTAATTAAAACACATTGGGGTTCCTTTTGGCAGGATCATGATGGAGAAATTTGTTGTAAAGTGTGAATATATGCCTGCCACTGAAGGGATTAACATTTTGTACAATATGGGGACAAAAAATACACCAGAGTTTATATTTTAAGTATTGTACTGTGTTATATTTTGTATGAATGAAGAGGATACCAATTTTTATATTATCATACTTGCTCAGAATTACTTTTTTGCTTGCAGGGGAAAAAAAGAACAATTTTGTGAGGTCAATTTAGGGACGAGCAGCAGCCTTTCTATCAGTGGCGGCTGGTGGTATATTTTTTTTGGGGGGAGGCAAACATTACCATAGGGGAGAGAAGCTCATGTGGTGTGGTAGTGATGGAATTTAAAGATCCCATCTGTCCTATAAACACTTTCTTCTGGATTAATGCTATATTATCCATCGCTATGAAATTTTAAAGCGTGATATATAATGACCTGTTTTAGCACACAGGAGAGCGCTGTTATTGCTGAAATGATCATTAGTGTATTTTTTGCCTAAATATATATGGTTGTGTTTGTTTTATAACAGCAGCCTATTGTGCATAACAAATTTTATTGTTCTTTTATACATGAGCGCTGGGATCAGTAACATTCTGTGACTAATATTTTGTTTTGAATAGCGTACATTATTTTCACACAACTGGGTGGGCTCGGGACACAGTGCTCTGCACCCCAATCCCAACCTTTTTTGAAGCTTAATAGAGTCTCTGGCTCTAATCACGTGCTTCTAAAAAAAACAAAAAACATTGGAATCCATACGACCGGCACCCTGCATGTAGGTTAGGGGGCAGACACATGGATTAGGGGGGTGGTGCCCCATATGGACGGGCCACCACTGCTTTCTATGTGGTTTTGCAGCACAAATCTGTCACTCTGGGGCAACCTAGGCCAGGAAATTTTATCAAGGTAATATGGGAGGAGTTGCAGCTAGAAATGAGCTTAAGGTTCAGTATGGACACAAATTTGGACCAAGCCTTGGCAGTTTGGGAAGCCCAAGATGCTCCCCATCACAGACAGGATTATGACACCCCCCAGGAATGTTATTTAAAGAAATTTTTAACGTTTCACTTTTAACATTTAAAATGCACTGCTCTGTGAATTTTTTAAAACATTTTTTTGCATTGGCATATGTTCCCCAAGACAATGCGCACCCTGCTCAAACCAAACCAAATGCAGTTCAACTCATTACTAAAAGGCAACATTAAAAATCACCATTTCTTCAAATAACAGGCTTTAAAGGGGAGTGTAAAGGCTCTGATGTTTGCCGGCCCCCCAGCCCCCCAGTTTACTTACCTGAGCCCTCGAAAGTCCCACGTCGAGAACGCGCTTTATCTCAGCCCGGTCTTCTCAGCTCTTCTCTGCTCTTAATTGGATAGATTGATAGCAGCGCAGCCATTGGTTAACTCCAATGACGCGTGGGCCGGGGGGCGGGGGCAAGTCCTGTAGTTGGCGGCTATGGATGCCGAATACAGGACTCGGGAGCGCACCTGTAAGGTAACCCCCTTGGGAGAGCGCTTCCCAGGGGGGTTAGCAGAAACGGGGAGGAGCCGAGACAGCCGCCGAGGGACCCCAGAAGACGAGGATCAGGGCCACTCTGTGCAAAATGAGCTGCACAGTGGAGGTAAGTATGACCGTTTTTTTTTAGAGCTTTACAACCCCTTTAACCTGCCTATGAAGTGGTTTACCTAAACGATCTACTAAAGCCAAAGTGACAATTCTAAAGATAAAAATGCCTTTTAAATTACAATTCCTGAGTGCTTTGTTATGTTTAAAAACAAAGTGGCTAGGGATTCCCTTCAACATACATATCATGATTAGGGATGGACAAACGGTTTCATCTTTACATTAGTGTGAATGTAGGGATAGTTCAGTCAGTGTGAGTATAGTGCGGCCACCATTTATCTGTACATTAGTGTGAATGTAGGGATAGTTCAGTCAGTGTGAGTGTGTTGGTTTTATACCAGGCAGGGAGGCAAGAAATAATACCATCAAAGCCATCAATATCCATCACTGGCTATCTTCCACCCTCTACCCGGGCTTCTTACTTTCTTTGGACCCTGTGAAGGCATTCAATAGAGTGGCCTGGGACTATATGGAGGAGACACTAAAAACTATCGGATTACATGAACGAATGTTGAACTTTATCCTCTTGCTGTATTCTACTCGGACAGCGAGAGTTCACATGAATGGCCACCTATCGAATGCCTTCTCAATCTCGAATGGAACACGACAAGGCTGTCTCCTCTCTTCCCTGTTTTTTGACCTCACGCTCGAGCCCCTACTTGGGTGCCTTAGAACCAACCACGACATCAAGGGCATATCGATAGCACACTAAACTTATAAACTGACCGCATTTGCAGATGATGTCCTGCTTTTCCTTTCTGAACCATTAGTTACAATCCCCAATTTGCTTAAAGACCTTGCTGATTTTAAACTCCTATCCAATATGTAAATTAACTTTTCAAAATCCAACGCATTAAACATCACATTACCCCAGGAAATACTCAAACAATATCAGGCTAACTTTCCATTTAAATGGAACAGAGACACAATTACCTATCTTGGTATTCAACTACCTTCTGTACTCTCAGATCTATATAACAAAAACTATCTTCCGCTAATACAGAAAATACAAGGTGACTTGAAATCATGGTCCACTGGTCTCTTTTCCTGGTTTGTTAGAGCTGCGACTAAAAAAATTAATGTCCTCCCCAGAATATTATATCTACTACAGACCATACCTATGAAATTACCTTGCTATGAGTAAGCATCTCATGATGTGAAATGCGTTAGCCAGTCCCTGTGTTCACTCATTGGTGTTTTTGCTGTATTTGTGGATTTTATGGAATAAACCAGCATCTTTTGCAGAGTGCGGCAGTCCAGGATCCTTTTTTTTTTTATTGCCTACATTGTGCAGAGCCAGCACCTGTGTGTGCTCAAAGTGGGGTGGGAGCAGTGCATGGATTCAGAGGCTTCAGAGGGGTAATCCCTCTTCATATGAAATTACCTTCTAACTTTTTCTACATGTACCGAAGAGCCTGTACAGACTTTATATGGGGCTCCACTCTCCCCAGATTAAGCTTCCAGAGACTGACGATACCTAAATTAAAAGGTGGCATCGACCTCCCAGACATCCTGAGATACCACAGACCATGTCAATTAGCAAGAGTAATTGACTGGAACACCCACTCCGACGTCAAGTCGTGGGTCCAGTTAGAACATACTATGTCCCAAATCCCACAACATCAACTTCCCTGGATTATTCCCAAACACCCCATTGACTTGCAGGAAGCACCAATTAATAAATCCCACGTTAGTAACGTTCCAGGAAACCTGTCGCAATTACAACATTTAATCCATTCTAGGCCCCATGACACCACTTCAAAACCCAGACTTCTCCCCAGGTACATCCGCAACCTTTATTGTGGATAGATGGCCACCAGGGATGAGCCGAACACCCCCCTGTTCGGTTCGCACCAGAACCTGCGAACAGACAAAACGTTTGTGTGAACTTTAGAACCCTATTAAATACAATGGACTCGAACGTTCGAAATCTAAAGTGCTAATTATAAAGGCTAATATGCAAGTTATTGTCCTAAAAAGTGTTTGGGGACCTGGGTCCTGCCCCAGGGGACATTTATCAATGCAAAAAAAAGTTTTAAAAACGCCTGTTTTTTCGGGAGCAGTGAATTTAATAATGCTTAAAATGAAAAAATAAAAGTGAAATATTCCTTTCAATTTCGTACCTGGGGGGTGTGTATGATATGCATGTGAAGTGGCGCATGTTTCCCGTGCTTAGAACTGTCCCTGCAAAAAATGACATTTTTGAAAGAAAAAAAGTCATTTAAAACTCACTCGCGGCTATAATGTATTGTCGGCTCCCGGCAATATATACAAAAGTCATTGATAAAACAAAAAAAAGGCGTGGGGGTCCCCCAGAATTCAATTACCAGGCCCTTCAGGTCTGGAATGGATATTAAGGGGAACCCCGCCGCAAATAAAAAAAAAATAATTGACGTGGGGTTCCCCCAAATATCCATTCCAGGCCCTTCAGATCTGGCATGGATTTTAAGGGGAACTCCACCCCAAATTTTAAAAAAAATGGCGTGGAGTCCCCCTAAAAATCCATTCCAGACCCTTATCCGAGCACGCAACCTGGCCGGCCGCAGGGGAAGAGGGGGGGGATGAGAGAGCGGCCCCCCTCCCTCCTGAACCGTACCAGGCCACATGCCCTCAACATGGGGAGGATGTCCACATGTTGATGGGGACAAGGGCCTCATCCCCACAACCCTTGCCCGGTGGTTGTGGGGGTCTGCAGGCGGGGGGCTTATCGGAATCTGGAAGACCCCTTTAACAAAGGGGACCCCCAGATCCCGGCCCCCCCCTATGTGAATTGGTAAGGGGTACATTGTACCCCTACCATTTCACGAAGAAAGCGTAAATTTTTTTTTAAAAAAAACACACAAACACCTTGAAAAAGTCCTTTATTAAAAAAAAAACAAAAAAAACATTCCAGCGGTGAAATCCAGTGTCCCGCGGCGATCCCGACGTCCAGCACTGTCCTTCATTGGTTGTGCCTGAGCGGACCTGATGGGGAACTCCCTCTCAGTGTTTTAAATGTATAGACCCGCCCCTTCTAAAGTTCCCCATCAGGTCCGCTCAGCGGACCAGATGCAGAACATGAGAAGGGGCGGGTCTATACATGTATTACCAAAGTGAGAGCAGTTCCCCATCAGGTCCGCCCCCTCGGTATGTCGGACCCGCCTACGTCATTGGCTTGAGCGGGGAACTTCCTTCACTGTGTAATTTAAATTTACATAGTGAAGGAAGTTTCCCCGCTCAGGCCAATGACGTAGGCGGAGTCCGACATACCGAGGGGGCGGACCTGATGGGGAACTTCCTTCACTGCGTAATACATGTATAGAGTCTATACATGTATTACACAGTGAAGGAAGTTCCCCATCAGGTCCGCCCCCTCGGTATGTCTGACCCCGCCTACGTCATTGGCCTGAGAGGGGAAACTTCCTTCACTGTGTAAATTTAAATTACACAGTGAAGGAAGTTCCCCACTCAAGCCAATGACGTAGGCGGGTCCGACATACCGAGGGGGCGGACCTGATGGGGAACTGCTCTCACTTTGGTAATACATGTATAGACCCGCCTCTTCTCATGTTCCGCATCTGGTCCGCTGAGCGGACCTGATGGGGAACTTTAGAAGGGGCGGGTCTATACATTTAAAACACTGAGAGGGAGTTCCCCATCAGGTCCGCTTAGGCACAACCAATGACGGACAGCGCTGGACATCGGGATCGCCGCGGGACACTGGATTTCACCGCTGGAATGTTTTTTTTTTTTTTTTTTTAATAAAGGACTTTTTCAAGGTGTTTGTGTGTTTTTTTAAACATTTTTTTACGCTTTCTTCGTGAAATGGTAGGGGTACAATGTACCCCTTACCAATTCACATAGGGGGGGCGGGATCTGGGGGTCCCCTTTGTTAAAGGGGTCTTCCAGATTCCGATAAGCCCCCCGCGCGCAGACCCCCACAACCACCGGGCAAGGGTTGTGGGGATGAGGCCCTTGTCCCCATCAACATGGGGACATCCTCCCCATGTTGAGGGCATGTGGCCTGGTACGGTTCAGGAGGGAGGGGGGCCGCTCTCTCGTCCCCCCCTTTTCCCCTGCGGCCGGCCAGGTTGCGTGCTCGGATAAGGGGTCTGGTATGGATTTTTAGGGGGACTCCACGCCATTTTTTTTTAAATTTGGGGTGGAGTTCCCCTTAAAATCCATGCCAGATCTGAAGGGCCTGGAATGGATATTTGGGGGAACCCCACGTCAATTTTTTTTTACATTTGCGGCGGGGTTTCCCTTAATATCCATTCCAGACCTGAAGGGCCTGGTAATTTAATTCTGGGGAACCCCCACGCTTTTTTTTTTTTTATCCATGACTTTTGTATGTATTGCCGGGAGCCGACAATTCATTAATAGCCACGAGTGAGTTTTAAATGACTTTTTTTCTTTCAAAAATGACATTTTTTGCAGGGACAGTTCTAAGCACGGGAAACATGCGCCACTTTACATGCATATCATACACACCCCCCAGGTACGAAATTTAAAGGAATATTTCACTTTTATTTTTTCAATTTAAGCATTATTAAAATCACTGCTCCCGAAAAAACGGCCGTTTTTAAAACTTCTTTTTGCATTGATACATGTCCCCTGAGGCAGGACCCGGGTCCCCAAACACTTTTTAGGACAATAACTTGCATATAAGCCTTTATAATTAGCACTTTAGATTTCTCCCATAGATTTTTCGAATTTGCCGCGAACACCCCAATTTGTTCGCTGTTCGGCGAACGGGCGAACAGGCAATGTTCGAGTCGAACATGAGTTCGACTCGAACTCGAAGCTCATCCCTAATGGCCACATCCAAATATCCGTGCCGAACAATTCTATGAGAGAGGCTGTTTCATCCTGCTATCATTATTGTCATCCCGGATGCTCAACCAATTGTTCCCACTATGGTCATATTTTCAATTACGACACTTCCTCGAAAGACCTCATCCCTGACCAGACTGGTCCCGACAGACTACACCTTTTGAATCAATGTGCCTAAAGACAGAACCCCAAAGGCGTCTGATTTCTAACACGTATTATCTGCTATTTTCAGATCAAAACCCCAAATCGAATCTAGCTAGCTGCAAATGGGAGCAGGATCTGTCCATTGACCTCTAAGAGATAGACTGGGAAAATATATACACATACAGTACATACATAAGGGTGATGGTCAACGTCTTTGCACAAGAAAATGAGTTTAAAATATTTTCCAGATGGTACAAGACCCCACTCAGACTTCATAAAATATCACCCAAACTTCCCCCCCAATGCCGGAGCTGTGCTAAGGAGTTGGGATCGCTCCTCCACATATGGTGGTCCTGCCCTCTCATACAACCATTTGGAAAGAAGTACACAGACTCACAAACCAAATCACCACCCTTACCCTAGACTACTCGCCAGCCCAATTTCTACTGCACCATTCTACAAGGCCGAAAGTTGTATACTTACGCTCCCTAGCCATTCATATGGTAAAAGCAGCAAATATGTGCATTGCTGCCAAATGGTGCTCCTCAGACCCTCAAACCATACCAGATGGGGTCAGACGTATACAGAAGACCTTGTCAATGGAAGAACTCATTCATCAAGCGAATGATACCCCTTCCAAATTCAGGAAAATATGGCAACATTTTAGCACTACTGATGAATATACCAAACTTATGGCTTAATCACTCACAAAAAGGGATGCCAGGAATATAATTTAGAACTCTGGGTCTAATAGCTTTCCTTCTTTCCCCTACATATAATGACCACTAAGGAAACCACCTACCCCTTCAAAACCTACTATAACCACTGTCACCACTCCCCTTGATCACCGGTGTTATAACCCTATTGAACCGTACGAGCAAATATATATACACTCTGGACACCTGTATGAAGAAAAGAATTCCACATCAACAAATGAGTTGAGGCAATTATAACTGCTATAATCAGCTAATCTTAGTTCTTTCTGGGGTTTTTGTGTTTTGTTTTTGTTTGTTTGACATGCTCCATTAGGGAGAAAACCTAAAACTAGGTATACTGCCTATACTTTAACTACACCAACATATTGGCTAATATGTTTGGCAAGCTCTCTAACGAGATTGAACTCTTTTTGTTCCTTTCCTCTCTTACTGTAGCGGCTGCGTCCACAACCCTGTGATTTTGTGTATGCACCTTTAAATAGATAAAAATACTTCTAATTAGAAAAGTCATAGCAACAGGGCAGTATGGGGTGTTTTAAGTCAAACTTGATGAGGTATGTAAATGGCCTACACTTGTTGCAGGGGCATTATTCAACCTTGGTCAAAGCTGCATGTTTTTTTTTTATCTACAAATTTCCCCTAGGAAGTTTTTGGCTAAAGATGAAAAATTCCTTTAAACCGTGTGCTTAATAAGGACATCACATAATGCAGTTATTTGTGTGTTAGTCGTTTAAGTAGGATTTACTTGTATTATTGTTATTATTGTTATTTAGTTTATAATCAGACTGCAGTTTAGAGACACTCATGTCAAGTGAAGTACAGTAAAGGAAAGCTCATCCAGGGGTTTGATTACTCACTTGATACAATAAATATAGATTCATCTGTGTATGGTCATTGATAGGCTAAAAGCACATACAATTTCCTGATGAGTTTCTATGATAAATGGCTTGGTGTTTTAACAAGACTTTCATTTGCAAAATTCAGCAATGTCAAATTTGAGGTCACATGACTCCTATGTAAATTACATAGGCGATCCACCCAGAGAGCTAGAATTCAAGGAACCCAAAAACAAGAGTAAGCTTCTTTTTGTATTTGCAAGATCAGAGAACTGTAAACAACTTGAATTATTATTACAGAGGTCAATGACTTGCTTTACATTGAGTTGAGTTAGAGTATGTCATTTTTATAAATATAAAAGGGACATGCGACACCTCAAATATAAGAATACAAGCAGCACTGCTTATGTGTAAAATTGTGTAAAAATGTCAATGGATAAGATAATTTAATGGACTTTAGAATATTCCATTTGGTGTCAAATCTGTTGTGTAGGGCAAATATGTTAGCTCAGCTGCTTGCAAATTTAATTCTATACCAGCTTTCAACTAGAGAACTCTCTTTTCTTCCCAATTGAAACAGCTATTACAAAGGAAAATGAAGAGTCCAATTTCCTGATGGATTCTTTGTAATGTGAAATATTTCAATAAAGAACTGATCTATCCACCAGCAATAGGTGACACCTGTAAACCTTCTACAGTTGACACAATTTAAAGCAAAAAAGTTCCCAGGCTAAAGTCTTTGAAAGATTTCAAAAGTCAAGCCTCGTACACACGACCGAGTTTCTCGTCGTAAAAAACACGTCGTTTTTTTAGACGAGATTTTTGTTAAGCTTGTCGATTTTCTCGTCAAGCTTTCTATGCGTACACACTGACATTTCCCAATTTCCTCATTGTTCTCCGTGCTCACGTCCAGCACGTATAACGGCATAATAAAGGGGAAGATCTTTTTTCTTGGCGCCACCCCTTGGGCTGCTTTTGCTGATCTCGTGTTACCGCGTGTGAAGTAAAAGTTTGGGAAGAGACGATTCGCGCTTTTCAGTCTTCGTACTTTTCAGATCGTTTTCTGTGGTTCAGTTTGTGCTTGTGGGTTCGTATCTTGACTTTCAGGGCGTCTAGGCAGGTCGTATCTGTTTTACAGTGCGTTCTTGCCTGTTTGTTTCTGTTTTTCAGTTCGTTATTCATAGGCCTTGCTGTTCTAAAGTGCGTTCTGTTCTGTACGTTCTGATAAGACGACCGTTTCTTATTAGCCATGTCGCCTGGACGTTCTCGTCATCGAGTTCGTGCTGTGCGTGCGCTTGGTGTTGGTCTGCTTGTTTTGGACCAAGACCAGTCCATGAATGGTGTGAGGAGGAGTTCATGGACCAAGAATTGGTTGCTCCAGCGGGACCAATTCTGCCATATGCCTCTGCTGCGGGAGATCGTCGAGAATAATCCTGAGGACTACAGGAATTTTCTGCGGATGTCTGACCCCGTTTTTCAGGAACTGTTGGCTTTGGTGTCCCCCTATATTACCAGGCAGGACACCGTTATGCGGGAAGCCATCAGTGCTGAGCAGAGGCTCATCGCCACGTTACGTTACCTGGCGACAGGGAGAAGTCTTCAGGACTTGAAGTTCACCACAGGCATCTCCCCCCAGGCTCTGGGCCTCATAATCCCAGACACCTGTTCTGCTATTATACAAGTCCTGCAGGAGGACTATATTAGGGTACGTTTTCTCCATTAACATCACATTTTATGTATTACATGTATGCTAATGTATTGTATTTCTTTCATCCTTCCCTAATTACCATGATTGTAATATGCTGAGAATGTCCCCTTTGTCCCCATGCATGCTGGAAGCTTTAGATTGCCCCTTTTTTCTCCTCCATAAATATTTCCCTTCACTAACTTTTCCAGCAGGGGCGCCTGTTGCTCCAAATGTTTGGGGGTCCTACTCCAATTTATGAACTAAACTTCCTCCTTTTTTGCTCAGGTGCCTATTAAACGCCCCCAGTTGTCCCCTCTAATGCAGCCATTTGGTTCCCTCCAATGCAGTCATTTTCCCCCCAGCCCTGCACTTACCTTCTTGTGGTCAGCGCCATCCTTCTTCTGTCCTTGATGTCTTCTCCTTCCCTTGATGTTGCATCAGCCAATCATGTTACCATTAAACAGACTTGGTGAACATGATTGGCAGAGCAGCCTGCCAGTGTTTCCCCAAGGAATGCCCCCCTGCTTCCCCTATTTTACTTTTCGGAAGCCAATTACATCCCTCAGGTTGTAATGTGCAAGACTATTTTACTACCTGTTTCTGCTATGCAATTTGAACCCCCTAAATGCCGCAATTATTCATATGTCGGTCACTAAACAAGAGGCCATCCACCTGAATAGTGGGCGGCATAGACAATACATAGGTTAATGCAACGCATGAACCTATGTATTGTTCTGAGTGATGGGCACAGGAGAGAGGGGGCAGTGCTCCAGCGCCCACTCTGGACGCACCGCCACTGCAATGCTATCCTGTGGCCAAACACATTTCCCCCCCCCAAAATAATTTAGTAATGGCCCATCAGAGGGGGTGATGAATCTGATAAATGAGCCTTCCCTTATACTTATTTTAAACACCTTAATAAACGTAGAATTTGATTGATGTTGGCCTTGTTTTTTTTTAATCAAATTTCCTTGTAATGTCTGACTTTGGTATTCTAATATTATTTCATCTTGTTTCACTCCACAGCTTCCTTCCACGCCACAGGAATGGCAGACTGTGGCATCGGAGTTTGCCACGTGGTGGGACTTCCCCAACTGCGGTGGTGCCATAGACGGGAAGCACGTCCGCATCGTGCCGCCACCCCGTTCTGGGTCCTACTACTACAATTACAAGGGGTTTCATAGCATTGTGCTGATGGCGGTGGTGTCAGCACGGTATGAATTCCTCTATGTTGATGTAGGGAAGAATGGCCGGATGTCCGATGGGGGATCCTTCATCCAGACGGAGTTTGCCCTCCGTCTCCAGAGTGACGACCTTGCATTGCCACCGGATGCAGGGAATATTGAAGGACTCCCCTTTGTTTTCTTGGCTGATGAAGCCTTCGGACTCGGACGGCATCTTATGAGGCCCTTTCCACAGAGGACCCTGACCCCAGAGAAGAGGGTGTTCAATTACCGGCTGGCCAGGGGCCGAAGAGTTGTCGAAAATGCCTTTGGCATAATGGCCAGCCGGTTCCGCCTTTTTATGACTTCAATACACTTGGCGGACTACAAAATAAACTATGTCGTATTATGCTGCTGTGTGCTACATAACTTTCTGAGCCAAAAATCAAATTCCTATATGGCCTCAGTTTTGCCAGAGGCTGGACTTTCCCCTGCAAATCCCCTGCCGGGCCTGGAATCTGCCGGTCCTGGCTTGCCCTCCCAAAATGCCCGTGAGGTTCGGGACAAATACATGGAGTATTTCACGGGTAGGGGGGCAATTCCCATGTCTAAGGATCCCAATAAAAAGCTTGTTTAAACCTTTAATTATTTGTTCTTTCCTGTCTCCTAGTTTGTCTTTGTGCATTTGTAGTGACAAGTGTATTTTACTTTAGTAAATAACAACCATTTCACTATGTAACCTTACAAAATAACCAAATAAGCTTAGAGGGTATTATAAAAAGAAGCTACACGTTGTTTGTGGTCAAATATTTTACTCTGTGCACATTCTCACCATTTTTAGTTTTTTCTGTTTTTTTGGGTTGGCCTGGCCCCAACCCAGCAATTTTTTGCTTATGAAAATACAAAAATAACAGTTGCATTCCAAAAATTACAACATTGGATACCTCTGAGCAATCTGAGACATTCACTTACACAAACTATGTCTCTATGTGCCCGTCCTAATATGGGGTCCTGCCACCCCTTGCCCAGGCAAAAATTGAATATGCACACATTTGGGATTTTTTACATCTATGAAGTTTACAATCCTGATCCCTATTGTCAACATGTGCTATCTGCCATCAGGGGTGATCAATGGACGTGTTTTGGGGGTGCAACCCCTTCCTCAGTTCACCGACTTTAGATACGAGGAAGGGGTTGCACCCACAAAAGACATACATGGATATCCCTTGATGGCAGATAGCACATGTTGACACACTGTGTGCAGATTCAATTTTTGGCTGGTTTGATTGTCAAAAAAATTTGAATAGTTGCAAAAACAAACATGTAAAAACAAATGTGTTTGGATGGCTTATTGAATTCTCCCCAAAACATCGAGAATGTCTTTAAATGTTTGTTCCATCACATGGATTCTTTGTTTAATAAGGTCCAGTTCCGTGCTACATTCCATCACTTGCTGGATGAGGCGGAGGGCACTGTCAGCAGAGAACCGTGTACTATCCTTCACAACATTTATATCCCCTAAAAACAAAAAACAAAAGGTATTATAACTCTGCAGGCCTACATCTCTTACCTGAAGCTGTGGTGACAGATACTGACCTGTTGTGGTGACCAGATCCACAACGTCATCCACCTCTCCTTCCTGCACTTCTCCTTCCTCCAACTCAACTTCCTGCACATCTTTCGGTTGTGGGTCTTTGGGAGTTTGGGGTTGCTTGGAAGTTGTGGGGTGCATGTGCTCCCTGGAGTGTCCTCCTCCCAGTCTTCTCTCCCCTATGAGAAGCAAACAAAAGGTCAATTTATCACACTGTAAATCTCAATGTTAAAATAAAAACAGGCTAAATTGATTGGAAGTGTGGTACAAGTGTGTGTTTGGGCGGAATTTAAAGAAGAATGCATTATTTATGACCAAGAATATGCTTAGTATTCACCTTTGGATGTAATTTATTTGACATGGAGGCACCACAAAAATTCTCGTATGCACCTGTGTGGGACACCCAAAAAAGGCGGGTCTGGTGGCCCACACTATAGTGCTCCAAAGTACAGATGTGGAAGCAGCTGCTGAGTGTCCTCTCCTTTACACTGATAAAAGTTTGCATTTCATTCTCTTTACAAACACATCATCTAGACGAAAAAATACGCCACAATTTTGGAGCAAAAATGGCAGATGTATAATTACTTTTGTGGCTCTAAAATAAGCCAAAACCGCGGATAGTGGCCGAACGAAGTGTCGGTAACGTAACGAACGATTACTGTGCCCAACCAAGTTCAAAATATTACATTTTGGAAGCGAGTCCAATATGAGAAACCAAAATAAAGAGCAACATGTCAGTTTAGAAAAAGATTAATATCAGAAAAGTCTACATTTTACTTACTTTTAGCGAGCATTCTCTTTTTTTTGTTCAATATATTTTTATTGAGAAAGATATATAAGCATCTCAATCAAATGAAGTACATTAGAACAGAGAGAGGTACACTGGGCAAACGTGTGAAAATAATCACTCATGAGTATAGTAGAGACATTAAGAGTGACCCAGCAAACCAAATTAAAAAAACAATATAAAAAGCATAAAAAGAGAAACAAAAAAGGGGGGAGAAAGAGAGAAGTGCAAGAAAGAAAGGTGGGATAGGGGGGAGGGAGAAGAAGGAAGGAAGTTGGCACACATGGCAGCAAAAGATTAATATTTGGCATGTGCTAATATTGAATTTAATCCGTATATAGAAATAAAATCCACATCATTTACATACATAAGACTGAGACATCAAGGGCCTGGGTTGTTCAGGGGGAAGAAGAAATTATGTCCTTATAACATTGGGTAGATAGGAAGGAGGACCACGGGGCCCAGGTTAGAGTAAATTGTTTGGTAGTGTCTCTCGCAATGTGGGTGAGGTCTTCCATGAGGTAAACGTCAGAGACTCTTTGCAGCCAACACTTAGTGGACGGAGATGTAGATTGACCCCAAAGCACAGGAATGAGAGCCTTAGCCGTGTTAAGAAGATGTGGAATCAGCGAGCGTTTATATCTACCTATTGACATTGAGGTAGCATGGAAAAGCACTGTCCAAGGATCCAAAGGTAACTTGATCTCAGTGATCTGGTGAATAAGGTCTATTACCGTGGACCAGTAAGGGCGAATGATCGGGCAGAACCACCAGATGTGAGCATGGGTGGCCTCCTGTCCGCAATTTCTCCAGCATAGCGGAGAGTTGGAAGGGAACATGCGGTTTAATTTAACAGGTGTATGATGCCATCTAGTGATGAGTTTGAAGTTAGAGTCAGCCATGGAAGAAGCTAGAGAGGAGGTATGCGTAAGAAGTAAAACTTTATCCTTTGTCTTATCTGTGAGAACAACACCCAGGTCACGCTCCCAACTGGTCAGATACTGCGGGTGGGTAGGATTTTGCAAGTTGATAAGCGCTTTGTAAAATAGGGCAATACCGTGGAGAGGGGGTTCCTTAGGAAGGAACACATGTTCAATGCCATTCAGATCTTGGATTCCCCGTAGTGGTTGGGGGAGTGTTTGAAGAAAGCAGCTCAGTTGAGTATATCTCCACCTATCCATAAACTTTGGTGGTCCATGGCCTAGTAGTTCAGACAAAGGTTTAAGTGTATTGGAGTTTAAAACATGGTGCAAGAGGAGGGGGCCTTCAGGCGACCAGGATTGGAAACCCGGGTCTAAGGATCCTGGTACAAAGTAGTTATGATTCAGGAGAGGAGTTAGCGGGGAGTTATAAGGCCATAAGAATTTCCTATGAAGGCCATCCCAGACGTCTAGAGAGGATACGGTAATAGGTGAGGTATTGTGGCCTAGGGTTCTAAAAGATCTTGGTATCCACGGAGCAGAGGAAAGGTCAGAGTCACACAGAGCATATTCCAGCTGTACCCAGAGTTTAGAAGCAAATGCATATTTCCAATCTGCTATACGTGACAGAATGACAGCATGATAATAAGTCCTAAAATCGGGCAGGGATAATCCCCCAGAGCGCTTGGTCCGAAATAGGACCTTCCTAGAGACTCTGGGGTGACCATCCCTCCAAATAAAGCGGGTAACCATGGTCTGCAATAAAGTAAAGAAGCCTACAGGAATCTTTAAGGGAATCATTTGAAGGATAAATAGAACGCGAGGAAGTATGTTCATCTTAACTATGTTCACCTTCCCTAGCCATGAATGTGAGAGGGAGGACCATTTTCTGAGATCAGCTCTTATGTTATTAAGAAGAGGAATATAGTTATATCTAAAAAGGGATTGGAGGTGAGGAGTTAAGTATATGCCAAGGTATTTCATGCGTGAGGTTTCCCAGCGAAAGGGAAATAGGGGCTTCAGCTGATCAACTACTGGTGGAGGTACCGAAATATTCAGAATTTCAGATTTTGACAGATTAATTTTAAAATTGGATAGCATTTGGAAGATAGAGAATTCCGACATCAAGTTAGATAATGAAATATGTGGTTGTTGAATAAAAAATAATATGTCGTCAGCATAGGCTGCGTATTTATGGGATCTACAACCAACTTGAATGCCATGTATACTTCTATTATGTCTAATTGTGGCCAGAAAGGGTTCCAGAGAGATAGCAAAAAGGAGAGGAGATAAAGGACAACCTTGTCTTGTTCCATTATGTAGTGTAAATGGGTCGCTCAGGGAACCATTAATCCGAATCTGCGCAGTAGGGTCAGAGTAGAGAGAAGAAATACAGTGAAACATTCTGGGGCCCAAACCGAAAAAGCGGAGAGTGGTTTTGAGGTAGTCCCAGTCCACCCTGTCAAACGCCTTTTCGGCGTCCGTAGAAAGGAGGAGGGCGGACCGGGAGCACCTACGCACAGAGTGGATCAGGGACAAAGCGCGTAGCGAGTTGTCCCTGGCCTCTCTGTTAGGGATAAATCCAGTTTGATCAGCCGAAACCCAATGGGATAGAAAGGGAAGTAGCCTGTTAGCCAAAACCTTAGAATAGAGTTTAGTGTCGATGTTTAAGAGGGAAATAGGTCTATAACTACTGCACAGAGTGGGATCCTTGTCAGATTTGGGGATAACAGTAATATGAGCGGCTAGTGATTCCGGACGAAGGCCAGATTTGAGGGAGATGGAATTTGCGTATGCCGTAAGATGAGGAAGAAGGATGTCACTAAAGGTTTTGTAGTATAAAACGGTGAAACCATCAGGGCCGGGGGCCTTACCTGAGGGGGAAGATTTAAGAGCGTGTTGAAATTCCTCAGTGGAAAAATCAGCTTCTAATCCAGCGAGTGCTGACTTCGACAACTTGGGGAGGCCGGCCTCTCTGAGATAAGAGAGTATACGTTTACGTTTTTCCGACAGTGGTAGAGAGGCCAGACCACCCTCCACACCGTATAGGTCGGCATAAAACTCCCGGAAGGCTTTCGAAATTTGAGGGGTGGTGTGGACTAGTTCTCCTGTTGGTAATTTTATTTTGGGAATAAAGGATAGAGTTTTTCGGGCCTGGAGGGATCTAGCCAACTGTCTACCTGGTTTATTACCCCATTCGTATATTTTCTGGGAAACAGAATGAAATTTCCGCTTGGTTTCAAGATTGAGGAGAGTTTTAAGCTCCTCTCTCTGAAGGGCGAGGGCCTCGAGATGTGAGATATGTAAAGAAAGTTTATGCTTTTTCTCTAGGTCAGCAATCCGCTGTATGACCTGTTTAAGCTGTTGCCCGTGCTCTCTCTTTCTCCTCGCGCCCAATTCAATAAGAATACCCCTCATGGAGGCCTTATGTGCCTCCCACAGAACAGAGGGGGAGGTGTCCGAGGTTGTGTTTTCTTTGAAATATTGAGCCAAGGTATTCGATAACATGGAGACCTCTGTTGGATTAGAAATGAGAAAGTCATTGAGCTTCCAGTTATTGGGGCGAGGAGGCAGATCGGGCACGTCCAAGCAAATGGAAACAGGGGCATGGTCGGAGAGGGTAGCAACACCAATGTGGGCTGAGCAGAGAAAAGGCAGGTGAAAGTGATCAAGGAAGATGTTATCAATTCTAGAGTAAGAGTTGTGCGTTTTAGAGAAGTGGGAGTAGTCCTTTTCTTTAGGGTGCATGAGACGCCAAACGTCCATAAGCTGAAGATCTAGGAGTTTTTTTTTGACCTGAGCTAATCTTTTAAATGGGATACCCGAGCGGCCTTGGGAGGTATCCATAATGGGATCCATAGGTATATTTATATCTCCCGCCAAAACTATCATACCCTCAGCAAAATGGGATAGTTTCGTGAGTATTTGATTAAAGAAAACAGGTTGATTGTGGTTGGGGCAATAAATGTTTGCTAGAGTACATCTTGTATTGCCTATAAACCCCTTTACAAAAAGGAAGCGACCATGATCATCCGCTAACATGTCTGAAAACCGAAATGAAGCACTCTTGCTAAGTCCAATAGCCACTCCCTTGGCTTTGTTAATGTCAGACAGACTATAATACCATTGTGGAAAATACTGTGAGTATAATTTAACTGACGTTGTATGGGTCAAATAGGTTTCTTGGAGGAAGGCAATAGAGCAAGCAGAGTTCTTCAATTCCCGTAACACTTTATGTCTCTTTGCGGGGACACAGAGACCTCTAACATTGTACGAGAGAACCTTCAGAGTAGCCATATCATCAGCAAAGAGTGGATCAGTAAAACATATAGCCAAGCGTGCCAACAAAACGGAGAAGGGAGGGGGGACGGGAAGGAGAGAAGGGGAAGGAGAAAAGTCAGAAAAAAAGAGAGAGAGGAAGTAAGACATACATGAAGAACAGTAGAACAACCGTTATAACGATTGGGAATGGTATCAAAATCACGCAGCGGTCTGCGGTGGTCCCAGTGGGGATGAGGGGAGCAGGCAACCAGGAAGGGTTGTAGACAAAGATCAAGAAGAAAAGATAAATTGCCAACTCCCACCAACCCCAAGAGGAGAGGGGCAGAGACCGGACTCCTTTGTGGAGGCATGGATTAGGAGCATAAAGCCCCGTCAGCTAACGGCCTGTAAAATAGTAAGAAACATTTATGAAACCAGCAATGGTCAGGACAAATATGCACAGAGACATAACAACAGGTCCTCAACAAAAAACGAAAACAGAGGATGATTAATAGGGTTAATTAAACCTTTGGCCTAAAAGATAATACCATCGTAACCAAGGTATAGTCAAGGAAGGTGAGTGTGGGCAGAAAGACGCCTCATCCATTTTTCTGAGATGAGCCAGGATTGGAGACACGCCCTTGCTTGGCTGGGGTTTTCCGCCAACGAGGGAAACAGGAAGCGGAAAAGGTGGGTATAGTATTTTGCCAGCCCGGTAACTCCGTGTGCGGCAAATTGAGATCTTGTAGGAAGGTAGGTAGGTCTTCATGGAACCGTAGAGTTGAAGAGCGACCGTTTTTAGTAGCAATTAAGCATGCAGGAAAACCCCATCTGTAAGTAGTCCCGTCACCCCGCAGATGCTCCAAAAGAGGTTTTAAAGCCCTGCGGCGATCAAGGGTCTCCTTGGCTATGTCAGGAAAGATGCTAAGAGTAGCTCCATCAAAGTCAATTTTAGGAGTGTTCCGCAGTTTGATCATGATGGCGTTTTTGTCTTCATAGTAGTGGAGGCGACAAATCACATCCCTGGGTTGGTCAGAGGAGAAGTTACGAGGTCTCAGAGCGCGGTGAACTCTGTCAAAGCGCAGAGGATCAGTAACTGAGTTGCCTAATATGGTATTAAGGATGCCACGGATCGAGGGTTCCAGATCGTTATCTCTGGTCGCTTCTGGCAGACCTCTTATACGTAGGTTATTTCTACGATTGCGATTTTCGAGGTCCTCAAGCTTGTATAATGAGGCTCTGTGAGCATATGCTAATTGAGTAACAGTCTCTTGCAGTTCTTTAATAGCCACCTCTTGTGAGTCTTGGCGTTGTTCTGTCTCCTCAACTCTGACTAGCAAATGTGCCATGTCCGCCCTAACCGCGGAAATTTCCTTTTTGATAGATTTTTCCATATTGTGAAACATACCCGCCATTTCTTTTTTGAGTTCACCCAACAAAGAAGACATGTCAGAACCTGTGGGGGAGCCGGGGTCCTCCATCAACTCCGAGCCGCAGGATGAGGCCGGAGAGCTTTCACGGGCGGAGGCCGCGTGTGAGGCTGGAGATATAAGGGATCGTGAGGCTCTGGTCTTGTTAACCCGAGTGCTGGGGCTTTCGCGCTCCGAAGCTAGGAATCTTTTGATAGATCCGACAGTAGCTTGATGTAAGGTTGAGGATTTTGCAGAACGTTTGTTTATTGATGAACGGGAACTTGATCCCTTAGAAGGCATTGCTAGTTGTGTATGAGGCCGAGAGCTGAACGGGGCTCGATTTAAGTGCTTGCCATCAGTGCCATGTGTGGTTCAGCGGCACCAGACCAGCAGGGGAAGCAAATATTTTAGGCGTAGGCGACTTAAGGATGTGCTAGACAGAGACCAGGAGGGTATAATGGCCGTAAATAAACTATAACCGTCAGCAGTCCAGGTTCAGGCAGGTCAGTAATAGTTTGTGGGCATAGGCAAAGCGGACTTCAGTGTCACTCTTAGCAGAGGCCGGTTAAATCCCTGTTGTGTATAGTCTTTGGGGTGAGGTGCACCAAGATGGCCGCCGTAGCACCTAGTGGACCTGGGAGGGTGTAAGCAGAGAGTATCTGTATATGGCCCCAGCAGATCCCTGTAGAGCAAGCAAGTGACAGGGGACTCCCGGCTCACCATGAATCAAGGAAGCCGAACGGTGAGAAGCCGGAGGGGCCGTGGAGGGGATATGACACTGTCCTCGGGAGTAGCAAGATGGCCGCCGCACCTCCGTGAGTAGGCCGAAGCCGCGGACTCGAGTACAGGGCGAGGCAGGGTGCGGCGCTGATGGCCTCAAGTGGTGTGGCGGGTGAACTGGGGTCTAGCTAGTGGTGGGAGAGCCTGGCTGCTAGTGGGCTGAAGTCCGATGCGGACCGCTAGGTACTCACTGCGCTCCGGAGGCCAGGCCGCATCCGCGATTGTAGGCCGCAAGTCGACAGGTCACACCGCTAGAAGCGATTTTCGTCGGTGACCACCAGCTGCTGTGTGGGCGACAACCGAGGCTGGATGGAGTATGTGCCTCACAGGTCGCGGCCGTCAGATGCTGGTAGTGGCAGGGGATCCACAGGCCCCAAGATGGCGTAGGGCCCTGGGAGCGTGGAGCCAGTCACAGGCCCAAAGCGGAGCAAGGTGCTCAAAGTAAAAAAAACAAAAAAAAAAACCTCTGGGGCAGCAGCAGAGAATGACCAGGGATTGATGCAGGCAGACCAGGGCCCAAATAGTGCAAATTGGGCAAAGGATGGAGGAAGATCAACGCTGGATGCCAGGAGCTCTGTATCAGCACGTCTTCCCTGCTTCCCGTCTGGACACGCCCCCGCGAGCATTCTCTTTATGCTCCTCAACTGCTCTGGCTCCCTCAGTTTGAGGTCTGACCACCTCTATCTGAGCTGCTCATTTGAGCGTTTCACCCCGAAATTCGCCTTCAGACTCTTCACGACTTTAGTGAGGATTTTGGCCTTCCTTCTATTTGGTTTGCTATACGGCCCATGCTTGGCATCATAATCAGCCTTGAGCAAGATGTCCACCATCTCCGCCATCTCCGCCAAAGACATATTCAATGCCTTGAATCTCCTCCTTGATCGTGACGTTTCCTCGGTCTCCGGGCTTGTCTCCTCCTCGTTAGTTGCGGAATTATCAGACACCTGCTGTAACTCCGCCATATCTGTCTGCGCGCCGAAAGAGAAGGGGCGGGGAAAAGATGTTAGTTAGAACGTCATGGGCGGGCGACGTGTGCGGAGCGACGTGTTCGTATTTTGACGCATGCGTGGTGTGTATATAGCAAACACACATGTGACTATAGTACGTTCGGTGTGCGGAGAGAGGAGTTCAAGTGACGGACGTGCGAACGAATGTATGTGATTTTGTGACTTGTACAAATTGTTGGCCTATACTGTCTTGAGAATGTTGGAGGATATATATGGTGACTAGCATGTTAAGGAGGTTAGACTTTTTGCCTCACATTAGTTATATATAATTTATTTAACTTGCAGATACAATATGAATGTCTTTATAAGCGACAAGGATTTCCTGGCGGAATTTATTGACCGGGTAAGGGAGCTGCCCGCTCTGTGGGAGACGAAAAACCCCATCCACAAAAAAAGAGGGGTGAGAAAAGCAGCACTGGAGAAGCTGCTCCCATTTGCCATTTGTGCATACCAAGGTGCCCACAGCCACAGCAAAACAAGTGGACACTAAAATTGGGAGCTTGAGAGGTACCTACAGGACTGAACGCTCTAAGGTGCTGGCTTCTCAGAGGTCAGGAGCAGCAGCAGATGATGTGTATGTCCCGATTTTGTGGTACTACAACAGGATGTCCTTCCTGGATGACCACATTGACACAAGGCCATCACTCTCCACTCTTCCCCCCAGACTTCCCTGCAGCCAACCTGAGCCTTCTCTGGAGCAAGAGGAGGCAGCCATCCTGGATGATCCTGATTTGGCCATCTGGAGCCAGGTATAGTATTTTTCGAAAATGTATTGGGATAAACTTAATGTTTGACAAATATGTCAAGATGACAAACATAAACTATTTTGGATTGCACAAGTGAAATCAAGATCTGTAGACATTATTCTGCACTTAATTGTGTGCTAAATAGTCAATCTGATGTAGTGGTAAATTTATAGCAAGGATTTATGGATTTACATTCTAATTGCTTCAATCAGGATTACAAAGTTTGATGCAAAGATTAAACGAACATATTAAACTATGTCCCTTTTTCATACACAGGATAAAATCAGCCAGGAGGAGGGTCTGGAAACTGTCAGGCAGGAGGAGGAAGGGCCCAGTGGCAGCCAGGAGGTGGCAGGGCCCAGTGGCAGACAGGAGGTGGCAGGGCAAAGGAGAAGCACCAGATCCCAGGTGCCTCCCATCCGGCTTCACAAAAGAGGCAGGAGGGACAGGAGCACGAGTGAGGCAGCAATGGCCCTTATTCGTGAGGCCCATGCCACCCTCCAGGAGCCCACATCCCCTGAAGAGGCCATTGCCGGCCTAGTGGAGGATAAGTTCAAGGTGATGAGCATGGAGCAATGCCTCCTATGCGAGCCCCTGCTCATCACCTTGCTCAACAAGGGGGTGATGGAGAAAATTACCCCCAATACCGCCATATGTGAGGTGGCACAACTGACCCAACCTCAACCTCCACCTCCCCCTTCTTCTTCTGCCCCACCCCCTTCTGCTACACCTCCCCCTTCTTCTTCTGCCCCACCCCCTTCTGCTACACCTCCCCCTTCTTCTTCTGCCCCACCCCCTTCTGCTACACCTCCACCTTCTTCTTCTGCCCCACCCCCTTCTGCTACACCTCCCCCTTCTTCTTCTGTCCCACCCCCTTCTGCTACACCTCCCCCTTCTTCTTCTGCCCCACCCCCTTCTGCTACACCTCCACCTTCTTCTTCTGCCCCACCCCCTTCTGCTACACCTCCACCTTCTTCTTCTGCCCCACCCCCTTCTGCTACATCTCCTCCTCCTCCTCCTGACAGGAGTACCCCTCCAGTGGGCCAGCCTCCAGCCAAACGAAGAAGGAAGGCTGCAGGGAAGGCTTCAGGGAAGATTGCAGGGAAGGTTGCCAGGAAGAAGAGGAAGTGATGGCCTTGCTTCATTGTGGTTGGACAGAAGGCAGCCTGTTGTAGTACCACAGACTTGGGACATATATCTCACCTGCTGCTGTTCCTGACCTCTGGGAGGCCAGCATCAGATTGTGTTCAGAAATGTTGGCCTTCTCAAGCTCCCAATTTTAGTGTCCACACAGGGTTGCTGTGTGCTCTGGGGTCCCTGGGATGCACAAATGGCAGCAGGTTCTCCAGCGCTGCCTTCTCTTTATTTTATTTTTAAACATGAATAAATGTGATTTTTGTTTACGTTCATACTTGACTATGTGTATTTGTAAAAATTAAAAATCTAGCTTTGGAGTAAGCAGATACATTTGACTGACAAAAAAAGGGACAGATAACAACCCCCCAAAAGAATAACTAAATCTGATTATCAAAAAAACATGGTGGGAAATTTAACTAATATAGAGTCCAAAATTAAATGGGAGATCACTACCAAAACATTGCGAAATTATAATTAACATCATTTTTAAAAATATTACCATTTAAATTATTCCTAAAAACTTGCACAATATAATGCACATAAATCTTCTTAAGAGCAGCATGAAAAAGGTTAAAAAATAAGTCATAACTCTGTGTGAATATCAGCAGCAAAAGAAGGACACTCGTTTTGATTAATGTAACATTCTAACGAAGATTTCAAGGCAGAACATTTAAACGATGCAATATTTTTGAGCGTGACGAATGTGCTCTCTCCATTACGAAGGCTTGTTTTACCAGAAGATGCGCTCCCGTCTCATAGTTGCTTGTGAGCATGCGCGCTTTTGGAAGAGTCGTAAAAGCATACACACGAACCATTTTCTCGTCACAAAACAGCCCGACGAGAAACACGACGAGGAAATCTGGAATCCTGACGAGAAAATAGAGAGCAGGTTCTCTATTTTATCGTCGAGATTCTCGCCAAATTTCTCGTCGTAAAACCATACACACGAACGGTTTTCTCGACAAAAAAGCTCTCAAGGCACATTTCTTGCCGGTTTTGGACGAGAAACTCGGTCGTGTGTACGAGGCCTTAGTGAATGATTCAATCCATTGATGGCAACCCAAAACTCGTTTTATGGGCAGGTTCTTAAAATCTATTGTCATAGCTTTTTTTAACACTGGTTTAACTTCCACATCAAAAAAAACAAAAACTTTTTCTGTGTCATACATGTTTCATCATAAAGTTTAAATCATAATATTTACATGAACTACATTTGAAGAGCCAGTGTAAATATTTCATTTGAGTTTTTTTTTTACATTTGTGTCAATTGAATTGAGAATCCTACTTTATGTGCATTATCAAAGCTTGAAATGCATAAATGCTTTTGTAATAACCATCAGATATGCTTATAAGTGCTGTCTTCCTTTTTGTCCAAAATGTAATGGAGATAATGGCATTTTTAAACCGTATATCAAGTTATACAAAAAAATGAGAAAGAATGCCTCCTCTTTCAGTGAGACCATCAGGGTAAAAATAACTGTGAAAATTGATTACCGGAGTATATTTGTAGGGATATGGTACAGTTAGGGTTGTAGTTCCTGAGTTAGGTGTGCTTTGGGGAACATACCTGTAAGTTTTGAGGTAAGCATGGTCATTTAGTATTTGTACAGTTGTTAGATGGGTAGGAGGATAGGGTGTTTCCAGTTGTGGGCTATAGATAATCTGACTGCTATGAATAGGTAGGTAAGAATGGTGCAAAATTTAGAGGGAATCTGTCTTCGTTTTTGAAAACCGTTGCAAAATGAATTTCAGAGTGATGACATGATGATGACACAAATGAAAAAATAAATAAATAAATAATTAGGTCCTAATTAACTAAAATAATGGCAAGTGAACTTTTGCAAAGGCAACTTATATAAGCCTAGATGACTTCAACATAGAAAATAATGCACTGTAAAATATATATATTTAACAATGATTAAAATGCTGACATATAGTAGCTTTAATACACTGGGCTGGAAATAAATTTAGTGCAAAAGTATACTATTTTATGGTGAAATCCATATCAACCAAAATAAAAACAATAAACAATAAATCTTTCTTGAATAACTTTTTTACTTCTAGACATTTTACTTTTCAGTTTCAGAATTTATAAATCCCATATATACAATAACATCCTAACAAAAAAAAAATGTGAGCTATTTTCAACAAAATATATTTTCATAATCAGTTTCTATTTATTTGCATGTAACATAAGATAGGTATTTAGGGATGAGCAGTAGGTATTTAGGGATGAGTCCAATGTATGTGGATTTGGTTTTAAAGATATTCCACAAACTGCAATGAAGTTTGAGCATAAATCCTAACACCATTAAATGTTTAAAAGTGACTCTGGCCATTTTCAAGGCTAATAGGAAAGGTTCCATTAAACTAGGATCAAACTAAGGCGCGAGGAGCTGAGCACTGTCAAGGTGAACATATACCAATTAAAAAAAAAAAAAATGAAACATTTGAGTCTATACATGTATTACACAGTGAAGGAAGTTCCCCATCAGGTCCGCCCCCTCGGTATGTCGGACCCCGCCTACGTCATTGGCCTGAGCGGGGAAACTTCCTTCACTGTGTAAATTTAAATTACACAGTGAAGGAAGTTCCCCGCTCAAGCCAATGACGTAGGCAGGTCCGACATACCGAGGGGGCGGACCTGATGGGGAACTGCTCTCACTTTGGTAATACATGGTAATACATGTATAGACCCGCCCCTTCTCATGTTCCGCATCTGGTCCGCTGAGCGGACCTGATGGGGAACTTTAGAAGGGGCGGGTCTATACATTTAAAACACTGAGAGGGAGTTCCCCATCAGGTCCGCTTAGGCACAACCAATGACGGACAGCGCTGGACATCGGGATCGCCGCGGGACACTGGATTTCACCGCTGGAATGTTTTTTTTTTTTTTTTTTAATAAAGGACTTTTTCAAGGTGTTTGTGTGTTTTTTTAAACATTTTTTTACGCTTTCTTCATGAAATGGTAGGGGTACAATGTACCCCTTACCAATTCACATAGGGGGGGGCGGGATCTGGGGGTCCCCTTTGTTAAAGGGGTCTTCCAGATTCCGATAAGCCCCCCGCCCGCAGACCCCCACAACCACCGGGCAAGGGTTGTGGGGATGAGGCCCTTGTCCCCATCAACATGGGGACATCCTCCCCATGTTGAGGGCATGTGGCCTGGTACGGTTCAGGAGGGAGGGGGGCGCTCTCTCGTCCTCCCCTTTTCCCCTGCGACCGGCCAGGTTGCGTGCTCGGATAAGGGGTCTGGTATGGATTTTTAGGGGGACTCCACGCCATTTTTTTAAAATTTGGGGTGGAGTTCCCCTTAAAATCCATGCCAGATCTGAAGGGCCTGGAATGGATATTTGGGGGAACCCCACGTCAATTTTTTTTTAAATTTGCGGCGGGGCTCCCCTTAATATCCATTCCAGACCTGAAGGGCCTGGTAATTGAATTCTGGGGAACCCCCACGCTTTTTTTTTTTTTTTTTTATCAATGACTTTTGTATGTATTGCCGGGAGCCGACAATTCATTAATAGCCGCGAGTGAGTTTTAAATGACTTTTTTTCTTTCAAAAATGACATTTTTTGCAGGGACAGTTCTAAGCATGGGAAACATGCGCCACTTTACATGCATATCATACACACCCCCCAGGTACGAAATTTAAAGGAATATTTCACTTTTATTTTTTCAATTTAAGCATTATTAAAATCACTGCTCCCGAAAAAACGGCCGTTTTTAAAACTTCTTTTTGCATTGATACATGTCCCCTGAGGCAGGACCCGGGTCCCCAAACACTTTTTAGGACAATAACTTGCATATAAGCCTTTATAATTAGCACTTTAGATTTCTCCCATAGATTTTTCGAATTTGCCGCGAACACCCCAATTTGTTCGCTGTTCGGCGAACGGGCGAACAGGCAATGTTCGAGTCGAACATGAGTTCGACTCGAACTCGAAGCTCATCCCTAATGGCCACATCCAAATATCCGTGCCGAACAATTCTATGAGAGAGGCTGTTTCATCCTGCTATCATTATTGTCATCCCGGATGCTCAACCAATTGTTCCCACTATGGTCATATTTTCAATTACGACACTTCCTCGAAAGACCTCATCCCTGACCAGACTGGTCCCGACAGACTACACCTTTTGAATCAATGTGCCTAAAAACAGAACCCCAAAGGCGTCTGATTTCTAACACGTATTATCTGCTATTTTCAGGTCAAAACCCCAAATCGAATCTAGCTAGCTGCAAATGGGAGCAGGATCTGTCCATTGACCTCTAAGAGATAGACTGGGAAAATATATACACATACAGTACATACATAAGGGTGATGGTCAACGTCTTTGCACAAGAAAATGAGTTTAAAATATTTTCCAGATGGTACAAGACCCCACTCAGACTTCATAAAATATCACCCAAACTTCCCCCCCAATGCCGGAGCTGTGCTAAGGAGTTGGGATCGCTCCTCCACATATGGTGGTCCTGCCCTCTCATACAACCATTTGGAAAGAAGTACACAGACTCACAAACCAAATCACCACCCTTACCCTAGACTACTCGCCAGCCCAATTTCTACTGCACCATTCTACAAGGCCGAAAGTTGTATACTTACGCTCCCTAGCCATTCATATGGTAAAAGCAGCAAATATGTGCATTGCTGCCAAATGGTGCTCCTCAGACCCTCAAACCATACCAGATGGGGTCAGACGTATACAGAAGACCTTGTCAATGGAAGAACTCATTCATCAAGCGAATGATACCCCTTCCAAATTCAGGAAAATATGGCAACATTTTAGCACTACTGATGAATATACCAAACTTATGGCTTAATCACTCACAAAAAGGGATGCCAGGAATATAATTTAGAACTCTGGGTCTAATAGCTTTCCTTCTTTCCCCTACATATAATGACCACTAAGGAAACCACCTACCCCTTCAAAACCTACTATAACCACTGTCACCACTCCCCTTGATCACCGGTGTTATAACCCTATTGAACCGTACGAGCAAATATATATACACTCTGGACACCTGTATGAAGAAAAGAATTCCACATCAACAAATGAGTTGAGGCAATTATAACTGCTATAATCAGCTAATCTTAGTTCTTTCTGGGGTTTTTGTGTTTTGTTTTTGTTTGTTTGACATGCTCCATTAGGGAGAAAACCTAAAACTAGGTATACTGCCTATACTTTAACTACACCAACATATTGGCTAATATGTTTGGCAAGCTCTCTAACGAGATTGAACTCTTTTTGTTCCTTTCCTCTCTTACTGTAGCGGCTGCGTCCACAACCCTGTGATTTTGTGTATGCACCTTTAAATAGATAAAAATACTTCTAATTAGAAAAGTCATAGCAACAGGGCAGTATGGGGTGTTTTAAGTCAAACTTGATGAGGTATGTAAATGGCCTACACTTGTTGCAGGGGCATTATTCAACCTTGGTCAAAGCTGCATGTTTTTTTTTTATCTACAAATTTCCCCTAGGAAGTTTTTGGCTAAAGATGAAAAATTCCTTTAAACCGTGTGCTTAATAAGGACATCACATAATGCAGTTATTTGTGTGTTAGTCGTTTAAGTAGGATTTACTTGTATTATTGTTATTATTGTTATTTAGTTTATAATCAGACTGCAGTTTAGAGACACTCATGTCAAGTGAAGTACAGTAAAGGAAAGCTCATCCAGGGGTTTGATTACTCACTTGATACAATAAATATAGATTCATCTGTGTATGGTCATTGATAGGCTAAAAGCACATACAATTTCCTGATGAGTTTCTATGATGAATGGCTTGGTGTTTTAACAAGACTTTCATTTGCAAAATTCAGCAATGTCAAATTTGAGGTCACATGACTCCTATGTAAATTACATAGGCAATCCACCCAGAGAGCTAGAATTCAAGGAACCCAAAAACAAGAGTAAGCTTCTTTTTGTATTTGCAAGATCAGAGAACTGTAAACAACTTGAATTATTATTACAGAGGTCAATGACTTGCTTTACATTGAGTTGAGTTAGAGTATGTCATTTTTATAAATATAAAAGGGACATGCGACACCTCAAATATAAGAATACAAGCAGCACTGCTTATGTGTAAAATTGTGTAAAAATGTCAATGGATAAGATAATTTAATGGACTTTAGAATATTCCATTTGGTGTCAAATCTGTTGTGTAGGGCAAATATGTTAGCTCAGCTGCTTGCAAATTTAATTCTATACCAGCTTTCAACTAGAGAACTCTCTTTTCTTCCCAATTGAAACAGCTATTACAAAGGAAAATGAAGAATCCAATTTCCTGATGGATTCTTTGTAATGTGAAATATTTCAATAAAGAACTGATCTATCCACCAGCAATAGGTGACACCTTTAAACCTTCCACAGTTGACACAATTTACAGCAAAAAAGTTTCCAGGCTAAAGTCTTCAAAGATTTCAAAAGTTAGTGAATGATTCAATCCATTGATGGCAACCCAAAACTCGTTTTATGGGCAGGTTCTTAAAATGTATTGTCATAGCTTTTTTTAACACTGGTTTAACTTCCACATCAAAAAAAAACAAAAACTTTTTCTGTGTCATACATGTTTCATCATAAAGTTTAAATCGTAATATTTACATGAACTACATTTGAAGAGCCAGTGTAAATATTTCATTTGAGTTTTTTTTTTACATTTGTGTCAATTGAATTGAGAATCCTACTTTATGTGCATTATCAAAGCTTGAAATGCATAAATGCTTTTGTAATAACCATCAGATATGCTTATTAGTGCTGTCTTCCTTTTTGTCCAAAATGTAATGGAGATAATGGCATTTTTAAACCGTATATCAAGTTATACAAAAAAATGAGAAAGAATGCCTCCTCTTTCAGTGAGACCATCAGGGTAAAAATAACTGTGAAAATTGATTACCGGAGTATATTTGTAGGGATATGGTACAGTTAGGGTTGTAGTTCCTGAGTTAGGTGTGCTTTGGGGAACATACCTATAAGTTTTGAGGTAAGCATGGTCATTTAGTATTTGTACAGTTGTTAGATGGGTAGGAGGATAGGGTGTTTCCAGTTGTGGGCTATAGATAATCTGACTGCTATGAATAGGTAGGTAAGAATGGTGCAAAATTTAGAGGGAATCTGTCTTCGTTTTTGAAAACCGTTGCAAAATGAATTTCAGAGTGATGACATGATGATGACACAAATGAAAAAATAAATAAATAAATAATTAGGTCCTAATTAACTAAAATAATGGCAAGTGAACTTTTGCAAAGGCAACTTATATAAGCCTAGATGACTTCAACATAGAAAATAATGCACTGTAAAATATATATATTTAACAATGATTAAAATGCTGACATATAGTAGCTTTAATACACTGGGCTGGAAATAAATTTAGTGCAAAAGTATACTATTTTATGGTGAAATCCATATCAACCAAAATAAAAACAATAAACAATAAATCTTTCTTGTGTTTCAATCTTTTTATTCAAGTTTTGTCATACAAAATGTATAAAAGTCGCCACATAACATTGTACAGTCACAATCAACATTTGGGGTAACACAATGAAGATCACCAAGTGTAGGGGTCCTTGGAGTAGTCCGAAGCTCCGTAGAGCCGTTAACCCCTATTAGCATCGCAGATCATATCTGAACCGTCCACCCAGATGAGCCGCCCCCCCATCCATCTATCGGGGGGGCGCAACTCAGCCGGCCGTGTGGGCAGCCCAGAGGTCTGATCAGACTGACAATGGTCCCGTAGGAGCTGAGAAAACAGGGAGCAGCACAAACCTCTAAGGTCTGGATCTGACTCCAAAAATAAACAATAAACAAATTTCAAAAGAGAGGAAAGAGGACAGTGACAAAGAATAGAAGGAAGGAGACAGAGTAAGGAAAGGACAGTTGAGGAGGGGGGAATGGGGGGAGGGAGGGGGGGGAGGAGCCCCGATTCAGCATCCAGACATCTCAACCTAATCCCCTAGGCTATGCTGTAAACATCCCCGGGTCATTAGTTAGGTAACGAAGCCATGGGTCCCAAACTCCATGAAACAGTTTCATTTTATCTTGGGCCAGAGCGGTCAAGCGTTCGTTTAGCATCAACCAAGACAATTTGCCTTTAAGCTGATCGAATGGTAGAGCTGCCGATTTCCAGTTCCTAGCAATAGTGATTTTGGCTGAAATAAAAATAAATGTCAAGAGCCTCTTGCAGGACTTGGAGGCTTCCACATCTCCTCCCCCCAGTAGTGCTTGCTTAGCTGATTTAGTTAGGTTTAGTTGGGTAAGGGAGTAAACTAAATTATACACCCTGATCCAAAACCTCCGGACCTTTGGGCATGTCCACCAAATATGATAGGTGGTGCCCATCTGGCCACATCCTCTAAAGCACAACGGGGTAGCTCCTGAGACAAAAGTTGCCAGTCTGACCGGCACCATATACCACCTCAGTAGAACCTTATAATTGGCCTCAATTATTGAAGTATTGACGAGCGAACGAGATGCTGTCTCGGCTATCCTATGCCATTCGTCCAGATCCAGGGTTTCCTGCAAGTCGGTCTCCCATTGGACCATATAAGTCAGCTTTGTCGATACACTCAGCAATATCGAATATATAGCAGATAAATGTCCTTTAATTTTATCATAATTTTTGCATAGATGTTCCATGGGAGTTTGGGTTGCTAGGTTGCTCTTGCGAGCCAGGGTTTGTACATAATGTGAGATTTGGGCGAACCTATAACCCTCCGCTGGAGGCATTTGATGCCTGTCAGCCATAGTCCGTTCGGTCAGCATACCTCTATGATCGCACAAGTCAGCAATACACTTAAAACCCTTATTAGTCCACCATTCGAACGCTAGTGGAGTGAGACCCGGGGTGAATGCTTTATTTTGAAGCAGAGGTGTCAGTGGAGAATGAGGAGATTTGAATTTGTGAGATCTGGAGAGTCTGTCCCATAGTTCCAGTGACATGGATAAAGTAGGGCAAAGTATAGGAGGTCGCTCCTTGATAGGGAGCCATAAAATATAAGAAATAGGTTTGGGACGGCAGGAATAAGATTCCATAGCCATCCAAATGGCCTGTGCCTGTTGGGAGTGAAACCTTGTAAGTTGTGCTATCTGGGCAGCATAAAAATATTTTAATAAGTCTGGAAGACCAAGTCCTCCTCTCCGCTTCAACGTGTATAGAGTGCTCCTATTCACCCTGGGTCTCTTATCACCCCAAATAAACTGTAGTACTTTATTCTGGAATCGTTTAAGGTCATCACGGGCCAATGAAACTGGCAAGGTACGGAAGAAATACAATAATCGAGGTAGAACATTCATTTTAATTGAGTGAAGTCTGCCAAACCACGATGGCGGGTGAACCTGCCACTTAGCCATGTCAGCTGTTAGCCGTTTGAAAAGGGCTGGATAATTCTCTTTGTACAACTCACCAATAGATGAGGTCAGCTGTATGCCTAAATAAGGGAGAGCTGTGGATTCCCATCGGAATTGAAATGATTTTTCAAGCGTAGCCTGAGTGGAGCTTAGCAAAGATAAGTTCAGTGCTCTTGACTTACTATGATTAATTGCCAACCCGGAAATGTTGGAGAAAGGCTGCAAAATAGCATACAAGTTAGGTAGGGATGTGATCGGTGAGGTCAAGGTCAGCAACAAGTCGTCCGCAAAGAGTAAACATTTGTGTTCATAGTCTCCGCAATAAATGCCCTGTATATCTCTGCAGGTGCGAATTTTGAGCGCTAGTGGTTCAATCGCCAGGGCGAATAATAGTGGCGACAACGGGCAGCCCTGTCTAGTTCCTCTCCTGATAGGAAATGTTTGGGATGTATATCCTCTGAGCATTAGCGAGGCACTGGGGGAATCATATAATATGTGAAGGAGATCCAGAAAGCGTCTCCCAAATCCAAAGCGTGTGAGAACATCAAAAAGATAGTCCCAGGAGATAGAATCGAACGCCTTCTGGAAATCCAATGAAAGTAACATTCCCCTCCTAGTCCCCTTTCCATCCCAATCAGACCGAACTGCCGAGATAAGGTTAATTATCCGGCGGGTTTGGTCCGATGCCTGTCTTGTCGGGACAAAACCTGCTTGGTCAGGATGGATATAACACTGAAGAAAAGTATTAAGTCTCTGGGCCAGTATTTTGGTTAGAATCTTAAGATCCGTATTGATCAGAGAAATTGGGCGATAATTGGAACAGTCTGTATGGTCCTTTCCTGGTTTCGGGATAACACTTATATAGGCTACATTTTCATGGCTGGGGAGCTTGCTGCCGCTTCTCAGGTCATTAAAGTAAGTACAGAGATGTGGGGCCAGAAGATCGTGATATTTCCTATAGTAGTGACCCGGGAATCCATCTGGCCCAGGGGCCTTGGTAGGGTGTAGGGTTTTGATTGCAGCCCTGACTTCAGGCTCTGTAAGAGCACCGTCCATCAGTTCCGCATGGGCTTGTGTCAATTTAGGCAGCTGTAAGTCGCGAAAGAATGTGCTCGCTTCAGATGAATCGAGCTTGTCCTGCACTCCATACAGCTTAGCATAAAATTTGTGAAATTCTCCAATTATCCGTTCGGGGTTCTGGGAGGTTAGGCCCGTGGATAGTCGTAGTTTAGGCAAAGTCGGTGTGTACGGTCGAGGAACCAGTTTTCTAGCTAACATTGTGGTAGGTTTATCACCCATCGTATAGAACCTGTGCTTAGACCAACTAATATGTTTCTCCGCTTGAGTAGTCAAGCTAAGATTTAGTGCTAGTCGAGCCTCGTCAATTTTATGCCTTATATCTACCAGGGGATTTCTGTGCTGTTCACTAAGTAAGTTATCTAAGTTAGTTTCCAGAATCTTATTTGCCTGTTCCCTATTGTGTTTAATCCTGGCTGCCACTTGTAACAATATGCCCCTAATCGCTGCTTTATGTGCTACCCAGTTAATTGCGGGGGACGTGTCCGATGCCTTATTAAGTCTAAAGTATTCCTGTATTTCCTTTTGAATCTCTAAAAAGATTGTAGGGTCATTCAGCAAGCTCACATTAAGTCTCCACGGGGAGGGTCTAGATTTAGTCCATAGCCCTGAAGTAGAGAGTTTTATCGGGGAATGATCAGACCAAGGGGTAGATAAAATCTTAACCGACTTAATAAATGGTAGCAAAGGCGTACGTACTAGAACGTGGTCTATCCTCGAGTAAGTATGATGGGCTTGTGAAAAGTGTGTAAAGTCTCTGACCGTAGGGTTATTTTCTCGCCAGGCGTCGATGAGGTCATAGAAATGAAACAGACGTGCAACCTTGCTGCTTCCAGTCGGTGGGCGTTTAATAAATCTTTCTTGAATAACTTTTTTACTTCTAGACATTTTACTTTTCAGTTTCAGAATTTATAAATCCCATATATACAATAACATCCTAACAAAAAAAAAATGTGAGCTATTTTCAACAAAAATATATTTTCATAATCAGTTTCTATTTATTTGCATGTAACATAAGATAGGTATTTAGGGATGAGCAGTAGGTATTTAGGGAAGAGCCCAATGTATGTGGATTTGGTTTTAAAGATATTCCACAAACTGCAATGAAGTTTGAGCATAAATCCTAACACCATTAAATGTTTAAAAGTGACTCTGGCCATTTTCAAGGCTAATAGGAAAGGTACCATTAAACTAGGATCAAACTAAGGCGCGAGGAGCTGAGCACTGTCAAGGTGAACATATACCAATAAAAAAAAAAAAATGAAACATTTAGTGGTGAAAGAGTCATTTAGGTGGCTTAAAAGGCAAAACTGAAAATGTATAAATCCTTTAACGGCTTCCCATCCAATGTATGTATATATATATATACAGTATCTCACAAAAGTGACACCCCTCACATTTTTGTAAATATTTTATTATATTTTTTCATGTGACAGCACTGAAGAAATTACACTTTGCTACAATGTAAATTAGTAAGTGTACATCTTGTATAACAGAGTAAATTTTCTGTCCCCTCAAAATAACTCAACACACAGCCATTAATGTCCAAACCGCTGGCAAGAAAAGTGAATACACCCCTAAGTGACGCTGTCCAAATTGGGCCCAATTAGCCATTTTCCCTCCCCAGTGTCATGTGACTCGTTAGTGTTACAAGGTCTCAGGTGTGAATGGGGCGCAGGTGTGTTAAATTTGGTGTTATTGCTCTCACTCTCTCAAACTGCTAACTGGAAGTTCAACATGGCACCTCTCTGAGGATCTGAATAAAATAATTGTTGCTCTACATAAAGATGGCCTATGCTATAAGAAGATTGCCAAGACCCTGAAACTGAGCTGCAGCAACGTGGCCAAGACCATACAGGGGTTTAACAGGACAGGTTCGCCATGGTTGACCAAAGAAGTTGAGTGCACATGCCCAGCGTCATATCCAGAGGTTGTTTTTGGGAAATAGATGTATGAGTGCTGCCAGCATTGCTTCAGAGGTTGAAGGGTCAGCCTGTCAGTGCTCAGACCATACGCTGCACACTACATCAAATTGGTCTGCATGGCTGTTGTCCCAGAAGGAAGCCTCTTCTAAAGATGATGCACAAGAAAGCCCACAAACAGTTTGCTGAAGACAAGTAGTCTAAGGACATGGATTACTGGAACCATGTCCTGTGTTCTTATGAGACCAAGATAAACTTATTTGGTTACAATGGTGTCAAGCATGTGTGGCGTAAACCAGGTGAGGAGTACAAAGACAATTGTGTCGTGCCTACAGTCAAACATGGTGGTGGGAGTGTCATTCTCTGGGGCTACATGAGTGCTGCCAGCACTGGGGAGCTACAGTTTGTTGAGGGAACCATGAATGCCCACATGTACTATAACACAATGAGACTGGGCCGCTGGGCAGTATTCCAACATGATAACAACCTCAAACACACCTCCAAGATGACCGCTACCTTGCTAAAGAAGCTTAGGGTAAAGGTGATGGACTGGCCCAGCATGTCTCTAGACCTAAACCCTATTGAGCATCTGTGGGGCATCCTCAAATGGAAGGTGGAGGAGCACAAGGTTTCTAACATCCACCAGCTCTGTGATTTCGTCATGGAGGAGTGGAAGAGCACTACAGTGGCAACCTGTAAAGCTCTGGTGAACTCCATGCCCAAGAGGGTTAAGGCAGTGGTGGAAAATAATGGTGGCCACACAAAATATTGACACTTTGGGTTCAATTTGGACATTTTCACTTAGGGATGTACTCACTTTTATTGCCAGCAGTTTAGACATTGATGGCTGTGTGTTGAGTTATTTTGAGGGGGCAGCAAATTTACACTGTTATACAAGCTGTACACTCACTACTTTACATTGTAGCAAAGTGTAATTTCTTCAGTGTTGTCACGTGAAAAGATAAAATAAAATATTTACAAAAAATGTGAGGAGTGTACTCACTTTTTTGAGAAACTGTACATCCTGGAAGGAAGCAGTTATACCATCTTTCAGGTAATGGTGATCTGAGAGGCTTTATAGCTGTCTGATCACTTTTAAAGGGCTTAGAATGGGGGTCCCCTCCGCCTGCCCCCTGCCACCATTCCTAGATTCTTCCATTGCCCCAGGGAACCATTGTAAGTGGTCAGGTCAGCTGCCCAAAGAGGAGATTGAGGAATGCCCCCTTCTGATCTCTTCTGTGAAGAACAATGAGGATTTAGCAATGAGGGTTTAGTCACTTATGGTTTCATTGCTGTGTACTGGCCAGGGAGGCAGCTGATAAAACAGATCTCTGCTTTATCAGATTCCTTGGAGGGCAGAGGAGGGATCGGGGTCTAATAGACCCCCGATCTCTACATAAAGAGTACCTGTCACTGTCCAAAGCTATCAGAAGGGGTGTGCAAATGAAGAAAACATTTAAAAAGTGTAAAAAAAATTAAATCACCCCAGTCCCCATGTGCAAATGCAAATGTCAACGTAGGTCCACCATGCTAATGTAAACAATATTTGCCCCACATGTGAGGTATCACCACAAACATCATAGTGGGAGCAATAATTCTAGTGCCATAGCTCATGGTTAACTCTTAAACTATAAAGTCTTTTAAAACCTATGGATAATTGTAGGTACCATAGCTTCTTACCATTTCACAGGAGTGCACATTTTTAATTCTTAACACATTCGGTATCCACTGTATTTACTTAGCACAGCACCATCTTTTATATTTGACAAAAAAATGGGTATTATATTGTGTTTGTGTGAACTCATTTTAATTGAAGTGCATTTTTTCCTAAAAAAATTCATTTGATAAATCGCTGTGTGAATATTTTGCTACACGAAAAATTATGACCATTTTATTCTTTAGGGCCTCTGCTTTCAGAAAATATACTGTGTTTGTGGGTCCAAAGTAATTTTCTAGCAAGAAATGCTAATATTGACATGTACGTGAAAAGTGACAAAATTGCCTTGAGTGGCAAAAAGTTAAATAACAGGTGCCCCTGGAAGAAGTACCGTATTTATCGGCGTATAACACGCACCGGCGTATAACACGCACCCCAAGTTTAGGAGGAAATTTTAGGGAAAAAAACTCTTAGCAGGGAAGTTTAAGGAAAAATAACTTACATTTAAATGCAGCCTTGTCAGTGTCCATTGCAGCCTTGTCACAGTGCAGCCTTGTCAGTGTCCATTGCAGCCTTGTCACAGTGCAGCCTTGTCAGTGTCCATTGCAGCCTTGTCACAGTGCAGCCTTGTCAGTGTCCATTGCAGCCTTGCCCCAGAGTCCATTTCAGCCTTGCCCCAGAGTCGCCGTGCAGCCTTGCCCCAGAGTCGCCGTGCAGCCTTGCCCCAGTGTCGCCGTGCAGCCTTGCCCCAGTGTCGCCGTGCATCATTTTAAAATTGGCGCCGAGACTGTGCGGCTGCCGCCGAGAACGCCGGGGACGCAGGGGACGCAGGGACTGGGCGGAGCCGCCGCCGAGATACACATAGCCGAGTGTACTCGGGACTGGACGTGACTGTGAGCGGAGCCGAGAAAAGCCGAGTATAGCCGAGTACATTCGGCTATGTGTATCTCGCTCCGCTCCGCTCACAGTCAGCGGAGACAGCTCAGGGATGTCAGTATCGGCGTATAACACGCACCCACGATTTTCCCCTGATTTTCAGGGGAAAAAAGTGCGTGTTATACGCCGATAAATACGGTAAGTTTTTTACGAAACGGACATAGGGCGGAGCGACGCGCTGACGTCACCTTGAACGGTTCCCAGAAGGACGGGTGTCTGATGTATGTGCAGCTGCCGGCACACCAGACTTAAAAGGCTTTGGAATACTGCATAATTGTAAGTGCAATACTTTTTATTTTAAATAAATACTTTATACCTTTAATGCACTATGTGGAGTGTGTGTTATCTCTTCCATATCTTATGCACTCACTGATGACTGTCGGCAGCGATTTGCATTTTTTTACAATGTAGATAGCTGGTTGCTAAGGAGGGGGCCGGGAAGCCGGCCGCCACGTCCTTAACAACTGATGAGTCATCGACTGTCAGCGGACATCCCGCTGAATGTAAAAAAAAAAGAATTGCCTGCTAAAAAAAAAAAAATAAAGAAAAAAAACAGCGTTGGGTTCCCCCCTGGTCCATATCAGGCCCCACGCCATTAAAAAAAATGGTGTGGGGGGTCCCCCCAAAATCCATACCAGACCCTTATCCGAGCATGCAGCACGGCAGGTCAGGAAAGGGAGGGGACAAGATAGCGCCTCCCCTCCTGAACCATACCAGGCCGCATGCCCTCAACATGGGGGGATGGGTGATTTGGGGCAGGGGGGGCTCTGCACCCTCCACCCCAAAGCACCTTGCCCCCATGTTGATGGGGACAAGGACCTCTTCTCGACAACCCTTGCCCGGTGATTGTCGGGGTCACGGGCAGGGGGGTTTATCAGAATCCGATTGCCACGCCCCATCATTATTTAAGAAATGCAGGACATCGGCGCCGACAGATCAGCGGGACGCAGCATCGGAGGAGGGTTGTCGGCGGGAGCGGCGGCAGAGGAAAAAGAACACTGGACAAAGAAGACAGAATAAGAGCGGAAGAAGAAGCAGGGGGAGAAGGAGAAGACCAGAGGATGAAGATGTGGGAGAAGATGAAGGAAGACCGGAGGAAGAAGAAGAAGATATTTTTAATAAAAGACTTGTCAAAAACTGTCTACTGTATTTTTTAACACTACACTACTTTTTTTTGTGAATGGGTAGGGGTACAATGTACTCCATACTCATTCACATAGGGGGGCACGATCTGGGGCCCCCTAACAAGGGGGCTTCCAGATTACGATAAGCCCCTCGCCCGCAGACCCCAACAACAACTGGGCAAGGGTTGTCAGGAAGAGGCCCTTGTCCCCATCAACATGGGGGCAAGATGCTTTGGGGTGAGGGGGCACAGAGCCCCCCTGCCCCAAATCCCCCATCCCCCATGTTGAGGGCATGAGGCCTGGAATGGTTTAGGAGGGGGCACTCGCTCGTCCCCTCCATTTCCTGACCTGCCGGGCTGCATGCTTGGATAAGGGTCTGGTATGGATTTTGGGGGGACTCCACGCTGTTTTTTTCTAAAAAAAATTTAGCCAGCAATTCTTTTTTTTGTTACATTCAGCGGGAAGCCTGCTGACAACCGATGACTCATCGGATTTAAGGATGCACCGGCCGGCTTCCCGGCCCCCTCCTTAGCAACCAGCTATATACAGTGTAAAAAAAAAACACAAAACGCGGTAAAACGCGTGTCCAAAAACGCGGAACGAACCGCAAAAAGCACGTCAGAAACATTCAAAAGCAACATGCATATATGTGAATCGAGCCTAATGATGTAAATGGTTTTTCAAAACATTCTGGAAATCTTTGGGACAACATCAGCAACAGCATTTTTCCTTCACTTACATACAGCAGAAGCAATCCAATATTACTAAACTGTATGTTGTCCCCTGCGCTACCTGGTAGTGCTATTGTTACATAAGTTATGTAGATGACAACTGCAATCAAAACAAAAGTGTGGAAAAACAAGAAATAGAAAAAAGGAATGCTGCAATACCTAATGTGTTCACAACTACGTGCTCAGAAATTGTTAAATGTGGGTGGTGTTGTGCAGTTCTTATATATTATATATATATGTGACAACAGACGGTAAAACCATCACATACACATATAAATCAATCTTGAAGATAGTTGAGTACAGTAAATTGTGAGCATAATTTGTTCCAGAAACATGCTTGTAATCCAAAGCAAATTTCCTCATAAGAAATAATGGATTCTCAAATGATTTGTTCCACAACCATTTATTCATAAGTCCTTCAGTTTATAGTCCATATAAAAAGATTATAGCAATGTGATAGGTTGTGTAACCATAAAACGTCCATCCACAAATGGAGGCCTCCACAAGGGGATTAGAAGCAAAATCCAGCAGGAGCTACAGTTTATAAAAGAGAAGAGAGGCACCTCTAAGTGTAGCAATATTGTTACATTTATTTAAGGTACAACATTTAGCAACTCACATGGCTTGATGATTAAAAGAGGCACATCTAAGTATGCAGGCATCCGGGGGAAAAGCTGTCCACATAGACCATCCCCCACACCGCCGGCTCTCACCGCTGTCAGTCTGCAATCGTGACTGGGAAGACTACCCTGCACTAGAGCAATATGAATGCGAGGCTTGAAAAGCTCATGGAGCACAGCGCGGAAGGGACGACTTTGATGGCGGTTAGGAGAATGGTCTATGTAGACAGCTTTTCCCTAGATGCCTGCATACTTAGATGTGCCTGTTTTAATCATCAACCATGTGAGTTGCTGAATGCTGTACCTTCATTAAATGTAACCATATTGCTACACTTAGAGGTGCCTCTCTTCTCTTTTATACTCAGTTGTGACATGATGCTACTTGTATATTAAGACATTGCTTGTATATCAAGTCAAAATGTATTTAAAAATTTTGTTTGTCTTGCAAAACACTCTCAAACCAAGTTACTCTCAAACCAAGGTTTTACTGTATATAAAATATTGTGATCCAAATAAACATCACATACACATATAAATTGAAGATAGTTGTATATATAAAATATTATGATGAACGAAAAACTTGTGCTGTCATCCAAATAAATGTTACTAAATATACATAGCTACACGATAGCACATAAGTGTCCCAGTGCTAATATTCCAATAGTTATAGACAGTGAACCACTGTGCTTCCACCCATCACCTTAGTGCTCACAGAACTCTAACCTCACTTTCATACAATGAAAGCCGCCAAATCAGGTTCCAACAGGGATCTGTTTTTTCTTCCTATGTTTCCTCTGTGTTGGCTACAGAGTCTGCATCATTGAGATATCCCCAGTCACTCCGATATATATATGTCAGAAAAGAATAGACAATATGCCTCCCATAGTGTAAAACCATTTAAAAGGAAGGAAGATGAAGATGAAGATGAAGATGAAGAACAAGATGGAGGAAGAAACCCGAATGGAGAAAAGAAGAAGATGGAAGAAGATGGAAGAAGAAGAAGGAAGAAGATGGAAGAAAAGAGAAGACATTAATAAAGGAATTTTCAAAAACCGGCTATTGTCATTTTTAACATTTGTTACACTTTCTTTGTGAAATGGTAGGGGTACAATGTACCCCATTACCAATTCACATGGGGGGGTGGGATCTGGGGGTCCCCTTTGTTAAAGGGGTCTTCCAGATTCCGATAAGCCCCCTGCCCGCAGACCCCCACAACCACCGGCAAGGGTTGTGGGGATGAGGTCACAGTCACAATAAAAATCGCTGATCGCCACCATTACTAGTAAAAAAATAAAAATAAATAAAAATGCCATAAATCTATCCCCTATTTTGTAGACGCAATAACTTTTGCGCAAACCAATCAATAGACGCTTATTGCAATTTTTTTTACCGAAAATATGTAGAAGAATACATATCGGCCTAAACTGAGGAAAAAAATGTTTTGCAGGAAGGGGGTGAAAATGCCCTGTATTGAAGTGGTTAAAGACTGCTATGTTTATGTTTTAACCACTTAACGACCGCCCACTGTAATGATACGTCAGCAGAATGGCACCGACAGGTTTTGCGGTTCATGCACTTCAACGACAATGAACTTTGTCGTCCACGTGGGGACCCTGAATACGACCAGCTCTATAAAATTCGGCCCCTCATAAACCACTTCAACGAACGTTTTGCAGCCTTGTTTATTCCCGATCAAGTTGTCTGCATTGATGAGTCCCTGATTAAATTTTCTGGCCGCTTGTCTTTCAAGCAGTACCTTCCCAGCAAGTGTGCCAGATACGGGGTCAAGCTCTATAAGTTCTGTGACAGGGCAACAGGCTATGTATAGAGCTTTATGGTTTATGGTTTATGAGGGAAAAGATAGTCAGGCTGAGCCGGTCAACTGCCCGGATTACATAGGGAGCGCTGGCAAGATAGTGTGGAACTTGGTGTCACCCTTATTCGGAAAGGGGTACCACTTGTATGTGGACAATTATTACACGAGCGTGCCACTGTTTAGTCACTTGTTTGATCATCAGATTGGAGCATGTGGTACCGTGCGACCTAATCGCTGGGGCTTTCCCCAGCGGCTTGTAGATGCCCGTCTTAGGCTGGGGGAGAGAGCCTGCTTGAAGTGTAATAACTTGCTCGCTATGAAGTGGAGGGACAATAAGAATGTTTTCCTTCTTACCTCCCTTCATGCAGACACGACAGTCCAAATTCGTACGGCGACTGGTGTTGTGGAGAAACCCCTCTGTGTCCACGAATATAACCAAAATATGGGAGGGGTGGACCTCAACGACCAGTTGTTGGTGCCGTATCTAATTGACCGTAAGGCGAGACGCTGGTACAAAAAAGTGTCTCTATCCTTATTCCAATTGGCTTTGCTGAACGCTCATGTGCTATACAGAGCTTCAGGCGGGACATTATCTCTTCTAAAATTCCAGAATGAGATAGTCACAGAACTCCTGTATCCAGGCGGTTCTGCACCTCACCATTCCCAACCAAATGCAGTAAGCCGGCTGCATGAGAGGCATTATCCGTATGCCCTCGAGAGTACCCCTACCCAACGAACCCCCCAAAAAAGATGTCGTGTCTGTAGCAAGCGCGGATTTAGGCGTGACACCCGTGTTTTTTGTCCACTCTGTCCTGACAAACCTGGTCTTTGCCTTGGTGAATGTTTTGAACGCTACCACTCAAAAGTGAAGTTTTAGCGTAGGGTACAGCATTTCACAGACTAGGACACACTTACACAGGGTCTCCCAAGATGCCATTACATTTTGAGAGACCCGAACCATTACAGTTGTTAAAGTTACAAAAAAAAGTGTAAAAAAAAAAAAAAAAATGTAAAAAACAAAACACAAAAAAAATATAAAATAAAAAAACCAAAAATAGTTGTCGTTTTATTGTTCTCTCTCTCTCTCTATTTTCTCCTCTATTGTTATGCTCTTTTTTACTGTATTCTATTCTGCAATGTTTTATCATGCTTGCTTTTCAGGTATGTAATTTTTGTTTTCAGGTACGCCATTCAGTTGCAGCGCGGATCTATTTATCTTGACAGAAACAGCGTTTGCTCCCACGATTCATAAAGCCATGACTCCAACGCTGTAGGAGGTGATTTCACCACCACAGTTAAAAAAAAGTGCATATATGCCGAAGCATGGGGGCAGCAGGGGCGGAGGAGCGATTTTGCTCCTAATGCCGCGTATATACGGTCAAAATTCCGACGGAGGCTTGCCCGTGGAAAAGTCCGACCGTGTGTACACGGCATAACCTTTTATGCCGCGTACATACGGTCGAAATTCCGACGGAGGCTTGCCCGTGGAAAAGTCCGACCGTGTGTACGCGGCATAACCTTTTATGCTGCGTACATACGGTCGAAATTCCGACGGAGGCTTGCCCGTGGGAAAGTCCGACCGTGTGTACGCGGCATAACTTTTTTGCGGGAGGATGCCCCCATGCTTCGGCATATATATATTTTAGGCAAAGGTTGTGTTAAAAACTTTTTTTATTTTTTACTAGGTTTTGTTTTGGTATTTGCTTTGCAGGTATGGTATGGTAAGGTCTTACTGTTGTACTGTAATGTTACTTTGTTTTAATGTTAACCATCATTTGCTTAGCAGGTACGCCATTCAGTTGCATCGCGGATTTATTTATCTTGACAGCAACAGCGTTTGCTCCCACGATACATAAAGCCATGATTCCAACGCTGTAAGAGGTGATTTCACCACCACAGTTAAAAAAAAGAGCATATATGCCGAAGCATGGGGGCAGCAGGGGTGGAGGAGCGATTTTGCTCCTAATGCCGCGTATATACGGTCGAAATTCCGACGGAGGCTTGCCCGTGGAAAAGTCCGACCGTGTGTACGCGGCATAACCTTTTATGCCGCGTACATACGGTCGAAATTCCGACGGAGGCTTGCCCGTGGAAAAGTCCGACCGTGTGTACGCGGCATAACCTTTTATGCCGCGTACATACGGTCGAAATTCCGACGGAGGCTTGCCCGTGGAAAAGTCAGACCGTGTGTACACGGCATAACTTTTTTGCGGGAGAATGCCCCCATGCTTCGGCATATATATATTTTAGGCACAGGTTGCGTTAAAAAAATGTTTTATTTTTTACTAGGTTTTGTTTTGGTATTTGCTTTGCAGGTATGGTATGGTAAGGTCTTACTGTTGTACTGTAATGTTACTTTGTTTTAATGTTAACCATCATTTGCTTAGCAGGTACGCCATTCAGTTGCATCGCAGATTTATTTATCTTGACAGCAACAGCGTTTGCTCCCACGATACATAAAGCCATGATTCCAACGCTGTAGGAGGTGATTTCACCACCACAGTTAAAAAAAAGAGCATATATGCCGAAGCATGGGGGCAGCAGGGGCGGAGGAGCGATTTTGCTCCTAATGCCGCGTATATACGGTCAAAATTCCGACGGAGGCTTGCCCGTGGAAAAGTCAGACCGTGTGTACGCGGCATAACCTTTTATGCCGCGTACATACGGTCGAAATTCCGACGGAGGCTTGCCCGTGGAAAAGTCAGACCGTGTGTACGCGGCATAACTTTTTTGCGGGAGGATGCCCCCATGCTTCGGCATATATGCCCATCATTAAAAGTGGGTGGATGAAGGGAGGTATTCTAATGGTGGGCATGCCCACCGATCAATCTCTTTTTTTCGTTCAGCCAACAGGCTGCATGAAAAAAAAGATTACAATACATGTCCAACAAGGACCAGCAACGTACTGGTATGTTGCTGGACTTTGAATGTTTATACCAGAATGATGCCGGCGGGTTTAGGTATCATCTTGGTATCATTCTTTTCAGCCAGTGGCTGGCTTTCATGTAAAAGCAATTCTAGCAGATAATTAGCCTCTAGGCTGCTTTTACAAGCAGTGGGAGGGAATGACCCCCCCCCGGATATAAACAGCACCATTGGGAAATTGGGAAAGCATTTTATCACACCGATCTTGGTGTGGTCAGATGCTTTGAGGGCAGAGGAAGGATCTAGGGTCTAACCCCCCAATTTTTTTCAAAAAAAGAGTACCTGTCACTACTTATTGCTATCATAGGGGATATTTACATTCCCTGAGATAACAATAAAAATGGTAAAAAAAAAAATATGGAAGGAACAGTTTAAAAATAAAATAAAAAAGCAAAATAAATAATAAAAAAATAAAAAAAAAAGCACCGCTGTCCCCCCCTGCTCTTGCGCAAAGGCGAACGCAAGCGTCGGTCTAGCGTCATATGTAAACAGCAATTGCATCATGCATGTGAGGTATCAACGCGAAGGTCAGATCGAGGGCAGTAATTTTAGCAGTAGACCTCCTCTGTAAATCTAACGTGGTAACCTGTAAAGGCTTTTAAATGCTTTTAAAAATGAATGTAGTTTGTCGCCGCTGCGCGTTTGTGCGCAATTTTAAAGCATGTCGTGCTTGGTATCCATGTACTCGGCCTAAGATCATATTTTTTATTTCATCAAACATTTGGGCAATATAGTGTGTTTTAGTGCAATAAAAATAAAAAATTATGTTTTTCCCCCAAAAAATGCGTTTGAAAAATCGCTGCGCAAATACTGTGTGGAAAAAAATGCAACACCCACTATTTTAATCTGTAGGGCCTTTGCTTTAAAAAAATATATAATGTTTGGGGGTTCAACAAAATTTTCTTGCAAAAAAAAAAATGTTTTCATGTAAACAAAAAGTGTCAGAAAGGGCTTTGTCTTCAAGTGGTTAGAAGAGTGGATTATGTGTGACATAAGCTTCCTAATGTTGTGCATAAAATGCCAGGACAGTTCAAAACCCCCCCAAATGACCCCATTTTGGAAAGTAGACACCTCAAGCTATTTGCTGAGAGGCATGTTGAGCCCATTGAATATTTTTTTTTTGTCCCAAGTGATTGAATAATGACAAAAAGAAAAAAAAATGTACAAAAAGTTGTCACTAAATTATATATTGCTCAAACATGCCATGGTTATATGTGGAATTGCACCCCAAAATACATTCTGTTTCTTCTCCTGAGTACGGGGATACCACATGTGTGAGACTTTTTGGGAGCCTAGCCGCGTACAGGACCCCGAAAACCAAGCACCGCCTTCAGGATTTCTATGGGTGTAAATTTTTGATTTCACTCCTCACTGCCTATCACAGTTTCGGAGGCCATGGAATGCCCAGATGGCACAAACCCCCCCCCCCGAATGACCCAATTTTGGAAAGTAGACACCCCAAGCTATTTGCTGAGAGGTATGGTGAGTATTTTGCAGATCTCGCTTTTTGTCACAAAGTTTTGAAAATTGAAAAAAGAAAAAAAAATGTCTTTCTTCATTTTCAAAAACAAATGAGAGCTGTAAAATACTCCCCAAGCCTCTCAGCAAATAGCTTGGGGTGTCTACTTTCCAAAATGGGGTCATCTGTGGGGGTTTTGGGCTATCTTGGCATTTTATGGCCTTCAAAACTGTGATAGGTAGTGAGGAGTGAAATCAAAAATTTGTGCCCTTAGAAATCCTGAAGGCGGTGCTTGGTTTTCAGGGCCCCGTACGCGGCTAGGCTCTCAAAAAGTCCCACACATGTGGTATCCCCGTACTCAGGAGAAGCAGCAAAATGTATTTTGGGGTGCAATTCTACATATAACCATGGCATGTTTGAGCAATATATCATTTAGTGACAACTTTTTGTACATTTTTTTTTCTTTTTGTCATTATTCAATCATTTGGGACAAAAAAAAATATTCAATGGGCTCAACATGCCTCTCAGCAAATAGCTTGGGGTGTCTACTTTCCAAAATGGGGTCATTTGGGGGGGTTTTGTGCCATCTTGGCATTTTATGGCCTTCAAAACTGTGATAGGTAGTGATAGGTAGTGAGGAGTGAAATCAAAAATTTATGCCCTTAGAAACCTTGAAGGCGGTGCTTGGTTTTTGGGGTCCCGTACGTGGCTAGGCTCCCAAAAAGTCCCACACATGTGGTATCCCCGTACTCAGGAGAAGCAGCAGAATGTATTTTGGGGTGTAATTTCACATATGCCCATGGCATGTGTAAGCAATATATCATTTAGTGACAACTTTGTGCAAAAAAAATAAAGTTTGTCATATTCCCGCAACTTGTGGCAAAATATAAAATATTCCATGGACTGAACATGCCTCTCAGTAAATAGCTTGGGGTGTCTACGTTCCAAAATGGGGTAATTTGGGGGGGTTTTGTGCTATTTTGGCATTTTATGGCTTTCGAAACTGTGATAGGTAGTGAGGAGTGAAATCAAAAATTTGCGCCCTTAGAAATCCTGAAGGCGGTGCTTGGTTTCCGGGGTCCCGTACGTGGCTAGGCTCCCAAAAAGTCCAACACATGTGGTATCCCCGTACTCAGGAGAAGCAGCAGAATGTATTTTGGGGTATAATTCCACATATAACCATGTGTGAGCAATATATCATTTAGTGACAACTTTTTGTAATTTATTTATTTTTTTGTCATTATTCAATCACTTGGGACAAAAAAAAATATTCAATGGGCTCAACATGCCTCTCAGCAATTTCCTTGGGGTGTCTACTTTCCAAAATGGGGTCATTTGGGGGGGTTTTGTACTGCCCTGCCATTTTAGCACCTCAAGAAATGAGATAGGCAGTCATAAATTTAAAGCTGTGTAAATTCCAGAAAATGTACCCTAGTTTGTAAACGCTATAACTTTTGCGCAAACCAATAAATATACACTTATTGACATTTTTTTACTAAAGACATGTGGCTGAATACATTTTGGCCTAAATGTATGACTAAAATTTAGTTTATTCGATTTTTCTTATAACAAAAAGTAGAAAATATCATTTTTTTTCAAATTTTTCGGTCTTTTTCCGTTTATATCGCAAAAAATAAAAATCGCAGAGGCAATCAAATACCATTAAAAGAAAGCTCTATTTGTGGGAAGAAAAGGACGCAAATTTAGTTTGGGTACAACATTGCATGTCCGCACAATTTACAGTTAAAGCAGCGCAGTGCAAAAATTCTGAAATCACCTCTGGTCCTCTAGCTACCAAATGGTCCGGGGCTTAAGTGGTTAAAACAACTTTTGTATGATGGCACATGGACTTTAGTTTGGGTGTGAATTTCACATCTTATTTTCATTATTCTTAGTTTTTGTGGTCATTGCACAGTGTACATTAGTTTGTATACATGTGTATTTTCATGTTTGGAGCGCTGCACATAATTTCACTTTACACTTGTCTTAGTGTTGTGCTGGCTGCTATTAGATATATGTCAGCACGATATACACCAAATTTTTCTAAATACATTTTTTAAGCACTTTTTATAAGGACTTTGTTTACAAATATACACATTGCAATACATTTTTGCACTTTAGCACTATTCATCACATGGACACTTTAAATAATGGCATTAGTTGTATAATTTGCAATAAGAACATTTATTATTTAATAAGGTATCACAATTTTAGGGTATATTTTAATTTGACTGACTTGATTAATTAATAGGCATCATATGGTAGCTCGCAAGAATTTCACTGTTTAAATGTCAATAATTCAGGATTGATCAATTTTAAGACACACACATATATAATATATTTTATATATATATATATATATATATAAACACATTTTTTTTAAATTGTATTGGTTGATTTACCATTTTTTTTTTTAAAAGAACAACAGTGATTAAATACTATCAAAAGAAAGACTTATTTGGGTGCAAAAAATAGAAAAAAATTAATTTGTGTACAGTGTTGCATGACTGAGCAATTGTCATTCAAAGTGTGACAGCGCTGAAAGCTGAAAATTTACCTGGGCAGGAAGGGGGTGAAAGCGATCAGTATTGAAGTTGTTAATTACAAGTTTGCTTCTCACTAAAGCCTTCAGAATTAGTGAACTGATTTAGAGATCTGTCAATGCTATATGTTTTAAGTGTAACATATGTTTTGTAATGTGGTTTTATTATATGTATGTTGATGGCAATAATTATCAGAATGTGTTACTGGTCAATTGAGGGATTGTTTGGTTTGAGATCTGCAGCTAATAACTCTTGAAGTTTCACTGAGAGAGAGAGAGAGCATGCTGATTGCAGTGATATTGGGAGATCTAGCCCACACCGGGTGAGGTGTGTTATTAACAGCCCAGGTTGAGTGGTGTTAAGGCATTTTTTATTAGAAATTAATCTCATGTTCACCTTCACTTCAACTGACTTCAAAATAATAAATCAGAGCCCACATTTTCAACATTTTAAAGATCCTGAGAGTTGCAAACTGTTCTTTTCCCTTTTACCATCATGTAAAATAAGCAAAAGCTATACTGTTTAATATCATACACATACTTTCCTTACAAGATTAAACAAAGTAAAAACCTGGCTTTTTGAAGGTAAAATTCTAAGCAGAAATGCATAAAAGCTACTCATTTTTATCCCCTCCTAATTCAAGGGAAAATAAATGCAGTACACAGTCCCTTAGGTATGACATGTTTTTCTGACAAAGTATAACATATCTATGATTTACAAAGATATTAAGATGGAAATGATGATGTTGAACAATATTTTCAATAGCTGTAAGTGTGTTGTGGGAATCATGATTTCAGAGAAAGAAAATTAGTTATGTAGGTAACATTATTTTATAATTTCCCTTAGGACATTTACACTGGGAAGCATTTTATTATACTGTAAAATAAAGTTGTCTTGTGCTCACTTTATATATAATCTAGTACAGAACTATTCTCATCAAGGAAAATCACTGTTCAAGGAATACATTGTCAGTAGCATGAATTGTTCAGAAATGTGATGATGAAAAGATTCAGGTAGCAAAATAGTGTATGTTAATGCATTTTTATTGCAAATGATGTCTCTTGTCTTCATGGGATAGTAGTTTGACTTTAAAATGTTTACTATGAGTCATTTTTTATATTTATGGTGCAGTCAAAGATCACTGGGTATAGGTTGGAGTATGGAGTGAAAGTTGATCAGTCCTGATGTACCATCTGCCTATCCCATTTCTTGAGGCCCTAAAATGCCAGGATAGTACAAATACCCCCCCCCCCCTCAATTGATACCTTTGAGAAGTGGTTAAAATATTAAACAGACCAACTTTTATCTTCCAGGCTTAAAAAAAAACGCCTTCAATAGTTGCAGTACCTAAATAAAAAAAAATATTTTGTACATTGTATTTTTAGTCCCAACAAGAATAAATAAACAAATAAATAAAAAAATGTACTCCCTATAAAGTGATTGTAAAATCAATTTTTTTATAATAAATAATAAACAGGTTTATACTTACCTGCTCTGTACAATGGTATTGCACAGTGCCGCCCCAAACCCCTTCTTCTGGAGTTCCCTGCTGGCGATCTTCGCTCATCCTCTTCTGTGTCCTCTGCCTCAATAGCACCCTCCATTCTCTGCTCACTGGATTTCACTGACAGCAGCAGAGCCAATGGCTGCTGCTGTTCTTAGCAAAGCCTGTGAAACTAGGAAGAGAGGGAGAGAATACCGTAGCTGGCCACAGCACTGGATTGATAAAGTAGTCAGGTATGTGTAAGGGAGTGGGAATGCATTACGGTAAAAAACCTTAGAATTTAGAACCACTTTAAACACATATCCCTGTCCACAATTCTATGAAAGGACAACATAAATTATAATTTTAGTGCTTCTTTCTTTGCCTAGTATGCCAAATAATATAAAAAGCTAACAGAGTAGAGTTTTATAAATATGAACGCAGATATTTTTTAGTAGCTATGAACCCTTTTTGTAAGGAAGTCAGTACAAACTGTAGGTTAAAAACATGAAAAAAGGGGGAGAACAATGGGTGCACTAGGTACCCTGGGACTTTAAACTACGGTGCTTGGTAGAGAATGACACTGAGGTAAAATCGTAAAAGAATACATTTTATTACAATACAAATACAAATAAGTGTAAAATAACCATCCTTGCAGATGTATGGCTAGATGGCCATATGTGCGAATCACTGCTAGGTTGTCACTCGACTAGTTTCACTACACAGAGCTTCCTCAGGAGTGATTGAAACTATAGCAGGTTACACTGAAAGCTCATAATACACAAAAATAGCATAAGGATTGGTTAAATAATAAATGCATTGCAGTTGGTATATTGGGAAATATATAAGGAATGCAATTCAAGCATAGCCTGGTTGTAATAACAAGGTTTTTTCTAAAGGAAGGTATTGACATGCATGGTATATCATGACCCAAACTGGACAGAAAGTGCACTCACCAACTTGCTGGGTTATTGACTCATCACAAGAGCAAAGACTGAAAAGTTCTTTCAAATCCAGCGGATTAAAGGAGATGACGTTTCCCACCAATCAGTCAACCACCTATCCACATCCAGTGACCCACCAACAGTATAGCAACCAAAGGGGTTATGAGCATAATACAGCTCAACCTGTAAAAATAATAATACAGGAGAGAGGGGGCTGTAGATCAATTAATCAAATTGTAAATCAAATGAAAAAATGGACTAGCTCAACAGAATCATACCTGAGTATATGGGTGACACAGGTCACAACCAATATGCCAATGCAATAATGGTCTCATTAATATTGATGTATATATAGAGGAGATGGCACTCCTGTTGAAGAGATTTGGTGCAGGTAGTGAAGACAAGTGAACTAGGTAGGAGTGGTGTGAACCACCACTCGCTGGAGATAAAGTGTTGCAAACTCACTATCAGCAAAGAGAAAAGAAAAAAGGGGGAACAGAGTAAACACCATATCCGCTATGAAAATGAATAAGTCTCAGCGGACATGGACTGTCTATGAGCACCTACCTCAATTTGGCAATCTGATGGATGTCACAGCTGGGAAGGATACATCCAGCTCCCCAAGTATGGGGAGGAATCCTGGCAGAATGTCGGCGGCACACGGCGCGCTACCTAAACCCCCGCTGCGACGACAACGTCTGACGTCATCGCCGCAACACGGACGTTCTATGCGGCCTGTCCTGTGCGCATGCGTGGCCTAATGATTGGACTTCAGCATGCGTTACCTAGGCAGCAGATGGTGCAGCGCGTCACCAGTCCTAAGACGTGTGCGTCACCGCCCCCCATGCTGCAGAGGTCTGCAGCGCCATCTTGGAAAAGGGAAACACCAAGTGTGGAAACATTGGCAAAGCGGAGTAACGCTGAAAAAGTGTTGGAAAACAATAATGGGACTGTAGACTAGGTGGCACAGGCAGGCTGACTTTGGGGAACCCAAGTGGCCAGTCGATTGGCATAACGACTGTGTCATACTAGGGACCCCGGGCGTCCATATGGTTGCACTAAGGTGGGTCAGAGAATGAACCTGGAAAAGGAGAGTGCCTGGTGGGACAAATTAATAAATGAATAATAATCAGATAAATGACTATGTCTATAGATGTACTTCAAATTTCATTTTCGTCAAAAATTACCGTTGGTGAAAGAAAATAAAGAGAAAATATATAAAAAACAGTCTTTGGACATATCAAAGAAACCCCATTTTCATGACTCTGAGAATGGGTACAAGTTGATGAATTATGGAAGTCCAGAATGGGTCATGAAAAATCCTGAACAATCGTTTATATGAGAACTAGGCAGATTCCACTCGATATTCTTTGCACAAAATTATTAATTTACAATAACCATAATGCAAGATAAAAACACGAAAAGAAAAGAAAGAAGAAAAACAAAAAAAAACAGAAAAACAAAGAAAAAGACATTTGGTTGAGGGTGAATATTAGAATGAGTTCTATAGGAAAGGCTTGAAGCTAAAAGCATCATTCAAGCCAGGATATTTAAGGGTCGACAATTTATAGATCCATCTAGCCTCTTTTTGGAGTAAGACCTTGTCATAATTACCTCCTCTGTCTCCGGGGGGGACATGTTCAAGTGCCAGAAAGTGCATGACTGTACTATCAAAATGGTGGAAAAGGCCCACATGACGGCTGATGGGTGTTTCCATTATCTTCTTTTTTAATTAAAGAGACATGGTCTCGGATACGATGGTAAAATGGCCTCTTAGTCTTTCCAACATAAAAGGCATTGCATTGGCACTGCATAAGATACACAATGCCAATGGACTGGCAGGTCACAGAAAAAACTGGTCTGTGAGTATGTCCGTTGGGAAGGATAACAGTGGGCGAAGAGTAAATATAGCTACAAAAGTTACATTTGTGGCATGGTCTCGTACCTCTGAGGGTGGAAACACAAGATGGTTGTAGAGAAAAGTGTCTGTGTACCAAAGTATCCCGTAAGGAGCGAGCTCTCCTATAGGTGATCTCCGGGTCGGGTTTGATATGTTTGGAAATTTGGTCATCACTGGTTAACAGGTACCAATATTTTTGTAGAATTAAACACACTTGTTGATGCTGGTTTGAAAATTTAGTGATTAGGCGTATCCCCGGGTTTGATTTAATTTTTTTGGGACCATGCAGAAGGAGGCTCCTGTCATGCTTTTTGGCTCTAGCATATGCCCTTTTGAGACATCTATTGCTGTAGCCTCGTTCAAGAAAGCGAGCCCTGAGCAATCTAGCCTCATGTTCAAAATCCTGTTGACTACTGTAATTGCAGTCTTAGGTATTGCCCATAGGGCACACTTGAAATTAGGGATTTTGAATGTGAGCTCCCTGCATGTAGCAGAGAGTTCCCAGCTGAAGCTTTGCGAAACAGAGAGGTACTGACTGTGCCATCTTTCTGTACACTGATTTTGATGTCCAAGAAGGTTAAATCAGTTTGGCTCATTTCAAAAGTGAATTTTAAATAAAAATTGTTAATCCTCAAACAATCAAGAAAGGTGATTAGGGCATCTCTGGGGCCAGTCCAGATGAAAAATATATCATCGATTAAACCTTCTACAAACTGGAATATGTTCCAGGTACATTTGTAGATCCTCTCTGAAGAAAAGGTCACGCTCCCACCCCCCCAGATACAAGTTGGCATAGGAGGGAGCACATTTGGTTCCCATTGCCACCCCTTGTATCTGGAGGTAGTGGGAGTCTCCAAACAGAAAGATGTTGTTACAAAAAATAAATTCCAAAAGATTGAGGATAAATGTGATGTAGGCCCGAGAGATGCCCCGATCCTCGGTGATGAAGCCCTCCACAACTCGCACACCAAGGTGGTGTGGTATGGAATTATAGAGGGCCTCAACATCGAGCGCCACCAACCAAGATCCCATAGGTAGAGAAATGCCATTGAGAGTCCTCAAGAGGTCAGTCGTGTCCTGTAAATAGGACACTAAACCCTCAACATGTGGCCTGAGGAAGTCGTCAACAAGTTGACTGGCAGTTTCTGTCAGGGAGCCATTGCCCGAAACAATGGGGCGTCCAGGGGGAGAGGACAGACTCTTGTGAACCTTGGGTAGCGCATATAGGGTGGTATCTGCGTGACCTTTTCTTCAGAGAGGATCTACAAATGTACCTGGAACATATTCCAGTTTGGAGAACGTTCATCGATGATATATTTTTCATCTGGACTGGCCCCAGAGATGCCCTAATCACCTTTCTTGATTGTTTGAGGACTAACAATTTTAATTTAAAATTCACTTTTGAAATGAACCAAACTGATTTAACCTTCTTGGACCTCAAAATCAGTGTACAGAAAGATGGCACAGTCAGTACCTCTCTGTTTCGCAAAGCTTCGGCTGGGAACTCTCTGCTACATGCAGGGAGCTCACATCCAAAATCCCTAATTTCAAGTGTGCCCTATCGGCAATACCTAAGACTACGTCGCAATTGCAGTAGTTAACAGGAATTTGAACATGAGGCTAGATTGCTCAGGGCTCGCTTTCTTGAACGAGGCTACAGCAATAGATGTCTTAAAAGGGCATATGCTAGAGCCAAAAAGCAAGACAGGAGCCTCCTTTTGCATGGTCTCAAAAAAATTAAATCAAACCCGGGGATACCCCTAATCACTACATTTTCAAACCAGCATCAACAAGTGCGTTTAATTCTACAAAAATTTTGGTACCTGTTAACCAGTGATGACCAAATTTTCAAACATATCAAACCCTACCCGGAGATCACCTATAGGAGAGCTCGCTCCTTACGGGATACTTTGGTACACAGCCATTTTTCTCTACAACCATTTTGTGTTTCCACACTCAGAGGTACGAGACCATGCCACAAATGTAACTTTTGTAGGTATATTTACTCTTTGCCCACTGTTATCCTTCCCAACGGACATACTCACAGACCAGTTTTTTCTGTGACCTGCCAGTCCATTGGCATTGTGTATCTTATGCAGTGCCAATGCAATGCCTTTTATGTTGGAAAGACTAAGAGGCCATTTTACCATCGTATCTGAGACCATGTCTCTTTAATTAAAAAGAAGAGAATGGAAACACCCGTTAGCCGTCATGTGGGCCTTTTCCACCATTTTGATAGTACAGTCATGCACTTTCTGGCACTTGAACATGTCCCCCCCGGAGACAGAAGATGTAATTATGACAAGGTCTTACTCCAAAAAGAGGCTAGATGGATCTATAAATTGTCGGCCCTTAAATATCCTGGCTTGAATGACGCTTTTAGCTTCAAGCCTTTCCTATAGAACTCATTCTAATATTAACCCTCAACCAAATGTCTTTTTCTTTGTTTTTCAGTTTTTTTCTTTTTCTCCTGTCTTTTCTTTTTGTGTTTTTATCTTGCAATATGGTTATTGTAAATGAATAATTTTGTGCAAAGAATATCCAGTGGAATCTGCCATGTTAACATTTCTAGGCTGATAAAGTTCTCATATAAACGATTGTTGTGATTTTTTCATGACCCATTCTGGACTTCCATAATTCATCAACTTGTACTCATTCTCAGGGTCATGAAAATGAGGTTTCTTTGATATGTCCAAAGACTGTTTTTTATATATTTTCTCTTTTATTTTCTTTCACCAACGGTAATTTTTGACGAAAATCAAATTTGAAGTACATCTATAGACATAGTCATTTATCTGATTATTATTCATTTATTAATTTGTCCCACCAGGCACTCTCCTTTTCCAGGTTCATTCTCTGACCCACCTTAGTGCAACCATACGGACGCCCGGGGTCCCTAGTATGCCAATCGAGTGGCCACTTGGGTTCCCCAAAGTCAGCCTGCCTGTGCCACCTAGTCTGCAGTCCCATTATTGTTTTCCAACACTTTTTCAGCGTTACTCCGCTTTGCCAATGTTTCCAGACTTGGCGTTTCCCTTTTCCAAGATGGCGCTGCGGACCTCTGCAGCATGGGGGGTGGTGACGCACACGTCTTAGGACTGGTGACGCGCAGCGCCATCTGCTGCCTAGGTAACGCATGCTGAAGCCCAATCATTGGGCCACGCATGCGCACAGGACAGGCCGCATAGAACGTCCGCGTCGCGGCGATGACGTCAGACGTCGCCGTGGCGGGGGTTTAAGTAGCGCGGCATGTGCCGCCGACATTCTGCCAGGATTCCTCCCCATACTTGGGGAGCTGGACGTATCCTTCCCAGCTGTGACATCCATCAGATTGCCAAATTGAGGTAGGTGCTCATAGACAGTCCATGTCCGCTGTGACTTATTCGTTTTCATAGCGGATATGGTTTTTACTCTGTTCCCCCTTTTTTCTTTAATCTTTGCTGATAGTGAGTTTGCAAAACTTCATCTCCAGCAAGTGGTGGTTCACACCACTCCTACCTAGTTCACTTGTCTTCACTACCTGCACCAAATCTCTTCAACAGGAGTGCCATCTTCTCTATATATATACATCAATATTAATGAGACCATTATTGCATTGGCATATTGGTTGTGACCTGTGTCACCCATATATTCAGGTATGATTCTGTTGAGCTAGTCCATTTTTTCATTTGATTTACAATTTGATTCATTGATCTATAGTAGGGATGAGCTCGGTGTTCGAGTCGAACGCATGTTCCACTCGAACATCGCCTGTTTGCCGAAACCAGAACTTTGTGGGCCGTTCGCGCCAAATTCGTGTGACGCGAATGGCCCACAATGCACTGCGCCATCGCACTGCATTGGCGGCGCTGTGATTGGCCAAGCATGCACTGTGACCCTGCATGCTTGGCCAATCACAGCACCGGCAGAGAGGAGAGCCATAATTGGTCACAGGCTGGATGCCTGTGGCCAATCATAGCTCAGGGGGGTTTAGTACACGCCCCACACTATAAAATGCCGCCAGCGCGGCGGTCTTGTGTAGTGTGTTCCAGCGTGCAGGGAAAGAGCTACATAGGCAGGGACAGTGTGTTCTACAGTGTGTTCTTTTCTCAGGCATCTGCAGGAGTTAGTGGGTGCTGTGTGCCTCCAGCGCAGTATACACCTGTATCTACCCTTTACTGCTGTTCTCTAAGCTAGATAGGCAGGCAGGGACAGTGTGTTCTTTTCTCAGGCATCTGCAGGAGTTAGTGGGTGTTGTGTGCCTCCAGCATAGTATACACCTGTATCTTCCCTTTATTGCTGTTCTCTAAGCTAGATAGGCAGGGAAAGTGTGTTCTTTCCCCAACATCTGCAGGAGTTAGTGGGTGTTGTGTGCCCCAGCACAGTATACACCTGTATCTACCGTTTATTGCTGTTCTCTAAGCTAGATAGGCAGGCAGGGACAGTGTGTTCTTTTCTCAGGCATCTGCAGGAGTTAGTGGGTGTTGTGTGCCCCAGCACAGTATACACCTGTATCTACCCTTTTTGCTGTTCTATAATACAGGCATCTGCAGGAGTTAGTGGGTGTTGTGTGCCCCAGCACAGTATACACCTGTATCTACCCTTTTTAGATGTTCTATAATACAGGCATCTGCAGGAGTTAGTGGGTGTTGTGTGCCCCAGCACAGTATACACCTGTATCTACCCTTTTTTGCTGTTCTATAATACAGGCATCTGCAGGAGTTAGTGGATGTTGTGTGCCCCAGCACAGTATACACCTGTATCTACCCTTTTTTGCTATTCTACAATATAGGCATCTGCAGGAGTTAGTGGGTGTTGTGTGCCCAGTACAGTATACACCTGTATCTACCCTTTTTTGCTGTTCTATAAAACAGGCATCTGCAGGAGTTAGTGGGTGTTGTGTGCCCCAGCACAGTATACACCTGTATCTACCCTTTATTACTGTTCTCTAAACTAGATAGGCAGGGACAGTGTGTTCTTTTCTCAGGCATCTGCAGGAGTTAGTGGGTGTTGTGTGCCCCAGCACAGTATACACCTGTATCTACCCTTTATTGCTGGTGTTCTCTAATAAAGGCATCTGCAGGAGTTAGTGGGTGTTGTGTCCCTCCAGCACAGCACAGTATACACCTGTATCTACCCTTTATTGCTGGTGTTCTCTAATAAAGGCATCTGCATCAGTTACTGGGTGTTGTGTCCCTCCAGCACAGCACAGTGTAAACCTGTATCTACCCTTTATTGCTGGTGTTCTCTAAAAAAAGGCATCTACAGGAGTTACTGGGTGTTGTGTCCCTCCAGCACAGCACAGTATACACCTGTATCTACCCTTTATTGCTGGTGTTCTCTAATAAAGGCATCTGCAGGAGTTAGTGGGTGTTGTGTGCCTCCAGCACAATATACACTACTCCAATTCCTGGTTTTCCCATCTCCCTGCAGTCCATTACTATGTCTGGAAGGCCAACAAGAAGAGGTAGACAGTCAGGAGCCAATAAAAGAGGGCAAGCAGGCTCTGTGTCTAGAGACAACAGTGCTGGTTGTGAACGCGGTGCATCATAATCAGCACAAGGCCATGGGACACGCTTGTCCTTATTTTCGGCAGCTGGACGTGTTGAGCCGCATCATGCCGAAGACTTGGTAGAGTGGATGACCAAGCCCTCCTCATCCTCCTCATCCTCTCTCACCCAGGCTCAGGGTACTGGCAAAGCAGCTGCCAAAGCATCCTCTTCCCTTGTATCAATGTCATCATCAGTTACTCCTTCCCTAGACCCACCATGTCCTCCTGAGGAGTCCCCCGAACTGTTTGAGCACAGTGTTGGGTACATGCTCCAGGAGGATGCCCAGCGTTTTGAAGGGTCTGATGATGATACCCAGCTAGAGGGGATGCTCAAGAAGGAGGCAGTCATGTTCAGCAGCTGCAGCATACTGCCAGATTGGCTCCAGTGATGAGGAGGGAGGGGATGATGAGGTCACTGACTCCATGTGGGTGCCTCATAGGAGAGAGGAGGAGGAGGATGAGCAGGAGGCACATCTCCAATGAGGCAGGATGCTCTCCGGGGGCCAGCGTAAGGGCAGCACACCGACTGAATCACACCGCAGAGCTCCGCCTTTGCAGGGTGCTGCCTCTGCTCGTTATTCCAAAAGTTCTTTGGTGTGGGCCTTTTTTGAGTCGAGTGCATCAGATCGCACCGCTGCTATTTGCAACATATGTCTCAAGCGTATCTCGCGTGGCCAAAACATCAGCCGCTTGGGCACCACATGCTTGACCAGACATATGTTGACCTGCCATGCAGCTCGTTGGCAAGCGTACCTTAAAGACCCACACCAAAGAACAAAGCGGACCTCTCCTTGCTCCTCATCAGCTGGGATCTCCAACCCCACTATACCTGCAGTACTCTCTGAAACCTGCACTGAGAGGAATGAAGGTGTAGAATTAGGTGTGTCACAGCCAAGTACTTGCGGGCACTCTGCTAGCAGTAGACCGACGTCCGATTTAAGCAGGCAAATTTCCCTGCCCCAGCTGCTGGACTGTCGAAAGAAGTTCACTCCCAGCCACCCACATGCCCAGCGGTTGAATGCTAGCTTGGCTAAATTGCTAGCACTTCAACTGCTGCCTTTTCAGTTGGCAGACTCGGCCCCCTTCCGTGAGTTTGTGCAATGTGCGGTTCCTCAGTGGCAGGTTCCCAAACGCCACTTTTTCTCACGGAACGCGATTCCGGCTCTCTACCAGCATGTGGAAGGCAATGTCCATGCCTCGCTGGACAAGGCGGTCAGCAGTAAGGTGCATATTACTGCTGACTCATGGTCCAGCAGGCATGGACAGGGACGTTACCTTTCTTTCACGGCCCATTGGGTCACTCTTTTGGCAGCTGGGAAGGATGCAGGACAAGGTGCAGTAGTGTTGGAGGTTGTTCTGCCGTCACACCTTCAAAATGCTACTACTGGTTGTGACACACCTCTCTCCTCCACCCCCTCCTCTTCTTCTTCCTCCATGGCCTCTTCCTGTGCTTTGTCCTAAGAACCAGCGGTGCTCCGTAGGCGTTCAAGGGGCTACGCAAGTACGCAGGCAAAAAGATGCCATGCCGTGCCTGCGCTGGTGTGTTTGGGGGACAGGATCCACACTGGGGCAGAGGTTCTGTCTGCTCTGCAGGGGCAGGCCGAGAGGTGGTTGACGCCACGCCAGCTTAAGCCAGGAATGGTGGTTTGCGACAATGGCACCAACCTCCTCTCCGCCCTCCGACAGGGACAACTGACCCATGTGCCCTGTGTGGCTCATGTCCTTAACCTGGTGGTGCAGCGGTTCTTGGGCAGGTACCCGGGCTTACAGGATGTCCTGAGGCAGGCCGGGAAAGTCTGTGTGCATTTCCGCAGATCATATAATGCCAGTGCTTGGCTGGCTGAGCTGCAAAAGCAGTTGAACCTGCCCAAGAACCGCCTTATATGTGACATGCCCACCAGGTGGAACTCAATGTTGGCCATGCTGCAGCGGCTGCACACGCAGCAGAGGGCCATCAATGAGTACCTGTGCGACTACGGCACCAGGACAGGGTCAGGGGAGCTCGGGGTTTTTTCACCATGCCAGTGGGGCATGATCAGGATGCATGCACTGTCCTGGCACCATTTGAGGAGGCCACGAGGATGGTGAGCAGTGACAGTGCATGCATCAGTGACACTGTACCTCTTGTCCACCTGTTGGAGCATACGCTGCGTGGAATAATGGACCGGGCACTTGAGGCAGAACAGAGGCAGGAAGAAGAGGACTTCCTTGCCTCTCAAGGCCCCCTTTACCCAGACAGTGTTCCTTCTGTCCCACCCATCGCACAGGAAGAGGACGAGGAGGAGGAGGAGGAGGAGGATTGTGTCAGCATGGAGGTGGAGCCTGGCACTCAGCATCAACAGCAGCAGTCTTTTAGGGATGATTTACAGTCCCAAGAAACCTGTGGACTTGTACGTGGCTGGGAGGAGGTGGCTGCGGATCATGTCGTCCTTAGTGACCCAGAGGACTCCGGACCGAATGCCTCAGCTAACCTACACTGCATGGCCTCCCTGATCCTGCAAAGTCTGCGGAAGGATCCTCGCATTCTTCGGATCAAGGAGAGGGACTATTACTGGCTGGCCACTCTCCTTGATCCACGGTACAAGGGTAAGGTTGCGGACCTTATCTTACCGTCGCAGAGGGAGCAGAGGGTGAGACATCTCCGGGAGGCCTTGCAGAAAGGTCTGTGCAATGCGTTCCCAGAGTCTGGGAGGTTACAAACTCCTGGACCTGGACAACGAGTTGCTGAGGCTTAGGTCAGTCAAAGAAGGATCGGTGGGGAGGGTGGCCGTCTGACCGATGCGTTCAGACAAATTTTTAGTACGCAGCCCCAAGGTATTATCGGTTCCAGCAACCATCACCAGCGTCTGATATACATGGTGCAGGAAAACCTAGGGGCAAGGTCAGACTTGGACACCTTTCCCACCAAAAATCCTCTGGCTTACTGGGTCTTGAGGATGGATCACTGGCCAGAGCTTGCACAGTATGCAATTGAGCTACTGGCCTGTCCTGCATCCAGCGTTCTTTCAGAACGCACAATCAGTGCTGCTGGAGGCTTTGTCACGGATCACAGGGTGCGCCTGTCCACCGACTCGGTTGATCGACTGACCTTCATAAAGATGAACCAGTCTTGGATCACCACCAGCTACCAAGCACCTGAAGCTGATATAACAGAATAATTTATTTTGAAATGTCACATCCCTTCAAGTCTGCCTATGCTGATGCTGAGTGACTGTCCTCTTATGTTGACTGACTATCCTCCTCCTCCTCAATGATCCGATTCCTGATGATAGCTTGGAAGAACATTTTTGTTTCTGGGTGCCGCCACCAGTGGCTAAGGCCCAATTTTTCAGCCCCTGTTTAACAGGGGCATGTAATTACAATTTTTTTATGCAATGCTTTGCAGCAGGGCTCATTCCTGCACTCCAACTAGAGTATCTGGGAGAGGTTGCAGTGTCGTGGCACCAGCACCAGTGCCTAAGGCCCAATTTTTCAGCCCCTGTTTAACAGGGGCGTGTAATTACAATTTTTGATGCAATGCTTTGCAACAGGGCTCATTGCTGTGCTCCAAGTACAGTATCTATCTGTGAGGGGTTGCAGTGTTGTGGCACCAGTGCCTAAGGCCCAATTTTTCAGCCCCTGTTTAACAGGGGCGTGTAATTACAATTTTTGATGCAATACTTTGCAACAGGGCTCATTGCTGTTCTCCAAGTTCAGTATCTGTGAGGGGTTGCAGTGTTGTGGCACCAGTGCCTAAGGCCCAATTTTTCAGCCCCTGTTTAACAGGGGCGTGTAATTAAAATTTTTGATGCAATACTTTGCAACAGGGATCATTGCTGTGCTCCAAGTACAGTATCTGTGAGGGGTTGCAGTGTTGTGGCACCAGTGCCTAAGGCCCAATTGTTCTGCCCCTGTTCAACAGGGGCATGTAATTACAATTCTTTATCTAATAATTCACAGCAGGGCCCATTCCTGCGCCCACCAAAAGTAACTGTGAGGGCTTACAGTGTTGTGGCAACACCACTACCACCACCACCACCAAAGGCCCAATTTTCTGCCCCTGTTCAACAGGGGCATGCAATTACAATTCTTGATCTAATAATTTACAGTAGGGCCCATTCATGCACCCACCAAGAGTAACTGTGAGGGCTGACAGTGTTGTAGCACCAGCACCACCACCAAAGGCCCAATTTTTCCTACCACTGTTCAACAATGGCATGTAATTACAATTCCTGATATAATAGTTCACAGCAGGGTGTTCCAGCGCCCACCAAGAGTAACTGTGAGGGCTCACAGTGTTGTGGCAACACCAACATCTAAGGGGCAAATTTTAGCAGAGTATATACGGCAGGTCCCTACTTTCAAACATCCAACTTACAAACGACTCCTATTTGCAAACGGAAGGAGACAACAGGAAGTGAGAGGAAATCTACCCCTATGAAGGGAAATTCTCTCCTGTAAGAGTTAATATGGGAAAAAGGTGTCTCCTCTCTACTGATGCTTTATCACCAATACTTGTTTCAATAAAAACCCCACTTTTCCAAAAACATTTCTCATTGGGATGGAAAGTGAGGTGAAATGTTCTGAACAGTTGTACAGACAGCAAAACAAAAGTTACAGGGGTGATAACCCTTCCCTATGTTTTGCAAAAAGCTTAAAAATAGATTTTTTGGCTGGAGCTACACTTAAACAATGAACCTGTTCAAAATTACAAACAGATCCTACATAAGAACAAACCTATAGTCCCTGTCTTGTTTGCACCGCCTGTATACTGCTGTTCAGAGTATATAGGGCCTTTTTTTATTTTGGGTGCGGGGTTCCCCTTAATATCCATACAAGACCCAAAGGGGCTGGTATTGGTCTGGGGTGGGGGGGGGGGGGGGGGTGATGGGGTAGCCATGCCATTTTTCTCAAAGATTTTCATCCATATTGCCAGGACAAGACATGACATTAAAGCCGCAAGCAGTTTTAAATGGCTTTTTTTCCTTTAGAAATGTCATTTTGTGCAGGGACAGTTCTAAACATGGGAAACACATGCCACTTCACAAGCATACTTTAGACACCCCCAGGTACGTGATATAAAGGAATATTTCACTTTTTTTATTCACTTTATGCATCATTAAAATGATTGCCCCCGAAAAAAGTCAGTTTTTAAAACTTCTTTTTGCATTGATACATGCCCCCTGGGGAAGACCCCGGGTCCCCAAACCCTTTTTAGGACAATAACATGCATATTAGCCATTATAATTAGCACTTTAGATTTCGAATGTTCGCGTCCATTGTATTTAATAGGGTTCTACCGTTCGCGCGAACTTTCGGTCCGTTCGCAGCTTCTGGTGCGAACCGAACCGGGGGGTATTCGGCTCATCCCTAATCTATAGCCCCCTCTCTCCTGTATTATTATTTTTACAGGTTGAGCTGTATTATGCTCATAACCCCTTTGGTTGCTATACTGTTGATGGGAAACGTCGTCTTCTTTAATCCGCTGGATTTGAAAGAACTTTTCCGTCTTTGCTCTTGTGATGAGTCAATAACCCAGCAAGTTGGTGAGTACACTTTCTGTCCAGTTTGGGTCATGATATACCATGCATGTCAATACCTTCCTTTAGAAAAAATCTTGTTATTACAACCAGGCTATGCTTGAATTGCATTCCTTATATATTTCCCAATATACCAACTGCAATGCATTTATTATTTAACCAATCCTTATGCTAATTTTGTGTATTATGTGCTTTCAGTGTAACCTGCTATAGTTTCAATCACTCCTGAGGAAGCTCTGTGTAGCGAAACTAGTCGAGTGACAACCTAGCAGTGATTCGCACATATGGCCATCTAGCCATACATCTGCAAGGATGGTTATTTTACGCTTATTTGTATTTGTATTGTAATAAAATTTATTCTTTTACGATTTTACCTCAGTGTCATTCTCTACCAAGCACCGTAGTTTAAAGTCCCAGGGTACCTAGTGCACCCATTGTTCTCCCTTTTTTTCATATCCATTAACAGGGATGTGGTACTTCTAACATTTGACCGAGCATGCCCAATTTGTCATTTTGTAGGTTAAAAATACATCACACAAATAACTAGCACAAGGAAGTCATCAGTTTGTGTGGTTCTAGGTTTAAACTGGATGATGGCTTGATGCTGAAACACGTATGGTGTGGCTTGGATCGTGACATCATTCCGCACAGCCTGTCTAACTCGTGGTTCTTGGAACAGTGCTTGTGAACTTGAGCATGTAATCCTTAGTGTTGGGCTGACACTCACTGATTATAAGTGCAATACTTTTTGTGATTAGGGATGAGCTTCATTTTCGAGTCGAACACACGTTCGACTCGAACATTGGCTGTTCGATCGTTCGACGAAGATCGAACGTTATGGTCCGTTAGCATCAAATTCGAGTGGCGCGTCACGACCCATAATTCACTGCAGGATTGCAGTGCATTGCTGGTTGATGATTGGCCAAGCATGCACTATGACCCGCATGCTTTAGCCAATCGCAGCGCAGAAAAAACGGAGAGTCGTTATTGGCCAAAGCCAGGCTGGCTTTGGCCAATTATGGCTCAGGGGGTTTAGTACACGCCCCACACTATATAAGGTGGCCTGGAAGTCGGCCTTGTGTAGTGTGTTGGCGTTTGTGAAAGAGACAGTTTCAGAGAGAGAAACAGTGTCATTTATATTGAATTAGATAGAGCAGGCAGGCGAGTCAGTTAGCTGCTGTTACAGTGTGTAGAGGATATATATGCATCCTAGGTGTTGTATATATATTTATACACTGTATTGAGTTTAGCTAGATCCGTTCCTGTTAGTCTCTATACTGTGACAGGCAGGCAGGTGATTGTGCTAGCTGCAGACAGTCAGTGTTTCACTTAGTGTATAGATCCGTTCCTGTTAGTCTCTATACTGTGACAGGCAGGCAGGTGATTGTGCTAGCTGCAGACAGTCAGTGTTTCACTTAGTGTACTACTCTGTGCTTTGCATAGCATTCACCTAAAGCTCACCTGGATACAGTTATTCTCTATACTGTGACAGGCAGGCCGGTGTTTGTGCTAGCTGCAGACAGTCAGTGTTTCACTTAGTGTACTACTGTGTGCTTTGCATAGCATTCACCTAAAGCTCACCTGGATACAGTTATTCTCTATACTGTGACAGGCAGGCCGGTGATTGTGCTAGCTGCAGACAGTCAGTGTTTCACTTAGTGTACTACTGTGTGCTTTGCATAGCATTTACCTAAAGCTCACCTGGATACAGTTATTCTCTATATTGTGACAGGCAGGCCGGTGATTGTGCTAGCTGCAGACAGTCAGTGTTTCACTTAGTGTTTTCTACTGTGTGCTTTGCATAGCATTCACCTAAAGCCTACCTGGATACAGTTATTCTCTATACTGTGACAGGCAGGCCGGTGATTGTGCTAGCTGCAGACAGTCAGTGTTTCACTTAGTGTACTACTGTGTGCTTTGCATAGCGATCACCTAAAGCTCACCTGAATACAGTTAGTGACTAATACAATTATAGTGGTGTTCTCATAATAAAACCACAAGCAGAGAGCTGCAAGTATTTTCAGTGTACTGTGTCCTCTGCACAGTTTTCACCTAAAACTAACTGAAAACAATTGCTGCTTTTCCCATACTAACACCACAGCAGGCCATTAGTATGTCTGGAAGGCAAACAATGAGAGGCAGACAGTCACAAGGCAATAAAAGAGGGCAAGCAGGCTCTGTGTCTAGAGGCATCAGTGATGCTGGTTGTGGACACGGTGCATTCTCATCAACACGTGGCCGTGGGAAACGCTTGTCCTTCTTTTCGGCAGCTGGCCATGTTGAGTTGCAACACGCCGAAGACTTGGTAGAGTGGAGGACCAAGCCCTCCTCCTCCTCCTCATCCTTTCTCACCCAGGCTCAGGGTACTTTGTCTGGCAAAGCAGCTGCCAAAGCGGCCTCTTCCCTCGGCTCAATGGCATCAGTCACTCCTTCCCTAGCCCCACCATGTCCTCCTGAGTAGTCCCCTGAACTGTTTGACCACAGTGTTGGGTACATGCTCCAGGAGGATGCCCAGCATTTTGAAGGCTCCGATGATGGAACCCAGCTGGAGGAAGGCAGTAACGTGAGCTCAGAGAGAGGGGGTAGTAACGTGAGCCCAGAGAGAGGGGGTGCCCAACAAGATCAGCTATCTGGCAGTCATGTTCCCCCAGCTGCAGCATACAGCCAGATTGGCTCCAGTGATGAGGAGGGAGGGGATGATGAGGTCACTGACTCCACGTGGGTGCCTGATAGGAGAGAGGTGGAGGAAGAGGAGGAGGAGGAGGAGACACATCTCCAACGAGGCAGGATGCCCTCCAGGGGCCAGCTTAAGGGCAGCACACTGACTGCATCACACCACAGAGCTCCGCATGTGCAGGGCGCTGCTGTCTCTGCGTGTTATTCCAAAAGTTCTTTGGTGTGGGCCTTTTTTCAGACGTGTGCAACAGATCGCACCATTGCCATTTGCAACATATGTCTAAAGCGTATCTCGCGTGGCCAAAACATCAGCCGCTTGGGCACCACGTGCTTGACCAGACATATGTTGACCTGCCATGCAGTCCGTTGGCAAGCACACCTAAAAGACCCACACCAAAGAACAAGGCGGACCTCTCCTTGCTCCTCATCAGCTGGGATCTCCAACCCCACTATACCTTCATTCCTCTCTGAAACCTGCACTGAGAGGAATGAAGGTGTAGAATTAAGTGTGTCACAACCAAGTACTTGCGGGCAATCTGCTATCGGTACACCGATGTCCGATTGTACCAGGCAAATTTCCCTGCCCCAGCTGCTGCACCGCCGCAAGAAGTTCGCTCCCAGCCATCCACATGCCCAGCGGTTGAATGCTAGCTTGGCTAAATTGCTAGCACTTCAACTGCTGCCTTTTCTGTTGGTAACCTCTGCCCCCTTCCGTGAGTTTGTGGAATGTGCGGTTCCTCAGTGGCAGGTTCCCAAATGCCGCTTTTTCTCACGGAAGGCGATTCTGGCTCTCTACCGGCATGTGGAAGGCAATGTCTTGGCCTCGCTGGACAGAGCGGTCAGCGGTAAGGTGCATATTACCTCTGACTCATGGTCCAGCAGGCATGGACAGATACGTTACCTATCTTTCACGGCGCATTGGGTGACTCTGCTGGCAGCTGGGAAGGATGCAGGACAAGGTGCAGTAGTGTTGGAGGTTGTTCCGCCACCACGCCTCCAAAATGTTTCTTCTGGTGATTCTGACACACCTCTTTCCTCCACCCCCTCCTCTTCTTCTTCCTCCATGGCCTCTTCCTGTGCTGATTTGTCCTCGGAACCAGCGGTGCTCCGTAGGCGTTCAAGGGGCTACGCCAGTACGCAGGCAAAAAGATTCCATGCGGTGCTTGAGCTGGTGTGTTTGGGGGACAGGAGCCACACTAGGGCAGAGATTCTGTCAGCTCTGCAGGGGCAGGCTCAGAGGTGGTTGACGCCACGCCAGCTTAAGCCAGGAAAGGTGGTTTCCGACAATGGCACCAACCTCCTCTCCGCCCTCCGACAGGGACAACTGACCCATGTGCCCTGTTTGGCTCATGTCCTTAACTTAGTGTTGCAGTGGTTCTTGGGCAGGTACCCGGGCTTACAGGAGGTCCTGAAGCAGGCCAGGAAACTCTGTGGGCATTTCCGCCGGTCATATAATGCCAGTGCTCGGTTGGCTGAGCTGCAAAAGGATTACAACCTGCCCAAGAACCGCCTAATCTGTGACATGCCCACCAGGTGGAACTCTACATTGGCCATGCTGCAGCGGCTGCACACGCAGCAGAGGGCCATCAATGAGTATCTGTTGCAATATGGCACCAGGACAGGGTCAGGGGAGCTTGGATTTTTTCCCCACGTCAGTGGGCCATGATTAGGGATGCATGCACTGTCCTGGCACCATTTGAGGAGGCCACTAGGATGGTGAGCAGTGACAGTGCATGCATCAGTGACACTGTCCCTCTTGTCTACCTGTTGGAGCACACGCTGCGTGGAATAATGGACAGGGCACTTGAGGCAGAACAGAGGCAGGAAGAGGAGGACTTCCTTACCTCTCAAGGCCCCCTTTATCCAGACAGTATTCCTGCTGGCCCGGCTATCACACAGGAAGAGAACGAGGAGGAGGAGGAGGAGGATTGTGTCAGCATGAAGGTGGAGACTAGCACTCAGCATCAGCAGCAATCTTCAAGGGATCAATTACTGTCCCAAGACACCCATGGACTTGTACGTGGCTGGGAGGAGGTGGCTGCGGATCATGTCGTCCTCAGTGACCCAGAGGACTCGGCACCGAATGCCTCAGCAAACCTATGCTGCATGGCCTCCCTGATCCTGCAAAGCCTGCGTAAGGATCCTCGTATTTGTGCGATCAAGGAGAGGGATCATTACTGGCTGGCAACCCTCCTTGATCCACGTTACAAGGGTAAGGTTGTGGACCTTATCTTGCCATCGCAGAGGGAGGAGAGGATGAGGCATCTTCAGGAGGCCTTGCAGAAAGGTCTGTGCAACGCGTTCCCAGAGACTGGGAGGTTACAAATTCCTGGTCCTGGACAATGTGTTGCTGAGGCTTCGGTCAGTCAAAGAAGGAGCGGTGGAGAAAGTGGCCGTCTGACCTATGCGTTCAGACAATTTTTTAGTCCACAGCCCCAAGGTATGATCGCTTCCATCAACCATCGCCAGCGTCTGGTTTACATGGTGCAGAAATACCTAGGGGCAAGATCAGACTTGGACACCTTTCCCACTGAAAATCCTCTGGGTTACTAGGTCTTGAGGATGGATCACTGGCCAGAGCTTGCACATTATGCAATTGAGATACTGGCCTCTCCTGCATCCAGCGTTCTTTCGGAATGCACATTCAGTGCTGCTGGAGGCTTTGTAACCGATCACAGGGTGCGCCTGTCAACCGACTCGGTCGATCGACTGCCTTTCATAAAAATGAATGAGTCTTGGATCACCACCAGCTACCAGGCACCTGATTCTGATGTAATAGAATAATTTTCTTTGAAATGTGAGATCCCTTCAAGACTGCCTATGCTGATGCAGAGTGACTATCATGTTATGCTGAGTGACTATCCTCTTCCTCCTCAATAATCATGCTGATAGCTTGAAAGAACATTATTGGTTCTGGGCACCGCCACCAGTGGCTAAGGCCCGATTTTTCAGCCCCTGTTTAACAGGGGCGTGTAATTACAATTTTTTATGCAATACTTTGCAACAGGGCTCATTGCTGTGCTCTAAGTACAGTATCTGTGAGGGGTTGCAGTGTTGTGGCACCAGCACCAGTGCCTAAGGCCCAATTTGTCTGCCCCTGTTCAACAGGGGCATGTAATTACAATTCTTGATCTAATAATTCACAGCAGGGCCCATTCCTGCACCCACCAAGAGTAACTGTGAGGGCTTATAGTGTTGTGGCACCAGAACCACCGCCACCACCAAAGGCCCAATTTTTCAGCCCCTGTTCAACAGGGGCATGCAATTACAATTCTTGATCTAATAATTCACAGCAGGGCCCATTCCTTCACCCACCAAGAGTAACTGTGAGGGCTTACAGTGTTGTGGCAACATCACCACCACCACCACCACGAGAGGCCCAATTTTTCAGCCCCTTTTCAACAGGGGCATGTAATTACAATTCTTGATCTAATATTTCACAGCTGGGCCCATTCCTGCGCCCACCAAGAGTAACTGTGAGGACTTACAGTGTTGTGGCACCAGCACCACTGCCACCATCAAAGGCCCAATTTTTCAGCCCCTGTTCAACAGGGGCATGCAATTACAATTCTTGATCTAATAATTCACAGCAGGGCCCATTCCTGCACCCACCAAGAGTAACTGTGAGGGCTTACAGTGTTGTGGCACCAGCACCACCACCAAAGGCCCAATTTTTCCTACCACTGTTCAACAGTGGCATGTAAATACAATTCCTGATATAATAGTTGACAGCAGGGCGTTCCAGCGCCCACCAAGAGTAACTGTGAGGGCTTACAGTGTTGTGACAACACCAACATCTAAGGGGAAAATTTCTGCAGAGTATATACGGCAGGCCCCTACTTTAAAACATCCAACTTACAAACGACTCCTACTTGCAAACTGAAGGAGACAACAGGAAGTGAGAGGAAATCTACCCCTAGGAAGGCAAATTCTCTCCTGTAAGAGTTAATATGTGAAAAAGGTGTCTCCTCTCCACTGATGCTTATCACCAATCCTTGTTTCAATAAAAAACCCAAATTTTCCAAAAAACATTTGTCATTGGGATGGAAAGTGAGGTGAAATGTTCTGAACAGGTGCACAGACAGCAAAACAAATGTTACAGGGGTGATAACCCTTCCCTATGTTCTCCAAAAATCTTAAAAATAGATTTTTTGGCTAGAGCTACACTTAAAAAATGTACCTGTTCCAAATTACAAACAGATTGTACTTAAGAACAAACGTACAGTTTGTGTCTTTTTTGCACCGCCTGTATACTGCTGTTCAGAGTATATAGGGCCTTTTTTATTTTGGGTGTGGGGTTCCCCTTAATATCCATACAAGACCCAAAGGGGTTGGTAATGAGCTGGGGTAGGGGTGGGTGATGGGGTAGCCATGCCATTTTTCTCAATGATATTGCCGGGACCAGACATTACATTATAGCCGCAAGCAGTTTTAAATGGCTTTTTTTCCTTTAGAAATGTAATTTTGTGCAGGGACAGTTCTAAACACGGGAAACACTTCACAGGCATACTTTAGACACCCCCCAGGTACGATATTTAAAGGAATATTTCACAATTTTTTTTCACTTTATGCATCAATAAAATCACTGCTCCCGAAAAAACGACAGTTTTAAAAGATTCTTTTATACATTGATACATGTCCCCTCGGGCAGGACCTGGGTCCCCAAACCCTTTTTAGGACAATAACATGCATATTAGGCGTTATAATTAGCACTTTAGATTTCGAACGTTTGCGTCCATTGTAATTAATAGGGTTCTAAAGTTTGCGCGAACTTTCGGTCCGTTCGAAGGTTCTGGTGCGAACCGAACGGGGGGGGGGGGGGGGGTGTTCGCATCATCCCTATTTGTGATGCGTAATATATCCAAAACAGTAAAAGTAAATAATCACTAAACAGAAAACATCCACTTTCCCTCAGCGCTCATGAACCTGTTAGAATAGACAGGACACAGACCCTCCAGCCGCTGCTATTAAGTGAATCAGGACGTAAAAAATATGTCTACACACCCTAAGGAGCTGATAATGCCTATATTTCCTTAGGGTGTGTAGACACAATGGATGCCTCTCTTTCTCTCTCTATATATGTAAGAGAATGCGAGGAGTGTGGGCGATAAAGATTAACCCTCTATGTGCTGGAGAGTGTTCCCACTGTCAAGAGAAGTGTTTTTTAAAGCTAAAGAGACATTTTTACCACATGAACTGATTCTTTAATTGATTGTTTCTTATTTGGTGAGTATGTGGTATGTTATGGGAGCATATGTAGTTTGTTATGGTAGAGGTCACATGGTGATCATTGGCGAACATGGACAGCACTTTGGAACTGTTTTTGCACTACAGCACTTTTTTTATAAGGAGTTTTTTGAACTGCACAGTTTTTTGCAGTCAATATGAATTTTTGATTCATTGCGTTTGTTGGACTTGTTTATGGTTATGAATTTATTTGCATTAGCACATATAGAAGTTAACATGTGAATGAATTATTTATGAATTTTTGTACTTGTTACTGTAAATACAGAAGGGTGGGTAAGGGCCCTTTCACACGGGCGGACCGTATGTCCGTTTTTTCATCCATCCGTTTACGAATGAAAAAGGGACATACATGTATGCCTATGGGATAGCGAGTGTCAGCGGATGAACATCCGCTGACACCCGATCTCATCAGTCTCCTCTATGCTCCGTTTCTGCAGATGGAGGAAAATCCTATTTTTCCATCTGTCTGCAGAGCGGATCGGATGAACACGGACAGACGGTCCGTGTTCATCCGATCCTCCCATAGAGGAGAGAGGAGATCTGACAGGGCGGTCCCTACACAGTGTGCAGGGACTGTCCTGTCATCTGCCGTTTCAGCGGGGATCAACGGAGCGATCCCCGCTGAGCAAGTGGATGTGAAAGGAACGGGTCATCACGGGATCCGCACGTGTGAAAGGGCCCTAAAGATATACTTTCCCGAAAAAACAAGAGGACTTTAAAGGATGTGATGTTGCCACTGAAGTAAGCACAAAAGAGCACATTCATCTAAAAAAGGGATTTTTATAACAGCTTACCTGTAAAATCCTTTTCTTGGAGTACATCACGGGACACAGAGCGACTTAGTCATTACTAATGGGTTATATAGTTTACCTTCAGGTGTTGGCACTGGCCAATTCCAAACCGGAAGTACCCTCCCCTATATAAGCCCCTCCCACCCGGGAGCACCTCAGTTTTGTAGCCAAGCAATAAGTGTCCCAAAAAGAGGGGTGGGAGCTCTGTGTCCCGTGATGTACTCCAAGAAAAGGATTTTACAGGTAAGCTGTTATAAAAATCCCTTTTTCTTTTTCGTACATCACGGGACACAGAGCGACTTAGTCATTACTAATGGGACGTCCCAAAGCAATGCCAAATGAGGGGGGGGGTACATAAGCTGGGCGCCATCAGGCATGAGGATCTTTTGCGGCCTGCAACACACTGCGCCCAAAGGCGACATCCTCCTGACTTCTAACGTCTACCTGATAGAATCTAGTAAACGTGTGTACCGAAGACCATGTTGCGGCCTTACATACTTGAGCCAGGGAGGCCTGGTGATGCACTGCCCATGAAGTTCCAACCGCTCTTGTGGAGTGCGCCCTAACTTTGAACGGAGGCGGTCTCTTTCTCAAGCCATAGGCTTGTATTATGACCTGTCGAATCCACTTGGCTAAAGTAGATTTTGATGCTGCCTGACCCCTTCTGGGGCCTTCCGGCAGAACAAACAAAGAATCCGTTCTGCGAATCTGAGCAGTGGCTTTTAGATAAGCTTTAACTGCTCTTACCACATCCAAAGAATGTAATAACTTTTCCTCTACTGAGCTAGGTTTGGGGAAAAAAGAAGGAAGAACCACATCTTGGTTCAAATGAAACCTCGATACCACCTTAGGAAGAAAGGCTGGATGAGGACGTAATACTACTCTGTCCTTATGGACAACCAGATATGGCTCCTTACAGGACATAGCTGCTAATTCCGACACTCTTTTAGCCGAACAAATGGCTACTAAGAAAACCAATTTCCTGGTGAGAAGAACCAAGGAAATGTGTTGTAATGGTTCAAACGGTTGTTCCTGTAGAACCGACAGAACCAGGTTTAAGTCCCAAGGACATATGGGAATACTAACCGGAGGGCTAATACGCATCACTCCTTGTATAAAGGCTTTGACTAGTGAATGCGAAGCCAAGGGCCTTTGAAAAAATATTGACAAGGCCGAAATCTGACCCTTGATAGTACTCAAGGCCAGCTTCCTATCTACAGCCCACTGTAGGAAGTCCAGAATCCTCCCTATCATGTACTTACGTGGATGCCATTTCTTGGTCACACACCACGTAATGTACGCTTTCCAGATCCTATAATAGATCTGCCTGGATACCGGTTTCCTGGCATTGATCATGGTAGATACCACAGAATTAGAGAGCCCTCTCTTTTTCAGAATGTGGGCTTCAATAGCCAGGCCGTCAAACCTAGGGCTGGTAAGGAAGGGTGGTATATCGGTCCTTGCGACAGCAGGTCCGGACGAAGTGGGAGGGTCCAAGGACTCCTCACTGACATTTTTACAATCTCCGCGTACCATGCCCTTCGGGGCCACGCTGGAGCCACCAGAATCACTGGTTTCTTTTCTACCCTGATTCTGCGGAGTAATCGCGGTAACAATTGTGGCGGTGGGAATGCATATATCAGCTTGAACCGATCCCAAGGGAACACTAGGGCATCCGAGCCGCAAGCTAGGGGATCCCTTGTGCGAGACACAAACCTGTCCACCTTTGCGTTGAATCTGGATGCTAGCAGATCTACATCCGGTGTTCCCCACCGCTGGCATATTGCCTGGAAAACCTCGGGGTGAAGAGACCATTCCCCCGGGCATAATTGTTGGCGACTTAGAAAGTCCGCTCTCCAATTTTCCACTCCTGGGATGAAAACCGCAGATATGGCTGGGACATATCTTTCTGCCCACTCCAGGATGCAATTTGCTTCCTTCTGGGCTGCACGACTTTTGGTGCCACCCTGATGATTGATATATGCCACTGCCGTGGCATTGTCTGATTGAATTCTGACAGGGGACCCCTGGAGTTTGGATGTCCATGCTACTAGGGCATACCGGGCTGCTCGTATCTCTAAGAGATTGATGGGCAGGGCCTTTTCTGCTTCTGACCACCTGCCCTGGAGAGACCATTGCTCCAGCACTGCCCCCCAGCCGATGAGGCTGGCATCTGTAGTGACCACCTTCCAAGAAACCGGACTGAAGGGTTTCCCTCTTTCCAGATTCTGGGGCACCAACCACCAATGGAGGCTCTTGCGAACGGAAGGGGACAGGGACATTGGTAAGTCTAAAGCCTGAACTTTTTTGTTCCAGGCTGACAGTATGGCCCTTTGCAAATTCCTTGAATGGAATTGACCGTAGGGTACCGCTTCGAATGAAGCCACCATCTTTCCCAGCAGCCTCATGCAGAGACGTATGGATGGTTTTCTTTTTGTACCCACTAAGTGGGTCAAATTTCTTAAAGACGACACCTTCTCTGGAGGTAAGAAAATCTTTCTCTGATTTGAATCCAGCCTTAGCCCTAAGTATTCCAGACTTTTGACTGGTCTTAGAGCTGACTTGTCCCGGTTGATAATCCAACCGTGATATTCCAGATACTCGATTGTCTTGTGAATAGCTACTTCCAGCTTTTCCACTGAGTGGTCTATTAGTAGCAGGTCGTCTAGATATGCCATTATCGTTACACCCTGTGTTCTTAGATTGGCCAATAATGGGGCCAGAATTTTTGTGAACACTCGTGGTGCTGTGGCCAGACCGAAAGGTAAGGCTCTGAACTGAAAATGGCGCCCTTCTACTGCAAAGCGTAGAAATTTCTGATGGGCCGGAAAGATGGGAATATGCAGATAAGCATCCCTTATGTCGATCGAGGCTAGCCATTCCTGCCCTTGTAGGGCGGTGGCCACTGATCGGATCGACTCCATCCGAAAAGTCCTGATATTTAGGAACTTGTTTAGCCCTTTTAGATTTAATATGGGCCTCACGTCCCCATTTGGTTTGGGGACTGTGAAAAGGTTCGAGTAAAACCCGAATCCGCTTTCTTCCAGGGGAACCTTCATGATTACCCCTTGGAGCAATAGTTGTTCTAGTGCCAGAAGGAGGGATCCTCTCTTTTGGGGATCTCTTGGCACATTTGACCTCATAAATTGGGCAGGAGGAGTGCCTTTTAACTCCAGCTTGTATCCCAGACTTACTGCGGAGAGCACCCATCTGTCTCTGATGGTGTCCCGCCAGGTCTCTGTGAACAACTGAAGTCTTCCCCCCACCCGATTGAGCGGGGGCAATACTTCATGCCTTAGGGGGAGGTTTTGTACCTCTCTTGATCCAGGGCTTCTTGTTACCCTGTGATTGTCCCTGATTTCTGCCCCCTGAATTTGACCGCGGAGGCCGTCGGAACTGCTTCACAGCCGATGTGCCCGGGACTGGAGAGGTAGGCCTCTTAAAAGAAGGACTTCTACCCTTGTTCTTAACCGGTAAGAGTGAACTTTTACCGGCAGAAATTTTCTGGATATATTTGTCCAGATCTTCTCCAAATAAGCGTTCTCCATGAAATGGGAAGCTAACCAGCAGTTTTTTACAGGGAGCTTCAGCAGACCAGTTTTTGAGCCACAGAAGCCTACGCATATGTACTATAGACAGCGTAAAGCGGGAGGCCTGTTGGATTGTATCCTTTATGGCGTCCACCGCAAAACACAAGGCTCTAGGCAGGTCAGCTAGGGCATGAGCCTGCTGATCTGGTAAGTCCCTTAAGACTTGTTTCAACTGATCTTTCACTGCTTGGCAGACTCCAATCGCTGCTACCGCAGGTTGTGTCACCATACTTGCTGTAGAGAAAGCAGATTTTAGTAAAGACTCCAATTTTTTATCTATTGGGTCTTTGAACATTGGAACATTATCTACTGGACATGTCAGTGATTTGTTAACAGAAGAGATGGCTGCGTCCACTATAGGGACCCTCCATTTTCTTATGAACTTATCCTCCATGGGATAGATCACCGGAAATCTCTTGGGGGGAGCAAATATTTTATCAGGATGCTCCCAATCCTGGTAAATAAGCCCTTCTAATAAAGGGTGGATTGGGAAGGAACAGACCGCCTGGGGAGCTTTTAGCGACCCCAGCGAGGAAACCGTAGTGGATGGTGGTTCCGCCAGAGGCATTTTAAATGCTGATCGGACCATGTTAGTCAGAGACTGAACCCATAATCTTTCAGCCTGAGAAGCTGAGAAAGGTTCTTCCACTGTTGATTCCTCTATAAGTGAATCAACCTCATCCTGATCCCCTTCAGGTAGGTCGATCTCTGTGTGGGGCTGTTCCTCCACTAACAGGCACTCTGAAGGAGGAGACGGAGATCGGACGCGCTTTTCCTGTGACAGGGAAGCAGCGATCAATGCTGTTAATCTCTCTTCCAATCCTCCCAGAGTTGAGGATAAAACCTCCTCTGTTATATATACAGGAGCAGGTGGACTGGGGACAGCCGCAGCACCAGGCATTCCTGCGGGGTTTCTACGGCTACTGACCTCTGCATTCTCAGGGGAGATTGGTGCAGTGCAAGCATGCCCAATATCCTCAGAGCCCGATGGAGACCCCTTTGGCTTCCTGGAAGATCTATTTCCGGAGCGTCTGGACGACATATCCTTTAAGCACAAAGCTGAGGTATTCCCGTCGTCATACACCAATTTTTGCTGGTAATAGTCTAACACAGGTGCTGCTATATACCAGCTGGTGTCCACTAAAGTGCCTTTCTATGGGGATGCCTGCATCAACCGCCTCTGTGTGCCACTGTTTGTTGCTAGCTCTGTTTGCATGCAGCTGACACTTGTACTGTGTCTTTTAACCATGCTGGGACGCCCGCACATGCGCAGAAGCGCCGCGGCGCGCATCGAGCGTCATCCACCCGCCCCGCCCCTTTTTTTTTCATAGGAGGCGCGTGCACGCGCCCGCGCGCGCGCCCGTGCGCCAATGGCGCCCTTTTCGAAAACCAACAGAGGACTAGGAGCCAGGGCCCTTTTTGCCGGAGGGCCTGTGCGGTGGATGAACGCAGCAACAGGGCAGAGGAAGTGGATTCCCTCAGAGAAACTTACCAGCTGCCTGGATCTTTTGAGTTGAGAAAACCAAAGATCCACATTTACAAGAAAAATGGACTACAGCGGCCTCTAGTGGTTTAACACAGGTACCGCGGTCCCTGTTTTTTTTTTTTTTCTTGACTACTATTAAAATTTTACATTTTCAGTAGTTATAGGCAACACAGATATTTAGCGGGAATACCGTTAGGTAACAGACAGAAAGACAAATTAGGCTTGGGGGTCCCCCAATAGAACCAAGTTCCTGAGGGCCCCCACTTACCTGATCCCCGCCGCAGGACTTTGTTTGGTCCACAAAAGTCCAAACTTCACCTATCACGGCAGGCATTGTAATTAAACCTTCAGGGACCGGGTTCCCAAGGATTCCACTCCCCTGGACCTGTATAGCACCCTGCACAGACAGCGTCTTGGTCGTGGGTATGACCAGAGCTCTGGATCCCAGGGTCCAGCCCTCCTAAGAGAAGCATTACAGGCAAAACCTTGCTCTTCTGCTGCAAGGCCCGGGTACCGACCGTTTAGCTATGAAGCTTTTTTGGTGGGATCCGGAACAGCTTACTAAGGCCCAAAAGAACCTGTACGCAAGCCCAGTGAAAACACATGTTACTCTTTGGCCAACACCTTAGACACTGGCAAAAAACTGAGGTGCTCCCGGGTGGGAGGGGCTTATATAGGGGAGGGTACTTCCGGTTTGGAATTGGCCAGTGCCAACACCTGAAGGTAAACTATATAACCCATTAGTAATGACTAAGTCGCTCTGTGTCCCGTGATGTACGAAAAAGAAATATCAATTTATTGTACAAAAATTCATAAAAACACATCAGAGGATATGATAATAATATAAACAGCATATGGCACATTGCCAACAAAGATACTTGAGTCCAAAGAAACTTGAAGAGTTCTGGTGCATGGAGTAAGCCGATGCGTTTCGCAGAGCTACAATTCTGCTTTTTCAAGAAGACTCTACATGCATCAATTACAGAACATCAACTGTATATAGCTTCCAGCATCACAAGGGGAATGAAGCATCACCCGACTAAACGGTCAGCAGTGTCAGGGCTGCTGACCTAATCTGGTAGACATTGGATCATATCCAAGGTGGAATAAGGTAGGTATCAGAAGGTGGGAATCCTGGTCTTTTACTGCTGTTCACCACCGCTGGGATCAGTGTCAGGTATTTATTGATCATTTTTCTAATTTTTGGCACCTTGATTATTTTTTTTACATAGATATAATTTTAATACAATACAGAATATAGAATTTGTTGAATTTTGTTTCGTTTTTATTCACTCAAAAACTTAGATTTATTGATCAGTTTAATTTTTTAATATAGTATTTTATATAAGATTAGGGTGGTACAGCGTGGTTACACCCCATTTTACATCTATTAAACTGGATTGAGCTGACTTTTGGTGGATGATGCATTAATGTGCATCATGCATTGGACTTTTTTTGAAAGTGCAGTGGTATCTGATAGGCATTCCAGGCCACGCCTTTTAGGTCTTGTTTTTCTACCCTCAAACCATTTAGGAGGGGCTGTGCAAATTAAGAGGGGTTGTACCATCCATATTAAACAATTTCAGTAGGAACAGCTTGCCTACATATCTAAGTTCCCCTGGCACATTTTGCTGCCTATAATTATGCATGTTATCCTGTCCATAGTGGGCACAGGAGCGCCGTCCCCTCTTTCCCCTGCACCGTCAACAATACATACATTCAAGCATTGCATGAATGTATGTATTGTCGTCGGCGCCGCTGCCGCCCACTATTCAGATGGCCAGCCCCCTGGCGAGCGCCGGCCATCTGAATAACAGCAGTTGGTTGGTTTTTGGAAGTGTCTATCAGAGCCAGCGGCTTCCCGATTACAGCCTGTGGGCTTCCAAATAGTTAACCAGGGGACGCACGGGCTGTGCGTTCCTTGGTTAACACTGACACGCGTCTCAGCCAATCAGGTTCACCGGGTCTGGTTACCGGTAACCTGATTGGCTGAAGTGACATCGAGGGCGGGAGAAGACATCGAGGGCGGAAGAAGACATGAGGGAGCGTGGAGGAGGATGGGGCTGACCCGAGGAAGGTAAGTGCAGGGCTGGGGGGAAACTGGCTGCATTTGATGGGGAAACTGGCTGTATTTGGGGGGAAACTGGCTGTATTTGGGGGGAAACTGGCTGCATTTGAGGGGGCAAACTGGTGGCGTTTGGGCACAGTGGCTGTGTTTAATGGGCACAGTGGCGGCAATTGATGACTTTTTTTTTCAGTTTGTTTGCGCCCCCCCAAAAAGTTTGAGCACCAGCCACTACTGGTCCTTAGTACATCAATAATGCTGCTCAGAGCCTTCCCCACAATTGGAAAAAGTATTCCTTTCCTCATCATTCTCAGTTTAAAGGATAAGTTCACCTTTTGGAATATGTTACATGTTCCATCCATATTTAGGGTGGAACATGTAACATATTCCAGCAGCTGCAGCCTCTCCCCCTTTTTCCCCAATGGCAGGGGATCTTTTCCTTGTGCCCACTGTCTCTATTTGACTACACAGCCTCATCATACATTCTCAGTTTCCTGTTAATGCACAAACTACAACTACCTTCATCCATTGCAGCTGATGAATCCACACAAACACAAGAAACCTCCTGCGCTTGGGATTGGACCCATGCAATGTACATAGGCTATATCTCAAACCCGGCTTGTTTAGATACACTTTTGTCTTGCTGCCCTCTTAAAACTTGGGAAGTCTGGAACAACTGAAACCACAAAAAGACAGATCTAGTGCATTATCCTAAAACAATTGCTTTATTCATGTAATATACTCACAAGATGACAAATGTAACAGGCACATCACGTGGTACAGTGTTGTTAAAGTGATACTAAAGGTTTGAATATATATTTTCTAAAATAACAAACATGTCATACTTACCTCCACTGTGCAGCTCGTTTTGCACAGAGTGGCCCCGATCCTCGTTTTCTGGGGTCCCTCGGCGGCTGTCTCGGCTCCTCCCCGCTTCTGATAATCCCCTCTGGGAAGCGCTCTCCCAAGGGGGTTACCTTGCGGGCGAGTCCTGTATTCAGCGTCCATAGCCGCCAACTACAGGACCCGGCCCCACCCCCCGGCCGTCGCGTCATTCAAGTTGATTGACAGCAGCGCAAGCCAATGGCTGCGCTGCTATTAATCTATCCAATGAAGAGCCGAGAAGACCGAGCAAACAAAGAGCGCATTCGCGACGCGGGACTTTCCATGGCTCAGGTAAGTAAAATGGGGGGGCTGGTGGGCCCGCAATCATCAGATGTTTTTTTACCTTAATGCATAGGATGCATTGAGGTGAAAAAACATGAACCTTTACAACCCCTTTAAGTCCACTCTGCATCATATCATGTGAAAGGAGAAGGTGAAGATCCAATAGACTAACACATTTCAAGGACTAGCCACTTCCTCAAAGCCCTGAGGAAGAGGCTAGTCCTCAAAACGCATTGCAACTGACGGCTTGTAGTTCTGAAAAGACTGCTGGTCACTGATGAGCAGCCTCATAGTCCATTCACAACCCTACAGCTTGTATACAGTCAGACTGTATTAGGTATATTGGCTGAAAGCTGCAGGGCTTGTCTGCAGGAGTCTGGCATTGCACTCCTTATCCACTGATCATGGGTGCAATGATTTTTAGGCTCCTTAGGGAAAAAATAATAAATGCACATTTTTTCCCTGCAAAAATATGTACATTTATTATTTTTCACTAAACAGGGAACTTAACAACTTATGCCCCGGACCAATATGCAGCATAAAGACCAGGCCCCTTTTTGCGTTTCGGCACTGCATCGCTTTAACTGACAATTGCACGGTCGTGCGATGTGGCTCTCAAACAAAATTGGCGTCCTTTTTTCCCACAAATAGAGCTTTCTTTTGGTGGTATTTGATCACCTCTGCGGTTTTTATTTTTTGCGCTATAAACAAAAATAGAGCGACAATTTTGAAAAAAATTCAATATTTTTTACTTTTTGCTATAATAAATATCCCCCAAAAATATATATATAAAAAAAATGTTTTCCTCAGTTTAGGCTGATACGTATTCTTCTACATATTTTTGGTAAAAAAAATCGCAATCGGCGTTTATTGATTGGTTTGCGCAAAAGTAATAGCGTTTACAAAATAGGGGGTAGTTTTATGGCATTTTTATTCTTTTTTTTTTTTTTTACTAGTGTAGCGATACCTTCAACTAAGAGGGCTGCAGATTTAGTTTGGGCCCTGAAGACAGCTCCGCCAACCCCCGGCAATTTACTCGACCCCCTACTGGCACAGTTAGTCTAGGGTAATATGTGTATATCTTATGCTCTATGATTAAATTCAAACATCAAGACAGTGATAAAAGAATAACGAATTTACTTTCTATGGCAATGGAAATCAACAGTCATAACAGATCATAAGAATCTATCTGCAGAGCCCTGCAGCAGTAGTCACACTATAACTATAGAGATATGGCGCACATGCGCCACGTGTAACAGTACTTCACTATGCACCCTATGGTGCAGCAACTAAATAAACTACCTAGATGGCCAGGCCTGACCATATAACTCAGTCTCTAGTAGGGGTAAAATTCTTTGCATGCAAGTCTTTAAACGGTGGTGCACATTTCAGGAACACATTTGTAATCCAGGGGGGGGGTAAAAATGCCAACACAGTACACTCCACTAAAGATCCGTTCAACTCAGTTCTGCTTTGGATCTCAAATGGGGAAAAGAACTCAAATAGGAACTAGTGGGCCACGGCAGTCTGTAGGCCTAACAATGATATAAAGTATTTGTGGATTGAGCAAGTGCTCGCTCACCCCTCCGGACGCGATCCCAGTCCGAGAACTTCCACCTGCTGTGTCTCCTCACACAGCTCTTCAGCAGTCTGGTCTCTGACTCAGCAGCGGTTGAAGAAAACCGAGTCAGATGCCACCCAGGCTCGAGATGGGGTGGAAGGCTCTTTGGGTAACAGCGCAAGGCCCAGGCTTCAGGCCTTGCACCACGGTGGATCCGCACAGGAAGATCTCTCCCTTGAAGTCTTGTGTCCCAAAGAGGCCGAGCCCAGCCTCGCCTCCTCCTTTTATAACCCCTCCCATGAGTCTCTGGGGTGGAAACATTGCCGAAAGGGGTTCTGGGTAACATAGTCTCTCTCCTCTGCTTTCTCTTCCAGTAAAGTCTCTTCTCTACTCCCTCCCGACTCACCTCTCACCCGGAAAGTCCTGTCTCTCTCTATTAAAGGGGAATACCCCGCTACACACTCCCCCCACTTAAATTCTTTGGTCCCCCAAAGACAATTCTAGCATACACTTCGTACAACCCTAGACAACATTTCGTATGACGTTGGCATAGGGAATTCCCACCAAAACAAAGGGGTTGAATTCCCTTGCCCACAGGTCACATTATCATGAGTGGCCTGCCTAACTGTGCCAGAGAGTGAGTGGGGGTTGCCCTCCACCCCATGAACAGTGGAGGGATCCGGATTCTCTACACTCCTCCTGGCAGTGACCACAGAATCTTCTGAGCTTTTCCCCATTTGTGGGTAGTTCAACTTTTTGGGAGGCCTTATGACTCTGCGAGCCCTTTGCTCTCTTGGGGTTTCTGGCTCTGGCGCCACAGGCTCTTCTTCTGTAGCAGGCTCGGGCGACACGGCAGGCTCTGTAACATCTGCTTCAGGAGCCAAGGGATACATAGAGTCTCTAGGGTCCTTTTCAGAGTAAGTATCACAAGCATCCTCCCAGTAATCTGATGAAGGACTAGATGGGATGAACTCAGCGGCCTCTGCATTCAGTTGTCCATCCATAGTGTCTTCAGTAGTTGGAAGATCTATAGCAGAAGTTCCTGGAGTTGGGGAAGGCCACAGCCAGTCAAGTTCTCTTCCTTCATCTCCACTGAGTTAAGAGGCCTCTCCATCTTCAGCCCGAGAGGTCTGGGACCGAGTGTTTGAGACTGGTTCAGGGGAGTCCCTCACTGGAGGTATCCTGACCGCTTCAGCAAGTGGGAGCAGGTGGTTTCGATGCCACGTCTTCAGTGTTCCTACCTTTCCTTCTGGCTTCAACTTGTAGACAGGTAGGCCCGGCAGCTTCCTACAGATGACATAGGGTTCAGATCTCCATCTGTCTGCAAGTTTGTGTTTTCCAGGGACCCCCAGATTGCGTAGCAGTACTCGGTCCCCGAGCTGCAGGTCTTGTACTCGGACCTTCAAGTCGAAGTTTCTTTTGTTTCGGGCTCCCCTTTGATCTGAGGCCGCTTGAGCTTGTTCATAAGCTACTTTCAGGCTGTGTCTGAGCCTGTCCACATATCCTTTGTGGGATGTGGCTGAGGAATGGTCTAAAGAAGTGCCAAAGGCCAGGTCCACGGGCAACCTCGCTTCTCTCCCAAACATGAGTCGATATGGGGAGTAGCCTGTAGCATCACTGGTGGTGCAGTTGTAAGCGTGTACTATAGCTGCTATGTGTTTGCTCCAATGTTGTTTCTTCTCACTATCCAGAGTTCCCAACATGTTGAGCAGGGTTCGGTTAAACCTCTCCAGCTGAGCATCTCCTTGTGGGTGGTAAGGGGTGGTAAGGGTTTTCTTGATCCCTAAAGAATCCAGGAGTTTCCAGATCAGCCGACTCTCGAAGTCCCTCCCTTGGTCTGAATGGAGTCGCTGCGGTAGCCCATAGTGGACGAAATACTTCTCCATAAGTACCTTGGCTACTGTGGAAGTCTTCTGGTCTTTGGTTGGGAAAGCTTGGGCATACCGGGTGAAATGATCGGTTATCACCAGAACATTTCCTAGTCCACTCAGGTCGGGTTTGAGGCAGAGGAAATCAATGCATACCAGATCCATTGGGCCTTGACTTTGTAGATGGCCCATTGGGGCAGCTTGATGGGGTAAAGTCTTCCTCTGGATGCAGCGTGCACATGAATGGCAGTACTCTTCCACTTCTGCCCTCATGTAGGGCCAATAGAACCGACTTCTGACAAGTTGAAAGGTCCTTTCCGCCCCTAGGTGGCCGTGATTGTCATGTAGGGCAATCAGAACAGTCTCTCGATGTTTTTCCGGAAGAAACAATTGCCATTTATCTTCCAGGTCATCAGAGGGGCCCCTTCGGTAGACCACTCCCTGATGCACCTGTAACCTGTCCCACTCTTTCCTCAACAGGCGAGCTTCCTTTGAGGAGTGACTCAGGAGTCTGTTTGGATCCCGATTCTCCAGGGCTTCCAGAACCAATTTCCCCATGGGGTCTTCTAATTGGTCGCATCTCAGTTCCTTCTTGGACAACTTTGGCAGATGGTCTTCTTCCAGTTGAGTTACTCCACAGTATTGTTTGGGGACTCCTACCATGGTAACTCCTATCTCTTCCACACTTGAGCCTCCTCTGGCTTGCAATTCAGCCCCTTGACAAAGGGCCCGCACCCCGTCAGGTGCCACTTGAGTCCAGTCTTCCATGTCACTGGTGGGGCCATGAGATCTCCTGGACAGAGCGTCTGCATCATGATTTCCAATCCCTGGCCTGTACTTTAGGCTGAAATTGAATCCAGACAATGCAGCCAGCCACCTGTGTCCAGTGGCGTCCAGCCTTGCTGTAGTGAAAAGGTAGGTAAGGGGGTTGTTGTCGGTCTTCACAGTGAACTCCGCCCCATACAGGTAGTCTTTGAGCTTGTCTACTACTGCCCACTTAAGGGTCAGGAACTCCAGCTTGTGAGTGGGGTAGTTCTTCTCGGAGGGGGTCAGGCTCCTGCTCACGTAGGCAACAGGCCGCAGTTGTCCTTCGTGTTCTTGGTAAAGTACTCCTCCCAGACCATCATGACTAGCATCTACGTGTAGTTCATAGGGTTTGGTCGGGTCTGCGTAGGCCAAGACTGGGGCAGTGGTTAGGTTCTTCTTCAACGCCTGGAAGGCTTCTTCACACTTTTGGTTCCACTGATCTTTGACTGACTCTCCCGGCTTCCTGGGTCCTGAGTCGTCCTCTTCCCCCTCGGTCTTGAGTAGTTCATTCAATGGCCTAGCAATTTGGGCGAATCCTTCCACAAATCTCCTGTAATAGGAGCAGAACCCTAAGAAGGATCTGAGTTCTGTTACTGTGGTGGGTCGTGGCCAGGAGGTAACTGCCTCCAATTTCTCAGGGTCTGTGGCCACCCCTTCTTCAGACACTATGTGCCCCAGATAGTTCACAGAAGACTGGAAGAACCGACACTTCTCAGGCGAAAGCTTGAGTCCCTCCTCACTGAGTCTCCTCAACACTTTTTCCAGCCTCTCCTCGTGTTCCTCCAAGGTTCTCCCAAAGACAATAACATCATCCAGGTATACAAGGACTTCAATAAGGTTCATGTCTCCTACAGTCTTCTCCATGAGACGTTGGAAGGTAGCAGGAGCTCCAGACTGTCCCTGGGGCATTCGATCAAACTCAAAGAACCCCACTGGGGTTATGAAGGCTGTCTTCTCCTTGTCTTCTGGATACATAGGGATCTGATAGTATCCACTCTTGAGATCCATAACGCTGAACCACTTGGCTCCAGACAAACTCTGTAAAGCGTCCTCTATCCTCGGAGTGGTGTACTGGTCGGGTATGGTTCTCCTGTTGAGAGTCCTGTAGTCTATACAGAGCCTCAATGACCCATTCTTCTTCCTGACCACCACTATCGGGGAGGCATAGGGGCTTCTAGACTCCCGGATCACACCAGTCCTCTTGAGTTCTGCAAGTTGTTCCCTTAGATCCTCCAGATCTGCTAGTGGAACCCGCCTGACCCTCTCTCTGAAGGGCTTGTCTTCTTGGAGGCGGATCCGATGGGTGGCACTCCTTGCACACCCCACATCGAACTCATCTTTGGAATAGATCTTCTCCCATCTGGTCAACTGGGCCTTGGCTCTCTCTTTCCAAGCCCTGGACAGATTCGGGTTTTCCATGGACAGCTTCTCCCAAACATCTCCTCCTTCACTCGTCCCCTTGACTTCTGACAGGGTAACCGGGGCAGCAGGGCTCACCTGGCCCAGCAGCATCCTGGCTGGGATTTCCATGGGGCCACCTGTAGTGTTCCTAACACTCACCGGAACTCTACAATGGGCCTTCTTCAGGGCCTTCAGCGGAATCACTTCCGGTATCACTTCCAGACCGGGGGACTCTTCCCTTGGGTCGGATTCCAGCATGACAAAGGGTCCAGGCTGCTCCCAAGTAAGCTTCACAGTGGCTCTGAGACAGGTTACTTCGCCGGGCTGCAACACTACCCCTTCTCTTCCAAGTCTCCACACCTTCCCTATTCCCTCTCCAGGGGTCTTCTGCTCTAGGACCAGCCGTTGGTAGGCCGTCTTCAGCATGGGGTGGATCTTGGTGGCCGCTGGCCCCTTCTCTTTCACTAGAGGGTTCAGGAGTCTTCGGACCAGGTCCGTGTTCGTCCCTATTATAAGGGAACTCTTGTTGGCTCCTGGCGGCCGAGGGCACACAACTGCCAGGGTGTCAAAGACTTCGGCTTTCCCAGCCACAGATGGGTCAAAGATCATCTTGACGGGCAGATAGCCATCGTAGGGGAAATTCTGGGTTCCAATCCCACATATTTCCAGTTCCTCTATCTTCTGGATGGGCAGGTGACTCAAGTGCTTATCGTAGAAATCTCGGTATAACAGGGTCACTTGTGCCCCAGTATCCAAGATGGCTCTGGTGTAGACTCCCTCCACTTGAATGGGCACTATAGGAGATGGGCCTACCAGCTTCTCCGGATATGGCCTGGCAGGGGTTGCCTTCTTCTGGTCCTTTCCCTTCGGACTCTCTCTCGTCCAACTCCCTTTGGACTTTAGTCTTTCTTGAGCCTGGTATGCATTGATTTCCCTCCTTTCAATGGGTGTATAGACCCGCTGAGGGATATTATTATCTTTCTTAGGTGTGCACCCCCTCTGGGGAGTGCTGTGTCTCTTCTGAGGGGTCTTGTCCCCTTTCTCTGGGGTGTATCTCTGTTGAGGAATGTTGTGTTTCCTCTGAGGTGTCTTATCTCCTCTTTTCTTCTGCTTCGCATTCAGCTTGGAGCTCACTGAAGATGATGGGCACCCGGTTGACTCCTTCACCGGGGCCCCCTGGAGGCCCTCTTGGTACTTCTCTCCTGGGACCCTCTGGGTCTTTTTTTATCAGAGAGGTCAACATCTCTAACACCTTGGACATTTGAGATTTTAAAGTGTCTACCTCTGAGTCTCATTCAGGGGTCATTACTGGGTTGACTAACACCTGTGCGGGGACAACATTTGTCTTAATCATTTGCTGGTCCTGTTGTAGTGCCTCCTCATCTCTGATGATTTTTATCAAATCAGCATAAGTCAGTAACGTTCCTCCTCCCGAGGTTTTCAGGTGCAGCCAGACTGGATCTGAGCATAGCGCTCCTTTTAAGACTTGCTTCATTCTCGCCGCATCTGTATCTTGGGGCTTCATTCCCTTCTTCAACACAATCTTGCACAGCAACCTGTTCAGTCTCCTAACATACTCTGAAAGTTTCTCCCTCGGTTGTTGGAAAGTATGTTCAAATTGGTAGACCATCTCTGTCACCTTTTCCAATTGACCAAACTCTTCCTGTAGCATGGCTAGACAGTCTTGAGCCGTGCAATCTGCATTCCCAAACCGAAAACTTTTCACTGCTTCTGCTGCTGCGCCTTTAAGGCTTTCTATCACTCGTTGCCTCTTCTGCGCTTCAGGCACCTCCCATGCCTCTACTGCTTGTAATGCCTGTTCCACCCAAGTATCAAAGTCTTCCTCCCCTGCAGGGACAGGGAGCTTCCCCGAGAATGTCTTCAGTCTCCGGTAGCTAGTCTCTACATGCACCGTGCTTGTCTTCTGACATTTGACTAGCAGATCCCCTATTGCCTTTATCAATTCTGGTGATATAGCAGTGGCAGGTGCGGGTGCCACCGGGGGCATCACCCCGTCTCCTCTTTCTAGTGAGGTACGGGCCGCAGCTTGCAGTGATCCCATCGGTGATGATTCCTTCTTTATAGTTACTGCGTGCGCCAACCTATAGGTTCTGTTGTCTGGCGTCCGCACACACTTGCGCTTGCAAGCCTCTGGCATCCCGTCCCCGTACTCCACTAGTGCATACTGATATGAAGTGTCTGGGTCTGACTTTATATCCATCACCCACGGTGTGTGATCCGGGGACACTGACTTCATTAACTCCTCTACCATCTCAGTCGACCATTCCTCCCCAGGGAGGCTGATGACTATCGAGTTGTTTGGCTCTGCCCTAGAGGCTTTGCACCACTCTTCTACTGCTTGTGGGTCCATGCCGGCACTTCTGGCGTTCACCTGCTGTATCAGGATCCCGGACGAGCCCCCACGTGTAGCGATACCTTCAACTAAGAGGGCCGCAGATTTAGTTTGGGTCCTGAAGACAGCTCCGCCAACCCCCGGCAATTTACTCGACCCCCTACTGGCACAGTTAGTCTAGGGTAATATGTGTATATCTTATGCTCTATGATTCAATTCAAACACCAAGACAGTGATAAAAGAATAACAAATTTACTTTCTATGGCAATGGAAATCAACAGTCATAACAGATCATAAGAATCTATCTGCAGAGCCCTGCAGCAGCAGTCACACTATAACTATAGAGATATGGCGCACACGCGCCACGTGTAACAGTACTTCACTATGCACCCTATGGCGCAGCAACTAAATAAACTACCTAGATGGCCAGGCCTGACCATATAACTCAGTCTCTAGTAGGGGTAAAATTCTTTGCATGCAAGTCTTTAAACGGTGGTGCACATTTCAGGAACACATTTGTAATCCAAGGGGGGGGGTAAAAATGCCAACACAGTACACTCCACTAAAGATCCGTTCAACTCAGTTCTGCTTTGGATCTCAAATGGGGAAAATAACTCAAATAGGAACTAGTGGGCCACGGCAGTCAGTAGGCCTAACAATGATATAAAGTATTTGTGGATTGAGCAAGTGCTCGCTCACCCCTCCGGACGTGATCCCAGTCCAGGAACTTTCACCTGCTGTGTCTCCTCACACAGCTCTGCAGCAGTCTGGTCTCCGACTCAGCAGCGGTTGAAGAAAACCGAGTCAGATGCCACCCAGGCTCGAGATGGGGTGGAAGGCTCTTTGGGTAACAGCGCAAGGCCCAGGCTTCAGGCCTTGCACCACGGTGGATCCGCACAGGAAGATCTCTCCCTTGAAGTCTCGTGTCCCAAAGAGGCCGAGCCCAGCCTCGCCTCCTCCTTTTATAACCCCTCCCATGAGTCTCTGGGGTGGAAACATTGCCGAAAGGGGTTCTGGGTAACGTAGTCTCTCTCCTCTGCTTTCTCTTCCAGTAAAGTCTCTTCTCTACTCCCTCCCGACTCACCTCTCACCCGGAAAGTCCTGTCTCTCTCTATTAAAGGGGAATACCCCGCTACACAAGTAATGGCGGTGATCAGTGATTTTTTTCATGACTGCGACATCATGGCGGACACATCGGACATTTTTGACACTATTTTGGGGCCATTGTAATTTTTACAGCGAAAAGTGCTATAAAAATGCACTGATTACTGTGCAAAATCACACTGGCAGTGACGGGGTTAACCTGTAGGGGGCGCTGAAGGGGTTAAGTGTTTTCTAGGGAGTAATTACTACTGTTAGGGGGTGTGACTTGCCATGTGACGTCACTGATCGTTGTTCCCTATGACAGGGAACAGACGATCAGTGGCAGTCACACTAGGAAGAACGGGGAAAGGTTTGTTTACACTTACCTCTCCCCGTTCTTCAGCTCTATGACCCGATCGCGGGACACCGGCGGCGATCGGGTCCTCGGGTCCCGCGGGCGCGGTCACGGAGCACAGGACCAGGTTGCGAGCGCGCCACTGGCAGCGCGCTCGCGACCTCACGGCTGGGCTCTTAAAGAGGACGTACAGGTACGTGCTTGTGCCCAGCCGTGCCATTCTGCCGACGTATATCGGCGTGAAGGGGTCGTTGTAAACACGGGAAACATGCGCTACTTTACATTCATACTTTAGACACCCCCCAGGTACGAAATTTAAAGGAATATTTCTCTTTTATTGTTTCACTTTAAGCATTATTTAAATCACTGCTCCCGAAAAAACTGCAGTTTTAAAAACTTTTTTTGCATTGATACATGTCCCCTGGGACAGGACCCGGGCCCCCAAACACTTTTTATGACAATAACTTGCATATTAACCTTTAAAATTAACACTTTTGATTTCTCCCATAGACTTTTAAAGGGTGTTCCGTGGCTTTTCGAATTTGCCGCGAACACCCCAAATTGTTCGCTGTTCGCCGACTTGAATATAAAGCTCATCCCTATTATTTAGTCAAAGAAGTATATTTTCCACCATTTCAAACAGAAATCACATGGATCAGATCTGGTTGACCTTTTAGCTCTTCAAACAGTTTAGCCCATTCCAGAGAATGGAATATTATTATCAGACAGGCCACTGGCCCTTTCTCCAAAGTTACCTGACAGGACTCTTGATGATGCAGCAACATATAATCTCAAAACATGTCAAACTGCTTGTTAAGTAAAAATATGTAAACGTTGCAAGTTAGCTAACCTAGGTACAGTATAGAATAGAAGGCTTTCCTACTGATAAGATTGCTACAGCTGTATCCCAACTTGCCTCCACCAAAACCCCAGCCTGCCCCTTAAATTTTATGCAACTCATTCTGATACGTTACTCCCCAAATTGTTAAACCTATTCAACAATATTTTTGAATCCACTGTCCTTCAAGCTTCTCTGAGAGAGACCCTTATAATATAAATTATTATATAATCAAAATATAATATTAAACCCTCTGCTCCCAGAATCACATAGACCAATCTTCTTGCTCCAGGAGGACATTAAAATCCTAGCAAAAGTGCTCAGCACATGCCTTATCCAGGTAATTTTGTCATTAATCCACCTGGACCAGACTGGCTTTATGTCTGGTAGGAAAACTGGAATTAACACATGGCAGTCATTTATGAACCTTCAAGCCTGTTATCATATTGGTACAACAGTGGTGGTGGAACTAGATGCAGCCAAGGCATTTGAATTGGTGGAGTTTGGTTACCTCTGGGAATGTCTAAAATGTTTCGGTTTCAGCCCTAACTTCATCAAGTGGGTGCAGTTGTTTTACCAAACCCCAGTAGTACCAGTTATTTTACCAGGTACCTTATATCATTTACTACGAGCTTGCCCAGTAATTCAGTAATTTTTTTTGGATTCAAGTGGTCCAATTCCTACATGCCCAAATGTGTTCTATGTTGACCTTACACCCTAAACAAAGCTTGCTAGGCCTTTTCCCTGATCCTGATAAACACATGACACCATTTTAGCACAAAACTATCTTCCATGCAGGGAAAGTGATAGTTTGCAAATGGTTGCACAAACTTCACTCCACGTTCAAATCCTGGCTGGCAGAAATAAACTCCACCCCCTCCCCCCCTTGGGGATCATTAGTTTGGTGACACATATTGTTTATCACAATGTTTTTATATTGTATATTTTTGTTTTTGTTTTATCTGATGTTGTATCAATAAAAATGTATACTTTTTCATATATGTAGTTTATCTATTTATCTGTACCGCAGTAGTCCAACTGCCCCACTTTTTTGGTCTTTTTGGTTTTGGGGACCAAAAGTCCTTTTTTTATTCAACTCCTTCCTGTGTCATGACCTAATGTCTGTCCAGGAAGTAAGGCAGAAGTAATGGATAAGTGCTTTTAAATTTGAAATAAGGTGATCCCCATGCTACAATGTGTTTAGTGCTTTATATAAACTGCTGCTGATAAAAAGGGATGTGTGTTCCTTTAAGATGTTCAAGTATATAAACCCAGCACTCAGTCTCAACAAATAAATAAAGAAAATTTATAAAGTTAGATATGTCTAATACTTAAAATTCTGTGTTTTTAAACACCCATGAAGACAGTGAGGTAAGGGTGTGTAGAATAAATGGAAAGCTGTTTTATTTTTGCAAAAGAAGTACATTAATGCTATATTGATACATGGGGGAGCTGGAAATTAGAAGAAAAAAAAGGTGAACTTAGCCTTTAAAGTTAAGCCATTCAGTGTGTAGATCTGGATCACTTTATACATTTTGAATGAAACAAGCAAGTATTTTGTTTTCTTATATTTTGTTACTGGTACAATAACTGTTCATATAAAATATAGCCTGTGATTTTGCTAGTCTGCATTCAACCCCTTAAAATTATCTAGCACTGCTTCCATTTCTTTTAGTTCAGTGTTTGTGTTACTTAGTGACTCTGGCAAACAGCTTAGTTAACACTATTTTCCAGATTTATTGTTTCCCTATCTGTAGCAAAATAGGAGCAATGTCTCAGCACATAAGCATACCTCATGAATATGATAATGAAGCCAGCTGTTATATAAAAGGGTATGGAATCCTATAACAGAATCATACTGCTTTACAATGAAAAACCAGTTGAAAAAAAGTCTGCAAATTTCCACTCTGCTTCTAATGTAGATATTGCATTGGCTATATTCCTGCTAAACATCTGTGTCATTCTGTTATAAAATGAACCCAACAATGACTGTCAACAACATTCATAAATTGTCTTGCCTTGGCTTAATGCCTAGATTACTGTAATCATTGTAGTCATTTAACAGAAGGAAAGTTAGTTGGATTTTCTATTTGAAGCAGTAGGACTGTCTTTGTATGCAGTGTGCAGAGGAGCTGATCTGTAGTCTGGGTTAATTTTCTTTCTACCTCCTGTTGCACTGAGCTTATAGTTCATATCTACTGCTGCAGCTGTGGCTCTATTATTCTTCAACATGCATTATTCGTTAAAACTTTAACTACATGCCAATGCTTCTTAACCTGACTTCTAAAACTCATTGAGGTACAGGGACCAGGCTCTTAATTTCATTTTAATTACATTGCTCTGAGAACATGCATGCTAAATATTGTATGTGGTGTGACAGCAGGAAGGTAAAGTCACCTGGTTGCATCCAGGGGGGTAGATATATTTCGCCCAGATTCAGGCTTTACGCCGACTTATACAACTAGGTGGAGAGTTGTATAAGGCTAGTGGGCTCATGGATGACTCATACCTCTAGGGAGAGGGCTGGGCGTCGTGCAGACAGGGAGTTGATGAGACCAGCTGAAGCTTGTCAGCTCATTTAGGCCTCTATAAGAACTCCCAGCTTCATTAGATGTTAGCTCATGCCTGGAACCAGACCTGTGTGGACTGTCTAGGGAGAGTGAACCCCTGTGCGGTGAGGCAAAGCCTGTGTGGCTATTTGTTTGGACTTTTACTAAAACCAGGGACTTAGGGACTAGGACAGCACTAGGCTGATCCCAGTTGTTAGTTAGGAAACCTGTATGTTTAGTCAGAGGTCAACTTGACCAGGATTTATTTTGGTTATGTTTCTTTTGCTTTGCTGTGTTTTGTCACTGTAAATAGAAAATAAACCGCACCTTTTTGATTTTGAAAACCACAACCTCCGTTTGCTGGGCCTGTTTTGTGTGGGGAGCCCATCCCGGGGGTCACACACACCCGCTGCCGAGCTAACCCCCTCACAGTTGGTGGAGAACCAGTGGCAGTTTTTTTTTAAGCCAGCATGGAGGAGATACTGAAGCAGCTGGCTCTAGCAAATGCCAATCAACAGCAGACAAATGCAGGTTTGCAAAAGAGCCTTGCAGCTCAACAACAGAACTTTGCAGCCCAGCAGCAAGCTCATCAACAGAGCCTTGCAGCCCAGCAGCAGACAAACGCAACTTTGCAACAGAGTCTGGAGGCTCAGCAACGAGCCCAGCAGCAATCTGAGGCCCGCTTCATAGACCTGTTGCAGAAGCAAGAGCAGAGACTACAACAACAGATGGAAGCAGTAATGCAGCAACGTCCGCAGACCAGTGAGGAAAGCCGTCCCACTAATACCGCGTCCTTTGGGGTGAGTCGTTTATTGACAAAAATGACTGGAGAGGATGATCCAGAGGTATTTTTGACCACATTTGAAAGGACCGCTGAAAGAGAAAAGTGGCCTGAGGAGCAGTGGGCTGGACTGGTGGCTCCTCTGTTAACTGGTGAATCGCAGAAAGCTTACTATGACCTAGAGCCTAACCAAGCAAAAGACTATGTGATGCTAAAAGCTGAAATATTGGCAAGGCTGGGTGTCACCCAGGCTGTCCGGGCTCAGCGTGTGCATAACTGGACTTTCCAGCTTGGAAAACCCCCCAGGTCTCAAATGTATGATCTCATTCACCTGAGCAGAAAGTGGCTACAGCCAGAGACTTTGTCCGCACCAAAGATTGTGGAACGTGTTGTAATGGATCGGTTTTTGAGAGCTCTTCCTACTGCCATCCAAAAGTGGGTAAGCCATGGAGACCCAGAGACGGCCGATGGTCTTGTGGATCGTGTGGAGAAATACTTGGCTACAGAGAACCTGACGGCCTCTTCCAGAGACACTCGGACTTTCCACCCTAAGACCAGACCATCCCCAGGGGCGGATAAGAGGATTCCAAGGGGTGAGGGTGGAGAGAGTGAGAGGGTGGGAGCTCTACCCCAAGTTTGGCGAGAACAGCCTGGGAAATCAGCGGCTCAAGAGGCGGCAAGAAGGATCGTTTGCTACCGCTGCCGGCAAGCGGGACATATTGCAGCCAATTGCCCGGTTGTGGAGGAACCCATGCAGTGTGACTTTCTGACGGGCAGACGTCAGTCGCTGTGTGCGACAGTCGCATGCACTGCCATTCGAGGAACTGAGAAACATTTATGCAAAATGTGTGTTAATGGTAGAAATGTTGTGGTATTGCTGGATTCAGGTAGCCTTGTGACCCTGATAAAGGCTGAGTTAGTTAAAACAGAGGTCTCTGGGAATAGCAAGGTAGCTGTTATTTGTGTGCATGGGGACACCCGAGAGTATCCAGTGACTACAGTGTGTTTCGAGACCCCCAAAGGTACCCTCTCTCATCCAGTGGGCTTAGTATCTCAGTTACCGCATGACGCCATTGTGGGAAGGGATTTTCCGAAGTTCTGGGAACTGTGGGATGATCCTGAGCCCCTCACTGGTGCCCCTATGTACCAGGAATGTGATAGCCAGAACTCCCCTGAGAGTGGTGAGGACTCTCCGGAATTTCCCTTAACAGTATTGGCAGGGGAGACTCAAGAAACTGGAGAGGAGCCCACCTCCTCAGACGAAAACCTACCGTCTGTGGAGTTTTCTGATCTTGAGGTTCACAGGGAAAACTTTGCCACAGAACAGTTGAAAGACCCCGCCCTAATAAAGGCACGGGAAAACGTAGTGAAAATAGATGGCGAGTTAGTGAACCCAGATAATACCTGCACTTACCCATACTTCAGCGTAGAGAAGGACCTACTGTATCGGGTGGCAAAAAGGGCAGAAGAAACCGTTGAGCAGCTTGTGGTGCCCAAACCTTACAGGAAGTTGGTGTTGGAGTTGGCCCATGGGCACATTCTTGGAGGTCATCTGGGGACAGAGAAAACCCGAGAGAGGGTATTACAGAGATTCTATTGGCCGGGGGTGATGAAGGACGTAGAAAATTATTGTTCCTCCTGCCCTGTGTGTCAGAGGTTGGCCCCGATGCCACATTTCCGTAGCCCGCTGGTCCCTCTACCCATCATTGAGGTCCCGTTTGAGAGGATCGCCATGGATTTGGTAGGTCCTATAATCAAGTCCGCTAGGGGGCACCAGTACATATTAGTTATAATGGACTATGCCACCCGTTATCCAGAAGCGATCCCTCTCCGAAATACCTCGGCCAAAACCATAGCCAAAGAGCTATCTCTTGTTTTTAGCCGGGTGGGTATTTGTAAAGAACTGCTTACGGACCAAGGTACACCCTTTATGTCCCGGGTTATGAAAGAGCTGTGTAAAATGTTCAAAGTGACGCAATTGCGTACGTCTGTGTATCACCCCCAAACCGATGGGCTGGTTGAAAGATTCAACAAAACCCTAAAACAAATGTTGAAGAAAGTGGTGGATAGAGATGGAAAGGATTGGGACTGTTTACTTCCTTATTTGATGTTTGCTATTAGGGAGGTGCCCCAATCCTCTACGGGATTCTCCCCCTTTGAGTTACTGTATGGGAGACACCCAAGAGGGCTGTTGGATATTGCCAAGGAAACTTGGGAAAGTGAGAGTTCTCCCCACAGGAGTGTGATTGAGCATGTCGCCCTGATGCAAGATCGAATTGCACAGGTAATGCCCATCGTGAAGGAACATTTGGCCCAAGCGCAGTTGGCACAGCAGAGAGTGTACAACCGTGGAGCTAAGACCCGTACCTTTTCCCCGGGGGATAGGATATTGGTACTTATCCCTACGGTTGAAAGTAAATTCCTTGCCAAATGGCAAGGCCCCTACGAGATAATGGAAAAAGTGAGCGAAGTGAATTACAAGGTCAGACAACCAGGAAGGCGAAAGCCCGAACAGATCTATCACGTTAATCTGTTGAAAGCCTGGAGGGATAGAGAGTCCCTAGTCGCAGACACTTGGTCACCAGCTCAAACTGGTTGCGTGATTCCTGAGGTTGGAATAGCAGCCACCTTGTCACAACCCCAACAACAGGAGGTTAAGGAATTTGTGCTTCGCAACAAGGAGGTATTCTCTGAGCTGCCGGGACAAACATCTGGGGTAGAGCATGACATCATTACCCCGCCCGGTGAAAGGGTGAAGTTAAAACCCTATCGGATCCCAGAGGCTCGACGGGAGGCAATACGGGAGGAAGTACAGAAAATGCTGAACTTAGGGGTGATAGAGGAGTCCCAAAGTGATTGGTCTAGTCCCATCGTGTTGGTGCCTAAACCGGATGGGAGCTGGCGATTTTGTAACGATTTTCGTCAGTTGAACAAAGTTACAAAATTTGACACCTACCCCATGCCACGTATAGATGAGTTGATCGACCGGCTGGGAACAGCCTGATACATGACGACTCTTGACCTCACAAAAGGGTATTGGCAAATCCCCCTGGCCAAGTCGGCCAAAGAGAAAACCGCATTTGTAACCCCAGACGGGGCGTTCCAATATAAAAGAATGCCGTTCGGGTTACAGAATGCGCCGGCCACATTCCAGCGGAAAATGGACCAGATGCTGAGGCCCCATCGGAAGTATGCTGCGGCTTACCTGGATGACGTAATTGTCCATAGCACAGATTGGGCCTCACATCTGCCAAAAGTGCAAGCAGTCCTGGACTCTGTTCGGGAAGCGGGGTTTACGGCTAACCCCAAGAAGTGTACCATTGGGCAGGAGGAGGCCAAATATCTTGGGTACACCATTGGGAGGGGAGTAATAAAACCCCAACTCAACAAAGTCGAGGCCATCCAGAGTTGGCCACGTCCCAACAGCAAGAAGCAGGTACGAGCCTTTCTGGGAATCGCTGGGTATTATCGGCGATTCATTCCCTACTTTGCTTCTAAGGCTGTGCCCCTAACCAACCTGACGAAGGGGAAAGGGTCGGTCATGATTAAATGGACCCCCGAGGCTGAGGCAGCATTCCAATTCTTGAAACAAGCCTTATGTAGCCAGCCAGTGTTGTACTCACCCGACTTCTCTAAAGACTTTGTCGTACAAAGTGATGCGTCAGAGGTGGGGTTAGGAGCAGTATTGTCACAGGTCTGGAACGGGGAAGAGCACCCAGTCATTTACCTCAGCAGGAAGTTGAAGTCCCATGAGGTAAATTACGCCACCGTTGAAAAGGAGTGTTTAGCGGTGAAGTGGGCTCTAGATTCCCTTCGGTACTACCTGCTAGGTAGGCACTTTGACATGGTTACGGATCACGCTCCGTTAAAGTGGATGGCTCAAAACAAGGAAACAAATAGAAGAGTGAATAGGTGGTTCCTGGCCCTCCAGGAATTCAACTTCACAGTAAAGCATCGCCCTGGCGTTCAAATGGGGAATGTGGATGCTTTGTCTCGAGTACATGAATGCCTGATTGCTGGTGTTCCAACCCCGAGGTTAAAACAAGAGGGGGGGGTATGTGACAGCAGGAAGGTAAAGTCACCTGGTTGCATCCAGGGGGGTAGATATATTTCGCCCAGATTCAGGCTTTACGCCGACTTATACAACTAGGTGGAGAGTTGTATAAGGCTAGTGGGCTCATGGATGACTCATACCTCTAGGGAGAGGGCTGGGCGTCGTGCAGACAGGGAGTTGATGAGACCAGCTGAAGCTTGTCAGCTCATTTAGGCCTCTATAAGAACTCCCAGCTTCATTAGATGTTAGCTCATGCCTGGAACCAGACCTGTGTGGACTGTCTAGGGAGAGTGAACCCCTGTGCGGTGAGGCAAAGCCTGTGTGGCTATTTGTTTGGACTTTTACTAAAACCAGGGACTTAGGGACTAGGACAGCACTAGGCTGATCCCAGTTGTTAGTTAGGAAACCTGTATGTTTAGTCAGAGGTCAACTTGACCAGGATTTATTTTGGTTATGTTTCTTTTGCTTTGCTGTGTTTTGTCACTGTAAATAGAAAATAAACCGCACCTTTTTGATTTTGAAAACCACAACCTCCGTTTGCTGGGCCTGTTTTGTGTGGGGAGCCCATCCCGGGGGTCACACACACCCGCTGCCGAGCTAACCCCCTCACAGTGGTTTTTATTAAGACTTTGCATTGCAAAAAAATATTATACTATATTAATTACATCAAAGGGTACATCTTTCTGTTTTAAAGGTCTAAGGGGTGGAATTTTTTTTTAGGATATAATTCCATTCTGTGAACCAGGTATTTCAGGTGTATAATGTTATCTATGAGGAATCTTTACAACATACCCCAGAGATCGCCCTTCTCTCCATGTTGCTGGGACTCAGTAACCTCCCAGAAACTATGTCTCCTCCTTTTCTTTTTGTCTGCGGCCTGGCAACTTATTTTTTTTTCCTCAATAAAATTTTATTGAAATACAATGAAAGCGTTACAGTAACATAAAAAGTCTTGATGATACATTACGTAATGAAATTATATAAAAATTTGTGGAAACTTAATATGTATTGCTCTACTATCATTAGAATACATGTATGCATTTTACAAAAAAATCGTAACCATGTTGGTTTTCCCAGTCATGACTGGGAAACCCGCATAAGTGAACTTGTCTACAAAAAATGCGTATGAACTCGGATAAAGATATGACTAGATTGTAGGTTTGATCATGGTAACCTTGCATGGTTACAAGAATAGATGTGGGAGAAAAAGATAGTCCGAATAGGATAGAAAAGAAGGTGGGTGAGAAAGAGAGAGATGAATTAGGTATATCTTGCGATTGCTGGGGCTACATCTGTAGTACAGGTATCTGTGAGCAACTTTAATTTGTCAGAGTATTTGTAAACCACCCATTCTCTCCATAGAGTGTTAAATTTTTCTGTGTTTTCGAAGGCTGTGGCCCATATTTCCTCCATGCCATATATATCATGTACGTTAAGGAGCCATTCTTTAATAGTGGGTGTTTTGGTGGATTTCCAATGCCTGGGTATTAGGGCTTTTGCAGCTGTAAGTAAAAATCTTGTTAGGGATCGCTTATATTTTCTCATTGGACCTTTAGAGATGTGTAATAGGCAACATGCTTCCGTTAGCTGAATCAAAGTTTCTTTAATGTTTCTAATGATCGCACAAACCTTTTGCCAAAATGGACATATCAAGTCGCATTCCCACCATATGTGGTATGCGGTTCCTGTTGCCCCATTGCATCTTCAGCATACATCTGAAGCCATGGGAAACCATTTATGAATTTTAGAAGGTGTATTGTACCAATTTGGCAGTAGTTTGTATGAGGTTTCTTGATGGCATGTACTGATTGAGCATTTGTGTGCGAACACACAGGCGTGTAACCATTGATCCTCACTAAGGGTGATGTTTAGAGCTTCTTCCCATAGTCTTTTGTGGATATTTAAGTTTGTAGTGCCTGATGACTGCAGACACGCATATGCCAGAGAAATATTTTTTTCAGTTTTCTCAGCCTTTAAACTTGACGTAATTGTAGCCGTATTAGTGCAATTATGACAGAGAAAATTAAGTACTGTCCGTGATACTTTTTTTATTTGCACTAACATAGAATTTTTCAGGACAAGCTTTCGGGGTATGTCCCCTTCTTCAAGGTCCAAGCAGTACTGATTCACAATTTTTTTAGCAGAATGTTGAAACAAAACAAGAAAAAAATCTCAGAGGGAAAGGAAAAAAAACACATACAAATCAATGGTAATAAAGATGGCAGCAGAGTTAGTGAGACAAGACAGAGTTAGTGAGATAAGACAGAGGGAGAGCTATAGACTTGAGGGGGGAGATGCTAGTCACAGAGGGGGTCATAAAACCTTAGTATAATGGGTAAGGAAACCAATATCTAAATTTAGGCCATTTGTTTTTGTGTTAAAAAGAATTATCATTATTATCATTAAGGTTTTATGACCCCCTCTGTGACTAGCATCTCCCCCCTCAAGTCTATAGCTCTCCCTCTGTCTTATCTCACTAACTCTGTCTTGTCTCACTAACTCTGCTGCCATCTTTATTACCATTGATTTGTATGTGTTTTTTTTCCTTTCCCTCTGAGATTTTTTTCTTGTTTTGTTTCAACATTCTGCTAAAAAAATTGTGAATCAGTACTGCTTGGACCTTGAAGAAGGGGACATACCCCGAAAGCTTGTCCTGAAAAATTCTATGTTAGTGCAAATAAAAAAAGTATCACGGACAGTACTTAATTTTCTCAGCCTTTAAACAAATTTCTTCAAGTGGTGACAATGGTCTAGTATAATGTTTACGTTTATTGGGGTTTGAGATGAAGCTACATATTTGGCGATATTCCCAGTGAAATCATTTCAGAAATTTAGAAACCCCATGCCTCCATCTTGCTTTGCCTTAGTGAGTAGCATAAGGTTGATGCGTGGGTTTTTTGTCGTCCTAATCATGGAGTTCAGAGCATGAAAAAAGCTCATTGGTAATAGGACCGGTAGTGTCTGGAAGAAGTACAGAATCCAGGGCAGGATTGTCATTTTTATTATGGCTGCTCTAACAAACCAGAAAAAATATTTTAGTGACCACCTCCCCAAATCTTTATTAATGCTTTGCAGAAGTGGTCTAAAATTTGTCGTGTATATCGATTAGATTTTTGGGGTGAGCCAGACACCAAGGTATTTAATGGCCTTGTCTTCCCATTTAAATGTGCAATTGTCCCTTGTAGTAAACAGGTGGTTCCCTGATCATGTTAAATTCATTGCCTCAGATTTTTTATAGTTTACTTTTTTTTTATAATTGTATTTTTATTGAGAAATTTTCAGAAAAGTACAGATCAAACAGTAATTTGAAGTATTGAATAAAGAAATAGCAGGCATTGGAAAAGTACATAGCAATGATATTAAATCAAAAGCAAAAACAAAAACAAAAAAAAGGGGGGGAATAAAGAAAGAAATAATAATAATAATAATAATAATAAAAAAGTAAACAGAGAAAAAGCACAAATAGAAATCAAATCTGAAAAAAGTTGACCATCAGACAGAAAGCTACCATACAATGAGATGCTATGCCCATGAGCGAAAGATAATATAAACGCGGACATGGATAGGTTTCAGAAGGTGGGAATAAGGAGACACTATTGAGATAAGAAGAGGAAGGGGAGGGTCTGGCTAGGAGGGGCTTGTAATCTATAACAAAACCGCAGGGGGGGATCCAAGGAAGGGGAACCTGCACAGATTGAACAAACCAAATGTGGGATAATTATTAGTACTATCAGTGGGAAGAACCATGTGTACAGCGGTCCCAAGAGTCCCATATCTTATCAAATCTATCGATAGCATCCTCTATCATAGTTGTCATATGCTCCATTCTGTGAATATCATTGATGGCTTGTATAAGCTGGGCTTGAGTTGGGGGGAGGTGGATAACCAACATGCAGGAATAGCTCTCTTCGCTGCCAATAAGACAAAGGAGGCTAATTTATTTGAAGCCTTTCCCAGTCCAGGGAATGGGAGGCCCAGGAGGAGATGTACCGGGTCAAGCAGAATGGTAGTATCAAAAATCTGTTGGAGTAAGGACACAACCATGGACCAGAAGGGAACAATCAAGTCACATTGCCAGAAGATATGATAATGAGTGCCCCTGAGCTTCCCACATCTCCAGCAAAGAGGAGAGAGGGAAGAATCATAGCGGTGTATAATCTCGGGAGTCCTATACCAAAATAATAATACCTTAAATGCTGTCTCTCTGTGTACCACACATCGGGACATTTTGGAAGTTGAGGTCCAGATTTTAGCCCATTGGGGGGGAGAGATTTGTTGTTGTGTGAGTTGTGACCATTTACTCATGTATGAGTGGGGGACCGTGGAAAGTGGGAGATTCTCTTGCAGGAGTCGGTATATAGCTGAAATTAATTGAGTTTGGTATGGTCCCTGAGAGCAAATAACTTCAAAATGTGTGGGTTTGGGTAGAGTAAGTACAGGTGATAGTGTAGCTAAATAATGGGTAATTTGGAGATATGAGAATAACAAATGGTTTGGGATTTGGCTTATAGATTGAATGTCTTGAAATGAACGGAGTTTGCGGGAGACAGGGTGAACAAGGTGTCGGAGTTGAAACAAGCACGCCTTAGCCCATGGAAAAATCCAAGAGTGAGAGAGACTGTCAGGGAGTAGGGGGTTAAAGAGTACGTTAGAAAGAGGGGGGCAGGCGGAAGTTAGAGAAAATTTTGTGCGACAGGATCTCCAAATCCTGAGTGAGAACTGCATAGGGCCCAGACAGAGGTCATGGAGCTTGGGATCCGAGAATAACGCAGGAGACCATACAAGGGAGCATGGGTGCATCGGAAAGAGAGATCCCATCTCAATCTCCGTCCATCAATTCGGGGGCCTCAAACTAGACCAGGATACCACTGCTTGAAGGTGGGCAGCCAGATAATACTTGTGGATATCCGGGGCGCCCATGCCTCCCTGACCTCTGGGGGAAAAAATTACTGAGCTGGCCACTCTATGTGCCCCGTCTTTCCATATAAAATTAAGAAACCACCTTTTAAGGCGTTTCAATTGAGCCATGGGGTAGGGGCAGGTAGTGTTTCAAAATAATACAATAGTTTTGGCATCACAGACATCTTCAGCACATTGATCCTTCCTATCCAAGCTATCGGAAGGGGATTCCAATTAGTTAGCATGGCTTTGACAGATTTTAACAGGGGCACATAGTTGGCAGAGTAAAGAGTGGAATATGCAGAGGTAAGTTGAACCCCTAAATATTTGAGGGATGAGGTGCACCAGCGATAGGGGTAGGAGTTCCTAAGCGAGAGGAGATCTGCCCGGGAAAGGTGTAGGGGGAGGGCTTCTGTTTTGACGTGTTTATTTTGTATCCCGATAGGGAACTAAATTGGGATAATAGAGCGTGCAGGGATGGTAGTGAGGTGAGGGGATTGGTGAGAGTCAAAAGCACATCATCTGCAAACAGGGACAGTTTATATTCCCTTTGTCGCATAGGGACCCCACAGATGTCTGGGTGTGATCTTATGGCCTCTGCCAAAGGCTCCAGGCATAGAATGAACAGGAGGGGAGAAAGGGGGCAGCCCTGTCTAGTACCATTTGACATAGGGAATGATCTAGAGGTGAAGGAGGACATTTGGACCTGAGATGAGGGATTAGAGTAGAGGGAACGTAAAGCTGCAAGAAAAAAAACCCGCAGACCGAATTTAGTAAGAGTAGCAAACATGTAGGGCCAGCTGAGTCTATCAAATGCCTTTTGGGCATCAAGGCTAAAAATCAGAGCAGGATGTCGGACTCTGTTAAGCATGTCAATGAGGTCAATGGTACATCTGGTGTTGTCACCAGCGTGTCTAGTGGGAACAAAACCCACCTGGTCCCTATCTATCAATTTCGTCCGGAATTGGGAAAGGCGATTTGCTAGGATTTTTGTAAAAAGTTTATAGACTGAATTTAAAAGTGCAATTGGCCTATAACTGTCCGGGAGCGTAGGGTCTTTATCCGATTTGGGTATGACTGTAATATAAGAGTGTAGAAATTGCTGGTGGGGGTGTTGACCCTGTAAGAGGGAATTATAAAGGGATATCAAATGTGTTGAGAGAATCGGGAGAAAGGTCTTGTAGTAGGAGTAAGGCAGACCGTCTGGGTCAGGGGATTTATGGGATGGGAGAGATTTAACAGTGTCATTTAGCTCTTCATCAGTAATGGGGGAATTCAATGTCTGTACATCAGCCTCGGTGAGTTTGGGAAGACGGAGATCCGCCATGAATGTCTCAAAAGCCTTCTGATCGAAGGGAGGGTGTTGGTCGGGGGTAAGGCAATTATAAAGTTTGTCATAAAATTTGCCAAAAACTTGGGTCATTGTCTGCAGGCAGAAAGTGGGGGTCCCATCCGTGCATTTTAAATGGTCCGGGAAAGATAGAGAAGGCCTTGGATTAAGCCTGGAGACCAACATCCTATGCGGTTTAATTTTTGTTTAGCCCAGAGAAGGGATTTATCTATTTTTGACATGTCTAGGGATTTTATGCGATTATGTAGGGAGGTTACCGTGCGCAGACGGTCCATCATGGGAGCGCGGAGCAGGGAGCGTTCGGCTGCTGCCAGTTTTGACAATAAAGAGGACCTCAGGAGGGCAGAGTTCCTCTTCCTCTGTTTATACTTTACTTTGAAGTTAGAGAGGTAATTATATTGTGCAAACAATTTACATAGGTTGGGCAGAGAGATATGTGGCTGCATAAAAAACAAAAAGGTCATCAGTGTACGCTGTAGATTTATATAGTTTGGCTCCTGCCTGAAAGCCTTGTATTGATGGGGAGTTATTTACCGCTCAAATTATTGGTTCAAGAGTAAGGATGAAAAGTAATGGTGACAGAGGGCACCCTTGTCGTGTTCCGTTTTTGATTAGCATCGTGTCTGATAATTCGCCATTAACTTTAATTCTCACCGTCGGGTTTCGATATAAAGTCGAAATCCATGATAGCATATGCGGTTTCAAACCGATATGATCACACGTCACATGTCACATGTAAATAATCCCATGATACGCTGTTGAAGGCTTTCTCTGCATCTGTGGGGAGAAGCATGCCTTCAAAGCCATCGGAGTGTGCCCTGTGAATTAGATTTAAAGCTTTTGTCACATTGTCCCTGGCTTCCCTACCCGGCATAAAGCCCACTTGTTCAGGTCCGATCAATAGGACTTTTTTTAAGTGTTTTATATCTATGTTAAGCAGTGAAATTGGCCTATAGTTGGAGCATTCTAATGGATCTTTATTTGGCTTGGGTAGCACCGTGACATGTGTTCTCAGGAAGTCTTCCGGGATATCTTTTCGGATCTTTGAGATAATTCAGTGCTTTTAGAAGATGAGGTGTTAAAAGTGACGGGAAGGCTTTGTAATAACATGCAGTATACCCGGCAGGGCCTGAGCTGTTACCTGGTTTTAGGGATTTAATAGCCTGCAAAATCTCATCCTCAGTAATTGGTAGTTCTAACTGCTGGGTGTCTTGGTCATCCAAAATGGGCAACCCACTGTTTAGAAGGAATTGCCTAATTAATTGGGGACGAGTTCCACTCAATTCAGCTGGTTTATGTGGCTGTGGAAGATTACATAGCTCAGTGTAATATTTATGGAAAACTTGGGCAATTTTTCCTGTCTCATATATCAATTGATTGTTCTTGTTTTTTTATGGCCGATATATTTGCGGATAATCGTGCTTCTTTCAGTGCTTTCGCTAAGAATTTTCCTGTTTTGTCACTATGTTCATAGAAAAAGCCTTTTTTAAGAAAAAGGACTCTCTGTGCCTGAAAATTCAACATAGATTGTAGTTGTTTGCGTAAGTCCAACAGTTCGACAGCTGTACCAGTGACCAGTGATTGTTTATGTTGGGCTTCTAGGTTGCTTATTTTAGTCACTAGCTCTTTCAATTCCCTCTCAGCTTCCCTTTTTTTCCTTGACCCCATTCTGATTAGCTCTCCTCTGATCACACATTTGTGTGCTGCCCATATGTTCAATGGGGAGAGCTCGTCAGATGCATTTTCGCAAAAATAAGCTTTAATAGCCTCAGCTATTTTCGTGTGATTCTGTGTATCGGTGAGTAAAGATGGATTCAGTTTCCATGTACTGCTGTGTGCACGTTTAGATGGAAAGCGTAGGGTCAGAGAAACAGGAGCATGATCTTAGAGGGATTTGATGCCAATGTTTGCGGTTTGCAGTAGCAGTAGATCTCTTTGCGATAGGAAAATATAGTCTATGCGTGTGTGTTTGTTATGTAATGTCGAGAAATATGAGAAATCCCGACCTGTGGGGTTGATCGTACGCCAGGTGTCTACTAGTGTGAGGGAGGACAAGAACGTTTTAATCTTCTTTCGTTTTTTATATGGTAAGCTAGAAGTATCATCTGATGTATCCTGGGAAGGATTTAGCGGTAAATTGAGTTCTCCACCCAATATGATGCACCCTTGGGCAAAACCCTTCAATTCCTCAATCATATGTTGGCAAAACGAGACTTGGGCAGTATTTGGGAAATACACGTTCGCCAGAGTCACAGGTGTCCCTATCCAATGACCTTTGAGAAATAGAAACCTCCCCTGTGGGTTTACATGTTGTTGTGAGATATCCACCCCTGCATTTTTATGTAGCATGATAGAAACCCCTTTGGCTTTGGAGCATGAAAGACCTGAGGGTAATGTTTATCGCCGAGTTTTTGGAGTTCTCTTGTTTTAAAATGGGTTTCTTGTAGGAATACTACACTGGGGTTAATTTTCTTAATTTCTTTAAGTATCAAGGTGCGTTTTTCTGGTGTATTCAGGCCTTGCACATTATGAGAGACCAGGAAAGGTTTTTTGTCAAGCATTGAGTATGCCATCTCAGTTTTCAGTGGCTAATCTGACTCTAGGGCCTGGCAACTTATCCCCCTTTTCTGGAAAACTATCTGGACTTATGGAAATGTCCTCTCAGTATTAAGCATTACCTTGGACTCACTAGCCCCACCTGCTGCCAGCTGTGGACAATTTACAATCAAAGCAGCCCATAAATAGGAAGTGATGCTATCTCTCAGCGCCCGTTTGTGTGGAATAGCTCCCTGGGTGTTGTAACTGCTTTTTGATCTTGATTATCATGTTGAATAGGGATGAGCTTTGAGTTTGAGTCAAACATGAGTTCGACTCAAACATCAGCTGTTCGCTCGTTCGACAAAGATCTAATTTTATGGGCCGTTTGCGCCAAATTCGAGTTGCGCGTCACGGCCCATAATGTACTGCGTCATTGCAGTGCATTGCTGGCTGATGATTGGCCAAGCATGCACTATGACCCGCATGCTTTGGCCAATCACAGTGCCGTCAGCACAGAGAGACATAATTGACCAAAGTCAGGGGGCCGTTGGCCAATCATGGCTCAGGGGATTAGGTACAAGCCCCACACTATATAAGGCCACCTGCGTGTCGGCCTTGTGTAGTGTGTTCCGGTGGCATACTTAGAGACAGAGAGAGAGAGGGAGATTGTTCTTTTATTTCAATTAGCAATAGCTAGATTGAGCAGGCAGTTGATTGAGCTAGTTAGATCCAGTATTTCAGTATATTTAGTATATATATATATATGCATTGCACGCTTTGTATATATATATATATATATATATATATATATATATATATATATATATATAAATATATATATATATATATATATATATATATATATATATATATATATATATATATATACTGTATAGAGTTTAGCTAGATCTCACTGCAGAGCATTCTTGTTATTCTCTTCCTAATAATAATACTACAGGCAGGCAAATGATTGAGCTAAGCTGCAGTATATTAAGTCAGTGTACTGTACACTGGGCACAGTGTGCAGGTAAAGCTGACTGCAGACAATTCCTGTTCTCATTCTAATAATACAGGCAGGCAGTTGATTGAGCTAAGCTGCAGTATATTAAGTCAGTGTACTGTATACTGGGCACAGTGTGCAGGTAAAGCTGACTGCAGACAATTCCTGTTCTCTTCCTAATAATACAGCCAGGAAGTTGATTGAGCTAAGCTGCAGTATATATAGTCAGTGCACTGTATACTGGGCACAGTGTGCAGGTAAAGCTGACTGCAGACAATTACTGTTCTCTTCCTAATAATACAGGCAGGCAGTTGATTGAACTAAGCTGCAGTATATTAAGCCAGTGTACTGTATACTGGGCACAGTGGGCAGGTAAAGCTGACTGCAGACAATTCCTGTTCTTTTCCTAATAATACAGGCAGGCAGTTGATTCAGCTAAGCTGCAGTATATTAAGTCAGTGTACTGTATACTGGGCACAGTGTGCAGGTAAAGCTGACTGCAGACAATTCCTGTTCTCTTTCTAATAATACAGGCAGGCAGTTGATTCAGCTAAGCTTCAGTATATTAAGTCAGTGCACTGCATACTGGGCACAGTGTGCAACTAAAGCTCACTGCAGACCATTCCTGTTGTTCTCTTTCTAATATACTACAGACAGGCAGTTGATTCTGTTAGCTGCAGTATATAAAGTACTATATCCTGTGCACAGTATTCAACTAGATCTCACTGCAGACCATTCCTGTTGTTCTCTTGCTAATATACTACAGGAAGGCAGTTGATTCAGTTAGCTGCAGAATAATCAGTATATATATATATACATCCCAGCTTTGTACAGCTACATCTCACTGCAGGCCATTCCTTGTGTATCTATTCCAATACATCAAATACAGTATGTCTGGAAGGCCAACAAGGAGAGGCAGACACTCACAAGCCAATAAAAGAGGGCAAGCAGGCTCTGTGTCTGGAGGCAACAGTGCTGGTCGTGGACACGGTGCATCCTCATCAGCACGTGGCTGTGGGGCATGCTTGTCCTTTTTTTTCGGCAGCTGGCCGTGTTGAGCCGCAACATGCAGAAGAGTTGGTAGAGTGGATGACCAAGCCCTCCTTATTCTCCTCATTCTCTGTCATCCAGGCTACCTTGGCTGCCAATGCAGGTGCCAAAGCGGCCTATTCCATTGGCTCAAGGTCATCAGTTACTCCTTCCCTAGCCCCACCATCATGCACGGAGGAGTACCCCAAACTGTTCGACCACAGTGTTGGGTACATGCTGCAGGAGGATGCGCAGCGTTTTGAAGGCTCCGATGATGGTACCCAGCTTGAGAAAGGCAGTAACGTGAGCCCAGACAGAGGGGGTGCCCAAGAAGGACAACAAACTGGCAGTCATGTTTCCCCAGCTGCAGCATACTGCCAGGTTTGCTCCAGTAACGAGGAGGGAGGGGATGATGAGGTCACTGACTCTACGTGGGTGCCTGATAGGAGAGAGGAGGAGGAGGAAACACATCTCCAGCGAGGCAGGATGCCCTCCAGGGGCCAGCTTAAGGGCAGCCAACCGGGTGTATCACACTGCAGAGCTCCGCATGTGCAGGGCGCTGCTGACTCTGTGCATTTTTCCGAAAGTTCTTTGGTGTGGGCCTTTTTTGACACATGTGCAGCAGATCGCACCGTTGCTATTTGCAACATATGTCTGAAGCGTATCAAGCATGGCCAAAACAGCAGCCGCTTGGGAACCACATGCTTGACCAGACATATTTCGACCTGCCATGCAGTCTGTTGGCAAGCGTACATAAAAGACCCACACCAAAGAACAAAGCGGACCTCTCCTTGCTCCTTATCAGCTGGGATCTCCAACCCCACTATACCTGCAGTCCTCTCAGAAACTTGCACTGAGAGGCATGACGGTGTAGAATTAGGTGTGCCACTGCCAAGTACTTGCGGGCAATCTGCTATCGGTACACCAACATCCGATTGTACCAGGCAAATTTCCCTGCCCCAGTTGCTACACCGTCGAAAGAAATTTGCTCCCAGCCATCCACATGCCCAGCGGTTGAATGCTAGCTTGGTTAAATTGCTAGCACTTCAACTGCTGCCTTTTCAGTTGGTAGCCTCTGCCCCCTTCCGTGAGTTTGTAGAATGTGCAGTACCTCAGTGGCAGGTTCCCAAACGCCACTTTTTTAAACGGAAGGCGATTCCGGCTCTCTACCGGGATGTGGAAGGCAATGTCTTGGCCTCGCTGGACAGGGCGGTCAGCGGTAAGATGCATATAACCGCTGACTCATGGTCCAGCAGGCATTGACAGAATGTTACCTATCTTTCACGGCGCACTGGGTGACTCTGCTGGCAGCTGGGAAGGATGCAGGACAGGGTGCAGTAGTGTTGGAGGTTGTTCCGCCACCACGCCTCCAAAATGCTACTAGTGGTGATTCTGACACACCTCTTTCCTCCACCCCCTCCTCTTCTTCTTCCTCCATGGCCTCTTCCTCTGCTGATTTGTCCTCTAAACCAGCGGTGCTCCGTAGGCGTTCAAGGGGCTACGCAAGTACGCAGGCAAAAACATGCCATGCGGTGCTTGAGCTGGTGTGCTTGGGGGACAGGAGCCACACTGGGGCAGAGATTCTGTCAGCTCTGCAGGGGCGGGCTCAGAGGTGGTTGACGCCACACCAGCTTAAGCCAGGAATGGTGGTTTGCGACAATGGCACAAACCTCCTCTCCGCCCTCCGACAGTGACAGTTGACCCATGTGCCCTGTTTGGCTCACGTCCTTAACTTGGTGGTGCAGCGATTCTTGGGCAGGTACTCGGGCTTACAGGATCTCCTGAGGCAGGCCAGGAAAGTCTATGTGCATTTTCGCCACTCATATAATGCCAGTGCTCGGTTGGCTGACCTCCAAAAGGAATTTAACCTGCCCAAGAACCGCCTAATCTGTGACATGCCCACCAGGTGGAACTCAATGTTGGCCATGCTGCAGCTGCTGCACACGCAGCAGAGGACCATCAATGAGTATCTGTTGCAATATGGCACCAGGACAGGGTCAGGGGAGCTTGGATTTTTTTCCCCACGCCAGTGGGCCATGATCAGGGATGCATGCACTGTCCTGGCACCATTTGAGGAGGCCACAAGGATGGTGAGCAGTGACAGTGCATGCATCAGTGATACTGTCCCTCTTGTCCACCTGTTGGAGCACACGCTGCCTGGAATAATGGACAGGGCACTTGAGGCAGAACAGAGGGAGGAAGAGGACTTCCTTACCTCTCAAGGCCCCCTTTATCCAGACAGTGTTCCTACAGGCCCGCCGATCACACAGCAAGAGGAGGAGGAGGAAGATTGTGTCAGCATGGAGGTGGAGCCTAGCACTCAGCATCAGCAGCAGTCTTCAAGGAATCATTTACAGTCCCCAGAAACCCATGGACTTGTACGTGGCTGAAAGGAGGTGGCTGCGAATCATGTCATCCTTAGTGACCCAGAGGACTCCGGACCGAATGCCTCAGAAAACCTAGGCTGCATGGCCTCCCTGATCCTGCAAAGCCTGCAAAAGGATCCTCATATTCGTGGTATTCGAGGGATCATTACTGGCTGGCAACCCTCCTTGATCCACGTTACAAGGGTAAGGTTGCGAACCTTATCCAGCCATCGCAGAGGGAGCAGAGGATGAAACATCTTCGGGAGGCCTTGCAGAAAGGTTTGTGCAACACGTTTCCAGAGCTTGGGAGGTTACAAATTCCTGGTCCTGGACAACTTGTTGCTGAGGCTTCGGTCAGTCACAGAAGAAGCGGTGGAGAAGGTGGCCGTCTGACCGATGCGTTCAGACAATTTTTTAGTCCGCAGCCCCAAGGTATGATCGGTTCCAGCAACCATCGCCAGCGTCTGAATTACATGGTGCATGAATACCTAGGGGCAAGATCAGACTTGGACACCTTTCCCACCGAAAATCCTCTGGGTTACTGGGTCTTGAGGATGGATCACTGGCCAGAGCTTGCACAGTATGCAATTGAGGTACTGGCCTGACCTGCATCCAGCGTTCTTTCGGAAACGCACATTCAGTGCTGCTGGAGGTTTTGTAACCGATCACAGGGTGCACCTGTCCACCGACTCGGTCGATCGGCTGACCTTCATAAAAATTAATCAATCTTGGATCACCAAGGACCTGATGCTGATGTAACCAAATTTATTTATTTTTTAAATGTGAGATCACTTCAAGACTGCCTATGCTGTTGCTGAGTGACTATCCTGTTATGCAGAGTGACTATCCTCTTCCTCCTCAATGTTCGTGTTGATAGCTTGTAAGAACATTTTTGGTTCAATTTTTCTGCCCCTGTTTAACAGGGGCGTGTAATTACAATTTTTGCTGCAATACTTTGCAGCAGGGCTCATTCCTGCGCTCCAACTAGAGTATCTGTGAGGGGTTGCAGTGTTGTGGCACCAGCACCAGTGGCTAAGGCCCAATTTTTCTGCCCCAGTTTAACAGGGGCGTGTAATTACAATTGTTGCTGTAATACTTTGCAGCAGGGCTCATTCCTGCGCTCCAACTATAATATTTGTGAGGGGTTGCAGTGTTGTGGCACCAGCACCATTGCCTAAGGCCCAACTTTTCTGCCCCTGTTCAACAGGGGCATGTAATTACAATTCTTGATCTAATATTTCACAGCAGGGCCCGTTCCTGTGCCCACCAAGAGTAACTGAGGGCTTACAGTGTTGTGGCAACACCACCACACTGCCTATCACCAAAGGCCCAATTTTTTGGACCCTGTTCAACAGGGGCATGATATTACAATTCTTGATCTAATATTTCACAGCAGGGCCCGTTCCTGCGCCCACCAAGAGTAACTGTGAGTGCTTACAGTGTTGTGGCAACACCAACACCTAAGGCCCAAATTTCTGCAGAGTATATAGGGCAGGCCCCTACTTTCAAACATCCGACTATAAAATGACTCCTACTTACAAACGGAGGGAGACAACAGGAAGTGAGAGGAAATCTACCCCTAGGAAGGGAAATTCTCTCCTGTAAGAGTTAATATGGGAAAAAGGTGTCTCCTCTCCACTGATGCTTTATCACCAATTCTTGTTTCCATAAAAACTCCAAATTTTCTAAATCCAATTGTCATTGGGACAGAAACTGAGGTGAAATCTTCTGAACAGGTGCACATACAGCAAAACAAATGTTACAGGGGTGATAACCCTTCCCTATGTTTTCCAAAAAGCTTAAAAATAGATTTTTTGGCTGGAGCTACACTTTAAAAATGTACCAGCTCAAAATTACAAACAGATTCTACTTAAGAACAAACCTACAGTCCCTGTCTTGTTTGCACCGCCTGTATACTGCTGTTCATTCTCCTTTTTTTAATTTGGGTGCGGGGTTCCCCTTAATATCCATACAAGACCCAAAGGGGCTGGTAATGGGCTGGGGGGGTTGCCCATGGGCTGGGGGGGTTGCCCATGCCATTTTTCTCAATGATTTGTATCCATATTGCCGGTACCAGCCATTACATTATAGCCGCAAGCAGTTTTAAATGACTTTTATTCCTTTAGAAATGTAATTTTGTGCAGGGACAGTTCTAAACACGGGAAACATGTGCCATTTTACCAGCATACAATAGACACCCCCCAGGCATGATATTTAAAGGAAAATTTCACTTAGATTTTTTCACTTTAAGCATCATTAAAATCACTGCTCCTGAAAAAACGGCAGTTTTTAAACCTTTTTTTTGCATTGATACATGTACCCTGGGGCAGGACCCGGGTACCCAAACCCTTTTAAGGACAATAACTTGCATATTAGCCTTTAAAATTTGCACTTTTGTTTTCTCCCGTTCGAGTCCTATAGACTTTAACGGTGTTCGGAAGTTTGCACAAACTTTCAGTCCGTTTGCATGTTTTGGATGCGAACCGGGGGGTGTTCGGCTCATCCCTAGTGTTAAACTTCTGCCTGAATTCCTGACTACTCTCTAGCCTGCTGATTTTGTACTTCACCGCCAGCTCGTGTATGACCTTTGCATGCCTGACCACTCTCTGGATTTCGATTGTGTACCGTTTTGCCTGATCTGTTGCCAACCTAATCTGCCTGACTAAGTTTTCGCCTGAATCCTCTGCACACAAGTTCCACTTCGGACACTACCAATCACAGGTACCTTACATTACAAACGGGCCACAATGGCAGTGGACCCTGCTGAGATTGTTAAGGTGATTTTACGTCAGTGACAATTGATTGGAGCTCATGAACAGCATCTTTCTTCCCTGGACGCCAAGTTAGATGAACTTTGTACTATGCTTAAATCTTGTTTGCCTGGTTCCTCTGCAAAGGTCCAGACTCTGGATCCTACTCCTGCTATGATCCAAACCGCCTCTTCTGTACCACCCAAACTTCCCTTGCCTGACAAATTTGGTGGTGATACTGAGGACTGCAGAGGCTTTTTAAATGTTTGCCGTTTGCATTTCCGCAACAACCCTGGGACTTTTAGTATTTCGTCTGCCAAAGTGACTTTTGTAATTTCCTTGTTAAAGGGGAAGGCCCTGGCCTGGGACTCTCCTTATCTGGAACGCAATGATCCTGTGCTGCAAGACTCTGACAAATTTCTGGCTTCTCTCCAGACTGTATTTGACAAGCCAGATAGAGCTTCTGCAGCTGAGTACTCACTCTTGGATATGCAACAAGGCACCAGGTCTGTGGCACAATATGCTATTGAGTTCCATACCCTTGCTGCTGAGACTAATTGGGGCTCAAGGGCATTACGTGCAGCCTTCCAAAAAGGTCTTGCAGATCGCATCAAGGACGAATTAGTCTATAAGGATTCCCAAGAAGACCTTGAGAAATTCATAGAGCTGTGTGTTCGTCTGGATGTCCGGTATCATGAAAGGTGCCAAGAGAGACTTAGAAATTGCAAGTTTCCTAGGCCAGTTTACCGTTTGGCCCCTAACTTCCAAGCACCACCTCAGCCAGAACCTGAAATCTCAGTTGAACCCCAGGCACCTGTGGAACCCATGAATGTAAGCCGTCTCCACCTAACTGAGTCGGAGAAACAAAGGAGGCGTGCATTGGGCCTATGCCTGTACTGTGGACTTAAAGGACATTTTTTATCTGTCTGCCCTTCCCGTCGAGTAAATGGCAGGGACTAACCAGTGTTGGAGGAGCTGGCTTAGACCTTACAGGTATATTCTCCAAGACCAAGATTACTCTTCCTGCAATTATCCATTTACCCTCTAAACTTGTCTCCTGTGAGGCTTTTGTGGATTCTGGAGCTGCTGGCATATTACACTTTTGCTAAAGAAAATAATATCCCATTTCTTCCAAAGTCTAGACCCCTGAACATTACCACCCTGAATGGACAACCCTTGGGAGATGGCATTGTACTCCTCTCCCTTCTCTCCTACATAAACATAGCTCCACATCCCTTCCTATCAGTTTGACAAAAAAACGCAGCTGCCACGTCACACGCAGTACGCCAGTTCACGAAACGCGTCACTTGCCAGTGACGTCACTACTCCTCGCCTGCCCAGACAAAAAGCGCTCCAGGCCTCCCTCTGAAGTTCCCCCACCGCGGCTGGCTGTCCTCCATCTTACAGCGGTGTGTGATGATTCCCAGCAGCGCAGCGCCGCAGCAGGACCAGGATTGAATGACTGAACTGATGATCCCTTCCACGTTTTGATATTGTTCAACGCTTACTTTTACCTCGCAATATGTGAGTTACTTGTACTAAACTACCATATTAAATTGTTTTTAAACATCTACACTCAGAGGCGCCTCTCTCCTTGCTTTTCTTACAGTTTTGGAACATGGTTTCTGTTCCCACCTGATGGCAGCCCTGAATATGTAAATGTGATTTTCTAAAATACTACTCCTCCACGGCCCCTGGACCCTTTTATTCATTCCCAGAGCTTGGACTCTCCTCCCCACTGACTGTACACAATTGAGTACATTAATGACTTCATACTGAGGAGATATTGGTTGTTTTTGGTTTCTTTGCGCTATTTACTTGTATACTGTACTCCACAAAGAGGAAGTTGTCTTGTTTCTTATTGATTCTCCACTTCTGCCCATTATCCTTGGTTACCCATGGTTACAACAACATAACCCTTATTTTGATTGGGAAAATTGAGAACTAACCTCTTGGGGGTCGTTCTGTCATCCAAACTGTTTGTCTCAACCCAAAAGACTTTCTGCTTGTATGTTGGCTCCCGTGACCGTCCCACCTACCTTGCCTTGTGAATACCATGAGTTTGCAGACGTATTTTGCAAGCAAAAGGCAGAGGTTTTACCTCCACATAGTTCTTTTGACTGTGCAATTAAATTGATTCCTGGAGCACCTCTTCCTAAAGGAAGAACCTATCCCCTGTCTTTGCCTGAACAAAAATCCATGGAGGAATACGTAAAAGACAACTTGGAAAGAGGTTTTATCCGACCCTCTTCTTCTCCAGTAGGGGCAGGTTTTTTCTTTGTTGAAAAAAAAGATGGGGGTCTTCAACCATGCATAGACTATTGAGGGTTAAATCAAATCACCGTAAAAGACTCCTACCCTTTGCCTCTCATTCTTGAACTGTTTGATGTACTTAAGGGGGCTGTTATCTTATCCAAGCTTGACCTACGAGGGGCTTATAATCTGATTTTAATTAAAGACGGAGACGAGTGGAAGACAGCATTCAACACTCTTAATGGACATTTCGAATATCTGGTTATGCCATTTGGGTTGTGTAACACCCCTGCTGTTTTCCAACGTTTTTCATGATTTCAGCAACAGTTTTGTGATCATCTACTTGGACGACATTTTAATCTTTTCCAAGACTCATCTAGAGCACATCATGCATGTAAAGCAGGTATTACAATGACTGAGAGAAAACCATATTTATGCGAAGATTGAGAAATGCAGTTTCCATCAAAGCCGTATTCCTTTCCTTGGATAAATTATAAGTGCTGTCGGTTTCCAAATGGACCCTCAAAAACTTTCCGCTGTCTTGCAGTGGCCCCAACCGACCACTTTAAGAGGGCTCCAAAGCTTTCTAGGGTTCGCAAATTACTACAGACACTTCATCAAAGGTTTTGCCTCCATTGCGGCCCCCCTTACTGCTATGACTAAGAAAGGTACAAATTGCAAGGTATGGTCCTCAGAAGCAGAATGGGCTTTCCAGCAATAAAAAGACATGTTCAGCAAAGCTCCAATTCTTCAGCATCCAAATCCTGATCTCCAATACATAGTTGAGGTTGATGCCTCTGAGGTAGGAGCAGGTGCCGTGCTCTCCCAGAGACAGCCTAAGTCCGGTAGAATCTATCCAGTAGCATTTTGTTCTAGAAAGTTTTCTCCAGCGGAGATGAATTACGATGTTGGGAGTCGAGAACTACTGGCCATCAAATTGGCATTGTCTGAATGGTGACATCTTCTGGAAGGGGCTCCAAAGCCTTTTTCTATCCTCACTGACCATAAAAACATACTCTATCTTCAGACTGCAAGACATTTGAACTCATGTCAGGCTCGATGGGCTCTGTTTTTCTCCTGTTTTAATTTTGTTATTTCTTATTGTTACGTACCTGCCGGATGAGCCTGACGTGCAGTGGGAAGGCTTCTCATACAACCCCGGCTCAAGGGCCACCGATGTTGCAACAGTGGCCACAAGAGCCTGGCGGTGTATGGGTGCCTGGTTCGTCTTTGGTCTTGTCAGTTCAGCTGGTGCAGCAGGGAACAGGAAGCAGGCTGGTAGGTGCACTGGCTGGGGAGACACTGAATATGTAGTCAGACAAGCCGGGTTTGGTAACAGACGATCAGATGTAGGTATAGACGACAGGCAGAGAATGGTCAGGATACAGGCAAAGTTCGGCAACAGGAAATCAAGCAGTGTAGAGCTGAGCGTGGTTACAAGGCAGGCCGGGATCAGGATAACAGAGATCAATCGTAGTCAAACAAGCCCGGTCAAACACAGGAAACAGATCAGATCACAGGAAGACACTGGAACAGGTATGAACTGCAGATCAGGCAGCGAAGACACAGTGCTGCTGAGGTGTTTAAATAATGCAGCCTGTTGCCAATCACTGAAATCAGTCTGCACTATTAACCCTTAGGTGGCAGATCCATGACACTTATGTTCCTGGGCATAAAAACAAGAAAGCTGATGCTCTTTCCAGACAGTTCGCTACCTCTGAAGAAGACCAACCTACCGAGCAGTATATAATCCCACCTCACAAAATTGTCACACAGATCTCTACAGCTCTTTCCCAACAGTTACAAGAAACCCAGAATCGTGTTCCTCAAGGCTTGAAGATACTACCAGGTCGCCTGTTCGTAGCCCCTAGCCTCAAATATACTGTACTCCTCTGGGCACATGATGGTGTGTTATCCAGTCATCCTGGTGTCACCATCACTCATAAGACCTTGCAGCATTATGTCTGGTGGCCTCATATGAAAATGGAGGTTACTGACTGTGTGGCTGCCTGTCCAACTTGTGCTGCTAATAAAGTACCCCGTACATTGCCTACTGGACTGTTACAACCACTTCCGGCACCTCGCCATCCTTGGACCCACTTGACTATGGACTTCATTACAGACTTACCCAAGTCCGAGGGCATGACTGCTATATGGGTCATAGTGGATCACTTTTCCAAAATGTCTCATTTTGTGCCGCTCCCGGGATTACCTACAGCGGAAGCACTGTCTACTCTCTTCCTTTCCCATATTGTGAGATATCATGGCTTACCTACCAATGTTGTCTCAGACTGCAGATCCCAGTTTGTTTCCGATTCTGGGGAGCGTTCTGCAAGAAACTGGGAGTAACGCTCTCACTCTCTACTTCACATCACCCTCAAACAGATGGTCAAACTGAAAGCATGAACCAGACCCTAGAAACCTATCATCGACATTATGTCAATGCCTTACACTCCAACTGGTCTGAGTATTTGCCTTTAGCTGAGTTCACCCTTAATTCCCGTTGGCACAGTGCTCTTCATACCACACCATTCTACGCAGCCCTAGGCTATCACCCTCAGACTTTTCCCCTACTTCAGCCTTCTTCTGGTGTACCAGCAGCAGATCAGCGGGTGAAAAATATTCTGCTACATTGGAAAAAGATTTGCTTATTACTACGGAAGTCAGCAGGCAAGTATGTGCTTTTTTCAAACAAACTAAGACGCCATATACCGCCATATGTGGTGGGGGACAGAGTTTGGCTATCAACCAAATATGTGAGACTGAAACAACCTTCTACCAAATTGGGCCCTCAATTCATTGGTCCTTACAGAGCTATTGCTCGAGTCGGGCCAGTCTCCTATCTGTTGAAATTACCCTCCTCTCCCCGGATTGATCCCGTGTTCCACGTTTCCCTCCTCAAAAAAGCAATTTTCAATCGCTACTCCAGAACGCAACAGCTACCTCCTCCTGTTCTTGTTGATGGACAAAATGAGTTTGAAGTCTCCAAGATTCTCGATTCTAGAAGACAAGGTCGTGGCCTTCGGTATCTGGTTCATTGGAAAGGATATCCCGTCACAGACCGTTCCTGGGTTCCAGCCAAAGATCTGCATGCTCCTTCTCTTATTCAAGACTTCCATGCCTCCTTTCTCACTAAGCCCCGCTAGGCCCCCGGAGGGGTCCACTGGGGAGGGGGCCCTGTCATGTACCTGAGTGTATTTGAACCGGGATTTCCTGGTCCCACAGCTGCAGCCTTACCTGTTGTGCTACAGAGGGGATCTGGACTCATGGAAATGTCCACTCAGTATTAAGGAGGGGTGGCTCCCCTTCAGTCCACTTGTCCTCATCTAACCATCAGAATGCATGTGCCTCCATTGTGGGTACACTCATAGTTAGTGTAGGACCACAGATTCCAGGGTGCCTTGATGTGGCTCTGTGGCTCACGCATGCGTTTGCGAATAGGCATACTGTTAGACAGGTTAAATGGTTGTCTGCGAGCTGATCGGTAAGTAGGCTTGTTTTTTTCCTGGGCATTCCCCAGGCTTTTGCTGTTTTGTCCTCTCAGTATTAAGCATTACCTTGGACTCACTAGCCCCACCTGCTGTCAGCTGTGGTCAATTTTCAATCAAAGCAGCCCATAAATAGGAAGTGATGCTATCTCTCACCTCCCGTTTGTGTGGAATAGCTCCCTAGGTGTTGAGACTGCTTTTTGATCTTGATTATCCTGTTGAACTTCTGCCTGAATTCCTGACTACTCTCTAGCCTGTTGATTTTGTACTTCACCGCCAGCTCGTGTATGACCTTTGCCTGCCTGACCACTCTCTGGATTTCGATCGTGTACCATTTTGCCTGATCTGTTGCCAACCTAATCTGCCTGACTAAGTTTTCGCCTGATCCCTCAGCACACAAGTTCCACTTCGGACACTACCAATCACAGGTACCTTACAGGGTTTCCACAGTGAACAATGTCATCATAATGGAGGAAATGCTAGCGCTTGACAATAATACCTATGATAAACATAAAGTTCTGTGGTCTGTTTGGCTGCGCTTCTCCTCGTCAGATACTCTGGCTAACATGCTTCCCGCCCCTCCAACCTTGCCATGATTTCTTCTCCATGTATGATGATGGTCCTCATTAGTCAAGTTACTGTCCTTTCTATTCCATGCTTTCCCAGCAGACTCCCTTTCTCCTTCCCCCTCCTTCCCTCCTTCTCTCCCAATCTTTTTCTTTCCCTATCCTTCTTTTTCATTTCTTTTTCTCCCCTGATTATTAATTGTTTGATATAATGTGTATTCATCTATGTTTATGATGATTTAAGGCGCGAACACCACTGTAAGCAATAGCCATTTGGCCAGCTCGCTGCCTCTTTACTTTATTTGATATATCAGTCATGTCACTTTTACGCTGTATATACTAGCCAATAAAAACATTTTCAACCCTAATTCCATTCTGTACACCTGTTGGGGAGATTACCAAATACTTCCTTGATAGTCAGCAACTAAAAGTAAATACAGCAAGAAGAGCCTCATTATTCCCCATTTTCCCAAAACTAAAATAAATGGGTGCATTTTCACAATAATTATAGTAAACCTTTCCTATATATGAAGACTGCCATTGCTGGCCCAACCAATGTCACATGAGAAGAGATCATGTAAAAAAGACAGGAGTGGTGAGGGAGTGCTGGCAAGGGATCAATGGTTTGGGGAGGCTCTTTACAAAGATGCTGACACTTTGCAAGCAAGGTGGCAGTGGTGTTTACTTGCTAAAGGCAAATAGGCTGTTTACATTGGAAGGGAAGCTACACTGTGCTAGAGAATTATCCCCAGAGTTGAGGGAATGTGATGCAATTTCACTTTGCAAATAATACCCAATCACATGCAAATAAAAAAATATATTTTTGCTTGTACATGATTGGATAATGGAAGTCAGCAGAGCTTCCCCTGGTTCACTAAGCTATGGGGAAAACTTCCTTGCAAAGTTCAACTTCCCTTGTAAATTGTAGACATGGGAGCCGTCCAAAAATTTGTTTCGTTTCGTTCCGTTCCGTTTCGTATTAAAAAAAAATCGTAATTCTCAATTCGTGTACGGAATTTAATTCGGATTCGTACGAAATACAAATTTCGTACGAATCGGTAATATTGAACTCTACGGACTCATGCCGCGTACAGACGATCGGAAATTCCGACAACAAAATCGTGTATTTTTTTTCCGAAGGATGTTGGCTCAAACTTGTCTTGCATACACACGGTCGCACAAATGTTGTCGGAAATTCTGAACGCCAAGAACACGGTGACGTATAAGACGTACAATGGCACTATTAAAGGGAAGCTCAATACCATAATTCGTACTTTCGAACGGGGTAGAGTACATTGTTTTCGTTGATTCTGGACACAACTCCTACTTTCGTAACTTTTTTTTTGTTTGTTTCTTTCGTATTAGTTGAAATTCGTTATTTGGTAGTTTGGATTCGGATAATTTGGATCCGAAATTCGTAAACTAAATTTCGTATTTCGTACAGAATTCGTATTTCATAAAAATTCATAATTCGGATTCGTACAAATGTACGAATTTCGAAAAATTCGTACGAATTTCCGATTCGTACGAAACTAATCGCACATATCTAGTAAATTGAACATTTGCCTTTAGTAAATCAATCCCAGTGTCTTTTTAATAGGGTTGGTGAACCCAAAATTTGTTTCCAAATATTATTGGTGAATTCAGTTGTCTCTAATCACCAATGGCTAGTCATTTCAGTAAAAATGTCCAGCTTTGCCCCAAAATAAATACAGTAACAGTATGTATGCTGCATTTTAATCATAACAAAACAGAAAGCAAATTATCAAGGGTGACTTCTTTGCATTTTCCAGAGCAGGTTCTCGGGCCTGCAAAATCTTCTCACAGAACTATCATTGGTGGTTGATTCAGTTCATGGGTACTGGAAATATAAGACTTTGGTAAACCGACCATATATACAGTATAACATTTGTGCATTGTATTGTAGATGAGCATTTTGGCTCATCTACAATGCAACAATGGCCTCAACAACAGTGAAGGAAATATTAACCTTATATTTTATTTAAAAATATACTTTTTCAAAAAAGTAACATCTTTGAGTGAGTGAGTGAGTGAGTGAACACTTGTATTGCGCTACAAATGTATCCATTGTCATCATGATCCTTCAGAAGAGATGGGTCTTAAGTTTTTTCCTGATGGCCCGGTGGTTTTCTTCCATGCGGATGTTTGTCGGTAGAGCATTCCATAGCCGTGGTCCTTGGACTGCGAATCTTCATTCTTCTTTAGATTTGTAGCATCTTTGAAGTTGTTTATGCTCTTCAGCATTCTTTGGTAGTTTTAAAAATTACATTTTGTACTCATAAAATCAAAATGCATTTTTATAGTATTTTTAAAGACAGGCTTAGCTAGAAGGAAAAATTCCTATGGGTTAATTAAATAACTAATTATCTCAGAGAGAAAACTTACATTATACCTTAGAGAAAGGCTTACATTATACATGGAGTGTTGCATATTAATATTTTAAAAGCATATTAAGACAACTCTACTTAAATTTAGGATACAGAAATAAAGTATATTGCTTTCTAAATGCGTAAGTTCATAAACAATTTTATACTTTAAATAGATATTAAAATAATTTCAATCCATATTTTGTTGTTGTAACTATTAATGCTTATTAGCCTACAGGGAAAAAGCAAAGCCTATTTAGCCCACGGATTTTAAAGTAGAACACATAGCAAAGAGCTAAATACATAGTTGAAATACATGCAGTGCCTTGAAAAAGTATTTATACCCCTTGAAATTTTCCACATTCTGTCATGTTACAACCAAAAACGTAAATGTATTTTATTGGGATCTTATGATAGACCAACACAATGTGGCACATACTGTAACTGTGAAATGGAAGGAAAATTATAAATGATTTTCAACATTTCTTACAAAAAAATATGTGAAAAGTGTGGCGTGCATTTGTATTCAGCCATCCTGAGTCAATTTTTTGTAGAACCACCTTTCGCAGCAATTACAGCTGCAGGTCTTTTTGGGTATGTCTCTACCAGCTTTGCACATCTAGAGAGTGATATTTTTGCCCATTCTTCTTTGCAAAATAGCTCAAGCTCTGTCAGATTAGATGGAGACCTTCTGTGAACAGCAATTTTCAAGTCTTGCCACAGATTCTCAATTGGATTTAGGCCTGAACTTTGACTGGGCCATTCTAACATATGAATATGCTTTGATCTAAACTATTCCATTGCAGCTCTGGCTGTATGTTTAGGGCCTTCTGGAAGATGAACCTCCACCCCAGTCTCAAGTCTTTTGCAGACTCTAAAGCCCTGTACACACGATCGGGTTTACTGATGTCTATGGGCAAGTCCATCGGATAAAAAACCCACGCATGCTCAGAATCAAGTCGACGCATGCTCAGAAGCATTAAACTTCATTTTTCTCGGCTCATCGGAGTGTTTTACGTCACCGCGCTTGGAACGGTCGTTTTTTTGACTGATGGTGTGTAGGCAAGACTGATGGAAGTCAGCTTCATCGGATTTCTGATGGACAAGACCATCAGATTAGAATCCATAGGATATCCGATCGTGTGTACGAGGCTTAACAGGTTTTCTTCTAAGATTGCCTTGTTTTTGGCTCCATCCATCTTCCTCCCAACTCTGACCAGCTTCCCTGTTCCTGCTGAAGAAAAGCATCCCCACAACATGATGCTGCCACCACCATGTTTCACGGTGGGGATGGTGTGTTCAGGGTGATGTGCAGTGTTAGTTTTCTGCCACACATAGTGTTTTGCTTTTAGGCCAGAAAATTCTATTTTGGTCTCATCTGACCAGAGCACCTTCTTCCACATATTTTCTGTGTCTCCCACATGGCTTCTCGAAAAACTGTAGACAGGACTTCTTTTGGCTTTCTTTCAACAATAGCTTTCTTCTTGCCAATCTTCCTTAAAGGCCAGATTTGTGAAGTGCACGACTAATAGTTGTCCTGTGGACAGATTCTCCCACCTGAGCTGTGGATCTCTGCATCTCCTCCAGAATTACCGTGGGCCTCTTGGCTGCTTCTCTGATTAATGCTCTCCTTGCCCAGCCTTTCAGTTTAGGTGGACGGCCATGTCTTGGTAGGTTTGCAGTTGAAAAATGCTCTGTAAGATGTTTAAAGCTTGGGATATTTTTTTATAACCTAACCCTGCTTTAAATAAACCAGAGAAAAACATAGGGCAAAGACAATAGGAACCGGACATGGTATAGAAAATTCTTCCACCTAGACCACTATATGTGTGTCAAGCTCCTCATTGAGACCATGTGGGCTAAGGGTATTCAATTTATGAATCCAAAGGTCTCTCCCTTGCATAATCTAAATTTTTTTTTATTGGTAGTGAAATGATTGGGCATAAATTCTATGGCATACACTTGCAGATCAGAAATATTTTTGGTATGATGTTAAGAAAAATGCCACGGAACACTGTGTTTGGTAGAGCCTTTGGTAATAAACTTGCTGTGTTCACATACTGATTTGAATAATGTGCGTTAGGGATGGTCCCGAGGTTCGAGACGAACATCGGGTGTTCGTTTGTTCGTAGCACTTCGCCCGGCGAGGAGCATTGCATAATGCACTGTGAGATCACAGTGCATTGATGGCTGCTGATTGGCCAAAGCATGCGCCTGACCTGTATGCTTTAGCCAATCACAGCGCAATATGCTGTGAAAGCCATGATTGGGCAAAGGCCAAAGGCATTTTTTTTTATAGATTTTTCATCTATATTGCCGGGAGCCAGCAATACATTACAGCCACGAGCAAGTTTAAATTACATTTTTTCCTTTAGAAATGTCATTATTGCTGCAGCATATTCTACACATCGCACATATGTGCCACTTTACAGGCAGACTAAGGGGACCCCCCAGGCATGATATTTAAGGGAATATTTTATTTTTATTGTTTCACTTTAAGCATCATTAAAATCACTGCTCCTTTTAAAACTATTGTTTTAAAAACGTTCTTGCATTGATCCCCTAGGGCAGTACCCAGGTCCACATACACTTTTTTTGGCAATAACATGCATATAAGTCTTTAAAAAATAGGGGGGAGGAGGGAGGGAGAGAGGGAGGGGGGGTGGGAGGAAAAGGGCTATGCTTACTCTGGGAGGAAGAGGGGGGATGGAGGTAGAGGGAGGGAGACGGGGTGGGAGGGGAGGGGGTGGTAGGGAGGAAGGGAAAAGGGATCTGTATCTGTACCTTCGAGGAAGAGAGAGAGAGGAAGGAAAAAAAAAGAGAGACTTAAATGACTGACGTAAACTGTATTACATATAACGTAAGAGGTCTCAACTCTCCAGAAAAAAAGGCACATGATATTAAGGGAGTTGGAAAGGTATGCCGCTGAAATTGTTTTTCTCCAAGAGTCTAATACAAAACTATACTCGCGTGCGATCCCAACTTGGTACTATGGAGACTCCCCAAATAAAAGATCCAAGGGAGTAGCCATAGGTATAGGGAAGAACATAAGTTTTATAGTAGAAGATAGAAGTACCGACCCTGAGGGTCGTTATCTGTTCCTAAAAGGGAATTTACAGGGAAAAAAATACACACTAGCAAATGTGTATTGTCCAAATAACCAACCCAAAAAGTATCTGAATGGGATCCTAAATACTTTAATGGATTTTAAACAAGGTCATGTAATTCTCGCAGGGGATTTAAATTTTTCAATGGAACATAGACTCGATAATACGTCTGGTGCACCGATAAGAGATAGAAAACAACTAAATTTGGTTAAAGAAAAATATATAATCATCAATTAGTAGATCCATGGAGGGTGGCTCACCCTAGTAAAAAAGATTATACGTACTATTCAACGGTGCACGATACGTATGTGAGATTGGATCATATATTAATCGACCAAGAGCTCCTGGAACAGGTTGTGGATGCCTCTATAGGAGTTAGGTCAATTTCAGACCATGCTCCCGTAGTGGTAAAAATAAGATTTAACAATATAGAACAAAGAAAGGGTACATGGAGCCTAAATGAGGACCTCTTAGATAACAAGGAAGTAGGTGAGATAATATCAAAGGAAATAGAAGAATATTTCAAAATAAACAATACTCCAGAAGTAAGTGTAGCTACGATACGGGAAGCACATAAGGCTTTCATAAGAGGAAAATTGATAGCCATAGGAGCAGGGAAAAAAAAGAAAGAGATCGGAATAGGAAAAATTTTATAAAGGAACTGAACGACCTGGAACAAAAAGATAAAAAACAGGTAGACAGGGAAATACATGAACAGATAATAATTAAGAGAGGCCAACTCAGAGACTTAATGGAACAGGAAACCAGGAAAATATTTAAAAACGTAGCAAAGGAAAGACACAAGAGCAGGAATAAGCCTGGGAAATATCTAGCGAGAATAGCAAAGGGGAAAAAAACTTCAAACTATATTGATAAAATAAAAAAACAGAAAGGAGAGATGAAATTTAAAACATCTGAAATAGCAAAAATATTTAAGACATATTATAGTGCATTATATGACATTAGAGTGAAAGAGACACAACAGGAAGAGGAAAATAGGAAACTTAGAATACAGGAATACCTAGAGCAAACTAACTTACCAAAGATAACAACTGATAGTGCCGAGAGTTTAGAAGACCCAATTACGCAAGAAGAAATAAATAAAGCCCTCCAAGAAAAAGCAGGGGGGAAAAGTCCAGGACCCAATGGATTTCAGATTAAGTATTATAAAAAATGTAAAAAACAGTTGGTCCCAGAGCTATGTAACTATTTTAATAGAATAGGGGAAGATATAGAAATAAGAAATGAATCTCTTCTTGCCAATATTTCTATTATACCAAAAATAGGAAAAGATGGAACTATATGCTCCAACTACCGACCCATAGCGTTATTGAATACAGACATTAAGTTATACGCAAAAGTACTAGCAACGAGATTGAAAATCTTAATGCCTGAACTAATTAACGCAGATCAGGTGGGCTTTGTGACAGGGAGGGAAGGGAGAGATAATGGTATAAGAACCCTATTATTAATTCAGAAAGAGAGAGAGAGAGGAAACCCCCAGTCGTACTCATGTCAATAGATGCGGAAAAGCATTTGACCAAGTCGACTGGGGGTTTATGATGGACACACTTAGGTATGTAGGTCTGGGACCAAAATATATGAAATGCATTAAAAACTTATATACCCACCCAACGGCTAGGGTAAAGGTAAACGGGAGTCTGTCGTTGGTATTTGAGATGTATAATGAAACGAGACAAGGGTGTCCGCTCTAACCCCTCCTGTATGTGTTGGCACTAGAACCATTACTGTCAAATATACGTAATAATCGAGATATAGGGGGAGTGAGAATTGGAGAGAAGCAACATAAAGTGGCCGCGTATGCAGACGACATACTCCTATACCTAACAAAGCCAAGGCTGTCATTGCCCAATGTGATCAAAGAAATAAAAAAAATATGGGGAGCTCTCAAATTTTAAGATTAATCCAATTAAGACAGTAATCTTGAACTTAGGTATAGACAAAGAGGAAGAAAGATTATTACAGAGCGAATTCCCGTTTACTTGGGAGAAAAAATCTTTAACATACCTAGGAATTAAAAAAACACCAACGCAAGAAGGACTGTACCCGGCCAACTTTATTCCCTTATTAAACAAAATCAAAACAGAATAAAAAAATACCTCTAGGAGACCCATTACATGGATAGGAAGGATACACATATTAAAAATGATGATCCTACCAAAAGTGATATATAAGCTTCAGATGCTTCCAATAGAAATACCCCAATTTTTCTTTAAACTGATTAGAACGATTATTTTGAATTACATATGGCAAGGTAAAAAGGCCAGAATTAAATATACACTGTTAATCCGGGGGGAAAAAAGGGGGGGGATGGCCCTACCAGATTTAAAAAGATATCACAAGGCGATTATATTAGCCAGATTAGTGGAATGGGCGAATCCACACACAAAAAAGAAGTGGGCACAAATGGAAGACACCTTAAGTAAGACGCATTTAAAAAAAAATATATGGATTTCACCGAAATTTAGAGCACTAGGTAAAGAAACACATAATATAACTAGAAAGGTATTTAAAACATGGGACACACTCTATAGACACGAAAAATGGAAATATAATTCTCCATTAATCCCACTATCAGACATAGAATTTGTTAAACCAGGAAACGGTACACGATTGGGAAAACAAATGGGAATTGCACAATTAAAGGATATTACCTCACTAGGAAAAATAATGACAAAACAAGAACTAAATAAGAAGCACGGGTGGAACCAACTTGGTGACTGGGAATATCTCCAAATAAAACACTTAGGCCTCGTACACACGGCCGAGATTCTCGTCGAAAAAAACATGTCGTTTTTTTCGACGAGATTCTTGGACAAGAAAATTGTCCCGGCCGAGTGTACACACGCTCGATTCAAAGAACCCGCGGTTCTTTGAATGGAGCGTACGCGGTGACGTCATCGAGTACGACAAGCATGGGCTCGTCACATTCGATGCCGTCGCCGCCATCTTGGTATACCCTATCTATGCCTAGGAAGCTACCGCGCATGCGTCGAAGTCATTTCGAGCATGCGCGGGCTTCCCGGCGAAAAGGTAAGTGTACACACACACAATTTTCTCGTCGAGAAACAGGCTGACGAGAATCTCGACGAGAAAATAGAGAGCAGGATCTCTATTTTCTCGTCGAGATTCTTGTCGCTTTTCTTGACGAGAAACCATACACACGAACAAATTTCTCGGCAAAAAATCTCTGCCAGCAAGTTTCTTGCTGGTTTTTGCCGAGAAACTCGTTTGTGTGTACGAGGCCTTAGTAAGCACTATCCCACAACCAATTAGAAACGAAAAAACGCTAACCCCCATTGAGAAGATATGTAGTATAGAGAAGCCTCTGAGGCATGGTATATCGCAGGTATATAAAATATTAACTGACTTAGAAACGGAAGGATCATTACCCTTCGTAGAAAAATGGAGTCAAGATCTAGGTAAAGAAATAGAGGAAAAACAAATAATAGAATCAGTTTATAGTTTTGCATCTGACATAGCGACGATAGAAACAAATTATAAAAACTTGGTACGCTGGCATTTGACCCCAGAGAGAATGAACAAAATACATCCTAACAACTCCCCATTGTGTTGGAGGGGATGTGGGCATCTAGGAACGACAATCCACATGTGGTGGGAATGCCCAAAAATAGAGGAGTACTGGACTGAAATCCTGGATTATATAGAAATAGTAACCGGAGAACAAATTTTACAAAATGCCTGGACATGCCTATTCCACGGCACAAATAAAACAAAGAAACAATACAGAAAAACATCAGTTCCATCCCTGCTAAACGCGGCAAAGGGGTTAATTCCAAGAAATTGGTTATCAAAAGGAAAGCCAACCATAAAAGAATGGATACAGCAAGTGGACTATATCGCAGAGATGGAATACCTGAGCCGGGGAGAGCAGGGAAGGGGGGAAAGTAATAGAGTAAAATGGGAAAAATTGAGAAATTTCAAACTGTCAGATAAATATGCGAAGGGAATGACAGAAAAAGATAAACAATAAAACAGAGTAAGAAAGAAAAAGGAGAGAAGGAGAAAGGGAAGTAGAAGGAAAAAAGGAAATGAAAGAGTGAGGAGAAAAAGCAGAGGAAAGAGGAAGGAAGGGGGGTAGTAGAGTAGAGAGGGGAGGGGGGGGGATAGGGGAAAAAGGGTAATAAGGGAAGATTAGGAAAAATTTATATATTTGTATGTTTTGAATGATGAAGCTGTATTACACCAATGTGGGTGTGTGCTGTATAATTTTAATAGTCTTTCCAATAAAGAGTAAATAGAAAAAAAAGTATTTAAAATGAGGAATTTCAATATTTCATGTTCGTGTCCCATAGACATTAATAGGGTTTGCACGTTCGCTAGAACTTTTTGCCTGTTTGAGGTGTTCTGATGTGAACAGAACTGGGGGGGGGTGTTCGGCCCATCCCCAATGTGCACTTAGTACGCCCCATGTATAATAATTTTCAGGTGCATTGTAAACCACATACCCCAAGGTCACTAGAACAGGTAACACATTGTCTAATTGAGAAAGCCTTACCATTCTGACCATGAAAAGAAGAGTGCCCATGTAAAATAAATTGACACATGAGGCATCCTCGCTTTTTACACTTAATGATTCCAACCCTATCATCAAAAAAATCTTGTATATAAGATTTGGGTCTATTATTATTAATTAGTTTTCTAGGTGCAATCATATTATTAGGAGATCAAGCAAAATTTTTGTGGATAGCCCTCTGGATTCCATGATATCTGGAGTTAAAACTAGTTAACATTAACTTGATGTACCAGCCTGTGTTTCCCTTTTTTTTGTCTCGTTGTATATCAGAAAGGTACCTTTTTTGGGCCTCCATAACTAGATCTATGGGGTACTCCTTCTCTAAAAAATTGGTTTATCAAGGTTTGACTTTGTACTTCATAATCTTCCATTTTGGAGCAATTCCTTCATAGTCTTTTAAATTGTTCAACTAGAATGTTGTCTTTTCATGAGGGATGGGGGCATCTCTAGAAAATGTAAAAAAGGGTTGCTACTGGTTGGCTTAAAATGTTTTTTGTCTGTTTAGAAAAGTACATTGGGGCGACGGACATGTCCCGCTAAAGCTCCGTCCTTCTGGGCTCTTCACGGCTCCCACAGACACCCGAATGGCAGGGTAACTACAAATAACCCATACCATACCCTTCCCTAATGCCCGGGGAACAGAATATTATGGTTTCGGGAGCTACCCGTGGAAAAACCAAAGCTAAAACCCTCAGAGAAAAACCTCTCAAGGGGTCCATGAGCGCTGTCTAATTCTCCTCAGGCAGCCAAAACCCGCACTGACAAGAAACAGCAGCACTTATTACAGGATTCCTGTGATACAGACAATTAGGGATGAGCTTCGAGTTCGAGTCGAACTCATGTTCGACTCGAACATTGCCTGTTCGCCGAACAACGAACAATTTGGGGTGTTCGTGGCAAATTCGAAAAGTCTATGGGAGAAATCTAAACTGCTAATTATAAAGGCTTATATGCAAGTTATTGTCCTAAAAAGTGTTTGGGGACCTGGGTCCTGCCCCAGGGGACATGTATCAATGCAAAAAAAGTTTTAAAAACGGCCGTTTTTTTAGGAGCAGTGATTTTAATAATGCTTAAAGTGAAACAATAAAAGTGAAATATTCCTTTAAATTTCATACCTAGGGGGTGTGTATGATATGCATGTAAAGTGGCCCATGTTTCCCGTGCTTAGAACTGTCTCTGCACAAAGTGTCATTTTTGAAGGAAAAAAAGTCATTTAAAACTCACTCGCGGCTATAATGAATTGTCGGCTTTTATCAATACATAGAAAAGTCATTGATAAAAAAAAAAAAAAAACGTGGGGTTCCAACAAATTCAATTACCAGGCCCTTTAGGTCTGGAATGGATCAAGGGCCTGGTATGGATATTTAGGGGGAACCCCACGCCATTTTTTTTTGATTTGTGGCGGGGTTCCCCCTAAATATCCATACCAGGCCCTTGAGATCTGGCATGGATTTTAAGGGGAACTCCACCCCAAATAAAAAAAAAATGGCGTGGAGTCCCCCCAAAAATCCATACCAGACCCTTATCCGAGCACGCAACCTGGCCGGCCGCAGGGGGAGAGGGGGGGACGAGAGAGCGGCCCCCCTCCATCCTGAACCATACCAGGCCACATGCCCTCAACATGGGGAGGATGTCCCCATGTTGATGGGGACAAGGGCCTCATCCCCACAACCCTTGCCCGGTGGTTGTGGGGGTCTGCGGGCGGGGGGCTTATCGGAATCTGGAAGACCCCTTTAACAAAGGGGACCCCCAGATCCCGCCCCCCCCCCCCATGTGAATTGGTAAGGGGTACATTGTACCCCTACCATTTCACGAAGAAAGTGTCAAAAAATGTAAATAAAAACACACACACCTTGGAAAAGTCCTTTATTAAAAAAAAAAATAATAATAAAAAAAAAAAAAACATTCCAGCGATGAAATCCAGTGTCCCGCGGCGATCCCGATGTCCAGCGCTGTCCATCATTGGTTGTGCCTGTGCGGACCTGATGGGGAACTTCCTCCGCTGTGTTTTAAATGTATAGACCCGCCCCTTCTAAAGTTCCCCATCAGGTACGCTCAGCGGACTAGATGCGGAACGAGAGAAGGGGCGGGTCTATTCATGTATTACACAGCAAACAAAGTTCCCCATCAGGTCCGCCCCCTCGGTATGGTTGTGCCTGTGCGGACCTGATGGGGAACTTCCTCCGCTGTGTTTTAAATGTATAGACCCGTCCCTTCTAAAGTTCCCCATCAGGTCCGCTCAGCGGACCAGATGCGGAACGAGAGAAGGGGAGGGTCTATTCATGTATTACACAGCGAACGAAGTTCCCCATCAGGTCCGCCCCCTCGGTATGTCGGACCCCGCCTACGTCATTGGCCTGGGCGGGAAACTTCCTTCACTGTGTAAATTTAAATTACACAGTGAAGGAAGTTCCCCGCTCAGGCCAATGACGTAGGCGGGATCGGACATACCGAGGGGGCGGACCTGATAGGGAACTTTGTTCGCTGTGTAATACATGTATAGACCCGCCCCTTCTCATGTTCCGCATCTGGTCCGCTGAGCGGACCTGATGGGGAACTTTAGAAGGGGCGGGTCTATACATTTAAAACACAGCCGAGGAAGTTCCCCATCAGGTCCGCACAGGCACAACCAATGACAGACAGCGCTGGACATCGGAATTGCCGCGGGACACTGGATTTCATCACTGGAATGTTTTTTTTTTTTAATAAAGGACTTTTTCAAGGTGTTTGTGTGTTTTTATTTACATTTTTTGACACTTTCTTTGTGAAATGGTAGGGGTACAATGTACCCCTTACCAATTCACATAGGGGGGGCCGGGATCTGGGGGTCCCCTTTGTTAAAGGGGTCTTCCAGATTCCGATAAGCCCCCCGCCTGCAGACCCCCACAACCACCGGGCAAGGGTTGTGGGGATGAGGCCCTTGTCCCCATCAACATGGGGACATCCTCCCCATGTTGAGGGCATGTGGCCTGGTACGGTTCAGGAGGGGAGGGGTCCGCTCTCTCGTCCCCCCCTCTTCCCCTGCAGCCGGCCAGGTTGCGTGCTCGGATAAGGGTCTGGTATGGATTTTTGGGGGGACTCCACGCCATTTTTTTTAAAATTTGGGGTGGAGTTCCCCTTAAAATCCATGCCAGATCTCAAGGGCCTGGTATGGACATTTAGGGGGAACCCCACGCCATTTTTTTTTATTTGCGACGGGGTTCCCCTTAATATCCATTCCAGACCTAAAGGGCCTGGTAATTGAATTTGGGGGAACCCCCACACTTTGTTTTTTTGTTTTTTATCAATGACTTTTCTATGTATTGATAAAAGCCGACAATTCATTAATAGCCGCGAGTGAGTTTTAAATGACTTATTTTCCTTCAAAAATGACACTTTGTGCAGGGACAGTTCTAAGCACAGGAAACATGCGCCACTTTACATGCATATCATACACACCCCCCAGGTACGAAATTTAAAGGAATATTTCACTTTTATTTTTTCATTTTAAGCATTATTAAAATCACTGCTCCCATAAAAACGTCTATTTTTTAAACCTTTTTTTGCATTGATACATGTCCCCTGGGGCAGGACCCGGGACCCCAAACACTTTTTAGGACAATAAATTGCATATTAACCTTTATAATTAGTAGGGATGAGCTTCGTGTTCGAGTCGAACATACGTTCGACTCGAACATCGGCTGTTCGATCGTTCGACGAAGATCGAACGATTTGGGCCGTTCGCGCCAAATTCGAGTGACGCGAACGGCCCACAATGCACTACGCCATCGCAGTGTCATCCAGGCGCTGTGATTGGCCAAGCATGCACTGTGACCCCGCATGCTTGGCCAATCACAGCGCCGGCAGCGAGGAGAGCAATGATTGGCCACAGGCAGGATGCCTGTGGCCAATTATTGCTGAGGGTGTTTAGTACACGCCCCACACTATAAAAGGCCGCCAGCACGGCGGCCTAGTGTAGTGTGTTCCGGAGCAGGGATAGAGCAGCATAGGCAGGGACAGTGACTTTTATTTCTTTCTTGCTTAACCTGGATTCCTTTAGTTTAGGGAAAGAGAAGGATAGGTAGGGAGAGTGTCAGTGTGTTTTGTGCTTGTGCTATATTGTGCTTAAAAAAAACATTTTTTCTAGGGACAGAAAACTGTAGGTAGGGAGAGTGTGTCAGTTTCTTTCACTGTCAAAGTCCTTGTTTCCAGGGACCTGGAAGGACAGTGAGTGAATTCTCCTTGTGCTAAATTGTGCTTAAAAAAAACATTTTTTCTAGGGACAGAAAACTGTATGTAGGGAGAGTGTGTCAGTTTCTTTCACTGTCAAAGTCCTTGTTTCCAGGGACCTGGAAGGACAGTGAGTGAATTCTCCTTGTGCTAAATTGTGCTTAAAAAAAACATTTTTTCTAGGGACAGAAAACTGTAGGTAGGGAGAGTGTGTCAGTTTCTTTCACTGTCAAAGTCCTTGTTTCCAGGGACCTGGAAGGACAGTGAGTGAATTCTCCTTGTGCTAAATTGTGCTTAAAAAAAACATTTTTTCTACGGACAGAAAACTGTAGGTAGGGAGAGTGTGTCAGTTTCTTTCACTGTCAAAGTCCTTGTTTCCAGGGACCTGGAAGGACAGTGAGTGAATTCTCCTTGTGCTAAATTGTGCTTAAAAAAAACATTTTTTCTAGGGACAGAAAACTGTAGGTAGGGAGAGTGTGTCAGTTTCTTTCACTGTCAAAGTCCTTGTTTCAAGGGACAGAGAAGGACACCTGAAGGTAGCCCTTATTGCTTTTTTCCCATCTCCCTGCAGGCCATCTATTAGAATGTCTGGAAGGCAAACAAGGAGAGGCAGACAGTCAGGAGGCAATAAAAGAGGGCAAGCAGGCTCTGTGTCTGGGGGCAACAGTGCTGGTCGTGGACGCGGTGCATTGTCATCAGCACATGGCCATGGGACACGCTTGTCCTTCTTTTCGGCAGCTGGACATGTTGAGCCACATCATGCCGAAGACTTGGTAGAGTGGATGACCAAGCCCTCCTCCTCCTCCTCATCCTCTCTCACCCAGGCTCAGGGTACTGGAAAAGCAGCTGCCAAAGCGTCCTCTTCCCTGGTATCAATGTCAGACTCATCATCAGTCACTCCTTCCCTAGACCCACCATGTCCTCCTCCTGAGGAGTCCCCCGAACTGTTTCAGCACAGTGTTGGGTACATGCTCCAGGAGGATGCCCAGCGTTTCGAAGGGTCTGATGATGAAACCCAGCTAGAGGAAGGCAGTAGCGTGAGAGCAGACAGAGGGGATGCTCAAGAAGGACACCAATCTGGCAGTCATGTTCCAGCAGCTGCAGCATACTGCCAGATTGGCTCCAGTGATGAGGAGGGAGGTGATGATGAGGTCACTGACTCCACGTGGGTGCCTAATAGGAGAGAGGAGGAGGAGGAGGATGAGGAGGAGGCACATCTCCAACGAGGCAGGATGCCCTTTGGTGGCCAGCGTAAGGGCAGTACACCGACGGAATCACACCGCAGAGCTCCGCCTGTGCAGGGCGCTGCCTCTGCCCGTCATTCAAAAAGTTCTTTGGTGTGGGCCTTTTTTGAGGCTAGTGCATCAGATCGCACAGCTGCTGTTTGCAACATATGTCTCAAGCGTATATCGCGTGGCCAAAACATCAGCCGCTTGGGTACCACATGCCTGACCAGACATATGTTGACCTGCCATGCAGCTTGTTGGCAAGCCTACCTGAAAGACCCACACCAAAGAACAAAGCGGACCTCTCCTTGCACCGCATCAGCTGGGATCTCCAACCCCACTATAACTTCAGTCCTCTCTGAAACATGCACTGAGAGGAATGAAGGTGTAGAATTAGGTGTGTCACAGCCAAGTACTTGCGGCCACTCTGCTAGCAGTACACCGACGTCCGATTCTAGCAGGCAAATTTCCCTGCCCCAGCTGCTGGACCGTCGAAAGAAGTTCACTCCCAGCCATCCACATGCCCAGCGGTTGAATGCTAGCTTGGCTAAATTGCTAGCGCTTCAACTGCTGCCTTTTCAGTTGGTAGACTCGGCCCCCTTCCGTGAGTTTGTGCAATGTGCGGTTCCTCAGTGGCAGGTTCCCAAACGCCACTTTTTCTCACGGAAGTCTATTCCGGCTCTCTACCGGCATGTGGAAGGCAATGTCTTGGCCTCGCTGGACAGGGCGGTCAGCGGTAAGGTGCATATTACCGCTGACTCATGGTCCAGCAGGCATGGACAGGGACGTTACCTTTCTTTCACGGCCCATTGGGTCACTCTTTTGGCAGCTGAGAAGGATGCAGGACAAGGTGCAGTAGTGTTGGAGGTTGTCCCACCGCCACGCCTCCAAAATGCTACTACTGGTTGTGACACACCTCTCTCCTCCACCCCCTCCTCTTCTTCTTCCTCCATGGCCTCTTCCTGTGGTTTGTCCTATGAACCAGCGGTGCTCCGTAGCCGTTCACGGGGCTACGCAAGTACGCAGGCAAAAAGATGCCATGCCGTGCTTGCGCTGGTGTGTTTGGGGGACAGAAGCCACACTGGGGCAGAGCTCCTGTCTGCTCTGCAGGGCCAGGCCGAGAGGTGGTTGACGCCACGCCAGCTTAAGCCAGGAATGGTGGTTTGCGACAATGGCACCAACCTCCTCTCCGCCCTCCGACAGGGACAACTGACCCATGTGCCCTGTGTGGCTCACGTCCTTAACCTGGTGGTGCAGCGGTTCTTGGGCAGGTACCCGGGCTTACAGGATGTCCTGAGGCAGGCCAGGAAAGTCTGTGTGCATTTCCGCAGATCTTATAATGCCAGTGCTCGCCTGGCTGAGCTGCAAAAGGAGTTGAACCTGCCCAAGAACCGCCTTATATGTGACATGCCCACCAGGTGGAACTCAACGTTGGCCATGCTGCAGCGGCTGCACACGCAGCAGAGGGCCATCAATGAGTACCTGTGCGACTACGGCACCAGGACAGGGTCAGGGGAGCTTGGTTTTTTTTCTCCACGCCAGTGGGGCATGATCAGGGATGCATGCACTGTCCTGGCACCATTTGAGGAGGCCACGAGGATGGTGAGCAGTGACAGTGCATGCATCAGTGACACTGTACCTCTTGTCCACCTGTTGGAGCACACGCTGCGTGGAATAATGGACAGGGCACTTGAGGCAGAACAGAGGCAGGAAGAGGAGGACTTCCTTGCCTCTCAAGGCCCCCTTTACCCAGACAGTGTTCCTTCTGTCCCACCCATCGCACAGGAAGAGGAGGAGGAGGAGGAGGAGGAGGAGGAGGAGGATTGTGTCAGCATGGAGGTGGAGGCTGGCACTCAGCATCATCAGCAGCAGTCTTTTAGGGATGATTTACAGTCCCAAGAAACCAGTGGACTTGTACGTGGCTGGGAGGAGGTGGCTGCGGATCATGTCGTCCTTAGTGACCCAGAGGACTCCGGAGCGAATGCCTCAGCAAACCTACGCTGCATGGCCTCCCTGATCCTGCAAAGTCTGCGGAAGGATCCTCGTATTCTTCGGATCAAGGAGAGGGACCATTACTGGCTGGCCACTCTCCTTGATCCACGGTACAAGGGTAAGGTTGCGGACCTTATGTTACCGTCGCAGAGGGAGCAGAGGATGAGACAACTCCGGGAGGCCTTGCAGAAAGGTCTGTGCAACGCGTTCCCAGAGACTGGGAGGTTACAAACTCCTGGTCCTGGACAACGAGTTGCTGAGGCTTCGGCCAGTCAAAGAAGGAGCGGTGGGGAAGGTGGCCGTCTGACCGATGCGTTCAGACAATTCTTTAGTCCGCAGCCCCAAAGTATGATCGGTTCCAGCAACCATCGCCAGCGTCTGATAAACATGGTGCAGGAATATCTAGGGGCAAGGTCAGACTTGGACACCTTCCCCACCGAAAATCCTCTGGCTTACTGGGTCTTGAGGATGGATCACTGGCCAGAGCTTGCACAGTATGCAATTGAGCTACTGGCCTGTCCTGCATCCAGCGTTCTTTCGGAACGCACATTCAGTGCTGCTGGAGGATTTGTCACGGATCACAGGGTGCGCCTGTCCACCGACTCGGTTGATCGACTGACTTTCATCAAGATGAACCAGTCTTGGATCACCACCAGCTACCACACACCTGATGCTGATATAACAGACTAATTGATTTTAACATGTCACATCCCTTCAAGACTGATGCTGATGCTGAGTGCCTGTGCTGTTATGTTGACTGGCTATCCTCCTCCTCCGAGTCCTCAATGATACGATTGATGATGATAGCTTGGAAGATCATTTTTGTTTATGGGTGCCGCCACCAGTGGCTAAGGCCCAATTTTTCAGCCCCTGTTTTACAGGGGCGTGTAATTACAATTTTTTTAGCAATAATTTGCCATAGGGCTCATTGCTGTGCTCCAAGTACAGTATCTGTGAGGGGTTGGAGTGTTGTGGCACCAGTGCCTAAGGCCCAATTTTTCAGCCCCTGTTTAACAGGGGCGTGTCATTACAATTTTTGAAGCAATACTTTGCAACAGGGCTCATTGCTGTGCTCCAAGTACAGTATCTGTGAGGGGTTGTAGTGTTGTGCCACCAGTGCCTAAGGCCCAATTTTTCAGCCCCTGTTCAACAGGGGCATGCAATTACAATTCTTGATCTAATAATTCACAGCAGGGTCCATTGCTGCACCCACCAAGAGTAACTCTGAGGGCTTACAGTCTTGTGGCAACGCCACCACCACCACCACCACGAAAGGCCCAATTTTTCAGCCCCTGTTCAAAAGGGGCATGTAATTACAATTCTTGATCTAATAATTCACAGCAGGGCCCATTGCTGCACCCACCAAGAGTAACTGTCAGGGCTTACAGTGTTGTGGCACCAGCACCACCATCAAAGCCCCAATTTTTACTACCACTGTTCAACAATTATATGTAATTAAAATTCCTGATATAATAGTTGACAGCAGGGCGTTCCAGCACCAACCAAGAGTAACTGAGTGCTTACAGTGTTGTGCCAACACCAACAACTAAGGGGCCTATTTCTGCAGAGTATATACGGCAGGTCCCTACTTTCAAACATCCAACTTACAAACGACTCCTACTTGCAAACGAAAGAAGACAACAGGAAGTGAGAGGAAATCTACCCCTAGAAAGGAAAATTCTCTCCTGTAAGAATAAATATGGGAGAAAGGGGTCTCATCTGTACTGATGCTTTATCAGCAATCCTTGTTTCAAGAAAAACACCACATTTCAAAAACAGTTGTCATTGGGACGGAAAGTGAGGTGAAATGTTCTGAACAGGGGCACAGACAGCAAAACAAATGTTACAGGGGTGATAACCCTTACCTATGTTTCCCAAAAAGTTTAAAAATAGATTTTTGGGCTGGAGCTACACTTCAACAATGTACCTGTTCAAAATTACAAACAGATTCTACATAAGAACAAACCTACAGTCCCTGTCTTGTATGCACCGCCTGTATACGGCTGTTCAGAGTATATAGGGCCTTTTTTATTTTATGTGCGGGGTTCCCCTTAATATCCATACAAGACCCAAAGGGGCTGGTAATGGGCTGGGGTAGGGGGGGGGTCATGGGGTAGCTATGCCATTTTTCTTAAAGAATTTCATCCATATTACCGGGACCAGACATTACATTAAAGCCGCAAGCAGTTTTAAATGGCTTTTTTTTCCTTTAGAAGTGTCATTTTGTGCAGGGACAGTTCTAAACACGGGAAACACGTGGCACTTCACAGGCATACTTTAGACACCCCCCAGGTACGATATTTAAAGGAATATTTGACTTTTTTTTTTTCACTTTATGCATCATTAAAATGACTGCTCCCGAAAAACGACCGTTTTTAAAACTTCTTTTTGCATTGATACATGTCCCCTGGTGCAGAACCCGGGTTCCCAAACCCTATTTATGACAATAACATGCATAATAGTTGCACTTTAGAATTCGAACGTTCGCATCCATTGTATTTAATAGGGTTCTAATGTTCGTTCGAACTTTCGGTCCGTTCGCGGGTTCTGGTGCGAACCGAACCCGGGGGTGTTCGGCTCATCACTAATAATTAGCACTTTAGATTTTGAACGTTCGAGTCCATTGTATTTAATAGGGTTCTAAAGTTCACACGAACATTCTGTCTGTTCGCAGGTTCTGGTGCGAACCGAACAGGGTTGGTGTTCGGCTCATCCCTGCAGACAATGAACACAGCGCCATAAACCAGTCACAACAGGCTGATACATTACAACCTGAGCCCTGGTTCACACTGGTGCGATTTGACATGCGATTTGACATGTCAAATCGGCGAAATTTGCCGCAAATTGCGGGCAATGGCACCGTCCTAATCGGTGCGACGCCGCATCTGCGGCGCTGCACCGATTTGAAAAAGTAGTTTCTGTACTACTTTTTGCGATTTCAGCATGTGATTTACATTGACATCTGTGTCAGATGTCTCTGTAATCGAGCTGAAATCGAGACTGACAGGCAGGAGTGAAATCGTGCGAGTTCAGCTGAACTCGCACGGCTTCACTCCCGCAGCCCCAGTGTGAACCTGGGCTAATACTTTGAAACAAATAGAGAAAATGTTACAAAAAGCTTTAAAATTTACCCCAGACCAATTTACTGAGACTCTGACTAAAGAAATCAGAGACTTAGGCCACCGCACTGCGGACCTTGAATACAGAATGGATGACATTGAAACCAGCATAGCAACCCATGACAGAAATTAGGTTAACTCATGCGTTCCCACATATGGTTGCCATCATCCCGGGTAAATATGATGAAAAAAACCTCTGTCGTTTGGGGATTTTTAAGGCAACAGAAAAGAAAAAAAAATTGATATATGTAAAAAAAATATATTTATTCACAAACATTACAAAATCATTAGCATAGATACAAAAAATATGTTTATGACTATAACCATCTCCAAAAAAATCTGCATTTATGAACAATTTAGAATACAATGCCTAGATCGGTGACTTAAGATTTTGCAGAAATCACTCAGAAACAGGCTTCATCCGACGCGTTTCAAATAATAGTAAAATACGTTCTTCCTCAGGGATGTTGCATTCATTTATCTAAAGACAGATTATCCACTTAAGCCCCGGACCATTTGGTAGCTAAAGGACCATTTGTGCGGACATGCAATGTTGTACCCAAACGAAATTTGCGTCCTTTTCTTCCCACAAATAGAGCTTTCTTTTAATGGTATTTGATTGCCTCTGCGATTTTTATTTTTTGCGATATAAACGGAAAAAGACCGAAAATTTTGAAAAAAAATGATATTTTCTACTTTTTGTTATAAGAAAAATCGAATAAACTCAATTGTAGTCATACATTTAGGCCAAAATGTATTCAGCCACATGTCTTTAGTAAAAAAAATGTCAATAAGCGTATATTTATTGGTTTGCGCAAAAGTTATAGCGTCTACAAACTAGGGTACATTTTCTGGAATTTACACAGCTTTTAATTTATGACTGCCTATCTAATTTCTTGAGGTGCTAAAATGGCAGGGCAGTACAAAACCCCCCCAAATGACCCCATTTTGGAAAGTAGACACCCCAAGGAAATTGCTGAGAGGCATGTTGAGCCCATTGAATATTTTTTTTTTGTCCCAAGTGATTGAATAATGACAAAAAAAAAAAAAATTACAAAAAGTTGTCACTAAATGATATATTGCTCACACATGCCATGATTATATGTGGAATTGCACCCCAAAATACATTCTGCTGCTTCTCCTGAGTACGGGGATACCACATGTGTGGGACTTTTTAGGAGCCTAGCCACGTACGGGACCCCGGAAACCAAGCACCGCCTTCAGGATTTCTAAGGGCGCAAATTTTTGATTTCACTCCTCACTACCTATCACAGTTTCGAAGGCCATAAAATGCCAAAATAGCACAAAACCCCCCCAAATGACCCCATTTTGGAAAGTAGACACCCCAAGCTATTTACTGAGAGGCATGATTAGTCCATGGAATATTTTATATTTTGCCACAAGTTGCGGGAATATGACAAACTTTATTTTTTTTGCACAAAGTTGTCACTAAATGATATATTGCTCACACATGCCATGGGCATATGTGAAATTACACCCCAAAATACATTCTGCTGCTTCTCCTGAGTACGGGGATACCACATGTGTGGGACTTTTTGGGAGCCTAGTCGCGTACGGGACCCCAAAAACCAAGCACCGCCTTCAAGGTTTCTAAGGGCATACATTTTTGATTTCACTCCTCACTACCTATCACTACCTATCACAGTTTTGAAGGCCATAAAATGCCAAGATGGCACAAACCCCCCCCCAAATGACCCCATTTTGGAAAGTAGACACCCCAAGCTATTTGCTGAGAGGCATGTTGAGCCCATTGAATATTTTTTTTTGTCCCAAATGATTGAATAATGACAAAAAGAAAAAAAATGAAAAAATGTACAAAAAGTTGTCACTAAATGATATATTGCTCACACATGCCATGGTTATATGTGGAATTGCACCCCAAAATACATTCTGCTGCTTCTCCTGAGTACGGGGATACCACATGTGTGTGACTTTTTGGGAGCCTAGCCGCGTACGGGACCCCAAAAACCAAGCACCGCCTTCAAGGTTTCTAAGGGCATAAATTTTTGATTTCACTCCTCACTACCTATCACAGTTTTGAAGGCCATAAAATGCCAAGATAGCACAAAACCCCCCAAAAATTACCCCATTTTGGAAAGTAGATACCCCAAGGAAATTGCTGAGAGGCATGTTGAGCCCATTGAATATTATTTTTTTTTGTCCCAAGTGATTGAATAATGACAAAAAGAAAAAAAAATGTACAAAAAGTTGTCACTAAATGATATATTGCTCAAACATGCAATGGTTATATGCGGAATTACACCCCAAAATACATTTGGCTGCTTCTCCTGAGTACGGGGATACCACATGTGTGGGACTTTTTGAGAGCCTAGCCGCATACGGGCCCCCGAAAAACAAGCACCGCCTTCAGGATTTCTAAGGGCACAAATTTTTGATTTCACTCCTCACTACCTATCACAGTTTTGAAGGACATAAAATGCCAAGATAGCCCAAAACCCCCACAAATGACCCCATTTTGGAAAGTAGACACCCCAAGCTATTTGCCGAGAGGCATGGTGAGTATTTTACAGCTCTCATTTGTTTTTGAAAATGAAGAAAGACATATTTTTATTTTTTTTATTTTTTCAATTTTTAAAACTTTGTGAAAAAAAGCGAGATCTGCAAAATACTCAACATACCTCTCAGCAAATAGCTTGAGGTGTCTACTTTCCAAAATGGGGTCATTTGGGGGGGTTTTGAACTGTCCTGGCATTTTATGCACAACATTATGAAGCTTATGTCACACATCATCCACTCTTCTAACCACTTGAAGACAAAGCCCTTTCTGACACTTTTTGTTTACATGAAAACATTTTTTTTTTGCAAGAAAATTATGTTGAACCCCCAAACATTATATATTTTTTTAAAGCAAAGGCCCTACAGATTAAAATGGTGGGTGTTGCATTTTTTTTTTCACACAGTATTTGCGCAGCGATTTTTCAAACGCATTTTTTGGGGGAAAACACACTTTTTTATTTTTAATGCACTAAAAAACACTATATTGCCCAAATGTTTGATGAAATAAAAAAGATGATCTTAGGCCGAGTACATGGATACCAAACACGACATGCTTTAAAATTGCGCACAAACGCGCAGCGGCGAGAAACTACATTCATTTTTAAAAGCATTTAAAAGCCTTTACAGGTTACCACGTTAGATTTACAGAGGAGGTCTACTGCTAAAATTACTGCCCTCGATCTGACCTTCGCGGTGATACCTCACATGCATGATGCAATTGCTGTTTACATATGACGCTAGACCGACGCTTGCGTTCGCCTTTGCGCAAGAGCAGGGGGGGACAGCGGTGCTTTTTTTTTTTTTTTTATTAATTATTTTGCTTTTTTATTTTATTTTTAAACTGTTCCTTCCATATATTTTTTTTTTTATCATTTTTATTGTTATCTCAGGGAATGTAAATATCCCCTATGATAGCAATAAGTAGTGACAGGTACTCTTTTTTTGAAAAAAAATGGGGGGTTAGACCCTAGATCTTTCCTCTGCCCTCAAAGCATCTGACCACACCAAAATCAGTGTGATAAAATGCTTTTCCAATTTCCCAATGGCGCTGTTTATATCCGGGGGGGGTCATTCCCTCCCACTGCTTGTAAAAGCAGTCTAGAGGCTAATTATCTGCTAGAATTGCTTTTACATGAAAGCCGGCCACTGGCTGAAAAGAATGATACCAAGATGATACCTAAACCTGCAGGTATCATTCTGGTATAAACATTCAAAGTCCAGCAACATACCAGTACGTTGCTGGTCCTTGTTGGACATGTATTGTAATCTTTTTTTTCATGCAGCCTGTTGGCTGAACGAAAAAAAGAGATTGATCGGTGGGTATGCCCACCATTAGAATACCTCCCTTCATCCACCCACTTCTAATGATGGGCATATATGCCGAAGCATGGGGGCATCCTCCCGCAAAAAAGTTATGCCGCGTACACACGGTCGGACTTTTCCACGGGCAAGCCTTTGTCGAAATTTCGACCGTATGTACGCGGCATAAAAGGTTATGCCGCGTACACACAGTCGAACTTTTCCACGGGCAAGCCTCCGTCGGAATTTCGACCGTATATACGCGGCATTAGGAGCAAAATCGCTTCTCCGCCCCTGCTGCCCCCATGCTTCGGCATATATGCTCTTTTTTTTAACTGTGGTGGTGAAATCACCTCCTACAGCACTGGAGTCACGGCTTTATGTATCGTGGGAGCAAACGCTGTTGCTGTCAAGATAAATAATTCCGCGCTGCAGTTGAATGGCGCACCTGAAAACAAAAAATTACATACCTGAAAAGCAAGCATGATAAAACATTGCAGAATGGAATACAGTAAAAAAGAGCAGAACAATAGAGAGAAAATAGAGAGAGAGAGAGAGAACAATAAAACGACAACTATTTTTTTTTTTTTTTTTGTGTTTTTGTTTTTTAAGTTTTTTTTTTCTTTTTTACACTTTTTTTTTTAAACTTTAACAACTGTAATGGTTCTGGTCTCTCAAAATGTAATGGCATCTTGGGAGACCCTGTGTAAGTGTGTCCTAGTCTGTGAAATGCTGTACCCTACGCTAAAACTTCACTTTTGAGTGGTAGCGTTCAAAACATTCACCAAGGCAAAGACCAGGTTTGTCAGGACAGAGTGGACAATAATAACGGGTGTCACGCCTAAATCCGCGCTTGCTACAGACACGACATCTTTTTTGGGGGGTTCGTTGGGTAGGGGTACTCGGGAGGAGATGCGTATAATGCCTCTCATGCAGCCGGCTTACTGCATTTGGTAGGGGATGGTGAGGTGCAGAACCGCCTGGATACAGGAGTTCTGTGACTATCTCATTCTGGAATTTTAGAAGAGTTAAAGTCCCGCCTGAAGCTCTGTATAGCACATGAGCGTTCAGCAAAGCCAATTATGACAGATAACGTGGCGTTATCTCGGCTTCATGACCATCCATGAGTCATGTGACCGGGAGGGAACCAATCACAATTCACAGGGGCATATAAAAGGACACCAGGGAGTCAATTGGCGTCATTCCATTGCCTCTGCCGCAGGCGGAGGATCTAATATACCAAGCTCCCATACACAGGAACCTTGTAAGAACTTATGGATCCCGATTTGTTCTTGGGTTGTTAGTGAATACTGGTAAGCATATAGGACTTTCCATTTATTCTGAATGGATTTGTTTCCTTCCTTTTTTAATGGGAATACATAATTTTTCCCATTTATACTTACCCGATTTTTCTTTTATTTATAGACAATTCTGTTTTTTCCCTTCTTTCTCATAAGACGCCATCCATTTGGATTGCACCTTGTTGCTTTATCCTGACTCCTTTTGTGAACATGCAATGGTGGGTGCAGCATTGGGAGGGGTAGATGGAGGAAGATGCACCCCTGGTACATAAATTGAAACATGGAACATATGTATTTTAAATGAATATGATTCAGTAAGTTCTTTTTTCTTCCCTTTCTTCTTGATACTTCTTGGAGGTGGGATTGATAATACTGTGATTAATAAGAACTCTATAATCTGTCTTTAGATAAATGAATGCAACATCCCTGAGGAAGAACGTCTTTTACTATTATTTGAAACGCGTCGGTAGAAGCCTGTTTCTGAGTGATTTCTGCAAAATCTTAAGTCACCGATCTAGGCATTGTATTCTAAATTGTTCATAAATGCAGATTTTTTTGGAGATGGTTATAGTCATAAACATATTTTTTGTATCTATGCTAATGATTTTGTAATGTTTGTGAATAAATATATATTTTTTACATATATACATTTTATTTTTTTATTTTCTGTTGCCTTAAAAATCCCCAAACGACAGAGGTTTTTTCATCAGCAACCCATGACAAAGAATTTGAGGTACTTAAAGCAGAAAATGTAGCAATGCAAACCCGTTTGGAGGACTTTGAGAACAGGGCTCGCCGATCAAATCTCTGTATAAGAGGCATACCGGAGTCAATCCTTGATCTTCATTCAACCATGACAGCACTCTTTCAGGAACTAACACCATCAATCCCAATAGAAAGATTGGAAATGGACAGGATCCACAGAGCTTTGGCACCACGCAAAGCTGATGGCCCCCCTTGTGACATAATTGCTAAGTTCCATTTCTTCCGCACTAAAGATCAAATTATGGCTGCAGCCAGACACAAGGAATCTCTTACTTTCCAAGGACATTCGTATCAAATATTTGCAGACTTATCTCCAATAACAGTAGCTAAACGATGTGAGATGAAACCTCTGCTCCTAAATCTCCAACACCACCACATCCCGTATCAATGGGGATTTCCATTTTCAATTTGGTTCACCTATTAAGGAACAAAATACTCCAGTAGATCCACTAAAGAACTAAAGAACACGCTACAAAAGCTTCAGCTTTACAATAAACCATCTGCAAGCCCTCAACGCCGCACCCTTTCCAACTCTCCTCCAAATTAATCATACCCTGAATCTGATGGAAGCAGACACGCTACTTGAAAGAGAGGCCGTTTCAATTCTCCAGTTTCTGACCAGCAGGACACAATTTGACTGTGATTTGACTGTAAACTCACTATGCATCTTCTCCAAATCTCATGGTTAATCTAGCCATGCCTTAGTTCCCTTAAAATGTTCCTATCTACAAAGGATAAGTATCAGAACAATTTAAATACCCTACCAAATTTCCCTTATTTCCCTCTTTATGTCTCTCTTCATCACAACATCCTATCTTTCCCCCCTCCTCCTTAAACCACCCTTATTCCTTTACTCCCCCCCCCCATACCACTCCCCTTTCCTTCTCTTTGTACACCAAACAGAGACAGACATTACACCTTCAAAGTTTTGCGTATTTAAATTAATATTCTTGTTATTAACCCTATTTCTTTTCCAACTGAATGAATAATTTAATTACCCTCCACATTTACAACAACCCCGGGGCATTTTAGTTCTATGAAAGTAATAGAATTCAAATGCATCATATCTGTATATATGAAATCTATAGTATTATTTGCTTATTTTCTGTTATTAATTAAGGAATAGCTAGGTACTAATTTTAAGCATGTTTGTAGCTGGTTGCCTTGCCAAGTCTGGCTGTCTTAGTTTAATAAAAAAAAAATCCTTTTTTTAAAAATAATTTTAGCCATGGGGAAGCCGAGGAGTGGCTACTGCGTCCCCATTTTTCTGTCCTAGGACTCTCCCTCACTGTGTTTATAGTGCAGGGGGCCTCCTCAGACAGACTTTGTGCCTCTGAGCTTGTGTCATTTTTGAGCTCAGAAAGCCAACTTTTTATTTTTTACTATGCATTTGAATTATTCCAATCTATTTAGATTGATGACTAGCACCTCCTTTTTTTTTCTTCTATCCTATTTTTCTTATTATTTCTCCATCTTCCTCTCTTACCCTGGATTAAATCTGGTATCACAATTTATATTTGTTATGTATAGCTAAATTTTTCTCAAGATGTTTATATGGCTCTCTTGAATTTACTTACCTTAAATACACAAGGTCTAAATATACCTCATAAACGTACTAGAGTTTTCAGGTCACTTTCTGCATCAAAAGCACACATAGTGTGTCTCCAGGAGACTCATTTTGCTGAATCGTCTACCCCTAAATATTTTGGTGCAAGCTATCCACAAGTCTTTACAGCCTCAGCCAAATCCAAACACAGAGGAGTGTTGGTAGCATTCCACCGTACTACATCCTTTTCCCTAGTAGCAGAAATCAAAGATCCAGAAGGTCGCTACCTCATACTTACAGGCAATCTATGCAATATCCCAATCACAGTAGTCTCATATTATGCACCTAACAAAAGACCAACATCATTTCTTTCCCACCTGTTTCAAGTTATTTATACACATAAAGTAGGCACACTCTTGATTTGTGGAGATTCCAACCAAACAATATATCCATACCTAGATAAATCACCAACACCTCCTACATCTAATTCTCAATCTAGATCGTTCCAGAGACTCCTTCAACAACACTCATGAAATTAACCCTTCCAAACGTCAATAATCCTTTTATTCTCACCCTCACAGATCTTTTTCCCGTATTGATCATATTTTAATTTCTATATGTATGTCCCTAGAATTGCTCATCTCATATATCAAACCCTACACATGGACGGATCACTGTGCTATAATTTCCACCTTTAACTCCTTAGTTCCAAAAACACAAGACTCAACATGGAAAATAAACAACTCACTCTTATCACACCCTTCACACTCTCTAGACCTAGAAATTGTCCTAAAAGAATACATGCAAAATAATAAATCCCCAGATATATCCCCACTAACATTATGGGAAGCACATAAGCCTGTCCTTAGAGGGCATTGCTTACGTCAAGCATTGTATCAAAAGAAAGAAAAGAAAAAAGTACAACAAAAACTTGAAACTGAATTTAACAATTGTCATAATAATTTCCAATCTAACCCCACACCACAAAATAAAACACAATTTGAGAAAGCTAGCTTAAGTCTAGATCTATTCTTATCAGAATCAGTGGACAAAACTCTACATAAATCCAAACAAAAATATTACTTCCATGCCAATAAACCTGGCACCCTCTTTGCACGTGCAATGAAAAAATTCAACAACCCATTTAAGCCAATTCGACTGAAAACCTCTCATGATAAATATACTAGTAATACAGTTAAGATCCTTCATACCTTCCATAAACATCTCACCTCCTTATATAAAAAAGAAGGCTTTTTTGACCAATCTTCAGCAGAAACATTCTTTTTCCAAACAAAACTTCCTACCCTATCCCAGAATCAATATGAAAGCCTTGAAAGTCCCATCACTCCCATTGAAATTGAGCAAGCAATCAAATCCCTCAAACCTAATAAGCGTCCGGGACCTGATGGGTTTTTAGCCCTTTACTTAAAAAAAAATTCTCATTTATTAACCCCCATGCTGATAGAAGCATTCAATTCTATCATTAACAACCAATCATTCTGATCTGAAACTCTTACGGCTATCATATCAATGATTCCTAAACCTTAGTCTGATGACTTATCCTGTGCGAATTTTAGACCTATATTGCTTTTAAATCTAGATATAAAATTACTAGCGAAAGTGATAGCGACTCGTTTGAATACCATAATAGGTTCCTTAATAAGTAATGATCTTGTTGGGTTTATCCCTTTGCGCCAAGCAACAGATAATGTTCGTAGGGCCATGTTGCTGATTCAAACAGCCCAAAAAAGAAAAAATTCTGTGTCTTCTTTCACTAGACATCAAAAAAGCTTTTGACACGGTAACATGGCCCTACCTACACTTAACTTTACAAGAATGGGGCTTTGGCCCACACTTTCTTAGCTGGTTACATCTTTATATAATAATCCAAAGGCATACATTAAATATGCAGGATATAAATCAGCCATATTCGATATCAACAGAGGCACTCGCCAAGGATGTCCACTTTCCCCACTTTTATTCGCCTTACTCATTGAACCCCTTGCTCAAGCTATTAGAACAGATCCATCAAATAAAGGTGTAGAATTGGCCGGCTACCACCATAAACTCTGCTTATTTTCTGATGACATTTTAATTTTCATGTCCTCCCCCCATATTACAGCTCCCAATATTATAAACAAACTAGATAATTTTGCCCATATATCTGGACTAATGGTAAACACACAAAAATCCATAGCTTTAAACATCTCTTTACCCCCAGATATACTACAACAAACAAAGACATCCCTTCCTTTCACATGGTCATCATCACACCTCACATATCTAGGTATTGTGCTTACCCCTGATCTAATGAATATTTTCTCTACTAACTACCCTCCACTGTTACAAAAAATTTCTAATTATCGAAAACAATGGTCCACTCTGCCTTTATCCTGGTTAGGTAAAACAAATGTTATAAAAATGACTATATTACCAAAAATTCTATATCTCTTTAGAGTTTTACCCATACCTATTCCAACCTACTTCCTCAGAAACTTACAACGTAAAACACAATCATTTATATGGAACTCTCTAAAATCTCGAATTTCTTCTCACACCCTATACCTTTCTAAACTTAAAGGAGGTTTAGGTTTCCCAAACTTTGTCACTTATTTTCATGCTGCGCAAATAGCAAATATTCCCAAGTACCAATTGAAACCATTGATAGCGACCCAATCTCTATACCAAACCTCATAATGTCCACCTCTTCTAACCACAAAATAATTGATAATAAGATAACTAAACACACAATTTCTATTTGGGAAAGATTCAAAACAACCCAGGGCTTACAATCCCCACATGTACCCCTTATATCTTTTATGAGAAACTCACAATTTTACCCGGCCCTCACATTTCCTAGAACTTTTACAAAATGGACTTCCGCTGGTCTAACACAATGCTGTGGCTTTGTACCATCTACTTCATTTAAAACATTTTCTGAAATATGTGACAGTCATAAACTTCCGACCTCAGAAATGTTTCGCTACTTACAGATCAAGAACTTCTTTGCACCATACATACAAGATATTATTAATTTGAGTAATATGACGCAGTTCGAACGAATATGTAAACAAGATCCTCGCTCAAAAGGACTCATCTCAATACTGTATAGCCAACTAAATACTAAGCTTACTGCAAAATTACCTTCATATACTGAAAAATGGGTGAGCGAACTTGGTTCCAATATAGATACATCTACCTGGAGTAAAGTATGGTCTAATACTAAAATGTCTTCCCAAAATATACTTGCTCTGGAAACAAACTATAAAGTTATCATGTACTGGTATCTGGTTCCTGCTAGAATTGCAAAATTTGCTCCCCAATATTCCCTGCTTTGTTTTCATGGCTGTGGTGATCCGGGAACACATTTACATATTTTTTGGGAGTGTCCTGTTACAAAAAATTATTGGAAAGAAATATTCCTCATGCTTTCAACAGTTTTTAAGAAACCCATTACTCCAGATCCGACTATCGCACTTCTAAATTTAAAACCTGACTGTATCTCTTATACTCATGTAGCGGGGTATCGTTTTCTTAAACCCCAAGAGACTACAGTTCCCAGCACGCTTTAAGGCACCCAGGGTGCATTGCCCCATGCAAGGACTGTTGGGGTGGACTTTATAAGGGAGAGGCGGAGCATGCTTCTTTCTCTTTGGACACCGCCCTCCCAGCAAGAGGATCCTTGTGCTGACCTGCTGTATGTACAAGGCCTGAAGCCTGGGCCTTGTGTTTTTTCCAAAGAGCCTTCCGCTCCACCGAGGAGCCTGCGGAGCATCTGATCCTGTTGCTGAGTGCAGTTATCAGGAGGACCGAAGACTCGGATGGACACTGTGAATCGAGTCACAGTAACGGAAGTAACGGACAAGGACTAGTCCGGTCGGGTGAGAGAGCACCTGCTCAGAGCTACACCACAGTATCTCTAGGCCCATTAACTTTATTCAGGGCCATCACAGTGATTGCAGTTACACTCTGGGGAGACTATCTGCAGAACTGAGTTATTAGTCTCCCTGGCATTATAAAGTTACCGATCATCGTTACTTTGTGGATTACAATTTGTTCTTAAAGTGCACCACCGTGTTTGCTAGCGAAGATTTCTTCCATAGAACTATACCTAAATCATAGTCAGGCCTGACTGGGTAGTATAGGGCATTGCTGGGCGTAATTTTGCTCACGAGGGAGGATAGCTGCAGCGGGGTCTGTTAAACTGTCTATCATATTGCTGAACGTTTTGATGTTTTAATAAGTATACCCATATTGCAGGGCTCTGGATGTGACATTGCATACTGTTTATCATTTTAACCTTTACCAACAGTAAAATTCTAGAGTTAAGTATATTGGTTGTCAGTGTCATTTACTGTGCTATACCATACTGTGGGATTGTGTCATAGAGAATATTAGAGTGATTGCAATTCTATCATCCCCTTTACTAACTGTGCCACGAGAGGTTAGAGCCGATTGCCAGGGGTTGACAGCGGTGCACTACAGGGCCCAAAACAAACAAGGCAGCCCTCTTAACTGGGGGTATCGCTACACTCAATTTAAGTTATTGCTACAAATCACCACAGCCGCAAAACAAACCATCACCAAGCTTGGAAAACAGCTACGCTTCTAGTTTCTGAAACTAGAAATAGAATACACCAAGCCATGCTCCATTCAAAATCCGAAACCATAACCAATGATTCCATAGATCTATTTGAAAAAATATGGAACCCTTGGGTGACTTTTCTATCCTATCTAACCCTGACAATTCTTTACTGAGACCTTGGTAAGATTTTGAAAGTCAGTAATATTCTAGATACTTTATCTCAATATTATCTGTACCCCTTTATATGGAATAATCCCGGAGTCTTCTCTCTATCCTGTACTTCCTTTTCTATCCCTTTGTTTCTATTCACTCTTTATCCTTTATATTCCACAATTTGTCCTTTTTCCTTTAATTCTCTTTCTCTTTTTTCTATCTTTATATAACTTCATATATAAAATGGTATATTTGAATATATAAACACAATATTTACTTCTACTCCTAATAATATAATATTTTTTAGAAATATGATCCCTATCCCCCCTATCTCTTCCTATTTTTGAGCCAATTTATTATTAATTTATTACTCTTTTATAGCTATAGTCAATGTATCTATTTTACCCAGTTTGCTAATATTATATTATTCTATAATATTTACATATTTGTTCAAATGTAATAGTTTTACATGATTAGATTGACTATATTCTGGTTCAACAATTTCTTAGATATTCTTTTCAGGATCTTCAAACATATATCAGCTGATACTATGTTTCCAATGCGCTCTTAACACATGATACCATTTCTTATAATCATTTATTGTCAATTGTATCTATTGTTTTTGCTTTACTTCAAACCCAATAAACAAATTTGACAAGAAAATGGTTTTTCGTGATGATCTGTCCACCCTCACGGAAAGGTCCAAATCCAGAAACACCAGCTGACAAAATTTCAGCCCAATTATTTGTTATAAAAGTGTTGTAAAGAAGATTTTAGCTTAGATATACCCCCACGCTAAATGATCTGAATATCATCTATATAACGACCATACAAATTCATGTTCTGAAAAAGGATTATTGCTCCAGATGGCCATATCCTCCCAATACCCCGTTGCAATGTTCGCAGAACAGGGGGCATCATTGGCTCCCATATCTGTGCCATGGGTTTTCAGGTATAAAATGTCTGCAGGTGCATTGTAAGCCATATACCAAAATGTCACTAGGACAGGTAATAAAGTGGCCCCCCTTGCCCTCCTGGCAAGGAATATTATAATTGTTACTCGTCAAGCTGGTAAGGGGGTAGCCTTGTGATCCAGGATTGTGATCGATATTTCAAGGAATCCCTTTCTCTTCTTGGTGACAAGCACATCTACAAACAGTTGCCAGGTGATTCTCTGCCGGAGTTTGTGAAGGAATTGAGCATGTTGGTTGAGGAAGCATACAAAGAAGAAGTGATTGATAAAAAGGAGAAAGGTTTTCTATTACCTGAAGAATGTAGTATGCCTTACTTTTAAAACCTGACAAAGGTGCACAAGTCAGTGGCTAACCCCCTGGCAGGTGAGCACAAATTGCTTTGCTAGCGGCCTGTCGCAGTATAATTTTTTCCTTCATCCTTAGTGTCCGCTTTGCCATCTTTAATAAAAGATTCAGGACACTTATTAAAAGTAATAAAGGATTACACTTGGGAGCCTATATATATGGGTATCTCTTGATGTTAGTGCATTATATACATCAATCCCACACAAGGTAGGTCTAAGGACCTACCTGTACTTCCTCACTAGGGAAAATACTTTACATTACAAACAGGCAGGGTTCATATTGGAGTGTACAAGTTTTTTGTTTTTTTTAAACCTGTTTTATTGAAAATGCTTAGACAAAAAGGACATACCTTCACAATAGTATATTCTAATATGAAAGTTACAGGATATACACTTCTGTATCAACCAATACAAAATACGGAAGACATCAGGATAGAAAGTATCTAATATAAAGCATACAAGTGAATGCGTATATAAACAACACCATGAAGGTAAAGAAAACAAAAAACAACCAAAAATTATAGTGCATATGGAAATAAATTCTTACGTATAAAAGTATTACTGAGACATTCAAAAGAAGTACAAATATAGTCACATCAACTACAGAAGCAGGGGAGGGCTGGCAGCCTTAGGCCTGGGGGGCAAGTCCAGTCAAGGGGCCCATTGAACCATCAATGCAGCCTGATCAGTGCCCATCAATGCAGCCTGATCAGTTCCCATCAACGCAGCCTGATCAGTGCCCATCAACGCAGACTCACCAGTGCAGACAGTGCCCATCAGTGAAGCCTCATCAGTGCCCATCAACGCAGCCCGATTAGTGCAGACAGTGCCCATCAGTGCAGCCTGATCAGTGCCCATGGGATGTGGGGGGTCAGCTGGGGGTGTCAGGGTCTGTCTCACCTCAATAGGTCCTTGCACTGTGCACAACCTCTTTGAGGGGGTTATTATGACAACTTCCAAGCTGCCTCTCTGCTTGTCTCTTGTCCAAAGAATCCGGGAGTGTAGTGGAGAGAGGTAAGCTCAGCTGCCTGCTCATCACACTCAAAGTAGGCTGCAGTGCTGCTCTCTCAGACATGTCTTCTCTCTCATTTAAGAGGGTAAATTATATTATCTTAAGAGAAAAATGAAAATGGAAAATGTTGGCCCATATAGCCCACATTGCAGCCCCATACAACTAAACACCCTCTGTGTGTGGGTGCTACTGGAGGTCCAGAATTATTTTCCAATTGCCCATCAGTGCAACCTGATCAGTGCCCATCAATGCAGCCTGATCAGTATCCATCAATGCAGCCTCACCAGTGCAGACAGTGCCCATCAGTGCTGCCTGATCAGTGCCCATCAACACAGCCTCATCATTGCAGACAGTGCCCATCAGTGCAGCCTGATCAGAGCCCATCAATGCAGCCTCACCAGTGCCCATCAATGCAGCCTCACCAGTGCCCATCAATTCAGCCCACCAGTGCCCATCAATGCAGCCTCACCAGTGCTCATCAATGCAGCCTCACCAGTGCCCGACAATGCAGCCTCACCATTGCCTATCAATGCAGCCTCACTAGTGCAGCTTATCAGTGCAGCTTATAAGTGGCCATCAGTGTGGCCTCATCAGTGCCCATCAGTGTAGCATATCAGTGCTGCCTTATTAGTGCAGCTTAAGGCGACTTTCACACTGAGGCGCTTTGCAGGTGCTATAGCGCTAAAAATAGTGCCTGCAAAGTGCCCTGAAAGAGCCTCTCCTTTCACTCCAGTGTGAAAGCCTGAAGGCTTTCACACTGGAGCGGTGCGCTGGCAGGACGATAAAAAAAAAGTCCTGCAAGCCGCATCTTTGAGGCGCTGTAGAAGCGGTCTATACACTGCTCCTAAAGCGCCCCTGACCATTGAAATCAGTGTGAAGCACCGCAGAACCGCCAGCAAAGAGCCGCTGCAGCGACGATTTGTGGGCGGTTTTAACCCTTTTTCGGCCGCTAGCGCGGGTTAAAAGCGCCCTGCTAGCGGCTGAATAGCGCAGCAAAAATGACAGTAAAGCTCTGCTAAAAATAGCGGTGCTTTACCACTGATGCCTCAGTGTGAAAGTAGCCTTAAGCCCTGTACACACGATCGGATTTCCTATGGATTTTAAACCGATGGATTTTTCCATCGGAAATCCGATGAAGCTCACTTCCATCAGTCTTGCCTACACACCATCAGTCAAAAAAACGATCGTCCAAAACGCCGTGACGTAAAACACTCCGACGAGCCAAGAAAAATTAAGTTCTATGCTTCTGAGCATGCGTCGACTTGATTCTGAGCATGCATGGGTTTTTTATCCGATGGAGTTCCCCACAGACGATAGTAATTTGCTATCGTTTTTTTTTCCATCGGATAAATTTAAAACATGTTCTATTTTTTAACACCGATGGAAAAAAGACCGATGGGGCCCATACACGATCGGTTTGTCCGATGAAAACAGTCCATCGGACTGTTTTCATCGGTAAAACCGATCGTGTGTACAGGGCTTAATGCCGCGTACACACGATCGTGATTCACGGCGATGAAAACACTGCCGTGAATCACGACAGGAAAAATGAGGGAACGGCTTGTTCCCCCACACACGACCGTTTTTCCCGTCATTTTTTCTCTTGACGAGAAAAACGACTGTGTGTAGGCTCCGCGGCAGTGTTTCCCTATGGGAAAACTGCAGCGGAAAAAAAAATGACAGGGATCACAACGAGAAAAATTAGAGCATGTTCTAAGTTTTCTCGTCGTGATTAATGCAGTTTTTCCCGTCTGGAAAAACTGCAAAAAGCCCACAGACGATCGTTTTTCTCGTCCAAATTAAAAAAATTCATTTTTCCCGACGGGAAAAATGATCGCGTGTACGCGGCATAAGAGTGTCGCCTAATCAGTGGAAATGAATGCAGCCTCAACCTCCTTAATGAGTTTGCATTGATTTCAGCATGCATGGAACACTTTGCACATGCTGAAATCAACGCAAACTCATTAAACAGACCACATTCATTGAAAGTTCATTAATATACAGATCATGATTTTGCAATAAAGTGATCCATGCTGCAAACTCATTAAACAGTCTCCACCTTCAGTGAAAGTTCATGTACTGCAAAGTTTGCAGAACATGAACTTTCACTGAAGGTGGACTGTTTAATGAGCTCCGCCCACCCTCCTCAGTGTGGCTTTTATTCACTGCATCGTCTTTTGGGGAGGGGTCTGTCTCATGACAGGAGGAGGAGGAGAGAAAGAAGCACGAGGGGAACCCCCTGGCAAGGACAGCAGGTAAAATTTAATTAATTACTCTTATCATGATATACAGATCATAATATTGCAATAAAGTGAACTTTCACTGAGGGTGGAGACTGTTTAATGAGTTTGCAGCATGGATCACTTTATTGCAATATCATGATCTGTATATCATGATAAGAGTAATTAATTTAATTTTACCTGCTGTCCTTGCCAGGGGGTTCCCCCCGTGCTTCTCTCTCTCCTCCTCCTCCTGTCATCAGACAGACCCCTCCCCAAGAGACGATACAGTGAATAAAAGCCACACTGAGGAGGGTGGGCGGAACTTTAGGCTCCGCCTCCGTCAGTCCAATTACATGCAGCCAGTCACCGGCCGCTTATGGAGGCGTGAGACGCTCCGCACTACCCCCGCCCCCCGCCAAGCACGCCGCCGCCACCCATACACAATACTACACGCAAGTACCGCTGCAGCAAGCCGGCTGCCGCACTGCACAGACTGGAAAAAAAAGTAACATAGGCTGAGGCAGCGCCGCGCCCGTTTTAACGATAAGGTAGGCGGCCTGGGGGGAAATTTCCACCTTGCCCCCCAGCCCAGCCCGCCCCTGTACAGAAGTATGTGTACTTTACACAGTTTAGTGAAATATGCTAGCAATCCAATATCACCAATATCAAGAGATGTGAGTAGAGTACAGAACAATTATGTCATAATGTAGAGGTATATTATGGCAAAGGATCATCAAATAAAGAAAGGAGTCCTGTTTTTCCAACCAGGGACCCCAGAGTTTAGAGAAATTCCCTGGACATCCTCTTGCTTCATATGTTAAATATATATAAAGGTAGGCTCTGGTTAATCAGTCATTTCTACAGACCAATATATTAACTCATTGTGTATCCATTGTAAAGCTATAGTTTTTCTAGCATAGTATAGTAGTAACCGGAGGAATTACTTAGTCCTAGCAGGGAGGTCTATGTAATCAAATATACCCAATAGACACCATTTAGGATTACATACATTAGGGACATAGGCGTGCCCTCGGGGTGTGCCGGGTGTGCCCAGGCACACCCTAATCATTCCTGTGCTCTGTCTGTGCTTTAACACCTTTTGCTAGTGCTGACTGCCTGCAACATGTCTTTCCCTGTGTAGCTCACAGTCACCACCACTGCGGTCGCGTCCGGGCCAGCAAAAACAGCTGTGCTGCGAGTGGGAGGTGATTGAGCACTGAACTAGGGACCACATCCGCGGAGTAATCCAGCCGCATTTCCCGATGCAGCTTCTATAGTCCCGGCTGCCAGGTCCCGCAGGCACCGGCGGAGTAATTTACATCTGCACTCCGCCCCCCCTCCTCTTTTTTCCCCCTTTGAAGCAGCGGACTAGTGGAGCATGGATAGCGGCAGGCGAGTGGCTGCAGCCTGCTAGATCGAGGTGAGCACTGCAGTGAGAGTCGGTGCCCTATCTCTGCTCTGCCTTGCAGGAATAACCAAGGGCAGAAAACGGGACTCTGCCTGACTTGGAGAGCCATCTAGCTCAGGAGTCACTCAGTGTCTGCTCGGTCCTGTCGGTTCTCCCAGCCCCTCCCTCACTCCACTAACTGTCCAATGCCACACTCCGCCTCCCATTTGTGCCCGCCCACAGTCCAACCCCCTGCCTGCAATGAGCTGTGATTGGGGTTTTTGAGAAGCTGGGCGGGAGATATGAAACAATGGCTGCCTTTGCTGAATCAGCCACCTAAAGGGGAACCAGTCTGAGAGGAGGGAGGCATAATTGGTAAGTGAAACTTTTGTTTTGCACACAGAACAAAACCCCTGTCTCCCCCTGCCACCTTTTGCACTGCACCCCCCCCCTCCTGCCTTCATCTCTCCATTCTCTCTCCCCTTCTCACTTCCTCCTCTACCCCCCCACTCTGTCATCTCTCTCTCTCTTTCTCTCCTCTCTCTCTCTCTCTCTCTTTCTCTCCTCTCTCTGTCTCTCTTTCTCTCCCTCTCTTTCTCTTCTCTCTCTCTTTCTCTCCTCTCTCTCTCCCTCTTTCTCCCCCTCTCTATCTTTCTCTGCTCTCTCTCCCCTCTATCCCCCCTCTCTCCCTCTCTCTCTCCTCCCTCCCTCTCTCTTTCCTCCCTCCACCTCTCTCTCTCCTCCCTCCCTCTCTCTCTCCTCCCTCCCTCTCTCTTTCTCTCCTCCCTCCCTCCCTCTCTCTCTCTTTCTCCTCCCTCTCTCTCTCTGTTTCTCCTCCCTCCCTCTCTCTCTCTCCTCCCTCCCTCTCTCCTCCCTCCCTCTCTTCTCTCTCTCTCTCTTTCTCCTCCCTCCCTCCCCCTCTCTTTCTCCCCCCCCTCTCTCTCTCTCTTTCTCCTCCATCTCCTCCCTTCCCCTCTCTCTCTCTTTCTCCTCCCCCCTCTCTCTCTTTCTCCTCCCTCCCTCTCTCTCTTTCTTCTCCTCCCTCCCTCTCTCTCTCTTTCTCTCTCTCTCTTTCTCCTCCATCCCTCTCTCTCTCTCTCTTTCTCTCTCTCTTTCTCCTCCCTCCATCTCTCTCTCTTCCCCCTCTCTCTCTCCCCTCTCTCCCCTCTCTCCTCTCTCTCTCCTCTCTATCTCTCCCCTCTCTCTCCCCCCTCTCTCTCTCCCCTCTCTCTCCCCTCTCTCTCTCCTCTCTCTCCCCTCTCTCTCTCTCCCCCTCTCTCTCCCCCTCTCTCCCCTCTCTCCCCCCTCTCTCCCTCTCTCCCCCTCTCTCTCTCCCCTCTCTCTCCCCTACCTCTCTCCCCCCCCATTTTTTTCTCACTCCACTTTCTCTATCTTTGCCTCCCTCTCCCTCCGCCAACTCTTTTTCCCCCCTTTTCTCTCTCTCTCCCGTATCTCTCTTGTTATATACAGACCAGTGTATATAATGTACCGTATGGTGTACATATAATGTACAGACTTTACCCTGGCACTATACTGTACATTTATACAGACCAGTGTATATATAACATACAGCGTGGTGTCAGGGTGACACCATGTTTTGCCGCACCAGGTGACACCAACCCTAGTGACGCCACTGAGTGAGACAGCACTGAACAGGGCAGGCAGTGGGCAAATGATGGACCAAAAAAACCTGGCTTGTCACTGTCAGCAAAAAAGTGTGTATGTGTGTGTGTGTGTGTGTGTGTGTGTGTGTATGTGTGTATATATATATATATATATATATATATATATATATATATATAAAAATACACACTTTTTTTGCTGACAAGGCAGGGTTCATATGATATGAACCCTGGCTTGTCAGCAAAAAGAGTGCATATTTATTCATATATATATATATATATATATATATATATATATATATATATAATATATATATATACACACACAGATGCACGTGTGTTTGAGCTTTGGTTTGAGGTGCACACCCTAATGCAATAGGCTGCGCACGCCTATGATTAGGGATATCATATCAAAAGTAGTTAAGATAAACTCAGTAATGTCAGATCAAAAAGGCCGTACACATTTAGATTAGGCGTTTCAGAGTATAGTACATTCTGTGCAGGTATCTTAATTAAATTAGTTTATCCCTATCAGGAAAAAAAACTAACCGTGTCAAAAGTAACCAACTCCTTCCAATTTTCCGGGGAGAGGTCCGGAATATAAGCCATCCACCTAGATTGTATTTTAAGGGACTGGGCTGATGATCTATCTATGTTCAAAATGTTTTATTTAATTGCTACCCAGATTAAAAGGGAACAACGTGTAGATGTTTAAATGCTAAAGAAGGCATTCTCTTCCTTGCGTGATAAACACAAAAGAGACCTCACCAAGGTCTCTATACCCCAACTGGATGCAGCTCACCTCTCCCTCAACTTGGCCCTCACGGCTAGAGCAGAAAAGAGCCTACGTTGGAGCGGGGTGAGATTTTATCACCAGCGGGACCAAATAGGCCCTATGCTGGCCTCTAGGCTTTCTGCCCGCACACGCGCATATTCGCTACTGAAAATTAAGGTGTCAGGGGGTGCTTCAGCTTTGAGTCCTCTTAGTATCATGAAATCTTTTCATGTGTTTTATAAAAAACTTTACAGCGCATATACCAAAGGGGACCCAACTCATATCTCTGAGTTCCTGACTGATCTACCCCTCCCTACCCTAGAGGATAGACACCGGGATAGGTTGTAAGCTCCCATCACAGCCGAAGAAGTGATGGAAGTCATTAAAAAAATTTAAGAAAGGCTCTGCTCCAGGACCGGACGGCTTCTCAGTAGCTTACTACAAGGCTTTTGCTAGTATCCTAGCCCCCTATTTAGCCAGGTTTTTCATCTCCAAACTGAAGGGCGACCCATTGAATAGACAATTAAATTCAGCCTACATCTCAGTGATCCCTAAGCCAGACAAGGACCTGGGGGAAGTAGGCAATTATAGACCCATATCCTTGATAAATAATGATATGAAGATTCTGACCAAAATTTGAGCGAATCGTATGGCCTCTTTTATCAGTCTCTATATTCAGAAGGATCAAGTGGGATTTATTCCAAGTAGACAAGGCCCAGACCAAATTAGGAGAGCGATCAATATTGTCTTCCTTCTCCAATCCCAAAACAGATAAAAAACTAATTTAAACTTGAGTGGAGTGAGTCGACCATCCGTTACTTAGGGATAAATCTCACGTCCAAGACAGAGCAACTCTATGCAGCTAATTACCCTCCTTTTTTCCAAAAACTGGAATCAGATCTGAAAACCTGGGCGCAGTATGAGCTTTCATGGGTGGGGAGAGTCAACTCTGTCCGTGTCACTGTGAGAGTCAATTTCATGTGTGTGTGCACCCATTATAATTTCTTGCCCTCCTGTCCCTGAGTTACTTACTTACTAAATCTAAAATAAAATAAGAAATATGTTTTTTTGCCTTAATATCTACATTAAATTACATTGCTAATTGCACTTAAAACCGATTTTGTAACTTTTGGCGGTGCCAGCAAATTTTGGGTGTTGTGTCAGTAAATTTCAATCTGGTATATTGGCAAGACTTAGCCAGCAACAGTAATCACATTTCTACCTGCTGCCCTGACTGATTCTTTGCCTGTTTGTGGACCATGTTTCCACCTGCTGCCTGAACTGACCCATCTGCATGTACTACATTCCAGCAAGACACCAGTCCCAGCCATCCCTTTCAGACAACTACACTCCTGGAACCACTGGAACTTTTTTTTATTTTCACTTTCTTCAGCCTTCTGTATTTCTTGGCCAGTGAGCCTTACATTCCTGGGGGCAGCTACATACCAGTAGTCTAGGCTTGCTTGACTTATAGGAATGGGGGCTGCTAGGTGATACTACACTAAGCTATATTCCCTGATCAAGTGTAGAGAGGCAACCATTACAGTAAATGTTGTTTCTATACAGTGTTGGTTGATTTTTATGATACACAAGATTCAATGTCTGGTACATAATCAGTCTACACATTGAAAAACTCTCATACATGTGGTATTGGCTTACTTGGGAGGAGTGGCAGAAAGTGTTTTGGAGTGAAATTCTAAGTATGTTGTGTGTGAAAAATATTTTAATACACTGACAACTTTGTGTAAAAAAAAATATTTTAATATTCTGTCTGCATTTTCCAAAATCTTGTAGCAAAAAATAAAGTTTTCAAAAGACACACCATGTCTCATAACAAATTCCTTGGGGTGTTTACTCATTTTGTGAGTGTTTCTACTGTCCTGGTGTTCCAGAGCTTTCAAAGTTGTGAAAGATAGTCAGGAAATTAGATGTGCAATTAATGCCCCTAGAAAGCCTGAAGGTGTTTCTTGGATGTCGGGCCTTCTGGGTGTCTGAAAAAGTCTCACACATACTCGGAAGGAGTAGCATATTGTGTTTTGTGGTGGAATTTTAATTGACAAGTTTGTGTTAAAAAAAAAAAAAAAACATTTTCATTTTTTTTCTACGTTTTACAAAAACTTGTGGAGAAAAATGAAATTTTTAAAAGACTCACTACATTTCAGAAAATACATTAGGGTGTTTACTTACCCATTTTGTTGGGGTTTCTTCATTTCTGGCACTTTAGGGACTATATATGATAGGTAGCCAAGAGATTAAACATGTCAATTTATGTTCCTAGTAAGCCCAAAAGGTTCTCTTTAGATTTTCAGTCCCTCTATGTGGTTAGTAGGGATGAGCCGAACACCCCCCTGTTGGGTTCGCACCAGAACCTTTTGCGCCCTATTAAATACAATGGACGCGAACGTTCGAAATCTAAAGTGCTAATTATAACGGCTAATATGCATGTTATTGTCCTAAAAAGGGTTTGGGGACCCGGGTTCTTCCCCAGGGGGCATGTATCAATGCAAAAAGAAGTTTTAAAAACTGCAGTTTTTTCGGGAGCAGTAATTTTAATGATGCATAAAGTGAAAAAAAAAGTGAAATATTCCTTTAAATATCATACCTGGGGGGTGTCTAAAGTATGCCTGTGAAGTGGCACGTGTTTCCCGTGTTTAGAACTGTCCCTGCACAGAATGACATTTCTAAAGGAAAAAAAAGCCATTTAAAACTGCTTGCGGCTTTAATGTCATGTCTTGTCCTGGCAATATGGATGAAAATCTTTGAGAAAAATGGCATGCCAATCTTTGAGAAAAAATGTGCATGCCATTTTTCTCAAAGATTTTCATCCATATTGCCAGGACAAGACATGACATTAAAGCCGCAAGCAGTTTTAAATGGCTTTTTTTTCCTTTAGAAATGTCATTTGTGCAGGGACAGTTCTGTGATCCGTAACAAAGCCCCCAGCAGCACTGAATGTGCATTCCGAAAGAACGCTGGATGCAGGACAGGCCAGTAGCTCAATTGCATACTGTGCAAGCTCTGGCCAGTGATCCATCCTCAAGACCCAGTAAGCCAGAGGATTTTCGGTGGGAAAGGTGTCCAAGTCTGACCTTGCCCCTAGGTATTCCTGCACCATGTATATCAGACGCTGGCGATGGTTGCTGGAACCGATCATAACTTGGGGCTGCGGACTAAAAAATTGTCTGAACGCATCGGTCAGACGGCCACCTTCTCCACAGCTCCTTCTGCTACTGACCGAAGCCTCAGCAACTCGTTGTCCAGGACCAGGAGTTTGTAACCTCCCAGTCTCTGGGAACGCATTGCACAGACCTTTCTGCAAGGCCTCCCGGAGTTGTCTCATCCTCTGCTCCCTCTGCGACGGTAAGATAAGGTCCGCAACCTTACCCTTGTACCGTGGATCAAGGAGAGTTGCCAGCCAGTAATGGTCCCTCTCCTTGATCCGAAGAATACGAGGATCCTTCCGCAGACTGTGCAGGATCAGGGAGGCCATGCAGCGTAGGTTAGCTGAGGCATTCGGTCTGGAGTCCTCTGGGTCACTAAGGACGACATGATCCGCAGCCACCTCCTCCCAGCCACGTACAAGTCCACTGGTTTGTTGGGACTGTAAATCATCCCTAAAAGACTGCTGTTGTTGATTCTGAGTGCCATGCTCCACCTCCATGCTGACACAATCCTCCTCCTCCTCCTCGTCCTCGTCCTCTTCCTGTGTGATGGGTGGGACAGAAGGAACACTGTCTGGGTAAAGGGGGCCTTGAGAGGCAAGGAAGTCCTCCTCTTCCTGCCTCTGTTCTGCCTCAAGTGCCCTGTCCATTATTTCACGCAGCGTATGCTCCAACAGGTGGACAAGAGGTACAGTGTCACTGATGCATGCACTGTCACTGCTCACCATCCTCGTGGCCTCCTCAAATGGTGCCAGGACAGTGCATGCATCCCTGATCATGCCCCACTGGCGTGGTGAAAAAAAACCCAAGCTCCCCTGACCCTGTCCTGGTGCCGTAGTCGCACAGGTACTCATTGATGGCCCTCTGCTGCGTGTGCAGCCGCTGCAGCATGGCCAACGTTGAGTTCCACCTGGTGGGCATGTCACATATAAGGCGGTTCTTGGGCAGGTTCAACTCCTTTTGCAGCTCAGCCAGCCAAGCACTGGCATTATATGATCTGCGGAAATGCACACAGACTTTCCTGGCCTGCCTCAGGACATCCTGTAAGCCCGGGTACCTGCCCAAGAACCGCTGCACCACCAGGTTAAGGACTTGAGCCACACAGGGCACATGGGTGAGTTGTCCCTGTCGGAGGGCGGAGAGGAGGTTGGTACCATTGTCGCAAACCACCATTCCTGGCTTAAGCTGGCGTGGCGTCAACCACCTCTCGGCCTGCCCCTGCAGAGCAGACAGAACCTCTGCCCCAGTGTGGCTCCTGTCCCCCAAACACACCAGCGCAAGCACGGCATGGCATCTTTTTGCCTGCGTACTTGCGTAGCCCCTTGAACGCCTACGGAGCACCGCTGGTTCCGAGGACAAAGCACAGGAAGAGGCCATGGAGGAAGAAGAAGAGGAGGGGGTGGAGGAGAGAGGTGTGTCACAACCAGTAGTAGCATTTTGGAGGCGTAGCGGCGGAACAACCTCCAACAGTACTGCACCTTGTCCTGCATCCTTCCCAGCTGCCAAAAGAGTGACCCAATGGGCCTTGAAAGAAAGGTAACGTCCCTGTCCATGCCTGCTGGACCATAAGTCAGCGGTAATATGCACCTTACCGCTGATTGCCCTGTCCAGCGAGGCATGGACATTGCCTTCCACATGCCGGTAGAGAGCCGGAATCGCGTTCCGTGAGAAAAAGTGGCGTTTGGGAACCTGTCACTGAGGAACCGCACATTGCACAAACTCACGGAAGGGGGCCGAGGCTACCAACTGAAAAGGCAGCAGTTGAATTGCTAGCAATTTAGCCAAGCTAGCATTCAACCGCTGGGCATGTGGATGGCTGGGAGTGAACTTCTTTCGACGGTCCAGCAGCTGGGGCAGGGAAATTTGCCTGCTAGAATCGGATGTCGGTGTACTGCTAGCAGAGTGCCCGCAAGTACTTGGCTGTGACACACCTAATTCTACACCTTCATTCCTCTCAGTGCAGGTTTCAGAGAGGACTGAAAGTATAGTGGGGTTGGAGATCCCAGCTGATGCGGAGCAAGGAGAGGTCCGCTTTGTTCTTTGGTGTGGTGCTTTAAGGTAGGCTTGCCAACGAGCTGCATGGCAGGTCAACATATGTCTGGTCAAGCATGTGGTGCCCAAGCGGCTGATGTTTTGGCCACGCGAGATATGCTTGAGACATATGTTGCAAGCAACAGCGGTGCAATCTGATGCACTTGACTCAAAAAAGTCCCACACCAAAGAACTTTTGGAATAACGGGCAGAGGCAGCGCCCTGCACAGGCGGAGCTCTGCGGTCTGATTCAGTCGGTGTGCTGCCCTTATGCTGGCCCCCGGAGGGCATCCTATTGTTGGAGATGTGCCTCCTCCTCATCCTCCTCCTCCTCCTCTCTCCTATCAGGCACCCACGTGGAGTCAGTGACCTCATCATCCCCTCCCTCCTCATCACTGGAGCCAATCTGGCAGTATGCTGCAGCTGCTGGAACATGACTGCCAGATTGCTGTCCTTCTTGAGCATCCCCTCTCTCTGCTCTCACGCTACTGCCTTCCTCTAGCTGGGTATCATCATCAGACCCTTCGGAACGCTGGGCATCCTCGTGGAGCATGTACCCAACACTGTGCTCAAACAGTTCGGTGGACTCCTCAGGAGGACATGGTGGGTCTAGGGAAGGAGTGACTGATGATGACATTGATACGAGGGAAGAAGACGCTTTGGCAGCTGCTTTGCCAGTACCCTGAGCCTGGGTGAGAGAGGATGAGGAGGATGAGGAGGGCTTGGTCATCCACTCTACCAAGTCTTCGGCATGATGCGGCCCAACACGTCCAGCTGCCGAAAATAAGGACAAGCGTGTCCCATGGCCACGTGCTGATGACGATGCACCACGTCCACGACCAGCACTGTTGTCTCTAGACACAGAGATTGCTTGCCCTCTTTTATTGGCTCCTGACTGTCTGCCTCTCCTTGTTGGTCTTCCAGACATTCTAATGGCCTGCAGGGAGATGTGAAAACACAGCAATAAGGGGTAGCTTCAGGTGTATACTGTGCAGGAGGCACACTACGCCCACTGTAAGTGCTGCAGATGCCTGCCTGTGTTACACAACAGGAGAAACACAGCAATAAGGGCTAGCTTCAGGTGTATATTGTGCAGGAGGCACACTACGCCCACTCTAAGTGCTGCAGATGCCTGTTAGTGTAACACAAAAGAAAAAAACCACGAGCAATAAGGGGTAGCTTCAGGTGTATACTGTGCAGGAGGCACACTACGCCCGCTGTAAGTGCTTCAGATGCCTGCCTGTGTTACACAACAGGAAAACACAGCAATAAGGGCTGGCTTCAGGTGTATATTGTGCAGGAGGCACACTACGCCCACTGCAAGTGCTGCAGATGCCTGTAAGTGTAACACAAAAGAAAAAAACCACGAGCAATAAGGGGTAGCTTCAGGTGTATACTGTGCAGGAGGCACACTCCGCCCGCTGTAAGTGCTGCAGATGCCTGCCTGTGTTACACAACAGGAAAACACAGCAATAAGGGCTAGCTCCAGGTGTATATTGTGCAGGAGGCACACTACGCCCGCTGTATGTGCTGCAGATGCCTGTTAGTGTAACACAAAAGAAAAAAAAACACGAGCAATAAGGGGTAGCTTCAGGTGTATACTTTGCAGGAGGCACACTACGCCCACTGTAAGTGCTGCAGATGCCTGCCTGTGTTACACAACAGGAAAACACAGCAATAAGGTCTAGCTTCAGTTGTATATTGTGCAGGAGGCACACTACGCCTGCTGTAAGTGCTGCAGATGCCTGCCTGTGTTACACAACAGGAAAACACAGCAATAAGGGCTAGCTTCAGGTGTATATTGTGCAGGAGGCACACTACGCCCACTGTAAGTGCTGCAGATGCCTGTTAGTGTAACACAAAAGAAAAAAACCACGAGCAATAAGGAGTAGCTTTAGGTGTATACTGTGCAGGAGGCACACTACGCCCGCTGTAAGTGCTGCAGATGCCTGCCTGTGTTACACCACAGGAAAACACAGCAATAAGGGCTAGCTTCAGGTGTATATTGTGCAGGAGGCACACTACGCCCGCTGTAAGTGCTGCAGATGCCTGCCTGTGTTACACAACAGGAAAACACAGCAATAAGGGCTAGCTTCAGGTGTATATTGTGCAGTAGGCACACTACGCCCACTCTAAGTGCTGCAGATGCCTGTTAGTGTAACACAAAAGAAAAAAAACACAAGCAATAAGGGGTAGCTTCAGGTGTATACTGTGCAGGAGGCACACTACGCCCGCTGTAAGTGCTGCAGATGCCTGCCTGTGTTACACAACAGGAAAACACAGCAATAAGGGCTAGCTTCAGGTGTATACTGTGCAGGAGGCACACTACGCCCACTGTAAGTGCTGCAGATGCCTGTTAGTGTAACACAAAAGAAAAAAACCATGAGCAATAAGGGGTAGCTTCAGGTGTATTCTGTGCAGGAGGCACACTACGCCCACTGTAAGTGCTGCAGATGCCTGCCTGTGTTACACAACAGGAAAACACAGCAATAAGAGCTAGCTTCAGGTGTATATTGTGCAAGAGGCACACTACGCCCACTGTAAGTGCTGCAGATGCCTGTTAGTGTAACACAAAAGAAAATAACCACGAGCAATAAGGGGTAGCTTCAGGTGTATTTTGTGCAGGAGGCACACTACGCCTGCTGTAAGTGCTGCAGATGCCTGCCTGTGTTACACAACAGGAAAACACAGCAATAAGGGCTAGCTTCAGGTGTATATTGTGCAGGAGGCACACTACGCCCGCTGTAAGTGCTGCAGATGCCTGCCTTTGTCACACAACAGGAAAACACAGCAATAAGGGCTACCTTCAGGTGTATATTGTGCAGGAGGCACACTACGCCCGCTGTAAGTGCTGCAGATGCCTGCCTGTGTTACACAACAGGAAAACACAGCAATAAGGGCTAGCTTCAGGTGTATACTGTGCAGGAGGCTTAGCAAAAATGACACTGACACTGTCCCCTGCCTATCCTTCTCTGTCCCTGCACGCCAACACACTGTAAATGCACAAGGTTTAGCAAAGAATATCACTGACACTGTCCCTGCCTATCCTTCTCTCTCCCTGCACACAAGGTTTAGCAAAGAATATCACTGACACTGTCCCTGCCTATCCTTCTCTCTCCCTGCACACAAGGTTTAGCAAATAATATCACTGACACTGTCCCTGCCAATCCTTCTCTCTCCCTGCACACAATGTTAATGAACAAATAGCAAAGACACTGTCCCTGCCTATCCTTCTCTCTCCCTGCACGCCGGAACACACTACACAAGGCCGCAACGCTGGCGGCCTTTTATAGTGTGGGGCGTGTACTAAATCCCCCTGAGCTATTATTGGCCACAGGCATCCTGCCTGTGGCCAATTATGGCTCTCCTCGCTGCCGGCGCTGTGATTGGCCAAGCATGCGGGGTCACAGTGCATGCTTGGCCAATCACAGCGCCGGGATTGCACTGCAATGGCGCAGTGTATTGTGGGCCGTTCGCGTCACTCGAATTTGGCGCGAATGGTCCAAATCGTTCGATCTTCGTCGAACGATCGAACAGCCGATGGTCGAGTCGAACGTATGTTCGACTCGAACACCGAGCTCATCCCTAGTGGTTAGGCTGTGAAAAAGTCTCACATGCGGTATTCCAATACACAGGAGGCATGGCACAATTGTAAATATGCCTATGCTGTGTGTGAGAAATATTTTCCACAAAATTATGACAAAAACAAAATTACAACTTCAAAAACTCATTATGCTTTTTACTACATACCTTGGGCTGTTTACTTTCCAAAAAATTGATCATTTGGAATATTAGTACTGTTCTGGCATTTTGTAGCTCATCAAAAAATTGAGATAGGCAGTCAATACATCTGAAATGGCCATTTTTCAAATATACTGTATATACAACATACTTTGTAGACACTATAACTTTCACACAGACCTAATAGTATACACTGGATTTGGGTTATTTTTTACCAAAGAAATGTATCAGAATACTTTTTGGCCAACATTTATGAAGAAAGATTATTTATTTACAAAATATTATAACAGAAAATTAGAAAATCTTTTTTCAACGTTGTCAGTATTTTGTCCTTTATATAGCAAAAAATAATAATAAAAAAACAGTGATAATTGAATACCACCAATAGAAAGCTTTATCTGTCTCATATTGTTAAAAATAAAATTTAGGTAGAATGTGCGTATTTGTCATTTAAAGTGTGACAGTGCCGAAATCGGAAAAAGGGCCTGGACAGGAAGTTGGTGAAACAGCCCAGTCTTGAAGTGGTTAAATTGAAAAATAATGCCCAATTACTTTAAATAGCATGCCTGGGGGGTGCCCTAATCCAACATGTGAAAGGGTACATCTCTGTTATGTACAGAATGTGCCACAGCAGCACTAACATTTACAATGGAAAAAAGTGTTTAAAGTTGCTGACAAATGACATGTCATTGACAGTGTCTTAAAAAAAAAAACAACCTTCAAGGGTTTGCTATAAATTTTGGGGGACCTTTGATTGATTCAGCAATACATGTTATTTGCTAGCAATTAAAACTTTCTATGTAAATATAACTTTTGCTGTAGCACATCCTACTGGAAGAATGATTTTTTGGAATAGAGTCCTTGAGTATTGTATCAGTTTTAAGAGTGTACCTCATGCAAATAATAATAATAATAATAATAATAATAAATGAGGTCCCCTGGAAAATCCACACCAGACCCCAGTACCTACGTCAATGAGTATGGGGTACATAGTACTTGATTACTAAAAAAATCCCCAAAAAAGTCCCTCTTTGTAAATTTATTGCAAACTACAATGCCTGATGTCTGCCAACTCACCAGAAAACATAAACCCGGCAACCCGGTGCAGACAACTGATCCAGAGGGTGATATAATTGACCAAATATGGCCATGGTTATATTTCAACAATGTCATTTCCCAGATATGGACAGTGATTTCCATGCCCCTTTGATTTCTGGAGACATCAGTGGTTCCTAGAGATGCAGCAATTGCAAGCACCCATAGTGACTTTAGAAACCAGTGATTGTCATATATAAAAGAAGTAGAAATGCGGCTTCTATATATGAATTTCAGTTCCCGCCAAACAGAAGGCCACAAAGACAAGAGCGCATTCCAGCCAAAGTTTGGTCTGAAACATTTGTTCATTCCTAGTTGGGTGCCCTTTTCAATCCCTCCTCACAGTTTTATCAGAGTAGAAACCTTACATCCATCTAAGGGAGAAGGATGACTGATGAATTAAAAAAAAAAAAACTTTGGCTGCAGAGGCCCACATTTTTAAGCAAAGGAAAAGTAAATGGACTCTCATTTTTTTGATCATCTGGTATTGTCTCATTGCATCAATAACTGGGAGTCTGGGCAAATGTATTTCAACACCATGCAATAGAATACAATACAACACAATGCATATAATATCCTTTTAATATAGTATAACACTTTTTAACAGCATGTAATATGTTAAAAGAATAATGGCTATATTGAAAACGTAAATCATATAAAACATGCTTTAGGATATTTTACATTAGTGGCAGATTTATTAAAAATAGTAATGAACCATTTCACAAGCAAGTTCTTAGACCTGATTTGCAAGTTTTATTAGCTCTTCTTGTTCACATTAATTTGCTTTCTTATATCAAAATAATGTTTTAAGCACTATGTGTCAATGTCTTAGCTGTGTTTCTGTATTCTAATTCTAAGACCTACACTACAAGCTAATGAAGTACGTTGAAACTCATCAATTTTTTATAAACATATGTTATTAGTACTCTATGGCCATAAATTCAAGCATAATTATTTTCCTGAGGCAACCTTTTCAAAACCTTTATGTGTAATGTATGTATAGGTTTTTTCATTCTCAGCTAGATTTAAATGTTATTTCCATGGGATTTTGCAATTTCTTGTTTACATATCCAATATATTTGTCCACTGCTTTATTTAAAAGGGATTTTCAATTTCAATCTAAAAATCTAAAAATGAAATTTAAACCACAGGAGAAGTACTGTAACTTTGTAATATGCCATCAATCAGCGTGAAGCTTCTTTCCCATCTTTATCATTGTTAGTCTGATCTGTTTACTTGTGTAATCACTGGTTATAACACAACTACCTTGCGTACATACTGTATGCTAGATAAGAGCCTTCTGCATAACTGTAATAATACTAATAATACTGCATTCTAACCAAGACATGAACTCAGGGTCCCTGTATCAGACTGTTGTTGTCTTGCCATCATTCTGTCAGCTCACTTCTTTAACCAGAGGTAAAAACATAACCTATAAAATATTAATTTTAGTAGACAATTTTTGCAGTTGATTGGTCATGTGTAGGCAAGATAGAAGTTGTAAGGTATCTGTGATAGGTAGTGTCTGAAGTGGAACTTGTGTGCTGAGGATTCAGGTGAAAACATAGTCAGGCAGATTAGGTTGGCAACAGGTCAGGCAAAACGGTGCACGATCGAAATTCAGAGAGTGGTCAGGCAGACAAAGGTCATACACGAGCTGGCGGTGAAGTACAAGATCAGCAGGTTAGAGAGTAGTCAGGGATTCAGGCAGAAGTTCAACACGATAATGAAGATCACAAAGCAGTCAGAACACCCAGGCAGCTAATTCACACAAACGGGCGCTGAGAGATTGCATCACTTCCTATTTATGGGCTGCATTGATTGAAAATTGTCCACAGCTGGCAGCAGGTGGGGCTAGTGAGTCCAAGGTAAGGCTTAATACTGTGATAACATTTCCAAAAGTCCAGATCTCCTCCGTAGCACAACAGGTAAGGCTGAAGCTGTGGAACCAGGAAGATCCCGGTTCAAACACACCCAGGTACATGACAGGGCCCCCTCCCCAGTGGACCCCTCCAGGGGCCTAGCGGGGCTTAGTGGGAAAGGAGGCATGGCAGTCTCTAATAAGAGAAGGGGCATGCAGATCTTTGGCTGGAACCCAAGAACGATCTGTGACGGATATCCCTTCCAATGAACCAGATACAGAAGGCCAAGACCCTGTCTTCTAGAATCAAGAATCTTGTAGACTTCAAACTCATTTTGTCCATCAACAAGAACAGGAGGAGGTAGCTGTTGCATTCTGGAGTAGCGATTGAAAATTGCTTTTTTGAGGAGGGAAACGTGGAACACGGAATGTATCCGGAGAGAGGAGGGTAATTTCAACTGATAGGAGACTGGCCCAACCCGAGCAATAATTCTGTAAGGACCGACAAATCGAGGGCCCAATTTGGTAGAAGGCTGTTTCAGTCTCACATATTTGGTTGATAGCCAAACTCTGTCCCCCACCACATATGGAAGTATATGGCGTTTTCGTTTGTTGGAAAAAAGCGCATACTTGCCTACTGGTTTCCGTAGTAATGAGCAAATCTTTTTTCAATGTAGCAGAATATTTTTCACCCGCTGATCTGCTTCTGGTACACCAGAAGAAGGCTGAAGTAGGGGAAAAGTCTGAGGGTGATAGCCTAGGGCTGCATAGAATGGTGTGGTATGAAGAGCACTGTGCCAACGGGAATTAAGGGCAAACTCAGCTAAAGGCAAATACTCAGACCAGTTGGAATGTAAGGCATTGACATAATCTCGAAGATAGGTTTCTAGGGTCTGGTTCATGCGTTCGGTTTGACCATCTGTTTGAGGGTGATGTGAGGTAGAGAGTGAGAGTGCTACTTCCAGTTTCTTGCAGAACGCTCTCCAGAATCGAGGAATGAACTGGAATCCGCAGTCTGAGACGACATTGGTAGGTATGCCATGATATCTCACAATATGATAAAGGAAGAGAGTAGACAGTGCTTCCGCTGTAGGTAATCCCGGGAGCTGCACAAAATGAGACATTTTGGAAAAGTGATCCACTATGATCCATATAGCAGTCATGCCCTCGGACTTGGGTAAGCCTGTAATGAAGTCCATAGTCAAATGGGTCCAAGGCCGGAAGTGGTTGTAACAGTCCAGTAGGCAATGTGCGGGGTACTTTATGTGGCTGCCTGTCCAACTTGTGCTGCTAATAATCAGTAACATCCCTTTTCATGTGAGGCCACCAGACATGACGCTGCAAGGTCTTATGAGTGATGGTGACACCAGGATGACCGGATAACACACCATCATGTGCCCAGAAGAGTACAGGTTTTCTGAGGCTAGGGGCTACGAACAGGCGACCTGGTGGTATCTTCAAGCCTTGGGGAAGACGATTCTGGGTTTCTTGTAACTGTTGGGAAAGAGCCGTAGAGATCTGTGCGACAATTTTGTGAGGTGGGATTATATACTGCTCGGTAGGTTGATGTTCTTCAGAGGTAGCGAACTGTCTGGAAAGAGCACCGGCTTTCTTGTTTCTATGCCCAGGAACATAAGAAAGAACAAAATTAAAACGGGAGAAAAACCGAGCCCATCGAGCCTGACGTGAGTTCAGACGTCTTGCAGTCTGAAGATACAGTAGGTTTTTAAGGTCAGTGAAGAAAGAAAAAGGCTTGGGAGCCCCTTCCAGAAGATGTCGCCATTCAGACAATGCCAGTTTGATGGCCAGTAGTTCTCAATTCCCAACATCATAATTCATCTCCGCTGGAGAAAACTTTCTAGAAAAAAATGCTACTGGATGGATTCCACCGGACTTAGGCTATCTCTGGGAGAGCACGGCACCTGCTCCTACCTCAGAGGCATCAACCTCAACTATGTACTGGAGATCGGGTATGGATGCTGAAGAATTGGAGCTTTGCTGAACATGTCTTTCAATTGCTGGAAAGCTGATTCTGCTTCTGAGGACCACACCTTGCAATTTGTACCTCTCTTAGTCATAGCAGTACAGGGGGCCGCAATGGAGGCAAAACCTTTGATGAAGCGTCTGTAGTAATTTGCGAACCCTAGAAAGCTTTGGAGCCCTCTTAAAGTGGTCGGTTGGGGCCATTGCAAGACAGCGGAAAGTTTTTGAGGGTCCATTTGGAAACCGACAGCACTTATAATGTATCCAAGGAAAGGAATACGGCTTTGATGGAAACTGCATTTCTCAATCTTTGCGTAAAGATGGTTTTCTCTCAGTCATTGTAATACCTGCTTTACATGCGGGATGTGCTCTAGATGAGTCTTGGAAAAGATTAAAATGTCGCCCAAGTATATGATCACAAAACTGTTGAAAATGTTCATTCATGAAACGTTGGAAGACAGCAGGGGCTTTACACAACCCAAATGGCATAACCAGATATTCGAAATGTCCATTACGAGTGTTGAATGCTGTCTTCCACTCGTCCTTATCTTTAATTCAAATCAGATTATAAGCCCCTCGTAGGTCTAGCTTGGAGAAGATAACGGCCCCCTTAAGTACATCAAACAGTTCAAGAATGAGAGGCAAAGGGTAGGAGTATTTTACGGTGATTTGATTTAACCCTTGATAGTCTATGCATGGTCGAAGACCCCCATCTTTTTTTTCAACAAAGAAAAAACCTGCCCCTACTGGAGAAGAAGAGGGTCGGATAAAACATCTTTCCAAGTTGTCTTTTACGTATTCCTCCATGGTTTTTTGTTTAGGCAAAGACAGGGGATAGGTCCTTCCTTTGGGAAGAGGTGCTTCAGGAATCAATTTAATTGTCAAAAGAACGATGTGGAGTATAAAACCTCTGCCTTTTGCTTGCAAAATACATCTGCAAATTCATGGCATTCACGAGGCAAGGTAGGTGAGCCAACATACAAGCAGAAAGTCTTTTGGGTTGAGACAAACAGTTTGGATGACAGAACGACCCCCAAGAGGCTAGTTCTCCATTTTCCCAATCAAAAGAAGGGTTATGTTGTTGTAACCATGGGTAACCAAGGATAACGGGCAGAAGTGGAGAATCAATAAAAGACAAGACAACTTCCTCTTTGTGGAATACGCCTACCTGAAGGGTGTTTGTCGTAGTCTCAAATTTTACAATGCCATCTCCCAAGGGTTGTCCATTCAGGGTGGTAATGTTCAGGGGTCTAGACTTTGGAACAAATGGGATGTTATTTTCTTTAGCAAAAGTGTAGTCCAAGAATATGCCAGCAGCTCCAGAATCCACAAAAGCCTCACAGGAGACAAGTTTAGAGGGTAAATGGATAATTGCAGGAACGGTAATCTTGGTCTTGGAGGATATACCTGTAAGGTCTAAGCCAGCTCCTCCAACATTGGTTAGACCCTTGCCTTTTACTGGACGGGAGGGGAAGACAGATAATAAATGTCCTTTAAGTCCACAGTACAGGCATAGGCCCAATGCACGCCTCCTTTGTTTCTCCGACTCAGTTAGGTGGAGACGGCTTACATCCATGGGTTCCACAGGTGTCTGGGGTTCAACTGAGATTTCAGGTTCTGGCTGAGGTGGTGCTTGGAAGTTAGGGGCCAAACGGTAGACTGGCCGAGGAAACTTGCGAGTTCTAAGTCTCTCTTGGCATCTTTCATGATACCGGACATCCAGACGAACACAGAGCTCTATGAATTTCTCTAGGTCTTCTGGGGAATCCTTATAGACTAATTCGTCTTTGATGCGATCTGCAAGACCTTTTTGGAAGGCTGCACGTAATGCCCTTGAGTCCCAAGTAGTCTCAGCAGCAAGGGTACGAAACTCAATAGCATATTGTGCCACAGACCTGGTGCCTTGTTGCATGTCCAAGAGTGAGTACTCAGCTGCAGAAGCTCTATCTGGCTTGTCAAATACAGTCTGGAGAGAAGCCAGAAATTTGTCAGCGTCTTGCAGCACAGGATCATTGCGTTCCAGATAAGGAGAGACCCAGGCCAGGGCCTTCCCCTTTAACAAGGAAATTACAAAAGTCACTTTGGCAGAAGAAGTGCTAAAGGTCCCAGGGTTGTTGCGGAAATGCAAACGGCAAACATTTAAAAAGCCTCTGCAGTCCTCAGTATCACCACCAAATTTGTCAGGCATAGGAAGTTTGGGTGGTACAGAAGAGGTGGGTTGGATCGTAGCAGGAGTAGGATCCAGAGTCTGGACCGTTGCAGAGGAAGCAGGCAAACAAGATTTAAGCATAGTACAAAGTTCATCTAACTTGCCGTCCAGGGAAGAAAGATGCTGTTCTGAGCTCCAATCAATTGTCCCTGATGTGAAATCGCCTTAATATTCTCAGCAGGGTCCACTGCCATTGTGGCCCGTTTGTAATGTAAGGTACCTGTGATAGGTAGTGTCCGAAGTGGAACTTGTGTGCTGAGGATTCAGGCGAAAATGTAGTCAGGCAGATTAGGTTGGCAACAGGTCAGGCAAAATGGTACACGATCGAAATCCAGAGAGTGGTCAGGCAGGCAAAGGTCATACACGAGCTGGCGGCAAAGGTCATACACGAGCTGGCGGCAAAGGTCATACACGAGCTGGCGGTGAAGTACAAGATCAGCAGGCTAGAGAGTAGTCAGGGATTCAGGCAGAAGTTCAAAACGATAATTAAGATCACAAAGCAGTCAGAACACCCGGGGAGCTAATCCACACAAACGGGCGCTGAGAGATTGCATCACTTCCTATTTATGGGCTGCATTGATTGAAAATTGTCCACAGCTGGCAGCAGGTGGGGCTAGTGAGTACAAGGTAAGGCTTAATACTGCGAGGACATTTACAAAAGTCCAGATCTCCTCTGTAGCACAACAGGTAAGGCTGCAGCTGTGGGACAAGAAAGATCCTGGTTCAAACACACCCAGGTACATGACAGCAGTAGACATAAGCAAATCTTTGAAAAATTACTCTGCTGATTGTTCACACAATCGTCACCATGAATTTATTTTGGTAGTATAGTACTGGGATTTAGATGATGATGTACCCTGGGTTATAGAAGCTGACAAAAGTTAATGATAACAAACTGAATCGGCCTGTTATCATTGCCACTGTGCTTCTCCCACATTACTATATGTTCACTGAGAGATACGTTTTCAAATATGAACCTGAAGGGCCTCAGCTTTGTTTGCATAGTGAATGTTTCACATGTTAATGAAGCGGTGGAATATTTTTATACCCTTTTTACAACAGAATTTTATTTAGCGTGGGGTGTAATTATTTCTGTTTTCTATTATTTACAATGCTGTGGTGTGCCAAATTTGCACCCAGCATGGGAAATTTGTTTATGGCCAAGTGAAAGGAGGATGTAATCGACGCCCCTCGGAGACCAGAGTTGGTTCTCTGGAGGAGGTACATTGATGAGGTCCTCCTCCTATGGGATGGAGACGCTGATTATCTCAACGGCGTCCTTAATGATAATGATCGTGGAATAATTCTCCAGCATGAGATGAGTAAGGAGGAGGTGCACTTCCTTGACTTAAACTTTAAGGTACAGGACCATAAGCTAATGACCTCTACGTATTTTAAGGACATCGACTGTAATGGTTTTATTGACACTAAAAGCTGCCATCATAAGGGCATGGCTTAAAGCTGTTCCAAAAAGCCAGTTCCTACGATTGAGGAGGAACTGTACTTTTCGAGAGGACTATCTACAGGAGGCAGATCACCTTAAAATACGGTTCCAGGATAAGGGTTATGACCCCATAGAGCTTGATAGGACCATCCAAGAAATTGAACAGAGATATAGGATAACACTATAGTACCCTTCTACAATAAGACAGCCCGATCATTTATCTAAGTTTTCTCAAAAAATTTCCTTCTTTACGTCATATTCTACACAGCACTTTATTATTAAGATACTCAAGAAACATTGGCGCGTCTTTAGGAATGATAGAGCTTTGGGTTCGGCACTACCAGAGATTCCAGCTGTGATGTTCAGAGGGGTTCCCCCTCTGAGATTGCAGGTTGCCCCAAATATAGTTGATCCTCCTAAGAAATGTATTTTTTTTCATTAGTTGAAGGACTTTTACCCTTGTCGAAGATGTGTGGTGTGTCGGACAAACTGTCTGAAGGACAGAAAATACACTTCCTTTCGGTCCAACACTACCTCTAAGTCCTATGACATTCAACCATTTTTAACTTGCTCTTCTAAAAATATGGTCTACATTATTCATCTGGGTTACGTTGGGTTGCACCATTCGCACCTTTCAGGTGGGGACGAAGGAGCACATATCCAACATAAAAAAATACTTTCCCAAGCTTGGCTTTTTTAGGCATTTTCATACCCATCATGGTAGGGATTTGAAAGGGACCTCTTTTATGGCTATAGATCAATATACTCCCCATTGGAGAGGTAGCCACATTAGGAGGGAAATCTCCAAACTCGAGACTAAATCGATTTTCTGGCTCAAGTCCTGTAGGGCCCATGGTTTAAACATTGTTTGGGACATAAATGCGTTCATAAACAACAGCTAAGTTTGTTTTATTTATTTTTTGCATTTTTTACTTAGTTTTTGTCCTTTTTATCTTAATATTTCATATCTGTAATTTCTCATTACATTTTTATTGAATGTTCTGCAATTTCTTGTCTTTTCACTGATTGTTTTATATTTACTCTCAGATTTTGTAGTGATATTTTTATATCCTTTATTCTATGCAAAGTTAATTCTAACTGACCTGCTATCAACGTTTCCATCCACTAGAGGGCACTGTGAGCCTTACCCATTAGGGGTCTATATTGGTAGTGTCATATGAAAGAAAAAAAAGTTGTTTTATTTAAATACTTTCTATACCAGCGGAAGTTTCTTCTTTAGGCTGGTGATTTTTAATTCTGGCTACTCCACTGCGATTATGAAGATTGCTTTTCTTCATTGATGGTCAGTCTTTTACAACCAGAAAGTTGTTATAGTATCTTACTTCCTGCAAGTGGATACATCATTTCCTGCTGATCACTGGTGTTCTTCACTTCCGGTTCTCCACTTCGGGTTTCTGGAACGCCAGTGATTGCTTTCTAATTCCATTTCCGGCTTGCAGCATATATACAGTATCTCGCAAAAGTGAGTACACCCCTCACATTTTTGGAAATATTTTATTATATCTTTTCATGTGTAAACAGTTTAAATTTGCTGTCCCCTTAAAATAACTCAACACACAGCCATAAAAGTCTAAACCGCTGGCAACAAAAGTGAGTACACCCCTAAGTGAAAAATGTCCAAATTGGGCCCAAAGTGTCAATGTTTTGTGTGGCCACCATTATTTTCCAGCACTGCCTTAACCCTCTTGGGCATGGAGTTCACCAGAGCATCACAGGTTGCCACTGGAGTCCTCTTCCACTTCTCCATGACGATATCACAGAGCTGATGGATGTTGGAAAACTAGTGCTCATCCACCTTCCATTTAAGGATGCACCACAGATGCTCAATAGGGTTTAGGTCTTGAGACATGCTTGGCCAGTCCATCACCTTTACCCTCAGCTTCTTTAGCAAGGCAGTGGTTATCTGGAGATAGGTTTGGGTTCATTATCATGTTGAAATACTGCACTGCATCCCAGTCTCTGATGGCAGGGGATCATGCTCTGCTTCAGTATGTTACAGTACATGTGTGAAGAAACGAAGGATGGCCGCACTCCCATACATGATGCAATTTAGGATTTATTGGAAGTAAAAACATCAGCACACAATGGCAATTAAGCAGGGGGACATTTGCCCTGTAGGCAAGACACACTTTTCTGTGTACTCCTCACCTGGTTGCCGCCATACACGCTTAACACCAGCTGGACCATATAAGTTTATCTTAGTCTCATCAGACCACAGGACCTGGTTCCAGTAATCCATGTCCTTAGTCTGCTTGTCTTTAGCAAACGGTTTGCGGGCTTTCTTGTGCATCATCTTTAGAAGATGCTTGCTTCTGGGATGAAAGCCATGCAGACCAATTTGATGCTTATGGTCTGAGCACTGACAGGCTGACCCCCCACCCTTTCAACCTTTACAGCAATGCTGGCAGCACTCATACGTCTATTTCCCAAAGACAACCTCTGGATATGATGCTAAGCACGTGCACTCAACTTCTTTGGTCGACCATGGCTAGGCCTGTTCTGAGTGGAACCTGTCCTGTTAAACCGCTGTATGGTCTTGGTCACCGTTCTGCAGCTCAGTTTCAGGGTCTTGGAAATCTTCTTATAGCCTATGCCATTTTTAAGTAGAGCAACAATTATTTTTTTCAGATCCTCAGAGAGTGCCATGAGGTGCCATGTTTAACTTCCAGTGACCAGTATGAGAGAGTGAGATCGATTATACCAAATGTAACTCACCTGCTCCCTATTCACACCTGAGACCTTGTAACACTAACGAGTTACATGACACCGGGGAGGGAAAATGGCCCAATTTGGACATTTTTACTTAGGGGTGTACTCAATTTTGTTGCCAGCAGTTTAGACATTAATGGCTGTGTGTTGAGTTATTTTGAGGGGACAGCAAATTTACACTGTTATACAAGCTGTACACTCACTACTTTATATTGTAGCAAAGTGTCATTTCTTCAGTGTTGTCACATGAAAAGTGTGAGGGGAGTCACTTTGGGCATGGGGCTCGTAGAACCCAGAATCCCTCGGAGAGGCTGGGAAACCCTTGTTTCAGCTCCCCAAGCACCTCCTATGTCTAAGTAACCCTGTGTCTATTAGGGGAACAGGGTGACCGAGAAACCCAGTCTGAACTGTACTAATCAGACAACCACACTGGAATGTTGTATATATATATATATATATATATATATATATATATATATGTATTTATATATATATATATATCGTATATTGTCCCATACTGTTTGCTGGGTCGTTTGGGGTGTGGCTGCATTCCATTGTGAATACACCTGTGTCATGCTACTGATGTGGAGGTAAAGTTTACACCGCCCTGTTTCATTATTCAAAGGAGGAGGGCTTGTCCCCTGAGTGTATCTGTCAGGAACTAGGTAGAAGGCCGAGATGCTAGGAGGGCTCCCCTTGCGGCCGAGCGCAGCACACCACTGAAGGTGACACAGCAGGTGTGGTGCCCACAGAAGCACGGGTGCCTGGTAGCTGGAACTTGAGACAGGCGTGCTTGGATGGTCCAGGAAGCAGGGACCGGTGGGCAGATTAGATAGCGGAGTCAGGAGCCAGGCCAGGGGTCAACACAGGAAGTCAGTCCAGGATCAGAGTCAGGTTCAGGGAGCAAGATAAACGAGTCCAGTAGCCAAGCCGGGATCAGATGCAGGAAGCAGGCGGAGAGAAGTCAGGTGCAAGGCAAGGATCAAGCCAGAGGGTCAGAAGAATCAGGTCAGGACAAGCCAGGTTGGTACACAGATCAGGAACAGCAGATACACGGAACACAGGAACTCAGGACAAGCTGAAGATACACCAGCGATGCGCAATTCTCAGCAGCGGGTTTAAATAGGCCGGGCATCAATCACTCCGGGCGTGCGCCGTTGCCTGCCCAACCATGGTGCCGCGCGTCCTTGTGTGCGCATGCGCATCATGACGCCTATTTCCCTAGTATCTCTATGTACCTGTGTTCGTATAAACAGTTCCATGTTCCAGCTTTGTAACTGAGCTAGTCTTATCTGGTTCTTGGTTACAATATTTGGCTGCAAAATCTTATATCTGAAGGCCAGATTGGCATGCAAAGGGTGATCCGTTACAAAAAGATATATAGTAAAATATTTTCAAAAATGTGAGGGTTGTTCTGTATATAGCAACTCTTGTATGCGTGGCCACGCCCCTGATGACGTCCAGTTACGATGAAACTCAGTGTGAGGAGTTGGGTTACGTGACGTTGCCAAGCTCGACAGCCTGCCATCACACTGGATGGAAACATTAATCATTTTTATTGGATTGAAATGCGTTTTTACTGCATTGTTTGTGAGTATTTTGGCCTTTGCTGTATTCTTAATAAATGTACTTGTCAGTAATACTGCACAATTAAGTTTTTATACCTATTTACATGATGTCCTGATGTGATATGTGTCTGTCTAAAGAGGATCCTATTGGTGTTCATGCCATCATACACCCCAAAGAATGTTCCAGTTTGGCAGGAGGCAGGACGCAAGATGTCAGAGATGTGGGGACGACAGGGGAGACCTAATCTACATGTTCTGGAGGTGCCCCAAGATATATCAGTATTGGAAAGAGATCGTAGAAGAAATAAATGTGGTATTTGGGACCGCTTTGCAGCCGGAGGCTAAGACATGTGTATTGGGTCTCTTGGAAGCAAGGGGGGTATCAGGAGACAAAAGTATGGCAATCATAAGGTGTTTGTTCCAGGGAAGGAAACTTACTGCGCAAAAGTGGCAATCGGTAAACCCCCCCCCCCAAACACAGAAGATAGACTGGAGGAACGCGATAGAGGATATGATTACTAAAGAAGAATTCATTTGTAGTCAGAGTCTTTGAGTTAGTAAGCGTAGAAACCCTAACAACCAAGGCCTGAGGTGTGCCTTAGCCTGCTGATCGGTATGCCTGAGAAGAGGGCATACCCTGAATGTAAGAATAAGAAAAAAGTATAAAGAGTGTGTATGAAGGCTGAGGGAAATGGGTGGGTGGGAACCCAGAAATTACGCTGACACAGGACCTGACAAGGGAGGAGGCTTAAGTAGTCCTCTCAGCCTCCTCCCACAAATACAGGCTAGCCTACGGCCAGCCTTTCCACTTTTAGTCAGAGTCTTCAAGTAAGTAAGCGTAGAAACCCTAACAACCAAGGCCTGAGGTGTGCCTTAGCCTGCTGGTCGGTATGCCTGAGAAGAGGGCAAAAGACACATGTTTAGGTGAAGAAGGGAAGGTAACTGACCAACAAGGAGGGCAGCGTGTGCCCTGAAGGTAACAGTATATGTATCCGGTGAGTATCCGCAACGACCGGAGAACCTATCAAGGTAGGCGGTTCCCACTATCGAATCGGCGAAGCAGCCCAGAGGTTGACTGAACACCCCGAGAAGTTGGAAAGAGCCTGACACCCAAGATAACCCAGACATGACTGAAGTGCTTGCGATGAGAGGATACGAGAGGGAAGTTGGAGCAAGGCTGGCCCGAGGGGCCCCTGCAACGAGGCAAAGCAGAATGAAAAGCCTCAACGCGCACCCGTGAAGTGCTTTGTGAAGAAACCCCCCAAACCCCTGACCTACCCACCCTAGGTATGGGAAGGGAGAGGGTGAGTTGCAAAAGGACAACCTGGCAGGAAACTGACGTGCTGGATACCTGGAGGAGCAGGTAGAAAAGGCCAATGCGCAGAGGCAACCAGCGTCGTTGAACATGGAAACGACCAGACACACAGAAACACCGGACCCACCTGACGGACTCGGCTGGCGGAACCCAGGCAGAAGCATGACCCGAACATGAGTCCTGAATGCACAAAGTCCAATCCTATCAACAGCAGGACTGATGGAACGAGTGCAAGACAGTTGACATCGGTGTGGAAGCCAATCCAACCCTCCCACAAGTAGTGCAAGTGCTGGACCGCCAGACCACGGACGAGTACCTAACGGAAAAAAATAGCAGGAAAAGCAGCCCAAATAACCAAGCAACAGGAACTCGCCACTAGGTACCTAGGAGGCCCGCCCCCCCCCCCCCCCTACAGAATGAAGTCAAAGAAACCAGACCAAGCACCCCGAGATTGAAGAGATGCACATGAACAAGTCCAACAGAGACGGGCAGCGAGCCCAACCAGAAACACAAACTAAACTAAACATGACAACAGAACCAGACACAAAAAACACAACGCCCCCCCCCCCCCTGTGCCTACCTAAGAACGAGAATGAACAATGTCAAGACCACTGTGCGTGAAGAACATGATAACAGCCCCCACCCCCCCACCCTGATGTGAGCCCAAGTAACCTGCAGCACAGACAGGCAGTAGAACTGAACACCCAGGGCTAGTGCACCCAAAGACGGTGGTGGGTAACGTACAGGTGTAATGAATGAACATACATCGTATGAAGCGTGGTATACGGGCGAGACGATTGTGGTCATGAATCATTAAAAACTAAACCTCAGCCCGTATGGACCTGTAGACGTGACAGATCCTGAGATGTGAGCACTAGCTAAACAACCCAGAAATGACGCCGACACAGGACCTGACAAGGGAAGAGGCTTAAGTAGTCCTCTCAGCCTCCTCCCACAAATACAGGCTAGCCTACGGCCAGCCTTTCCACATACAAGAAAAGAGGAAATAATTAGAAATTCAAAAACATGTGGAGACAATGGATAAGGTGGAAGCACGTTAAGGGTGGGAGTTTGAAAGTGAAGTGGGTGAAGAGATGAGGGGAAAGGGGGAACGTAAGGGTGGAATGGAAGAGGGTATTGTGGATTTTATTTATTTTTTGTGATATTTGATGCATACAATGTTATATTTAAAGGATGGTGGTTGTATGGTTTTATATGTGGTGTAAAACAAGAATAAAAAAAATTTGATTGAAAAAAAAAAATACTGCGCAATTACGTTTTTATACCTATTTACATGATGTCCTGATGTGATATGTGTCTGTCTAAGGAGGATCCTATTGGTGTTCATGCCATCTATCTCCACATGTGTACAGTGAAATCTAAGGGGAGGATTATTAAGCATGTTTGACTGCTTTTTTATTCATTTTTAGTGCTGCACTTTGTGATTTATGTTATTTTGTCTTTTTGCCAAGAGATTTGTGTCAGCAGCTGTGTTGCTATTATTAACGCTATCATTTATTAACCACTTCCCTACCCAGCCATAGTCAAATGACGTCCACAGATGGGATCTCCCATCCTGGGTGGACGTCATATGACGTCCTGGTTTGTAGGGGGATATCTGAATGATGCCTGCAGCTAGAGGCATCATTCAGATATCCTTTTAAAGTGCCGGCGATTCTGTGCGCCATAAGAATGATCATAGTAATGAAGGAAAAGTGTACCGCTCGAAGGTTCCAGGTTCCTTCAATTAGCTCCCGCCCTGCTCCACTTCCAGGTGCTGGCTTTGCTCTGATGCTTGAGGAGAAGAAGTGATCTGGACTGCCGCACTCTGGTTAAACGTGTTATTTAATGAAGAAAATTAAAAATGCCAAAAAAATCCAAAAAAGAAATAAATAAACAATCCCATTTGGGATTGTTTATTTATTTCTTTTTTGGATTTTTTTGGCATTTAAATTTTCTTCATTAAATAACACGTTTAACCAGAGTGCGGCAGTCCAGATCACTTCTTCTCCTCAAGCATAAGAATGATCATAGCGGCGGTTCCACCGCTTGATCGTTCTTATAGGCGGCGGGAGGGGACATCCCCCCTCCCGCCGCCATCCGGTGCTTCTCCGGGCTCTCTCGTGCGATCGGGGACCCGGAGCGAATCTTCCCGCGCCGTTGGTGGGTCACGTGACGAGCATAGGGATGACTGGTGACCAGATGGTCACCAGTCATCTCTATGATCGTCGGAGGCCCGGGCGCGATGTGATGACGTCACGCCCGGGTCCTCAAATGTAAAAAAAGCCGCCATTGCGGCTGTAAGTATGAGATCAGTAAAAAAAAAATCACTGATCTCATGCTTTCCAGCCTGGAGGAGAGATGTGGGGTCTTATTGACCCCGCATCTCTCAATAAAGAGGACCTGTCACACACATTCCTATTAAAAGGGATGTTTACATTCCTTGTAATAGGAATAAAAGTGATAAAAAAAAAGTAATAAAAAAAAAGTAAAATAATTGTAAAAAAATAAATAAATAAGTAAAATAAATAAATAAATAATAACAAAAAAATAATTAAAACGCCCCTGTCCCCGGTAGCTCGCGATCAGAAGCGAATGCACACGTATGTCGCCCACATATGTAAACGCCGTTCAAACCACACATGTGAGGTATCGCCGCGTGCGTTAGAGCGCGTGCAACAATTCTAACACTAGACCTCCTCTGTAATTCTAACCTGGTAACCTGTAAAAAAAATTTAAGCGTCGCCTATGGAGATTTTTAAGTACCGAAGTTTGGCGCCATTCCATGCGTGTGCGCAATTTTAAAGCGTGACATGTTAGGTATCTATTTACTCGGCGTAACATCATCTTTCATATTTTCCCCAAAAAATGGGCTAACTTTACTGTTTTGTTATTTTTTAATTCATGAAACCATTTAAAAAAAAAAAAAGGCGTTTGAAAAATTATTGCACAAATTTAATGCAAGAAAAAAAGTTTCAATGACCGTCATTTTATTCCCTAGGGTGTCTGCTAAAAAAAATATATATAATGTTTGGGGGTTCTGAGTAATTTTCTAGCAAAAGAATGATGATTTGTACATGTAGGAGAGAAGTGCTAGAATAGGCCCGGTATTGAAGTGGTACAAAAAGCCCTGTATTGAAGTGGTTAAAGATGATATTTTTTGTTAATGAATATTTCTTTTTTAAATGTTTCATTGTGGATTTCACTTTACAGTTTAATCTTTCTTGGCTGCAGCCTTTCTCATGGAAGCCAACACATTGCTGAGTTCTCTCTTTCTCTTGGCCTGGATGTGAGTTCCAATTTTTGGATGAATTTAAGTGCTCTTTTGTCCTTTGACACTTTGAGCAACTCCATGGCACAAATTTTATGTGGAGCAAAACCACATACTTCACGGATCATGTCACGGACAAACTTGGTGTGATGTGTCAGGCGCAATCTCCTGCGAGAGTGTCTAGGCTTGAATACATTCTTGGTCACTGGATGGCCTTTTTTATGGCCTACAGCCATTGGGTACCTAAAAGCCATTCTCTCTGCTCTGATGGCATGAATGATGGCTAAAGAAGCAGAAGGTGCATGTACCTGACACATCCTTACCCATCGCTGATGTCTGCCAACCCATTCACTCACATGGCCGAGAATCCCCAGCCAGGTAAGCAAATGGATAAGGAATTCAGTGGGTTACATCATTGCCTTAAAATGGACAATTGCCCATATTTGGGCAATGATGTCACCACTATCACTGCCCCTTCCCTTATATAGCTGATGACAGCTTGGGGAGCTGTCATTCAGCTTTGTGTAGCATCGGTATCAGTTGTGTGCGGTGGGACGTTGAGTCTTTTTCAGAGTTGGGATGAGGTGGGCATTGTGATTGATGATGGATTTACACCATCCCAAACGTGGGACTTTTGTGTGATTTTTTTTTGTAAAATAAGGACTTGACAAATATTTGAGTGTCTTTATTTCTAGGTGACACTTTTTTTTTTTACTGATTAGGGGTACTATGTACCCCATATTCATTCATGTAGGGGGGCAGTATCTGGGGGTCCCACTATTATTAAAGGGCCTTCCAGATTCTGATAAATTCCCCCTCCCACAACCACTGGTCAGGTTTGTGGAGAAGAGGTCCTTGCTCTCGTCAACATGGGCACAAGGTGCTTTGCCAGGGGGGTCCACTTGCCAGACACCTTCCTTGTTGAGGGCATGTGGCCTGGTATGGTTCAGGTGAGGGGTCAGCACACTCCCTCCTTTCCTGGCCAACCAGATTGTATGCTTACATCAAGGGTCTGGTATGGATTTTTGGGGACCTCGCACATTTTTTTCTGTGCAGAGTTCCGCTTTACCAGGCATGAAAGAATTGTGATTGATTTCCTGAGGGACCTCACACCTTTTTTGTTTTTGCGTGTGATGTACCCCCTTAAGAATCAAAGAGTCTGGTATGTACTGTATTCTGGGAGATACTCTACATATTTTTTCCTGCGGTATGATGTGCTACAGCAAAAGTGATATTTACAGAGCAAACACAAAAAAGAAAAAATGTAATTGCTGGCAAATACAACTTCACTGGCAGCTTCTTAAAAAATAAATAACTAAATAAAAACCACAGCACACAGACCCCTTTAAAAGGTCCCCCACAACACATAACAGACCCTAAAGTCCTGTACAGACGATCTGATTTCCTATGGATTCTAATCCGATGGATTTTTCAGTCTTGCCTACACACCATCAGTCAAAAATCCGACTGTCCCAAACGCTGTGACGTAAAACACTCTGACAAGCCGAGAAAAATTAAGTTCAATGCTTCTGAGCATGCGTCGACTTGATTCTGAGCATGCGTGGGTTTTTTGTCTGATGGAGTTCCACACAGACGATCGGAATTTGCATTCGTTTTTTTTCCCATCGGATAAATTTAAAACATGTTCTATTTTTTCTCACCAATGGAAAAAAGACCGATGGGGCCCATACATGATCGGTTTGTCCGATGAGAAAAGTCCATCGGACTGTTTTCATCAGTAAAACCGATCGTGTGTACACGGCATTAGTGATTATTTTATTGTGAGGTTATGAGGTTTATTAGGGGTTATTTTGGAGGCCATTTTTTCTTTTAACGAAAGAAGCCAGGAGGGAGATGTCATTGATTATGTGAAAAATGGCAGTGCTTTAAAAAAAAATCACTGTTCCTAGCCACACTTTTTTTTTGCATTGGCACAGGGCAATGGCCATCCCCATGCTATTTTTTTGACACTGCCTTGCCTATTAGCCCAGAAAATGGGCATTTTTTATTTAACAAACTCAACTCACATTAGTGTTGTTCCACTGAATCAGTTCAAGGCTCTCCTCTTCATTTTCTCAATTTCCAGCTTTGCTACAATAGAGACAATAGCGACCCTATTGCACGGCCATATTTCTGCCTGTAGAGATTGTCTTTGTACTTGAAATAGGTGCTTAAACATAGGTCCAGCAAGGAACATAATTGATCTGGTTTGACTTTTGTTCAGTTGTGAATTGTCCTATCAAAAGTGTCTAAAGCCTCGTACACACGACCGGTTTTCTCGGCAAGAAAACTGCTGGGAGAACTTTTTGGTGAGAAAAAACGTTTGTGTGTATGGTTTCTCGACAGGAAAACTGCCGGGAATCTCGATGAGAAAAAAAGAGAACCTGCTCTCTATTCTTCTCGTTGGGATTCTTGGCAGAGTTTTCCTGCCGAGAAAAATGTTTGTGAGTATGCTTACCTGTCCCAGGTAAGCCCGCGCATGCTCGATAAGACTTCGAAGCATGCGCGGTAGCATACAAGGGTAGTGTAGGGTGTAGCAAGATGGCGGCGACGACATCGAATGTGACGAGCGCCGGCTCATCGTAGTCAATGACGTCACCGTGTTCTTGCCATTCGAAAGAACGGCGGTTCTTTTGAATGGCCGTCTGTACACAGGGCTTGGCAAGGCAAGCTTGCCAGGAATCCCATTGGGAAAACAGACGGTTTTCAAATAGACGGGAATCCCGCCCGTGTGTACAGGGCTTTACAGAGCAAGTCCAGTTGAATGTTACTAACTATTACTGGTTATACCATGGCCTGGATAATTAAAAATCTTGACACGCTGTGGGGATCAACATTTTGAGTGTGAAAGGCAGCAGCTATAACAAGAGTGACAAAAATAGCTAAAACACAAATTGTTTCTATATAATTGTACCCCTTTGCTTATATGTTTTCCTTTTCAGTAATAATCTTTTTTGGCATTTCATTTTGCACCAGTGGCTATATCTTACCTTCAATTGCCTTAAAGTAAACCTATCTGTATGTATTTTCCTTTTTTTTCATTTCCCTGCTGCTCCATTTATTGCTGAAAACTGAAGGTACCTACTGGCATGGGGGAGTATGTAACTGATTCTGTGTGACAGCATTGGTAAAACTGTTGCATGGTGAGTTACCTAGTTACATAGTTAGTTAGGTTGAAATAAGACACATATTTATCTAGTTCAAGCAATTAAAAAAAAAAAAAAAAAGGAAAAAGAAAGAAAAGAAAACCTCCATATACACTATCCTATAACCACATTTATTCCAGTGGAAGGCAAAATAAACAAAGATATGTGTTAGTAAAAGCAGAGCATAATACACACATTTCACATTGTTAGTCACTGTACAGTGTCATTAGTGCAGTGACAGTATATAGTATTAGCACTGATCTCTGTATTAGTGTCACTGGTGATGTCAGTGGCAGTTAGACAGTTCCCCCCAGGGTCAGTTATTGTCAGATTTCCCACTGCACTATCACAGTCTCATTATAAATCACTTATCACCGCTATTAAAAGTATGAAAAAAAAAATCCAATATATACCATAGTTTGTAGAGGCTATAACTTCTAGGCAAATCAATCAATATACACTTATTGGGATTTTTTTTTTATCAAAGATATGCAGCAGAATAAATTTTGGCCAAAATTTATGAATAAATTCGATTTTTTTAAAGGTTATTGGATATGTTTTATAGCAGAAAATAGAAAATATTGTATTTGTCCAAACTTTTGGTGTTTTTTTATTTATATCACAAAAAATAAAAAACCCAGTGGTGATCAAATAGCACCAAAAGAAAGCTCTATTTGTGTGAAAAAAATTATACAAATTTTGTTTGTTTACAGTGTTGCATGACTACACAATTACCAGTTAGTAGCGCAGTGCTAAATATAAAAAATGGCCTGTTCATGATGGGGGTAAAACCTGCCAAACAAGACAAGACAACACACAGACACCGTTGGGATAAGTCCTTTATTAAAAATAAAAAAAATTTACAAAAAGATTTCAGCGGTGGTAATCCACTCTCGGTATCCTGCGATGGGTGATCTCCTCTCCGGGGTCCAGTGATGGATGATCTCTCCTCTCCAGGTCCAGGCACTTTTATTGTTTCACTTTAAGCATTATTAAAATCACTGCTCCCGAAAAAAACTGCAGTTTTTAAAACTTTTTTTTGCATTGATACATGTAGGACCCGGGTCCCCAAACACTTTTTATGACAATAACTTACATATAAGCCTTTAAAATTAGCACTTTCGATTTTTCATGTTCGAGTCCCATAGACTTTAACGGTGTTCGGATTTTCGAACAAATGTATTGCCTGTTCGCAAGTTCTGGTGCAAACCAAACTGGGGGGTGTTCGGCTCATCCCTAATATACAGTAGTTGTTGCACAAATACAATTCTGTATTCCAAACCCCCCATTTAACAATTACTCCTTATATTGGCCCATTTTGGATCTCAGTTATATAAATCTGTTTCTAATAAGCGTTTTTGTCAAAGCTTCTGATTCACTTCTGTTTCTTATGAGTTGGAAGTCTTTGCATTTCAGCCCATGAATCCAGTTCTGGTTTTAATGCTACGCAAGAAACATAGGACAGATGTTCGGCTGGGGTACCTTTATTGCTTTTGGTGGATTTCCTGATTGTAGCATCTTGCGGCCTGTTTTTTTTCTTTTACAGCATTTGGATTGTCTCTGTTTTTGTGTCACTATGTTGCTTATCTTCATGTGACACTGGTGTGGAATTTCCCTCAGTTTGAAGTGTTCATGAAATTTGTGTAGAATTCTGTATCCTTTCACTGTACCCCACAAGTATACTTTACTTTGCGTAAGCATCCCATTTTGTATGTTTCTCTTTTAGGATGTGCACATAGGCTTTGTTTTCCAAAAAGTTTGTATTCCAACATGACATGTAACATGTTACAGATGCACAAGCCTCTGCCCCCCCTGACTCCCCATTTTGACAGTGGGGGGGATCTTTTACCCCCACTCACTGTCACAATATAAAAAAAGCCCGTCCGTCTATGTCATTCATTCACAGTGTTCTGTGAATGTGAAAACTACAAGTAACAACGGCCTTTACAACTGTCGGCTTGTAGTTTTTAATGAACTACCAAGGCGCTGTTGAGCGCTTTGGTAGTCCATTGATTCTTCTTGTCATAGTGTAACTGCCTGCCCATATCGGAGGTATGGGCAGCAGGGCCGGATACACATAGGGGCTATTGGAGCTGCAGCTCCAGGCCCCTCCCTCAATATAGGCCTATTCCAGTGGCTTATCAATACTTATTTGTGCCATCCTGAAGGAAGAGGAGCCATGTGGAGGAGACAAGTAACTTTCAGTCGCTGATGCCGAGTCCTGTCTCTGCCGATTCTTGGTTCCTATCACAGGATCTGTTACACTCACACAGATCTTGAGTGTCTGGGAGCTGAAGGCAGCTGTGTGGGGAAGGGGCGGCTGAAGTCATCCTAACCAGCAGGAACACGGGAGGAAGGAAATCTGCCATGCTGCTGAGTTGAGGTTAGTAAACTTATTAGGAAGGATCGTGCAGAAACTAATCTGGGGGGTGTAATGATTGTGCTAGGGGACAGATTGCTGCTCCCCCCCCATGTAATAAGCTCTCTTGTGCCTACCATGTAATGTTTAGTGCCCACTATGTCATGTGCTGTGCCATGAAGTGCCCACCATGTAATGTGCAGTGCCCACCATGTCATTCTGTGCCATGCAGTGCCCACCATGCCATGTGCTGTGCAATGCAGTGCCCCTACGTAATGTGTAGTGCCCACCATGTTGTGATGTGCCTTGCAGTGCTCACCATGTAATGTGCAGTGCCCACCATGTCATGTGTTGTGCCAAGCAGTGCCCACCATGTCATGTGCAGTGCCCACCATGTCATGTTCGACGCCATTCAGTGCCTACCATGCAATGTGCTGTACCCACCATGTAATTAACTGTGCATTGCCCACCATGTCAAGTGCCATGCAGTACCCACAATTGAATGTGCTGTGCAGTGCTTACATGTCATGTGCTGCGTTCACCATGTAATGAGCTTTGCTGTGCCGTGCAGTGCCCACCATGTCATGTGCTGTACCATGCAGTGGCCACCATGTCATGTGGTGTCGTGCAGTGCCCACCTTGTCATGTGCTGTGCAGTACCCATCATATAATATGTTGTGCCCATATGATAATGTGCTGTGTAGTGCCCACTTGTAATGTGCAGTGCCCACCATTAGGGATGAGCTCGGTGTTCGAGTCAAACATAGGTTCGACTTGAACATCGGCTGTTCGCTGCGTTCGGCGAACAACGAACGATTTGGGCCGTTTGCGTCAAATTCAAGTGACGCGAACGGCCCACAATACACTGCGCCATCGCAGTGTAATCCCGGAGCTGTGATTGGCCAAGCATGCACTGTGACCCTGCATGCTTGGCCAATCACAGCGCCGGCAGCGAGGAGAGTAATGATTGGCCACAGGCAGGATGCCTGTGGCCAATTATAGCTGAGGGGGTTTAGTACACGCCCCACACTATAAAAGGCCGCCAGCGCGGCGGCCTTGTGTAGTGTGTTCCGGAGCAGGGAAAGTGAAGGATAGGCAGGGACAGTGTCAAATCTTGTCAAATCTATTCTTTGCTAAACCTTGTGTGTAGGGACAGAGAAGGATAGGCAGGGAGAGTGTCAGTGTCATATTCTTTGCTAAACCTTGTGTGTAGGGAGAGAGAAGGATGGGCAGGGAGAGTGTCAGTGTCATATACTTTGATAAACCTTGTGTGCAGGGAGAGAGAAGGATAGGCAGGGGACAGTGTCAGTGTCATATTCTTTGCTAAACCTTGTGTGCAGGGAGAGAGAAGGATAGGCAGGGAGAGTGTCAGTGTCATATACTTTGATAAACCTTGTGTGCAGGGAGAGAGAAGGATAGGCAGGGGACAGTGTCAGTGTCATTGTTGCTAAGCCTCCTGCACATTATACACCTGAAGTTAGCCCGTATTGCTGCTTTTTCCTGGTGTGTTACACCAACAGGATTTTGCGGCACTTACAGCGGGCGGAGTGTACCTCCTGACCATATTACACCTTAACTTAGCCTGTATTGCTGCTTTTTCCTGGTGTGTTACACCAACAGGATTTTGCGGCACTTACAGCGGGCGGAGTGTGCCTCCTGACCATATTACACCTTAATTTAGCCTGTATTGCTGCTTTTTCCTGGTGTGTTACACCAACAGGATTTTGCGGCACTTACAGCGGGCGGAGTGTACCTCCTGACCATATTACACCTTAACTTAGCCTGTATTGCTGCTTTTTCCTGGTGTGTTACACCAACAGGATTTTGCGGCACTTACAGCGGGCGGAGTGTGCCTCCTGACCATATTACACCTTAACTTAGCCTGTATTGCTGCTTTTTCCTGGTGTGTTACACCAACAGGATTTTGCGGCACTTACAGCGGGCGGAGTGTGCCTCCTGACCATATTACACCTAAAATTAGCCTGTATTGCTGCTTTTCCCATTTCCCTGCAGGCCATTAGAATGTCTGGAAGGCAAACAAGGAGAGGCAGACAGTCAGGAGCCAAAAAAAGAGGGCAAGCAGACTCTGTGTCTAGAGACAACAGTGCTGGTCGTGGACGCGGTGCATCGCCATCAGCTAGTGGCCATGGGACACGCTTGTCCTTCTTTTCGGCAGCTGGACGTGTTGAGCCGCATCATGCCGAAGACTTGGTAGAGTGGATGACCAAGCCCTCCTCATCCTCCTCATCCTCTCTCACCCAGGCTCAGGGTACTGGCAAAGCAGCTGCCAAAGCGTCCTCTTCCCTGGTATCAATGTCATCATCAGTCACTCCTTCCCTAGACCAACCATGTCCTCCTGAGGAGTCCCCCGAACTGTTTGAGCACAGTGTTGGGTACATGCTCCAGGAGGATGCCCAGCGTTTCGAAGGGTCTGGTGATGATACCCAGCTAAAGGAAGGCAGTAGCGTGAGAGCAGAGAGAGGGATGCTCAAGAAGGACACCAATCTGGCAGTCATGTTCCAGCAGCTGCAGCATACTGCCAGATTGGCTCCAGTGATGAGGAGGGAGGGGATGATGAGGTCCCTGACTCCACGTGGGTGCCTAATAGGAGAGAGAAGGAGGAGGAGGAGGAGGATGAGGAGGAGGCACATCTCCAACGAGGCAGGATGCTATCGGGGGGCCAGCGTAAGGGCAGCACACCGACGGAATCACACCGCAGAGCTCCGCCTGTGCAGGGCGCTGCCTCTGCCCGTTATTCAAAAAGTTCTTTGGTGTGGGCCTTTTTTGAGTCGAGTGCATCAGATCGCACAGCTGCTGTTTGCAACATATGTCTCAAGCGTATATCGCGTGGCCAAAACATCACCCGCTTGGGCACCACATGCTTGACCAGACATATGTTGACCAGCCATGCAGCTCGTTGGCAAGCCTACCTTAAAGACCCACACCAAAGAACAAAGCTGACCTCTTCTTGCACCGCATCAGCTGGGATCTCCAACCCCACTATACCTTCAGTCCTCTCTGAAACCTGCTCTGAGAGGAATGAAGGTGAAGAATTAGGTGTGTCACAGCCAAGTACTTGTGGGCACTCTGCTAGCAGTACACCAACGTCCAATTCTAGCAGGCAAATTTCCCTGCCCCAGCTGCTGGACCGTCGAAAGAAGTTCACTCCCAGCCATCCACATGCCCAGCGGTTGAATGCTAGCTTGGCTAAATTGCTAGCAATTCAACTGCTGCCTTTTCAGTTGGTAGACTCGGCCCCCTTCCGTGAGTTTGTGCAATGTGCGGTTCCTCAGTGGCAGGTTCCCAAACGCCACTTTTTCTCACGGAAGGCGATTCCGGCTCTCTACCGGCATGTGGAAGGCAATGTCTTGGCCTCGCTGGACAGGGCGGTCAGCGGTAAGGTGCATATTACCGCTGACTCGTGGTCCAGCAGGCATGGACAGGGGTGTTACCTTTCTTTCACGGCCCATTGGGTCACTCTTTTGGCAGCTGGGAAGGATGCAGGGCAAGGTGCAGTAGTGTTGGAGGTTGTTCCACCGCCATGCCTCCAAAATGCTACTACTGGTTGTGACACACCTCTGTCCTCCACCCCCTCCTCTTCTTCTTCCTCTGTGGCCTCTTCCTGTGCTTTGTCCTTGGAACCAGCGGTGCTCCGTAGGCAGTCAAGGGGCTACGCAAGTACGCAGGCAAAAAGATGCCATGCCGTGCTTGCGCTGGTGTGTTTGGGGGACAGGAGCCACACTGGGGCAGAGGTTCTGTCTGCTCTGCAGGGGCAGGCCAAGAGGTGGTTGACGCCACGCCAGCTTAAGCCAGGAATGGTAGTTTGCGACAATGGCACCAACCTCCTCTCCACTCTCTGACAGGGACAACTGACCCATGTGCCCTGTGTGGCTCACGTCCTTAACCTGGTGGTGCAGCAGTTCTTGGGCAGCTACCCGGGCTTACAGGATGTCCTGAGGCAGGCCAGAAAAGTCTGTGTGCATTTCTGCAGATCTTATAATGCCAGTGCTCGCCTGGCTGAGCTGCAAAAGGAGTTGAACCTGCCCAAGAACCGCCTTATATGTGACATGCCCACCAGGTGTAACTCAACGTTGGCCATGCTGCAGCGGCTGCACACGCAGCAGAGGGCCATCAATGAGTACCTGTGCGACTACGGCACCAGGACAGGGTCAGGGGAGCTCAGGTTTTTTTCACCACGCCAGTGGGGCATGATCAGGGATGCATGCACTGTCCTGGCACCATTTGAGGAGGCCACGAGGATGGTGAGCAGTGACAGTGCATGCATCAGTGACACTGTACCTCTTGTCCACCTGTTGGAACATACGCTGCGTGGAATAATGGACAGGGCACTTGAGGCAGAACAGAGGCAGGAAGAGGAGGACTTCCTTGCCTCTCAAGGCCCCCTTTACCCAGACAGTGCTCCTTCTGTCCCACCCATCGCACAGGAGGAGGAGGAGGAGGAGGATGATTGTGTCAGCATGGAGGTGGAGCCTGGCACTCAGCATCATCAGCAGCAGTCTTTTAGGGATGATTTACAGTCCCAAGAAACCAGTGGACTTGTACGTGGCTGGGAGGAGGTGGCTGCGGATCATGTCGTCCTTAGTGACCCAGAGGACTCCGGACTGAATGCCTCAGCTAACCTACACTGCATGGCCTCCCTGATCCTGCAAAATCTGCGGAAGGATCCTCGTATTCTTCGGATCAAGGAGAGGGACCATTACTGGCTGGCCACTCTCCTTGATCCACGGTACAAGGGTAAGGTTGCGGACCTTATCTTACCGTCGCAGAGGGAGCAGAGGATGAGACAACTCCGGGAGGCCTGGCAGAAAGGTCTGTGCAATGCGTTCCCGTGGACTGGGAGGTTACAAACTCCTGGTCCTGGACAACGAGTTGCTGAGGCTTCGGTCAGTCAAAGAAGGAGCGGTGGGGAAGGTGGCCGTCTGACCGAAGCGTTCAGACAATTCTTTAGTCCGCAGCCCCAAGGTATGATCGGTTCCAGCAACCATCGCCAGCGTCTGATATACATGGTGCAGGAATACGTAGGGGCAAGGTCAGACTTGGACACCTTCCCCACCGAAAATCCTCTGGATTTACTGGGTCTTGAGGATGGATCACTGGCCAGAGCTTGCACAGTATGCAATTGAGCTACTGGCCTGTCCTGCATCCAGCGTTCTTTCAGAACGCACATTCAGTGCTGCTGGAGGATTTGTCACGGATCACAGGGTGCGCCTGTCCACCGACTCTGTTGATCGACTGACCTTCATAAAGATGAACCAGTCTTGGATCACCACCAGCTACAAAACACCTGAAGCTGATATAACAGACTAATTTATTTTCAAATGTCACATCCCTTCAAGACTGATGCTGATGCTGAGAGACTGTCCTGTTATGTTGACTGACTATCCTCCTCCTCCTCAATGATCCGATTGACGATGATAGCTTGGAAGAATATTTTTGTTTCTGGGTGCCGCAACCAGTGGCTAAGGCCCAATTTTTCAGCCCCTGTTTAACAGGGGTGTGTTATTACAATTTTTTATGCAATGCTTTGCAGCAGGGCTCATTCCTGCACTCCAACTAGAGTATCTGGGAGTGGTTGCAGTGTCGTGGCACCAGCACCAGTGGCTAAGGCCCAATTTTTCAGCCCTTGTTTAACAGGGGCGTGTAATTACAATTTTTGATGCAATACTTTGCAACAGGGCTCATTGCTGTGCTCTAAGTACAGTATCTGTGAGGGGTTGCAGTGTTGTGGCACCAGTGCCTAAGGCCCAATTTTTCTGCCCCTGTTTAACAGGGGCATGTAATTACAATTCTTGATCTAATAATTCACAGCAGGGCCCATTCCTGCGCCCACCAAGACTAACTGTGAGGCCTTACAGTGTTGTGTCTACATCACCACCACCACCACCACCAAAGGCCCAATTTTTCAGCCCCTGTTCAACAGGGGCATGCAATTACAATTCTTGATCTAATAATTCACAGCAGGGCCCATTCATGCGCCCACCAAGAGTAACTGTGAGGGCTCACAGTGTTGTGGCAACACCAACATGTAAGGGGCAAATTTCAGCTGAGTATATACGGCAGGCCCCTACTTTCAAACATCCAACTTACAAACGACTCCTCCTTGCAAACGGAAGGATACAACAGGAAGTGAGAGGAAATCTACCCCTAGGAAGGCAAATTCTCTCCTGTAAGAGTTAATATGGGAAAAAAAGTGTCTCCTCTACACTGATGCTTTATCACCAATTCTTGTTTCAATAAAAACCCCAAATTTTCAAAAAACATTTGTCATTAGGACGGAAAGTGAGGTGAACTGTTCTGAACAGGTGCACACTGTACAGACAGCAAAACAAATGTTACAGGGGTGATAACCCTTCCCTATGTTTTCCAAAAAGCTTAAAAATAGATTTTTTGGCTGGAGCTACACTTGAACAATGTACCTGTTCAAAATTACAAACAGATTCTACATACGAACAAACCTACAGTCCCTGTCTTGTATGCACCGCCTGTATACGGCTGTTCAGAGTATATAGGGCCTTTTTTATTTTGTGTGCGGGGTTCCCCTTAATATCCATACAAGACCCAAAGGGGCTGGTAATGGGCTGGGGTGGGGGGGGGGGTGTGTGATGGGGTAGCTATGCCATTTTTCTTAAAGATTTTCATCCATATTACCGGGACCAGACATTACATTAAAGCCGCAAGCTGTTTTAAATGTCTTTTTTTCCTTTAGAAATGTAATTTTGTGCAGGGACAGTTCTAAACACGGGAAACACGTGGCACTTCACAGGCATACTTTAGACACCCCCCAGGTACGATATTTAAAGGAATATTTGACTTTTTTTTTCACTTTATGCATCATTAAAATGACTGCTCCAGAAAAACTGCCGTTTTTAAAACTTCTTTTTGCATTGATACATGTCCCCTGGTGCAGAACCCGGGTTCCCAAACCCTTTTTAGGACAATAACATGCATAATAGTCGTTATAATTAGCACTTTAGACTTCGAACGTTCGCATGCATCTGCAGCAGTTAGAGGGTGTTGTGTGCCCCAGCACAGTATACACCTGTATATACCCGTCATTGCTGTTCTCTAATACAGGCATCTGCAGGAGTTAGTGGCACAGTATACACCTGTATATACCCGTCATTGCTGTTCTCTAATACAGGCATCTGCAGGAGTTAGTGGCACAGTATACACCTGTATATACCCGTCATTGCTGTTCTCTAATACAGGCATCTGCAGGAGTTAGTGGCACACTATACATTTAGCAGGGGCGTGTAATTACAATTTTTAATGCAATACTTTGCAACAGGGCTCATTGATGTGCTCCAAGTACAGTATCTGTGAGGGGTTGCAGTGTTGTGGCACCAGTGCCTAAGGCCCAATTTTTCTGCCCCTCTTCAACAGGGACATGCAATTACAATTCTTGATCTAATAATTTACAGTAGGGCCCATTCATGCGCCCACCAAGAGTAACTGTGAGGGCTGACAGTGTTGTAGCACCAGCACAACCACCAAAGGCCCAATTTTTCCTACCACTGTTCAACAATGGCATGTAATTACAATTCCTGATATAATAGTTCACAGCAGGGCGTTCCAGCGCCCACCAAGAGTAACTGTGAGGGCTCACAGTGTTGTGGCAACACCAACATCTAAGGGGCAAATTTCAGCAGAGTATATACGGCAGGCCCCTACTTTCAAACATCCAACTTACAAACGGCTCCTACTTGCAAACGGAAGGAGACAACAGGAAGTGAGAGGAAATCTACCCCTAGGAAGGGAAATTCTCTCCTGTAAGAGTTAATATGGGAAAAAAGGTGTCTCCTCTCTACTGATGCTTTATCACCAATCCTTGTTTCAATAAAAACCCCAGTTTTCAAAAACATTTGTCATTGGGACGGAAAGTGAGGTGAAATGTTCTGAACAGGTGCACAGACAGCAAAACAAATGTTACAGGGGTGATAACCCTTCCCTATGTTTTCCAAAAAGCTTAAAAATAGATTTTTTGGCTGGAGCTACACTTAAACAATGTACCTGTTCAAAATTACAAACAGATTCTACTTAAGAACAAACCTACAGTCCCTGTCTTGTTTGCACCGCCTGTATACTGCTGTTCAGAGTATATAGGGCCTTTTTTTATTTTGGGTGCGGGATTCCCCTTAATATCCATACAAGACCCAAAGGGGCTGGTAATGGGCTGGGGTAGGGGGAGACGGGGTGATGGGGTAGCCATGCCATTTTTCTCAAAAATTTTCATCCATATTACCGGGAACCAGACATTACATTAAAGCCGCAAGCAGTTTTAAATGGCTTTTTTTCCTTTACAAATGTCATTTTGTGCAGGGACAGTTCTAAACACGGGAAACACATGCCACTTCACAGGCATACTTTAGACACCCCCCCAGGTACGATATTTAAAGGAATATTTCACTTTTTTTTCACTTTATGCATCATTAATTAAAATGACTGCTCCCGAAAAACGTCCGTTTTTAAAACTTTGTTTTGCATTGATACATGTCCCTTGGGGCAGAACCCGGGTCCCCAACCCTTTTTAGGACAATAACATGCATATTAGTCGTTATAATTAGCACTTTAGATTTTGAATGTTCGCGTCCATTGTATTTAATAGGGTTCTAAAGTTTGTGCGAACTTTCGTTCCGTTCGCGGGTTCTGGTGCGAACCGAACCCGGGGGTGTTCGGCTCATCACTACCCACCATGTAATGTGCCAAGCTGTACCTGACCATGTCACGTGCTGTGCCCACCATATAAGGTGCTGTGCCCACCGTGTGCATGTGGTGTGTTGTGTCCACCATGTAATGTGCTGTGTTGTGCAGTACCAACCATGCCATGTGCTTGCCCGCCATATAATGTGCTGTGCCCACCATGTAATGTGCTGTATTGGGCAGTATAAACCATGTAATCTGCTGTGCCCACCATGTAATGTGCTGTGCCTATCATGTAATGTACTGTGATTTGCCTCCTCCCCCCCCATGTAACATACTCTGCTGTGCCACCCATGTAATGTACTGTGCTATTACCCTCCATGTAATGTACTATGCTGTTCCCATCACAGACTCACCCCCTCACTCTCTCTCATCCCCCTTCTCTCTCTCTCTCTTTCTCCCCCTCTCTTTCATCCCTTTCTCTCGCTCTCTCTCTCACACTCTTCACCTCCTCTCTCCTACCACCCTCTCTCCCACCTTCTCTCTCTCTTTCACCCTCTCTCTAGCCCCCTTTTTCTCACCCCCTCTCTCTCTCCCCCTCTCTCTCTCATTCACCCTATTTCTCTCTCTCTTTCCCCTCCCTCTCATCCCCTATCTTTCAGCTCCCTCTCTATCTATTACCCCCCCTCTCTTTTTAAACCCCCCTCTCAGCCCTCTCTCTCTCTTTAATTTAATTTGTTTTAGCAAAAAATTGTTTTCATTTTACTTTTAATACATTTTCAAAAAACGCCCACCAAAATCCTCAGCACCAGGCCCATGATGCTCTTAATCTGGCCATGATGGGCATACAGCTACACAGACAGTCTACAGGACTGTGGCAATACTTTAGGCTCATAACAAAAAATAATAAATGCATATTTTTTTTAATTGCAAAATAATGTGCAATTACTATTTCTTTTGTAAATGTGAACTTATCCTTTAAAGATTTCAGCACAGATTTCAGCAAAGGATTTGATACAGTTCAACAAAATGATCTAATAAAAAACTTGTACAAGCTATGACTTAACCCTTACATTGTTCAGTCAATATGCAGTTGGCTAAAGGCTAAAGGTTAGCTATCAGAGTGTGGTTGTAAATGGTGTACATTAGCAACAGAAACCAGTCGCTAGTAGTGTACCTATACAGATATATAGTGTACATATATATATATATATATATATATATATATATATATATATATACCTCTATATGTAAGCACAAACTAAAGGTTTGGTGGGTATGGTATGCCTTTTCGCAGATGACACCAAGGTGTGCAAAAGGGCTGTTCTTTGGAGATGTCTGTAACATGGAATATGATTTGACATTGCTTGAAGATTGGCCAAAGCAGTGGAAACTGCAGTTAAATGTAAAATAATACACCTGGAAAAAAGAATCAATAATAGACTACAATATTGCGGTAAATTATTGGGCAGAGCTACAGAGGAAAAGATTTAATATCAGAATAAGAAAAGGGATGGTCGGCACTAAGGATGACATCCAAAATAGTATTTCCTTGTTAAGTACATGTACAAAGCAGTAAATTAACCTACGCGTTTCGGATGTTAGTCCTTAGTCATGGCCATGACTAAAGTCTAACGTCCGAAACGCGTAGGCTGTTTTACAGCTTTGTAAATGTACTTATTAAATAAATACTATTTTGGATGTCATCCCAAGTGCCGACCATCCCTTTCCTTATTCTGGTACATTGGAGGTGTCAGCAGTCTCAAGGTCTGAGCACTGGGCGGAGCTTTTATGTGGGAAGGTTGCAGAGCCTATTCACCTGTTTTCCTGACTTATTACATATGACTTCAAATAAGCAAACATTATGCAGTGGGGAAAGCAAATAGAATGCTAGCCTGCATCACTAGAGGGGTCACCAGCAGGGGGAAGAAGGTCCTGATTTCTCTGTATAGATCTTTAGTTAGACATAATTTGGAATATTGTGTCCAGTTCCAGAGACCTCACTTACAAAAGGATTTTGATAGGATAGCATACGATCAGAGATGGTCAACAAAATTGGTTAAAGGTCTGAGGCATAATACATATCAGAAGAGACTTCAGGAACTTAATATGTGCAGTCTGGATAAAAGAAGGGAAAGGGGAGACATGATTAAAATCTTTAAGTACAGTGTGAGAATACAGTTCATGAGGGCAATATTTTTAATATTAGGCCAAGGTCAAGAACACGGGGACATGACCTCAAACTAGTGGAAATTTCAAAACTATCTTGGAATAAACAAACTTGGATCTATATTAAGACAAAAACATTTCAAAAAGTATTAAAAAAAAGGGCACAGACTTCTTTGTTTCTATGCAAACCTCATTTGCAACATATTTGCCCAATTAAATAGTGCATTGGGGTTGGTTTGTAAATTGAAGATATCCTGAAAGGATGTCAATGTACTGCATAGCTTGTTGTCATCTGCAAACACTGAAACTGTACTTTTAATCCTAAACTGTGTATCATTTATAAATAGATTAAAAAGTAAGGGTGCTAACACTGAACCTTGAGATACACCATCAATAACCTTAGGCCATTCAGAGTATGCATAATTAATCATAACTCTCTGATTACAGTCTTTTATTCAGTTTTCTATTAATTTACAAAATTAAATTGAAGCTTTTAGATTTTCACTTGAGTGACAGCTCTAAGCCTGCTGGGGCTGCTATCCTGACAGCAAAATGGTGGTGTCCAGCAGCAGTTTTAGGACTATTTGATGTCTACACAAGGCAGGCTTTTACAAGTAAATAGCATGCACAAATAACATTAAATGCACTAACAATCTTATGAGAAGATTAAAATGAATGGTCTCTTAAAAATAGCAACAATACTGACAACCACTAGTGGCAGCATTTTGTCCTTTGTGGGTGCTTGATGTCTTTTACTGGCTAGTGTAGTATTGTGTTCTAATTAACTAAATGGCAAAACAATAAATACCAATGAAGAATTGCTGTCCATGCAAATAATAAAATAGTAAAAATGCTACTAAAATGTTAATAGTAACGATGAAGTTTATAACTGTTGCCTGCTAACCTTGAAATGTGATTTGCTGAAAAAAACACAGCTTGATAAAAAGAAAGAAATCAAGTGATGACCAATTTTATGGGCTGAAAACATTTAGAAGCTAAAAATGTAAATCCATGGATAAAGCATAAGAGCTCACAAATGCACTCATCTTTAGCACACTAAGCCAAAAATGCAGACAGAAAGCATTCTAATAAATGTATAAAGCCATTAAAAAGCTTTTAAAGTTGAAGTTAGTTTAACTTATAACAAATCTCAGTGGAAAATTTTAATTTTAAACAACGGGTTAATTTTGTATTAATTTGAGTATGCTTTGCTTTATATTTTTAATGTCACACTGAAATCAGCAGAAGAAAAGGAATAAAACATAATGGTTAGTGGTGTTTCATTTTAAAAGAACAACTGTAATGTTTTTGGTTAATTTTATTCTTATCATTTCAAACTTATATTTAAACTAACTTTATTTTGCACTCACATAAAAATGTAATTTACCAAATAAACATTTAATACAGCATGCACCAATTACACATTTCATTTTTCTAGAGAGCAGCAGAAGTCATTTTCTTTTAGACTCAATTTCTAGTTGTACAGACTTTTCTGATTACAGCAGTTAAGGAGAGGGTAGAAGGAGAGATAAGTCACAACTCCATCTTTAGTTGTATTTTTTAAATTGAGCTTGAGCTACCAAGCTCTGAAAAACAACAATGTTTTCTATAAGATAAATGATAATAGTTTGGGATCACGTTTAATGTATTTTAACAATTGTTTTTCAAGTTTATAGATATTTTTTTTTTTTTTACTGTTTTTATAAAATATTAACTTATTCAACAAACATGCATGCAGGGAAAACAGCAACACCTGTTTTGTTTCAGACTTTATCTCACTGTGCAGAGTAGGTAAAGGAAATGAGTCAACACTGACATTTTCAGCTGAGCTTCAACTATTGAGCTCTGTGAAACCCAGGGCTTTTTTTTAACAGTGCAGATAAGCACAGACATGGTCACAGTTCCACTATGAATAGACATGTAAGCGTATTATATGTCTGTTCTTAGTTGCACTGTTTTTTTATTATTATTTTTAAGCCCTAAAACAGGAAAGTGTAGAAAATACTTGTATATGTTAAAAACAATATTTCCCTTTAGGGTAAATACTGTATGTGCTTTGCTCATACAGGGAAAAGCAAAAAGTTGATTGTAACACTGGTCCCCACTGCTGCTAATACATATCTACCCTTTGAACCCCTGAACTCTAAATACCCACTGGGGGGAGAGAAAGAAGACCTTTGTAAGCTTCTCCCTAACCACCACGTGACAGGGGTTGGTAGATGTGCATCAGTTCTCCAAGTCCCAGTATTATCATATGGTAGGAATAATTGTGAGTCCGGCATACTCCTCCATGCCCAGAAGTAGTAAGTATATCTTCTGCTTCTGCAGTAATTAAGCTTAGTACTGGCACTCTGTTATTTGCCATCATGTTTCTAATGCTGTCACATGACCGCTGACAGAAAGTCTTTATCCCTTTGTAAGCTCCAAATCATGGCCTACAACGGACATTTTACTCCTGCTGACAATCATAAAGGCAGCGTAGTCGCATCCTGCCCGCTGTCATATGACGGCATCCAGTTTAGCCGCAATTGTGTGTCCGGGGCTCTTTAGTCACATGAAAACAAGGAGATGCCGTTTATCAGCTCTCCTCACCTCACACTGACAGAGTGTGAGGTGAGGAGAGCCGATCAGCGGCATTTCCTCACAGGGAGGGTGTGTATAGGTAATCAGGGCACTGATCATCAATGCCTTGGTTACAATGCAGCTCTAAAATGGCCCATAAATGATGCCAATCTGTGCCCATCTTTGACACCCCTCTCTGCCCATCAGTGACAACCCTCTGTGCCCATCAGTGACACCAATCTGTGTCCATCAGTGACACCAGTCTGTGACCATCAGTGAGGCCAATCAGTGCTGCCCATCAGTGCCACCCATCAGTGCTTATCAGTGCTGCCCATCAGTGTCCATCAGTGCCGTCCATCAGTGTCCATCAGTGCCGTCCATCCATGCTGCCCATCAGTGCCCATAATTGCCACCTATCAGTGCCCATTAGTGCCACCTATCAGTGCCAATCAATGCCACCTATAAGTGCTCATCAGTGCTGCATATCAGTGCCACCTCTCAGTATCCATCAGTGCTGCAAATTAGTGCCTCCTCATCAGTGGCACCCCATCAGTGCCCTTCAGCGCCAGCTCATCAGTGCCCATCAGTGTCACCTCATCAGTGCCCATCAGTGCAGCCTATCAGTGCTCATCAGTACAGCCTCATCAGCACACATCAGAGAAGGAGAAAAATTACTTCTTTACAAAATTTTCTGACAGAAACTAAGAAAAACTTTTTTTTTTCAGAATTTTCGATCTTTCCTAGTTTATTTAGTAAAAAAAAAAGGTTTAAATAATGTAAATAGAGTATACGTAACTGCAGAAGAAAAAAAATATTTAAGTAAAAAAAAAATAATAATAATAAATGCACATCTTTTTTTGTAGGTAAAGAAAAAAAAAGTGCATTTATTATTTTTTTACACTGCAGCCTGTAAAGCATTGCACCCATGATCAACAGATGCGGGTACAATGCCAGGATCCTGCAGATTCTCAGTTAGCTGTCTACCTGTACCTCCTGTATTGGCAGACAATTTCTTAACTGCAGGAAGAATCAATGAACCATGTTCAATATTGCTTGCCAGCACACTCAAAGTTTATTGAGAACTGCAAGCTGTCTGCCGCAGTGACCGACTGTACTTGTATTGCATTCATTCACAGGTAATTGATGTTTTGATTGATTATGAGCCTCACACAGCCATACTGTTTTGAAATTGTGACAGCAGATGTGGGGAGAAGATCCCCTGCCTGCTGTCACATAATGGGGAGCGCTGGATGCGAGAGGTGGGTGTATAGAAGCATATTACATGTTACATCCTAAATGTGAGTGTAACATGTAGCATGCATCTAGAGTGTTCTAGGAGTAATTCTGAGCTCTGAACTGTCCTTTCGGCCCCACATCCAATCACTGTAAAAAAGCTTACAAAGCTTGCCTCCTCAACCGTCGCAACATCTTCAAAATATGCCCCTTCCCAACCAATGACACCAAAACGCTTAGAATTTACTCCCCGGTTATTTCTCGCCTTGACTACTGAAACTTCCTCCTCATTGGATTACCTTTACATAGGCTATTCCCATCATCGCCCATCATTTATGCAGCTGCCAGATTCATCCACCTTACCAGCCATTTAGTGTCCGCTGCCTCTCTCTGCCAATCCCTTCACTGGCTTACAAATTCAATTCAAAATACAACTTACAAAGCTATCCACAACTCTGCCCCCAGATACATCACTAACTTAGTTTATTAAAACCAACCACATTTTTCTCTTCGCTCCTCCAAAGACCTTGTACTCTCTAGCTCCTTTGTCACCTCCTCCCATGCTTGCCTCCAGAACTTCTCTTGAGTTTCTTCCATTTTCTGGAACTCCCTATTCCAATCTGTCCAACTATCTCCTACTCTGTCCACTTTTAGGCGATCCTTGAAAACCCTTCTCTTTAGAGACGCTTATCCTGCCTCCACCGAACAGTTGTACTTTTCCAGCAGCCCATGTTACTTTACCTTTTGTATCACTTGACCCTCCCTTTCAGATTGTAAACTATAACGAGCAGGGACCTCTGATTCCTCCTGAATTGAATTGCATTTTAACTGTACTGTTTGCCCTCATGTTGCAAAGCACTGCACAAACTGTTGGTGCTATATAAATCCTGTATAATAATAATAATAATAATAATAATAATGATAATAATAATGGTGTAACATGTAACCTGCAAGGTGAACTTATACTTAAACCCTTTTTTAAACCCTATATGGACAAAGCACATGTTAAAGTTCAATGCAAACTCTACCAGCTGATCCTTGGGTTCTTCTGTTCATGTGCAAAAAATAAATAAAAATATCCCACTTATTCCAACAGAGAGTCTAGTGTACATCCCAAATAAAGGGGGCCCCTCCATAGAATCTATGAGATCTTATATTATACAAAAAGAGCGCATAGATGTCCTTCAGCACTTCAGATTTTTTATGGCTTGAACAGGTGAACAGACACACAAAACAATGCGGCATGCAGGCCACTGGAGTATGTGGAAAAGATCATAAGAAAACTGTATTTGTCGCTCACTGAACTACAGTATGTCTCACCAGAAAGGAACATCTTGACATTCCAATAAAAAAAATTGTATGCCAGTATAAAGGTCCAACTTGTTATTGGTAATATTAATCCAGCATAGTTAAAAAGAAAACGTCATTGCATAAGGTCACAGTTCACCTCCAGATACACTCATAAATCTAACTTCACTTGGTGTAATGTGAACCAATCCTTGTGGCCAAACAAAGACAGGAGCCTAGGTAGAGGGGAGCCACTGACCACCATCACAAAACAGCCTCCTGGATGGAATCTACCAGCAAGATGGCCAAGCCATGGAAAGGTGCCCAGAAGTGACAAAACCATAAAAATCCTGGACCGGAAATGACATCAGCGCTCACTAGGCAAAGGACCAGGAGGGGAAGAGGACCAAATTTACACACTCTCTCGGCCAAATGACCCATTTCAAAGCACAAGCTTTTTTTTCAAATCCAATATGAGAAAGCATAAAACAGAAGTATTTATAAGGCCAATGCGCAAATTAAGAGGATGGCCAGGAGCTAAACTACCTGATCACTTAACACACCAGATGTCATTACATAGTCCCAAAATCACATATTACATACAGTGGGTACGGAAATTATTCAAACCCCCTTACATTATTCACTCTTTGTTATATTGCAGCCATTTGCGAAAATCATTTAAGTTCATTTTTTTCCTCATTAATGTACACACAGCATCCCATATTGACAGAAAAACACAGAATTGTTGACATTTTTGCAGATTTATTAAAAAATAAAAACTGAAATATCACATGGTCCTAAGTATTCAGACCCTTTGCTGTGACACTCATATATTTAACTCAGGTGCTGTCCATTTCTTCTGATCATCCTTGAGATGGTTCTACACCTTCATTTGAGTCCAGCTGTGTTTGATTATACTGATTGGACTTGATTAGGAAAGCCACACACCTGCCTGTCTATATAAGACCTTACAGCTCACAGTGCATGTCAGAGCAAATGAGAATCATGAGGTCAAAGGAACTGCCCGAAGAGCTCAGAGACAGAATTGTGGCAAGGCACAGATCTGGCCAAGGTTACAAAAACATTTCTGCTGCACTTAAGGTTCCTAAGAGCACAGTGGCCTCCATAATCCTTAAATAGAAGACGTTTGGGACGACCAGAACCCTTCCTAGAGCTGGCCGTCCAGCCAAACTGAGCTATCGTGGGAGAAGAGCCTTGGTGAGAGAGGTAAAGAAAAACCCAAAGTTCACTGTGGCTGAGCTCCAGAGATGCAGTCGGGAGATGGGAGAAAGTTGTAGAAAGTCAACCATTACTGCAGCCCTCCACCAGTCGGGGCTTTATGGCAGAGTGGTCCTATGGAAGCCTCTCCTCAGTGCAAGACACATGAAAGCCCGCATGGAGTTTGCTAAAAAACACCTGAAGGACTCCAAGATGGTGAGAAATAAGATTCTCTGGTCTGATGAGACTAAGATAGAACTTTTTGTCCTTAATTCTAAGCGGTATGTGTGGAGAAAACCAGGCACTGCTCATCACCTGTCCAATACAGTCCCAACAGTGAAGCATGGTGGTGGCAGCATCATGCTGTGTTTTTTTTTCAGCTTCAGGGACAGGACGACTGGTTGCACTAGAGGGAAAGATGAATACGGCCAAGTACTGGGATATCCTGGAGGAAAACCTTCTCCAGAGTGCTCAGGACCTCAGACTGGGCCGAAGGTTTACCTTCCAACAAGACAATGATCCTAAGCACACAGCTAAAATAACGAAGGAGTGGCTTCACAACAACTCCGTGACTGTTCTTGAATGGCCTAGCCAGAGCCCTGACTTAAACCCAATTAAGCATCTCTGGAGAGACCTAAAAATGGCTGTCCACCAACGTTTACCATCCAACCTGACAGAACTGGAGACGATCTGCAAGGAGGAATGGCAGAGGATCCCCAAATCCAGGTGTGAAAAACTTGTTGCATCTTTCCCAAAAAGACTCATGGCTGTATTAGATCAAAAGGATGCTTCTACTACATACTGAGCAAAGGGTCTGAATACTTAGGACCATGTGATATTTCAGTTTTTCTTTTTTAATAAATCTGCAAAAATGTCAACAATTTTGTGTTTTTCTGTCAATATGGGGTGCTGTGTGTACATTAATGAGGAAAAAAACTAACTTAAATGATTTTAGCAAATGGCTGCAATATAACAAAGAGTGAAAAATTTAAGGGGGCCTGAATACTTTCCGTACCCACTGTATTTGTTATATTGTTTAAACAAGGGACACATTTATCATAACATGGAAATGGCAATAAAAAATATATATACAAAAATACATGCTTCCTGCCTGGGCCATTGTAAAATGATGTCCGGGCAGCAACCCTATTGTGCTGGGAGGACATCATGTCACATGACATCCTCCCTGCCCCTCAAATCCCCCCTCAAATCCCTCCTTTTATGACATACATTGTATACAATTGTGTTGCTAACTGTTATTGGTCACAGTATTCACATGGTACAAACAGGGCTAATCGAAACTAATTTGTACCATGTGAATAGCTGTGACCAATCACTGCTAAAAACAACAATACGCAGTGTCTATACACCGTCATTCAGTAAAAATGTTTGCTTATGGCAGTTAAATTCACTGCTATAAGAAATTATAGTTAATTTATTTGCTTGCTAGGACCTGTCACCGTACCTGGATAAGATTATATCTTGCTACAGGTACATTGATGATGTACTTCTTTTTTGGTCGGGTAGTAGGTGTGAACTTGAGCAATTCATGAATATTATCTCTACAAATGAGTTTAATCTAAAGTTCACCATGGCTTGTAGCCAAACTGAGATAAGTTTTCTTGACCTATTGATACATTTAGACAGTGATGGAGTTATTAACTCTTCTCTCTATAGAAAGCCCTCCGTAGGGAACACTATTTTACATGCTTCCAGCTCCCACCCTGAACCCCTCGTGAACAGTATACCTTATAGTCAGTACCTGCGCATCAAGCGAAATTGTAGTCGTGATCCTGACTTTAAGAAAGCTGCTGAAGATTTATACAATTGTCTAAAAAGTAGGGGGTATAGTCACTCGGTACTTAAAAGGGCTTACAATAGAGTCTTGGAAAAGGATCGTAATTCTCGTATTTTTCGCCAGAAACCGAATATCAAAAGCGATGAAGTAAGAATAATTACACAATACTCCACGGAACATCATAAAATCAGGAGAATAGTAAATAAGTTCTGGCCCCTATTGTCAGCTGATCCCATTATTAACAAATATGTCGGAAAGAAACCCGAAATTACTTATAGACGGGCACCATCTCTTAAAGACAATTTAGTTCATAGTCATTTTGAGCTTTCCAACCACAACAAATGTTTGACCCCAGGAACCCTTTCCTGTGGCCATTGTGATGTCTGCCCGTTTATGATGAACAGTTCAACATGTGCCCTCCCAGATGGACAGATTTACTATGCTAAATGTAGAGTTACTTGTCATACTCCTGGAATAGTCTATTTGGCATTGTGCCAATGTGGTGGTTTTTACATTGGTAAAACCAAGTGCCCCTTTCTCAAACGAGTTCGTAATCACATTAACCACTTAAGACCCGGACCATCATACAGCTTAAAGACCTGGGCACTTTTTGCGATTCGGCACTGCGACAATTTAACTGACAATTGCGCGGTCGTGCGACGTGGCTCCCAAAAAAAAGTGGCATCCTTTTTTCCCCACAAATAGAGCTTTCTTTTGGTGGTATTTGATCACCTCTGCGATTTTTATTGTTTGCGCTATAAACAAAAATAGAGCGACAATTTTGAAAAAAATTCAATATTTTTTACTTTTTGCTATAATAAATATCCCCAAAAAATATATAAAAAAAACGTTTTTTTCCTCAGTTTAGGCCAATACGTATTCTTCTACATATTTTTGGTAAAAGAATTGCAATAAGCGTTTATTGATCGGGTTGCGCAAAAATTTATAGCATCTGCCAAATAGGGGATAGTTTTATGGTATTTTTATTAATATTTTTTTTTTAGTAATGGCGGCGATCAGCGATTTTTATCGAGACTGCTACATTATGGCGGACACATCAGACACTTTTGACACTATTTTGAGACCATTGACATTTTTACAGCGATCAGTGCTATACAAATGCACTGATTATTGTAAAAATGACAATGGCAGTGAAGGGGTTAACCAGGAGGGAGCGCTGTAGGGGTTAAGTGTGCCCTGATGTGTGTTTCTTACTGTGGGGGGGGGGCGTGGCTTAGCGTGTGACGTCACTGATCGTCGTTCCCTATGACAGGGAACAGACGATCACTGACAGGCTCACTAGGAAGCACGGGGAGAGGTTTGTTTACACTTACCTCTCCCCGTTCTTCCTCTCTGTGACCCGAGCGCGGGACACCGGCGGCGATCGGGTCCACTGTTCCCACGGGGACGGTCACGGAGAAGAGGACCGGGTCGCGAGCTCGCCGCCACCGGCGCGCTCGCGACCCACGGCTGGGATCTTAAAGTGGACGTACCTGTACTCCCCTTGTGCCCAGCCGTGCCATTCTGCCGACGTACATCGGCGTACGGCGGTCCTTAAGTGGTTAAACCCATTCTTAAAAATAAAATGGAAATGGCTATCAGCCGCCATGTTGGTCTCTATCATGGATTTGATCCTAACATGATAAAATTCATGGCGCTTGAACACATTCCCCTTCATGCCAGAGGAGGTAGTGTCGATAAAATTTTATTGCAACATGAAGCTCGTTGGATTTACAATTTAAAAGTGACAACTTTTCCAGGTTTCAATGAAACTCTTAGTTTAAAGCCCTTTTTATGATTTTTTTACTTTGGTTTTGTGTTTCTCATCCTCTTCCCTCTCCTTTCCATTCCTTCCCCTTTTTTTAAACCCCCTCCCCCTCCCCAATTCTTCTTCCTTCCCTCCTCCCTTCTCCCCCCTCCTATCTCTCCCCTCCCATTTCCCAACCCCAGTTTTATTCTTACCCATTCCCTTCCCCCTCTTTTCCCTTCCCCTCCCTTTCCTCCCCCCTTCTTTCCTTACCAATTTATGATGTATTATTCTCCTTTTTTGTTTTTCTGTTTTTTTTTCTGAATTTGATTCATAAAGAATTATGACTACTATAATGTACATTATAATTTTGATGTTGTACTTTATCTATCCCATCATCGCCCATCATTTATGCAGCTGCCAGATTCATCCACCTTACCAGCCATTCAGTGTCCGCTGCCTCTCTCTGCCAATCCCTTCACTGGCTTACAAATTCAATTCAAAATACAACTTACAAAGCTATCCACAACTCTGCCCCCAGATACATCACTAACTTAGTTTATTAAAACCAACCACATTTTTCTCTTCGCTCCTCCAAAGACCTTGTACTCTCTAGCTCCCTTGTCACCTCCTCCCATGCTTGCCTCCAGAACTTCTCTTGAGTTTCTTCCATTTTCTGGAACTCCCTATTCCAATCTGCCCAACTACAGTATATCCTACTCTGTCCACTTTTAGGCGATCCTTGAAAACCCTTCTCTTTAGAGGCGCTTATCCTGCCTCCACCGAACAGTTGTACTTTTCCAGCAGCCCATGTTACTTTACCTTTTGTATCACTTGACCCTCCCTTTCAGATTGTAAACTATAACGAGCAGGGACCTCTGATTCCTCCTGAATTGAATTGCATTTTAACTGTACTGTTTGCCCTCATGTTACAAAGCACTGCACAATCTGTTGGTGCTATATAAATCCTGTATAATAATAATAATAATAATAATAATAATAATAATGGTGTAACATGTAACCTGCAAGGTGAACTTATACTTAAACCCTTTTTTAAACCCTATATGGACAAAGCACATGTTAAAGTTCAATGCAAACTCGACCAGCTGATCCTTGGGTTCTTCTGTTCATGTGCAAAAAATAAATAAAAATATCCCACTTATTCCAACAGAGAGTCTAGTGTGCATCCCAAATAAAGGGGGCCCCTCCATAGAATCTATGAGATCTTATATTATACAAAAAGAGCGCATAGATGTCCTTCAGCACTTCAGATTTTTTATGGCTTGAACAGGTGAACAGACACACAAAACAATGTGGAATGCAGGCCACTGGAGTATGTGGAAAAGATCATAAGAAAACTGTATTTGTCGCTCACTGAACTACAGTATGTCTCACCAGAAAGGAACATCTTGACATTCCAATAAAAAAAATTGTATGCCAGTATAAAGGTCCAACTTTTTATTGGTAATATTAATCCAGCATAGTTAAAAAGAAAACGTCATTGCATAAGGTCACAGTTCACCTCCAGATACACTCATAAATCTAACTTCACTTGGTGTAATGTGAACCAATCCTTGTGGCCAAACAAAGACAGGAGCCTAGGTAGAGGGGAGCCACTGACCACCATCACAAAACAGCCTCCTGGATGGAATCTACCAGCAAGATGGCCAAGCCATGGAAAGGTGCCCAGAAGTGACAAAACCGTAAAAATCCTGGACCGGAAATGACATCAGTGCTCATTAGGCAAAGGACCAGGAGGGGAAGAGGACCAAATTTACACACTCTCTCGGCCAAATGACCCATTTCAAAGCACAAGCTTTTTTTTCAAATCCAATATGAGAAAGCATAAAACAGAAGTATTTATAAGGCCAATGCGCAAATTAAGGGGATGGCCAGGAGCTAAACTACCTGATCACTTAACACACCAGATGTCATTACATAGTCCCAAAATCACATATTACATACAGTGGGTACGGAAATTATTCAAACCCCCTTACATTATTCACTCTTTGTTATATTGCAGCCATTTGCGAAAATCATTTAAGTTCATTTTTTTCCTCATTAATGTACACACAGCACCCCATATTGACAGAAAAACACAGAATTGTTGACATTTTTTCAGATTTATTAAAAAATAAAAACTGAAATATCACATGGTCCTAAGTATTCAGACCCTTTGCTGTGACACTCATATATTTAACTCAGGTGCTGTCCATTTCTTCTGATCATCCTTGAGATGGTTCTACACCTTCATTTGAGTCCAGCTGTGTTTGATTATACTGATTGGACTTGATTAGGAAAGCCACACACCTGCCTGTCTATATAAGACCTTACAGCTCACAGTGCATGTCAGAGCTGGAACACATTCCCCTTCATGCCAGAGGAGGTAGTGTCGATAACATTTTATTGCAACGTGAAGCTCGTTGGATTTACAATTTAAAAGTGACAACTTTTCCAGGTTTCAATGAAACTCTTAGTTTAAAGCCCTTTTTATGATTTTTTTACTTTGGTTTTGTGTTTCTCATCCTATTCCCTCTCCTTTCCATTCCTTCCCCTTTTTTCCACCCCCTCTCCCTCCCCAATTCTTCTTCCTTCCCTCCCCCCCTTCTCCCCCCTCCTATCTCTCCCCTCCCATTTCCCAACCCCAGTTTTATTCTTACCCATTCCCTTCCCCCTCTTTTCCCTTCCCCTCCCTTTCCTCCCCCCTTCTTTCCTTTCCAATTTATGATGTATTATTCTCCTTTTTTGTTTTTCTGTTTTTTTTTCTGAATTTGATTCATAAAGAATTATGACTACTATAATGTACATTATTAATTTTGATGTTGTACTTTATCTATTATATTTTTTGCAAATGTGCTTCATACTATCTGTCTTTGATTACTGACTGCATGCACTATGTTTTGTAAAAAATTAACCTTAAATGGTTTTGGTTTGTCTGTTTGTTTTTTGAGGCCCACTTGACTCTCTCCACAATAGAGATGGAACCATTTTTAGTTTGGTTATTTGTTTCCATCCCTGTGACTGATGAGGCACTGCCATCGGGGGTCCCAATTGAGATGGGGGACGCCCCACAGATGACCAGGCAGGATCATACCATTGGACATACATTTTCACGTATATGGATACCCAGGGCCCCCTTGGGATTCAATCCCAATTGTGGCCCGCTCCGTGTCTTTGCTCATCCCCGCTCCTCTGATTTCTCCCTAGTGGATGACCATCCAGCCTATGAAGCCTATGTTTTTCCTCCAACACACTGGTCCATCTATCGCTTGAGCTGCGTGCTTTACCGTTACCTAGAAATGCCTTGTCGCTCCTAATTTCCATCCTGCTGCTGTCAAACCACTCCTCCCGGCCCTCACACTGTGTGGCCTTATGGTCATTGTAGTAAGGCTGTTCTCTGTGGATCGGACGCATGCGCACAGACATCCTCACATCCGCACTCGGCTGGTGACGTCGGACGCCAGCCGAGTGGTGACTGTTATAAAAGCTGGCGGCTCAGGCATGTAGATCTGCCAGAGCTCTGGGGGCGACCTGATGTGTATGACACATATTTTAAAGGTATGAATTTGTGGGTGTGTACGTTCACACTCCATCTCTCTATTTAGCTTTTTCATAGGTCTTTGTCCTTATCCGTCCTGGATATTTGTTCTTTTGAATGTTCTACTGAACATTTTAAAACTATTTACATTGTTGCCTTCACACTGTATTTCTTAGTATATCACAATTTGACTGTGATGATTCGTTTTTAGTCTATGTATGCTCAGTCTGTCTGATTATGCATTCACTAACAGGGGGATGTGCAGCTGTTATATCCTCCTGTTGGTATGCCACTACTTAGCATGCTGTATTGTTATTTATAGCATATTAGCATGTTTAACTATTACTTTCAATATACGGGCAGCAGCACATTCAAAACATATTTTCTTTCTTAGAATATTTAGTCTATATTTTTTTATTATCACATTTTTATTAATCATATCTTTTAATATTCATGATATTCACTATTACCCTTATCACCCCTTCTTGTGCTCTGTTTTCAGACTTTTACAAGGCCTCCTGTGGATTTCTTGTGTCTCTGTCTTTACAGGCGCCCCCTTCTTCTATATACTATAGTTACATTTGTTTTTAAGTAAGTACCTTGATGGTTTCCCCGTCAATTTTTTTGCAATTTTTTGAAAAATTGTTATGCCAAATTGTACCAATGTTCTTTCCCCTTTCATTAGAAGGGTTGTCTTTTGTTGGCTTCAATATTAAACATTTATATATATGTATTTATAATAATATTTTTCTGGTTGCTTTATTTTGATGGGAATTTTCTCCTTTGGCCAGATCTTCTAAGCAGTCACTATAGGTGATTGGTTGCTTGGGGTTTGATATCTGCTGCCGTCAGGGTGGTTTCCTCCACCCCAGTCCCGTGGGGTCCCTCCTGGTGCGGTTCCCCCCCCCTCTTCTCTTATTTCCATCTAGGAACATTAGACCCTCTGGTGGTAAGTTGCCTTTTTCTTTCATTTGTGGACCTGCCAAAGGATGGGCCTCCAATCTTAAACAAATTACTATAAATGTTGCCTTTAAATGGTAATCCTTATGTTTTCTTCATATTTACTAGTTGGTTACTACATTAAACGGCCGAGACATACCTCCCCTGACGAAGCCCCAAGAGTGAAACATGTTGGGACCTGTATGAATTTCTCGGCCCTCATTTGATGCAACCACCATTGCAGAATTATCCCACTGCAAAAACCAATCTAGTAACAATGCTCTCTTTTTATTGACTTTTGTATATTGAATTAATAAAATCTTTGTATATTTTTTTACCAAAAGATGCATGGGTCTTCTATTGTGTTCAATCTCTAACTTAATAGGCACCGCTAAAGTCCTGTCTCTTTTCTGTTGTTCCTTAATTAATTAATTTTGGGATGAGGTGCGTGATATAGGGTGTCCACCATCAGTCAGACCATAAAAACCCTAGACAAGCAATTATAGTATTTAAAAAAAATCCTGATCAATTCCCCAGAGTGGTACAGTATTAATGGTAACACTGTATTTCTCTAGTCACATTATGTAAAAAAAGTAAAAAAAATCTAATAAAATTGAAAAATATATTTTATTTATTTTTTTACATACAGTCAGTATCGCTGGTCACCACCACACCAGTTATATGATGATGCTGTACTGCACTGGTGACAGTATGTGAAAATAATAAATAAAATGCTCTTCATTTTCCCCAAAACTGTGTCAAAAAATTACAACTTTAAAAAACATGCCATGCCTCTTACTAAATACCTCAGGCTGTTTACTTTCCAAAAAGGTCATTTAGAGGATATTTTGTCTGTCCTGGGGTTTTCGGGTCTCAAGAAATTAGATGTAGCAGAGTACATTTTGGCCTAAATTTATGAAGAAAGATTATTTATTTGCAAACTTTTATCATATAAACAAAGATTTTTTTTTTTTTTAATGTTTGGGCTTTTTTTAATTTATTTAGCAAAAAAAAAAAACAGTGATGACTAAATACTACCAAAAGAAAGCTCTATTTGTGTGAAAAAAATTGAAATGGCCATCTAAAATACATTGGTTCATAAGAACTTTTTTTGTAAATACTGTATACAAAAAATATATTTGCAGAATCATAAACATCTCAATTCATATAATTGTAAAAAAGAAATTAAATAAATATCAATATCCATGCTTTTTACACTTAAAGATTCCAACCCTATAATCAAAAAAACCTTGTATATCGGACCTGAGTCTTCTATTATTAATTTATTTGCTAGATGCAATCATATTTTTAAAAGATCTAGCTCTCCTGAATACAATATCAGGGGTCTTCGGTCCAAACCTGGGATCTAACAGTAGTAAATTGTTTATATAATTGTTAATTTGAACATTTATTTTGACAATATTGGACCAAAAAAAAAACATGTGGACTACTCCATGCATTGAGGGAGGCGGTGACAGTTGATTGTAGGATGACTATTTTTATATTGACCTATGTCTATCAAGGTTTGTACTTATTCCCTATCAAGGGGTTCCATAGCATGTTAAATGATTACAGTAACTGATATGTGCATACTCTCTGTTTTAGAGTTTGTGCTGTAGTTCTAAATTCCTGAAGAAGCAGTATTTTTGTACCCGTGAAACGCACCTGCGTTGAGAAGTGAAGTTACAGCGAGCTTATCACCACCTGCCTGCAGTAGTGTGATGATGAATGTACACAACTTATTACAGGATTTTTTTCCTTAAAATTGTGCTATGTACTGTATGAGTTTCTTTATGTTATTGACATGTTTTTAATCTTTGTATAATAAAGTTTTTTTTACATTTTATTCAAATAGTAACGTGATAGTCCTTTATTTAGTGGTTAGGGTTCTTTTGTATATGACTTATTTTAGGATGTGGTCCTGGACAACTATGTCCATTTCTTAGAGGGACTTTTCCTTGGCCCCTCCTCCCAATCCCTTTTTCTACTCTGTCTTAATAATCTGACTTTTATTGCATTCCCTGAGGGGTCTAAGGGCAGGGAATTTGAGCTTTTTATGGAGACTTGTCTTAATTCCATAATGGATCCCACCACCTTCTCTCCACTATTTGTCATTGAGAGGGTGCATAGAGTACTTCTATGTCCATTGCCCCCTGTTGCACCTCCACGCCCTCTCCTGTTGAAACTCCTAATTTTCCGGATAAGGAACAAATCCTGTGTGCTGCCCTAACATTTGGCCAATTGGCATACAATGGCAACCGCATCTCTATTTTTCCCGATTTCTAGGCTGCTACCCAAAAACAAAGGGCTGCGTTTACAGCATTTAAATGCAGGGTCTGTCTCAAAAAGGTGCCCTACAGCATGCTGTATCTGGCAAAGTTGAGAATTGTCAGCAATGTCAAAGCCCAATTTTTTAGTACTCCAGAAGATGCATCTAACTAGTTTGACAGCCTAAGTTAAATGTCTCCTGCCTTATCTTCTATACCTATTTTATGGTTATGTGCCTTCCTTAACCATGCGCCAAGTTGGGCACATATACCCAAGTTATATTTAGTTACTGCTGTGCCATGAGCATTCATTTTACCTGTGCTATGGTGCTGACTATGTGTATTTTTTCTGTTTCATTTTATTCCTGAACAAGTGTAGTAGGGTTTTTATATTTTTCTCTGTTTCTACAGGTTTTCACAACTTTTTTGGGGATACACATGGACACTCCCCTTAACAGTGTTTTTGATTTTGGGAGAAAGCCCACTATATGTTTCACAGTTGGGCTGGGTGGGGAGGATTGGAGGAATTAGGTTTTTGCATTAATCTGTTTTGTTATAACTTCACCTGTCTTTGTACAATGGTCAGCTTTTGTGGTACTTTTCAGATTATATTGACTATACATAGATCTCCAATCTGCCTTTTTTATTTATTTTGGTTACTATGACTCTCAGTATTTTGTCCTGGAATGTTCGGGGCCTAAACTCTAAGATCAAAAGGTCCCTGGTGTTTGGTAAAATCAAATGAATGAAATCCCAGATAATATTCCTTCAAAAGACGCATCTTACTGGGTCCCGGGTTATGGCCCTTAAATGCCCCAATATTTCCCATGCTTCCATGCCACCTATTCCACGTACTCTCAGGGGGTTTAAATTGTGATAACCAAGGCACTCCGAGTGCTAATCGAGGAGGTTGTTATAGATTCCCTTGGCTGCTAATAGGGATGAGCTTCGAGTTTGAGTCGAACCCATGTTCGACTCGAACATTCACAAAACCATTGAGTGTACAAAAAAACACCAAAAAATTGGTGCTATAGTTCACTAATTGAAAATAAGATGTAAATATAGCCACATAAAAGGTGCATATAGAAAAAAAAAATAATAATAATTGTAAAGTGTAATCACAATATAAAGTCCATATAACTGTATACTGGGAAAGGGCTGTGCTGTGCAAAAAAACAAACAAAAAATATCCTAAATAGATTGGAGTAATGTTCACAGTAGATGACCTCTAGGAATCAAAAAATATCCCAAATAGATTGGAGTAATGTTCACAGTAGATGACCTCTAGGAATCAAAAAATATCCCAAATAGATTGGAGTAATGTTCACAGTAGATGACCTCTAGGAATCAAATCCAAAATAAAGCAATCGATTAAATATTCAGAAGAAGCCTTGATTCATATGCAGCCAAAGAATGTAATATTAATGCCGCTTACCAGATAGATGGGATCTCAGATTATAGAGCTCTAAAGAGCGTGTGCATCAGCCTGCCGGCCCCAACAACGACCACTTGTTCCTGGATCAGAGAAGGATGTTCACATCTGACTGCAATGAAGATAGTCTATCTCAGCTATTCATTGACCCGCGTCAGGAAAGGAAGAACACAGGTGAAAATCACTCAGCCCTCGTACACACGGCCGAGATTCTCGTTGAAAAAAACATGTCGTTTTTTTCGACGAGATTCTTGGACAAGAAACTTGTCCCGGCCGAGTGTACACACGCTCGTTTCAAAGAACCCGCGGTTCTTTGAATGGAGCGTACGCGGTGACGTCATCGACTACGACGAGCATGCGCTCGTCACATTCGATGCCGTCGCCGCCATCTTGGTATACCCTACGTATGCCTAGGAAGCTACCGCGCATGTGTCGAATTCATTTCGAACATGCGCGGGCTTCCGGGAGGACAGGTAAGTGTACACACACTCACTTTTCTCGTCGAGAAACATGCCGAGGAGAATCTCGACGAGAAAATAGAGAGCAGGTTCTCTATTTTCTCGTCGAGGTTTCTTGTCGGTTTTCTCGACGAGAAACCCGATAGCCGCGTACACACGACCGATTTACTCGGCAAGACCTCTCTGCCAGCAAGTTTCTTGCTGGTTCTTGCCGAGAAAATCGGCCGTGTGTACGAGGCCTCAGATTCCCAGGCACTTTCCTAAGGATGGTGGCTCAGCAGGGAAAAATAAAAGAAGGCTTCATAATGTAGTAGGTTCAAAAAACGAAGAGATTTATTTAAAAAACAACAGCAAATGTCACATCAAGCTCAAAAAAATATAAAACAGTGAGTGTCCACCGCAAAGTAGGTACCATTTAAAAAGCAGGAAAACAAAAAATATTCAACGGTAAAAATATTGTAAACCAGCCAAGGAGCAAACCAAAGACTGGATGAACGTGATAACGTTTAGGAATCAATCCTCCACCCGACGCGTTTCCACAAAAATGGCATCAACTGGGAACGGAGGCGATGCCATTTTTGGGGAAACAATGCCATTGTTGGGGATGCCATTTTTGGGGAAACGCGTTGGGTCGAATTGCGAACATTATGGACCATTCGCGCCAAATTCGAGTGGCGCGTCATAGCCCATAATTCACTGCGGCATTGCAGTGCATTGCTGGCCGATGATTGGCCAAGCATGCACTATGACCCGCATGCTTGGCCAATCACAGCGCCGTCTGAGCAGAGCAGGGACTGAAGGAAAAGCTTGGACAGCCGCACTCCAAAAATTGGTTGTTTTTATTTATAAAAAAAAGGAAAAAGTCACATCAACACAAAATCACAGCAAAACCCAGCAATGGAGCTGACGCGTTTCGCACTACAGATCAGTGCTTATTCATAGCTCAGGGGGGCCTTGGCCAATTATGGATCAGGGGGTTTAGTACACGCCGCACACTATATAAGGCCACCTCCGTGGCGGCCTTGTGTAGTGTGTTGCGGTGTTAGTTAAAGAGAGAGCTTACAGAGAGAGAGAGACAGTGTCATTTATATTGAGTTAGATAGAGCAGGCAGGTGAGTCAGTTAGCTTCAGTTACAGTGTGTAGAGGATATATAGGCATCCTAGGTGTTGTATATATATTTATACACTGTATTCAGTTTAGCTAGATCCGTTCCTGTTATTCTCTATACTGTGACAGGCAGGCAGGTGATTGTGCTAGCTGCAGTCAGTGTTTCACTTAGTGTACTGTGTGCTTTGCATAGCGTTCACCTAAAGCTTACCTGAATACAGTTAGTGACTAATAGTGGTGTTCTCATAATAAAATCACAGGCAGAGAGCTGCAAGTATTTTCAGTTAGTGTACTGTGGCCTCTGCACAGTTTTCACCTAAAACTAACTGAAGACAATTGCTGCTTTTCCCATACTAATACCACAGCAGGCAGTTGATCTGATAGCTGCATTATCAGTACTGATATATATTACATCCCACCTTTGTGCAGCTACATCTCACTGCAGGCCATTAGTATGTCTGGAAGACAAACAAGGAGAGGCAGACAGTCACAAGGCAATAAAAGAGGGCAAGCAGGCTCTGTGTCTAGAGGCAACAGCGCTGGTCGTGGACACGGTGCATTCTCATCAGCACGTGGCCGTGGGACGCACTTGTCCTTCTTTTCGGTAGCTGGCCATGTTGATCTGCAACATGCCCAAGCCGTCCTCCTCCTCCTCCTCATCCTCTCTCACCCAGGCTCAGGGTACTTTGTCAGGCAAAGCAGCTGCCAAAGCGGCCTCTTCCCTTGGCTCAATGGGATCAGTTACTCCTTCCCTAGCCCCACCATGTCCCCACTGTTTGACCACAGTGTTGGGTACATGCTCCAGGAGGATGCCCAGCGTTTTGAAGGCTCCAATGATGGAACCCAGCTAGAGTAAGGCAGTAACGTGAGCCCAGAGAGAGGGGGTAGTAACTTGAGCCCAGAGAGAGGGGGTGCCCAACAAGGACAGCTATCTGGCAGTCATGTTCCCCCAGCTGCAGCATACTGCCAGATTTGCTCCAGTGATGAGGAGGGAGGGGATGATGAGGTCACTGACTCCACGTGGGTGCCTGATAGGAGAGAGGAGGCACATCTCCAACAAGGCAGGATGCCCTCCAGGGGCCAGCTTAAGGGCAGCACACCGACTGCATCACACCGCAGAGCTCCGCATGTTCTTTGGTGTGGGCCTTTTTTTAGACGTTTGCAGCCATTTGCAACATATGTCTCAGGCGTATCTCGCGTGGCCAAAACATCAGCCGCTTGGGCACCACGTGCTTGACCAGACATATGTCGACCTGCCATGCAGTTCGTTGGCATGCCTACCTAAAAGACCCACACCAAAGAACAAAGCGGACCTCTCCTTGCTCCTCATCAGCTGGGATCTCCAACCCCACTATACCTTCAGTCCTCTCTGAAACCTGCACTGAGAGGAATGAAGGTGTAGAATTAGGTGTGTCACAGCCAAGTACTTGGGGGCAATCTGCTATTGGGTACACCGACGTCAGATTGTACCAGGCAAATTTCCCTGCTCCAGCTGCTGCACCGCCGAAATAAGTTCGCTCCCAGCCATCCACATGAACAGCAGTTGAATGCTAGCTTGGCAAAATTGCTAGCACTTCAACTGCTGCCTTTTCAGTTGGTAGACTCTGCCCCCTTCTGTGAGTTTGTGGAATGTGCGGTTCCTCAGTGACAGGTTCCCAAACACCACTTTTTCTCACGGAAGGCGATTCCGACTCTCTACCGGCATGTGGGAGGCAATGTCTTGGCCTCGCTGCATATTACCGATGACTCATGGTCCAGCAGGCATGGACAGGGACGTTACCTATCTTTCACGGCACATTGGGTGACTCTGCTGGCAGATGGGAAGGATGCAGGATAAGGTGCAGTAGTGTTGGAGGTTGTTCCACCACCACGCATCCAAAATGTTACTACTGGTAATTCTGACACACCTCTCTCCTCCACCCCCTCCTCTTCTTCTTCCTCCATGGCCTCTACCTGTGCTTTGTCCTTGGAACCAGCGGTGCTCCGTAGGCGTTCAATGGGCTACGCAAGTACGCAGGCCAAAAGACGGCAAGCGGTGCTTGAGCTGGTGTGATTGGGGGACAGGAGCCACACTGGGGCAGAGATTCTGTCAGCTCTGCAGGGGCAGGCTCCGAGGTGGTTGACGCCATGCCAGCTTAAGCCAGGAAAGGTGGTTTGCGACAATGGCACCAACCTCCTCTCCGCCCTCCGAAAGGGACAACTGACCCATGTGCCCTGTTTGGCTCACGTCCTTAACTTGATGGTGCAGCGGTTCTTGGGCAGGTACCCGGGCTTACAGGAGGTCCTGAAGCAGGCCAGGAAACTGTGGGCATTTCTGTCGGTCAAATAATGCCAGTGCTCGGCTGGCTGACCTGCAAAAGGAATCCAACCTGCCCATGAACTGTCTAATCTGTGTCATGCCCACCAGGTGGAACTCTACGTTGGCCATGCTGCAGCAGCTGCACATGCAGCAGAGGGCCATCAATGAGTATCTGTTGCAATATGGCACCAGGACAGGGTCAGGGGAGCGTGGATTTTTTTCTCCATGCACTGTCCTGGCACAATTTGAGGAGGCCACGAGGATGGTGAGCAGTGACAGTGCATGCATCAGTGACACTGTCCCTCTTGTCCACCTGTTGGAGCACACGCTGCGTGGAATAATGGACAGGGCACTTGAGGCAGAACAGAGGAAGGAAGAGGAGGACTTCCTTACCTCTCAAGGCCCCCTTTATACAGATAGTGTTCCTGCTGGCCCGGCTATCACACAGGAAGAGGACGAGGAGGAGGAGGAGGACTAGGATTGTGTCAGCATGGAGGTGGAGCCTAGCACTCAGCATCAGCAGCAGTCTTCAAGGGATCAATTACAGTCCCAAGACACCCATGGACTTGTACGTGGCTGGGAGGAGGTGGCTGTGGATCATGTCGTCCTGATTGACCCAGAGGACTCCAGACCAAATGCCTTAGCAAACCTACGCTGCATGGCCTCCCTGATCCTGCAAAGCCTGCGGAGGGATCCTCGTATTCGTGTGATCAAGAAAAGGGATCATTATTGGCTGGCAACCCTCCTTGATCCACGTTACAAGGGTAAGGTTGCAGACCTTGTCTTGCCATCTCAGAGGGAGCAGAGGATGAAGCATCTTCGGGAGGCCTTGCAGAATGGTCTGTGCAACGCGTTCCCAGGGACTGGGAGGTTACAAATTCCTGGTGCTGGACAACGTGTTGCTGAGGCTTCAGTCAGTCAAAGAAGGAGCAGTGGAGAAAGTGGCCGTCTGACCGATGCGTTCAGACAATTTTTTAGTACGCAGCCCAAAGGTATGATCGGTTCCAGCAACCATCGCCAGTGTCTGGTTTACATGGTGCAGGAATACCTAGGGGCAAGATCAGACTTGGAAACCTTTCCCACGAGAATCCTCTGTGTTACTGGGTCTTGAGGATAGATCACTGGCCAGAGCTTGCACAGTATGCAATCGAGCTACTGGCCTGTCCTGCATCCAGCGTTCTTTCGGAACGCACATTCAGTGCTGCTGGAGGCTTTGTAACCAATCACAGGGTGCTTTGTAACCAACTCGGTCGATCAACTGACCTTCATAAAATTGAATCAGTCTTGGATCACCCCCAGCTACCAAGCACCTGATGCTGATGTAACAGAATAATTTTTTTTGAAATGTCAGATCCCTTCAAGACTGCCTATGCTGATTCTGAGTGACTATCCTGTTATGCTGAGTGACTATCCTCTTCCTCCTCAATGATCATGTTGATAGCTTGTAAGAACATTTTTGATTCTGGGCACCGCCACCAGTAGCTAAGGCCCAATTTTTCAGCCCCTGTTTAACAGGGGCGTGTAATTACAATTTTTGATGCAATACTTTGCATCAGGGCTCATTGCTGCGCTCCAACTACAGTATCTGTGAGGGGTTGCAGTGTTGTGGCACCAGCACCAGAGCCTAAGGCCCAATTTTTATGCCCCTGTTTAACAGGGGCATGTAATTACAATTCTTGATCTAATAATTCACAGCAGGGACTATTCCTGCGCCCACCAAGAGTAACTGTGAGGGCTTACAGTGTTGTGGCAACACCACCACCACCACCAAAGGCCCAATTTTTCTGCCCCTGTTCAACAGGGGCATGTAATTACAATTCTTGATCTAATATTTCACAGCTGGGCCCATTCCTGCACCCACCAAGAGTAACTGTGAGGACTTACAGTGTTGTGGCACCAGCACCACCACCAAAGGCACAATTTTTCCTAACACTGTTCAACAATGGCATGTAATTACAATTCTTGATATAATAGTTCACAACAGGGTGTTCCATCACTCACCAAGAGTAACTGTGAGGGCTTACAGTGTTGTGGCAACACCAACACCTAAGGGCCAAATTTCTGCAGCGTATATACGGCAGGCCCCTACTTTCAAACATCCAACTTACAAACGACTCCTACTTGAAAACGGAAGGAGACAACAGGAAGTGAGAGGAAATCTACCCCTAGGAAGGGAAATTCTCTCCTGTAAGAGTTAATATGGGAAAAACATGTCTCCTCTCCACTGTTGCTTTATCACCAATCCTTGTTTCAATAAAAACCCCAAATTTTCAAAAATTGCTAGAGCTAGAGCTTGGAAACAACTCCACGTTTCCTTCACTTTAGTTAAAAGGAAAGTCTCCTGGATAGGGATGAGCTTCGTGTTCGAGTCGAACATACGTTCGACTCAAACATCGGCTGTTCAATCGTTCGCCGAAGATCAAACGTTATGGGCCGTTCGCGCCAAATTCGAGTGACGCGAACGGCCCACAATACACTGCAGTGCAATCCCGGTGCTGTGATTGTCCAAGCATGCACTGTGACCCCGCATGCTTGTTCAATCACAGCGCCAGCAGTGAGGAGAGCCATAATTGGCCACAGGCAGGATGCCTGTGGCCAATCATAGCTCAGGGGGGTTTAGTACACGCCCCACACTATAAAAGGCCGCCAGCGTGGCGGCCTTGTGCAGTGTGTTCCGACGTGCAGGGAAAGAGATACATAAGCAGGGACAGTGTGTTCTATGTTCTATTCTTTTCTCAGGCATCTGCAGGAGTTAGTGGGTGTTGTGTGCCTCCAGCACAGTATACACCTGGATCTACACTTTATTAGTGATGTCGCAAACATAAAATTTTGCGTTTGCAAGCGGCGAACACAAATTTCTGCAAATGTTCGCGAACTGGCGAACCGGGCGGCGAACCGCCATAGACTTCAATAGGCAGGCGAATTTTAAAACCCACAGGGACTCTTTCTGGCCACAATAGTGATGGAAAAGTTGTTTCAAGGGGACTAACACCTGGACTGTGGCATGCCGGAGGGGGGTCCATGGCAAAACTCCCATGGAAAATTACGTAGTTGACGCAGAGTCGGGTTTTAATCCATAAAGGGCATAAATCACCTAACATTCCCAAATTGTTTGGAATAACTTGCTTTAAAACATCAGGTATGATGTTGTATCGATCAGGTAGTGTAAGGGTTACGCCCGCTTCACAGTGACAGACCAAACTCTGACAGACCAAACTCCCCGTTTAACGCACCGCAAACAACCGCAAACAGTCCATTTGCACAACCGCAAGGCTTTAATGATCACCTTAGATGATCAAAAAGAAAATTAATGTTTTTTCTATGCAAAATTATCCAGCCGATCGCTTTTGGTCTGTTCACAATGAAGCAACGACCTTATCATCTGGGGTGTGCCAACATTGCCATTGCCAACACACTCATAGAGGTGGTCGCTTCATTGTGATACGCAAGCCCCTTCACCACAACAAGGTAACGATCACGAAGGGGAATTGACACATGTATGTGCTTTTTTTTTGTTTTGTTTTTGCAGCCACAGTGCAGCACCAGAGGCCAGAAAAATTAGGCATGTACACATGCCTGAAAAACTAGGTATTGTTGCAGCCCCTGCTGTAGCAGCAGCCAGAAACATTTATGTTTTCCAGGCAGGAAGTGCCCTAAAACATTGCAGCTTGAACCCTAGTTGGTGGCAGATAAGTCACGCAAGTCATCCGGCATGCGGAGATAAAATACAGCAGCGTGTGGACCATTTTTAGCGCAAGGCAGCTCACCTCATCAGGCCTTTTTTAGTCAAATGTATCGCCCACTGTCAGTCCCTTCGGTATCCATGCCTCATTCATCTTAATAAAGGTGAGGTAATCTAGACTTTTTTGACCTAGGCGACTTCTCTTCTCAGTGACAATACCTCCTGCTGCACTGAAGGTCCTTTCTGAAAGGACACTTGAAGCGGGGCAGGCCAGAAGTTCTATCGCAAATTGGGATAGCTCAGGCCACAGGTCAAGCCTGCACACCCAGTAGTCAAGGGGTTCATCGCTCCTCAGAGTGTCGATATCTGCAGTTAAGGCGAGGTAGTCTGCTACCTGACGGTCGAGTCGTTCTCTGAGGGTGGACCCCGAAGGGCTGTGGCGATGCGTAGGACTTAAAAAGCTCTGCATGTCCTCCATCAACAACACGTCTGTAAAGCGTCCTGTCCTTGCTGGCGTGGTCGTGGTAGGAGGAGGATTACTTTCTCCTCTTCCCCTGTTAGATTCCCGTTCTGCTGTGACATCACCCTTATACGCTGTGTAAAGCATACTTTTTAATTTATTTTGGAACTGCTGCATCCTTTCCGACTTCCGGTAATTCGGTAACATTTCTGGCACTTTCTGCTTATACCGGGGGTCTAGTAGCTTGGCCACCCAGTACAGGTCGTTCTCCTTCAGCCTTTTTATACGAGGGTCCCTCAACAGGCACGACAGCATGAAAGACCCCATTTGCACAAGGTTGGATGCCGAGCTACTCATGTCCCGTTCCTCGTCCTCACTGATCTCACTGAAGGTCTGTTCTTCCCCCCAGCCACGTACAACACCACGGGTACCAGATAGGTGACAACGAGCACCCTGGGATGCCTGCTGTGGTTGGTCTTCCTCCTCCTCCTCAAAGCCACATTCCTCCTCTGACTCCTCTTCCTCAGACTCCTCTTCCAGCGTTGCCGCAGGTCCAGCAAGCGATGCTGATAAGGCTGCTTCTGGTGGTGGTGATGGTGACCACAACTCTTCCTCTTCCTCTTCACGCTCATCTACGGCCTGATCCAACACTCTTCGCAGGGCACGCTCCAGGAAGAAAACAAATGGGATGATGTCGCTGATGGTGCCTTCAGTGCGACTGACTAGGTTTGTCACCTCCTCAAAAGGACGCATGAGCCTACAGGCATTGCGCATGAGCGTCCAGTAACATGGCAAAAAAATTCCCAGCTGCGCAGAGGCTGTCCTAGCACCCCGGTCATACAAATACTCGTTGATGGCTTTTTCTTGTTGGAGCAGGCGGTCGAACATTAGGAGTGTTGAATTCCAACGTGTCGGGCTGTCGCAAATCAAGCGCCTCACTGGCATGTTGTTTCGCCGCTGGATATCTGAAAAGTGCACCATGGCCGTGTAGGAACGCCTGAAATGGCCACACACCTTCCTGGCCTGCTTGAGGACGTCCTGTAAGTCTGGGTACTTATGCACAAAGCGTTGTACAATCAGATTTAACACATGGGCCATGCACGGCACATGTGTCAACTTGCCCAAATTCAATGGCGCCAACAAATTGCTTCCGTTGTCACACACAACTTTGCCAATCTCCAGTTGGTGCGGAGTCAGCCACTGATCCACCTGTGCGTTCAGGGCGGACAGGAGTGCTGGTCCGGTGTGACTCTCTGCTTTCAGGCTAGTCAACCCCAAGACGGCGTGACACTGTCGTATCCAGGATGTGGAATAGCCCCTGGGGAGCTGGGGGGGTGCAGTTGATGTGGAGCAAGACGCAGCAGCAGAAGAGGACTCAGCCGAGGAGGTTATCAAAGAGGATGGAGTAGGAGGAGTAGAGGAGGTGGCAGCAGGCCTGCCTGCAAGTCATGGCGGTGTCACCACCAACTCCTCTGCAGAGCCACGCATTACATGCTTGGCAGCCGTCAGCAGGTTTACCCAATGCGCAGTGTAGGTGATATACCTGCCCTGACCGTGCTTTGCAGACCAGGTATCAGTGGTCAGATGGACCCTTGCCCCAACACTGTGTGCCAGACATGCTATGACTTCCTTTTGCACAATAGAGTACAGGTTGGGGATTGCCTTTTGTGAAAAGAAATTTCGGCCGGGTACCTTCCACTGCGGTGTCCCAATAGCTACAAATTTTTTGAAGGCCTAAGACTCCACCAGCTTGTATGGTAAAAGCTGGAGGGCTAAGAGTTCCGACAAGCCAGCTGTCAGACGCCGGGCAAGGGGGTGACTCTGTGACATTGGCTTCTTACGCTCAAACATGTCCTTGACAGACACCTGACTGTGGTCAGATGAGCAGGAACTGCTCAAGGCGAGAGACGGAGTGGCGGATGGTTGAGAGGGGGCAAGGAGGACAGCAGTGGTTGACGTGGCTGAAGATGCTGGACAAGGAGGAGGATGGTGGCTTTGAGCTTGTGTGCTGCTTGTACTCGTCATCATGTGTTGATCCCATAGGCGTTTGTGATGTGCGATCATATGCCTTCGCAAAGCAGTTGTACCTAGGTGGGTGTTGGATTTCCCACGACTCAGTTTCTTTTGGCACAGGTTGCAAATGGCATCGCTGTTATCAGAGGCAGACACACAAAAAAAATGCCACACTGCTGAGCTTTGCAATGACGGCATTCTGGTGGTGGCAACAGCATGCGTTGATTGGCGTGCTGTCTGGCTGACCCCGGGTGCCAATACATGCTGTCTGACTGTGCCACTAGCTCCTTGTGACGACCTACCCCTGCTTCCAACTCGTCTCCTCCTCCTCTCTGTCTCCCCATCTGAACTTTCCCCCTGTTCTTCTTCTCTTCGAGCGGGCACCCACGTGACATCATCCACATCGTCATCATCAACCGCTTCACTTGTATCTGACAACTCAGCAAAGGAAGCAGCAGCGGGTACAACATCATCATCATCACACCGTACGTCCATGTGTGTAATGCTGCCTGACTGAGACATATCCCTTTTATCTACATCCTCTAGCAATAATGTTTGCGCATCACTCATTTCTTCCAACTCATGTGTAAATAACTCCTCTGACAGATCAAGTGAAGCAGCTGTGGTGCTAGTGTTGGTGGTGGCGGCAGGCGGGCGTGTGGGAACTTGAGAGGTGCCCGAAGCTGAGCTGGAGGAGGATGGTGCGTCAAGGTTCCGAGCGGAAGCTGTAGAAGATTGAGTGTCCTGTGTTAGCCAGTCAACTATGTCCTCAAAACTTTTCGAGTTCAGGGTACGTGGCCTCTGAACACTGGGCATTATTCTAGGGCCAAAGGGAATCACAGCACCACGACCATGACGGCCCCTGCGGGGTGGCCTGCCTCTGCCTGTCATTTTTTTTAGATTAGTTTAGTTGTACTATGCATGCAAGCTACTGTGACACCAGATATGAGTGGCACTGTGCACTGGCAGAAGTTGGCAGAGTAGATGCTGTAGGCCTGACACACACGCTGGCAGGCAACTGACTGCTATTCTATTGCAGTCAAAATTTTATTTTATTTTTTTAAATGTAATCTACTGTCACACAAGATATATGAGTGGTGGCACTGGGCAAGTGGGCACAGTATACGCTGTGAGCCTGACACACACACGCTGGCAGGCAACTGCAATTAGATTACAGAGGAAAAAAAAAAAAGCAGACTGATGTACTAGCCCTAAAAAGTGCTTTTTGGGGTGCTGTCAGGATGCTGTCCTTACAGCAGAGATCAGATGAGTCTTTCAGGACTGGAGTGGACACTGAATACACTGGCCTAGCTATAGCTTTCCCTATTAAATCAGCAGCAGATACACTGTCCCTCCTCTCACTAAGACTGCACACACACGCCGGCAGGCAACTGCAATTAGATTACAGAGGGAAAAAAAAATATTTTTTTTTACTAGCCCTAAAAAGGTATTTTTGGGGTGCTGTCAGGAGTGGACGCTGTCCTTACAGCAGATATCAGATGAGTCTTTCAGGACTGGAGTGGACACTGATTACACACACGCTGGCAGGCAACTGCAATTAGATTACAGAGGGAAAAAAAAAAATAATAATTATTTACTAGCCCTAAAAAGGTATTTTTGGGGTGCTGTCAGGAGTGGACGCTGTCCTTACAGCAGATATCAGATGAGTCTTTCAGGACTGGAGTGGACACTGATTACACACACGCTGGCAGGCAGCTGCAATTAGATTACAGAGGGAAAAAAAAAGCAGACTGATGTACTTGCCCATAACAGGTATTTTTGGGGTGCTGTCAGGAGTGGACCTGTCCTTACAGCAGATATCAGATGAGTCTTTCAGGACTGGAGTGGACACTGAATACACTGGCCTAGCTATAGCTTTCCCTATTAAATCAGCAGCAGATACACTGTCCCTCCTCTCACTAAGACTGCACACACACGCCGACAGGCAACTGCAATTAGATTACAGAGGAAAAAATAAAAAATTATTTACTAGCCCTAAAAAGGTATTTTTGCGGTGCTGTCAGGAGTGGACGCTGTCCTTACAGCCGAGATCAGATGAGTCTTTCAGGACTGGAGTGGACACTGAATACACACACGCTGGCAGGCAACTGCAATTAGATTACAGAAAAAAAAAAAAAGGCAGACTGATGTATGTAGTAGCCCTAAAAAGGGCTTTTTGGGGTGCTGTCAGGACGCTGTCCTTACAGCAGAGATCAGATGAGTCTTTCAGGACTGGAGTGGACACTGAATACACTGGCCAAGCTATAGCTTTCCCTATTAAATCAGCAGCAGATACACTGTCCCTCCTCTCACTAAGACTGCACACACACGCCGACAGGCAACTGCAATTAGATTACAGAGGAAAAAATAAAAAATTATTTACTAGCCCTAAAAAGGTATTTTTGGGGTGCTGTCAGGAGTGGACGCTGTCCTTACAGCCGAGATCAGATGAGTCTTTCAGGACTGGAGTGGACACTGAATACACACACGCTGGCAGGCAACTGCAATTAGATTACAGAAAAAAATAAAAAAGGCAGACTGATGTATGTAGTAGCCTTAAAAAGGGCTTTTTGGGGTGCTGTCAGGACGCTGTCCTTACAGCAGAGATCAGATGAGTCTTTCAGGACTGGAGTGGACACTGAATACACTGGCCTAGCTATAGCTTTCCCTATTAAATCAGCAGCAGATACACTATCCCTCCTCTCACTAAGACTGCAGCTTCAGAATGAATCTAAAATGGATGCTGTCCAGGAGGTGGGAGGGTCTGGGAGGAAGGGTATGCTGCTGATTGGCTGGAATGTGTCTGCTGACTGTGAGGTACAGGGTCAAAGTTTGCTCAATGATGACGAATAGGGGGCGGACCGAACATCGCATATGTTCGCCGGCCGTGGCGAACGCGAACAAGCTATGTTCGCCGGGAACTATTCGCCGGCGAATAGTTCGGTACATCTCTACACTTTATTGCTGTTCTCTAAGCTAGATAGGCAGGCAGGGACAGTGTGTTCTTTTCTCAGGCATCTGCAGCAGTTAGAGGGTGTTGTGTGCCCCAGCACAGTATACACCTGTATATACCCGTCATTGCTGTTCTCTAATACAGGCATCTGCAGGAGTTAGTGGCACAGTATACACCTGTATATACCCGTCATTGCTGTTCTCTAATACAGGCATCTGCAGGAGTTAGTGGCACAGTATACATTTAGCAGGGGTGTGTAATTACAATTTTTAATGCAATACTTTGCAACAGGGCTCATTGATGTGCTCCAAGTACAGTATCTGTGAGGGGTTGCAGTGTTGTGGCACCAGTGCCTAAGGCCCAATTTTTCTGCCCCTCTTCAACAGGGACATGCAATTACAATTCTTGATCTAATAATTTACAGTAGGGCCCATTCATGCGCCCACCAAGAGTAACTGTGAGGGCTGACAGTGTTGTAGCACCAGCACAACCACCAAAGGCCCAATTTTTCCTACCACTGTTCAACAATGGCATGTAATTACAATCCCTGATATAATAGTTCACAGCAGGGCGTTCCAGCGCCCACCAAGAGTAACTGTGAGGGCTCACAGTGTTGTGGCAACACCAACATCTAAGGGGCAAATTTCAGCAGAGTATATACGGCAGGCCCCTACTTTCAAACATCCAACTTACAAACGGCTCCTACTTGCAAACGGAAGGAGACAACAGGAAGTGAGAGGAAATCTACCCCTAGGAAGGGAAATTCTCTCCTGTAAGAGTTAATATGGGAAAAAGGTGTCTCCTCTCTACTGATGCTTTATCACCAATCCTTGTTTCAATAAAAACCCCAGTTTTCAAAAACATTTGTCATTGGGACGGAAAGTGAGGTGAAATGTTCTGAACAGGTGCACAGACAGCAAAACAAATGTTACAGGGGTGATAACCCTTCCCTATGTTTTCCAAAAAGCTTAAAAATAGATTTTTTGGCTGGAGCTACACTTAAACAATGTACCTGTTCAAAATTACAAACAGATTCTACTTAAGAACCAACCCACAGTCCCTGTCTTGTTTGCACCGCCTGTATACTGCTGTTCAGAGTATATAGGGCCTTTTTTTATTTTGGGTGCGGGGTTCCCCTTAATATCCATACAAGACCCAAAGGGGCTGGTAATGGGCTGGGGTAGGGGGGGGGGGGGTGATGGGGTAGCCATGCCATTTTTCTCAAAAAATTTCATCCATATTACCGGGAACCAGACATTACATTAAAGCCGCAAGCAGTTTTAAATGGCTTTTTTTCCTTTACAAATGTCATTTTGTGCAGGGACAGTTCTAAACACGGGAAACACATGCCACTTCACAGGCATACTTTAGACACCCCCCAGGTACGATATTTAAAGGAATATTTCACTTTTTTTTCCACTTTATGCATCATTAAAATGACTGCTCCCGAAAAACGGACGTTTTTAAAACTTTGTTTTGCATTGATACATGTCCCCTGGGGCAGAACCCGGGTCCCCAAACCCTTTTTAGGACAATAACATGCATATTAGTCGTTATAATTAGCACTTTAGATTTTGAATGTTCGAGTCCATTGTATTTAATAGGGTTCTAACGTTCGTGCAAACTTTCGGTCCGTTCGAAGGTTCTGGTGCGAACCGAACCGGGGGGTGTTTGGCTCATCCCTACTCCTGGATTATGGCCCAGGAAAAAATGGTAAGCACACTACTAGATACTATGGAGAAATACAAAGCCATCTGGGAACCTTGGACATAGTATCTACAGTTGGGGCTCACCCCCTGATCTGGTTTATATATACATTGGATGGTGTGGGGCTATTCAGGTTGCTACTTCTTCTTTCCTGTCTTTTCTCTCTTCCTATCCTTTTTTCTTCTTCCTTTTACACCTCACTCTTGATCTGGTGCTACTGCGTCCCTGACCTTGGGATTCCTCCATGGGAACAAGGACAATCCTCATAGTCGTCTCCCATGGCTGGGGCACCTACTAAAAACAATGGAGGAAGGTACAAGGAAATAGAATCCATAGTTTCCCTCTCGTAGAAGCTCCCAGTACCACATAATTCTCTCGAAGGACCTGAGACGGGTATCACATATTAATAATTACCATAGGACTCTTCTCTTCTGTTTATAACTTTTTTCTATATCTTCCATTGTACTTGTTTTACTTGGCACTCTAAGAGCTTAGTTCATAGCTATAATGTTTTCCCAACCTCTAATATGGAAATTTTTACCTTTAGTTCTGCTTATACCATAGCATAAGATCTCTCTTAGGAATTTTCCTCAGGACCAAATTCTGCCAACACATGTGATTCACTTTGGGAACCCTTAGAGGGTGATCTGGGTGGCCCTTTGCGTAATGACAAAGATTGATCCCAGGAGGGGTGTCGTGGGGGGGGGGGGGGGCTCAGCTACCTCTTTTACCTATTGATACGATATAGAAAGTAGTTACTTGGCAGATACATCTCCTATGGTTCCGGTGTACCCATGTATGACCCTTTGTCATGGATTATATGTTCATGTGTATTACTGTTTACACCAACTTCTCTGTTTCCCCTGTGTGAAATGTTTAATTAAAATGTATTGAAAGTAAAAAAAAAAAAAAAAAAGGTACTCCTGCCATTCCGAATCACACATGACCTTATCCAGATTTTTTTTTTTTTTTTTAAGATGATATCGTTGGGATTCGAACCCGCGACCCTCTTGCTGCTAGGTGAACGTGCTAACCACCTTATCCAGATTAGACATGTTTTTTTTTTATGCAACTGGGAACTTTGTATAAGATCGTGGATATACAATATTTATCCAAAGCTATTTTGGATCATTCTCGGCTGAAGTTGCAACTCAGGGTGACACCCCCTTCCGGTATACGTACTTGGTGTATGAGTCCTTATAGCTTTCTGACATCATGGTCTTGTATAAGTATAGAGATGACATGAAACTCTAGTGGTAGGAGAACAATTGGGAGGTATCTGAGGGTGTCAAATGGGATGCCTTTAAAGCTGTCATGAAAATATTCTACATGCATGGTATAAAAGAAAACTTAAAATGGCTAATGACTCTAAACTGTTCTCTTTGTGTACCAAAGTTCCTGATTTGGAAGCCCAGTAGGTGTCTGACCTATCTCCCTTACATTATTGACAGTGGAAAGATGCCAAAAGGTATGATATAGCCCTTAATGATAAAAAAAAAAACTACTTTATCAAGCACAACATATATTTGAACAGGGGGGTGAAAATGGTAAATAGACATGTGCATGACGATACAATTAGTTTTTTTCACTTCAATTTGTATATCTAGTTATTTAGTTTATAGCAGTGGTAGCTTACAAGTGTCTGCAGATTGTATTAAGTTTTTTTTTTACAGTTTTATAGGGAACTATATACATCCCATGCGCAGTATACGTCGGAAGAGCTGATGGGGTATTTGAATCAGGTGCGATTGAAAAAACCCCGGGGCAGTTTGCTAAACACAAAACTCCAAGCCTGGATAGCCTACCCAGCGAGTGTTATACAGCTCATAAAAAGGTGCAGTGCCTGGTTTGTCAATCCTCTATAAATATATCCTAAAAGAGAAAGAACTTCCTGCCTCTATGCAGGAGGCCCTGATCATACTGATCCCTAAACCTAATCAAGGTTAGTACTGTGAATCATTCCGTCTAAAATCCTTGATCAATACTGATCTTAAGATCCTATCAAAAATCATTGGCGCTCGATTAAATTCTATTGGGACCTCTCTCGTACCATCAGATCAGGCTGTTTTTATCCCTGGTTGATCTACAATCATCAACCTGCGTAGACTGTTTATAAATTTACATCTCTCCACAGCTTCCAATACCCCTAGAACTATTGTAGCCCTAAATACTCTCTTTATTTCTTGGATAAAAATTCTATATACTCAGCCTTAAGCACGTATATGGGTCAATGGCTGTACTTCCATCAGGTTCTCTATACAAAGGGGCACAAGGCAGGGGTGTCCGCTGTCGCTTCTGCTGTTGAACCTCTGGCAGAGGTTCTTCGTACCTCTCCTCTGATAAAGGATATTCAGAATGGTCCTTTGGATGAAAAAGTTTCACTAAACACAGATGATGTGCTGCTGGATCTTTCAGATCCATTGCACAGTGTCCCAGCTGCATTAGATCTCATCCAATAATTTGGATGATTTTTAGGGTTTGAGGTAAATTGGACGAAATTGTGTATATTCCCTATGGATGTAGATATTGAAGTCCAACTACCATGATCAAAGTATTATGATAATAATTTAGTGCCATATATCTATTTTTTCATACTAAAACTACTCAATGGCTTAAACTCCCTATTACTGTACTTTATTGGAGCTTTATTCCTTAATTTTTGTATATATTAGCTAATTCCCCCTTTTATATCCCAAAGAATACTTTTCAAGAAATTGATTCACTCCTTTCCACATTTCTTAGGCAACCAAAAAAGCCCAGACTCTCTTTGGAGACTTTGCAGCTTCTGACTTCTAAAGGTGGTTTAGCTTTTCCTAATCTCCGCTTTTATTATCATGCAACCCAATTGGTACACATACACTGGTACACATACACTGGTGGCTATTCCTACAGTTAAATAACTCAGCTACCACTGCAGAAGCCGCAATGGTCTCCTCGTATGAAACTCTAGCCAACCTCATTTATAGATGTACACTTAAAGGGGACCACCGGCCGACCCCCTTATTTATTTTTTTATGACCCCGCTTACCTGAAGGTGGTATCTGCACATTTCAGATACTCAACCATCCAGTGGATCCAGTGTTGTCCCACTGAGATCCTCTCATGACCGGCCACAGCTCCATCCTGTGCCACCTTGTACACTCTGAATTCATTGAGAGCCTGCTTCAGGGCTAAGCCTCCCAGGATATGTGACATGCATATCCTAGGAGACGCAGTGGACGGGATGCGCGTTAATCACCTAAGGCGAATGACGCGCATGGGGTGGAGGGGCCGGCCTTTTTTAAAAAAAAAAAGGTAAACCAAAAAAAAAAAGTCTGCTACCTCTACAGGATGGGAGGAGGGGTGGAATAAAATGAACTTGAGGAAGAGGGTGAAGGTCTGCTTTAACACCACCAGTGGCACTACGACTTTATGAACCTCCTTGCAGATTTATAATCACTGTCTAAATTTAATAGAGGAAACAAATCATATCAAATCCCCATATCAGTCATTATGGCACAACCTTTCCCTGTCTCATTTTATTAATCTTGTTGATAGCCTTCAGTGGGCCAGGAAAGGCCTAAAGTACTTAGGCCTGTATCAGGGAGGTGTTTTTAGATCCTTCTCACAACTGAACTAAAAAACTCTCCAAGGTGGCACTTTAGGTATCTTCAGCTTCGACATGCCGCGAGTTTCATGTCATCTGGGACTTAGGGATGTGTTATAACTCAAGAACAGAACTCAAGTGCACACACATACTATTTTTATTTTTTCAACATTTTTTATTAGTTTTCATCATAGACAAGTTAGCTCCGTAATAAAGAAGACAATGACATTTCCATAAAAACATGAGGGCAAGATATGAACATACACATAGTTATAACAATAAGTAACCACCTATTGATTGCCTTTAAATGGTAGACAAGTGCACTACATCCAAAGGGTGTTTACCTCCACCCCCGACACCCCAGTAGGGATCAAGCTGTGTGTTTAGGGTGGTGGAAAGCATTTCTAAGCGCAAGCTTCCCGAGCCCGGGGGGTTATACTCAGATTGTCTATAAACAAAGTCACAGTTTGTAGAGACAAAGCGATCATTCGGCTACCCATAGTGAGAATCAAGGCACTCTTCACTTAAACCGTTCAAAACTACTTGGATCAGGAAATCTTTGGACTGTTAGATTTGACATATAAAAGTGATTTATTCAAGCTTGGAAACTTTTGTTTCTGAGTACCTTAAAACGGTTGCAAATTAGTAAATGTTAAAATGATAATTAATATCAGAGGAAAATTCTAAGGTCCTAAAGCCAGAGTCTTATTTTAATGTATCTTGTAAAGGATTTAAGAGAAAGAAAAAGAGCAGAATCTCAGAAGAAAGGAAGAAAAAGAGAAGAATAGATTCAGAATATCCATACCTCCAGACCCACGTCCGCCTGTTTAAGGCTGATCGATTCCTGTGATCAATTGTATTCCCGGGTTGCGCCCATGGTTCCCAAGTCACCTCAAACTTATGGACTGAATCAAAGAGAGTGCTCACCATCTTTTCTTGGGACATTTTCTAACAGATTTTCCTCTTGGTTGCCAGAATTGAGACTCCAGGTTGTTTCCAGGCTTTAGCTATGGAAAGTTTGGCTTTCAAAAAAATAAAGAAGATTAGCTATCCTGAACTTCCATATCCCAAAGGTTCCCAAACATAATGAGAAGCTAATCTTCCTTAGGAATTGAGCAACCTGTGACTTTACGGATGAGATAAAAAATCTTGTTCCAAAACCCCCTAATTTTCGGGCATTCCCACCACACATGTATCATAGAGCCTAGCATATGACAACCTCTAAAGCAGAGTGGTGAGAAGGAAGGGAAGATCTTAGCTAGTCTGGATGGGACCAGGTACCATCTTGTAATTACCTTGAGACTCGCTTCTATTAGGGATGTATTGTAGATGCCTTTGTAGGATCTGGAGAAGGCCCTGTGCCAATCCTCCAAGTCCCATTGTTCTTGAAGATCACTCTCGCATACAGTAATATATGATAGTTTGGCTGAGGTAAGTGCCAGCGACGAGTAGATTATTGATATACCTCCCCTTTGCTCCGTGGTCTGGCCACACCATTGCTCGTATGCCCTACATTTCGGGGGCTCAGGTTTGCTAGACCATTAGGTGTGTAGAAAATGGGAGATTTGATGGAATCTAAATGTTTTAGAGTCTGGTAGATCTAATTTGTTAATGCAGTGGTTAAGTGAGATCGGACCCGTTAGGGGAAAAAGGTGACCCATGTTGTACATTCCCTTATCTAGCCACTGTGCAAGGGCCCTGATGTTCAAGCCCGGACTGAACTTCGGGTTGTGAAATATATGAGCCAAGGGTTGGATGACAGAGACCAGCGAAGGGAGACTTTTAAGCTTATCCCACAAGGAAAAAGAGTGGGATAGAGATACAGTAAGCAGTCCAGCGTGTATGTGGGGACAGCTTGCCTCTCCATATGAACCCAGTCAGGCTTCTCTAACCACAAGTAGACAGTAGACAGTTGTGCTAGCCTCGTCGATTGGTAATACTATATTTGATTTGGGAGCCCTAGACCTCCCTGGGATCTGAGGCTAAACAAAATTCATTGCGAGAAGTGGTAACCTCTCTTGCCCCAGATTAATTGTATCATATTACCTTGAAAGGACCGAAGGTGGGCCCCTCTGATTGGAATCAGGAGGGATCAGAAAAGGTAGAGCAGTCTAGGAAGGAGAGTCATCTTAACAGCAGTGTGCAGCAGCACAGATGATGATGACATCTCACCAACACAACACGTCCCCTACTGAGTCACAGTGACAGTCTCTCTCCACGCCAGGTGGTCTCTTCAGTCCACTCCACTCCAAACAGTACTGACAGTCCCGCTCACAGCTTACCTTGCTTCTGTCCCACACACGAGGCTCTGGCCGCTTCGCTCGGCTCCCTTGCACTATGACATCAATTGACATACTCAGGCACTGCCTCTGCCAGACCAGCCACCTGCAGGCACAGCCCGAACACACTGTATCAGAAACTCAAATGGTCTTGGCCAGCACCGGACCGGAACAGCACATACGCAGTTCTGAGCAGAGTGTCACAGACATATTTTTTACTGGTAACCTTTTCCTGTCACTGGCATTTACTGGCAGGAGAAAGTGCCCATTTTTTACTGGCTGGCAGTAAAAATACTGATGGTTGGCAACACTGTGCTGGCTGCACTAGTCTGGTAGCACTGGGACTTGTGTAGCAGTGATCAAGTACACTGGTCTGGTGTCACTTTGACTGATGTGGTGGTGATCAGAGACACTGTGACTGGCTGCACTGTCAGGGCTTGTTCACCTGTGAGATAGTTTTACTACCCCTCAACTGCTACGCCCTTTAGCAGTAGAGGCAGTGATTGGGGGTATACACATGCCGTGGCTGTGATGCTTCACTTCTCAGCTGTAACTATAACATTTGTGACAGCAGGAAGGTAAAGTCACCTGGTTGCATCCAGGGGGGTAGATATATTTCTCCCAGATTCAGGCTTTATGCCGACTTATACAACTAGGGAGTTGATGAAGCCCAGCTGAGGCTAGTGGGCTCATGAATGACTCATACCTCTAGGGAGAGTGCTGGGCGTCGTGAGGCAGGGAGTTGATGAGACCAGCTGAAGCCTGTCAGTTCGTTTAAGGCCTCTATAAAAACTCCCAGCTTCATTAGATGTTAGCTCATGCCTGGAACCAGACCTGTGTGGACTGTCTAGGGAGAGTGAACCCCTGTGCGGTGAGGCAAAGCCTGTGTGGCTATTTGTTTGGACTTTTACTAAACCAGGGACTTAGGGACTAGGACAGCACTAGGCTGATCCCAGTTGTTAGTTTAGGAAACCTGCATGTTTAGTCAGAGGTCAAACTGACCAGGATTTATTTTGTTTGTTTCTTTTTGGCTTTGCTGTGTTTTTGTCACTGTACATAGAGAAATAAACCGCACCTTTTGATTTTGAACACCACAACCTCCGTCTGCTGGCCCTGTTTTTGTGTGGGGAGCCCAACCAGGGGGTCACACACACCCGCTACCGAGTTAACCCCCTCACAGTTGGTGGAGAACCAGTGGCAGTTTTTTTTAAGCCAGCATGGAGGAGATACTGAAACAGCTGGCTCTAGCAAATGCCAATCAACAGCAGACAAATGCAGGTTTGCAAAGGAGCCTTGCAGCCCAGCAGCAAGCTCATCAACAAGCCCAGCAGCAATCTGAGGCCCGCTTCATAGACCTGTTACAGAAGCAAGAGCAGAGACTACAACAAATGGAAGCAGTAATGCAGCAACGTCCGCAGACCAGTGAGGAAAGCCGTCCCACTAATACCGCGTCCTTTGGGGTGAGTCGTTTATTGACAAAAATGACTGGAGAGGATGATCCAGAGGTATTTTTGACCACATTTGAAAGGACTGCTGAAAGAGAAAAGTGGCCTGAGGAGCAGTGGGCTGGACTGGTGGCTCCTCTGTTAACTGGTGAATCGCAGAAGGCTTACTATGACCTAGAGCCTGACCAAGCAAAAGACTATGTGATGCTAAAAGCTGAAATATTGGCAAGGCTGGGTGTCACCCTGGCTGTCCGGGCTCAGCGTGTGCATAACTGGACTTTCCAGCTTGGAAAACCCCCCAGGTCTCAAATGTATGATCTCATTCACCTGAGCAGGAAGTGGCTACAGCCAGAGACTTTGTCCGCACCGGAGATTGTGGAACGTGTTGTGATGGATCGTTTCTTGAGAGCTCTTCCTACCGCCATTCAAAAGTGGGTAAGCCACGGAGACCCAGAAACGGCCGGTAAACTTGTGGATCGTGTAGAGAGATACTTGGCTACAGAGAACCTGACGGCCTCTTCCAGAGACTCTCGGACTTTCCACCCTAAGACCAGACCATCCCCAGGGGCGGATAAGAGGATTCCAAGGGGTGAGGGTGGAGAGAGTGAGAGGGTGGGAGCTCTACCCCAAGTTTGGCGAGAACAGCCTGGGAAATCAGCGGCTCAAGAGGCCGCAAGAAGGATCGTTTGCTACCGCTGCCGGCAAGCGGGACATATTGCAGCCAATTGCCCGGTTGTGGAGGAACCCATGCAGTGTGACTTTCTGACGGGCAGACGTCAGTCGCTGTGTGCGACAGTCGCATGCACTGCCATTCGAGGAACTGAGAAACATTTATGCAAAATGTGTGTTAATGGTAGAAATGTTGTGGTATTGTTGGATTCAGGTAGCCTTGTGACCCTGATAAAGGCTGAGTTAGTTAAAACAGAGGTCTCTGGGAATAGCAAGGTAGCTGTTATTTGTGTGCATGGGGACACCCGAGAGTATCCAGTGACTACAGTGTGTTTCGAGACCCCCAAAGGTACCCTCTCTCATCCAGTGGGCTTAGTATCTCAGTTACCGCATGACGCCATTGTGGGAAGGGATTTTCCGAAGTTCTGGGAACTGTGGGATGATCCTGAGCCCCCCACTGGTGCCCCTATGTACCAGGAATGTGATAGCCAGAACTCCTCTGAGAGTGGTGAGGACTCTCCAGAATTTCCCTTGTCAGTATTGGCAGGGGAGACTCAAGAAACTGGAGAGGAGCCCACCTCCTCAGACGAAAACCTACCGTCTGTGGAGTTTTCTGATCTGGAGGTTCACAGGGAAAATTTTGCCACAGAACAGTTAAAAGACCCCGCCCTAATAAAGGCACGGGAAAACGTAGTGGAAATAGATGGCGAGTTAGTGAACCCAGATAATACCTGCACTTACCCATACTTCAGCGTAGAGAAGGACCTACTGTATCGGGTGGCAAAAAGGGCAGAAGAAACCGTTGAGCAGCTGGTGGTGCCCAAACCTTACAGGAAGTTGGTGTTGGAGTTGGCCCATGGGCACATTCTTGGAGGTCATCTGGGGACAGAGAAAACCCGAGAGAGGGTATTACAGAGATTCTATTGGCCTGGGGTGATGAAGGACATAGAAAATTATTGTTCCTCCTGCCCTGTGTGTCAGAGGTCGGCCCCGATGCCACATTTCCGTAGCCCGCTGGTCCCTCTACCCATCATTGAGGTCCCGTTTGAGAGAATCGCAATGGATTTGGTAGGTCCTATAATCAAGTCCGCTAGGGGGCACCAGTACATATTGGTTATAATGGACTATGCCACCCGTTATCCAGAAGCGATCCCTCTCAGAAATACCTCGGCCAAAACCATAGCCAAAGAGCTATCTCTTGTTTTTAGCCGGGTGGGTATTTGTAAAGAACTGCTTACGGACCAAGGTACACCCTTTATGTCCCGGGTTATGAAAGAGCTGTGTAAATTGTTCAAAGTGACGCAATTGCGTACATCTGTGTATCACCCCCAAACCGATGGGCTGGTTGAAAGATTCAACAAAACCCTAAAACAAATGTTGAAGAAAGTGGTGGATAGAGATGGAAAGGATTGGGACTGTCTACTTCCTTATTTGATGTTTGCTATTAGGGAGGTGCCCCAATCCTCTACGGGATTCTCCCCCTTTGAGTTACTGTATGGGAGACACCCAAGAGGGCTGTTGGATATTGCCAAGGAAACTTGGGAAAGTGAGAGTTCTCCCCACAGGAGTGTGATTGAGCATGTCGCCCTGATGCAAGATCGAATTGCACAGGTAATGCCCATCGTGAAGGAACATTTGGCCCAAGCGCAGTTGGCACAGCAGAGAGTGTACAACCGTGGAGCAAAGACCCGTACCTTTTCCCCGGGGGATAGGATATTGGTACTTGTCCCTACGGTTGAAAGTAAATTCCTTGCCAAATGGCAAGGCCCCTACGAGATAATGGAAAAAGTGAGCGAAGTGAATTACAAGGTCAGACAACCAGGAAGGCGAAAGCCCGAACAGATATATCACGTTAATCTGTTGAAAGCCTGGAGGGATAGAGAGTCCCTAGTCGCAGAAACTTGGTCACCAGCTCAAACTGGTTGCGTGATTCCGGAGGTTGGAATAGCAGCCACCTTGTCACAACCCCAACAACAGGAGGTTAAGGAGTTTGTGCTTCGCAACAAGGAGGTGTTCTCTGAGCTGCCGGGACAAACATCTGGGGTAGAGCATGATATTATTACCCCGCCCGGTGAAAGGGTGAAGTTAAAACCCTATCGGATCCCAGAGGCCCGACGGGAGGCAATACGGGAGGAAGTACAGAAAATGCTGAACTTAGGGGTGATAGAGGAGTCCCAAAGTGATTGGTCTAGTCCCATTGTGTTGGTGCCTAAACCGGATGGGAGCTGGCGATTTTGTAACGATTTTCGTCAGTTGAACAAAGTTACAAAATTTGACACCTACCCCATGCCACGTATAGATGAGTTGATCGACCGGCTGGGAACAGCCCGATACATGACGACTCTTGACCTCACAAAAGGGTATTGGCAAATTCCCCTGGCCAAGTCGGCCAAAGAGAAAACCGCATTTGTAACCCCAGACGGGGCGTTCCAATATAAGAGAATGCCGTTCGGGTTACAGAATGCGCCGGCCACATTCCAGCGGAAAATGGACCAGATGCTGAGGCCCCATCGGAAGTATGCTGCGGCTTACCTGGATGACGTAATTGTCCATAGCACAGATTGGGCCTCACATCTGCCAAAAGTGCAAGCAGTCCTGGACTCTGTTCGGGAAGCGGGGTTTACGGCTAACCCCAAGAAGTGTACCATTGGGCAGGAGGAGGCCAAATATCTTGGGTACACCATTGGCAGGGGAGTAATAAAACCCCAACTCAACAAAGTCGAGGCCATCCAGAGTTGGCCACGTCCCAACAGCAAGAAGCAGGTACGAGCCTTTCTGGGAATCGCGGGTTATTATCGGCGCTTCATTCCCCACTTTGCTTCTAAGGCTGTGCCCCTAACCAACCTGACGAAAGGGAAAGGGTCGGTCATGATTAAATGGACCCCCGAGGCTGAGGCAGCATTCCAATTCTTGAAACAAGCCTTATGTAGCCAGCCAGTGTTGTACTCACCCGACTTCTCTAAAGACTTTGTCGTACAAAGTGATGCGTCAGATGTGGGGTTAGGAGCAGCATTGTCCCAGGTCTGGAACGGGGAAGAGCACCCAGTCATTTACCTCAGCAGGAAGTTGAAGTCCCATGAGGTAAATTACGCCACGGTTGAAAAGGAGTGTTTAGCGGTGAAGTGGGCTCTAGATTCCCTTCGGTACTATCTGCTAGGTAGGCACTTTGACATGGTTACGGATCACGCTCCGTTAAAGTGGATGGCTCAAAACAAGGAGACAAATAGAAGAGTGAATAGGTGGTTCCTGGCCCTACAGGAATTCAACTTCACAGTAAAGCATCGCCCTGGCGTTCAAATGGGGAATGTGGATGCTTTGTCTCGAGTACATGAATGCCTGATTGCTGGTGTTCCAACCCCAAGGTTAAAACAAGAGGGGGGGGTATGTGACAGCAGGAAGGTAAAGTCACCTGGTTGCATCCAGGGGGGTAGATATATTTCTCCCAGATTCAGGCTTTATGCCGACTTATACAACTAGGGAGTTGATGAAGCCCAGCTGAGGCTAGTGGGCTCATGAATGACTCATACCTCTAGGGAGAGTGCTGGGCGTCGTGAGGCAGGGAGTTGATGAGACCAGCTGAAGCCTGTCAGTTCGTTTAAGGCCTCTATAAAAACTCCCAGCTTCATTAGATGTTAGCTCATGCCTGGAACCAGACCTGTGTGGACTGTCTAGGGAGAGTGAACCCCTGTGCGGTGAGGCAAAGCCTGTGTGGCTATTTGTTTGGACTTTTACTAAACCAGGGACTTAGGGACTAGGACAGCACTAGGCTGATCCCAGTTGTTAGTTTAGGAAACCTGCATGTTTAGTCAGAGGTCAAACTGACCAGGATTTATTTTGTTTGTTTCTTTTTGGCTTTGCTGTGTTTTTGTCACTGTACATAGAGAAATAAACCGCACCTTTTGATTTTGAACACCACAACCTCCGTCTGCTGGCCCTGTTTTTGTGTGGGGAGCCCAACCAGGGGGTCACACACACCCGCTACCGAGTTAACCCCCTCACACATTACATAAAAGAATGCTACAATATACCTTCTTTATTCTTAGTACTATCTTAAGAATCTATAGTACTGATCTCTAGTTTTTAATTGAAACCATTAGAGAACATACTATTAAGCACAAAGATCCCGTTCTCTCTGACATAGTTTTGAGAAGCACTCACAATCATTCATATGAGCTGGACTCCCTTTATGTTAGCCCACTCCTATCCTTAGGGTGATATAGCAAAAAACGTTGGGGTATGCTGCGGTCTACACTCCCTGTTCTATTAGTCTTCTTTGTTCACTAAACGGTGTATGTATTGTTCTAACTGTGCATCTACATAGTAGAGTTCTCATTGGCATTTCAAAAAATCTACAGATAAATGGCAACCACCCCAATCCGTTTACTAGCATTTACAGTAACAGGTGCACGTGGAAAAGGCTTTGCACGTTACCATTGGTGTGCGCAGCCTATTTCATTAGGGTGTGCCCCCCAGAGCACAAACACACATGCGTGTATATGAGCAGAGCAGTAGACAGTGTCAGTAGAGCAGAGACTGGTGTCAGTAGGGCAGTGGATGATGTCAGTAGTTTTTATATATATATATATATATATATATATATATACAGAGTACATATTTCTGGTTCCTGTGATGTCATTTCTAGCCTGGCGTTTCCGAGTTCTTGGTATAGTAACAACCGCATGTTGTTTTATTGTGTTTTAATGTGAGCACATTTTTGTATAAGCATTTTCATAATAAATTACAATACTACACTCCCACCTTTATTCCCTTTGCTTTATATGGAGTCAATGACCATCTATAGGAGGAAAAAGAAAATATACTATACTATATACCTAAGTGGAGGAGGTCCAAGAAAGAAGGATTTATTTGGAGTTTCACCATTGCCTGGGATAACACCTTATATGCTTGTATGACCTCTCTGGCTATATAGCAAAGGGTACACTCCTTACGGTGAGTGCGGGGACACTTGGGGGAAGCGCACAAACATATTGGTAAGAAGAGAAAGTGGAGGATGAGCACATGATCCCAAATCACTTTAGATGCTGGCACAGAAGTTGGAATTCAAATTAAAGTGCAGAGGCTGTCGTTCAATATTAATATATTGGGACTGATTTACGAAACGTTTGTGCCATGAGTATCGGCGCATCTGCGTGCGCAACGGCTGATTTGGTATTTACAAAACATTTGCGCCGGTAGCGCAGCGCTATTTCCCATTTACTATAGTGTTCTCGGCGGACGGGAGGAGGTGCTCAGTGCGCTACTATGGACCTGGCGCACGGCATCTTAAAATCTAAATATAAAGAAGCTGGAAGTGCCAATATAATGGGGGTGATGTGGGGTGATGTGAGGAAGTGTAGTGATGACACCTGCCCAATTAACAAATATGCCCAAAATAGAGTGAGCAAGTAAGTTTTTCAGAACCAGCCCGCTGCGCCGGCAATTAGGTTTAGAACTGCAAGGTTTTTTTTTTAGCTCAGCGCGGGAATTTGACTTGTTGACACTGTGCCGGCAAAATCTTAGTAAATGTCAAGTCACGTAAATCAATTTGCATAAGTTGAACAGGCGCAGCTCTGAACTTTCCATTATATAACAGTGCGCCAGCAAAATGACATTTCTAAAGGAAAAAAAAAGGCGTTAAAAGCACCCGCGGCTATAATGAATTGTCGGCTCCCGGCAATATAGAAAAAAGTCATTGAAAGTCTTTGATAAAAAAAAAAAAAATGAGTGGGGTCCCCCCAAATTCCATTACCAGGCCCTTCAGGTCTGGCATGGATATTAAGGGGAACTCCGCGCCAATTAAAAAAAAAAAAGACGTGCGGGTCCCCCTCAAAATCCATACCAGGCCCTTCAGGTCTGGAATGGATTTTAAGGGGAACCCCCGCGCCAAACTTAAAAAAAAAAATAGCGCGGGGGTCCCCCTAAAAATCCACACCAGACGCTTATCCGAGCATGCAACCTGGCAGGCCGCAGGAAAGGAGGGGGACGAGAGAGCGCCCCCCCCCCCTCCTGAACCGTACCAGGCCACATGCCCTCAACATGGGGAGGATGTCCCCATGTTGATGGGGACAAGGGCCTCATCCCCACAACCCTTGCCCGGTGGTTGTGGGGGTCTGCGGGTGGGGGGCTTATCGGAATCTGAAAGACCCCTTTAACAAAGGGGACCCCCAGATCCCGGCCCCCTCCCCCTGTGTGAAATGGTAATGGGTACAAATGTACCCCTACCATTTCACAAAGAAAAATGTAAAAAATGTAAAAAATGACAATAGCCGGTTTTTGACAATTCCTTTATTAATGTCTTCTCTTTTCTTCCATCTTCTTCCATCTTCTTCTTTTCTCCATTCAGGTTTCTTCCTCCATCTTGTTCTTCATCTTCCTCTTCATCTTCATCTTCCTTCTTCCTTCGGTGTTCTCGTCCGCATCTTGCTCCGGCTTCTTGTTCCCCTTCCTCTTTCTTCGGCCGCTCCGCTTGAATTCGAGGTTCCCGCTGTGTGACACTTCAGTTCTTCAGTTCTCCTCTGGGCCCGCTGCCACCCGGTGGCTCCGCCCCCCTCTGACACTACGGGAAAGTCCCCGTGAAATCCATGTGCGTCAGAGGGGGTCACCGGGTGGCAGCGGACCCAGAGGGAAACTGAAGAACTGAAGTGTCACACAGCGGGAACCTCGAATTCAAACTGAGCGGCCGGAGAAAGAAGAAGGGGACAAGAATCCGGAGCAAGATGCGGACAAGAACATGGTGCTTTGGGGTCACAGACCCCCAAAGCATCCTCCCCATGTTGAGGGCATGTGGCCTGGTATGGTTCAGGAGGGAGGGGGGGCGCTCTCTCGTCCCCCCCTCTTTTCCTGCGGCCTGCCAAGTTGCATGCTCGGATAAGGGTCTGGTGTGGATTTTTAGGGGGACCCCCACGCTATTTTTTTTTTAAGTTTGGCGCGGGGGTCCCCTTAAAATCCAGACCAGACCTGAAGGGCCTGGTACGGATTTTGTGGGGAACACCCACGCCATTTTTTTTTTAAATTTGGCGCGGAGTTCCCCTTAATATCCATACCAGACCTGAAGGGCCTGGTAATGGAATTTGGGGGACCCCCACGCATTTTTTTTTCAAAGACTTTTAATGACTTTTATCTGTATTCACGGGAACCAGCAATTCATTACAGCCGCGAGTACTTTTAAATGACTATTATTTTACTTTAGAAATGTCATTTTGCTCTCAAACTGTTATAAACATGGAAAACATGTGCTACTTTACAGGCATACTATAGACACCCCCCAGGTATGATATTTAGGGCCAGTTCACACCGGATGCAGTGCAGTGCGGTTTTTTTGATGCATGAAAAACGCAAAGAAAGTTGATCACATTAATGCTAATGGCATAGTTCACACCACTGCAGTCCATTCCAGTGCGTTTCAGAAAGGAAAAAATTGGTCATGCTGCATTTTTTAGGTACAGAACTGTACTGGACCACAGTAAAACACATCAAAAACGCTACCGAACGTACCAAAAACGCACTGGACTGCACCTAAATGCACCAAAGACGCACTGCAACACACTTGTCCTAAGTGAAAAGAGGGGGAAAAAAACACTGGACCTCATCCAAAACACATCAAAAATGCACTGGAATGTGTCAAAAACGCGCATGCAGAAAAGCACCTGGAACGCATCAGACTGCGTTTCTAAGGTGTGAACTAGGGCCAGTTCACACCATATAAACGCAATCCGGATGCGTTCCAGGTGCTTTTTTGCATTCGTGTTTTTGATGCGTTCCAGTGCATTTTTGGTACGTTTTTGATGCAGTCCAGTGCTTTTTTTTACCCCTCTTTTTTATTAACCATAGATAAGGACAAGTGTGTTCCAGTGCGTTTTTGGTGCATTTAGGTGCGTTCCTGTGCGTCCCAGTGCGTTTATGATGCGTTTTGCTGCGTTCCAGTACAGTCCAGTGCAGGTAAAATGCAGCATGTTCTACTTTTTTGGTGGAACTGGAACGCACTGGAACAAACACTGCCATTTAGAACCATATAACCAACTTTCCATGCATTTTTGATGCATAAAAAACGCAATGGACTGCATGTGGTGTGAAATGGCCCTTAAGCAATTTGGCATATTTAAAAGCACTTCTCCTTGTTTTGTTTTTGGTGTTGTCCTGGGCCCCCATTTTAAGGCCAATAACTAGAAGATAAGCCAGCCAAGTGGGAACTAGCAAAATTAACAAGTCAGTTCCCATAGACTGCTATGGTATTTGTTGGTAGGGGGGGGGTGTTTGTCCCATCAGTAAATTTTGCAGCATGCTGGATGATGTGCTTCATTTTGGACAGGGGGGGTATTTTCTGCTAGCTGCATTTGTGTTCTTCTGAGCATGCCCAGGCAGTTTGTTTTTTTGGTGCTTTTTGTGTGTGAACAGCACCTGGATATTTCTGGGCATGCTCAGAGAGTGTTTTTATGGGTTAGTAATTGAAGGACATCCTTAACAGGTGTGCCCACTTTGAAGTTCAGTCTCTACATTGGGTGAACTTGCATTTTGGGTGTTTCATGGACTGTGCATGTGTTTTCAATTGCCTCATTAGCTCACAAACCTATGTTATATAAAGCTTGCAGATAGCATCCTCTCCCTTGCCCTGAAAAGAGGCAAGTGTGTGTGCGCGCGTGTGTCCAGAAAAAAGTAAATTTTGGTGTCCTTATCGAGTTTGTAACGCATGTATTTTATTTGTTTTGTCTTTGCAAAACAGATGTTTGTTTTAATTTTGTTGATTGTATTTTTTTGTGTGGGGGGAAATGTTCCCCTGAAATAATTTTGATGTTGTTAATGTGTGTTGTTTGTTCACTTTGATTTAATTGTCTGTGCTGCATTATTTTGCAAAAACTTTCTCAAGATGTTGTGAGTCTGTGACTAATGTTTCAAATTGACCATGTTTTTTATTTTGGCTTCCCTTTGTTTTGTTGACCAATAAAATTTGATGCAAAGTTTTGATGTTTGTTTTCTTTGCAACAAATGTGACAGCTGATTGGCATGTCAAAACAAAACGGGTGTGATTTGTCTACCCTGGTGCCTTCATGCTAGCATATGCATGTATTCTGTGCTGCCATGAATGGTCACCAGGAAATGAAAAATACAGAGTGGTAAGTATTCAATTTTCCTTTTTACTGCAGTGGTTCTCAGCCTCAGTCCTCAAGTACCCCCAACAGGACATGTTTTGTGAATTTATCTTATTGAGAATTGCTGTCCAAAATACCATACCATTGACTGTGATATAAAGCACATGTGCAAGATGAATGAAAACCTGCAAACATGGCCTGTTGGGGGTACTTGAGAAGCACTGATTTAGAGCACTGCACTTAAAAATAGCTCAAGGCAATACGATTCTAATTGTGGGCATTTTGATGGAAACCAAGTAAGTGTTAGAACCCCTGCTTGGTTTTTTTTTTGTTTTTTTTAGGTTGGGCTTTGTGTCCCTTTTAGTAAAATTGGCTTCACTTCCTGTCACACAGCTAAACAGGAAGTGAAGGTAAAACCCTACCAATGTCTTTTCTTGGGGACACACAGATCAATCTAACTAGTGTCCCCATTAAGCAAATTGCACTCTAGCACTTTGTTGTGTACACCCCAAATCATTGGGTAGTTTGGGGTTAAGTAAAGACAAATCCACTCTGCAGTAAAAGTGCAGCTGCTTAAAATCTGAGGGGAAGCACTGGTGATTGTAACATCCAATCATGTAAAAGCAAAGATGGTGTTTTTTTTGTTTGCTTGCATGTCCCCCCTGGATATCCAGCAAGTGCACTTGTAGTGCAAAGTAGATTTGCCTTTAGTAAATAAACCCCAAAGTCCAAAATACCTAATAATTTGGGGTGTACCCCGCAAAATGCTGGAGTGCAATGTAAATAATGGGGAAAGTATTTAGATTGACCTGTGTGTCCCCAAGGAAAGACATTGGTAGGGATTTACCCTCACTTCCTGTGTGGCTATGTGACAGGAAGTGAATAATTTGGAAGGATAAAGTGGCCAAATTTTGGAGTTGTCTACACCCTATCAGGGGTGCAGACATCCCCAAAAACTGTCTAGACTTCTAATCCCTCTGCACTCTATCCCCAAGCAAAAATAAGAAAGGATTTCATTTAGTTTAACTTTGCAAAGACACATTCCTAAGTTGAATTGTGATGCATGCCAATGGCCCATTTAGACCCTCTTTAATCATTCGAGATCAGCGCTATAACTGATCGACGGCCACAGCACGGTCCTCAATTGCCGGGAGTTCGTCAATAGACGTCCTCCCCTTTGCGCGTGCGCTGTGGTCACCGTGTCACTGAGACTCGGGTGATGACAGATCCGAGGAAGGGGCCGATATCTGCCCCTTACCATGTGATCAGCTGTCAGCCAATGACAGCTGATCACGTGATGTAAACAAAAGCTGGGTAATGGTTTTTGTTTTCTCCTTGTGCTGAGAGCGTGAGCATAATAAAGGCAATCACCGGCTTATGAGCAAGGGACATCGGGCCCGAAGAGGAAGAGGCAATTCTGCGTCATCTGTGACAATCAGTAGCCCCTGCCAGTGCCACCTATCAATGCCCACCACTGGTGCCAATCAGTGGCACCTAGCAGTGCTGCCTATCAGTGCCCATCACTGCCAACTATTGTTGCCACCTAGCAGTGCCACTTCTCAATGCCCACCAGTGCCAACTACCAATGCCACCTCTCAGTGCCCACCCTTGCCACCTTATCGGTGCCCATTAGTGCAGCCCATCAGTGCAGTCTCATCAGTGTACATCAATAAAGGAGAAAAATTACCTTTTTTGAAAATTTTCGAACTAAATATTAACCACTTCCCTACCGCCCACCGTCAAATTACGTCCTTGGCTTTGTGCAGTGACATCTGAATGATGCCTGCGGTTGCAGGCATCATTCAGATATCATTCTTTTCAGCCGGCGATTTTGTGCACGATAAAAACGCTCCACCGCTTGATCGTTCTAATAGGCGGCGGGAGGGGACGTTCCCCCCCTCCCGTCGCCATCCGGTGCTTCTCCGGGCTCTCCCATGCCATCTGGGGCTCGGAGAACGAATTGGCCGGCGCCGGATGGGAAGCATACAGATGACTGGTGACCAGATGGTCACCAGTCATCTCTATGACCGTCGGAGGCCCGGGCGCGACGTTATGACATCACGCCGGGTTCCCGTATGTAAACAAAGCCGTGATCTCGGCTGTCAGCATGAGATCGGTGAATTTTTTTGGGCCCAATCTCATGCTTTCCAGCCTGGAGGAGAGATGTGGGGTCTTATTGACCCTGCATCTCTCCATAAAGAGGACCTGTCACAATAGATTCCTATTACAAGGGATGTTTACATTCCTTGTAATAGGAATAAAAGTGATCAAAAAAACAAAAAAGTTAAAAAAAGAGAAAAAAATAAAAAAATTTAAAAAACATGTCCCCGGTAGATCGCGCTCAGAAGTCCCGCCCACATATGTAAACGCCGTTCAAACCACACATGTGAGGTATTGCTGCGTGCGTTAAAATGAGTGCAACAATTCTAGCACTAGACCTCCTCTGTAATGAGAAAATGGTAACGTGTAAAAAAAATTAAAGCATCGCCTAGGGAGATTTTTAAGTACTGAAGTTTGGTGTCATTCCATGAGTGTGCGCAATTTTAAAGCGTGACATGTTAGGTATCTATTCACTCAGCATAACAACATCTTTCACATTATACAAAAAAATTGGGCTAACTTTACTGTTTTGTAATTTTTTTTAAATTCATGAAACCATTTAAAAAAAAAAAGGCGTTTGAACATTTATTGCGCAAATCCAGAGCGAGCTAAAAATTTGCAATGACCACCATTTTATTCCCTATGGTGTCTGCTAAAATAACATATATAATGTTTGGGGTTTTGAAGTAATTTTATAGCCATAAATTTATGATTTTTACATGAAGGAGAGAAGTGCCAGAATAGGCCCGGTGCTGAAGTGGTTAAAATATCCAAATTTTTTTTTTTTAGGCGGTCTTTTGTATTTATATATATAAAAAAAAACGCAGAGGTGATCAAATAGCACCAAAAGAAAGCTCTATTTGTGTGCAAAAAAATAATACATTTTCATTGGGTTACAGTGTTGTATGAGCGCACAATTGTCATTCAAAATGCATCAGCGCTGAAATTTGAAAATTGGTCTGGGCAGGAAGGGGGTTTAAGTGGCCAGTGCGCAAGTAGTTAATATAAGGCTACATGCACACGGATGTTTTTCCAGCCGCTTTTTTGAGCGTTTTTTGCAGCTTAAAAACGGCTCTCCATGTTAGCCTATGGCCGTTTTTGAGCTGTAAATGGCATAGGCGTTTTTAGGCCCCATGTACACGGGATGCTGGTGCAAAGTGTTCAGAACTAAGGTTGAAAGCGGCGTTTAGAAAGACGCGCTTTGTGGCGTTTGCATGCCGCGTTTTACCACATTTGTGTCTATATGCGTTTAGTTAGGAAACATCATAAGGAGCCGCCCTAAGCTCCAAAAACAGTATTATTAACGATTTCAGCTATTTTGTGAGACCAGAGTGAGTATCAGCAGCTGAGAGAGCAGCAGTGTACTTGTATTTGGCGTGTCACTTGCCACATCACTTGCCACAAGTTGTGGATTGTCCACTTGCCACGTCAGCTGCCCCAAGTTGTGGATTGTCCACTTGCCACGTCACCTGCCCCAAGTTGTGGATTGTCCACTTGCCACGTCACCTGCCCCAAGTTGTGGATTGTCCACAATGCAATGGAAGCAATTTCATTTTTATTTTGGAAATATATATATTTTGAATGGTTTTTCCTCATTTGCCATAATTTTTGAGTTTATCATTGTAAAAAAATAGGTCACCTTTAAAACGCTTCTAAACTAAAATGCGGCTAAACGCTGGTACCGCGTCTGAAATGTGGAAATATTTGGCGTCTGAAGGCATTTTTTGGCTTTGTGAAAAACGAGGTTAAACGCAACTGCAGATTTTTTTCAGTGTTTTGGATGTAATAGAATTCAATGGACCCGCATCCAAAACGCAAGTACCACGATTTTGCGGCGATTTGCTTTTTTTTTTACCTGTTTATAGCTGGTTGTTAAAAGAAATGTAAAAAAATAAACATTGCCGGCTCAAAAAAAAAATCTATAAAAAAAACAGCGTGGGGTCCCCCCCCCAGGTGCATACCAGGCCCTTGGGTCTAGTATGGATTCAAAGGGGACCCCCCCACCAAAATGAAAAAAAAATGGCGTGGGGGTCCCCCTCAAAATCCATACCAGGCCCTTCAGGTCTGGATTGGATTTTAAGGGGAACCCCGGCGCCAAACTTAAAAAAAAATAGCGCGGGGGTCCCCCTAAAAATCCACACCAGACGCTTATCCGAGCATGCAACCTGGCAGGCCGCAGGAAAGGAGGGGGGACGAGAGAGCGCCCCCCCTCCTGAACCGTACCAGGCCACATGCCCTCAACATGGGGAGGATGTCCCCATGTTGATGGGGACAAGGGCCTTATCCCCACAACCCTTGCCCGGTGGTTGTGGGGGTCTGCGGGTGGGGGGCTTATCGGAATCTGGAAGACCCCTTTAACAAAGGGGACCCCCAGATCCCGGCCCCCTCCCCCTGTGTGAAATGGTAATGGGTACAAATGTACCCCTACCATTTCACAAAGAAAAATGTAAAAAATTTAAAAAATGACAATAGCCGGTTTTTGACAATTCCTTTATTAATGTCTTCTCTTTTCTTCCATCTTCTTCCATCTTCTTCTTTTCTCCATTTGGGTTTCTTCCTCCATCTTGTTCTTCATCTTCCTCTTCATCTTCATCTTCATCTTCCTTCTTCCTTCGGTGTTCTCGTCCGCATCTTGCTCCGGCTTCTTGTTCCCCTTCTTCTTTCTTCAGCCGCTCCGCTTGAATTCGAGGTTCCCGCTGTGTGACACTTCAGTTCTTTAGTTCTCCTCTGGGTCCACTGCCACCCGGTGGCTCCCCCCGGGTGACAGCGGACCCAGAGGGGAACTGAAGAACTGAAGTGTCACACAGCGGGAACCTCAAATTCAAACGGAGCGGCCGGAGAAAGAAGAAGGGGACAAGAATCCGGAGCAAGATGCGGACAAGAACATGGTGCTTTGGGGTCACAGACCCCAAAAGCATCCTCCCCATGTTGAGGGCATGTGGCCTGGTATGGTTCAGGAGGGAGGGGGGGCGCTCTCTCGTCCCCCCCTCTTTTCCTGCGGCCTGCCAAGTTGCATGCTCGGATAAGGGTCTGGTGTGGATTTTTAGGGGGACCCCCACACTATTTTTTTTTAAGTTTGGCGCGGGGGTCCCCTTAAAATCCAGACCAGACCTGAAGGGCCTGGTACGGATTTTGTGGGGAACCCCCACGCCATTTTTTTTTTAAATTTGGCGCAGAGTTCCCCTTAATATCCATACCAGACCTGAAGGGCCTGGTAATGGAATTTGGGGGACCCCCACGCATTTTTTTTCAAAGACTTTTAATGACTTTTATCTGTATTCACGGGAACCAGCAATTCATTACAGCCGCGAGTATTTTTAAATGACTATTATTTTACTTTAGAAATGTCATTTTGCTCTCGAACTGTTATAAACATGGAAAACATGCGCTACTTTACAGGCATACTATAGACACCCCCCAGGTATGATATTTAGGGCCAGTTCACACCGGATGCAGTGCAGTGCGTTTTTTTGATGCATGAAAAACGCAAAGAAAGTTGATCACATTAATGCTAATGGCATAGTTCACACCACTGCAGTCCGTTCCAGTGCGTTTCAGAAAGGAAAAAATTGGTCATGCTGCATTTTTTAGGTACAGAACTGTACTGGGCCACAGTAAAACACACCAAAAACGCACTGGACTGCACCTAAATGCACCAAAGACGCACTGCAACACACTTGTCCTAAGTGAAAATAGGGGGGAAAAAACACTGGACCTCATCCAAAACACATCAAAAATGCATTGGAATGTGTCAAAAACGCGCATGCAGAAAAGCACCTGGAACGCATCCAGACTGCGTTTCTAAGGTGTGAACTAGGGCCAGTTCACACCATATAAACACAATCCAGATGCGTTCCAGGTGCTTTTTTGCATTCGTGTTTTTGATGCGTTCCAGTGCATTTTTGGTACGTTTTTGATGCAGTCCAGTGCTTTTTTTTCACCCCTCTTTTTTATTAACCATAGATAAGGACAAGTGTGTTCCAGTGCGTTTTTGGTGCATTTAGGTGCGTTCCTGTGCGTTCCAGTGCGTATATGATGCGTTTTGCTGCGTTCCAGTACAGTCCAGTGCAGGTAAAATGCAGCATGTTCTACTTTTTTGGTGGAACTGGAACGCACTGGAACAAACACTGCCATTTAGAACCATATAACCAACTTTCCATGCATTTTTGATGCATAAAAAACGCAATGGACTGCATGTGGTGTGAAATGGCCCTTAAGCAATTTGGCATATTTAAAAGCACTTCTCCTTGTTTTGTTTTTGGTGTTGTCCTGGGCCCCCATTTTAAGGCCAATAACTAGAAGATAAGCCAGCCAAGTGGGAACTAGCAAAATTAACAAGTCAGTTCCCATAGACTGCAATGGTATTTGTTGGTAGGGGGGGGTGTTTGTCCCATCAGTAAATTTTGTAGCATGCTGGATGATGTGCTTCATTTTGGACAGGGGGGGTATTTTCTGCTAGCTGCATTTGTGTTCTTCTGAGCATGCCCAGGCAGTTCGTTTTTTTGGTGCTTTTTGTGTGTGAACAGCACCTGGATATTTCTGGGCATGCTCAGAGAGTGTTTTTATGGGTTAGTAATTGAAGGGCATCCTTAACAGGTGTGCCCACTTTGAAGTTCAGTCTCTACATTGGGTGAACTTGCATTTTGGGTGTTTCATGGACTGTGCATGTGTTTTCAATTGCCTCATTAGTTCACAAACCTATGTTATATAAAGCTTGCAGATAGCATCCTCTCCCTTGCCCTGAAAAGAGGCAAGTGTGTGTGTGCGCGTGTGTCCAGAAAAAAGTAAATTTTGGTGTCCTTATCGAGTTTGTAACGCATGTATTTTATTTGTTATGTCTTTGCAAAACAGATGTTTGTTTTAATTTTGTTGATTGTATTTTTTTGTGTGGGGGGAAAGGTTCCCCTGAAATAATTTTGATGTTGTTAATGTGTGTTGTTTGTTCACTTTGATTTAATTGTCTGTGCTGCATTATTTTGCAAAAACTTTCTCAAGATGTTGTGAGTCTGTGACTAATGTTTCAAATTGACCATGTTTTTTATTTTTGCTTCCCTTTGTTTTGTTGACCAATAAAATTTGATGCAAAGTTTTGATGTTTGTTTTCTTTGCAACAAATGTGACAGCTGATTGGCATGTCAAAACAAAACGGGTGTGATTTGTCTACCCTGGTGCCTTCATGCTAGCATATGCATGTATTGTGTGCTGCCTTGAATGGTCACCAGGAAATGAAAAATACAGAGCGGTAAGTATTCAATTTTCCTTTTTACTGCAGTGGTTCTCAGCCTCAGTCCTCAAGTACCCCCAACAGGACATGTTTTGTGAATTTATCTTATTGAGAATTGCTGTCCAAAATACCATACCATTGACTGTGATATAAAGCACATGTGCAAGATGAAGGAAAACCTGCAAACATGGCCTGTTGGGGGTACTTGAGAAGCACTGATTTAGAGCACTGCACTTAAAAATAGCTCAAGGCAATACGATTCTAATTGTGGGCATTTTGATGGAAACCAAGTAAGTGTTAGAACCCCTGCTTGTTTTTTTTTTGTTTTTTTAGGTTGGGCTTTGTGTCCCTTTTAGTAAAATTGGCTTCACTTCCTGTCACACAGCTAAACAGGAAGTGAAGGTAAAACCCTACCAATGTCTTTTCTTGGGGACACACAGATCAATCTAACTAGTGTCCCCATTAAGCAAATTGCACTCTAGCACTTTGTTGTGTACACCCCAAATCATTGGGTAGTTTGGGGTTAAGTAAAGACAAATCCACTCTGCAGTAAAAGTGCAGCTGCTTAAAATCTGAGGGGAAGCACTGGTGATTGTAACATCCAATCATGTAAAAGCAAAGATGGTGTTTTTTTTGTTTGCTTGCATGTCCCCCCTGGATATCCAGCAAGTGCACTTGTAGTGCAAAGTAGATTTGCCTTTAGTAAATAAACCCCAAAGTCCAAAATACCTAATAATTTGGGGTGTACCCCGCAAAATGCTGGAGTGCAATGTACATAATGGGGAAAGTATTTAGATTGACCTGTGTGTCCCCAAGGAAAGACATTGGTAGGGATTTACCCTCACTTCCTGTGTGGCTATGTGACAGGAAGTGAATTATTTGGAAGGATAAAGTGGCCAAATTTTGGAGTTGTCTACACCCTATCAGGGGTGCAGACATCCCCAAAAACTGTCTAGACTTCTAATCCCTCTGCACTCTATCCCCAAGCAAAAATAAGAAAGGATTTCATTTAGTTTAACTTTGCAAAGACACATTCCTAAGTTGAATTGTGATGCATGCCAATGGCCCATTTAGACCCTCTTTAATCATTCAAGATCAGCGCTATAACTGATCAACGGCCACAGCACGGTCCTCAATTGCCGGGAGTTCGTCAATAGACGTCCTCCCCTTCGCGCGTGCGCTGTGGTCACCGTGTCACTGAGACTCGGGTGATGACAGATCCGAGGAAGGGGCCGATATCTGCCCCTTACCATGTGATCAGCTGTCAGCCAATGACAGCTGATCACGTGATGTAAACAAAAGCTGAGTAATGGTTTTTGTTTTCTCCTTGTGAGCATAATAAAGGCAATCACCGGCTTATGAGCAAGGGACATCGGGCCCGAAGAGGAAGAGGCAATTCTGCGTCATCTGTGACAATCAGTAGCCCCTGCCAGTGCCACCTATCAATGCCCACCACTGGTGCCAATCAGTGGCATCTAGCAGTGCTGCCTATCAGTGCCCATCACTGCCAACTATTGTTGCCACCTAGCAGTGCCACTTCTCAATGCCCACCAGTGCCAACTACCAATGCCACCTCTCAGTGCCCACCCTTGCCACCTTATCTGTGCCCATCAGTGCAGCCCATCAGTGCAGTCTCATCAGTGTACATCAATAAAGGAGAAAAATTACCTTTTTTTTAAATTTTCGAACTAAATATTAACCACTTCCCTACCGCCCACCGCCAAATTACGTCCTTGGCTTTGTGCGGTGACATCTGAATGATGCCTGCAGTTGCAGGCATCATTCAGATATCATTCTTTTCAGCCGGTGATTTTGTGCACGATAAAAACGCTCCGCCGCTTGATCGTTCTTATACGCGCAGGAGGGGACGTTCCCCCCCTCCCGTCGCCATCCGGTGCTTCTCCGGGCTCTCCCGTGCCATCTGGGGCTCGGAGAAAGAATTGGCCGGCGCCGGATGGGAAGCATACAGATGACTGGTGACCAGATGGTCACCAGTTATCTCTATGACCGTCGGAGGCCCGGGCGCGACGTTATGACATCACGCCGGGTTCCCGTATGTAAACAAAGCCGTGATCTCGGCTGTCAGCATGAGATCGGTAATTTTTTTTGGCTCGATCTCATGCTTTCCAGCCTGGAGGAGAGATGTGGGGTCTTATTGACCCTGCATCTCTCCATAAAGAGGACCTGTCACAATAGATTCCTATTACAAGGGATGTTTACATTCCTTGTAATAGGAATAAAAGTGATCAAAAAAACAAAAAAGTTAAAAAAAGAGAAAAAAATAAAAAAATGTAAAAAACATGTCCCCGGTAGATCGCGCTCAGAAGTCCCGCCCACATATGTAAACGCCGTTCAAACCACACATGTGAGGTATTGCTGCGTGCGTTAAAATGAGTGCAACAATTCTAGCACTAGACCTCCTCTGTAATGAGAAAATGGTAACGTGTAAAAAAATTTAAAGCATCGCCTAGGGAGATTTTTAAGTACTGAAGTTTGGTGTCATTCCATGAGTGTGCGCAATTTTAAAGCGTGACATGTTAGGTATCTATTTACTCAGCATAACAACATATTTCACATTATACAAAAAATTGGGCTAACTTTACTGTTTTGTAATTTTTTTTAAATTCATGAAACCATTTAAAAAAAAAAAAAAAAGGCGTTTGAACATTTATTGCGCAAATACCGAGCGAGATAAAAATTTGCAATGATTGCCATTTTATTCCCTATGGTGTCTGCTAAAAAAACATATATAATGTTTGGGGTTTTGAAGTAATTTTATAGCCATAAATTTATGATTTTTACATGAAGGAGAGAAGTGCCAGAATAGGCCCGGTGCTGAAGTGGTTAAAATATCCCAATTATTTTTTTTAGGCGGTCTTTTGTATTTATATATAAAAAAAAACAAAAAAACGCAGAGTTGATCAAATAGCACCAAAAGAAAGCTCTATTTGTGTGCAAAAAAATAATACATTTTCATTGGGTTACAGTGTTGTATGAGCGCACAATTGTCATTCAAAATGCATCAGCGCTGAAATTTGAAAATTGGTCTGGGCAGGAAGGGAGTTTAAGTGGCCAGTGCGCAAGTAGTTAATATAAGGCTACATGCACACGGATGTTTTTCCAGCCGCTTTTTTGAGCGTTTTTTTGCAGCTTAAAAACGGCTCTCCATGTTAGCCTATGGCCTCATGGCCACCATGGCGTTTTTGAGCTGTAAATGGCATAGGCGTTTTTAGGCCCCATGTACACGGGACGCTGGTGCAAAGTGTTCAGAACTAAGGTTGAAAGCGGCGTTTAGAAAGACGCGCTTTGTGGCGTTTGCATGCCGCGGTTTACCACATTTGTGTCTATATGCGTTTAGTTAGGAAACATCATAAGGAGCCGCCCTAAGCTCCAAAAACAGTATTATTAACGATTTCAGCTATTTTGTGAGACCAGAGTGAGTATCAGCAGCTGAGAGAGCAGCAGTGTACTTGTATTTGGCGTGTCACTTGCCACATCACTTGCCACAAGTTGTGGATTGTCCACTTGCCACGTCAGCTGCCCCAAGTTGTGGATTGTCCACTTGCCACGTCACCTGCCCCAAGTTGTGGATTGTCCACTTGCCACGTCACCTGCCCCAAGTTGTGGATTGTCCACAATGCAATGGAAGCAATTTCATTTTTATTTTGGAAATATATATATTTTGAATGGTTTTTCCTCATTTGCCATAATTTTTGAGTTTATCAATGTAAAAAAATAGGTCACCTTTAAAACGCTTCTAAACTAAAATGCGGCTAAACGCCGGTACCCGCGTCTGAAACGTGGAAATCTTTGGCGTCTGAAGGCATTTTTTGGCTTTGTGAAAAACGAGGTTAAACGCAACTGCAGATTTTTTTTTCCAGGCCAAAAACAGTGTTTTGGATGTAATAGAATTCAATGGACCCGCATCCAAAACGCAAGTACCACGATTTTGCAGCGATTTGCTTTTTTTTTACCTGTTTATAGCTGGTTGTTAAAAGAAATGTAAAAAAAATAAACATTGCCGGCTCAAAAAAAAATCTATAAAAAAAACAGCGTGGGGTCCCCCCCCCCAGGTCCATACCAGGCCCTTGGGTCTAGTATGGATTCAAAGGGGACCCCCCCACCAAAATAAAAAAAAATGGCGTGGGGGTCCCCCCAAAATCCATACCAGGCCCTTCAGGTCTGGTATGGATTTTAAGGGGAACCCCGCGCCAAACTTAAAAAAAAAATAGCGTGGGGGTCCCCCTAAAAATCCACACCAGACCCTTTATCCGAGCACGCAACCTGGCAGGCCGCAGGAAAAGAGGGGATGACGAGAGAGTGGCCCCCCTCCCTCCTGAACTGTACCAGGCCACATGCCCTCAACATGGGGAGGATGTCCCCATGTTGATGGGGACAAGGGCCTCTTCCCGACAAACCTGGCCGTTGGTTGTCGGGGTCTGCGGGCGGGGGGCTTATCAGAATCCGGAAGCCCCCTTTAATAAGGGGGGCCCCAGATACCGGCCCCCCACCCTATGTGAATGAGTATGGGTACATCGTACCCCTACCCATTCACCTGGTGGCAAAAAAAGTCAATAAAAAACACAACACAGGTTTTTAAAGTTTATTAGGCAGCTCCGGGGGTCTTCTTCCGACTTTGGGGGTCTTTCTTCCGGGCGCCCGCTATCTTCTTCCAGCTCTTTTGCTAGCGGGGTCCCGGTCTTCATCGTCGTCTTCTTCCGACTTCGGGAGTCTTTCTGCCGGGTGCCCCGCTATCTTCTTCCAGCTCTTTTGCTAGCGGGGTCCCGGTCTTCATCACCGTCTTCTTCCGAATTTGGGAGGTCTTTCTGCTGGGCGCTCCGCTATCTTCTTCCAGCTCTTTTGCTAGCGGGGGTCCCGGTCTTCATCGTCATCTTCTTCCGACTTCAGGGGTCTCTTGTTCTGTTCTCCGGTGTCGTCTCCGCACTCTCCGGTTCTTCTCCCGCTCTCCGGTGCCTTCTCCACGATCTCCGGTTCTTTCTGCCTTCTGCCGGGCCCCCCGCTATCTTCTTCCAGCTCTTTTGCTAGCGGGGTCCCGGTCTTCATCGTCGTCTTCTTCCCTCTTCTCTCTGCCCGATGTTGCCTCGTCGCTGTCTGCCGCTACAATGCTCTGTCCGCGGAGCGCACCCACTTATATTGGCATGGGGTGTGGTTACCGGGTAATGCCACCCGCTAACCCCACCCCTGTATCACGTCACAGTCCCATCATTCCCCGGGACTGTGACGTTATATGGGGGCGGGGTCAGCGGGTGCATCACCTGGTGACCACGCCCCATGCCAATATAAGTGGGTGAGCTCCGCGGACAGAGCATTGTAGCGGCAGACAGCGACGAGGCAACATCGGGCGGAGAGAAGAGGGAAGAAGACGACGATGAAGACCGGGACCCCGCTATCAAAAGGGCTGGAATAAGATAGCGGGGTGCCCGGCAGAAGGCAGAAAGAACCGGAGATCGTGGGGAAGGCACCGGAGAGCGAGAGAAGAACCAGAGAGCGCGGAGACGACACCGGAGAACAAGAGACCCCCGAAGTCGGAAGAAGACAACGATGAAGACCGGGACCCCCACTAGCAAAAGAGCTGGAAGAAGATAGCGGGGCGCCCGGCAGAAAGACCCCCGAAGTCAGAAGAAGATGGCGATGAAGACCGGGACCCCGCTAGCAAAAGAGCTGGAAGAAGATAGTGGGGCGCCCGGAAGTAAGGCCCCCGAAGTCGGAAGAAGACGACGATGAAGACCGGGACACCGCTACCAAACGAGCCTGAAGAAGATAGCGGGCGCCCGGCAGAAAGACCCCCGAAGTTGGAAGAAGACCCCTGGAGCTGCCTAATAAATTACTTTAAAAACCTGTGTTGTGTTTTTTATTGACTTTTTTTTCCACCAGGTGAATGGGTAGGGGTACGATGTACCCCATACTCATTCACATAGGGTGGGGGGCCGGTATCTGGGGGCCCCCTTATTAAAGGGGGCTCCCGGATTCCGAAAAGCCCCCCGCTCACCGACCCCGACAACCAACGGCCAGGGTTGTTGGGAAGAGGCCCTTGTCCCCATCAACATGGGGACAAGGTGCTTTGGGGTGGGGGAGCGCAGGGCTTGCTCGCCCCCCCTTTCCTGACCTGCCGGGCTGCGTGCTCGGATAAGGGTCTGGTTTGGATTTTGGGGGGACTCCCACGCTATTTTTTTTCGGCGTAGGGGGTTTCCCTTAAAATCCATACCAGACCTAAGGGCCTGGTATGCCCCTGAAGGGGAACCCATGCCGTTTTTTTCATTAAAATTTGGCGTGGAGTTCCCCTTCATGATTCATACCAAACACGGGAAAGCAAGCGCGAGGCTGCCGAGAACCAGCGCAATGGCATCGCGCTGGAGACATTCTCGGCCAGGTAGTCACCTCTAGGACATGACTTGAGCGGCTGCTTCACGCTCAAGTCGTGTCCAAGTTGCCTCACAAAGTCACGCTGTCCCTGTGTCAGCCGGCACACGAGTCGCCCCGCGAGTCGGATTGTCTCCATCCGACTTCCCGGCGACCTCTATTCAAATGAATGGGCTCCCATAGGGAACCATTCATTTTCAATAGAGCGCTGCTCAAATTTTTATTTACTATAGCAGTGCGCCGCCGGTTCCTGCGCTCAAGTAAGGATTTATCCGGTGCACCAATTAAGGTATGAACCAGCGCAGCGCACTGTTTATAGTAAATCACCCCCAGAGTGTAACGAGGCAGCAGTAGTTCCTCATTGACACATTTTATTGATTCTCAGTTTTTTTCTGGTTGTTTAAGTCAATGTGTAGAGACTAGAGTTGAGCGGACACCTGGATGTTCAAGTTCGACGGGTTCGGCCAAACTTCTGAAAAAAGTTCGAGTTCGGGACCGAACTTGACCCCGAACCCGAACCCCATTGAAGTCAATGGGGACCCTAACTTCTAAGGACTATTCGCGCTTGTTTCCCATGCTTAGAACTGTCCCTGCACAAAGTGTCATTTCTGAAGGAAAAAAAGTCATTTAAAACTCACTCGCGGCTATAATGAATTGTCGGCTCCCGGCAATACATAGAAAAGTCATTGATAAAAAAAAAAAGTGTGGGGGTTCCCCCAAATTCAATTACCAGGCCCTTCAGGTCTGGTATGGATATTAAGGGGAACCCTGCCACAAATTAGAAAAAAAAAATGCGTGCGGTTCCCCCAAATATCCATACCAGGCCCTTCAGGTCTGGTATGGATTTTAAGGGGAACTCCACCCCAATTTTTTTTTTAAATGGCGTGGAGTACCCCCAAATATCCAGACCAGATCCTTTATCCGAGCACGCAACCTGGCAGGCCGCAGGAAAAGAGTGGGGGACGAGAGCGCTCCCCCCCTCCTGAACCGTACCAGGCCACATGCCCTCAACATGGGGAGGATGTACACCTACCATTTCACAAAGAAAGTGTAAAAAATTGTAAAAAAAATACACAGACACCGTTGGTAAAGTCCTTTATTAAAAAAAAAAAAAAACATTCCATAAATAAATGAATAGACCCGCCCCTTCTAAAGTTCCCCATCAGGTCCGCTCAGCCAATGACGTAGGTATAAGGCTGAGGACCTGATGCGGAACGTGAGAAGGGGCGGGTCTATTTATTTATTATACTGGAGGAAGTTCCCCATCAGGTACGCTCATCCAATGACGTAGGCAGGTCTGACATACGATGGGGAACTTCCTCCACAGTGTAATACATGAATAGACCCGCCCCTTCTCACGTTCCGCATCAGGTCCTTAGCCTTACACCTACGTCATTGGCTAAGCGGACCTGATGGGGAACTTTAGAAGGGGCGGGTCAATTCATTTATTACACTGCGGAGGAAGTTCCCCATCAGGTCCGCTCAGGCTCAGCCAATGACATTTCGTGTGGACAGCGCCGGACATCGGATCGCCGTGGGACACTGGATTTCATCGCTGGAATGTTTTTTTTTTATTGTTTGTTTTTTTTATTTTTAATAAAGGACTTTCCCAACGGTGTCTGTGTATTTTTTTTACAATTTTTTACACTTTCTTTGTGAAACGGTAGGGGTACAATGTACCCCATTACCAATTCACATAGGGGGGGCAGGATCTGGGGGTCCCCTTTGTTAAAGACGTCTTCCAGATGCTGATAAGCCCCCCGCCCGCAGACCCCCACAACCACCGGGCAAGGGTTGTGGGGATGAGGCCCTTGTCCCCATCAACATGGGGACATCCTCCCCATGTTGAAGGCATGTGGCCTGGTACGGTTCAGAGGGGGGGCGCTCTCTCGTCCCCCCCTCTTTTCCTGCGACCTGCCAGGTTGCGTACTCGGATAAAGGGTCTGGTCTGGATTTTTGGGGGTACTCCACGACATTTTTTTTTTAAATTTGGGGTGGAGTTCCCCTTAAAATCCATACCAGACCTGAAGGGCCTGGTATGGATATTTGGGGGAACCGCACGCATTTTTTTTTAATTTTCGGCAGGGTTCCCCTTAATATCCATACCAGACCTGAAGGGCCTGGTAACTGAATTTGGGGGAACCCCCACGCTTTTTTTTTTATCAATGAAAAAGCCGACAATTCATTATAGCCGCAACTTTTTTTCCTTCAGAAATGACACTTTGTGCAGGACAGTTCTAAGCACGGGAAACAAGCGCGACTTTACATGCATATTGCCGAACACCGGACCCGAACCCTAACATACAGTCGATTGTTCGGGTTCGGGTCCGGGACCCAAAAACCCAAAAGTTTGGTACGGACCCGAACAGTTCGGGTCCGCTCAAACCTAGAAGAGACTGTCTTTTGCTAGATTTTTGCTAACTATTTCTGGATTTTTTTCCTGTAGAGATTGTTGTATACATATCTTTTTATATTGATGTAAAGAGGCAGAGGTAGATCCACATTTTTTCAGATTTTTTGATGGATTTTTGCTGAATCTTTTTGGTTATTTGTTAAAGACAAATGCCCTGTACACACGATCAGAATTTCCTATGGGATAAAATCCGATGGAATTTTCCGTAAGAATTCCGTTCAAGCTGTCTTGCGTACACACTGTCAGACCATATTCCGACCGTCCAAAATGCAGTGACGTAAAACACTACGACGAGCCGAGAAAAATTAAGTTCAATGCTTCCGAGCATTCGTCGACTTGATTCTGAGCATGCGTGTTTTTTTTCTCCGTCGGAGTTCAACACAGACGATCGGAATTTCCAATCAGAAAAAAATAAAACATGTTCTATTTCTAAACTTTTTTCATCAGAAATTCTGATCGTGTGTAGACATGTGCACACTGAAATATTTCGTTTCGGAATTTCGTTTTCGTCCGAAAAATAAATTTATTTAGTTACTCCCGAAATTCGTTTTTATTTATTTCGTTTTTCGTTAGAAATTGCATTCGTCCGAAAATCTGAATTAATTAAGGTCGAATCTGTCATTGAAGGCTTATGGTGTCTGTCGAATGTTCAAAGACGATTCGACGGAGCAGTGAAACTGTACGACGCTGCAATCATACATTTCCGGTCGAATGTTCCGCCCACAAGCTATAGAAGAATTCTAATGTTGTATGACTAGTAATAATTATATTTATTCATTACTATTACTAGTCAACCAACATTAGAATTCTTCTATAGCCTATGGGCGGATGCATTTGACCGGAAATGTACGATTGCAGCGTCGTACAGTTTTGCTGCACCATCGAATCTTCTAACTTTCGATGCTTTGTCGAATCTTCGTCATTCTAGCTATTTTACTGCTCCTCCTCTTTGGTTACAATCAGCCAATAACATTCATCATCAACTTTATTTTTATTTTACTTCCCCCACCCAATTCCAGCAGTGATCTTTTCTCTCTATGTCGAATCTTTTCTCTCTATAATAACAAATCTTTTCTCTCCTATGTCGAATCTTTTCTCTCCTATGTCGAATATTTTCTCTCTATAATGTCAAATCTTTTCTCTCCTATGTTGAATCTTTTCTCTCCTATGTCGAATCTTTTCTCTCCTATGTCGAATCTTTTCTCTCTATAATAACAAATCTTTTCTCTCCTATGTCGAATCTTTTCTCTCCTATGTCGATTATTTTCTCTCTATAATGTCAAATCTTTTCTCTCCTATGTCGAATCTTTCTCTCCTATGTCGAATCTTTTCTCTCTATAATGTCGAATCTTTTCTCTCCTATGTAGAATAATCTTGGACTAATAGAGTTAAGGTTAGGCACATTCGACCACAGGTTCGATAGACACAGATTGTTATTGTCAGCGTCACGTCGAATCTCCTATCTATATCGAACTGTTGTAGCAACGAAAACTAAAATAAAGCATTTGTTTATGTCGGATCTTTCGGTTTTCGGATTCTGTGCTTTCGTTTTCTTTTGTTAAAACGATAACGAAAATAGCTGAAATTCGCACTTGGCACTGATGTACTGTATATTATACACAATGTTTATATTATATGTGTAGAGGGTGTAGAGGCTAGCTAGACATATCTCTGATCACTCCTCATTTTGGGTTAAGCTTAATGATGCTTAAAGTTGCAGCAGTCAATGTAATGTCGCGTACACACGATCGGTTTTACCGATGAAAACAGTCCGATGGACTTTTCTCATCGAACAAACCGATCGTGTATGGGCCCCATCTGTCTTTTTTCCATCGGTGAGAAAAAATAGAACATGTTTTAAATATATCCGATGGGAAAAAAACGATAGCAAATTCCGATCGTCTGTGTGGAACTCCATCGGACAAAAAACCCACGCATGCTCAGAATCAAGTCGACGCATGCTCAGAAGCATTGAACTTCATTTTTCTCTGCTTTTTGGAGTGTTTTACGTCACAGCGTTTGGGACGGTCGGATTTTTGAGTGATGGTGTGTAGGCAAGACTGATGGAAGTCAGCTTCATCGGATTTCCGATGGAAAAATCCATCCGATTAGAATCCATAGGAAATCCGATCGTGTGTACAGGGCTTAAAGGGAATTTTTTGATTTATTTTTATTTTATTTTGTTCACATAGATATTTGTGGTGCAGTGGTAAAATTGTTGAGCATTGGGAGGTGGTAAACAATAATTCTTTTGAGTGCACTGATTTTGTCTCAATACTCCTTTACAATTTTTACACTTCAAAACTATTTTGTTAAATAACAGATAAAATAATAGAGATTTAAATGCTCAAAGTCGAAAAAATATTTTTTTAAACTGATAATAAAATTATGATTGATGAGGCCATATTAAAAACAACTTCAGCAAATAGAGTTCTATTAAATTGTTTTAGCTCTGAAGCATTTTCAGTTTTATATTGATTCAAAAACTTGTGTAATTAATTTGCAAATTTCACAATGAAGTGCCTGAAAGCCTTAATATAGACACTTAGATTTCAATGCCTAATGGGAATATTATTCATAATTTTGGTTGTCATTATAAATTACAAAGATAAGCTGAGTGTGAATATCAGAAAAATCATCTTCAAATTTCTAAGTGCAAATTATTAGGAATGCACTTACTACAGGAATAATTGAAAACTTTTTTATGACATGAATACATTATGCACTTACAGCAGTTGAGGCTGGCCATACAATTCAACATTTCTTTTTCAATTTATGATAATGGTTATAGTTTCCTTTCACAATAGTATTAAAAGGATTAAATCTCTTACAAAACAAGACAGTACATCTTAAATGTATATGGTCCAAATCTATTATTGTGTCATTATAAAGGTATGCAAAATACAATTTATATATTATGCATTGGTCATTACATCTTTTGTCAGGCTGAAAAAAAAGACACCAATACATCGATTATAACCAATAAAAAAATGAATACATAAATATAAAACCTGCATATACAGAACCCTAACCCCATACTGGATTCAAAGGGAGGCAAAAAAAGAAGAAGAAGAAAAAAAAAGAAAAACTTTGAAAACAAGGGAAAACAATCTTTCCTGATCCTCTAAGGCAATCGAATATTTTTTAACAATCAACAGATCTGGAAAGAACTAGCATCTAAGAAATTCTACTGAACATTTTCACTGTTGTCATGCCTATAAAGCAGTTTACACCTCCATGGGGGGGCGTGACTTGGAGCATGGAGAGGATCTCTCAACTCCCGCTCTGACCAGGCTTTTCATGGCTCTTCCCACTTATGTCGCTCACCAGAGCAGCAACTATGGACAAATGTAGCAGCAGCGAAGGTTGCCATAGCAGCGGCACCCAAAAGAGGGGTGAAATCTACAATTTTTTTCACCCATTCCAGCTCAGAAACCAGAAACTCTCTAGCTCCCAAGATGGCACCAGCTCGCTCCTCCAGCCACTGTGCGACCTCTCAGGTGAGCATCAGGCACCGCACCCACTCCCCACTAGACACAGAACGCCGTTTGGTCCGTTCTAGAAGCCCTTCTCCAGCCTCACAGGGCTTTAGAGAGGGACTGGACTTATGAGACCCATATTAACCACTTCAGCCCCGGAAGATTTGTCTGCTCAATGACCAGGCCATTTTTTGCGATACGGCACTGCGACACTTTAACTGAAAATTGTGTGGTCATGTGACACTGTACCCAAACAAAATTTACGTCCTTTTTTTACCACAAATAAAGCTTTATTTTGTTCGTATTTGATCACCTCTGCAGTTTTTATTTTTTGCGCTATAAACAAAAGAAGAGCGACAATTTTGAAAAAAACACAATATCTTTTACTTTTTGCTATAATAAATATCCCATTTTTTAAAAAAAACTAATTCTCTCCTCAGTTTAGGCCGATATGTATTCTTCTATATATTTTTGGTAAAAAAAAATCACAATACGTGTATATTGATTGGTTTGCGCAAAAGTTATAGTGTCTACAAAATAGGGGATAGATTTATGGCATTTTTATTATTATCATTTTTTTTACTAGTAATGGCTGTGATCAGTGATTTTTATCGGGACTGCAATATTGCGGCAGACAGGTTGGACACTTTTGACACATTTTTGGGACCAGTGACAATTATACAGCGATCAGTGCTATAAAATTGCACTGAATACTGTATAAATGTCACTGACAAGGAAGGGGTTAACACTAGGGGCAATCAAAAGGTTAACTGTGTAGCCTAGGTTAACCGACCTTCTTTTTTCAGGGTGCTTATTTTGCTGCTGGTGTTTACACCCCTGGCTTTTATTTCCCTTTTATTTGTTTCTCACTGACTAATGTTACTGTTCTTCTTTACACACTGTTTTATGTGCTGTTGGTATTGAGCCCATTGTTTTATTCTTTGTGGTGTCATCTGCAGCAGAGCTGTTTGAAGGCAGGGAGGGTTCTCCCAAGTTCACTCGGATAGCATTTTATTCTGTTGGTCACACAATCACTGGCTCATAAGGTTTTTTCCCTTTTTTTTTAATCGCTGGTTAGGGCAGGTCACTCTATGTGCTAGCCATGTTCCACATATTAGGGTTTACAGTGCCCTCACTGACTCTGGTTTTTGTATTTGCAATAGTTTCATTTTGCAGGCCCTCTTTGGTATATTTTTGGGCCAATAGGAGATCTCTTTCTCCATGATTTCCTTTGTAGTTGTATTGGCTTTTACTTTCACAAAATGTGGTTCCACACATCTGTGTGATATAAGGTGTACTGGGGCGTGGTCTGCACATGGCCAGGTGAGGGAGTGAGAGACACGAGCTCCCGGATCCAGCCTGCTCTGGATGAGGCTTATTAACTGACCGACACCCCAGTGGTGTATCAGGATTAGTCTGGAGGGACCTTAAGGCTATCTCTTGGTGAGACTACAGCAGTATGAACTCGGGGAGACAGAGGGAGATGAGAACCACACGCAAAGCAGCCCAGCTGGCCCGGCTTTCCAGAGAGGGGGAGTTACAGCCAGAGATCCACTGCTACTTCCCCACGGTACAGGGCGCAGGACTTGAACCCGGAAGTGAGAGAGGGAAGGCAGACGTGCTGCTGCTGCAGCCTAGGGAGAGCACACCTATGCAGCCAGTCCAAGGGCAGATGGCGGTGAGAACCAGTGTGGAAGCACTACAGACTATCCCACAGAGCCCCAGAACGTTGGCTGCGGTAGCGGGGGCCACACCTCTCATCCCCCTACCTGGAGAGAAGGAAGCAGCGGGGTTGAAAATGGAGGACCTAAAGACACTTATAAAGGCTCTCCCCACACAGGCAGACATAGAAGCCCTTATTGGAAAAGTGTAGGATGCACACCATAAGGAGCTGGAGCTGGTCCGGGGTGAAATACAAATATTAGCGGAACGCGTGACGAATGGGGAGAGTGCATATCAAAGCCTGGAACAGTGGGTGAGCACACTGGAGAGAGACAGTTACACCCAAAAAGAGACCTTGGTGGCATTACAGCTACAGTTGGAGGACCTCGAAGACCGAAGTAGACGCAACAATGTGCCCCTGCGAGAAATGCCAGAGGCATCAGACCAGGAAAACCTGCAGGACATGGTAAAATCTATTTTTGAAAATATACTAAAAGATGCTATGCCTTTAAATTTGGAACTTGATAGAGTTTATAAAGCATTGGGCCCAAAGTCCAAGGACATTAATCTCCCCCGTGACGTGGTGTGTCGTTTGCATTATTTTACACATAGGGAGGCCAGCCTGCGGAAAGCCTGGGAGACAGGAACAATAGACTTTAAGGGGGGCCAGCTGAAAATTCTATCAGACCTATCAAGAGCTACATTGTAGCGCAGAGCCTATTACGCCCAGTATTAGAGCGGGTACGAGACTGGGGTGGGACATATCGGTGGAGGTTCCCAATTTCAGTTCCTATAAAAAGGGCACGCTATCTTTCTGGCTGCGTTCCAGAGCAGACTTATCAGACCTTTTTTCCTTTCTGGGAGTTGATCCATTTGAGGTTCCAGTTTGGTTGAAGTTGGTCCCAAGAGTGCCCAGAAAATAGAGAGAACATAGTATCATAAACAGGAAAGTGGAGCTGTGAATACAACGGAGGGGAGATTCGGAGGAGAAGCTGGAAGATTGAAACGGGGGGAGGCACGGGGTTAGGACACACGGGGTCAGGGGGCTGGGTTTTCCCTTTCCTGCCCATCGGGGGATATCCCTCCCCCTCCCCCTCCCCCTCCTTGATGGGGGAGGGGGAGGGAGTCATACACATTCTTGGGGGGGTTCTTTTTTTTTATATATAAGTTTACACATAAGTATATGTCAATTCCTTCTTTTTCTCCAGCAAATGTATTGAACTGAACTCTGGGACTTGTGAGAATTATAAGTCGGGCTGGAAATGCTTTTGTTTTGAATTGTTACTGCTTTATTATTCTAATTGATTGATGACAAGAAAGGTGATATGGTGGATGTAAACAGGATCTGGGATGTGCTGGAGGGGAGATGGTTGGGGGGTAAAGGGGTAGGGGGTAAGAGGGATTGCACAAAATAGCATAAGGATCATCACACCTCCCCTGGGAGGGAAGAGGAAGGGGATATATAGACCCTCGGTTTATTAATATATAAGTATATAACTATATGGCACTCCCTTCTCTCTTTCCTCTATCTGGGGTATTGAACTGAATATTTGGATTTATGAGACTTATAAGCCTAGATGGAAATGTTTTTTGTTGTCTGAATTTTTATCCAACTTTTTACTTGTTGACGATAAGAAAGGTGTTATGATGGCTGAATAGAGGATCTGGGGTGAACTAGAGGGAAGGGGGTGTAAAGGGGTTGGGGGTAAAGGGGACTGCATGAGACAGCACAATGAAAACTACATCTAATATATGAAAAAGGAAGGCCATACAACACGCCCCCCCCCGTACCTCTATCCATGCCGGTTTTAGCTACACACATATACACGGAGTATTGCACTTTTTTTATTTGCACTAGACCCCCTGTGGGGCATTTTTTCTTTATGCACTGTTGGGTTTTTTATTAAAAAAAATTATTATAATTTTTTTGCACTAGACCCCCTGTGGGGCATTTTTTCTTTATGCACTGTTGGGTTTTTTATTAAAAAAAATTATTATAATTTTTTTGCACTAGACCCCCTGTGGGGTGTTTTTTTTGCACTAGATCCCCTGTGGGGTGTTTTTTTTTGCACTAGACCCCCTGTGGGGTTTTTTATGCACTAGACCCCCTGTGGTTTTTTTTTGCACTAGACCCCCTGTGGGGTGTTTTTTTACACTAGACTCCATGTGGGGGTTTTCTCATTTTTCAGTTGTGGTGTTTGAAGTTTAGATAAAAGGGAGTTAGTAACACAGACTTGGTAGAGCCGACACTGTTTAACACTAAGACACAAAGGAACACAACACATAAGTATATGAGTACATTAATAAAGATAATCAATCACTAAAAGAGATGTTTTTATTTCATAGTCACCTACTTAATTTATAGATTTATAAATAGACACAAAGGGGAGGTTGCATGGAGTTGGCGGGGGCGGGGGGCTAAAAGAGCAGAAGCTAGTAAACAACAGAGTAGGATAATAGAAGAAGGGGCCGAGAAGTGACATTAGAGAGTAGTAAGAATGTGTTAGGGAGCGGGATAGGCTGAAGGGGTATAGGATAGGGGAAGGATAGAGGGGGGGGGGTTGGTGTGCTTTTTCTTTCTTTTTTATGGGGGAGGTTTATTATGTAGTTGACATATTTCCTGGTGGAAGTAGACAGAGAGGGGTAGGGAGATAGGGAAAGGGGAGACGAGGGTGGGGGACACTATAGGGCACTATACCCCAGGACATATTGCAGTAATGGAGGGGAAAGCTTCTCCCCGGACCCTCTTCCTTAGAGGGCGGTATGTTGATATAAGTTTTACTTTCATGAAGATCATATGAAATAGAGCAATGGGGAAGAAATTGATAATATAGAATGGTTGAGAATATAAATGTACAGAAAATAAATGATTATATATTGACTTAGAGATATAAACACATATTGAGGCGATGATATAAGGAGTAGGAGCGAGAGGGAGGTCCGGGAGCTCCCCTCCCTGGTTCATGCACAATCAATCCCCCATAGTAGGTTAGTACTCACTTAGGCCTCTTTCACACGTCTGTCAGATTTTTAGGCGGACCTGAAAGGGCACTCCATAGAGCCATGGATGTCAGCGGTGACATGCCCGCTGACATCCGACCCGCTCCGATCCGCCAAAGTGTGACGGAGGAAAACCCTATTTTCCATCCATCTGGCGGATCGGATCGGATGACAACGGACTCTACGGTCTGTCGGGGAGAGCGGCGCTCTGACAGGTCTGTCCCTGCACAGTGTGCAGAGACATACCTGTCATCTGCCTGCTCAGTGGGGATCGACGGAGCGATCCCCGCTGAGCAAAGCGGAGCCCGCACACGGACACGGACCGTGTGAAAGGGCCCTTAGGGTAGGGGGAGTTGAGTGCATTAAGAAAGATATTCTTTTATCCCTTCATCTGTCGGAGGGAGATACGGGGGGAATAAAACCCCACATAACACATTATGGTTATTAGAACCCGTTCCTTTTTTTTTTTTTTCTGTTGATTTTTGGTAGAGGAGATGGAGGCTTTAAAGGTCACTTCTCTAAATTTGAAAGGACTTAATGTACGGGAGAAAAGGAAGATTTTAATGCAAGATTTGAAACGTTCATACTCGGATGTGGCATAAATTCAGGAAACCCATTTTAGAGAGGGTAAGATACCAATTCTTAAGAACAACTTCTACCCCTGTGCATATCATGCATTTAATAGAGCAGCTAAATCAAGAGGGGTTTCTATATTGGTTTCAAGATGAATTCCCTGGACAAAAAAATGGATATAGATGACAGATTTCTGTTCCTCAAAGGGACCATGGGTGGCATAAACGTGACTTTGGCCACAATATCTAAGCCCCCAATAATAACCAAGATCAATTTATCTGCGCTACTATTAACAAGCTGATGAAATTTACTTATGGTAAACTTATCTTGGGGTTCGATTTTAATATTCCCCTAGACCCGAAGAGGGATACATGAGGGGGAAACTCCTCAGTAGCTACAGGTCTACGTAAATGTTTCTTACAAATATTGCATAATTACCAACTTACCGACGCTTGGAGAGCGTATCACCCTGACGAAAGAGACTACACCTTTTATTCAGTGCCACATAAAGTATATTCTAGAATCAACTTATTTTTCACTCCACAGAGTATTTTAACGGTGGTTAAAGAGGTGACTATAGGGAGTATTACATGGTCAGACCACGCCCCGGTCTCACTGACATTAACTATGAATGAGTTCTCCTCTGACAAGAGGAGACAGTGGCGATTGAATGAGAGTTTGATGGAAGATAAGATGGTGGTAGAGGAAGTCATTAAGGAATTGCAGTACTATTTTAAATATAATACTGTAGAGGAGACAGATGCAGGGACAATCTGGGAAGCACTCAAAACGGTAATAAGAGGGGTACTCATTAAGCATGGTTCCAGAAAAAAAAAAAGGAAAGGGAAGCCCAATTGACCCAATTACTGACAGATATACAGATGTTAGAGACCCCACATAAACAGAACACAAGGTGCACGGGGGATACAGAACTCCTTAAATTGCGTAGACATGTGACATAGTTACTCCAACATAGAGCTTAGGCAGCACTTCAGAGATGCCGGAAATATTATTATGAAACAGGAGACAAATGCGGCTGTTCACTGGCTAGAGCGTTACAGGAACAGAGGATTCAATCCTATGTCCCCCACTTAGTGGACCCCAAAGGTAGAAAGGTACACCTTTCCTCCCAGATTGTCTCGACCTTCCGTAGATTTTACCAATCCTTATATAATTTGCCTACCAGATCACAACCTCAAAATATCATGGAGGAATATATTTCCTCTTCAGGTATTTCTCAATTGACAGAACAGATGCGAGAAGAGCTGGACATTGCTATTACCTTAGAGGAATTGCTAGAGGCCATCAGGACATCCAAACTCGGGAAAGCTCCGAGTCCAGATGGCTTAACACATAAATACTACCAGACATTTTTCCCTCTGTTGGGTAAGCAGATGGTACAAACATTTAATGCAATGGGACATGGGACAGGATTTACTCCAGAAACCCTGAAAGCACATATCACCGTTATTCCGAAGGAGGATAAGGACCCATCAATATGTGGCAGCTATCGGCCCATTTCATTATTGAATGTAGATATTAAGTTATTTACAAAAATATTAGCCACACGTATACAACCACATTTGACTGCATTAGTACACCCAGATCAGATAGGCTTCATCCCAATGCGGGAGCCCCTTGATAATACCATTAAAATTTTGAATCTAGTCCACTTAGCTGGTCATTCTAAAACATCCACTGTGTTCCAGGGAATGGATGCCGAAAAGGCATTTGACCGGGTTTATGTTTCCAGTCCTACGGTATGTGGGTGTAGGGGAGAGGATGGTAGGGTGGATCTTAAGCATATACACAAGACCGGAGGCACAAATAAAAGCAAATGGAGTTCTATCTGAACCTTTCTCTATCTCTAATGGCACCCGCCAAGGGTGCCCTTTATCACCACTCCTTTTTGCTATCACCTTAGAGCCATTTCTTTGTAAGGTCAGGCAAAACCCGGATATTAGGGGGTTAACAACCGGAGATTTACACCATAAAGTATCCGCATATGCGGATGATCTTTTATTCTGCCTTACTAAACCTGTTATATCTATGTCGAACCTACTAAGAGAATTGGACCAATATGGTGCACTATCCAATTTAAAAATTAATATGTCCAAATCAGAGGCAATGGGTGTATCTATGACTACGACTCAAATTAACGCTTTAAAAATTAATTTTACGTTTAGATGGACCTATACGGGCATCAAATACCTGGGCACGTTGATTCCACCTAAATTGGACCAAACCTTTTAGTTGAATTTTCCACCTCTACTGAGTAGAGTAAAAGTCCTACTTTCTAAATGGCATCAGGGCCTTTTCTCTTGGTTCAGTAGATGTAACATAATAAAAATGTCAATATTGCCTAAATTTTCCTATCTCTTTCAAACTCTTCCCATTCATATACCCCCAGAATTCTTTAAACAGACTAATAAGATGATAACTGAATTCCATTTGGCCCATAAAAGGCCCAGAATTCAACGCCGTCTAATGACAATGCCTAAACAATATGGGGGATAGCGGTACCAGATATGCAGAAATATTATCAGGCGGCTCATATGGCGCGACTAGTAGACTGATGTAGGCATGCAAGCTCTAAAATATGGCCAAAGATCGAGCAATCACAGTGTGAGGTTCCATTGCATCGTGCAGTTTGGTGCTTTGGGGACCTGAGTTCAGCTCTCAAAAAGCACCCAACCTTGGGCCCTACCCTGCGTATTTGCTCTCGAATATGCTCCACCACTTTATTATCATCTGTCAACTCCCCCCTGTACCCTATTGTAGGGATTCGGGGATCCTTGTTTCCCTCCGGGACTACAGGAGGGACCTTTCAGGAAACTTTCAGACTCACAGTGTTTTCAGGCCTCGCATTTTATACAAATAGCGATCGGGACATGGCCCTCATTACCTGAACTAACCTCATCCAACGATCGTTTTGGTCTTGATTTCTGGAGTGGAGCTCAGTTGCGACATTTCCTTAACACTCTCCCACCTCCGGACAGATTTCAACGAACATTGACACCCTTAAAACAACTATGTGAGGGGACGGGGGGATGTATGCACTACTGGTTGCCCCCTAAGAGGATTATGTCCCCCCATATATAAGGAAGTGGGAAATGACATTAGACAGGACGTTCACCCAGGCACAATATAGGCAGATAGTAAATCTTGCATTGAAATCTTCAATATCCACAAGAATCCAAGAAACGGATTTTAAAATAATGACAAGATGGTACCGTACACCCTCATTACTTAATAAATTCTCTCTGGAGATCCCAGACAAATGTTGAAGGTGTCAGGAGGAAAGAGGGACTCTACTCCATGTTCTTTGGTCCTGCACAAAACTGGAGTACTTCTAGAGGGAGATACGGCGGATAGCACAGAAATTTACTGAGTATAACCTCCCAGAAGATCCAGCCTTATTTTTTGTCTCAAACATACCGGGAAAAACATATTGTAAATTAATTTTGCGCCATCTTATTAACGCTGCTAGATCATGTATCGTACGTCAGTGGACAGATACGAGCCCTCCCACAATTCTTACATGGGTCACACAAATTGAAGAGGTTAATAGGATGGAGGATTTGTTATTATCGGCTCAAAATCCAAAGGAGACATATTTAGAAACTTGGGGCCAATGGAATACATTTAAATTCTCGGAGGAAGGGAGTTCCCTCTTTGCTCCTGAGAGTATTTGAAAAAGAGAAGAGTGGGGGGCCTTTGGGGTGCCCTCACTTCCCTGGATGATGGTATAGTACAGGGATATGCAATTAGCGGACCTCCAGCTGTTGCAAAACTACAAGTCCCATTATGCCTCTGCCTCTGGGTGTCATGCTTGCTGCTGTCAGAGTCTCGCTATGCCTCATGGGACTTGTAGTTTGGCAACAGCTGGAGGTCTGCTAATTGCATATCCCTGGTATAGTAAATTCACCTTTACCTCGGTGCATTTCCCCAACAACTCCGACTCCCCCTCCCCTATCAGTGTTTTTTTTCTCTCTTTTTATCTTTTTTATTTTGCCTATATTTTCTTACCACACTGAAATTTTTTAGCTTAGCCACTTGCGGCTCTCATTCTTGGAGGACGTCAAATGACAATGCCCCAGAACGGCCGCTCGTGCACACCGCACAGTGTCTTTAGGACATGGCATGACCCGGATCTCTGTAAAGAGCCAATGATGCGGCTCTTTAACCATGTGATCGGCTGTGTCCAATCACAGTCGGTCACATGTAAATGCGGAAGTGCCGGTAATCGGCTTTCCTCGCCTCACACTGACAGAGTGTGTGGCGAGGAGAGCCAATCAGCGGTATCTCCTCGCAGGGGAGACCAGGGCAGGCAATTAGGGCACTGACGATCAGTGCCCTGATTACAGTAAAGCCCCAGCAGTGCCCATCAATGACACCAATCAGTGCCCACCAGTGACACAAATCAATTCCAATTAGTGATGCCAGTCAGTGCTTCCTTTCAGTGCCCATCAGTGCCTGCTCATCAGTGCTGCCCATCAATGCCCATCAGTGCCCATCAGTACTGCCTATTAGTGCTCATCAGTGATGCATATCAGTGCCACCTATCAGTGCCCATCAGTGTGGCATATGAGTGCCTCCTCATCAGTGCTACCTAATCAGTGCCCATAAGTGCCACCTCATCAGTGCCCATAAGTGCCACCCACCTCATCAGTGCAGCCTATCAGTGCCTATCAGTGCAGCCTCATCAGTGCACATCAGTGAAGGAGAAAAAAATTACTTATTTACAATAAATACAGACAACTGAAACTAAAATAACTTTTCCTTTTCTTTTTTATTTTTTTTTTGGTCTTTTTTTTTTTTTTTGTAAAAAGTAAAAAACCCAGCAGTGATTAAATATCACCAAAAGATAGCTCTATTTGTGTGAAGAAAATTATTGAAAATTTATTTGGGTACAGTGTTGCATGACCGCGCAATTGTCATTCAAAGTGTGACAGCGCTGAAAGCTGAAAAATGGCCTGGTCAGGAAGGGGGTGAAAGTGCCCCGTATTGAAGTAGTTATTGAATACCCATTACTTTGTCATTATTGTCATTACAGTTTATGCTTTTAGCCCTCATCTTGGTTGATAAATTCGAAGGCGCCCTCATATATTATTTGTAACAATTACAAGATGTTCAACAGATTTCACTAATGCCCATGGGTGGCAATTGTTGTATTGCTTTCATAATGATAACGTTTGATTTTCCCCTCCCTTTCCTTTTGTACAATTTATTCTCTTTGCTTTAATAAAAATATATTCAACATAAAATTGCACCTCCATAACTATCCCGACCATTCCTGGCGATAAAGAACACTGAGGATGTAGTGCTGGCATTTACTGGCATGTTGTACAATGTATATATCCTTTATAAATATATATCGTGGGTTCACACTTATGCAAATTGGAATGCGGGTTTCGCTGCATCCAATTCGCATGACAGGAGAGTGTGACCGGCTCTCAATGGAGCTGGTTCACACACCTCTGGGGGTGCCGCGGTCTGCACTGGAAAAGAATCCTGTTTATCTTTCGCCCATTAAACGGATAACAGGGATGCACCGGACCCCCTGCTGCAAGTTTCAGCAGCTAGTGTGGACCCGGCCTTAGGTAAGGTGAGATCTATTCTGATGTCAGAAAGCACTGCCTGAGACCAGGTTATACTTTATCTTAGGAAATGGGAAGACATATATGGGGAGAGTGAATGGCGCTGCGCACCCCGAATAGGTTATAGCATGGAAAGTTCCCCCAGTGGGGTTTTTAAGCAGCGATATTTCAACAAATTGCATAGTATAAAATAAAAAGATTTATTGAATATGTACATTGAATACAATCATAACAGTTAGAAGCTTGGGCAAAAGAAATGCACACAATCCATACATAGAATTTTGAACACAGCATTGCTATAAAATTATACATAGTGTATGCATCTGTATATATTTTTGACGCATTTCGATCCAAGGAGGATCTTCTTCAGAGGTGTGTAATTTGCTGTAAAAGATTATTATAATTTAAATTCTTTACCTAGATAAGTATCCAAAGGTAAGAAATAAGGAGTAAATAATTACCAATCAACTGTGTATTGGAAACATTGCTTCTAACCAGAGTTCCACTGAAAAATGCTTCAAAGGGATCCAGCGGTCTCCCAGCCGCCCAACATCCCGGGACATGGCGCCACCAGATCAAGTGCGACCTACAGGGAGTCATATTGGAGGAGAGGACACCCCTCAGGCTCACACGGATGGGCGGGCAGCACCTACAATGAAACACCAAGGGAATCAATATGGGATAGCATAAGTATGCTGTCCATATGGGTTTGTAATTTCTATAGTAATTTGTGGACAGGCTGGAGGTCCGCAGCAGTGCCCTTACATTGGTATATATATTTTTGTATTCTAAAGAATGGCTAAGTAAATAGATACATTTTGCTCTAAACTAGGTGATTGGGGTTGGTGAGTGGTGATACAGGTAATGAAGTGACGTGCAATGGTGATAATAGGGTAGTGTTGGGTGAGTATGTGTAAGTGAAAGGGTAAAGGAGGAAGTCAAATCCAAAATGAAGGTGAAAACCAGAAAGAAGATTGAGAAAGGAAGAAAAAAAGGAAAGGGGATTGTGCACAAAATAAAGTAATAATGATATAAAATGTAATTGTGTATTGGGGTGATAAAAGTGTGATAATGTTCACGTGTAAATGTGTGTAAGAATTAATGGAAAATCTTGCATGTGGATTGATACAAATGTCTAAACCACAACAAGAATAAACAAACTGTTCCATTGTAATTGGGAGATCCCGGGGTAAATTGATATGCCTGGGAGAAAACCCTTTAATTATATAAGTTGGTGAAATTGGATTGTTGGGTATTATATCAAATTAAACTGAAAGGACAAGGAGAACACCCAACCTGATGGGGTTGGAGTACTTACATTCTGCAGTCTATCCGGTATTCCGTAGAGGGGGCTGGGGATCTGTTAGGATCCACACAGCTCACTGGAGGTATTTGTGTGTTGCCCTTAATTAGGGGGAGGAATGTCCTAAGGGTGGTCCGCCAGTGCCCCGCCTCTATCCATGCATCGCCCTCCCGGGGTGTCCAAGCCGCAATGGTGGCCCTCCCTGACAGTTGATTGGTAATTATTTACTCCTTATTTCTTACCTTTGGATACTTATCTAGGTAAAGAATTTTAATTATAATAATCTTTTACAGCAAATTACACGTCCTCTGAAGAAGATCCTCCATGGATCGAAATGCGTCAGTAATATATACAGGTGCATACACTATGTATAACTGTATAGCAATGCTGTGTTCAAAATTCTATGTATGGATTGTGTGCATTTCTTTTGCCCAAGCTTCTAACTGTTATGATTGTATTCAATGTACATATTCAATAAATCTTTTTATTTTATACTATGTAATTTGTTGAAATATCGCTGCTTAAAAACCCCACTGGGGGAACTTCCCATGCTATACTTTATCTTAGGGTCCTTTGTGGGGACAATTAGGACAGAGAAGAAAATATTTTTTTTCTTTAGTATAGATAGAGTTCCATTGTTTTTAGATGCTTATGAAATCTTTCCTCTTTCTGTAGAACAGACAAGGGTGGAGCATTTTTTTTATATTATACACTCCTGTGCAAACTTTTACACAGGTGTGAAAAATGCTTTAAATTAAGAATGCTTTCAGAAATAGAAGTGTTAATAGTTTATTTAGTATTTGGTGTGACCATCCTTTGCCTTCAGAACAGGATCAATTCTAGGTACACTTGCACACAGTTTTTGAAGGAACTCAGCAGGTAGGTTGTTGCCTCCCTGATGCTAAGGCATGATGGATAGACATCTGCATGTATTTCTCAGCATTGAGGACACCATTGATCCTGACAAAATCTCCAGCTCCACTTGCATAAATGCAGCCCCAGACTTGCAAGGAACCTCCTCTGCGCATAGTTGAGTCACTTAGCCTTGTTTCCATGTTGGAGGCATGGCTTTTTGGCTGCAAATCTTCCATGAAGACCACTTATGACTAGACAGTAGATGGGTAGACGGGTATACCTTGGTCCCACTGTTTTTTTAAAGGAGATCAGAGATTTTACTCTTGTTGTCCATTGTGGTGTTCAGTTTGCTGCCACTATGGGTGATTTTGAATTAAGTCTGTACCTATATTTAGTTGCACCTCTTGCCATTCAGTTTATTGCACAACATTAACTCTAAATAAGGAATTAAAATGTATTATTTTTCAATTATAATTTTTTACTAAACACTTCTGAATATGGGACAACACAATACCCAATAATGTATGACCTACTGTGGCTTTGTTGGAAATAATATGCTACTAAAAAGGATTTTGATTTAAATTGTCAACTGAGATGTTGAAAAGTATGCTCTTCATTAAAATGAACATTTATCACTAGGGATGAGCCGAACACCCCCCCTCCCCGGTTCCGTTCGCACTAGAACCTGCGAACGGACCGAAAGTTCGCGTGAACTTTAGAACCCTATTAAATACAATAGACGCGAACGTTTGAAATCAAAAGTGCTAATTATCATGGCTAATATGCAAGTTATTGTCCTAAAATGGGTTTGGGGACCCGGGTCCTGCCCCAGGGGACATGTATCAATGCAAAAAAAAGTTTTAAAAACTGCAGTTTTTTCAGGAGCAGTGATTTTAATGATGCTTAAAGTGAAAAAAAACTAAGTTAAATATTCCTTTAAATATTGTACCTGGGGGGGGGGGGGTGTCTAAAGTATGCCTGTGAAATGGCACATGTTTCCCGTGTTTAGAACTGTCCCTGCACAAAATGAAATTTCTAAAGGAAAAAAAGTCATTTAAAACTGCTTGCGGCTTTAATGTAATGTCTGGTCCCGGCAATATGGATGAAAATCATTGAGAAAAATGGCATGGGTTACCCCCCACCCCCCCCCCCCCAGCAAACATAGGGAAGGGTTATCACCCCTGTAACATTTGTTTTGCTGTCTGTGCACCTGTTCAGAACATTTCACCTCACTTTCCGTCCCAATGACAAATGTTTTATGAAAATTTGGGGTTTTTATTGAAACAAGGATTGGTGATAAAGCATCAGTGGAGAGGAGACACTTTTTTCCCATATTAACTCTTACAGGAGAGAATTTCCCTTCCTAGGGGTAGATTTCCTCTCACTTTCTGTTGTCTCCTTCCGTTTGCAAGTAGGAGTCATTTGTAAGTTGGATGTTTGAAAGTAGGGGCCTGCCGTATATACTCTGCAGAAATTTGGCCCTTAGGTATTGGTGTTGCCACAACACTGTAAGCCCTCACAGTTACTCTTGGTGGGCGCTGGAACGCCCTGCTGTGAACTATTATATCAAGAATTGTAATTACATGCCATTGTTGAACAGTGGTAGGAAAAATTGGTCCTTTGGTGGTGGTGCTGGTGCCACAACACTGTAAGTCCTCACAGTTACTCCTGGTGGGCGCAGGAATGGGCCCAGCTGTGAAATATTAGATCAATAATTGTAATTACATTCCCCTGTTGAACAGGGGCATAAACATTGGGCCTTTGGTGGTGGTGGTGTTGCCACAACACTGTGAGCCCTCACAGTTACTCTTGGTGGGCGCAGGAATGGGCCCTGCTGTGAATTATTAGATCAATAATTGTAATTACATGCCCCTGTTAAACAGAGGCATACAAATTGGGCCTTAGGCACTGGTGCCACAACACTGCAACCCCTCACAGATACTGTACTTGGAGCGCAGCAATGAGCCCTGCTGCAAAGTATTGCATCAAAAACTGTAATTACACACCCCTGTTAAACAGGGGCTGAAAAATTGGGCCTTAGCCACTGGTGGCGGTGCCCAGAACCAAAAATGTTCTTACAAGCTATCAGCATGATCATTGAGGAGGAAGAGGATAGTCACTCAGCATAACAGGATAGTCATTCACCATCAGCATAGGCAGTCTTGAAGGGATCTGACATTTCAAAAAAAAATATTCTGTTACATCAGCATCAGGTGCTTGGTAGCTGGGGGTGATACAAGACTGATTCATTTTTATGAAGGTCAGTCGATCGACCGAGTCGGTGGTCAGGCGCACCCTGTGATCGGTTACAAAGCCTCCAGCAGCACTGAATGTACAGTCCAAAAGAATGCTGGATGCAGGACAGGCCAGTACCTCAATTGCATACTGTGCAAGCTCTGGCCAGTGATCCATCCTCAAGACCCAGTAACCCAGAGGATTTTCGGTGGGAAAGGTGTCCAAGTCTGATCTTGCCCCTAGGTATTCCTGCACCATGTAAACCAGACGCTGGCGATGGTTGCTGGAAGCGATCATACCTTGGGGCTGCGTACTAAAAAATTGTCTGAACGCAGCAACACGTTGTCCAGGACCAGGAATTTGTAACCTCCCAGTCTCTGGGAACGCGTTGCACAGACCTTTCTGCAAGGCCTCCCGAATATGATTCATCCTCTGCTCCCTCTGCGACGGCAAGATACGGTCCACAACCTTACCCTTGTAACGTGGATCAAGGAGGGTTGCCAGCCAGTAATGATCCTCTCCTTGATCGCACGAATACGAGGATCCCTCCACAGGCTTTGCAGGATCAGGGAGGCCATGCAGCGTAGGTTTGCTGAGGAATTTGGTCCGGAGTCCTCTGGGTCACTCAGGACGACATGATCCGCAGCCACCTCCTCCCACCCACGTACAAGTCCATGGGTGTCTTGGGACTGTAATTGATCCCTTGAAGACTGCTGCTGATGCTGAGTGCTAGGCTCCACCTCCATGCTGACTCAATCCTCCCCCTCCTCTTCCTCGTCCTCTTCCTGTGTGATAGCCGGGCCAACAGGAACACTGTCTGGATAATAGGGGCCTTGAGAGGTAAGGAAGTCCTCCTCTTCCTGCCTCTGTTCTGCCTCAAGTGCCCTGTCCATTATTCCACACAGCGTGTGCTCCAACAGGTGGACAAGAGGGACAGTGTCACTGATGTATGCACTGTCACTGCTCACCATCCTCGTGGCCTCCTCAAATGGTGCCAGGACAGTGCATGCATCCCTGATCATGAAAAGCAAGGGGGCCTCTGAGTGTAGATGTTTTAAAACAATTTAATAAATAGGTAGAAGTACAATAAATATATATGTATATATAATGTGAGGAGATAGTACAAGAAAGATGAAATGGCAAACCAATGGGGTGACTAAAAATGGTAGGGAGATGGGAAGGATTAGAGGGTAGGACAGGGGAAAGGGGGGGAGCTTAAACGTGTCAATTTAAATATATATGTATACAAGTGTACAAAATGGGACGGGGGGGAGAATGGCTAAAAATGGGGGGGGGAGGTAGTGGCTATGATAAGTCACTATATATTGAGTAAGGGGGGGGGGGATAGAAGGGCAGAATAGGAGCGTGTTGGACACCAATGAGTATGATGGTTTAACAATATAATGACGTAATAACATAAAATGGAAAAAAACATAAAATCTTACATAAAATCTTACTTAAAATCTTACATAAGGAGTACAATTGTAATAGTAAAAGTATACATACATGGATATAATAGTATACATACATGGATATGATAGTATACATACATAGAAAAGACTAAAATAAAAACAATAATAAATCAAAGAACAGTGGAGGGGGGGATTAGAAAAGAGGATGGGGGGGCAAAGGGGAAGGGGATGGAGAAAAGAAAGGGTGGGGAAAAATGGGGACAGGGGAAAGGGGAAGGGGGGTGGGGAAAAAAGGGGGGGACAATGGGGGGAAGGGGGAAAGGAAAAGGGGAGGAGAGAAGAGAAACAGAAGGGAGGGGAAGAGGAAAGAGGGGGGGAGAAGGGGGGAAGGGTAAAGTTTGGGGGTGGGGATGAGGGTAATCTGTAAATTGGACTGAGGGGCTATACTTACAAACACCCGCCACCCCCAGTATGATATAATTCGACCTGTGAAATATGTAGTTAAGAAGTAAGTCATGGCAGGCGAGAGGCCAAGTTGTTAATAAAATTATGTATCAATAATATTTATATATAAAGTTATATGTCTAAGATATTAAAGGAAGAGATCAAAGGAAAATTATTATAAGATGGTGTGGATTTCAATACTCTTGTTGATACCTCCAGGTGAGAGTACGTCTAAACTATAGATCCAGTAAGTCTCTCTGGCGCAGAGTTTCTTAAATCTTTTGGCTGCCGGGAGGGATCTGACGATTTGTTCAATGACCCACACCTGGAGTCCTGTAGTAGATTTTTGGTGTACTTTAGCAAAGTGTTTAGGGACACTGTGAGGGTCTGTGCCGCCCTCTATGAATCTTCGGTGTTCACCGAATCTTTGTCTAAACGGGCGTATGGAGGAGCAATTGAAAAATTCCTTCAACTGATATGTTTTTCCTTTTGTACTAAAGGATTTTTGACCGTGTTGAACAAATTTGCATGTTTTACACAATGGTTTATGACATTGGTACATGCCTATGATAGGTATAAGAATTGGTACTGGTGGTGATATGATGGTGGGTTTGAGTTTACTGGGGGCAAGTTCGGAGCCCTACAATAGGTAACTCTGGGGTAGGCTGGTAGTTTAGATTTCATATGGGGTTCTTTCTGTAGGATGTTCCAGTGTTTTAGTAGTATTCTTTCCATGTTCTTGAATGAAAGGTGGTTACAAATCTGGTTGAGCAGTCATGTGCAATTTTGTCAGGCTTGGGTGGCTTACTGTCATGGATATGCAGCAGTGTTTGTCTGTCAGCTTACCTTCCTTCCCATGTGTTCATCTTAGAGGCCTGAGCCCTTTCACCTGGCTTCCTTTATAATCTCCTCCCAGCCTGACTCCACCCCAGGCCCTATCACAGAACACTATATTAACCTGTGCACTGCAAGCCTGCTTTGCTGATCAACGTGTTTGTTAGGCATTGTGTGTTTGGGTTCCTGCCTGCCGTGTGCTACGTCTGTCTCTCTGTTACGTTATTGGCTTGTCCCTGACCATCCCTGTCTGCTCGTGACCCTTGACCTTCGGCTCGTTCTTCGTTATCCTTGTCTGCTTGTGGCCCCTGACCTTCGGCTTGTTATTCGGTTCTCTCTATCGTGTGCTGCTGCTTCCCCTTATCCTACGGGGCGTGAGCTAGGAAACTCCAGGGGCCGCGACCTGGTCCCAGCCTGCAGCGTAACATCCTCACCACTAGAGGCCCTGGAGAAGACCAGCTGGGTCTTAGACTCCGCGCCCTGGGGAATCTTGGCTCTCGCTTCCGTTGGGATCCCGGTTGTGCTCCTCTGGTCCCGCTTTCCACAACCACCCAGTTTCCTATCCACAGAAGCCAGCCATAGGGTTCACTACCTCGCGGTGCACTCCTGTCCCCCTACGGTGTGCATCTGTCACCTGGCCACAGGTGACCCTGACAGTTTGATCAGCCATGAACCCGGCTGACATCCCGCTACCCGCGGATGATCCATTGCAGGGCATAGTTTGCAGACTTGAAACCCAGGAATCGAATCAGACTCAGGTGATGCGATTCCTCCAGGATCTGGCTTCTCGCTTCGAGCAGCTTCAGGCCTCCTTGGGAACCCCGAATCCGCAACCTCAAGTACAACCAGCGGTGGTACCTATCGCACCAGTCGCAGCCACACACTCACTAATACTGCCAGCTCCGTTCCGTTTCTCTGGGGACTCCAAGGCCTGCAGAGGGTTTCTTAGCCAATGCACGATTCATTTTGAGCTTCAGCCTCAAAACTTTCTGTCTGATAGGGCAAAGGTAGCCTATATCATTTCCCTCCTCTCCGGTGAAGCTTTAGCCTGGGCAGCCCCTCTGTGGGAACTGAATGATCCAGTGGTTTCTAGCCTGTCTGGCTTCTTGAAACTTTTTCGGAATATCTTTGAAGAACCGGCTCGTGTCTCTTCAGCGGCCAGCGCCCTTCTACGTCTCCGCCAAGAGTCTGCTTCAGTGGGACAGTACGCCCTTAATTTCCGCATACTGTCGGCTGAGTTGAGCTGGAACAATGAGGCCTTAGTCGCAACCTTTTTGCATGGCCTTTCTGATAGAGTGAAGGATGAATTAGCAGGAAGAACCATCCCCACTGATCTGGACGGAGTTATCTCCTTGTGTAACCAGATCGATATTCGCTTTCAGGAAAGGACCCTAGAAAAGCGGCGCCAGCACTCCTTGGTCCTTAGTCAGCCTGAGCTCCCCTCTCCTCGACCCGTGGAGCATCTCCTGCCAGCTGAGGAACCCATGCAGCTGGGCAGGACCAGGCTATCCCCAGAGGAACGTGCTAGGCGCAGAAATCTAGGCCTGTGTCTCTACTGTGGGGGCAAAGGTCATTTTCGTGACACTTGCTCTCTTTGTCCAGAAAAACGTTTGGGTCCACTTCATCTGGAAAGTGGAGTATTGGACCCAGAAATATCACCTTCCCCTTCTCGTCTTCTGCTTTCTGTGTTCCTTCATGTTGGTGCTTCTTCTCATTCGGTCTCAGCATATCTGGATTCCGGAGCCGCTGGTAATTTCATGGACTGGGAAATCGCATCGTCCATGAGACTTACTCTTTTGCCCCTCACCACGCCATTGGTGGTCTTGGCGATTGATGGTACTGTTCTCCCAGGGGGACCTATCCGCTTCCAGACCCTCCCTGTTAAGATGTCGGTAGGGACACTCCACCAGGAGTGGATATCCTTCCTTATCTTACCCAAGGCCTCAACGCCTATAATTTTGGGTCTCCCATGGTTACAGCTCCATTCTCCTCATGTGGACTGGACTACTGGACAGATCCTGGCTTGGGGTCCCTCCTGTTCCTCGTCCTGCCTACCCAAGGTTGCCCCCTGTGAATCTGAGCCGGTCATTCATTCCAGGTTGCATAACCATTTACATTTCTCTGTCCCTAACCACCCTTGGACGCACAGCCAGGCTAGCTTGTCTACAAGTCCTGCAGTCGCTACGTCTTGCGATGCGATTCAGGTAGTCGCTACACCTGACTCAGCTATTCACTCTGCCTCTGTACTAGTTATGCCAGTCCAGCCCATGCCCAGTGAGCCTCCTACTTTTTCTTGTTCGGGACATTCTGCTTGTCCTTCAGCTATTCAGCTTGACTCCTGCGACATGTCACCTTCTAACCAACCTGACTTCAGGGTTCCACTGACATCTGCCCAGTCTGATGGTCCTGTGCAAGATGACCAGTTCCCCTTTAAGGGTCTAGGGGACCCCCCTCAGATTCCTGTTGATCCTCTCATGCCCTTGCTTATTCCTAGAGAGCCTTTGGTCCTCAATAGATCTTCTTGTCATCTCCCTACCTCATTTTCGGTCTCTGAGGATAATCTTAAGTATGAGGTTAGACAAGTTCTGGATTCTCGGCTCTGCAGAGGCATTCTTCAGTACCTTGTGCATTGGAGAGGTTTTGGTCCTGAGGAGGCGTCTTGGATTGCTGCATCTGATGTCGCTGCACCTCATCTGTTGAGAAGGTTTCATCAGAGATTTCCCTTTAAGCCTGGGTCCAGGCGGGGGAGGGCCCATAAGAGGGAGGGTACTGTCATGGATATGCAGCAGTGTTTGTCTGTCAGCTTACCTTCCTTCCCATGTGTTCATCTTAGAGGCCTGAGCCCTTTCACCTGGCTTCCTTTATAATCTCCTCCCAGCCTGACTCCACCCCAGGCCCTATCACAGAACACTATATTAACCTGTGCACTGCAAGCCTGCTTTGCTGATCAACGTGTTTGTTAGGCATTGTGTGTTTGGGTTCCTGCCTGCCGTGTGCTACGTCTGTCTCTCTGTTACGTTATTGGCTTGTCCCTGACCATCCCTGTCTGCTCGTGACCCTTGACCTTCGGCTCGTTCTTCGTTATCCTTGTCTGCTTGTGGCCCCTGACCTTCGGCTTGTTATTCGGTTCTCTCTATCGTGTGCTGCTGCTTCCCCTTATCCTACGGGGCGTGAGCTAGGAAACTCCAGGGGCCGCGACCTGGTCCCAGCCTGCAGCGTAACATCCTCACCACTAGAGGCCCTGGAGAAGACCAGCTGGGTCTTAGACTCCGCGCCCTGGGGAATCTTGGCTCTCGCTTCCGTTGGGATCCCGGTTGTGCTCCTCTGGTCCCGCTTTCCACAACCACCCAGTTTCCTATCCACAGAAGCCAGCCATAGGGTTCACTACCTCGCGGTGCACTCCTGTCCCCCTACGGTGTGCATCTGTCACCTGGCCACAGGTGACCCTGACACTTACCATGGAGATAGAGCTTATGTGCTTCGTCAACCAGGTTCTCGGGATACTGTTTGTCCATAAATGTATTTTTTAAGGTGGCACTAAGTTTGATGTAATCGGAGTCTCTGGTACAATTCTGTCTAAGACGACAGTATTGACCCTTAGGAATGTTGCTGATCCATTTACGGTGGTGACAACTCTTATAATGCATATAAGAGTTTCCAGCTGTGGGCTTAGTGTAGTTCTTAGCATGGATGGTATGTTGGTAACATTAGCTTTGTACTAGCAGCCTCCTTGCAGACACTTCACCTGCCACTTCTGTCCGGCCCCCGCCCCCTCCCCTCCACTCCCGCCCCCTTCCTTTCCATAAAATCTAGCTCCACTATCCCATTCACTAGCTTGATGAAGGAGCGCGACTTGCCTGCCAGGAACAACAACAACCCAGGCCATGCTCTGCAGTCTCTCCACCACCGCCGGCTCTCCATCTTCAGCGGTGCATGATGACATCCAGCAGCACAGCGCCCCAGCAGGATAAGAAACAACATGACTGACCTGATGACACCTCTTCTTACCATGGAATTCGTACAATGCCTGCTTTTACCTTGTAAAATGTGAGTTGCCTGTACTTCTACCTATTTATTAAATTGTTTTAAAACGTGTACACTCAGAGGCGCCTCTTCCCTTGCTTTTCCTCTACAGTATTGGAACACGGTTTCTGTTTCTCCTCTGATGGCAGCCCTGAGACTGTATATGTGACTTTTGTTTTACCATTCCCTCCTTGGCCCCCATTCTCTTGCTTACATATCCCCAGAGCTTGGACTCTAATTTCACTAATTGTACATTGCATTGTACATCTATCATCTGATCCTATACTAATGGGATACCAATGATTTGGACTTATGCGCATTTACTTGTGTACATCCCTGATCATGGCCCACTGGCGTGGCGAAAAAATCCAAGCTCCCCTGACCCTGTCCTAGTGCCATATTGCAACAGATACTCATTTATGGCCCTCTGCTGCGTGTGCAGCTGCTGCAGCATGGCCAACGTAGAGTTCCACCTGGTGGGCATGTCATAGATTAGGCGGTTATTGGGCAGGTTGGATTCCTTTTGCAGGTTAGCCAAATGAGCACTGGCATTATATGACTGGCGGAAATGCCCACAGAGTTTCCTGGCCTGCTTCAGGACCTCCTGTAAGCCCGGGTACCTGCCCAAGAACCACTGCACCACCAAGTTAAGGACGTGAGCCAAACAGGGCACATGGGTCAGTTGTCCCTGTCGGAGGGCGGAGAGGAGGTTGGTGCCATTGTTGCAAACCACCTTTCCTGGCTTAAGCTGGCATGGTGTCAACCACCTCTGAGCCTGCCTCTGCAGAGCTGACAGAATCTCTGCCCCAGTGTGGCTCCTGTCCCCCAAGCACACCAGCTCAAGCACCTCATGGCATCTTTTTGTCTGCGTACTTGCGTAGCCCATTGAATGCCTACGGAGCACCGCTGGTTCTGAGGACAAAGCACAGGTAGAGGCCATGGAGGAAGAAGAAGAGGAGGGGGTGGAGGAGAGAGGTGTGTCAGAATCACCAGTAGTAAAATTTTGGAGGCGTGGTGGTGGAACAACCTCCAACACTACTGTACCTTGTCCTGCATCCTTCCCAGCTGCCAGCAGAGTCACCCAATGTGCCGTGAAAGATAGGTAACGTCCCTGTCCATGCCTGCTGGACCATCAGTCAGCGGTAATATGCACCTTTCCGCTGACCGTCCTGTCCAGCGAGGCCAAGACATTGCCTTCCACATGTCGGTAGAGAGCCGGAATCGCCTTCCGTGAGAAAAAGTGGCGTTTGGGAACCTGCTACTGAAGAACCGCACATTCCGCAAATTCAAGGAAGGGGGCAGAGTCTACCAACTGAAAAGGCAGCAGTTGAAGTGCTAGCAATTTAGCCAAGCTAGCATTCAACCGCTGGGCATGTGGATGTCTGGGAGCAAACTTATTTTGGCGGTGCAGCAGCTGGGGCAGGGAAATTTGTCTGGTACAATCTGACGTTGGTGTACCAATAGCAGATTGCCCGCAAGTACTTGGCTGAGACATACCTAATTCTACACCTTCATTCCTCTCAGTGCAGGTTTCAGAGAGGACTGAAGGTACAGTGGGGTTGGAGATCCCAGCTGATGAGGAGCAAGGAGAGGTCCGCTTTGTTCTTTGGTGTGGGTCTTTTAGGTAGGCTTGCCAATGAACTGCATGGCAGGTCGACATATGTCTGGTCAAGCACGTGGTGCCCAAGCGGCTGATGTTTTGGCCACGCGAGATACGCCTGAGACATATGTTGCAAATAGCAACGGTGCGATCTGCTGCACACGTCTGAAAAAAGGCCCACACCAAAGAACTTTTGGAATAACGCGCAGAGACAGCAGCACCCTGCACATGCGGAGCTCTGCTGTGTAATGCAGTCGGTGTGCTGCCCTTAAGCTGGCCCCTGGAGGGCATCCTGCCTCGTTGGACATGTGCCTCCTCCTCCTCTCTCCTATCAGGCACCCACGTGGAGTCAGTGACCTCATCATCCCCTCCCTCCTCATCACTGGAGCAAATCTGGCAGTATGCTGCAGCTGGGGGAACATGACTGCCAGATAGCTGTCCTTGTTGGGCACCCCCTCTCTCAGGGCTCACGTTACTACCCCCTCTCTCTAGGCTCACGTTACTGCCTTCCTCCAGCTGGGTTCCATCATCGGAGCCTTCAAAATGCTGGGCATCCTCCTGGAGCATGTACCCAACACTGTGGTCAAACAGTTCAGGGGACTACTCAGGAGGACATGGTGGGGCTAGGGAAGGAGTGACTGATGCCATTGAGCCGAGGGAAGAGGCCGCTTTGGCAGCTGCTTTGCCAGACAAAGTACCCTGAGCCTGGGTGAGAGAGGATGAGGAGGAGGAGGACGGCTTGGTCATCCACTCTACCAAGTCTTGGGCATGTTGCGGCTCAACATGGCCAGCTGCCGAAAAGAAGGACAAGCGTGTCCCATGGCCACATGCTGATGAGGATGCACCGTGTCCACGACCAGCAGCACTGTTGCCTCTAGACACAGAGCCTGCTTGCCCTCTTTTATTTCCTCGTGACTGTCTGCCTCTCCTTGTTTGCCTTCCAGACATACTAATGGCCTGCAGTGAGATGTAGCTGCACAAAGATGTATATATATATATATATATATATATATATGTATATATCTATACTGATTATAATGCAGCTATCAGAATCAACTGCCTGCTGTGGTATTATTATGAGAAAAGCAGCAATTGTCTTCAGTTAGTTTTAGGTGAAAACTGTGCAGAGGACACACAGTACACTAACTGAAAATACTTGCAGCTCTCTGCCTGTGGTTTTATTATGAGAACACCACTATTTGTCACTAACTGTATTCAGGAAAGCTTTGGGTGAACGCTATGCAAATCACACAGTACACTAAGTGAAACACTGACTGCAGCTAGCACAATCACCTGCCTGCCTGTCACAGTATAGAGAATAACAGGAATGGATCTAGCTAAACTGAATACAGTGTATAAATATATATACAACACCTAGGATGCATATATATCCTCTACACACTGTAACTGCAGCTAACTGACTCGCCTGCCTGCTCTATCTAACTCAATATAAATGACACTGTCTCTCTCTGTAAGCTCTCTCTTTAACCAACACCGCAACACACTACACAAGGCCGCCACGGAGGCGGCCTTATATAGGGTGGGGCGTGTACTAAACCCCCATAGCCATAATTGGCCAAAGCCACCCTGGCTTTGGCCAATTATGGCTCTCCGTTTTTTGCGCGCTGTGATTGGCCAAAGCATGTGGGTCATAGTGCATGCTTGGCCAATCATCAGCCAGCAATTCACTGCAATGCCGCAGTGAATTATGGGCCGTGACATGCCACTCGAATTTGGTGCGAACGGCCCATAATGTTCGCAATTTGACGAACAACCGAACAGGCAACGGGGCTCGACTCGAACTCGAAGCTCATCCCTATTCATCACAAACAAAGTGAGTGATTTTGTGCAGTTTCATAAGGTTATTACAAATCATTGATGACACTTGAGATGTGTCAAGAAAGAATGTTCTGCATATCTTGATGCCTCTGCAAAATGTGAAAGGGTTCATTACCTTACACAATTAATCTCAGTCAAACATACTCAAGAGTTTTACTGCACAATATTCTTTTTAAGTTTTGTCAACTTTGTTTTTCATAAATCATGACAAAATTAAAACGTAATTATCACTTTTCAAGAAATGTTCTTTGTAAAAAGTGTTGACTTCTTGGTGGTTGCAAATTAATGTAGCAGGGTGGATGTTTGTGTGAAAAATATTTTGGTACAATTTCCATAGCTCATTTATTTAGTGACTCTTTTAGTCAATTGCTCATATAAAAGTTCACTACACCTCTTTATGAATCACATTTTGGTAGGAAATTTTGTGTGCCTAAACTATCACTGAAAACTGATGGAAGATAACTGTATTTAAAATGATAATTTAAATTACACAAAACAAGAAATACCAGACAATGAAAATAGACATTTAGGCTCAATCAGATGCATGAACTATATGTGCAGGGTGTTTGCATTGGAATTATATTTGAGTGTATTTGCCTTAAATCACTCTGGAACATTGCACAGGCACTGTCATGTTTTGTGTTGAATGTACCAAATATACTGTGTATGTTTAGTGGAAAATAGGTTTAGAGTAGTGTGTACTGCAGCTGTGTTAAAATTCAAGACTATTGGTAAATGGAAAATCAGACCAAACACAATTGCAATCTACATATTATACAAATGCTTTGCATTGCACAAATATCTTAATAAACATCATTGTCCGCAAAAAATATGAACACCAAATATTACACAGTCTCAAGATATTGTTTATTACGACATGGATTTTGTATTATTCCATGGTTATTTTCCTGTGAAATCCTACTAAAGGTAGTTTCAAATGGTTCCAGACTGTGTACATATTTCTATTACAAGAAAACTGGAATTATGAATTCCGTATTTAACAAACATAAAATTGTGGGTTGGAGTAGAATAAGATGCAAGTACTTGTGAACAATAAAGGACAAACATTACATAAACCTCTGCAGTCTTCAGAAATCATGCAAAGTTGTGTAAACAAAATGTAAAGTGTAAACCTTAACCACTTCCCGACCACCACATAGCAGATTTACTGCTACAGGGCAGCCACGCTGCGCAGAATCACGTATATATTCTGGGTTTTGGGCGTGAGTGCGTGTCACCGGCACAGCGGGAGCTGATCAGTGGGTCCCACAGACTCCATCTCTGCCTACGTCTGCTGAATATTCCTTACACTGACAGAATACCAGTCTGCCTATGTAAACAAGGCAGACTGTCATTCTGTCAGTACAGAAGACATGAATCCTGTGTTTCTGTAAAGCAGAAACCCAGATCCATGTCTTTCAATAGTATAAAGCACCTCCCCACTACACTAAAACATTAGCTAAGCACACAGTTAACTCTTGGATTCACCATGATGTTAACCCCTTCTCTGCCAGTGTTATTAGTACAGTGACAGTGCATATATTTAGCACTGTAATAATGTCACTGGTCCCCAACAAAGTGTTAAAAATGTCAGGCGTCAGATTTGTCCACCGCTATAATTTGCTGTGTGCAGCCATTACTAGAAACAAAAAAAAAAATCTCATAGTTTGTAGACACTATAACTTTTTCACAAATCAATCAATAATTGCTTATTGGGATTTGTTTTACTAAAAACATGTAGCAGAATACATATCGGCCTAAATTGATGAAGAAATTAGATTTTAAAAAAATAAATTATTGGATATGTTTTAGAGCAAAAAGTACATTTTTTAATTTTTTTTCAAAATTGTCGATTGTTCTTTGTTGATAGCGCAAAAAATAAAAACCGCAAGGTAATCAAATACCGCTAAAAAGAAAGCTCTATTTGTGGGAAAAAGGGACATACATTTCATTTGGGTGCAGTGACGCACAACCGCACAATTGTCAGTTAAAGTAACGCAGTGCTGTATCGCAAAAAATGGCCTGGTCAGGAAGGGAAGTAAACCTTACAAAGGTGAAGTGATTAAATATGTTTCGTGTTGTTTTGGATAGAGTATGGAATGGTTAAATCTCATATCATGTTATTTTTTTTCCATGTCTCATCAGAAAGATTTCCCCTCACTTCCTGTCCCAGAGACACAGGGTGAAGTAAATAGAAGTCTATGCATGTAATGTAAAGGAATAGCCTCCCAAAACAGGTTTTCCAACAGGAAGATTTCCACCTCACCTCCTATTCCTGTAGTAACTCAAAAATGTTGGATTTCCTATTATTTTTTGGTACTAGGGACATTGGTCATCAAGACCAATAGATAGAGGGACTCTCCTCAACAGATGAAATAAACAGCTGTAAAAAACAGGTCAAGGTTTTAACCCTTCTGCCTCAAAACAGTAAAAAATTAAAATAAACATTTTGGCTCTACACTTTAACCATAAAAGGGAAAACAATGTAATGTGTACATGCGTGCAAAGCAAAGGATGAATGAACAGTCTTCCAACATTGGTCCTGCACAGAGCTTTATGTGGGCTGCTTATGAAGATAGGGAACAGATGGCTATGCTACACAATTGTATGTATATATTTTATGGGGTATATTTAGCTAAACAATGTAATGTTTTGTTCTTTTTGAAAGGTTGCAACAGCCCTCCCCCTCTCCCTCTCCAATGTATCTGTTAATCTTGTGATATAACCACAATTAGGAAATTTAAACTTTGGAGCAATAGGTCAACATAGGTAAATTATAACATTAATTCTTTTTTTTATATAAACCCCTATTATTTCTTTAAATACACATAGGATTTCTAAATAAAAGTGTAGTATATCCTATGTTTAAACTGCCGTTCTTCTTGTATACTAAGGAGACTTAAGCCCTGTACACATGATCGGATAAAAAACCCACGCATGCTCAGACTGAATTATGAGACGGGAGCGCTCGTTCTGGTAAAACTAGCGTTCCTAATGGAGAGAGCACATTCGTCATTCTGCAAATTATTGCCTCATTTAATGCAGCGCATTGTTTTCTTCTTTATAATGGTCTTTAAAATGTTTTTTTTTTGCTGCAGATCTTTATCCCGAGTTCTGACAAACTTTTGTCTTTATTGTTTCTTGTCATCTCTAGAATAATTTTATATTTTTTTAAAGCCAGATCTCCCTAATTTTAATTTTTATTTAGAATCAAGATATACTTTTTTTTTTTTTTTGGTTCTTGTGTGCTCATTTTTTTGGGTGTCAAGTTCTCACAACAACATATTTTTTATATTTTTTTACCCTCAAGGAGGTTGGTGTCCCTTGTTAATTACACATTGTATTTATGAAATCTTATTGCTACTCCCAATAAAAACACATAGGCAAGTATTTTTCATAAATCAAAAATCCATTTATTTTGGCAAAAACGAAATAAACACGAAGGGCAACAACTGTAAAATTAGTGGAATTTATGAAGACTTTGGACCCCAAAGGCAGACATTACTTTGATGAATAATAAAACAAACAACATAAGGAAATCAGGAGCAGCAGCCGAAGATATACATCATCCCAAGCTGTGGTACTCCTACAAACTGCAACTTCTGGCAGAGCAGCTTGAAGCCAGGGAATCACCTTCTGGACTTCTTTGTAGCCTTCCTTGCACTGCTCCCTGCAGTGTTCCCTCCACGCTTCCCTGCAGCATTTGTTCCACGGCCCCATCCATGCCCACTTGCAGGCTGTGGCTCTGTCGGTGGTAATGTGGCAGGAGGAGGAGAAGGAGGAGAAGGATGGGGCAGATGGCAGAGATGGCTGGCCTCTGTCAGCTGCCCCTTCCCCGCTGTGTGAATTGCTGTATACACCAGGTGCTCACAGAGGGCACGTTGTCCCTCCTCCAGTTTCATTAGTTTTTCTGACAGGTAGGCACTAAAGCCCTCAACAGGGTTGAGGGGGGCCCTCATTATGGCAGCAGCATCCCTGATCATCTTAAGTGACTCCTCCTCCACCTGTGTCATCTGCCGATTTTTTGGGGGTCTGACATGGAGGGGAGCCACTTGGGACTGTGTGCTACCACTAGGCCTGGGGACCTGTTGAGTGCCACTTGGGCCCGTCTCCTCCTGGCTGCCACTCACTCCTGCCTCCTCCTGCCTGCCACATTCCAGAGCCTCTTCCTCCTGGCTGAGCTCATCCTGTGTATAAAAAAGGGACATAGTTTAATTTTTGGTTGAATCAATCACACATAATTTTCATCTCATGACTGTTGCAATTTGAATCTTAATAAATCTAAAAGACTCTCATTGTGACCCCAGCTTTTTTATATACTGTACCAATCATTTCTGGCCATTTTTTATTTTATTTTTTTCAATTAATTTTTTTCATTTTTGAATAATAACATGTAGTTCACAAAATAATTTGAGGACGATAGCTATCTTTGAAAATAATATACCTGGCTGAAGATGCGCAGATCCGGCTCTTCAAGCTCAGGTGGCTCCTCCTCCCCCTCTGCAGGGGTGGAGGGAAGGGTGGAAGGAACGCTGGAGGGAAGGGTGGAAGGAACGCTGGAGGGAAGGGTGGAAGGAATGGTTGAGGGAAGGGTGGAAAGTGATTCCCTGGCCTCAATCTGGTCATCCAGAAATTGCAGATGCTCGTAGTACCACAGCTTGGGCTGAACTACTTTGTCTGCTGCTGCTCCTGATCTCATAGAAGCACAGACTTCTTTATAGCGTTTTTTGTACGCATTCCTCATATTGTTTATTTTGTTATTCATCATACTATAGTCTGCCTCTGGGATCCAGGTCTTCATATATTCCGCTAATTTTACAATTGTTGCCCTTCGTACATTACTATTATGGTAGGAACTATTTTTTAGCTCCCATAGGTTGCATATTTCCTTGTATTTTTCAATGAATAATAGCATAATGTCTAGCTCACGCAATTTATGCACAGTTCTTTCTACAAGATAAAACACAATACAAAAACAGTAGGTCAGCTTCAATTTTCCCAATATTAGCCCAATATAGGCCTTTACAATCATGAACCAGTATAGCCCACTGATGCCCCAAGTTATTTTCTTACCTTAGTAGGATTCGTTTGGCACTTCCGGTCATCCTTACTCCGCGCAAACAAAACCACATTTACCATTTATATACCCTGCGCATGCGTGAAACTCCAGCCACGTCGCCCGCCCATGACGGTCTTTTTCTGAATTTCCCCGCCCCTTCTCGTTCAGCGCACAGTGGGAGACGACGACATGGCGGTGACACAGGTGCGTGCTTTATTATTAAGTACCAATGAGGAAAGCCTGGAGGCGGGAACGTCCCGATCCAGGAATAAAATATACAAGGCGACTAATATGTCATTTGCTGAGATGGCGGAGATGGTGGACATCCTGCAGAGGAAAGCTTACGATGGGAAGCATGGGCCATATGACACCCCTAATCTCAGGAAGTCTAAAATAATGGAGAAAGTGGCGAGGAGTCTCTATAATAAATTTGGGGTCAGGAGATCCAAGGAGCAGCTCCGTAAAAGGTGGTCTGACCTGAAGCTGAGGGAGCCGGAGCAGTATAGGAAGCTTAAAAAAATCCTGGAAAAAAGTAAGCTTTTATTTTTACTGTCTTTTTCCAAATTGGAATATGTATTCTTGTATGTTTTGCTCCATGTGCTTGGATTGACTGGTTTCATATTGTAGAATGGCAACTTTCATGTTAAGTTGAGTGGCCACATTTTTGGAAATGTTTCGTAGTAAACAGCGATCGTGTGAAAAAATCACATGTTTTGCACAGATACACGTAACCACATGTGGTCATGCCTATTTGTCATTAAACAATGTTTATAAACATTGCTGTCTAGATGATGTGTTGTAAGTAAGTAGAATGTTAAATGCTAAACTAGATTCTGTGTAAAGGAGAGGACACTCAAGCAGCTGGTTACACATCTTAAACACAGGAGCACTATAGTGTGGGCCACCAGAAAAACCTTTTTAAGGTGTCACACACAGGTGCTCCAGTGGATACCTTGGGGTGTGTCCTTTTTATTTTTGAGGACCAAGAATGTAAGTATTCTTGCTTTGTTGATTTTCCAAAATCTCATCTGTTCATCTTGGAACTCTGCCAAAACAAACAATTGTACCCCACTTCCAAGCAAAGTTTACAATTTATACCTTCAAATCTCTGTGTTGATTGTTTCATTCTCATAGGGGAGAGGAGACTGGGAGGACACCAATCTGAGGAGCCTAGGAAGCACAGAACACATAAAGAAACCCAAGATGAGAAAGATCCCCAAGATCCAAAAGAACCCCAAAATCAGCATGTGGAGGAAGCAGAGGTGGAGGAAGGAGAGGTGGAGGAAGGAGAGGTGGAGCTTATCACCACAACAGGTCAGTGTCTGTCACCACAGCTTCAGGTAAAAAGAGATGTAGGCCTGCATATTTCTAATACCTTTTTATTTTTAGGGGATGGTGGTGTGTCAGAAACTCCTACTACTCCATTCTCAAGTGCTAGTGCCCAAATCGTAATTCAAGAAATAATGGAATGTAATAGCGAAATGGACATTATGAGGAAAAGGATGAATGTGATTGAGCAAAAATATAAAAACATCATTGATATTATGGGGCGAATGGTCTGAACACCCCCCCCTTGTTTTTGTATGTGTTTTGTAGTTACAAATTTGCACTTGTTTTAACACAAGCCAAAATTTGAGGATGCACATAGTGTGTCAACATGTGCTATCTGCCGTCACAGGATATCTATGTCCCTGTTTTGTGGGTGCAACCTCTTCCTCGCTACTCAAGTAGGTGAGAGGAAGGGTTTGCACCCCCAAAACACGTCCATTGATCCCCCATGATGGCAGATAGCACATGTTGACTTTCGCCATGGGATCAGGATGAAAATACCCATTTTGCAAAACCAAAACTGTGTGCATCTTCAAATTTGGGATGGTTCAGGGGTGACATCACCCCATCTCATGTTTATCTTTTTAAGGTTGAACTTTGTAAGTTCCATTTTTTTTATATGTTTTTTTTTTTGACCCATGCATGTTTCTGCAAACCAAAAAAAAAAAATTCTCCAAAATTTGGAGGCCAAAATGTCAAGATTGTATTTTGAAAATAAAAATAACGCCCATGTTGTGCACAGAGTAAAACATATTTTGGACACTCAACAATGTGTGGCTTGTTCTTTCTATGCTCAATGGGAAAGGTCAGGTTTTTTAGTGTGACAATCGTGGCTATTTACTAAAGACAAATACACTTGGCACTACTACAAAGTGTACTATGATAACCTGGGAGACACATAATAATAAAAAAGAAATAGTGACAAAACAAGCTTTTCAAAGATTTTTTATTTTTTTTTGGTAAAAAGTATCAGACATGGTCTGGCATTGCGATGGCCCCCCTACCCGTGAAGTACTCAACGTATTTATCACGTACTTCACGGGCGCTTTGGGGGGCCAAGCCAGTACAGCCAGTGTCCAGGCCGGTCAGAATGGGCATTTCAGAAACACCGGCCTCAGGCCCAACAGTTGAGATATATGAAGGAGAGTATTCTCTCAGAAAATTGTGCAATATGCAGCAGCTTAAAATAAGGTAGTTCAATTTGTATTCCGCCATGTGTATGGCCATTATCCCAAAGGCATTCTCAACAACCCTCCGGGCTCTGGCCAGCCGGTAATTAAAAACCCTCCTCTCCGGGGTGAGGGTCCTCTGGGGGAACGGCCGCATCAGGTGTGGTCCCAGCCCGAAAGCTTCATCCGCGATAAAGACGAAAGGAAGTCCATCCACATTGTCTGCATCTGGAGGCAGTGCCAGGCCCCCAGACTGCAGACGGTGAGCGAACTCCTTCTGCGCGAACACTCCGCCATCGGACATCCGGCCGTTCTTCCCCACGTCCACATACAGGAACTCATAGCGTGCCGACACCACCGCCATTAACACTATACTATTAAAACCTTTATAGTTATAATAGTATGACCCCGAACGGGGGTGGCGGCACTATGTGGACGTGCTTCCCATCAATTGCCCCTCCGCAGTTGGAGAAGTCCCACCGCTGGGCAAATTGGGAGGCCACACTCTGCCATTCCTGTGGCGATGAAGGAAACTGTGGAGTCAAACAAAAAGAAAAAAATAGTACTTTTGCACATAACATTGCAAGCAGATTACACAAATACATTCTTGGCCAATGTCAGTATAACATTTATTTGAAGGAGTATTTAAAAACAAAAATGGAAGGCCCACTTATAAGATGACTCATCATGCCACTGATGGGCCATTGGAACAAATTATAAGGGGGGGGGGGGGGGTGTTAAAGCTGATTTTGTGCCCTGCAACAAAAGGCTCTACCACTCTGCTGACCTTGAATGTGCAATAAATGTTTAGGACGCATTTTAGGGGGGGGGGTTGAAAACTACAATGGTGCTGACAAAAAACATCATTAAGAACAGACTAGGCTAGGTGTGTATGGGCCCAGGATAGCATGCAGGAGAGGTTAGTGAAGGGCTATAGGCATGTAGGCAAAAAAATGATCAGTTAAAATTAAAAACATGCATGGGGAGAAAGGGGACATTCCCAGAATATTACAATCATGGTAATTTGGGAAGGATGAAAGAAATACAATACTTTCGCAAACAATCAAAACATAGAATGTGATGTTAAAGGAGAAAACTTACCTTAACAAAGTCCTTCTGCATTACTTGAATAATGGCAGAACATGTCTCAGGGATAATGATCCCAAGAGCCTGGGGGGAGATGCCTGTCGTGAACTTGAGGTCCTGCAAGCTTCTCCCAGTCGCCAGGTATCTTAACGTGGCAATAAGCCTCTGCTCTGGCGCATTACATTGTCCTGCCTCGTGATATAGGGGGACAGCAAATCCAACAGACAGTGAAAAACGGGGTCCGTCATCCGGAGATAATTCCTGAAATCATCAAGATTATTCTCCTGGATTTCCCGCAGCAGAGGCATATGAGAGAATTGGTCCTGCTGGAGCAACCAATTCTTGCTCCATGAACTCCTCCTCACCCTGTTCATGGACTGAACTCGGGTTACAGTGTTAACCGCAACACCAAGTCCATAGCCAGCACAAGCTCTATGACGAGAACGTACTTCAAACATGGCTTTAAATCGGTCGGCTGGTCAGAACGAACTCAAACAGAACGCACGAGGAACAGCAAGGCATGAGAAGAATGACCTGAAAAACAGTAATGAACGGCCAAGAAGGCACTGCAAAACAGTAACGACCTGACTGCACGCACTGGATGACAAATACGAACCCACAAGCACAAACTGAACACCAGAAAACGATCTGAAAAGCACGGAGACTGAAAAGCGCGAATCGGCTCTCACCAAACTTTTACTAACACGCGGTAACACAAAATCAGCAAAAGCAGCCCAAAGGGTGGCGCCATTAGATTTGAACTTCCCCTTTATAGTGCCGTTGTACGTGTTGTACGTCACGTCATTTTGGTGTGGTCGGTTTTTTGACTGATGGTGTGTGGGCAAGACTGATGGAAGACAGTTTCATCGGATTTCCGATGGAAAAATCCATCGGATTAGAATCCATAGGATATCCGATCGTGTGTACAGGGCTTAAGACATAAAGGGGGTTATTTACGAAAGGCAAATCCACTTTGCACTACAAGTGCAAACTACAAGTGCAAAGTGCATTTGAAATTGCACTGAAAGTGCACTTGGAAGTGCAGTCGCTGTAAATCTGAGGGGTAGATCTGAAATGCGGGGAAGCTCTGCTGATTTTATCATCCAATCATGTGCAAGCTAAAATGCTGTTTTTTATTTTCCTTGCATGTCCCCCTCGGATCTACATCAAATGCACTTCCAAGTGCACTTTCAGTGCAGTTTCAAGTGCACTTGTAGTGCAAAGTGGATTTGCCTTTAGTAAATAACCCCCAAAGTGTGAAAAAGCAATTTTGAGTAACCAAAAATAGTAGCGCTCTGTGTATCACAACACAAATCTAAAAATTAAATATATATACCCTGTGAAGAAATATACTGTATATACTCGAGTATAAGCCGACCCGAGTATAAGCCGAAGTACCTAACTTTACCACAAAAAAATGGGAAAACGTATTGACTCGAGTATAAGCCTAGGGTGAGAATGCAGCAGCTACTGTAAGCGGAAAAGAGGGTCAACAATGCCCATTTGCAGCTTCACTGTGCCCATTTGCACGCCTCACTGTGCCCATTTGCTCGCCTCACTGTGCCCATTGCAACCTCACTGTGCCCATTGCAACCTCACTGTGCCCAACCTCACTGTGCCCATTGCAACCTCACTGTGCCCATTGCAACCTCACTGTGCCCAACCTCACTGTGCCCATTGCAACCTCACTGCAATAATATAGTTCTGGATCATGTTATCAGTGAGGAAGAAGTTAATTTCCTGGATTTAACCATTATGAAATCTGACACCACGATCAGTACAAAGGCTTATTTTAAGCCTACTGATCGTAATAGCTATTTGTCAATCGGAAGTGGACATCATCCAGCTTTGATTATAAACATTCCGAAAGGACAAATGCTAAGGATTCATCGGAATTGCACAACAACAACCGACTTTTATATGCAGGCCAATATCCTTGGTAACAAGTTTCTACAGAAAGGATATAAGGAAGAGACAATTAAGAACACTATCAGTGAGGTAGCACAAATTCCAAGGGGACAATGTTTGAGAAAGAAAGAGGATGGAAGCACCAATAAGACATATCAGCTTGGATTTATATCCGATTTTCATTATCAATATAAAGAAATAGAGGAGATCTTTCGTAAATACTGGCATATTGTGTGTAGAGACAGACGCCTATGTGAAATTTTGTCGGAAAGTCCTAAATTCATTTATAGGAGGGCACCTAATTTTGGTGATCGGGTGGACCCGCCCATTCGCCAAAATTTGAATAAAAACTTCAAGGGATTTTATTCTTGTCGTAAATGTATCTGTTGTATAACAGTTAAAACTGAGGAACCACCAGCTTTACAAACAAAGAGGGTGAAATTTTTGAAATTGAACAATTTATTACATGTAATTCATCCTTTGTGGTTTATTTATTATGGTGCCCATGTGGGTTGTACTATGTGGGGAGAACGAAACATCTCTTATGAGTACGAATATCGGAACACTTAGCTAACATCAGAAAGGGTTTCCGGTATCATAGTTTCTCCCTACATTTTAAAGAGAAACACAGCCAGGATCCTACTCTCCTACAATTTTGTGGGATAGATTGCACACATTCAGCGTGGAGGGGTTTGAATCGAGTCAGAGATCTCTCACAGAGAGAAAATAAATGGATATTTCTCCTGAAAAGCCTCCACCCGAGGGGGTTAAACATCGAACTCGATTTGAACTGTTTTATTAGTAATTTTTAAAGAGAATTTTTAGAGAAATTTTTGGGAAATTATTAATTTTGTGTGCGTGCATATTATGCATGTGTGCATGTATGCACATAGCACATTTCTTGCTTTTTTTATTTTTTTATTTTAAAGTGATTTTTAAAGAGATTTTATAACATTTATTTGAAAGATAATTTCTCTAGGAACCTTGGACTAGAATATAGGGTTGATATATATATATATATATATATATATATATATATATATATATATATATATATATATATTTGACCTAATCACTTGTCGCTTATCTCTATATTTTCCGCATATTTAAATACTTTGACCAATTTTAAATATATTTGGTTAATTATCCTTTTTTATAAGTTCATAATGCTTTTTGTGGATAAATAACTTTATAATTGCATAAGTTGTGATGTTTATACAATTCAATGGTAAATTTCAATGTATGGCAGTTTCCGATCTGAATGAACTTGCAGTGAACCTGCTGAGATTAGATGCAGACTGTATTTCTGGTAATACTTTCTATGTTCCCTATGTCTGCTGTAGAAGGGGTCATGCCCGATGTATTGCAGTTGTAGGGACGGCTGGCGCGCATTTGCACAGTATGAAACACGTCCGTGACCTATCACGGACGGAGTATAAAGAGGGAGGTGCTAGTCCGTGTAGCCAATCCCATTGGAAGAAGTCCTGTGCGACGAAACTAGTCTGGGAGAAGCTACACGGCGCCTTTTTTGAAGTGTGGCATTCAGACTTTTTGACCGCTCATCGAATATACAGTCCGGTGTTTGGGCGGGAATCTACGGTGTTTTCGATTGGAGTGGAGAGGCGGGCTTACGTGAAGGAGGGTGAGACACATTTAGTTGGCTGGTCCGCCGAGACCGCAATACATCGCGGCTGCCTGTCATATGCCTGCCTGGCGTTTGAAGTGATTATTTACTGAAGTGCCTGACTTTGATCTGCTAGATGTGAGTGAAACCATTGGAGGTTACTTGTGCTGTGTTATTTTAATAAAAGTTTTGATGTACTTCACTATTTGGAGAAATTTTGTTTTTTCATGTGGGAGACTTGACTGACCTAATAACATCATTTGAATCTATCTTTGATACCCTGAGTGGTAATTAAGCTGTAAGGCCGAGCATGAGAGTGCAAGGCATATCCTATTGGTGAGTGCAAGTCCTTAGGGAGTGGAATCACTAAATCACTTTAGTGTGGTGAAGGTTTTTTCAAGAGAACACAGGAAGACATTATATATTCTTTATTTGGAGTCTATAATTGGAACACCTTTTTCACTTATGGACTTTTTTTAAACAACATTTCACAGTAATTGTTTTGAAAACACTGTTTGAACGTTATGGACACTAATTAATTAATTATAATCTATTTATGCATATATTTTTCACAGAAGTATATGTTTGTAATTTTTCACTTATATGTATATTTCTTCACAGGGTATATATATTTAATTTTTAGATTTGTGTTGTGATACACAGAGCGCTACTTTTTTTGGTTACTCAAAATTGCTTTTTCACTATATATTGTTTGTAAAGTAGCAGCTGATAGGGTGTTTTTAGTCTGAATTGAGCAGACTCGCTCCCGAAGCGCAGTGGAGTGTATAAGGGAAGAAGAGGGGAGTTTATTTCTCATTGTACACTGTTATATTCAACCCCCAAAGTGTACTATATGTGCTTAATTGTACTGTATATTTGATTAGATGATCTTGCTCTCAGCCATTTTTGTGCTAAAAACACTTCCAAAACTATGACATTTTGCTAAACTTAAAACTCAAAAATTCCACTCTAAAATGTCACTCTTCTTTACCTGGAATGTATTTAGTTGATTTGAACTGAAGGTTCAGTTGGGGTACAAAGAATAATCCTTCTTATTTGTATGTATTTAAAAGGTTAATATGCTATTCAGTAATGACTAACAGTAAAATTAATTTATGTCATGAAATCCCTATAGTTTAAATAAATCGGGTCCATAGTGTATACTGTGCAAATAGTTAGATAAATAGTAATAATTAATTTTCAGGCATCACAGTCATCACTCTTAATTTTGTGCTTCAGTGAAAATAAGACAAATAAAGGTGCTAACTTGTTTTGTAATGTTTCCTTTTTAAAATAATGTTAACATGTCATGTCAAAAAATGTGTCAGTTTAATTGCATAGCAACAAAAAGATATTGCTATAAATGACAGTAGATATGTTATTAATTTTAAACAGACATGACCATTTTTCAGTAAGTAACAAATACATTTCTGGTGAGAAAACAAATTTTAAATCTTGGTACATTTTTAAGGACGGTTGATTCATGAATAACTGAAAGGTCATTAATGCCTAGATTCCCAAGCCAGATTTTACAATGTTAGTTCACCACAGGTCCATTAACTTAACAATAATTCATTGACTAATTTGGATAACCAAATGTTTTTTTTTCCCACTCTAAAGCCTCGTACACACGACCGGTTTTCTCGGCAAGAAACAGCAAGAAAACAGCTGGGAGAGCTTTTTGCCGAGAAAACCGTTTGTGTGTATGGTTTCTCGTCGAGAAAACTGCCGGGAATCTCAACGAGAAAAATAGAGAACCTGCTCTGTATTTTTTCGCCAGGATTCTCGTCGGCCTGTTTGCCGACGAGAAAACCGCGTGTGTGTACGATGCTACAAGCTTACCTGTCCTCCGGTAAGCCCGCGCATGCTCAATGAGACTTCGACGCATGCGCGGTAGCTTACAAGGGTAGTGTAGGGTGAAGCAAGATGGCGGCGACGGCATCGAATGTGACGAGCACATGCTCGTCGTAGTCGATGACGTCACCGCGTTCTTGCCATTCAAAAGAACAGTTCTTTTGAATGGCCGTCTGTATGCACGGCTTTGCAAGAAAAGCTTGCCAGGAATCTCGTCAGGAAAACCAACGTTTTTTTTCTGACGGGATTCTCGGCCGTGTGTACAGGGCTTTAGTAGTTTATATTGTTGTATGTTGTATGTCAACTAACAGATTGTTAATAAAATATGTACTAAGGAAGGAAAAAAATAAGTCAAATGAAATAAAATGTATTCAAGATAACAAACATATTGTGAAGTGTTTTGTCCTTGAAGAGCAAACGAAAACATATTCCTTCAAATCCCCAATAGTATTAAACAAAAGGTGAGAAAAAAATAAAAAAGTGAAGCTCAAGAAGAGGACAAGTTAAAGTGTCCGTAAACCCCCATATACTGTATATCCAGTGAGGTGATCAGCCTAAGGGACATACAGATATAAAAAAAATACTCTCATATAAGCTGCACATATCCATCTGCAGCCCTGTCTCCTCCACAGCTGGTCAAAGTACAAAATTCACACAGCCTGAGCTTTCAGAAAGCAGGGGGTGGGGAGCTGAAGCCACCCACTGCAGATCCTAATGAAAGAAGATCTAAGAGCCAACCAGAGCCAACCAGAGGGAAGGGACATATCCCCTCCCTCCCCCACACAGCACACAGGAACAGACTTAAGGCTGTCAATCACAGGCTTTTTGACGGAGGTCCCTCTCCTGTCACCCTTTCATCTCCCGGTGTCAGGAAAATATGCCAGAAGACTCATGCAGACAACAGAGGAACAAGGCAGCAGACAGAAATGGCACCTAGTGCCCTGGACTGAAACAAGCACACACCACAGTGAAACATGCTCTGCTCACACTTCATGTCTGAGGTCTGTAACCACCCCAAGAAAGAAGTGAAGAAGACAACAAGTGCACAACATTCCAATATTTCAAATTAATTATTCTTATCTGCAAGATACTGTACCCGTAACCATAATCATAATCCATGAAAATTTTGTTTTGATGAAATTCAATGTGTTGGAAGTGGATCGCCCCAGGATTTGGCAATTTCTATTCTAGCTGCTAAGAAAATAAATGAGATTAATTTCTTTGTATGTGCCGGTGTATATTTTTTTATAGATTTGTCTAAAAGGACGGGTCTACCGAGGGGACGTATTTGGATAAATATGTGTTAAAGAATTGGTAAGACTGTATACAGTATTTGAGTCCAATATTTCTGAACCTCTGGGCATGTCCACCAAGTATAATATGTAGTCCCTTCCTTTCCACAACCTCTAAAACATTTAGAAGACGCATTTTAAGTATTAGAAGCTAATCTTTTACCATTTCACTCTTTTAACACTTTGTTGTTAGCTTCGATAATGGTAGTGTTTAGAAAGATTTAGAAGCTAGTAAAGCTAGTTCATGGCAATCAGAAAGGTCAAGATCTTCTTCGAAATCCTGTTCCCATATAAACATATATGGTAATTAATATGGAATAAAATGAAGCATGTTCTATATCACAGAAATATGCCATTGAATTTTGTCAGGATTTTTACATAAATATTCCATAGAAGTCATTGATGGTAAATCAATTTGTCTCATCAAAGTTTCTAAAAAATTAGTTCTGAGAATATTGACAATGATTTTCTTGGTTTTGGTATTTTTTGTACTTTACATTTTGTATAGTTTTTGTACTTAATAAACTATATAAGTTAAATCACTTGGTCCATTATAGGTAGCTACTTTTTGTGGCTTCTCTTAGCCAGTGTTTATTTCATGGACTCGCAGAAACCAAAAGAAGCCCTAATTAAGGGGGAGTGGTGTTGTCCCTGAAACACATTGGATGATTTTATATGACTTTTTATCAACAATTAACTGTTGGGTGCCCACCAAGGGAAGTATTGCTGTGTGGGAGCCCCCACATCAGAGATATTAAGTTTCTTTGAAATTTTCCTTCAGGTGGCTACACTTGCAAGTGTAAAAGTTCCCAGCACCTCCATGAGTATGTAATGTTGGAGTATATGTGGTGGAAATGTTCTTGTAATGTTTGAATATGAAAACACCTCCATAATACTAAAAAGCACTGCTTATCTGGACTTGGCCTGGTCTGTCTCTTACAGACAGTCTTCACACACACTTGGTCCATACGGTTTACAGCTCCATGCTGCTCTGGCTCCCACATCTCTCCTAGGTATCACCCTCTTGATTCCTGGGCAAAGACGTTCTCTGTCTGCTGGGGTGGAGCCCAGAACCTTACATATGACTCTACAAAGAACCTAGCTCACACCACGCAATCGGTGTGCTGGTTATTCATAAAACACAGACTGGAGATTGCATGCCTCTCAAATCTTTGGGTCCAGGTCCCAAATCATGTTTTACCAACTGATGAGGAAACTCAAAAAAATGTTTCCTCTGGATTAAACAACCCCCCTGGAGCCCATCAACCTGTTTGGATGAGAATCCTGGGCCATAAAGTCTTTTTACTCTGTGGCAAGGCACAGCACTGTCATATTAAATTATAAAAGTATTATACTGTAATAGACATCCAATACGAATACAGTTTTGTGGGATTGATACAGTTAAAAACATATGAGAGGCTGTATTATGAAATAATTATTTACTCTGGCCATTAAAATGAATGAATTCTCAAGCACTAAATGCATCTACCGTAACACAGGGTCAGACATGTTTACACACATTTAGGCACATTACGTGTTTTTCTGCTAAAACGCTGAAACTCTTAAATGCTCTGGCAGTGGGTTTTTTTCTGCCTCTAAACATTCCCTCCTCTAAACACATGTAAACACCTTTGAATGCATGGACACGTAGGCCAACATTAAGGGGCATTTAGAGGCAGAAAAAAAAAACACTCCTAAAAATAGGATTTTTTTGTACTCACCGTAAAATCCTTTTCTCTGACGTCCATGGACTGACACAGCATCTTCATTCTTGACAAAGTGGGTTATGTTCCTGCTCATAGGACAAGACTAGGCAGAATGTTAGATGTTTCAACATACATTCCATTACCAGAGCTGAACAGCCCCGCCCAGGGGGCAGTCCCTCCGGACATAACCCTCCTACCTGCAGCCAGGAGCCTCAGTTCATATTAAAGCAGTACAAACTCAAAAAAGGAGAGGTGGGTGCTGTGTCAGTCCATGGACATCAGAGAAAAGGCTTTTACGGTGAGTACAAAAAAATCCTATTTTCTCTTACCGTCCATGGACTGACACAGCATCTTCATTCTTGACAAAGTGGGACGTCCCAAAGCAGTGTCAAAAACGAGGGGTGGGAACAGTATCAAGGAAAAAAACAAACTTTACCCCAAACAAGCAGAGCTCCTCAGCGGAGGAGTTGCAACATTAAACAGCCACCTGCAAAACCTTGCGGCCGAAGGAAGCATCAGAAGATGCAGCCACATCAACCTTATAGAACTTCGAAAAGGTATGTGCGGATGACCAAGTCGCCGCCTTGCACACTTGTGCAACAGATGCTTGATGTCAGAAAGCCCAGGAAGCACCTATTGCCCTGGTTGAATGCGCCGTAACCGGAAAGGGAGGCGCACGCCCTTTAAGGGCATAGGCCTGTATGACGGTCTGCCTGATCCATGAGAAATGGTGGTAGACGAAACCGCTTGGCCCTGTTGTGGACCAGACACAGACACAAACAGCGAGTCAGACTTCCGAATCAAAGCCGCAGTGCATGTACCACGTCTAAAGTGTGGAGCGCAAACTCTCTGGGATGCGACAGATGAGGACATAAGGATGGGAGCACAATGTCCTCGTTAAGATGGAAGGCCGAGACCACCTTTGGGAGAAAAGAAGGCTGCGGGCATAGCACTGCCTTGTCTTTATGGAGGACCAAGTATGGCGGTTTGCAAGACAAGGCCGCCAACTCGGAAACCCTTCTGACAGAAGTAATGGCTACCAGAAAAGCCACCTTCTGAGATAAGGTTAAGAGAGGAATCTCTCTGAGGTTTTCAAAGGGAAGTTCCTGAAGAACCGAGAGCACCAAATTCAAATCCCAAGGAGGAAGAAGTGGTTTAACAGGGGGGAGCACATGTCGGACCCCCTGTACGAAGGTACTAATCAAAGAATGGCCCGCTAGCGGCCTCTGAAAGAAAATGGCCAAGGCTGAAATCTGACCTTTAATGGTGCTAAAGGCAAGCTTTTAGGTCACAGCACGTTGTAAGAACAGCAAGATTCGGGGAACAGAATACGTCCGTGGATGCCAATCCAGCTCCTCGCACATAGCGATGTAGGCCCTCCAGGTACGGTGGTATATGAAATAGGAAAAATGACAGTGCTAAAACCCAAAAATATATGTACAAGCTGCCAGCACTCAAACAAACAAAGTAAACTAAAAATAGGAACAAACAGTGCAGCGCTGAAACATGTGGAATACCACTATATAGTAAGGTGATAACCAAAACTCAAATGGTTAAACGTGAAACTAAAATCAAAAACGTGTAATAAAAGTGTGAACAGTGAAATAAATCTCCTATGACTCAGGAAGTCCACAAGCATGAAAACACTCTCTGTCAATGGAGGTGAGTGGCTAAAATGAAAATTACATAAAGTCCAAAATATACAACAATATTGTGGATGTCTTCTGTGAATGAAGAAAGGGTCCGTAAACCATAAACACACTCAAGTGATAATCTTCCCACAGAATGTTCGGGGTAACAGGAACAACAAGTTGACTCTTGAATCAGATGTTAAAGATAATGAATAGGTGGGGTACTCTTACCGCAACAGGCTTGAGGTCTCAGCGACCGGAAACTGTGGAACAGGATCTCTGTGGATAACTTGAAGGTCTCAACCGAAATCCGTGGAACACGATCTCTCTGGATGCCGTCACCGTCACAAGTGGTCCTAGAGAGGATGATCCAATGGATTGGGATGCAGATGCAAAAATCCTCCAGCATGCAGGCTCCAAGGAACAGAATATGGGAACAAAAAAGTAAAGAAACAAAAGGGAAGCTCCAAATGGTGCATGTCAATAAAACCCTTGATGGTTTATTGAATAAAAATGTCATACATATAGCAGACAAAAAGATATAAAAGTGATCACAAATTTAAAAGCAATGTGGGGTGCGGTAAAGCAAGCCCAACACGTTTCAACCTCAAAGTCATCAAAATGGCCAAGGCTGAAATCTGACCTTTAATGGTGCTTAAGGCAAGCTTTTGGGTCACAGCACGCTGTAAGAACAGCAAGATTCAGGGAACGGAATACGGATGCCAATCCAGCTCCTCGCACATAGCGATGTAGGCCCTCCAGGTACGGTGGTATATCTTCCTGGAAGAAGATTTCCGTTCCCTCAGCATGGTCGAGATTACCAAAATCCGAGAGACCCCGGTCTCTCAGCACCTGGCTTTCAATAGCCATGCCATTAAAGCCAGCGACTGTAAAGCAGATATGGGACCTTGAGACAGAAGGTCCAGCCGCAGCGGCAGTAGCCATGGAACGTCCACCACTAGGCATACAAGATCGGCGTACCAAGGACGTTGAGGCAAATCTGGAGCAATGAGGATCACCAGAATCCCCTCGGCCTCCACCCTGCGAAGCAATCGAGGAAGCAGCTTCAGTGGAGGATAGGCATAAATCAGCCAATACCAACCCCATGGGGCCACCATCACAACTGACGCTTCTGCCCAGGGATCCCTGGACCTGGCCACGAATCTTGACACCTTGCGATTGAGTCGAGAGGCCAAGAGGTCCACATCCGGCGTGCCCCACCTCCGGAAAAGGAGGTGAAACACCTCCGGATGCAAGGACCATTCCCTCTGGTCCAACATATGGCGGCTCAGATAGTCCGCCCGCCAGTTGTCCACTCCCGGAATGTAAACGACCGACAGAGCCGGCACGCTTCTTTCCGCCCATCTTAAGATGTGAGCGACCTCAGACGCCGCCGCCGAGCTCCGAGTTCCCCCCTGATGGTTGACATAAGCCACCGCCGTGGAGTTGTCCGATTGGATCCTGACCGAGCGTCCCTGCAGATTGCCCGGAGTTCCAGGACATTGATCGGCAGACGGGACTCGTCCGGGGTCCAGAGCCCTTGGGCTGACAGAACTCCCCAGACTCCGCCCCAGCCCGAAAGACTGGCATCCGTTGTGATCACAGTCCACTGGATCACAGTCGACCGAAGGGCCGGAGATCTCAGCCACCACTTCAGGGATGCCCTGACCAGGTGACTCACCTGGATCTGACGATCCAGTTATAAGGGAGACTTGTTCCAGCAAGATAGGATCTCCTTTTGCAAGACTCGAGTGTGGAATTGGGCGTACGGCACCGCCTCGAAGGAAGCCACCATAAGTCCCAGGACCCTCATGCAAAAATGGAGTGACGACTGTTTGCGGGACGTCAGCACCCGCACCGCAGATTGAAGAGTCTGTAACTTGTTTAAGGGTAGAAATACCCTCGCCTCCGAGGAGTCCAGGATCAAGCCGAGGTACTCCAGACGCTAAATGTTCAGCAGCCAGCCCAAATTCTCGGAGGGCCTGACTGGCTATCACCACATTTTCCTCTAATTCTGAGCCAGAGTCTGCTCTTAGAAGAAGATCGTCTAGATAGCCCACAATAGCAATGCCTCGCTGTCTCAGAAAAGCTAGAATCGGGGCAAGCACCTTTGTGAAAACCCGCGGTGCTGACGCTAACCCGAAGGGAAGAGCCACAAACTGATAGTGGTCTTCGCCTATCGCGAAGCGCAGAAACTTCTGGTGACCCGCGCAGATTGGGACATGCAAGTAGGCATCCTTAATGTCCAAGGATGCCAGAAAATCCCCCGGGTGGAGCGCAGCAAATCACCGAGCAAATGGATTCCATGCGGAATTTCCGAACCGTCACAAAGGCATTTAGAGCCTTGAGATCCAGAATTAGATGGACTCCGTCCTTCTTTGGGACCACAAACAGATTCAAATATAATCCCTGAAACCTCTCCTTTGATGGTACCGGCCCAATTACTCCACACCTCAGCAAGTCCTGCACTACCCCTAATAGGGCAGCCCGACACGCTGGAAGGAGAGGGAGATTTGAGGGAAATAATCTGTCTGGTGGCCAGGAAAGGAACTCTATCCGGTACCCCGAGGTAACCACCTCGCATACACCGGTCGGAGATTCGGGAGATCCACCGATCCGCGAACCTGCGAAGCCACCCCCCACCACAGAGTCGGACGGGGGCAAGACTTCATGCGGTGGCGGGTTTGGTAGCCTGCTTGGTTGGCTTACGCACCCAGGGACGCTTCTGTCCTCCAGGCGTCTTGTCCGTCCGGGAGAACTTTTCCGCAGGGTTTGACTGACGAAAAAACCTCTTCTGAGTGGGAAAGGAAGGGCCCGGCTTACGGGGCGGCTCCTTCGCCTTAGGAGGTTGAGGAAGAAGGGTGCTTTTACCCCCGTGACATTTTTAATAATGTCATCCAGGGAAGCACCAAATAGCCTCCCGACCTTGAAAGGCAAATCCGTCAGGAGCTTCTTAGAGGCCAGGTCAGCAGACCAGCATTTCAACCAGATTAGGGGGCACAAAACCACCACAGACACTGAGGCCCTAGAAATCAGGGGGGAAATGTCCATAGTGGCATCGCACACATACACCAGGCCCTGTACCATTTGTCTGCCAACGTAATGAATTCTGGAGGAAAATTATGCTCCTGCACATACTGTTGCATAATCTTTGCCCATTCTGTGAGCGTCTGAGTCACCAGGGTCACCGCCACAAGAGGACGCAGCGTGGACCCCAGCATGGTGAACATGGCACGGCTCACCATTTCCGACTTCCTATCAGTAGGGTCCTTAAAAGCAGGGGTCCCCTCAACCGGCAGAGTTATGGCTTTATTCAACCGGGCGACCGGGGAGTCGACCACCGGAGGAGAGGCCCACTTTTTAATCAGGCTGTCCTCAAAGGGGTACCTAACCGCCAGATGCTGCGAGACCGCAAAGGCCTTCTGTTGTTTTTCCCAAACCTGGTCTACGAATCTGTCAAAAAAAGGTGTATAGGGAAAAACCTTTTTAAAAGGCTTAGCCTGAAAAGAACCAAAAGAGACTGACTCCACCACAGGTTCAAAGAAACGTACCGCTTCAAGCTGCTAGACTCCAATAATTGCTTCCGCCCTGTTACACTGATATGTCCACTGTCTGTTTTGATTTGCTTTTGGCACTTATGGATTAATTTTTGAATTTGACCTTTTAACATTTTGCAATAAATCGTTTTACTGAGTGCTGCAGTCCAGGACCTTTTCCTTCTCCTATCCACCACAGGTTCCTCAGCCGCAGCATCCAGCTTGAGAGTGTCCCTCACAGCATCAATGAGTTCACTCACAAGTGTCCTGTCATGTACTGACCCAGATAAGTCTTCCTCACAGGGAATGTCCTGGTCACAATTATCAAAAAAATTAGAGTTAGGGTCCTGTGCCGCAGCAATGCCCATGTCTGAATGAGAGCACTCCCCTGGAGATGTTGGGGGAGAGGGCGCTTAATAGCCCCCTTGCACTCGCACGCCGCTTCCATCCTGGCAACAAATGATTCCAGGACTGCCGACAACTGTTCCATAGGGACCGCAGGTGCAGCAGCACTGCCAGTTGCTTCTGACATGATAGGGGAAGCAGGTGACACAGACTCCATGATACCACCCTCTGAGATTATGTCCATATGAGGCACAAAGTCAACCCTCCAGTTGCACTGACTGTGGGGGGGTTACCCAGGGGACTCACCAACCCAGCTAGGACCGCTCAGTTCCACTGCCTGTGTCTGTTCTTCTACAGTGCGGTTCCCACAAGTGAGCAGTGAGGAGACTGTGAGGAGAATTGCGCCATCCAATGAGCGATAGAGGCCCACCCAGCACAAAAAGTGCGCACGGATGCAAGAAAATGGCCGCCGCAATGATAAGTGCGCCACAGGCAGCTACGGCAAGATGGCCGCCAATGCGGTTTTCAATAGGAAATAAAATACAGTGAAAGCATGGCGCTGAACGGCGCTCAAGGCCCCCACTGACACAGCTAAAACCCCCACACTGCATGCAGACGCCTGTGGACCCCCCAGGGCAGAGAGACCCCCAGGCACCCACCAGTCAGCGCACCATAGTGTAAGTGACAGAGAGCAGAAAAAACAAGGGGGAGACAGGGAATACCCCCCTACCATAGGAACACACAGCATGTACTCACCTGCTGAGGCAGGGAAACAGTACTTACCCATCCAGCTAGGACCCACTGGTGTGTTCCTGACAAGCATATCACAGTGCAGTCCTGAGTAGCTGTTGGCCAGTCCACCATGAAAGATACAGCAAAACTGTTCAATCTTTTGTGGACCCTGGAGCAAAAAGCTCACCGGCCACCCCTGGAGCCACGGGGTATGTCGTGAACTGCTCTCACGCAGAGCGAGGATTAGTGCGCTCGATGGTCGGACTGGGAGGACTACGAGAATATCGAACTACCCAACCTGTTGCCCAGCCGACAGTTGATAGAAGAATCTCAAAAATAAAATAATAAAAGTCCAAAAAAAAAGACAAAACATTTCTTCAAGAGACTGGCTCTGAAGAGAGCCACGTCCTCTCCTCTGCTAGGGTTATGTCCGGAGGGACCGCCCCCTGGGCGAGGCTGTTCAGCTCTGGTAAGGGAATGTATGTTGAAACATCTAACATTCTGCCTAGTCTTCTCCTATGAGCAGGAACATAACCCACATTGTCAAGAATGAAGATACTGTGTCAGTCCATGGACGGTAAGAGAAAGTGGTGTTTTTAATGCCCAGTGTGCATAAGGACATACTCCAAAAGAAAATGTTTGCTAGAATTGCTTAAAAAGTTTTAGCTGGAGTTCAACTTCAATTTGTTAATCAAGTCCATCTAAGGCCAGCCATAGATGGTTCGAATCTTGGCTGGTTCAGCAGGAAGTTGGAACCAGACTAGATTCAAACCATCTATGGGCAGGCTGGATGTACCAAGTTAATCGATCGATCGATCAACTTGGGTACAATCAACCTGCAGGATTTTGCATACAATTATTGCTAGTGGTTAGTATAGCCACTAGCAATAATCACTGTCATCTCCTAGGGAGGACTGCTTCCCTCATCCCCCACCCTTCCTGCCGGGTGAATACACTGGGTTGGCGGGAGGGATTCACATGCCAACACTATTTGTGTTGATGAGGGAATCAATAAATATTTTTTCTTGCAGTCTGTGGTTGCAGGAAAGAAATTTGCTCTGCGTATCGGCTGCTCAAATATACTATTCTCACACGGTCGGACTTTTGGCCAACAAACTTCATTTTGAGCAAGTTGGACCAACAATCCGACCGTGTGTACGCTCCATCGGACAAACTTTTTTTGCTTTTTTCTTGTTTTCATCGGACAAATGTTGTGTCTGCAAACGGACAAACTTTTGCCCAACAAAAGTCCGATGGAGCAAAGTCCGACCGTGTGTACAGAAAACCATCAGACTTTTGTCCGATGGACAAAACAACTAATGTTAAAATCAACCAACAATAGCAGAAGTTGACCAAAGGGTGGCGGTAAAGAGCAGAAAAACCACTTGATGTTGCAAAAAGTTTTGGGAAAGTTTGCAGAAAAGTCAGAGCGTGTGTATGCTATGGGTGTTCCCGACCAACTCCGTTCAGACAAAAAAACACGGAAAAGTCCGATAGAAGTCCAACCGTGTGTACGAGGCTTTACACTACCCTTTCCTCAGACTAACAATGCAAAGGTGTCTGCTTTACTAATTCACTCAAAATGCAGACAAGAAGCATGTTAGGTAGGATCAGCAGGTGAAAATTAGCATGTTACTGGTAGGATCACCAGGGGAAATAAAAGGAAAAAAAGCCTAAAGAAAAAAACAAATGCAGCCGCCACATCTAAGGATTTGTAAGCCACTTTAATTTTAAGTTGTATGTTAATTTTTTTATTAACAATATAAAATAATACGAAGATTGTTTATAGATTGATAAAAAGATTAAAGGAAGTAGTCGTTTACAACTGCATGAGATCTGGTTCATAAAACACGGAGTGTAGAAAAGCCTCTATAGCAGGGGTCTCAAACTGGCGGCCCTCCAGCTGTTGTGAAACTACAAGTCCCATAATGCCTCTGTCTGTGGGAGTCATGCTTGTAACTGTAGGCCTTGCAATGCCTTATAGGACTTGTAGTTTCGCAACAGCTGGAGGGTTTGCCAGTTTGAGACCCCTGCTCTATAGCATGTAGATACCAAGAAGGGGGTTACAAACTCCTCACAAGATGGTACAGGACCCAAGCAGTCCTGCACTGTATATTCCCAGAGGCCTCTAGTAACTGTTGGCATTATCTAGAGCAGGGATATGCAATTAGCGGACCTCCAGCTGTTGCCAAACTACAAGTCCCATGAGGCAAAGTGAGACTCTGACAGCATCAAGCATGACACCCAGAGCCAGAGGCATGATGGGACTTGTAGTTTGGCAACAGCTGGAGGTCCGCTAATTGCATATCCCTGATCTAGAGTCTGAAAGTACCTTGCTGCATATCTTTTGGTAATGTCCAAATCTCAAGGACTTTTGGGATATGGTTGAACAAATGATTAAAGCCACCACAGGTGTGTCTCTTTAAAGAAATCCAGTAACATTTATTTTACATGATACTCCTCTATCCAACAAAAAGTACAAACATTCCCCTACTAAAACACCACCTTACTACAACCAAAGCCTGCATCCCAGTGCTGTGGAAAAATCTGCCCCTAATAACTAAATTGCACTGGGTTGTTAAAATATTTAAGAAAGACAAATAGAGAATCTCACTATGGCTATGCATTAAGAGGAGAAGTTTTGAAAGATGTGGACACCTTACTTCTTTTATAAGGAACAGACACCTTTGGTCTCCCATCATTAAGCTGACCATTATTCTCATTTTTCAGGACCTAATGTGGTGGTCTTGTGAAGTGGGGAAGGGACAGGGATTTCACTCCCTTACCCAATTACTCTTCTCCACTTTCTTCCACTTCATCTTATGTCCCCCACTTTTTTTTTCTCTCAACCCCTGACATCCCCTTACTCTCTGTGTTTGCACACACACCCACACACACCTAAACTTTCTGAGAAAAACAAAATGTGGGAAATAGTAGATATGTGTCTGGTGCTGGGTTTGCAACAAAAAAAATAATAAAAAAAATAAAGTGTAGCACAATGGTTAAATGAATGTTATACGAAGGAAATACGTTTGAAACTGAATATAGAACTTGTTCAATACGTAATTTTTTATAATATTTGAAATTTAGGAGGTGGATTAATATTAACCACTTGCCGCCCGCCCACCATCAAATGACGGAGAAGCGGTGCGGCTCTGGTTCTGGGACAACGTCATATGATGGTGCCCCAGAACAGCCACTCTCACGTGCCCGATCTCAGTAAAGGACATGGTGAGACCCAGATCTCGGTAAAGAGCCGATGACACGGCTCTTTAACCATGTGATCTGCTGTGTCCAATCACAGACGATCACATGTAAATGTGGAAGTGCTGTTTATTGGCTCTCTTCGCCAGACAGAGTGTGTGGCAAGGAGAGCCGATCTCCGGCATCTTCTTGCAGGGGAGACCAGGACATGTAATTAGGGTATTAAAAAAATTACACGAGTGTCCTCCTCCTCAAAAAAAAAAAATATATAAATGAGATGGGGTTTACTAAATTCTGGGCATTGTTCCTAAACACAAATGGTGTGAGTATTACCTGGTACATCATTCAGCCCTGTCCAGCCTCAGCTGGCAATAGACAGTGACAAGCTTCAGGCAACAGGGCTGGATACTGCACCTCGGCCTCTTAGGTGCTAAAACACAAAGATGCATGCACAGCAGCTAGATATCCACATGTACAAGTGGCCTACATATACCGTCTGGAACCAGACTTCCCAAGCATATTGCCATTGATTGATAATTTTTTACAAATTTTGGGTGACTCAATAAACCTATATAAATCCAATCCAGCACTTTATTTGGCTCAACGCACCACTACACCATTGAGCAGTCATTATCATTTTATACTGTGAAAAAAATTTAAAAATATATTTTTGAATGTCTTTATATTCAGGAACCCTAGTAAGCTTTATCAACATTACATTAGTCCTTTATTGCATTCATTTGAAATGCCTCTCACTACTTGCACCCATGTTAATACCTTAAATGGATAGAGTCTGTCTATTTAAAGTAATAGCTTTACCCAAACCTTTTTTATATTTTAAAGTTCCTCCCGATTCTTTTTCAATATTCCAACTGCCTATTCAAGGTGTTATGTGAAAGCAGGAGAAGAGCAGATTTATGTTGTTGTACTTGACAGTAGTATACCCTGCCAATGGTGGACTGAATATATCTGATCATAAATTATATAATTTAACTTCCAATATCTCCATGGGTATTTTGAAACAAACATCTCCCCCAAGCTGAGTATCTTCCCAGTGTGGAACGTGCATAAAGCCTACATACGCATAATTATACTTAATTGGTAAGCTCACAGAACTTCTGACGTCTATACATAATCTGGAAACCAAAACAAAATGTCCCTGTCTAAATCTATTTCTTCTTCTCTATCCAAGTTGTGCTACGACCTTCGTACACTGTTGTGAAAAGCTTGTAGCGCAACTTGGTAAGGCAACCTAAACTTAGTATTATGTAACCAATAATAAAGCTCACAAGCTTTTGGCCAATAGGTTAAAAACTTGTACCACAAAATTGAGACTACTATTCTTGTATCCGTTCACAAAGCAGGAGCTACACAATCCGCAACAGATATCAGACACCTTTGCGGACTACTATGGCGCCTTATATAATTTAAAAGATGACCCCACTACCAAATAACCTTGAAGACATTAATTTTTTTTTTTAAAACTCAATATCCCCTTTCTATCCCCTGAACATACTTGACGTAATTGTAGCCGTATTAGTGCAATTATGACAGAGAAAATTAAGTACTGTCCGTGATACTTTTTTTATTTGCACTAACATAGAATTTTTCAGGACAAGCTTTCGGGGTATGTCCCCTTCTTCAAGGTCCAAGCAGTACTGATTCACAATTTTTTTAGCAGAATGTTGAAACAAAACAAGAAAAAAATCTCAGAGGGAAAGGAAAAAAAACACATACAAATCAATGGTAATAAAGATAGCAGCAGAGTTAGTGAGACAAGACAGAGTTAGTGAGATAAGACAGAGGGAGAGCTATAGACTTGAGGGGGGAGATGCTAGTCACAGAGGGGGTCATAAAACCTTAGTATAATGGGTAAGGAAACCAATATCTAAATTTAGGCCATTCGTTTTTGTGTTAAAAAGAATTATCATTCTTAGTTCAAATGTTTTCCTTTCCTGGATAGTTCTGAAATTCCCTTTAAGAACTAAAACATTGAGGTCTTCTATAGTGTGGTCTGGTTGTGAGAAGTGATGTCCCACAGGTGTGCAGAAACTCTCTTCTTTATGTTCCTTGATGGTATGTCTGTGAAAATTCATCCTCGCTTGCAACTTCTGTCCTGTTTCACCAACATAAGATCCTTTGCCACACCTGTTGCATTGGATGAGGTACACAACATTACTGGAGGTACAGTTGTAAGATCCCATGATAGTGAAGGTCCCATTTGTGTGTGTGACACTTTTGGATGGATTGATCTGGTTGCATAGTTTGCAGCGTTTTTTATTGCAGGGTTTGCTTCCATTATTTGTGACTTCATAATCAGAGTGAAGTTTCCTGCTGATTAGTTTGTGTCTGAGGTTGGGTGGTTGTCTGAAAGCCAATAATGGGGGTTGTTGGAATATTTCTTTCAGAGTTTCATCCTCTGTTATAATGGGCTGTAAATCTTTGATTATCTTTTTGATCCCTTCTAGTGTTGGGTTGTATGTGGTGACTAGAGGTACTCGGTTATTTGTTTTTTTCTCTTTGTATTGGAGGAGATTTTCTCTTCGGGTTTTCAAGGCTGTGTTTATGCTGTTGTTGATGGTTTTGTCTTTATATCCTTTCTTCTGGAAAGAGCCTGCCAGTGTTCTGAGATGTTTATCTCTGACTTCTGGGTCTGAACAAATTCGGTGGTATCTGATGGCCTGGCTGTGTATGATGGCTCGTTTAGTGTGTTGGGGATGAAAACTGGAACTATGAAGATAGCTGCATCGGTCAGTCGGTTTTCTGTATATGGAAGTGTGAAGCTTGTCATCCCTGATGTATACTGTAGTGTCTAGGAAGTTGACATGTGTGTTCAACTTCCTAGACACTACAGTATACATCAGGGATGACAAGCTTCACACTTCCATATACAGAAAACCGACTGACCGATGCAGCTATCTTCATAGTTCCAGTTTTCATCCCCAACACACTAAACGAGCCATCATACACAGCCAGGCCATCAGATACCACCGAATTTGTTCAGACCCAGAAGTCAGAGATAAACATCTCAGAACACTGGCAGGCTCTTTCCAGAAGAAAGGATATAAAGACAAAACCATCAACAACAGCATAAACACAGCCTTGAAAACCCGAAGAGAAAATCTCCTCCAATACAAAGAGAAAAAAACAAATAACCGAGTACCTCTAGTCACCACATACAACCCAACACTAGAAGGGATCAAAAAGATAATCAAAGATTTACAGCCCATTATAACAGAGGATGAAACTCTGAAAGAAATATTCCAACAACCCCCATTATTGGCTTTTAGACAACCACCCAACCTCAGACACAAACTAATCAGCAGGAAACTTCACTCTGATTATGAAGTCACAAATAATGGAAGCAAACCCTGCAATAAAAAACGCTGCAAACTGTGCAACCAGATCAATCCATCCAAAAGTGTCACACACACAAATGGGACCTTCACTATCATGGGATCTTACAACTGTACCTCCAGTAATGTTGTGTACCTCATCCAATGCAACAGGTGTGGCAAAGCATCTTATGTTGGTGAAACAGGACAGAAGTTGCAAGCGAGGATGAATTTTCACAGACATACCATCAAGGAACATAAAGAAGAGAGTTTCTGCACACCTGTGGGACATCACTTCTCACAACCAGACCACACTATAGAAGACCTCAATGTTTTAGTTCTTAAAGGGAATTTCAGAACTATCCAGGAAAGGAAAACATTTGAACTAAGAATGATAATTCTTTTTAACACAAAAACGAATGGCCTAAATTTAGATATTGGTTTCCTTACCCATTATACTAAGGTTTTATGACCCCCTCTGTGACTAGCATCTCCCCCCTCAAGTCTATAGCTCTCCCTCTGTCTTATCTCACTAACTCTGTCTTGTCTCACTAACTCTGCTGCTATCTTTATTACCATTGATTTGTATGTGTTTTTTTTCCTTTCCCTCTGAGATTTTTTTCTTGTTTTGTTTCAACATTCTGCTAAAAAAATTGTGAATCAGTACTGCTTGGACCTTGAAGAAGGGGACATACCCCGAAAGCTTGTCCTGAAAAATTCTATGTTAGTGCAAATAAAAAAAGTATCACGGACAGTACTTAATTTTCTCTATCCCCTGAACTAAATTCTCTGTTTACCCTCTCTGAAATCATTTTAACAATCAATGCCTTACCTAACGGCAAATCCCCAGGCCCAGACAGATTTACAAATGAATATTATAAATACTTTGCAGATATTCTAGCTCTATATATGACATAACTTTTCACAGCAGCATCGGTGGATGCATCTTTCCCTGCGGAGATGCAGGCAGCAAACATAGTCACTCTCTCCAAACCTCTAAAAGATCCTGTGACACTGGCAAACTTTAGACCCATATCATTATTAAACACCAATGTTAAAGTATATGCCAAATTACTAGCAAAACACCTCATCAATATTCTTTCTACCTTAATCAAGTCAGACCAAAATGTTTCATTAAAGGCAGACTAGCCTCTGATGTTATTAGACGCAACATTAACTTACTACACTAAGCTGAGATTGGTCGCACGCCTTCTCTGCTATTATCCATACATGCAGAAAAGGCATTTGACTGAGTGCATTGGCTTTACCTGAAACAGGTATTATAGAAATATTTAAATTTCCGGAAATATCTGCTATCGTGGCCCTATACTCCATACCCTCAGCTAAGGTATACTTCTCCAGCTTGTTATCCAAATCCTTTACCATCTCCAATGGCACACGACAGAGCTGCCCTCTTTACCCCTCCATTTTTAACTTAATAATTGAATCTCTTGCTGAAATGATTAGGTCACACCCTTTCATCTCAGGTTTTCGATCACATAACTACTCCCATGTCATCAATTTGTTTTCTGTTATTCTACTATTGACTGATTCTTTTAAATCCCTTATGAATGCACACAAAGTGCTACAAGCATTTAGTGCAGTATCATATTAGTTACGTTTAAAGTAAATGTTTCCAAATCTCTAATTTTGGATCTAGGTACTCCTAGATCAGTGTGGAAATATCCAAAAATGTACCCTACTCTTGGAAGGACAAAGGCATTCCCTATTTGAGTATTATCTTAATACCCTCATCCTCTAAACCAGGGATATGCAATTAGCGGACCTCCAGATGTTGCCAAACTACAAGTCCCATCATGCCTCTGCCTCTGGGTGTCATGCTTGATGCTGTCAGAGTCTCGCTATGCCTCATGGGACTTGTAGTTTGGCAACAGCTGGAGGTCCGCTAATTGCATATCCTTGCTCTAAACTATCTGACACTAACTACAAAGCTCTTATTGCCAAAATGTCCAAGGAATTACAACAATTCTCTAGCTGCAAGCTTTCATGGATGGGTAGGTTAGATACCTTTAAGATGATGATACTTTGTCAAACTCTGTATGTCTTTAAAACTCTCTCTAATCCCATCAAACCTGAATACTTTAGATCTCTGATAGCCCTTCACAGGAAATTCATCTGGTTAAATAAAAGAGTGAGATGCCCCTATTCACACCTGCTTAAGCATAAAAAGGCTGGAAGAATTGGTCTTGTAGACTACTATTATGCTTCCATACTATGACAACTACATTACTGTTTTTTCCCTTCCCCAGATGTTGAAGCTACCTTCACACATACTTCAGACCTAAAAGCAAACTTATTTGCAGATCATTGGTTGCCCAGTGATAGGGGACTATGTCTATAATCCACCATCAAAAATTCTGTGTCTTTTTCAAAATCCTACAGGTTACTACCAGTGAAGGAAATGTCAAGTATGTACCATCAATGGTTGTAAGAATAGGAGAATAGGATAAAGAATAGCTTACTTCTACGAGTACTTCTAGTGCTTTTAGAATAGAGCCATCATCACATGCTCCACCACTGGGGTAGTGTACCTGTTACAATTCCCTTGTGGGCTCCAATATGTGGGCAGGACCATGTGAACCCTGCAGGTTAAACTAAATGAGCATATTAACAATATCAGAAAGGGTTTCAAGAATCATTCTGTGTCTAAACATTATGCCAGGGACCCTTTAAATACAATTTTTTGGGGAATTGAGAGGTACAGGCCTCATTGGAGAGGGAGCTCTCTAGTTAGGGATATTTCTAAACTTGAAATGCAATGCATACATAAAGTGAAATCATTTATCACATATGGTTTAAATGTAGATGTTGATGTCAATACAATTATAGACAATTATTAATCCTAATGTCTATATAGAGCTCACTGATATGGTGTACTGTTTTTTCTACATTTTAGATATTTTGTATTCTCTGACCTGAGTTTCAGTCGGCTGATTTAGAGGTAAGGGGGGAACTTTTTGAGGACAACTTAATTTGAGTGAAGGCGCTCCATTTTCCATTATATTTTATCTCTATATTATTAGATTCTTAATGCTTAATTTATATTTTTCTGTTTATATTTTAATGTAAACAAAAATTTTATTTTTTATTTTCCATTTTTATTTTTGAAGCTGGCCACTGGTTTATTTGTTGTTGCTGGCAAGTTCATAGGTTAGTTGGAGGATTGGGACACTAAATGACATGGAACAAGGTTTTTGGCCTCATTACTATCTATTGTTTATATTTTTGGTTTATATTTTTATATTTTTAGTTGTGTTAATGATTTTCAGTTAGTGAAACTTATTGGGTGTTGAAGAGGAACAGGTAATACGAACACACAGGTGTATTTAGGTAATGCAGGTTAACCTTCAGTAACCTTTTCAGATCTGAGAGAAACCCAATGATTACACATGAAAAGTTGCTGAGTGTTTATCAAAAGGTCTCTGGTTTATTGAGCACAGGTACACAGTATTTATACAGTTGTAAAGACAATAAAGTGGGGACTAGGAGGAACTTCCTATATGTTATCAGAAAAAGACACAAGATATCACTAGCAAACATCTTCTTCCACCCTGATAATGCAGGTTCCTGTTTTCATCTTAATGACGTATGTTAGTTAGAACAGGAAATTTATTCTGGGACTTCGGCTTAAACCGCAAACCACAAGATAAAGTCTATGTAGGCGAGAAACAGATGTTGCCTATAGATAAAGACATACTATAGTCTATGTCTTCACAGAAACAGGAAGCTTGTTCCGGGAAATGGCTTAACCTCAAATAACTGACAAACTCTTAGTTCTATGTAAACCAAACATGAGTTTTGCTAAGGGAAAACTCATATATACATATATACTTAGAAAAACATAGAGGGGAATCTAGAAATAGAAAAATAATTGTTTTATACATTCTCCTACAGGTGTTATATGATTTATGTCCACTAGATGTCATTATAATTGATTGTAGTGATGTGACCCCATTGAAGTAATTTTGACACTTCTTGCCGCTGAACATAGCCCTTAAAATATTTTAGACGGCTTTGCAAGCATTGTGGAAAAGTCAGTGCTTGCTAATAATGTTAATAAAACAACTTTTGTGGATAGTAATTATAATGATCTTTGTCCACTAGATGCCACTTTAAACTAATATGGTGGTGTGGCTCCATTTGACTATTTTTGATGCTTCCTATTGCTGAGTTCAGCTTTGGTGTATACATGAATGGTGTGTGGGTGCTGTGGAGGTGCCCACTATTGCTATTCTTGGGGGAACCTTTGAGAAAGGAGTGGTTTAGGTTTATTTTTAATGTTTTTTACTGTTAAGCTTCATCTGCACTATAGGATCGGATTTCAAACATAGTTTGAGGACCGGTCCCACATTGATGATTTGATTGGCCGGCAGAGACTCAGATCGAGGCTTGGTTAGCTTTAAGTGTATTTAAGTGATGATGCAGCACGCCGCTCGTGCCCGAGACGATGTTACCATATGACAAAACGCGTAGAGAGGAGTGACGTGCTGACAGCAAATTCCTCGAGTCCCGGAAGGACGGGCTGCTGCTGTATCAGCGGCCGGCGAGATTGGTATTAAGGCGATTTTTAACCGTTCTTGATGTAAGTGCACTTTTGAGCTTTCCAAATAAAGTTTTAAAGTTTTTACACTATGCAGAGCTTTTTATATTTTAGGGATGACCTACGAAAATACCATCTGGACGATTTGCATCCTTGTTTTGAGAGGATGCTCAGGCGGTACCAAAATGCACTGGCTGGGTGTGTAGCCACAAGTGTCACTGACCTTCTGTAATAGAAAGTCTGTGTGAGCTGGTAATCAAGCATTTTATCTGTATTGGTGGTGGTGCTTAAAACGATTACACATTCCAGGTGGCGCATGGTGGCGCTGTTGATGCACTTACAAGAACACTCTCACCTTGAAAATTATTTTATAATCTTGGAATTTTTAGTTTTTATGTCACTTATGGTTTGTTATATATGGATAATCATTCACATAGCGCGACTCTGTAAATACTTTTGATTAAAGTGGTTGTATGGTCAAAATTATTACTTTACCATTATTTATTACCAGCAATAATTGCAATAGTTTAGTCGTTTTATTTTTTTCCTTACCTTTCTAGATTCAATGTTACAGCTGTTTTCTGTAGTGTCGGTCACTACCGCGCATGCGCCCGATTCACGGTCATGTCGGCGAGAAGAGCCACTGCCGGAATATCATTGTGTTGTTGTCGGGGCTGCGTCATTTCCCTATGTATATGTCAGCCCCGACATCCCGCGATCTTTCAGCACCTGCTTACAGATGCTTCTCGCTGTCTTTTTAGTTCCTGCTTCCTGGTGTCCGGTCGAACACTGTCCCCACACTATCTGATTGGTGGGACAGTTTTCGCCAGAACACCAGTGTAAACTGTGAATGAAATATCTTCGTTTCCATAGAAACTTGAAACGAAAAAGAGGCTTGGATATAGTGATCCTAAAGCGCACGCGCGGGATTACTGAGGACAGAAGAAACTGTGGGCGGAAAAGAAATTCAATTCAAACCAGGAAGACCACAACGGAGATGGCGCTGAGTTAGTCATACAAGAAGACTGTACAAATGTCACGAAATATAAGGTAAGTATAATTTTTTTTATTACAACAATTTAGATAGATCACTTCAAAAATACTTTGTCATTACAAATATGATATTTGTATACAAAGTATATTAGGGTTTACAACCGCTTTAATATGGGACTGTGTCTATATCTCACAGGAGAGTTGCTTTTCAGATAATTGATGTATTATTTGGTCACTTTATCTTTACTAGTGCAGTTTTTCTTTCTTTTTACCTTCCCAGATAACCAGTGGCTTACAGCAATCCAACACTCCTATACTTCCTCGCACTTAACCACTGGGAATTGAATCAGAAAATTATTTTACAGGTTAACAAAGTTCTACCCAAATCAACTTCCCTTGTGCTGGAGAGGTTGCGGTCAGGTGGATAACCGACCGCATATCCTATGGCAATATAAAAATCAAACTAGATTTTGGCATCAGACATTCCAACTGATTTTGAATTTAACAGGACTTTTGACCTCACCTGATCCAGCTCTAGCATGGCTCAACATAGGTATCGAGCGCTTTCCCACCCATCACCTTATTGTAGTCTCTCATGTGATAATAACGTCAACATTTTTAATTACTAAGATATGGAGGAAGAACTTATCACCTAACTTGCCTGAACTTATTGCTATTAACTACACTTAAGAACGTTCACTGTCCCTTAGAAAAAACATGTTCAATGAATTTGAACAGGCATGGAAAATTTGGAGTGAATGATCTTAATCTTCACCCTGACTGATACATGCTTCAAATGTTGCCACTGTTTTACAAGTTACTAGACATGTGCGATTCATTTCGTACGAATTTCTGAAAATTCGTACATTCGGAAGCATCCGAAATACGAATTTCTATTCTTACGAATTTTTTACGAAATACGAAATTTCATTTTGAGAGTGAGAGACTGCTCAGACTGGTACTGGTAGTCAATGGGAAATTCAGAATTGGACAAAATAAGAATGTTCGTTAATATCGTTTTATTATTGTCATAATAATTACGATTTTTCATTATGATGAAGTTAAAAACCCAGGAAGTCAGCACTGCACAGGGATGATGGGAGCCCCTCATAATGAGCACAGCACAGGGATAGTGGTAGCCCCTCATAATGAGCACAGCAGGGGTACAGCCCCAGGAGGAAGTCAGCACAGCACAGGGGTGGTGGGAGCCCCTCATAACGAATGTTCATAATTGCTAACAAAATACGAATTAACGGGCTACTACAAACCCAGGAAGTCAGCACAGCACAGGGATGGTGGGAGCCCCTCATAATGAGCATAATGAGTCGACGACTGCCATAAAGGTATTTTTTGCTTTTTAAATTCATCATAACGAATGTTCGTAATTGTTACGAAAAGTTAACGAATCTAACGAAAATTCGTATTTCGTACAAAACGAATCCAAATTGAATTTCAGACACGAATTACGAAATACAAATTTTCGTCTAATACGAAATTGAACGGAACGAAACTAAACAAATTTATTGACGGTGCACATGTCTACAAGTTACCATTACTTTGCTTTCTAATTTTTTAGCTTTCTCTACACTCCTTCATTTTGGACCTCAATAGTTCAGTTAGTTGCAGAATCCTGCTGTTGTTTGGATGAATGACACAATGTAATGGATTTCACTTATGTTTCTGTGAAGTATTTTCCTCATTGCCAGTGTATGTAATATTCTTTCTTAAAGGGTAAGTTTCCCATTACAGAAAAATCTGTAAGGTGAACTTACACGGAATCCCCTCCTCATCGCCCCCAATCCCGCTGACCTGGAGCCCGGTGATCTCCCGCTATGAGACCTTGTATAGTTGCCTCTCCGGTCCAGGGCTTATAAATCCCCTCAGGTTAATCTCCAAATTTACCTCACCAGAAGGTACGTTTAGGAGCATTCTAATTGGTCGGTGCCGTCACATGAGCAGCGCCAACCAATCAGAACCTGTGTCCTGTCACCGTGGGCAAAGAGAAGAGAAAGCAGCAGGGATTTCAAATCCCCTGACTGGTAAAATGGTGATACGATGTGTCAGAATGGACGATTGTCGCTCTCCAGGTTAGCAGGACTGGGTGTGATGGGGACAGAGTCCAGTGTAAGTTCACCTTACAGATTTTCTGTAAAGGTGAATTTACACAATAAACTCAGGAAGGAAAGACCCCCACTATGCCAACATCCATTAATTATATGAAAGGATTGAATGAGTTAAAAAACTCCATCAAAATGCAAAATTTACCGGCACAACATGAGGCAGCAGTTTAACAAAACTTTTATTACAAAAAGTAAAAATCACGTATAACAAAGCACCCTATTAACAAACAAGGTCAACAGATTCCCAAATGTACTTGGAGCTTAGGATTGGATTATATCAAATATTGTATAAACACTGATTGTGTGAGGATATCACTTGGTAGAATCCATAGACTCCTTCATGTCTTCGTGTTAACGCGTTTCACAGAAATTAACCATTTTTGGGTAGGTGCTAATACATAATTAAAATAATACAGAAAAAGAAAAAAATGACATACCGTATATACTCGAGTATAAGCATTTTTTTGTGCCGAAAATGCCCCCTCGGCTTATACTCGAGTCTATGTCCATCTTCAAATTTGTGCACCTGATCCCGGCCAGCCATAGGTCCCCTGGACCCCAATCCTGGCACACATGTTTCCCCACTCTTCCTCTACAAGTGTGAAAAGTTTGTTGTCTGGTGGACCTACGATTGGGGATCACCGATATTTCAAAGCCGGGCACCCCTTCCATAGACTCCAATGTTAAACAGTAATTTCTACATTGATTTTGGGGACCCGGTACCGGCCGACCCTTAGTCCCCTGGACACCAAGCAGGGCACACATGTAGCTCCACTCTTCATCTACAAGTGTGCAAAGTTTGTTGTCCAGGGGACCTACGGCCGGGGAGCACCGATTTTTCAAAGCCAGGCACCCCTTCCATAGACTTCCATGTTAAACGTCAGTCTAGTCACACAGCGCCGGAGATCAGGTAGGGAGATTGGGCACAGTAAGGCATGGACACAGTGAGGCATAGGCACAGTGAGGCATGGGCACAGTGAAGCATGGGCACAGTGAGGCATGGGCACAGTAAGGCACAGTGAGGCATGGCCACAGTGAGGCATGCACATGGACACAGTGAGGCACATTGAGGCACAGTGAGGCATGCAGACGGACACCCTAGGCTTATACTCGAGTCAATATGTTTTCCCAGTTTTTTGTGGTAAAATTAGGTGCCTCGGCTTATATTCGGGTTGGCTTATACTTGAGTATATACGGTAAGTATTCATAGTATGGCAATGTATATATCGTATTTTAACAGTGTTTTTTCGGTATTGAAAATCATATAAAAACATATATAACCATGCTATGCATATGCTTGCCTGGTAAACCCCTGAGACCAATAGGGGATGACACCACACACAGACAGACTGCAGAGCCACAATCACTCCTTTCCACCAAATTGATAAGAGTAGTAAGGCAGTTGTATAGTCTTACAATAAAGGGGAGAGATTCTCACCTTTAATACAGCCAGGGATACCGATGATTCTATGAGTAAGAATGTGTAAGGCATTGTAAAAACACCCCTTTATTTGCTCTAAGATACTAGAATGGTAATTGTGTATTTTATAATTACCTAATAGTAAATCAGTCCCCTTGGACCATGTGAAAAAAGGAAAAGGTGCTTTATCGCAGATATCCTATCAATATGATAACATCTGAAACATAGAAGAAGGAGGGTAGGGTCACACGGGAGGTGAGAAGGTGAAGAGCTATAGTTCACCACAAAACTATATTGATTTCATATTAGGGGACATTGTATAATATGCTCAGTTTACCACAATTGAGATTCAAATGTTTAATCCAGGGGCATCAGGGAAGTGCATCAAATGTGTATCACTTCTATGAGCCTATTAACAGCAGTTTGTAATATATATAAAAAATAAATAAATAAATGCGGCGCCGTAAACAAAGTGAATGTCAAAAATTGATATATAAACCAATTCTTGAGATATGTGTACCTCACGTATGCAACGTGGGTAATAATGGATTATAACACTCGTGTGAGGCCAATGGGCCGTGACTACAATGGATAAAATAAATATGAACAAACAACAAAAAACAAAAATATATACTAATCAGTAAGCATATAAATAATAATGGTGATGAAGTGAAACATAGATGTATTGAAACATTAGGGGCAATTTGGTTACGAAGCGGCGGGGCACCTCTGTATATAACTCCTGCTTGGTCAGGAAGTACTGGACCCAAAAGTGGCAAGCAGGAGTTATATACAGAGGTGCCCCGCCGCTTCGTAACCAAATTGCCCCTAACGTAGTTGATCCTCCATGTAAACCGTCCGTTTCTCTGTTTCCTGATATGAAAGGGTATTACCCCTGTAGGAGGTGTAATGTATGCGCCCACAATGCGATTGATCGGAGGAAAATTGATTCCTTTACATCCTCTACTACATCGGTGGTATACCACATGAAACAGTTTGTTACATGTATGACACGCTTTATCGTGTATCTTATCACATGTCCATGTAACAAACAATACGTGGGACGTACGATCAGAAATTTCTCAATTAGAGTGAATGAGCACATTGCTGGCATCAAAAAGGGCCGTACTAATCACAGTGTAACAAGACACTACTTGCACGTTCATAACAAAAACCCCGCAGGAACCAAATTTCAAGTGATCGACCAGTTCACCCCACATTGGAGGGGTGAATCTCGCATTAGGGGCGTCTCACAATTAGAGACTTTTTGGATTTACCAGTTGCGCTGTTATTCGCCTTTTGGGCTTAACATCGACTGGGATATTAATTATTTTATTAATAAAGCTTAATGTTTATTGTTTTTATCCTTCTGGGTCCTTCACCCCTTCTCTAAGGAATTTGATTGATTTTTTATCTATATGTAATTTTATTTAGTCAATAGATTTTTTAGTCCTTGGCTATCCTCATTCCCATCATATAATTGCTTTCCATGCGGGTCATGGGTACATGCGTTTTGATGCAGTTTTACATGTCCATTTGAATGTTAATCATTTTGTTATTGTATACATATTTATTTTTTATACTATGTACAACAGTGCTCCTTGCCCCGCTTAGTGATTTTATGTGTACCAGTTACACCTATGTATTTATCGCCTCATATACTTGTTTTTATATGTACCAGTTATATATGCATCAGTTGCACCCATGCATCTATGTTTTTGCATATTTGTTTCATGATTTATTGTCTGCCCTTCTTGCATATACCTCTCCCTCCCCCATATGGATGATAGGCACTGTGACACTCTCAGGAATGTGAAGTGTGTATGCGGAGCGAAGCGCTGTCATCGTTCCACCACATCAGGTGTCATGTGACTGTGGGTGGAACTGAGGCTTGGAATGCAGATCTTTTGGCATGGAATGTGTGATGACATCAGTGGGTGGCAACGTGATGACGGGCCACCGCGCTGATTGGATGACTGCAGCACCAATGACCTTGCCACGCTCTGCGTGATGACGCGCCATTTAGCAGGGAATCGAGGCCTGGAGTGCAGACGTCCCTGTTGCGACAGTGTGAGCATACTCGCCGGCTGGCGACGTAATGACGCTCCGCTGTTCCGATAGGTTGACTGTAGCACTAATGCCTGTACCCTATTTTGAATAATGACGTGCTAATTAGCACTGCAATGAAGCGCTGCAGACCTACATCTAAGGGAGAGGATACATACTTTTGTATATGGGATGAATCAGGAAGTGGCCACTTTACCATTGGGATTGGATACCTGAGCAAGGGGGCGGTTTCCATATCAGCTGTGATGATTCCAATCAGGTAAATTGCTTACTATTTAATGGCGTGGTGTGTTACATGCAGGTTGATGCCCCAGTTGAAGCACACTGCTGCGAAACATGTCGGGTACATGAACCTGCTCTAAGTTTTACTACGCCATACATGAATGATATTTTCCGTGATCACTATTTTTACTAGCAGCTTCAGGATGCCTGTATTTTTTATTGCTCCTTTTTTTGTTTGATGTGTTCGTTTTTGGAATAAATTAGCTTTTTTACTACACACCACCTGACTGATCTATACTATGAGGAGATATCTTTTATTCCTTTTCATGATCGACATTGCTTTTTGGCTGTCTGGATCTTGAGGATACTAGGACAGAGGAATTCCAACCTCCCGTGGATGTCGTATCGGTCATCGGTGGAAGATACCATTCCTTACAGGAAGTTCCAGTCCACACGTGTATCTGAGTGGATCATCTGTATGCCTTATTGACCCACCGCTGCTGGCGTGTGAGTCCACACGCAGGGGTAAGAGTATTTATTCCCCCCCCTCCCTCAGTGTTGGAAGTCACATTCCTGGGTGCTGTACATCTCATACCATCCATCGGAAGCATAGTCGTCCTGTGTGGGCTACCGTGGACTTTCATCTTTTGGCTTGAAGTTACACTGACCCCATTATATATCTTATTAGTTATTTTTAGTTGGACTTTATACACTTGCCATTATGTTTCAATACATCTATGTTTCACTTCATCACCATTATTATTTATATGCTTACTGATTAGTATATATTTATGTTTTTGGTTGTTTGTTCATATTTATTTTATCCATTGTAGTCACGGCCCATTGACCTCACACGAGTGTTATAATCCATTATCACCCACGTTGCATACGTGAGGTACACATATTTCAAGAATTGGTTTATATATCAATTTTTGACATTCACTTTGTTTACGGCGCCGCATTTATTTATTTAATTTTTCCTTGTTTACAATATGTCTGATTGTTAATGCTGGCAGCCCATTACACACTGTTTCCATTTTTTGGTAGTGCAACTTTTTTCACATTTACTTGTAATATATATAAAGCCTAGAAAAACAGGCCATGAAAGGATTGGAATGGGAAAATTAATTGGCAAATATAGGTATAATGAGAATATTAATCTCAATAGCAATTACCCACCTTATTAGCAAATATAAACAGGCTCACCAGTGTTTAGGAGAAGGGTGGGCTTATAGAGTAAAGCCACAACCAGGTAATCCCCCCAAAGACAGTGGTAGATGCCTAAAGGGTAGTAGCATAAAATGTACAGGTAGTAAGTGGATATACATAATAGACAGCAAAGCCCCATAAAGCAATGTCCCTCAATAGGTTGTCTCGTCTATATGATCTCACCTCCTGGATAGCAGATCGCTGGTGTGGGTGTCTCCAATGGTTCAGCAGTGACTGACTGGTGAGTCTATCTCTTTATAGGGCATTTTGGTGCCAAAGGGGCGCGGCACCTGTAGGGTGAATGGAGCAGACTGACGTCATTGATGCACCTGCATCACGCTCTGTCGTATCACAGGGCGTCTGAGGGAACTGTGCATAACCGAAAGTGTGCTAACATCATAACATTGCGTCAGCATTACATCCCATAATACTTCATATTCCCATCGCACACATTCCTGGATGAGCTCTCGAATTTGGGTGCTGCAGCAACAACCAGCTGGATACTGGTTCAAGTCACAGTAAAGGTATTTGCCAGCACACCATGGAACGACATAAATAGCGTCCAAACAGATAATTTATTGCATGATCACAACACAAGGAAAGTGCAATGTTTCGGAGTCACGCAGGACCCCTTCATCAGGCATGTGATAAATGTGAGGTAACAGTGAAAAGAATTTAAATAACCATCAACCAATCAGAAAAAGCAGAAAAAACAAACAAAACAAAGCTCCTCCCACCCACAGAATGGTACGACGTCACAAATCCCATCAAAACAGCTCAAATAATTTAAATTCATTGGCACAATATCACAGATTTAAGAAAAAAAAACATATATCAAAGGAAGGGATTAGTAAAATTACATACTGATAGTGCCTTTATAATACCTTTCTATTATTGTTATGGCACATCACTGTGGGGACGGACCAGCTGTCAGGGAGCATCTGTATACAGCGCACGATCTTGTAATAGATCAGTGCCAGTGTAGGAATTGGAAGCTGTGGGGCAGAACATGGCAGCGATCGCAGGCCGTGCTTGCGCAATGCAGCGGCGGTATCCAAGGCAACCAGGGACGCTGTAAAGCTGGGGGGGGTGCCGTAGCGTGAACGTGTGACATTGGCAGAACCAAATGTGTGTCAGTGCAAGGATGCTGGGCTTACAACAGCCACCGGGGGAAAGGGCTCATACCTAGATGTGGAAGACCTTCTGTATTAGGCTACGTTTAAAAGGAAACTCAAAGTCCATATAATGCAGGGAAAAATGCAAGTGAAGTGGTCACAGCAGTTCCAAAGTGATCCCAAAATAAGTTGCCATGGGTTCGTCATCAGATCATCGCCAAGATAGACAGAAAGAAAGAAACAGGAAAAAAGGGGAAAAGAATCACATCCCGGATAACTCAAGATACTGCGCATATGCAGAGGAGTACCCAGATGGAAGTGCGGTCCCAGGCATACGTGTAGCGAGCGGCCGGACACAGAACATCCATCCACATCGCCCGGCCATCACAACAAACAGCCAGGAAAAAACATGGCTCACACCAGGCACCATACTCAAGACCGATACGATCACCACTACATCTCGAAACAGGGCAGCAAATCAATAAACAGGCTCACTATGGAATCACCTACAGCCCAAACAACCACTATAGACCCAACAGCAATGCAGTTATCTTCACCACAATCGTGGCAGTATGATCAAAGGGGCTCATTAGGCATAAGCATAAATTCAATTAAATTAAAGATAATATAGAATAAAAAAAATGCACAGAAAAGAAAACAAAAACATATATTAATGACGGGGAAAAATATTTCTAATAAGGAATCAATTATCAAATAGATTCTTTCCATTGTCTATCTGTAGGTCAGGAAAGATAAAATTCACATTACATCTCGGTCGAACTTGGGGCATCTCTAACACCAAACGAGGGAAACAAAGCAGGAAAATGAAATCTATCCCAGGACCCCTAAATTATTACTATCCCCCTACGGGGTTTCCCCGCATCCAATCTGCTTGACAGGAGATTGTGACCGGCTCTCTATGGAGGCTGTGGAGCAGCTTGCACAGGATATAATATAAAATATATGATATAATATTAAAAGGATACATTTACATTCTGAACATGTTACATGTTACACCCATATTTAGGATGTAACATGTAACAGCAGGTGGGAGTTCCTCTCCCCACACTCACTGTCACATTTTAAAAATGTTGCATCTGTGTGCAGTTTTAACTACCCAGCATTCATTCACAATTTGTGAATGAATGAACTACAAGTCCCGTCTTCCACTGTGCCAAACGGCTTGTAGTTGTAGTTTTCAATAAATTACTAGGGCACCCTCGTACTTCACTGACACTTCCTGTAGCTGAGTTATTTTCTGTCCATATGGAGAACTGTCAGCAGTGTCTGCAGGAGCTTGACATTACACCCGTTTTCCACTGATTGCTTTACAGGTTCCAGTGTAAAAAAATAAATAAATGCACATTTTGTAAATGAAAAAGGTGTAAATTTGCCTTTGAAATGGTTCTTTTGGACAGTTTATCCTAGCCAACTTCTGTAATGGCCAAACAGAAGGCCACCAAATGTGCTGAAAATGTGTATTGCCGTACTGTATAATATGCAACAGCCTCAGAGTGTATCAACATTGATCACAGTGCATGAAGGAGATTTATCAAAAAGAGAGGCACAATAAAATAACACAGGAGTAACTCCTTATAAACTGCATGCTTGCAGAGGTGTAGATCCTAACATTGGTAATATAATATAACATAATATACGGTATAATATAAAATAATAATTACTAATTTACTGATGGGAAGATATAAACCTTTGAAAAATTCCCTCTTATATCAAGGTACATTGTAAACCATGTTGTTATCAGTCTGAGGAAAGACTGCCATGTAGCTGGCTGTATATTAGGGAAGACTGCTGTGTAAAGACATTTTAGCTACACCTCTGGCAGATTCCCTCAATTACCAGGATGCATCACGATCTATGTTGCTATTATTCTGACAGAAATAGCTGCTGTGTAACATGCTGTTTATAAGGAATGACTGCTGTGTGGAGTTATTGTTGCTGCACTTCTGGCAGATACCCTTTTATACGTGTAGCACACACAAACAAAATGAATCTCCAAATTTTCAATTAAATATTATTAGTGGAACTGTGTCAAGCAAATACATTACAAAAGTAAACTGGTGAACTCTTAAAAAATGTTAAAAAAATAAATACAAATTGCACGTAGACAGTAGCACATTTAAAACTTTTTGTACCTTATCAATGTATAGTTAAAGTATATCTAAAGCCAAAATATTTTCAGTTGTTGACAGAATAGGGGATGCTTAAATCCTCTTTGCTGTCTGTGTCCTTTTGTGAAGATTTTTCTCACCTTTCTGTCTTGAGACGCAAAAAGAGTAAGGAATTTCTCCAAAGAAAGGGAAATCCTCTATTAGAAAGCTGTCTCTGGAACAAATGTTCCCATTGGAAGATTTCATCTCTTTTCCTGTTCTAGTGAAAACTCAAAGTTTAAAGGGTAACTCCACTTTCCTGCTTGTGTAATTGGCTCACCAATTTTCCCAGAAGTCTGCCTAAGATACAAGTCAGATTTCAGGCATCCCCTGCAACAAAAATGTAATTTTTGGTGAGATATTTCCAATATGAACACGTCTAAAGGGATGCCAGCCCAGCAGCTTCCTCATTAGTGCCCTGCAGCTGCCACAGCTGACTGATAATTATGAAACCACTCCCATTAGACCTACTTAGCACAGAGGCACAGACAGACACACAGGGATTTCCTCAGAATAACAAAAGGTAGGAATCTGCAACAAAGGTTGTTATAATCCTTGCAATGTACATAGATCACCCAGGGGGGAATGTTTTTTTTCTCAACAAAGGTGGACTTACGCTTTAAAAATTTCCAGTGACACTGCAAAAAATTAAAACTCCCAGCAAGAAGCAGCTCTTTTAATAAAGCTTAAATTGAAACATTAAAAATACAAAACTCCTTTAAAATTGCATGCTTTGGTGTTGCCCTTAACCTACACATAAGTGGCAAACCTGTAAGGTATATTACAGCAAAAGTGACATTTAGAATGAATGTAATTTTCCTGCTTGATTGTTTTTTTTTTTGTTAATTACGAGGTGAATCCCATAGAGCATAGGATGCTGGGCACTGCCCTGAAGGGTATATATCAATGCAAAAAAATAATAAAAATAGCCTTCAGCAAGGAATAGATCTTTTAAAGGCTTAAAGTGAAACATAAAAAATACAAAAATCCTTTAAATTACACGTTGGAAATGCCCTAAACTTGAATGTGATGTGGCACACCTGTAGGACATTTTTTCAAGGAATAAAAGAAAATGTTTTTTACTATAAAAAAATGTTGCAGGGTCCTGCTCTAAAATGCATACTAGATCCTTATGTTTGTTGAGGGTTTGCTATGTATTTTAAGGGGGAACCCTACAAAAAGGACATTCAGCCCAGGGTCTCCACAAAATAATACCAGGCAGGGGGGAGTGAGCACTTATGAACCTTACCAGACAACATGCCCTTAACATGGGGGGTACCTTGCCATGTAGGGATGGATGTAGGGGTCTGCTGGGACGGGACTTATAAGAATATGGAAATCCCCTTTAAGTTAAGTGGCCCTCAGATATCTGCCCCTCCCCCTTTGCTTGAATGGTTACTCACACACAAAAAAAAATACAAAGTGAATAAACACATACACATGTAGCGGGGTGCTATATTTAGGGGGAGTATCTGAGTGGTAGTATGGCTCAGATACACTAATTGTCAGGCTTCTTGGACCATTTCCGTCCCTGGGAGATAGTATTGGTGTGCTGTTCCCTGTGGCCTACAGGTGGCACTGTTGCCGTAGGCCAGGGTTGAACCACTGATACAGAGCTGTGCCTTTTTTGTCCCCTCTCGGCAGTAGTGATGGCGGGGCGGGGAACCTGCTGTGCCTGTCGGGAGAGGGTATAAAACGGGCGGCCATCTTCCAGAGGGGTCGTGCCCAGGCACCTTCGGCCTGGGTGGTGTGTGTGTCGCCTCCGGGTGCCCTAGGACCGGGGGCCGAGTTCCTGTTCCATCCCAGACACCTTCAGTCTGGGGTGAGGTACTATCTCGGAGGCCCAGAGCTCAGCGCCTTCGTCTGGGTTCCGCCGGGGATTGAGGGCTCCCAGGGTGCCAGCTTGCGAGGGGACCCATATCCAGGATCGAGGAGGCCAGGGAGGTGACCCCTTCTGAAGACCTATTGCAGAGTCCTGATGACAGTGGGGGCCTCTGGTAACTCTCCGGAGGGAGGTTCTTCTCCTTAACAAGGGCCAAGTTTCTTCAGAAGGAAGTGCATGTTCTGTAGGTCATAGTGGCAGTGACTCTACGCACACCAGGTCAGTGGCAGTGACCAAATAGGGCAAGGCCCTATTCACCAGGTCAGTGGCAGTGACCAACTTCAACAAGTCAGTGGCAGTGACTTTTCATATTCACCCGGTCTGTGGCAGAGACCTTGCGCCCAAGCCTGTTCGTGAAAGCAGAACAGTAAGAGAAACCTAAATTGAGTTTGTGCCTGGACCTCCTCCCACCTTATCTGACCTGTGTCTTGTGTCAACCTGTCTGCTCTCATAGAGACTATTTGTTATCCGTGGTGAAATAAATATAAAGGTTGGACTTTCAGTTGGTGTGGACAGTTGCTTTACTGGGGAGAATTAAGGACTTGCCTCTGGCTAAATGCAGAGGCGAGATCAGCTCGGGAGGATTCTAACACCAGCCACAGGCAGGCCCGAGAAACTAACACCGCTCAACCTCCCCATCCAGGAGGGTACGGGCTGCTAGTGCGTGTGCCACATTCTTTCCTGCGGAGGAGCCAAGTAAAGAAAAGCAGGTAAAGTCTGGGGTGAGTGCGCTAGACACACAATGTGATAAAGTCTGCTATAAAGTCCCAGCAATGTGGATCCATCATAAAGCAAGATGAACACCTATCCCACTGATACAAAAACAATGACTCATACCAACAGTCCTCTCCCAATCCCTGCCTGGAAGCTGAAAAAAAAAAAAGGGACAGCGATGTTGGCTAGCATCATTCACCAACATCATTCATCCAGCAATGGATGGATAGGGCTGGAAATATACATCCTTAGTCGCTAGGATGCAGGCAGCCACCAGCAACCTAGCAACAAATCCTGAGTGTGAAGTTGTCACATTTAGTAAGGGAAGTACTACTACCACTAAATGAAGGACCTGTACAGTAATAAAGGTTTGTGGAAAACCAGGGGGTGCCACAAACATAAACCTCATCCTTAATTTTATTCTAAATGTATGTTTTATGTGTGTATGTATGAATATTTTTGTATGCTCCCTAAAGGACAATATGCTTGGATATAAACAAGTACTTTTATGGAGACATCCAAAGCCTGGTATACCTTTTATTGCCTACTCCGTTCAAACAATGAAGATCAGGAAGAGGGTTACCAAGTCCCCAATATGCAGCATAGTGGAGTTAGAGTATCTCTGCACTGAAACTCTGAAACTGGAAGTGTTTTTTGCTGAATGCTTTTAAGTTCATTCACTGCAGAGAGTATAAGTAAATTCCCTGTCTTCTTCTTGAGAAGAGAAAAAAAAAACTGCTGGATACATTTTATTAAAACTATTGCAGCTTAAACTTTCACTGTGCTACCATACTTTTTACAATGTCAAGGCATGTCTAGGCCTACTGTATATACATATCCATTTAGTTGCCAGAATCAATAATAGACCAAGATACTTTGAATAAGAGAATTAAATAAAAATTTACTTTGCTGCTTAGCATTAAAGAAAACTTCTCTGGGAGTATAAAAAAAAAGATATCCTCTTTTAAACATTTTTTACCAGAACAGATGCCCTAATGAAATGGGGGACTCTAAATTTTGGCTTATACCACACTTTTCCGTCATGGTGACAATAGACACAAGAACAAAAAGAAAGAATGAGCCCTCGTACACACGACCGAGTTTCTCGTCGTAAAAAACACGTCGTTTTTTTCGACGAGGTTCTTGTTAAGCTTGTCGATTTTCTCGTCAAGCTTTCTATGCGTACACACTGTCATTTCCCAATTTCCTCGTTGTTCTCCGCGCTCACGTCCAGCACGTACGACGGCACTATAAAGGGGAAGATCTTTTTTCTTGGCGCCACCCCTTGGGCTGCTTTTGCTGATCTCGTGTTACCGCGTGTGAAGTAAAAGTTTGGGAAGAGACGATTCGCGCTTTTCAGTCTTCGTACTTTTCAGATCGTTTTCTGACGTTCAGTTTGTGCTTGTGGGTTCGTATCTTGACTTTCAGGGCGTCTAGGCAGGTCGTATCTGTTTTACAGTGCGTTCTTGCCTGTTCGTTTCTGATTTTCAGTTCGTTATTCATAGGCCTTGCTGTTCTAAAGTGCGTTCTGTTCTGTACGTTCTGATTAGACGACCGTTTCCTAGCCATGTCGCCTGGATGTTCTCGTCGTCGAGTTCGTGCTGTGCGTGCGCTTGGTGTTGGTCTGCTTGTTTTGGACCAAGACCAGTCCATGAATGGTGTGAGGAGGAGTTCATGGACCAAGAATTGGTTGCTCCAGCGGGACCAATTCTGCCACATGCCTCTGCTGCGGGAGATCGTCGAGAATAATCCTGAGGACTACAGGAATTTTCTGCGGATGTCTGACCCCCTTTTTCAGGAACTGTTGGCTTTGGTGTCCCCCTATATTACCAGGAAGGACACCGTTATGCGGGAAGCCATCAGTGCTGAGCAGAGGCTCATCGCCACGTTGCGTTACCTGGCGACAGGGAGAAGTCTTCAGGACTTGAAGTTCACCACAGGCATCTCCCCCCAGGCTCTGGGCCTCATAATCCCAGACACCTGTTCTGCCATCATCCAAGTCCTGCAGGAGGACTATATTAGGGTAAGTTTGCTCCCTTAACATCACATTTTATGTATTACATGTATGCTAATGTATTGTATTTCTTTCATCCTTCCCTAATTACCATGATTGTAATATGCTGAGAATGTCCCCTTTGTACCCATGCATGTTGGAAGCTTTAGATTGCCCCTTTTTTCTCCTCCATAAATATTTCCCTTCACTAACTTTTCCAGCAGGGGCGCCTGTTGCTCCAAATGTTTGGGGGTTCAAACCCCAATTTAGGAAATAAACTTCCTCCTTTTTTGCTCTGGTGCCTATTAAACGCCCCCAGTTGTCCCCTCCAATGCAGCCATTTTGTTCCCTCAAATGCAGCCATTTAGTCCCCTCTAATGCAGCCAGTTTACCCCCAGCCCTGCACTTACCTTCTTGTGGTCAGCGCCATCCTTCTTCTGTCCTTGATGTCTTCTCCTTCCCTTCATGTTGCATCAGCCAATCATGTTACCATTAAACAGACTTGGTGAACATGATTGGCAGAGCAGCCTGTCAGTGTTTACCCAAGGAATGCCCCCCCCCCCCCCTGCGTCCCCGATTTTTCTTTTAGGAAGCCAATTACATCCCTCAGGTTGTAATGTGCAAGACTATTTTACTACCTGTTTCTGCTATGCAATTTTAACCCCCTAAATGCCGCAATGATTCATATGTCGGTCGCTTTACAAGAGGCCATCCACCTGAATAGTGTGCGGCATAGACAATACATAGGTTCATGCAACGCATGAACCTATGTATTGTTCTGAGTGATGGGCACAGGAGAGAGGGGGCAGTGCTCCAGCGCCCACTCTGGACGCACCGCCACTGCAATGCTATCCTGTGGCCAAACACATCTCCCCCCCCCAAAATAATTTAGTAATGGCCCATCAGAGGGGGTGATGAATATGATAAATGAGCCTTCCATTATACTTTTTTTAAACACCTTAATATACGTATAATTTGATTGATGTTGGCCTCTAATTTTTTGGGATAGAATTTCCTTGTAATGTATGACTTTGTTTTTCTAATATTATTTCATCTTGTTTCACTCCACAGCTTCCTTCCACGCCACAGGAATGGCAGACTGTGGCATCGGAGTTTGCCACGTGGTGGGACTTCCCCAACTGCGGTGGTGCCATAGACGGGAAGCACGTCCGCATCGTGCCGCCACCCCGTTCTGGGTCCTACTACTACAACTACAAGGGGTTTCATAGCATTGTGCTGATGGCGGTGGTGTCAGCACGGTATGAATTCCTCTATGTTGATGTAGGGAAGAATGGCCGGATGTCCGATGGGGGATCCTTCATCCAGACGGAGTTTGCCCTCCGTCTCCAGAGTGACGACCTTGCATTGCCACCGGATGCAGGGAATATTGAAGGACTCCCCTTTGTTTTTTTGGCTGATGAAGCCTTCGGACTCGGACGGCATCTTATGAGGCCATTTCCACAGAGGACCCTGACCCCAGAGAAGAGGGTGTTCAATTACCGGCTGGCCAGGGGCCGAAGAGTCGTTGAAAATGCCTTTGGCATAATGGCCAGCCGGTTCCGCCTTTTTATGACTTCCATCCACTTGGCGGACTACAAAATAAACCATGTAGTGTTATGCTGCTGTGTGCTACACAATTTTCTTTACCGCAAATCTAATTCATATATGGCCTCAGTTTTGCCAGAGGCTGGACTTTCCCCTGCAAATCCCCTTCCGGGCCTGGAATCTGCCCGTCTTGGCTTGCCCCCCCAAAATGCCCGTGAGGTTCGGGACAAATACATGGAGTATTTCACGGGTAGGGGGGCAATTCCTATGCCAGCCTATGTCTAAGTATCCCAATAAAAAGCTTGTTTAAACCTTTAATTATTTGTTCTTTCCTGTCTCCTAGTTTGTCTTTGTGCATTTGTAGTGGCAAGTGTATTTTACTTTAGTAAATAACAACCATTTCACTATGTAACCTTACAAAATAACCAAATAAGCTTAGAGGGTATTATAAAAATAAGCTACACGTTGTTTGTGGTCAAATATTTTACTCTGTGCACATTCTCTTAATTTTTTATTTATTTTTTTACTTTTGGGTTGGCCTGGCCCCAACCCGGCAATTTTTTGCTTATGAAAATACAAAAATAACAGTTGCATTTCAAAAATTACAACATTGGATACCTCTGAGCAATCGGAGACATTCACTTACACAAACTATGTCTCTATGTGCCCGTCCTAATATGGGGTCCTGCCACCCCTTGGCCAGCCAAAAATTGAATATGCACACATTTGGGATTTTTTTCATCTAGGAAGTTTACAATCCTGATCCCTATTGTCAACATGTGCTATCTGCCATCAGGGGTGATCAATGGACGTGTTTTGGGGGTGCATCCCCTTCCTCAGTTCACCGACTTTTGATACGAGGAAGGGGTTGCACCCACAAAAGACGTACATGGATATCCCCTGATGGCAGATAGCACATGTTGACACACTGTGTGCATATTCAATTTTTGGCTGGTTTGATAGTCAAAAAAATTCAAAAAATTACAAAAACAAACATGTAAAAACAAATGTGTTTGGATGGCTTATTGAATTCTCCCCAAAACATCGAGAATGTCTTTAAATGTTTGTTCCATCACATGGATTCTTTGTTTAATTAGGTCCAGTTCCGTGCTACATTCCATCACTTGCTGGATGAGGCGGAGGGCACTGTCAGCAGAGAACCGTGTACTATCCTTCACAACATTTACATCCCCTAAAAAACAAAAAAATATGTATTATAACTCTGCAGGCCTACCTCTCTTACCTGAAGCTGTGGTGACAGATACTGACCTGTTGTGGTGACCAGATCCACAACGTCATCCACCTCTCCTTCCTGCACTTCTCCTTCCTCCACCTCAACTTCCTGCACATCTTTCGGTTGTGGGTCTTTGGGAGTTTGGGGTTGCTTGGAAGTTGTGGGGTGCATGTGCTCCCTGGAGTGTCCTCCTCCCAGTCTTCTCTCCCCTATGAGAATAAAACCAAAGGTCTATTTATCACACTGTAAATCTCATTGTTAAAATAAAAACAGGCTAAATTGCTTGGAAGTGGGGTACAAGTGTGTGTTTGTGCGGAATTTAAAGAAGAATGCATTATTTATGACCCCAAATATGTTTAGTATTCACATTTGGATGTAATTTTTTTGACATGGAGGCACCACAAAAATTCTCTGATGCACCTGTGTGGGACACCCAAAAAAGGCGGGTCTGGTGGCCCACACTATAGTGCTCCAAAGTACAGATGTGGAAGCAGCTGCTGAGTGTCCTCTCCTTTACACTGATAAAAGTTTGCATTTAATTCTCTTTACAAACACATCATCTAGACTAAAAAATTATCAACAATATTTGATCAAAAATGGCAGATGTCTAATTACTTTTGTGGCTCTAAAATAAGCCAAAACCGCGGATAGTGGCCGAACGAAGTGTTGGTAAGGTAACGAACGATTACTGTGCCCAACCAAGTTCAAAATATTACATTTTGGAAGGGAGTCCAATATGAGAAAAAAAAAAAAAACCATGTCAGTTTATAAAAAGATTAATAGCAGAAAAGTCTACATTTTACTTACTTTTAGCGAGCATCCTCTTTATGCTCCTCAACTGGTCTGGCTCCCTCAGTTTGAGGTCTGACCACCTCTTTCTGAGCTGCTCATTTGAGCGTTTCACCCCGAACTTCGCCCTCAGACTCTTCACAACTTTAGTGAGGATTTTGGCCTTCCTTCTATTTGGTTTGCTATACGGCCCATGCTTGGCATCATAATCAGCCTTGAGCAAGATGTCCACCATCTCCGCCAAAGACATATTCGATGCCTTGAATCTCCTCCTTGATCGTGACGTGTCCTTGGTCTCCGGGCTTGTCTCCTCGTTAGTTGCGGAATTATCAGACACCTGCTGTAACTCCGCCATATCTGTCTGCGCGCCGAAAGAGAAGGGACGGGGAAAAGATGTTAGTTAGAACGTCATGGGCGGGCGACGTGTGCGGAGCGACGTGTTCGAATTTTGACGCATGCGTGGTGTGTATATAGCAAACACACATGTGACTATAGTACGTTCGGTGTGCGGAGAGAGGAGTTCAAGTGACGGACGTGCGAACGAAGCTATGTGATTTTGTGACTTGTAAAAATTGTTGGCCTATACTGTCTTGAGATTGTTGGAGGATATATATGGTGACTAGGATGTTAAGGAGGTTAGACTGTTTGCCTCACATTAGTTAAATATAATTTATTTAACTTGCAGATACAATATGAATGTCTTTATTAGCGACAAAGAGTTCCTGGCGGAATTTATTGACCGGGTAAGGGAGCTGCCGGCTCTGTGGGAGACGAAAAATCCCATCCATAAAAAAAAGGGGTGAGAAAAGCAGCGCTGGAGAAGCTGCTCCCATTTGTGCATACAAAGGTGCCCACAGCCACAGCAAAACAAGTGGACACTAAAATTGGGAGCTTGAGAGGTACCTACAGGACTGAACGCTCTAAGGTGCTGGCTTCTCAGAGGTCAGGACTCAGGAGCAGCAGCAGATGATGTGTATGTCCCGATTTTGTGGTACTACAACAGGATGTCCTTCCTGGATGACCACATTGACACAAGGCCATCACTCTCCACTCTTCCCCCCAGACTTCCCTGCAGCCAACCTGAGCCTTCTCTGGAGCAAGAGGAGGCAGCCATCCTGGATGATCCTGATTTGGCCATCTGGAGCCAGGTATAGTATTAACTGAAAATGTATTGGGATAAAATTAATGTTTGACAAATATGTCAGGATGAGAAACATACATTATTTTGGATTCCACAAGTGAAATCAAGATCTGTAGACATTATTCTGGACTTAATTGGGTGCTAAATAGTCAATCTGATGTAGTGGTAAATTTAAAGCAAGGATTTATGCATTTACATTCTAATTGCTTCAATCAGGATTACAAAGTTTGATGCAAAGATTAAACCAACATATTAAACTATGTTCCTTTTTCATACACAGGATGAAATCAGCCAGGAGGAGGGTCTGGAAACTGTCAGGCAGGAGGAGGAAGGGCCCAGTGGCAGCCAGGAGGTGGCAGGGTCCAGTGCCAGCCAGGAGGTGGCAGGGCCCAGTAGCAGACAGGAGGTGGCAGGGCCCAGTGGCAGACAGGAGGTGGCAGGGCAAAGGAGAAGCACCAGATCCCAGGTGCCTCCCATCCGGTTTCACAAAAGAGGCAGGAGGGACAGGACCACCAGTGAGGCAGCAATGGCCCTTATTAAAGAGGCCCATGCCACCCTCAAGGAGCCCACATCCCCTGAAGAGGCCATTGCCGGCCTAGTGGAGGCTAAGTTCAAGGTGATGAGCATGGAGCAACGCCTCCTATGCGAGCCCCTGCTCATCACCTTGCTCAACAAGGGGGTGATGGAGAAAATTACACCCAATACCGCCATATGTGAGGTGGCCCAACTGACCCAACCTCAACCTCCACCTCCACCTTCTTCTTCTGCCCCACCCCCTTCTGCTACACCTCCACCTTCTTCTTCTGCCCCACCCCCTTCTGCTACACCTCCACCTTCTGCCCCACCCCCTTCTGCTACACCTCCACCTTCTGCCCCACCCCCTTCTGCTACACCTCCACCTTCTGCCCCACCCCCTTCTGCTACACCTCCACCTTCTGCCCCACCCCCTTCTGCTACACCTCCACCTTCTGCCCCACCCCCTTCTGCTACACCTCCACCTTATTCTTCTGCCCCACCCCCTTCTGCTACACCTCCACCTTCTGCCCCACCCCCTTCTGCTACACCTCCACCTTCTTCTTCTGCCCCACCCCCTTCTGCTACACCTCCACCTTCTTCTTCTGCCCCACCCCCTTCTGCTACACCTCCACCTCCTCCTCCTGACAGGAGTACCCCTCCAGTGGGCCAGCCTCCAGCCAAACAAAGAAGGAAGGCTGCAGGGAAGGCTTCAGGAAAGGCTGCAGGGAAGGTTGCCAGGAAGAAGAGGAAGTGATGGCCTTGCTTCATTGTGGTCGGACAGAAGGCAGCCTGTTGTAGTACCACACACTTGGGACATATATATCACCTGCTGCTGTTCCTGACCTCTGGGAGGCCAGCATCAGATTGTGTTCAGAAATGTTGGCCTTCTCAAGCTCCCAATTTTAGTGTCCACACAGGGTTGCTGTGTGCTCTGGGGTCCCTGGGATGCACAAATGGCAGCAGCTTCTCCAGCGCTGCCTTCTCTTTATTTAATTTATAAACATGAATAAATGTGATTTTTGTTTAAGTTCATACTTGACTATGTGTATTTTAAATAAACAAACTCAAGCTTTGGAGTAAGCAGATACATTTGACTGACAATAAAAGGGACAGATATCACCCCCCCCCAAAAGAATAACTAAATCTGATTAGTAGGGTTGTCCCGATACCACTTTTTTGAGACCGAGTACAAGTACCGATACTTTTTTCCAAGTACTCGCCGATACCGATTACGATACTTTTTTTTCAATGTCATGTGACAGTTTGAAAGATGGGGACTGATAGGTGGCACTGACAGGTGGCACTTATGTGCACTGACTGGTGACTGGCGCTGATGGGCACTAATAGGTGGCTGGCAATGATGGATGGCACTGATTGCACTGATAGGTGGCACTTATGGGCACTGATGGCACTGATAGGTGGCACTTATGGGCACTGATAGATAGCTCTTATGGGCACTGACAGGTGGCACTTGTGGGCAGTGATAGGTGGCACTGATAGGTGGCACTTGTGGGCCCTGATAGATGACACTGAAAGGTGGCACTTGTGGGCACTTATGGGCACTGATAGGTGGCACTTGTGGGCAGTGATTGCACTGATAGATGGCACTGAAAGGTGGCACTTGTGGGCACTGATAGATGGCACTGAAAGGTGGCACTTGTGGGCACTGATAGAAGGCACTTATGGGCACTGATAGGTGCCACTTGTGGGCACTGATAGGTGGCACTGATAGGTGGCACTTGTGGGCACTGATTGCACTGATAGGTGGCACTTGTGGGCACTGATAGATGGTACTTGTGGGCACTGATTGCACTATCAGTGCCCACAAGTGCCACCAATCAGTGCCCATAAGTGACACCTATCAGTGCAGTCAGTGCCATCTACCAGTGCCACCTGATAGGTGGCACTGGTAGATGGCACTGATTGCACTGATAGGTAGCACTTGTGGGTACTGATAGGTGGCTGGCACTGAAATGCTGTGGGGAAAAAAATGACACAGGATTAAAAAAAAACAAAAAAAAAACACTGCTGCAACGCCCATCTTGGTACACCCTACACTCGGCTGAAGTAAGCAGCAGCGGACATCTTGTTACACCCAGCCCATATAGCTCGGGCTGGGTGTAACAAGATGTCTGCTGCTGCTTACTGCAGCCAAGTGCAGGGTGTACCAAGATGGGCGTGGGGACGTTCAGCCGCTGACGGCGACCGAATGTGACAGCACCGGTCACCGATCCTGATGCGGCTGCGCCCTGCACCCCTGCCAGCTTACCAAGTTCAACTGCAGGTGAGGGACTCGCTCTCCGCCCGCGGACTCCGTCCATCGACTGTGCCCGCCCTCTCCAGCCAGACTCCGCCCGCACTTTCCTTCAGAGACTCAGCCCGCCCCCTCTCCAGCCAAACTCTGCCTGCACTAGCTCTGTCGACAGACTCTGTCCACCCTCTCCAGCCAGACTCCGCCCGCACTCCCCCACCCTCCCCAGCCACTGACTCCTCCCGCCCTCTCCGGCCACAAAAAAACAGTATCGGGTGAAGCATCGGGAGCATTTGCGCGAGTACAAGTACTCGCGCAAATGCTTGGTATCGGTCCCGATACCGATACTAGTATCGGTATCGGGACAACCCTACTGATTAGCACAAAAACATGGTGGGAAATTTAACTAATATAGATTCCAAAATTAAATGGGAGATCACTATCAAAACATTGTGAAATTATAATTAACATCATTTTGAAAAATCTAACCATTTAAATTATTCCTAAAAACTTGCACGATATAATACACATAAATCTTATAAAGAGCAGCATGTAAAAGGTTAAAAATAAGGCATAACTCTGTGTGAATATCAGCAGCAAAAGAAGGTCACTCGTTTTGATTAATGTAACATTCTAACGAAGATTTCAATGCAGAACATTTAAACGATGAAATATTTTTGAGCGTGACGAATATGCTCTCTCCATTACGAAGGCTTGTTTTACCAGAAGATGCGCTCCCATCTCATAGTTGCTTGTGAGCATGCGCGCTTTTGGAAGAGTCGTAAAAGCATACACACGAACCATTTTCTCGTCACAAAACAGGCCGACGAGAAACACGATGAGGAAATCTGGAATCCTGACGAGAAAATAGAGAGCAGGTTCTCTATTTTCTCGTCGAGATTCTCGGCAATTTTCTCGTCGTAAAACCATACACACGAACGTTTTTCTAGACAAAAAAACTCTCGCGGCACTTTTCTTGACTGTTTTGGACGAGAAAAACGGTCGTGTGTACGAGGCCTGAATCTTCCCAGTAGAGTTGGGCAAATGGTTCAGGCCAAGCAAAAGTATGGCATGCACCACTAACTCCTCTGAAAGGTAAAGAATCTAAAAGGAAGTAAGGGTGGTCAGAGCCCTCACCTTGCCCCAGTTATGAGATCTGAAGTGTCTCAACTGCATGGCTTTCTGCAAGGGGAGCAAAGATTCAAACATATTTTGGATGCCGCAAAGAGAGCACCGATGATCTTAAGACCAAAAGTCTTGTGCCCGAAATCTCTGCTTTTTAAGAGTGCTAGAAAAAAAAACTATTTGCCCTGGTTCAGATTGATGCTACTTTGAAATCGCACTACTTCACTTGAAGTAGAGTGATTTCAAAGTAGCAAGGTCAGCGCGATTTCAGGTGCTACTTGAAAGACATCTGTGTGGCTTCATGCACAGATGTCTATTGAAGTCGCACTTGAAATCGGCAAAAGTAGTGCAGGAACTACTTTTGCAAAATCGGCGTCGCATCGATTGGAACAGTGCTATTGCCTCCAATAGGCTGCCACTTGTCATGCGATTTGATCTCTCAAATCGCATGACAAAATCGCTTCAATGTGAACCTAGGCTTAGATAGATGGGAAAATTGAGGCGTCATCCGTGATTGGTCAGAATCTGCCAGTATGGAGCCCTTGAGAGTCTTGGCCACTTGAAAGGTAGCCCCGATTCTTGGGTGAGTGGTGAGATTTTTTTTTTAAACAATGAGGGATTCACTTAAACTGAAGTACTCCCTATTCTATACATAGATGCACCAAATGTTGCATACTTCGGTGTTAGTAAATCCCCCCCCCCATGTATATAATTACTAGGGATGAGCCGAACAACCCCCCCCTTTCGGTTCGCACCAGAACCTTCGAATGGACCGACCGTTCGCACGAACTTTAGAACCCTTTTAAATACAATGGATGCGAACGTTGGAAATCTAAAGTGCTAATTATAACGCCTAATATGCATGTTATTGTTCTAAAAGGGGTTTGGGGACCCAGGTCCTGCCCGAGGGGACATGTATCAATGTAAAAATAATCTTTTAAAACTGTCGTTTTTTCAGGAGTAGTGATTTTAATGATGCATAAAGTGAAAAAAAAAGTGAAATATTCCTTTAAATATCGTACCTGGGGGGTGTCTAAAGTATGCCGGTGAAGTGTTTCCCTTGTTTAAAACTGTCCCTGCACAAAATGACATTTCTAAAGGAAAAAAAGCCATTTAAAACTGCTTGCGGCTTTAATGTAATGTCTGGTCCCGGCAATAAGGATGAAAATCATTGAGAAAAATGGCATGGCTACCCCATCACCCACCCCTACCCCAGCCCATTACCAGCCCCTTTGGGTCTTGTATGGATATTAACGGGAACCCCGCACCCAAAATAAAAAAAGGCCCTATATACTCTGAACAGCAGTATACAGGTGGTGCAAAAAAGACACAGACTGTAGGTTTATTCTTAAGTACAATCTGTTTGTAATTTGGAACAGGTACATTTTTTAAGTGTAACTCCAGCCAAAAAATCAATTTTTAAGCTTTTTGGAGAACATAGGGAAGGATTATCACCCCTGTAACATTTGTTTTGCTGTCTGTGCACCTGTTCAGAACATTTCACCTCACTTTCCATCCCAATGACAAATGTTTTTGGAAACTTTGTTTTTTTTTTGAGACAAGGATTGGTGATAAAGCATCAGTGGAGAGGAGACACCTTTTTCACATATTAACTCTTACAGGAGAGAATTTCCCTTCCATGGGGTAGATTTCCTCTCACTTCCTGTTGCCTCCTTCCGTTTGCAAGTAGGGTGCACACTGGTGCGGTGCGCTAACAGGACGTGAAAAAAGTCCTGCTAGCCGCATCTTTGGAGTGGTAAGAGGAGCGGTGTGTTTACCGCTCCTACACCGCTCCTTCCCATTGAAAGCAATTGGAAACCGCGATAATACCGCCGGCAATGCGCCTCTACAGAGGCGCATTGCCGGCGGTATTAACCCTTTTTTGGCCGCTAGCGGGGGTTAAAACCGCACCACTAGCGGCCGAATACCTCCGCAATTCCGACGGGAAAGCGCCGCTAAAAATAGCGGCACTATACCACAACCGCACCCACCGCCCCAGTGTGAAACCAGCCTTAGTGAAACACTGAGGCTGGTTTCACACTGGGGCGGTGGGTGCGGTGGCGGTATAGTGCTGCTATTTTTAGCGGCACTATACCGTCGGAATTGTGGAGGTATTCGGCCACTAGCGGCCGAAAAAGGGTTAATACCGCCGGCAATGCGCCTCTGTAGAGGCGCATTGCCGGCAGTATTACTGCGGTTTCCCATTGCTTTCAATGGGAAGGAGCGGTGTAGGAGCGGTAAACACACCACTCCTCTCACCGCTCCAAAGATGCGGCTAGCAGGACTTTTTTTCACATCCTGTTAGCGCACCGCTCCAGTGTGAAAGCCCTCAGGCTTTCACATTGGAGAGACAGCAGCCGCTGTTTAGGCTCGGTTTGCAGGCGCTATTTTTAGCACAATAGCGCCTGCAAACCGCCCCAGTGTGAAAGGGGCCTGACTGTCTGCAGCTAGCACAATCACCTGCCTGCCTGTCACAGTATAGAGACTAACAGGAACGGATCTATCTAAACTCAATACATTGTATGAATATATATATACAACACCTAGGATGCATATATATCCTCTACACACTGTAACAGCAGCTAACTGACTCGCCTGCCTGCTCTATCTAACTCAATATAAATGACACTGTCTATCTCTCTGAAACTGCCTCTTTCACAAACGCCAACACACTACACAAGGCCGACTTCCAGGCGGCCTTATATAGTGTGGGGCATGTACTAAACCCCCTGAGCCACAATTGGTCAAAGCCACCCTGGCTTTGACCAATTACGGCTCTCCGTTTTTTCCGCGCTGTGATTGGCCAAGCATGCGGGTCATAGTGCATGCTTGGCCAATCATCAGCCAGCAATGCACTGCGATGCCGCAGTGAATTATGGGTCGTGTCGCGCAACACGAATTTAACGCGAACGGACCGTAAAGTTCGTTCTTCGTCGAACGATCGAACGGCCGATGTTCGAGTCGAACGTGTGTTCGACGCGAACGCGAAGCTCATCCCTAATAATTACATAATTTCAGAGTTTTGTTGGGGAATTTGTCAACAACTAGGATGTTTTGACGGGATCATTTATATTTAATATGAATGCTATGTTTACTGTCTATAAACATACTAAAATCTAATTATAGGTGCAGTATAGCACCTAGAGGCAAGCTGCAGTGATTTAGCACATTTAATTGTATTACTGTAGATAGTGCAGAAGGTTTTTGTGTATGTCTCTATCCAGGTGTCATTTTTGGTAAGATTTCAGTTGTTTTGGCAAGTTGGGCCATTTGTCAAGTTTTATAAAGACTCTCTGGAGGACACACTTCAGAGGCTCCCATTGTACTGGTGAAGAGAGCATCATCCCCTAGATGTTGAGAAATAAAGTGAAGAATGTTTTCAGAGAACTCTGATGCACATAGAATAGCCTGTACAAAGTTATGATTAAAACAGATATTCACCTAAAAGTGAAAGTTTTACTTATTCTCCTCCTAGTTTTTTGAAACTATCGATGCCCCCCGCTGAAACCACCACCAATGGAAGGGAATTCCACATCCTTGCTGCTCTTACAGTAAAGAACCCTCTACGCAGTTTAAGGTTAAACATATTTTCTTCAAATTTTTATGAGTGGCCACGTGTCTAATTAAAGTGGTTGTAAACCCTTTACAACCACTTTATGCTACAGCTAAGCCTATATTAAGTCTTACCTGTAGCTACCCAGGATATCTCCTAAACCTGCACAGTTTAGGAGATATCCCCTGTCCCCTGCATGTGCCGATGTCATCAGCACATGCGCACTAGAGCAAACGGAAGCAATGGCAATGTGCCGTTGCTTCAGTCTGTGTGCCATTACCGGTGGCTCCCGCACGCATGCTCGGCGTTGTGATTGGCCGGAGCCACGATACCCATAAATAACTCCCAGGAGAGATGTCGCCGCCGGAGGGGGGGATGAGGACTGCTGCGGGGGCTTCGATCTAAGGTAAGTAATTCATAATGAGCTAGTATGCTATGAAAACTAGCTCATTATGCCTTTGTCTTGCAATGGTTTTTTTTTTTTTTTTGGTTTACATCGGGTTTACAACCACTTTAAACTCCCTTCCACTAAAAAGTTGTATCCCTACTGTGGGGTCACCAGTATGGTATTTGTAAATTTAAATCATATCCCCTCTCAAGCGTCTCTTCTCCAGAGAGAATAAGTTCAGTGCTCACAACCTTTCTTCATTACTAATATCCTCCAGACCCTTTATTAGCTTTGTTGCCCTTCTTTGTACTCGATCCATTTCCAGTACATCCTTCCTGAGGACTGTTGCCCAGAAATGGACAGCATACTTCAGGTGAAGCCGGACCAAAGTCTTGTAGAGTGGGAGAGTTATCGCTTTATCCCTGGAGTTAATCCCCTTTTTAATACATGCCAATATTCTGTTTGCTTTATTAGCAGAAGCTTGACATTGCATGCCATTGCTGAGCCTATCATCTACTAGGACCCTCAGGTCCTTTTCCATGCTAGATTCCCCCAGAAGTTCACCCCCTGGTGAGTAGATTGCATTCATTTTTTTGCCACCCAAACGCACATTTTACATTTTTATACATTAAACCTCATTTGCCATGTAGTTGCCCACCCCATTCATTTGTTCAGATCTTCTTGCAAGGTTTCAACATCCAAGTTATTGCCCTGCTTAGCTTAGTGTTGTCCGCAAATACAAAGATTGAGCTGTTTACCCCATCCTCCAAGTCGTTTATGAACAAATTAAACAGGATTGGTCCCAGCACAGAACCCTGGGGGACGCCATTTCCCAACCCTGACCATTCTGAGTATTCCCCATTTATCACCAACTTCTGAACTCGCCCTTGTAGGCAGTTTTCAATCCATGTACTAACTAGGGATGAGCCGAACACCCCCCAGTTCGGTTCGCATCCAGAACATGCGAACGGACTGAAAGTTCGCACAAACTTTCAGACGCCGTTAAAGTCTATGGGACTCGAACGTGAGAAATCAAAAGTGAGAATTATAAAGGCTAATATGCAAGTTTTTGTCCTAAAAAGGGTTTGGGGACCCGGGCCCTGCCCCAGGGGACATGTATCAATGCAAAAAAAACGTTTTAAAAACGTCAGTTTTTTCGGGAGCAGTGATTTTAATAATGCTTAACCACTTAAGCCCCGGACCATTTTGCAGCTATAGGACCAGGCCCCTTTTTGCGATTCGGCATTGCGCCGCTTTAACTGACAATTGCGCGGTCGTGCGACATGGCTCCCAAACAAAATTGACGTCCTTTTTTTCCCACAAATAGAGCTTTCTTTTGGCTGTATTTGATCACCTCTGCGGTTTTTATTTTTTGCGCTATAAACAAAAATAGAGTGACAATTTTGAAAAAAATTCAATATTTTTTACTTTTTGCTATAATAAATATCCCCCCAAAAATATATAAAAAAAACGTTTTTTTTCCCTCAGTTTAGGCTGATACGTAATCTTCTACATATTTTTGTTAAAAAAAATCGCAATAAGCGTTTATTGATTGGTTTGCGCAAAAGTTATAGCGTCTACAAAATAGGGGATAGTTTTATGGCATTTTTATTTAAAAATTTTTTTTTTTACTAGTAATGGCGGAGATCAGCAATTTTTATTGTGACTGCGACATTATGGCAGACACAACGGACACTTTTGACACATTTTTGGGACTATTGTCATTTTTACAGCGATAAGTGCTATAAATATGCACTGATTACTGTGAAAATTACACTGGCAGTGAAGGGTTTAACCTCTAGGTGGCGCTGTAGGGGTTAAGTGTGACCTAATGAGTGATTCTAACTGTAGGGGGGCGTGTGACGTCACTGATCGTCGTTCCCTATCGCATTGTCTTCCACCTTTTCTTGATTACTCGTACTGAAATAATTTGTTCGTTTTTTTAAATTACAGATATCTTGGTACTGGAAATACTTATACATCATTACACTATGAATTCAGAACAGGAATCTCGACAGTTGGAGAAATTGTTAAGTTAACATGTGATGCTATTTGGAAATTGAAAACTACCTTCATGCCTATTCCAAATAAAGATAAATGGAATGATATTGCTAATCATTTCTGGAGCAAAACAAACTTTCCTAACTGCCTGGGGGCAATTGATGGAAAACACATTCGACTAATCAAACCCTGTCACAGTGGTAGCCAATTTTTTAATTATAAAAAATATTTTTCTGTTGTGCTTATGGCTGTGGTTGATGCAGACTATAAATTTATATATATTGATGTTGGAGCATTTGGGAGTTCTGCAGACTCTTCAGTTTTTAATAATTCAACATTTGGTAAGCGTCTTCAATATAATCGCCTTGAAAGTCCAGATATGCCATTTATTTTTGTGGCTGATGTGGCTTTCGCTATACACGAACATTTAATGAAGCCCTACTCGCGGAGGAATCTGGACACACAGAAGAGAATTTTCAATTATCGTCTCTGTCGGGCACGTAGGCTGGTTGAATGTGCCTTTGGTATTCTTGCCAACAAATGGCAAATATTCCTTAAACCAATAAATCTCAAGGTTGAAAATGCCTGTAAATTAATAAAGGCAGCATGTGTGTTGCACAATATAGTAAGGGATAGAGATGGTGTAAATTTTGAGGACACATTGTCTCACAATTTAGAGTCTGCTGATTTTCCTCATGTGCGTGGTCCAACATTGGGTTTCCGAATTAGGGATGAATTAGCAAATTATTTTTTGAGCCCTGCAGGAGCTGTAAGTTGGCAAGGAAATATGATCTAAAATTTAAAGGTAATGCATTCTAATTATCAATAATTATTTTCCCAAAATTTGGGTTGTTGTCTGCAAGTTTAGACTTTCAAACAAAACAGCCTTTTTTTTTTTATTTGACTTTGTTGGAATATCCTGGAATGATTCCTAAAATAAAAAATATGTTTTCTTGCACCTTTTTTCAACTTAGTTTATGAGTTCAATACTAAAACTATTATACAGTACCTCACAAAAGTTTGTACAGCACTAAGGCTCCATGTACACTGTAGCTAAAATTAGTCAGTTTGGAATGCGGGATTGCTGCCAGGAAAACGCTATTGAAGGCCAGGTTTGCACTGGCCTGCGGGAGTGAAGCTGTGCGAGTTCAGGTGAACTTGCCCGATTTATCTCCCACTGGTCAGTCCCGATTTCTGAGCCAATTCCACAGACATCTGTGCATGTTTCTGCACAGATGTCAACAGGGCCGCCATGAGGAATTTTGTGGCCCCTTACACAGCTTCAGGCATGGGCCCCCTGGCTGGAGCCGAGGAGAACCGGGGGGGGGGGTGGGTGCCATCCAGGCCCAATTTTTTTTTTTTTATTAATTGATATAAAAATAAAATAAAAATAAAAATGGGAGGTTTCCATCCGGGGCCATGGGGACCTCAGGGCCCCTTACACGTGTACTGCCTGTACCCCCCTGATGGCGGCCCTGGATGTCAATGTCATTGGCGGTTTGAGAACACAAAAATTAGTACATAAAGTAATTACAAAATTTTTTGCGAAGCCGCATATGCGCCGTGCCACCGATTAGGGCGGGGGCATTGCCATCAATTAGTGGCAAATCATGTTGTTTTGTCCTTGTCTTTTGACTGTCAAATCATATGTCCAAACAGCTTTATACTCGAAAAAATGATGACAATGGCAACGCCCTAATCGGTGACAGAACGCATCTTAAGCCTAGCAGAAGTGGGATTAGGGTTAGGGTTAAGGGTTGGAGACTAGTAGAAGTGGGATTAGGGTTAGGGTTAAGGGTTGGAGACTAGTAGAAGTGGGATTAGGGTTAGGGTTAAGGGTTGGAGACTAGTAGAAGTGGGATTAGGGTTAGGGTTAAGGGTTTGCGACTAGTAGAAGGGGGATTAGGGTTAGGGTTAAGGGTTGGAGACTAGTAGAAGTGGGATTAGGGTTAGGGTTAAGGGTTGGAGACTAGTAGAAGGGGGATTAGGGTTAGGGTTAAGGGTTGGAGACTAGTAGAAGGGAGATTAGGGTTGAGGGATTAAGCCTAGTAGAAGTGGGATTAGGGTTGATCTTTTGGCAAATGAGACTACTCTGAGTGGGATTAGAAATGCTTTTGCGGTTGAACTTTTGGCACTTAAGACTACTCTGAGTGGGGTTAGAAATGCTTTGGCGGTTGAACTTTTGGCACTTGAGACTACTCTGAGTGGGATTAGAAATGCTTTGGCGGTTGAACTTTTGGCACTTGAGACTACTCTGAGTGGGGTTAGAAATGCGTTGGCGGTTGAACTTTTGGCACTTGAGACTACTCTGAGTGGGATTAGAAATGCTTTTGCGGTTGAACTTTTGGCACTTGAGACTACTCTGAGTGGGATTAGAAATGCTTTGGCGGTTGAACTTTTGGCACTTGAGACTACTCTGAGTGGGGTTAGAAATGCTTTGGCGGTTGAACTTTTGGCACTTTACATTCACACTCCTGCTTATGTGACAAGGATTATGGGATTGGTACTCACGTTTGGAAGACTTTTGCTTTCTTGGAAGGTCAGTCCAGTCCTCAATATGCTGTTCAGCAATGGCCTCCCAAGCTAATTTTTTTTTGCTGCGGTTTGCATACAGTGCATTTTTGTTGTCCCAAAGCTCTGGGTGGTCCCGCACTGACTGAATGAACTCCTCCGGCTCTATTGCAGTTGCTCTGGACCTGGATGGTCTGGTCACATTTGCTGCCCGGGCTTGCATCCGTGTATCTGCTGGATCCATGCTCTCTTCCTCCTCAACCCCTCCCAACAGGATTTCCTTTTATCCCAGCTTCCTATACTGCACTGCGGTCATGTGACCTTCCCACAGCTTCATTGTACTGTCTCGTGCATTTTTATGGCGTTTTTAAAGCGCTACCCATTCATTTCAATGGACTTGGGCGTTATAGAAGCGCTATTTTTAGCGCTACAAACAAGCTCAAAAGATGCTGCTTGCAGGATTTTTTCAAACGCCCCGCCAGCGCAACGCCTCAGTGTGAAAGCATCCATTGTGATTAATGTTACACATTTTTCATGCGCTATAGATGCGCTATTTTTAGCGCTAAAACGCATGCAAAGCGCCTCAGTGTGAAAGGGGCCTAAAGGAATAAAAGTAATTTACAACTGCTTGCGGCTTTAATGTAATGTTGGGTCCCAGCAATATAGATGAAAATTATTGAGAAAAACGGCATGGGTACCCCCCTCCTCCCAGCCCATTACCAGGCCCTTTGGGTCCTATATGGATATTAAGGGGAACCCCGCACCCAAATTAAAAAAAGAAAAGACGTGGAGCCCCCAGGCCCTATATACTCTTAACAGCAGTATACAAGCGGTCCCAAGAAAGACAGGGACTGTAGGTTTGTTCTTAAGTTGAATCTGTTTGTAATTTGGAACAGGTACATTTTGTGTGTATAGCTCCAGCCAAAACATCTATTTTTAAGCTTTTTGGATATCCTAGGGAAGGGTTATCATCACGCCTGTAACATTTGTTTTGCTGTCTGTGCCCCTGTTCAGAAGATTTCACCTCACTTTCTGGCCCAATGACAATTGGATTTTGAAAATTTGGGGTTTTTAGGGAAACAAGGATTGGTGATAAAGCATCAGTGGGGACACCTTTTTCCCATATTATCTCTTACAGGAGAGAATTTCCCTTCCAGGGGTAGATTTCCTCTCACTTCCTGTTGTGTCCCTCCCTTTGTAAGTAGGAGTCGTTTGTAAGTCGGATGTTTGAAAATAGAGGACCGCCTGTATATATACTGTATACTATATGGTCTGCCCTATATACTCTGCAGAAAATTGGGCCTTAGGTGTTGGTGGTACCAAAACACTGTAAGCTCTCACAGTTACTCTTGGTGGTCGCTGGAACAGGCCCTGCTGTGAACTATTATATCAAGAATTCTAATTACATGCCCCTGTTGAACAGTGGCAGAAAAATTGGGCCTTTGGTGGTGGTGGTGGTGCCACAACACTGTAAGCCCTCACAGTTACTCTTGGTGGGCGCTGGAACGGGCCCTGCTGTGAAATACTATATCAAGAATTGTAATTACATGCCCCTGTTTAACAGGGGCAGAAAAATTAGGCCTTAGGCACTGGTGCTGGTGCCACAATACTGCAACCCCTCACAGATACCCTATTTGAGCCTAGGAGTGAGCCCTTCTGCAAAAAATTACAGACAATTTATTAAATATACACGCCCCTGTTAGACAGGGTTCAGAAAAATTGTGCCTTTGGTGGTGGAGGTGGTGGTGGTGCCAGAAAAACTGTAAGCCCTCACAGTTACTCTTGGTGGGTGCTGGAACGGGCCCTGCTATGAAATATTATATCAAGAATTGTAATTACATGCCCCTGTTGAACAGGGCAGAAAAATTGGGCCTTTGGTGGTGATGGTGGTGCCACAACACTGTAAGCCCTCACAGTTCTCTTGGTGGGCGCAGGAACGGTCCCTGCTGTGAAATTTTAGATCAAAAATTGTAATTACACGCCCCTGTTAAACAGGGGCAGAAAAATTGGGCTTTAGGCACTGGTGCCACAACACTGCAACCCCTCACAGATACTCTATTTGAGCGCAGGAATGAGCCCCGCTGCAAAATATTACAGCAAAAATCTAAATTATACATGCCCCTGTTAAACAGGGGCAGAAAAATTGGGCTTTAGGCACTGGTGCTGGTGCCCAGAACCAAAAATATCAACATGAACATTGAGGAGGAATAGTATAGTCACTCAGCATAACAGGATAGGCACTCAGCAATCAGCATCAGCATAGGCAGTCTTGAAGGGATCTCATTCATAAAAAAAATTATCGGTTACATCAGCATCAGGTGCTTGGTAGCTGGTGAACCAAGACTGATTCATTTTTATGAAGGTGAGACGATCAACCGAGTCGGTGGACAGGCGCACTCTGTGATCGGTTACAAAGCCACCAGCAGCACTGATCCGAAAAACGCTGGATGCAGGACAGGCCAGTAGCTCAATTGCATACTGTGCAAGCTCTGGCCAGTGATCCATCCTCAAGACCCAGTAACTCAGCGGATATTCGGTTGGAAACGTGTCCAAGTCTGACCTTGCCCCTAGGTATTCCTACACCATGTAAATCAGACACTGGCGATGGTTGCTGGAACCGATCATACCTTGGGGCTGCGGACTAAAAAATTGTCTGAACACATCGGTCAGACAGCCACCTTCTTCACCGCATCCTTCTTTGACTGACCGAAGCCTCAGCAACATGTTGTCCAGGTCAAGGAAATTGTAACCTCCCAGGCTCTGGAAAAGCGTAGCACAAACCTTTCTGCAAGGCCTCCTGAAGATGTTTCATCCTCTGCTCCCTCTGAGATGGCTGGATAAGTTCCGCAACCTTACCCTTGTAATGTGGATCAAGGAGGGTTGCCAGCCAGTAATGATCCCTCTCCTTGATACCACGAATCCAAGGGTCCTTTCACAGGCTTTGAAGGATCAGGGAGGCCATGCAGCGTAGGTCTGCTGAGGCATTTGGTACGGAGTCCTCTGGGTCACTAAGGATGACATGATCCGCAGCCACCTCCTCCCAGCCACGTACAAGTCCATGGGTTTCTGGGGACTGTAAACGATTCCTTGAAGACTGCTGCTGATGCTGAGTGCTAGGCGGGCCTGCAGGAACACTGTCTGGATAAAGGGGGCCTTGAGAGGTAAGGAAGTCCTCCTCTTCCTCCCTCTGTTCTGCCTCAAGGGCCCTGTCCATTATTCCACACTGTGTGTGCTCCAACAGGTAGACAAGAGGGACAGTATCACTGATGCATGCACTGTCACTGCTCACCATCCTTGTGGCCTCCTCAAATGGTGACAGGACAGTGCATGCATCCCTGATCATGAGCCACTGGCGTAGCGAAAAAAAGCCAAGCTCCCCTGACCCTGTCCTGGTGCCTTAGTCGCACAGGTACTCATTGATGGCCCTATGCTGCGTGTGCAGCCGCTGCAGCATGGCCAACGTTGAGTTCCATCTGGTGGGCATGTCACAGATTAGGCGGTTCTTGGGCAGGTTGTATTCCTTTTGGAGGTCAGCCAGCCGAACACTGGCATTATATGACTGGCGGAAATGCACACAGACTTTCCTGGCCTGCCTCAGGAGATCCTGTAAGCCCAAGTACCTGCACAAGAACCGCTGCACCACCAAATTAAGGGCGTGAGCCAAAAGGGGACATGGGTCAGGTGGCCCTGACGGAGGGTGGAGAGGAGGTTGGTGCCATTGTCGCAAACCACCATTCCTGGCTGAAGATGGTGTGGCGTCAGCCACCTCTGAGCCTGCCCCTGCAGAGCTGACAGAATCTCTGCCCCAGTGTGGCTCCTGTCCCCTAAGCACACCAGCTCAAGCACCGCATGGCATCTTTTTGCCTGAGTGTTTGCTTAGCCCCTTGAACGCCTACGGAGCACCGCTGGTTCCGAGGACAAATCTATAGAGGAAGAGGCCATGGAGGAAGAAGAAGAGGAGGGGGTGGAGGACAGAGGTGTGTCAGAATCACCACTAGTAGCATTTTGGAGGCATAGTGGCGGAACAACCTCCAACAAGACTGCACCCTGTCCTGTATCCTTCACAGCTGCCAGCAGAGTCACCCAGTGCGCCGTGAAAGATAGGTAACGTCCCAACATGCCTGCTGGACCATGAGTCAGCGGTAATATGCACCTTACCGCTGACCGCCCTGTCCAGCGAAGCCAAGACATTGCCTTCCACATGCTGGTAGAGAGCCGGAATCGCCTTCCATTAAAAAAAAGTGGCGTTTGGGAACCTGCCACTGAGGTACCGCACATTCCACAAATTCACTAAAGGGGGCAGAGTCTACCAGCTGAAAAGGCAGCAGTTGGAGTGCTAGCAATTTAGCCAAGCTAGCATTCAACCACTGGGCATGTGGATGGCTGACTTGGGTAGGGAAATTTTCCTGCTACAATCGGACGTTGGTGTAGGGATAGCAGATTGCCCGCAAGTACTTGGCAGTGGCACACCTAATTCTACACCTTCATTCCTCTCAGTGCAAGTTTCTGAGAGGATTGAAGGTATAGTGGAGTTGGAGATCCCAGCTGATGAGGAGCAAGGAGAGGTCCGCTTTGTTCTTTGGTGTGGATCTTTTAAGTATGCTTGCCAACGGACTGCATGGCAGGTCAACATACTGTATGTCTGATCAAGCATGTGGTGCCCAAACGGCTGCTGTCAGGAGCGCCCTGCATATGCGGAGCTCTGCGGTGTGATGCAGTCGGTTGGCTGCAGTTAAGCTGGCCCCTGGAGGGCATCCTGCCTCATTGGAGATGTGCCTCCTCCTCCTCTCTCCTATCAGGCACCCACGTAGAGTAAGTGACCTCATCATCCTCTCCATTCCATGTCACTGGAGCAAACCTGGCAGTATGCTGCAGCTGGGGGAACATGACTGCCAGTTTGTTGTCCTTCTTGGGCGCCCCCTCTCTCTGGGCTCATGTTACTGCCTTCCTCAAGCTGGGTACCATCATCAGAGCCTTCAAAACGCTGCACATCCTCCTGCAGCATGTACCCGACACTGTGGTCGAACAGTTCAGGGGACTCCTCCGTGCATGATGGTGGGGCTAGAAAAGGAGTAACTGATGATCGTGAGCCGATGTTGTTCCCTTCCTAATATACTACAGGCGGGCAGTTGATTCATTTAGCTGCAGTATATTCAGTGAATCAACTGCCTGCCTGTAGTATATTAGGAAGAGAACAACAGGAACGCTCTGCAGTGAGATCTAGCTGCACACTGTGCACAGGATACAGTACTGAATATACTGCAGCTAACTGAATCAACTGCCTGCCTGTAGTATATTGGCACCTGCATTGGCAGCCAAGGTACTTTGAGCCTGGGTGACAGAGGATGAGGAGGATGAGGACGGATTGGTCATCCGCTCTACCAACTCTTCTGCATGTTGTGGCTCAACACGGCCAGCTGCCGGAAAAAAGGGCAAGCATGCCCGACGGCCACGTGCTGAGGATGCACCGTGTCCACGACCAGCACTGTTGGCTCTAGACACAGAGCCTTCTTTCCCTCTTTTAGTAGCCTGTGAGCATCTTCCTGTCCTTATTTGATGTATTTGTAAAGTACTTGAATAGGTACACCAGGAATGGCCTGCAGTGAGATGTAGCTGCACAAAGCTGGGATGTATATACAGTATATACTGAATATACTGCAGCTAACTGAATCAACTGCCTGCCTGTAGTATATTAGGAAGAGAACAACAGGAACGCTCTGCAGTGAGATCTAGCTGCACACTGTGCACAGGATACAGTAAAGAATATACTGCAGCTAACTGAATCAAAAGCCTGCCTGTAGTATATTAGGAAGAGAACAAGAACGGTTTGCAGTGAGATCTAGCTGCACACTGTGCACAGGATACATTACTGAATATACTGCAGCTAACTGAATCAACTGCCTGCCTGTAGTATATTAGAAAGGGAACAACAGGAACACTCTGCAGTGAGATCTAGCTGCACACTGTGCACAGGATACAGTACTGAATATACTGCAGCTAACTGAATCAACTGCCTGCCTGTAGTATATTAGGAAGAGAACAACAGGAACGCTCTGCAGTGAGATCTAGCTGCACACTGTACACAGGATACAGTACTGAATATACTGCAGCTAAATGAATGAACTAGCTGCCTGTAGTATATTAGGAAGAGAACAACAGGAATGATCTGCAGTGAGAACTAGCTGCACACTGTGCACAGGATACATTACTGAATATACTGCAGCTAGTGATGAGCCGAACACCCCCGGGTTCGGTTCGCACCAGAACCCGCGAACGGACCGAAAGTTCGTACGAACAATAGAACCCTATTAAATACAATGGATGCGAACGTTCGAATTCTAAAGTGCTAATTATAACAACTATTATGCATGTTATTGTCCTAAAAAGGGTTTGGGAACCCGGGTTCTGCACCAGGGGACATGTATCAATGCAAAAAGAAGTTTTAAAAACGGTTGTTTTTCGGGAGCAGTCATTTTAATGATGCATAAAGTGAAAAAAAAAGTCAAATATTCCTTTAAATATCGTACCTGGGGGGTGTCTAAAGTATGCCTGTGAAGTGCCACGTGTTTCCCGTGTTTAGAACTGTCCCTGCACAAAATGACACTTCTAAAGGAAAAAAAAGCCATTTAAAACTGCTTGCGGCTTTAATGTAATGTCTGGTCCCGGTAATATGGATGAAATTCTTTAGGAAAAATGGCATAGCTACCCCATGACCCCCCCCCCCCCTACCCCAGCCCATTACCAGCCCCTTTGGGTCTTGTATGGATATTAAGGGGAACCCCGCACATAAAATAAAAAGGCCCTATATACTCTGAACAGCCGTATACAGGCGGTGCATACAAGACAGGGACTGTAGGTTTGTTCTTATGTAGAATCTGTTTGTAATTTTGAACAGGTACATTGTTGAAGTGTAGCTCCAGCCCAAAAATCTATTTTTAAACTTTTTGGAAAACATAGGTAAGGGTTATCACCCCTGTAACATTTGTTTTGCTGTCTGTGCCCCTGTTCAGAACATTTCACCTCACTTTCCGTCCCAATGACAACTGTTTTTGAAATGTGGTGTTTTTCTTGAAACAAGGATTGCTGATAAAGCATCAGTACAGAGGAGACACCTTTCTCCCATATTTATTCTTACAGGAGAGAATTTTCCTTCCTAGTGGTAGATTTCCTCTCACTTCCTGTTGTCTTCTTGCGTTTGCAAGTAGGAGTCGTTTGTAAGTTGGATGTTTGAAAGTAGGGACCTGCCGTATATACTCTGCAGAAATAGGCCCCTTAGTTGTTGGTGTTGGCACAACACTGTAAGCACTCACAGTTACTCTTGGTTGATGCTGGAACGCCCTGCTGTCAACTATTATATCAGGAATTTTAATTACATATAATTGTTGAACAGTGGTAGTAAAAATTGGGCCTTTGATGGTGGTGCTGGTGCCACAACACTGTAAGCCCTGACAGTTACTCTTGGTGGGTGCAGCAATGGGCCCTGCTGTGAATTATTAGATCAAGAATTGAATTTGCATGCCCCTGTTGAACAGGGGCTGAAAAATTGGGCCTTTCGTGGTGGTGGTGGTGGTGGTGGTGTTGCCACAACACTGTAAGCACTCAGAGTTACTCTTGGTGGGTGCAGGAATGGGCCCTGCTGTGAATTATTAGATCAAGAATTGTAATTACATGCCCCTTTTGAACAGGGGCTGAAAAATTGGGCCTTTCGTGGTGGTGGTGGTGGCGTTGCCACAACACTGTAAGCCCTCAGAGTTACTCTTGGTGGGTGCAGCAATGGGCCCTGCTGTGAATTATTAGATCAAGAATTGTAATTACATGTCCCTTTTGAACAGGGGCTGAAAAATTGGGCCTTTCGTGGTGGTGGTGGTGGTGGCGTTGCCACAACACTGTAAGCCCTCAGAGTTACTCTTGGTGGGTGCAGCAATGGGCCCTGCTGTGAATTATTAGATCAAGAATTGTAATTACATGCCCCTTTTGAACAGGGGCTGAAAAATTGGGCCTTTCGTGGTGGTGGTGGCGTTGCCACAACACTGTAAGCCCTCAGAGTTACTCTTGGTGGGTGCAGGAATGGGCCCTGCTGTGAATTATTAGATCAAGAATTGTAATTACATGCCCCTTTTGAACAGGGGCTGAAAAATTGGGCCTTTCGTGGTGGTGGTGGTGGTGGCGTTGCCACAACACTGTAAGCCCTCAGAGTTACTCTTGGTGGGTGCAGCAATGGGCCCTGCTGTGAATTATTAGATCAAGAATTGTAATTGCATGCCCCTGTTGAACAGGGGCTGAAAAATGGGGCCTTAGGCACTGGTGGCACAACACTACAACCCCTCACAGATACTGTACTTGGAGCACAGCAATGAGCCCTGTTGCAAAGTATTGCTTCAAAAATTGTAATGACACGCCCCTGTTAAACAGGGGCTGAAAAATTGGGCCTTAGGCACTGGTGCCACAACACTCCAACCCCTCACAGATACTGTACTTGGAGCACAGCAATGAGCCCTATGGCAAATTATTGCTAAAAAAATTGTAATTACACGCCCCTGTAAAACAGGGGCTGAAAAATTGGGCCTTAGCCACTGGTGGCGGCACCCATAAACAAAAATGATCTTCCAAGCTATCATCATCAATCGTATCATTGAGGACTCGGAGGAGGAGGATAGCCAGTCAACTTAACAGCACAGGCACTCAGCATCAGCATCAGTCTTGAAGGGATGTGACATGTTAAAATCAATTAGTCTGTTATATCAGCATCAGGTGTGTGGTAGCTGGTGGTGATCCAAGACTGGTTCATCTTGATGAAAGTCAGTCGATCAACCGAGTCGGTGGACAGGCGCACCCTGTGATCCGTGACAAATCCTCCAGCAGCACTGAATGTGCGTTCCGAAAGAACACTGGATGCAGGACAGGCCAGTAGCTCAATTGCATACTGTGCAAGCTCTGGCCAGTGATCCATCCTCAAGACCCAGTAAGCCAGAGGATTTTCGGTGGGGAAGGTGTCCAAGTCTGACCTTGCCCCTAGATATTCCTGCACCATGTTTATCAGACGCTGGCGATGGTTGCTGGAACCGATCATACTTTGGGGCTGCGGACTAAAGAATTGTCTGAACGCATCGGTCAGATGGCCACCTTCCCCACCGCTCCTTCTTTGACTGGCCGAAGCCTCAGCAACTCGTTGTCCAGGACCAGGAGTTTGTAACCTCCCAGTCTCTGGGAACGCGTTGCACAGACCTTTCTGCAAGGCCTCCCGGAGTTGTCTCATCCTCTGCTCCCTCTGCGACGGTAACATAAGGTCCGCAACCTTACCCTTGTACCGTGGATCAAGGAGAGTGGCCAGCCAGTAATGGTCCCTCTCCTTGATCCGAAGAATACGAGGATCCTTCCGCAGACTTTGCAGGATCAGGGAGGCCATGCAGCGTAGGTTTGCTGAGGCATTCGCTCCGGAGTCCTCTGGGTCACTAAGGACGACATGATCCGCAGCCACCTCCTCCCAGCCACGTACAAGTCCACTGGTTTCTTGGGACTGTAAATTATCCCTAAAAGACTGCTGCTGATGATGCTGAGTGCCAGCCTCCACCTCCATGCTGACACAATCCTCCTCCTCCTCCTCCTCCTCTTCCTGTGCGATGGGTGGGACAGAAGGAACACTGTCTGGGTAAAGGGGGCCTTGAGAGGCAAGGAAGTCCTCCTCTTCCTGCCTCTGTTCTGCCTCAAGTGCCCTGTCCATTATTCCACGCAGCGTGTGCTCCAACAGGTGGACAAGAGGTACAGTGTCACTGATGCATGCACTGTCACTGCTCACCATCCTCGTGGCCTCCTCAAATGGTGCCAGGACAGTGCATGCATCCCTGATCATGCCCCACTGGCGTGGAGAAAAAAAACCAAGGTCCCCTGACCCTGTCCTGGTGCCGTAGTCGCACAGGTACTCATTGATGGCCCTCTGCTGCGTGTGCAGCCGCTGCAGCATGGCCAACGTTGAGTTCCACCTGGTGGGCATGTCACATATAAGGCGGTTCTTGGGCAGGTTCAACTCCTTTTGCAGCTCAGCCAGGCGAGCACTGGCATTATAAGATCTGCGGAAATGCACACAGACTTTCCTGGCCTGCCTCAGGACATCCTGTAAGCCCGGGTACCTGCCCAAGAACCGCTGCACCACCAGGTTAAGGACGTGAGCCACACAGGGCACATGGGTCAGTTGTCCCTGTCGGAGGGCGGAGAGGAGGTTGGTGCCATTGTCGCAAACCACCATTCCTGGCTTAAGCTGGCGTGGCGTCAACCACCTCTCGGCCTGGCCCTGCAGAGCAGACAGGACCTCTGCCCCAGTGTGGCTTCTGTCCCCCAAACACACCAGCGCAAGCACGGCATGGCATCTTTTTGCCTGCGTACTTGTGTAGCCCCGTGAACGGCTACGGAGCACCGCTGGTTCATAGGACAAACCACAGGAAGAGGCCATGGAGGAAGAAGAAGAGGAGGGGGTGGAGGAGAGAGGTGTGTCACAACCAGTAGTAGCATTTTGGAGGCGTGGCGGTGGAACAACCTCCAACACTACTGCACCTTGTCCTGCATCCTTCCCAGCTGCCAAAAGAGTGACCCAATGGGCCGTGAAAGAAAGGTAACGTCCCTGTCCATGCCTGCTGGACCATGAGTCAGCGGTAATATGCACCTTACCGCTGACCGCCCTGTCCAGCGAGGCCAAGACATTGCCTTCCACATGCCGGTAGAGAGCCGGAATAGCCTTCCGTGAGAAAAAGTGGCGTTTGGGAACCTGCCACTGAGGAACCGCACATAGCACAAACTCACGGAAGGGGGCCGAGTCTACCAACTGAAAAGGCAGCAGTTGAAGCGCTAGCAATTTAGCCAAGCTAGCATTCAACCGCTGGGCATGTGGATGGCTGGGAGTGAACTTCTTTCGACGGTCCAGCAGCTGGGGCAGGGAAATTTGCCTGCTAGAATCGGACGTTGGTGTACTGCTAGCAGAGTGGCCGCAAGTACTTGGCTGTGACACACCTAATTCTACACCTTCATTCCTCTCAGTGCATGTTTCAGAGAGGACTGAAGTTATAGTGGGGTTGGAGATCCCAGCTGATGCGGTGCAAGGAGAGGTCCGCTTTGTTCTTTGGTGTGGGTCTTTGAGGTAGGCTTGCCAACGAGCTGCGTGGCAGGTCAACATATGTCTGGTCAGGCATGTGGTACCCAAGCGGCTGATGTTTTGGCCACGCGATATACGCTTGAGACATATGTTGCAAACAGCAGCTGTGCGATCTGATGCACTAGCCTCAAAAAAGGCCCACACCAAGGAACTTTTTGAATGACGGGCAGAGGCAGCGCCCTGCACAGGCGGAGCTCTGCGGTGTGATTCCGTCGGTGTACTGCCCTTACGCTGGCCACCAAAGGGCATCCTGCCTCGTTGGAGATGTGCCTCCTCCTCATCCTCCTCCTCCTCCTCTCTACTATTAGGCACCCACGTGGAGTCAGTGACCTCATCATCCCCTCCCTCCTCATCACTGGAGCCAATCTGGCAGTATGCTGCAGCTGCTGGAACATGACTGCCAGATTGGTGTCCTTCTTGAGCATCCCCTCTGTCTGCTCTCACGCTACTGCCTTCCTGTAGCTGGGTTTCATCATCAGACCCTTCGAAACGCTGGGCATCCTCCTGGAGCATGTACCCAACACTGTGCTCAAACAGTTCGGGGGACTCCTCAGGAGGAGGACATGGTGGGTCTAGGGAAGGAGTGACTGATGATGAGTCTGACATTGATACCAGGGAAGAGGACGCTTTGGCAGCTGCTTTGCCAGTACCCTGAGCCTGGGTGAGAGAGGATGAGGAGGAGGAGGAGGGCTTGGTCATCCACTCTACCAAGTCTTCGGCATGATGTGGCTCAACATGTCCAGCTGCCGAAAAGAAGGACAAGCGTGTCCCATGGCCATGTGCTGATGACAATGCACCGCGTCCACGACCAGCACTGTTGCCCCCAGACACAGAGCCTGCTTGCCCTCTTTTATTGCCTCCTGACTGTCTGCCTCTCCTTGTTTGCCTTCCAGACATTCTAATAGATGGCCTGCAGGGAGATGGGAAAAAAGCAATAAGGGCTACCTTCAGGTGTCCTTCTCTGTCCCTTTACTTAAGGATTTCTAAATATGGTTGAGGATGATTGCTTTTGCACAGAATAGCACAACGACAATTTCCCTGACTGTCAAAAAACAAGGATTTCAAAGATGGTTGATGAGGAATGCTTTAGCACACTATAGCACAAGGAGAATTTCCCTCACTGTCCTTCCCTGTCCCTAGAAACAAGGATTCGCACAGTGAAAGAAACTGACACTCTCCCTACCTAGAGTTTTCTGTCCCTAGAAAAAATGTTTTTTTAAAGCACACTATAGCACAAGGAGAATTCCCCTCACTTTCCTTCTTTGTCCCTAGAAACAAGGATTCGCACAGTGAAAGAAACTGACACTCTCCCTACCTAGAGTTTTCTGTCCCTAGAAAAAATGTTTTTTTAAAGCACACTATAGCACAAGGAGAATTCACTCACTGTCCTTCCCTGTCCCTAGAAACAAGGATTCGCACAGTGAAAGAAACTGACACTCTCCCTACCTAGAGTTTTCTGTCCCTAGAAAAAATGTTTTTTTAAAGCACACTATAGCACAAGGAGAATTCCCCTCACTTTCCTTCTTTGTCCCTAGAAACAAGGATTCACACAGTGAAAGAAACTGACACTCTCCCTACCTAGAGTTTTCTGTCCCTAGAAAATTTTTTTTTTAAAGCACACTATAGCACAAGGAGAATTCCCCTCACTTTCCTTCTTTGTCCCTAGAAACAAGGATTCGCACAGTGAAAGAAACTGACACTCTCCCTACCTAGAGTTTTCTGTCCCTAGAAAAAATGTTTTTTTAAAGCACACTATAGCACAAGGAGAATTCACTCACTGTCCTTCCCTGTCCCTAGAAACAAGGAATCGCACAGTGAAAGAAACTGACACTCTCCCTACCTAGAATTTTCTGTCCCTAGAAAAAATGTTTTTTTAAAGCACACTATAGCACAAGGAGAATTCCCCTCACTTTCCTTCTTTGTCCCTAGAAACAAGGATTCGCACAGTGAAAGAAACTGACACTCTCCCTACCTAGAGTTTTCTGTCTCTAGAAAAAATGTTTTTTTAAAGCACACTATAGCACAAGGAGAATTCACTCACTGTCCTTCCCTGTCCCTAGAAACAAGGAATCGCACAGTGAAAGAAACTGACACTCTCCCTACCTAGAGTTTTCTGTCCCTAGAAAAAATGTTTTTTTAAAGCACACTATAGCACAAGGAGAATTCCCCTCACTTTCCTTCTTTGTCCCTAGAAACAAGGATTCGCACAGTGAAAGAAACTGACACTCTCCCTACCTAGAGTTTTCTGTCCCTAGAAAAAATGTTTTTTTAAAGCACACTATAGCACAAGGAGAATTCACTCACTGTCCTTCCCTGTCCCTAGAAACAAGGAATTGCACAGTGAAAGAAACTGACACTCTCCCTACTTAGAGTTTTCTGTCCCTAGAAAAAATGTTTTTTTAAAGCACACTATAGCACAAGGAGAATTCACTCACTGTCCTTCCCTGTCCCTAGAAACAAGGATTCACACACTGAAAGAAACTGACACTCTCCCTACCTAGAGTTTTCTGTCCCTAGAAAAAATGTTTTTTTAAAGCACACTATAGCACAAGGAGAATTCCCCTCACTTTCCTTCTTTGTCCCTAGAAACAAGGATTCGCACAGTGAAAGAAACTGACACTCTCCCTACCTAGAGTTTTCTGTCCCTAGAAAAAATGTTTTTTTAAAGCACACTATAGCACAAGGAGAATTCACTCACTGTCCTTCCCTGTCCCTAGAAACAAGGATTCGCACAGTGAAAGAAACTGACACTCTCCCTACCTAGAGTTTTCTGTCTCTAGAAAAAATGTTTTTTTAAAGCACACTATAGCACAAGGAGAATTCCCCTCACTTTCCTTCTTTGTCCCTAGAAACAAGGATTCGCACAGTGAAAGAAACTGACACTCTCCCTACCTAGAGTTTTCTGTCCCTAGAAAAAATGTTTTTTTAAAGCACACTATAGCACAAGGAGAATTCACTCACTGTCCTTCCCTGTCCCTAGAAACAAGGATTCGCACAGTGAAAGAAACTGACACTCTCCCTACCTAGAGTTTTCTGTCCCTAGAAAAAATGTTTTTTTAAAGCACACTATAGCACAAGGAGAATTCCCCTCACTTTCCTTCTTTGTCCCTAGAAACAAGGATTCGCACAGTGAAAGAAACTGACACTCTCCCTACCTAGAGTTTTCTGTCCCTAGAAAAAATGTTTTTTTCAAGCACACTATAGCACAAGGAGAATTCACTCACTGTCCTTCCCTGTCCCTAGAAACAAGGAATCGCACAGTGAAAGAAACTGACACTCTCCCTACCTAGAGTTTTCTGTCCCTAGAAAAAATGTTTTTTTAAAGCACACTATAGCACAAGGAGAATTCCCCTCACTTTCCTTCTTTGTCCCTAGAAACAAGGATTCGCACAGTGAAAGAAACTGACACTCTCCCTACCTAGAGTTTTCTGTCCCTAGAAAAAATGTTTTTTTAAAGCACACTATAGCACAAGGAGAATTCACTCACTGTCCTTCCCTGTCCCTAGAAACAAGGATTCGCACAGTGAAAGAAACTGACACTCTCCCTACCTAGAGTTTTCTGTCCCTAGAAAAAATGTTTTTTTAAAGCACACTATAGCACAAGGAGAATTCCCCTCACTTTCCTTCTTTGTCCCTAGAAACAAGGATTCGCACAGTGAAAGAAACTGACACTCTCCCTACCTAGAGTTTTCTGTCCCTAGAAAAAATGTTTTTTTAAAGCACACTATAGCACAAGGAGAATTCCCCTCACTTTCCTTCTTTGTCCCTAGAAACAAGGATTCGCACAGTAAAACACACTGACACTCTCCCTACCTATCCTTCTCTTTCCCTAAACTAAAGGAATCCAGGTTAAGCAAGAAAGAAATAAATGTCACTGTCCCTGCCTATGCTTCTCTTTCCCTGCTCCGGAACACACTACACTAGGCCGCCGTGCTGGCGGCCTTTTATAGTGTGGGGCGTGTACTAAACACCCTCAGCAATAATTGGCCACAGGCATCCTGCCTGTGGCCAATCATTGCTCTCCTCGCTGCCGGCGCTGTGATTGGCCAAGCATGCGGGGTCACAGTGCATGCTTGGCCAATCACAGCGCCTGGATGACACTGCGATGGCGTAGTGCATTGTGGGCCATTCGCGTCACTCGAATTTGGCGCGAACGGCCCAAATCGTTCGATCTTCGTCGAACGATCGAACAGCCGATGTTCGAGTCGAACGTATGTTCGACTCGAACACGAAGCTCATCCCTAACTGCAGCTAACTGAATCAACTGCCTGCCTGTAGTATATTAGGAAGAGATCAACAGGAACACTCTGCAATGAGATCTAGCTACACACTGTGCACAGGATACAGTACTGAATTTACTGCAGCTAACTGAATCAACTGCCTGCCTGTAGTATATTAGGAAGAGAACAACAGGAACGCTCTACAGTGAGATCTAGCTGCACACTGTGCACAGGATACAGTACTGAATATACTGCAGCTAAATGAATAAACTGCCTGCCTGTAGTATATTAGGAAGGGAACAACAGGAATGCTCTGCAGTGAGATCTAGCTGCACACTGTGCACAGGATACAGTACTGAATATACTGCAGCTAACTGAATCAACTGCCTGCCTGTAGTATATTAGGAAGAGAACAACAGGAACACTCTGCAGTGAGATCTAGCTGCACACTGTGCACAGGATACAGTACTGAATTTACTGCAGCTAAATGAATCAACTGCCTGCCTGTAGTATATTAGGAAGGGAACAACAGGAATGCTCTGCAGTGAGATCTAGCTGCACACTGTGCACAGGATACAGTACTGAATATACTGCAACTAACTGAATCAACTGCCTGCCTGTAGTATATTAGGAAGAGAACAACAGGAACGCTCTGCAGTGAGATCTAGCTGCACACTGTGCACAGGATACAGTACTGAATATACTGCTGCTAACTGAATCAACTGCCTGCCTGTAGTATATTAAGAAGAGAACAACAGGAATGCTCTGCAGTGAGATCTAGCTGCACACTGTGCACAGGATAGAGTACAGAATATACTGCTGCTAACTGAATTAACTGCCTGCCTGTAGTATATTAGAAAGAGAACAACAGGAACGCTCTGCAGTGAGATCTAGCTGCACACTGTGCACAGGATACAGTACTGAATTTACTGCAGCTAAATGAATCAACTGCCTGCCTGTAGTATATTAGGAAGGAAACAACAGGAATGCTCTGCAGTGAGATCTAGCTGCACACTGTGCACAGGATACAGTACTGAATATACTGCAGCTAACTGAATCAACTGCCTGCCTGTAGTATATTAGGAAGAGAACAACAGGAACGCTCTGCAGTGAGATCTAGCTGCACACTGTGCACAGGATACAGTACTGAATTTACTGCAGCTAATTGAATCAACTGCCTGCCTGTAGTATATTAGGAAGGGAACAACAGGAATGCTCTGCAGTGAGATCTAGCTGCACACTGTGCACAGGATACAGTACTGAATATACTGCAGCTAACTGAATCAACTGCCTGCCTGTAGTATATTAGGAAGAGAACAACAGGAACGCTCTGCAGTGAGATCTAGCTGCACACTGTGCACAGGATACAATACTGAATATACTGCTGCTAACTGAATCAACTGCCTGCCTGTAGTATATTAAGAAGAGAACAACAGGAATGCTCTGCAGTGAGATCTAGCTGCACACTGTGCACAGGATAGAGTACAGAATATACTGCTGCTAACTGAATTAACTGCCTGCCTGTAGTATATTAGAAAGAGAACAACAGGAACGCTCTGCAGTGAGATCTAGCTGCACACTGTGCACAGGATACAGTACAGAATATACTGCTGCTAACTGAATTAACTGCCTGCCTGTAGTATATTAGGAAGAGAACAACAGGAACGCTCTACAGTGAGATCTAGCTAAACTGTATACAGTATATATATATATATATACACACAAAGCCTGGAATGTATATATATACTAAATATACTGGATCTAACTGAATCAACTGCCTGCTCAATCTAGCTAAGTGAAATTAAATGACACTCTCTCTCTCGCTATCTCTCTCTCCGCCACCGCAACACACTACACAAGGCCGACGTGCAGGCGGCCTTAAATAGTGTGGGGCGTGTACTTCATCCCCTGAGCCATAATTGGCCAAAGGCCAATCATCAGCCAGCAATACACTGCAATGACGCAGTGCATTATGGGCCATGACACACCGCTCAAATTTGGTGCGAACGCCCCATAATGTTCGGAATTTGCGGAACGAGCGAACAGCCGATGTTCGAGTCTAACTCATCTTCGACTCAAACTCAAAGCTCATCCCTAGTACTGACCCTATGGTCCATGCCAACAGACCTTACTTTGCACAGTAAACGTTTATGGGGAACTGTGTCAAATGCTTTGCAAATGCTTTTGCAAAATCCAGATACACCACGTCTACGTGCCTTCCTTTATCTAGATGGCAGCTCACCTCCTCATAGAAGGTTAATAGATTGGTTTGGCAAGAAGGATTCTTCATGAATAGGGATGAGCTTCGAGTTCGAGTCGAACCCATGTTCGACTAGAACATCGCCTGTTCGGTTGTTCGCCGAATTGCGAACATTATGGGCCGTTCGCGCAAAATTCGAGTGGCATGCCACGGTCCATAATTCACTGCGGCATCGCAGTGCATTGCTGGCTGATGATTGGCCAAGCATGCACTATGACCCGCATGCTTGGCCAATCACAACGCCGTCTGTACAGAGAGCTGTAATTGGCCAAAGCCAGGGTGGCTTTGGCCAATTATGGCTCAGGGGATTTAGTACACGCCCCACACTATATAAGGCCGTTTGCGTGGCGGCCTTGTGTAGTGTGTTGCGGCGGCAGTTGTTAAAGAAAGAAAGAGAGAGATGGATCGTGTCATCTCATTTGAGTTAGATAGAGCAGGCAGGCGAGTCAGTTAGCTGCAGTTACAGTGTGTAGAGGATATATATGCATCCTAGGTGTTGTGTATATATATATATATATATATATATATATATATATACACTGCATTCAGTTTAGCTAGATCCGTTCCTGTTATTCTCTTCATAATATACTGACAGGCAGGCAGGTAATTGTGCTAGCTGCAGTATTTTCAATTAGTGTACTGTGTCCTTTGCACAGTGTGCACCTAAAGCTACCTGAATACAATTGCTGGTGTTCTCATACAAATACAGGCAGGGAGCTGCAGTAATTTCATTTAGTGTCATAGGCGTGTGCACAGGGTGTGCCGGATGTGCCCAGGCACACCCTAGTCACACCATGCGCTTTAGTGTTATCGCTCTGTGTAGCAACAGGAACATGGGAAAGATCTCCTTCTTACCGTCTCTGCCATAAGAGAAGTGTTTATGCTCTTCTCTTTCACTGTGCCAGCAGGGAGATCAATGTGCCGGGGTCATATATATGTAGATACATACACATGCATGTGTGTTTGAGCTTAAGGGTGCACACCCTAATGCATTAGGCTGCACACACCTATGTTTAGTGTACTGTGTGCACCTAAAGCTACCTGAAGACAATTGCTCGTGTTCTTCTGATCATATTAATACCACAGGCAGGCAGCTGCAATATTTACAGTTAGTGTACTGTGTCCTTTGCACAGTGTGCACCTAAAGCTACCTGAAGACAATTGCTGGTGTTCTGATCATATTAATACCATAGGCAGGCAGCTTTAGTATTTACAGTTAGTGTACTGTGTCCTTTGCACAGTGTGCACCTAAAGCTAACTGAAAACAATTGCTGGTGTTCTTCTGATCCTATTAATACCACAGGCAAGCAGCTGCAGTATTTACAGTTAGTGTACTGTGTCCTTTGCACAGTGTGCACCTGAAGATACCTGAAGACAATTGCTGGTGTTCTGATCATATTAATACCACAGGCAGGCTGCTTCAGTATTTACAGTTAGTGTACTGTGTCCTTTGCACAGTGTGCACCTAAAGCTACTTGAAGACAATTGCTGGTGTTCTTCTGATCATATTAATACCACAGGCAGGCAGCTGCAGTATTTACAGTTAGTGTACTGTGTCCTTTGCACAGTGTGCAGCTAAAGCTACCTGAAGATAATTGCTGGTGTTCTCATACTAATAATACTACAGGCAGGCAGTTGATTCTGCTAGCTGCAGTATAATCAGTATATATACATCCCAGCTTTGTGCAGCTACACCTCACTGCAGGCCATTAGTATGTCTGGAAGGCCAACAAGGAGAGGCAGACAGTCACAAGCCAATAAAAGAGGGCAAGCAGGCTCTGTGTCTAGAGGCAACAGTGCTGGTCGTGGACATGGTGCATCCTCATCAGCACGTGGCCGTGGGACACGCTTGTCCTTTTTTTCGGCAGCTGGCCGCGTTGACCCTTCAGTGCTACATGTTCTTTCTTCACAACACGAAAATTTTCTATGGACACTGTATGGACTCATTATATTGATATTATTTATCACTTTGGTTTGATTGGAGGCCCAAATTATTGGGCTTCATTTCTTCACTTAGCGCTACATCTTCATTCCATGTTTATTAATTTTAGTCACATTTTATGTAGCAGCTTTATTTTTATTCACTATTTTAGATTAGCGCAGTATTTTCTCTCTTTATTTGCAACATATGTCTCAAGCGTATCTCATGTGGCCAAAACATCACCCGCTTGGGCACCACATGCTTGACCAGACATATGTCGACTTGCCATGCAGTTCATTGGCAAGCATACCTAAAAGACCCACACCAAAGAACAAAGCGGACCTTTCCTTGCTCCTCATCAGCTGGGATCTCCAACCCCACTATACCTTCAGTCCTCTCTGAAACCTGCACTGAGAGGAATGAAGGTGTAGAATTAGGTGTCACAGCCAAGTACTTGTGGGCAATTTGCTATCGGTACACTGACGTCAGATTGTACCAGCCAAATTTCCCTGCCCCAGCTGCTGCACCGCCGAAAGAAGTTCGCTCCCAGCCATCCACATGCCCAGCGGTTGGCTAAATTGCTAGCACTTCAACTGCTGCCTTTTTAGTTGGTAGACTCTGCCCCCTTCCGTGAGTTTGTGGATTGTGCGGTTCCTCAGTGGCAGGTCCCTAAATGTCACTTTTTCTCACGGAAGGCGATTCCGGCTCTCTACCGGCATGTGGAAGGCAATGTCTTGGCCTCGCTGGACAGGGCGGTCAGCAGTAAGGTGCATATTACCACTGACTCATGGTCCAGCAGGCATGGACAGGGACATTACCTATCTTTCACGGCGCATTGGGTGACTCTGCTGGCAGCTGGGAAGGATGCAGGACAAGGTGCAGTAGTGTCGGAGGTTGTTCCGCCACCATGCCTCAAAAATGCTACTACTGGTGATTCTGACACACCTCTCTCCTCCACCCCCTCCTCTTCTTCTTCCTCCATGGCCTCTTCCTGTGCTTTGTCCTCGGAACCAGCGGTGCTCCGTAGATGTTCAAGGGGCTACGCAAGTACGCATGCAAAAAGATGCCATGCGGCGCTCGAGCTGGTGTGCTTGGGGGACAGGAGCCACACTGGGGCAGAGATTGGGTCAGCTCTGCAGGGGCAGGCTCAGAGGTGGTTGATGCCATGCCAGCTTAAGCCAGGAATGGTGGTTTGCGACAATGGCACCAACCTCCTCTCCGCCCTCTTACAGGGAAAACTGACCCATGTGCCCTGTTTGGCTCATGTCCTTGACTTGGTGGTGCAGCGGTTCTTGGGCAGGTACCCGGGCTTACAGGAGGTCCTAAGGCAGGCAAGGAAACTCTGTGTGCATTTCCACCGGTCATATAATGCCAGTGATCGGCTGGCTGACCTCCAAAAGTAATACAACCTGCCCAAGAACCGCCTAATCTGTGACATGCCCACCAGGTGGAACTCAACGTTGGCCATGCTGCAGCGGCTGCAAACACAGCAGAGGGCCATCAATGAGTATCTGTGCCAATATGGCACCAGGACAGAGTCAGGGGAGTTGGTTTTTTTTTTGCCACGCCAGTGGGTCATGATCAGGGATGCATGCACTCTCCTGTCACCATTTGAGGAGGCCACGAGAATGGTGAGCAGTGACAGTGCATGCATCAGTGACACTGTCCCTCTTGTCCACCTGTTGGAGCACACACTGCGTGGAATAATGGACAGGACACTTGAGGCAGAAAAGAGGGAGGAAGAGGAGGACTTCCTTACCTCTCAAGGCCCCCTTTATCCAGACAGTGTTCCTGTGGGCCCGCCTATCACACAGGAAGAGGACGAGGAGGAGGAGTAGGAGTGTCAGCATGGAGCATGGAGGTAGAGCCTGGCACTCAGCATCAGCAGCAGTCTTCAAGGGATCAATTGCAGTCCCAAGAAACCCATGGACTTGTACGTGGCTGGGAGGAGGTGGCTGCGGATCATGTTGTCCTGAGTGACCCAGAGGACTCCGGACCAAATGCCTCAGGAAACCTACGCTGCATGGCCTCCCTGATCCTGCAAAACTTGCGGAAGGATCCTCGTATTCGTGTGATCAAGGAGAGGGATCATTACTGGCTGGCACCCTCCTTGATCCACGTGTACAGGGGTAAGGTTGCGGACCTTATCTTGCTGTCGCAGAGGATGAAACATCTTCGCGAGGCTTTGCAGAAAGGTCTGTGCAATGCATTCCCAGAGACTGGGAGGTTACAAAATCCTGGTCCTGGACAACGTGTTGCTGAGGCTTCGGTCAGTCAAAGAAGGAGCGGCGGAGATGGTGGTTGTCTGACCGATGCGTTCAGACAATTTTTTAGTCCGCAGCCCCAAGGTATGATCCAGCAACCATCGCCAGGGTCTGTTTTACATGGTGCAGGAATACCTAGGGGCAAGATCAGACTTGGACATCTTTCCCACCGAAAATCCTCCGGGTTACTGGGTCTTGAGGATGGATCACTGGCCAGAGCTTGCACAGTATGCAATTGAGCTACTGGCCTGTCCTGCATCCAACGTTCTTTTGGAACGCACATTCAGTGCTGCTGGAGGCTTTGTAACCAATCACAGGGTGCGCCTGTCCACCAAATCGTTCAATCGGCTGACCTTCATAAAATGAATCAGTCTGAGTCAAGACTGCCTATGCTGATGCTGAGTGACTATCCTGTTATGCTGAGTCGACTAACCTCTTCCTCCTCGATGTTCATGCTGATAGCTTGTAAGAACATTTTTGGTTCTGGGCACCGCCACCAGTGGCTAAGGCCCAATTTTTCAGCTCCTGTTTAACAGGGGCATGTAATTACAATTTTTGATGCAATACTTTGCAGCAGGGCTCATTCCTGCGCTCCAACTAGAGTATCTGTGAGGGGTTGCAGTGTTGTGAAACCAGCACCAGTGCCTAAGGCCCAATTTTTCTGCCCCTGTTTAACAGGGGCGTGTAATTAACATTTTTGATGCAATACTTTGCAGCAGGGCTCATTCCTGTGCTCCAACTAGAGTATCTGTGAGGGGTTGCAGTGTTGTGGCACCAGTGCCTAAGGCCCAATTTTTCTGCCCCTGTTCAACAGGGACATGTAATTACAATTCTTGATCTAATATTTCACAGCAGGGCCCATTTCTGAGCCCACCAAGAGTAACTGTGAGGGCTTACAGTGTTGTGGCAACACCACCACCACACACCAGCGGTGGTGGGTCAATCAAGCAGAAGGTATGGATGTAGACTCCTCTGGACACGTCCTCACAGAACAGCAGCAAATGGGGTAAGCACAAGAACTCCAATCTCTCCAGAGTGATGACACAGAGCTCCAAAACATCAGCACATGAAGGATCGCGGTATCAACCATGTAAAAAGATTTAACAAAGGAGGCTTTCCTCCTCATGTGTTCATCAGTGTGTATACTCTTCCATGGATGCGGGGGCAGGTGTCGGGTGGAGTAAGTAAGTTAATCAAAACGAAAAACAAAGAAAGATCCAATAGTGTAGAAGTTCCTCCAAAGTTTGATTACAAAGTACAAAAGATGGGACCAAGTCCTCATACAAATAAAAAGGCTCCTTGCAAGGATTAAAAACAGCTCTAGCTAGTATCAAAATAGTTCCGGTTCGTGCATGCGCAGTGCATGTATGTGGCTGCCACTGCTGGAGCAGCCATTGCAGCATGGACAATGCAGAGTTTCATATCATGTGGTTGTCAGGCAACCGGTTTTGCATTAACATTCTCTGGGTATGACCACCTAAAATTACCACATACTCTTTTGCCTTGCTGAAGGACATCAAGGATTCTTTTATTTTCTTGTTGCTTTCTCACACATTACCTTGTCTGGCACAACATTGCATGGGGGCAGATACCTCTTGACTTGCTCCTAAAGAGCTTGAAGAATGTCCAATGTGTCTCCTATCCAAAGCATATCAGCTGCAAAACGGCATGGAAGCATTTTGCCATTTGCCTGGATTGTTAAATAGGCTCTGGGGCACTTGGACATAATTAGAAAACATTTTTTTCTTCTGCTCCAGGAGCTGGGGAAAAGGCACCTGCCTGATCAAGGATGCTGCTGAACAGGGCTGGACTGGGACAAAAAATTGCCTCTGGACTTCATCCAGACCGGCCCACTTTAATTGGTATATGGATAGGCCAGGGTAGATTGCGGACAGGCTAGGGTGGTATACAGACAGGCTAGAATGGTATACGGACAGGCTAGGGTGGTAAATGGAAAGGCTAAAGTTATATTCGGACAGGCAAGGGTGGTATACGGACGGGCCAGGGTGGTATACGGACAGGCTAGGGTGGTATACGGATAAGCCAGGGTGGTATACGGACAGGCCAGGGTGGTATAGGGACAGTTCAGGGTGGTATATGGACAGGCAAGGGTGGTATACGGACAGGCTAGGGTGGTATATGGACAGGCCAGGGTGGTATACGGACAGGCTAGGATGGTATACGGACAAGCCAGGGTGGTATACAGACAGGCTATGATGGTATATGGACAGGCCAGGGTGTTATACAGACAGGCTAGGGTGACATACGGAGAGGCCAGGGTGGTATACAGACGGGCTAGGGTGGTATATGAACAGGCTACGGTAGTATATAGACAGTATAGGGGCAGTCTACAAGTCCAGCAGAAGCTGTCAGGGCATGCTGGCAGTTTTGGTTCCACAACAGCTGGCAGGTGACAGTACACAGAGGGTACAAACAATGTAGCCAACTGCACTGCAATTCAGTGTAATGTAGCACAGCACAGCACTGTGGTTAGAACTGTATACAGCACCTTTTTAGCAATATATATATATATATATATATATATATATATATATATATAAATATATATAAAACAGTTTTCTGTATCTATCACAAGCCTCAACACACTCTGGCAAAAGGCTTCTGGGAAGCCTGATTTTTATAGGGAGGGGGTTGACACATATGAAACCCCCTATTATTGACCCTTCTGAAACACTTGACCACAGTTCAAAGTTCAGGAAGTGCCTTATGAGTTTAGGTGGAACTTATGTTGAACTCCAATTCAAAGCTAATCTCTAGTTATAGATACATTTTAACATAAACATGGTATTTATTTTTATTTTTTTAATCAAATCATCGTTTTATTTTTTTTTACATATAAACAACAAAAACACCAAATACAACATACAACCCAAGCCCGCATTGAGAGGAGAAAAAAAAATCACAAAACAAAGAAAAATAAATATATAAAAAAAACAAAAAACACAGATCACATCCCCCTTACCCCTAGCCCCCATGGTCTCCCCCCCCCCCCTCTCCAGTCTCTACTCGCCCATCCCTCCTCCCCTCATACCTCCAAGATATCACACCACTTTCTCCATATTTTTTCTAATTTCCCTGGACAACCTCTGAGAAAGTATACTTTTCCTTAATTACAGTTTCCCTTACTTGTATTTTCCACTCTGCTACAGTGGGTGGGTATGGTGATAACCACTTTTGTGCAATAAGCTTACAAGCCTGGAATAGACTTCTATTTATTGAAACAGTATAATCCTCTGGGATTCTTGATTCATCCAGTATACCCAGAAGACAACCCCCAGGCTCCATAAGCATCCCACACTCAAATACACTATTAATCATAGATACCACCCCAGACCAATAGTGATGAAGTTTAGGGCATCTCCATAACATGTATATTAGATTGGCTACTCTCCCTTTACATCTAGGACATTGGTCTGTATCTCTACATTTCCATTTAAATAATTTCTCTGGTGTTTAATGTGCCCTATGTAGGATAAATAATTGTGTTAAATTTTGCATTGGAGATAGAGAGTCCTGAGGTATTACTGAAAGTGCCTATGCCCACTGTTCAACTGAAATTGGCCCAATATCCCCTGACCAGGCTAATCTTGCTGGTATATCCACAGTTTTTTTTTTAATTTATCAAATAATATATCATATAATTGTGATATCAGACACTCTTTTTTTTTTTGCCCTGTCTTATCCAACAAGGCTCTCACCACTGACTTATTAAACTTCAATTCCTGTAAGCGACCCTGTGTTTTTAATGCATGCCTAAGCTGAAGGAATTGAAAAAATCTTTGATTTGGAATATTATATTCTTTGCTTAATTCACTAAAGGTTTTCATCACATCTTCCTCAAATAGCTGTGGCATATACCTTAGTCCCTTCTGCCTCCAAATCTCAAACCCCTCCAATTTCCCCAGTTCCACATAACTACTATTATTCCAAATTGGCGTGTATGAAGTAAATCCCTTTACTTCAGTAATTTTCCTCATTTCCTGCCATACAATGTCAAATAATTTACCCGTATGGAATCCTTTATCGCACAATTGATTTCTGGATTCTAATAAAGAAATCAGTGGATAAACTTCATAAACTGATAATAGCAGATTTTGTATAGGATCAGAATGTAATACTTTTGTCCATCCACTGAAATGTTGTATTTGTGAGGCTAAAAAGTAATTTTTGGGATGGGGGATTGCGAGACCTACCTCTTCCTTGTTTAACATTAATGTTGTTAACTTTATACGTGGTCGTTTTTTCCTCCATATCAACTCTCTGAAGAGAGATTCTATTTTTCTAAACCAAAAAGCTGTAATCCATACGGGTGAATTATTAAACACATAAAGTATTTGCGGAGCCCAAATCATTTTGATAAGATTTGCTCTTCCTATCACCGTTACACCAACTTCGGCATTTGTCTTTGAATTTTGCTAATAATGGTTTCAAATTCAAATTAATATAGTCTTTTACATCCCGAGAAATCTCTATCCCAAAATATTTCACTGTGTCCTTAATTTGGATTTTAGAGGCTTGCTTTAATAATGGGGTTTTTAACTCATCTAATGGTAATAGTATGGATTTATTCCAGTTAATCTGGAAGCCCGAAAATAGCCCAAATATGGTGATAAGGCTCATAAGTTCCGATAATGAGTTTGAGGTATCCCCCTGGAAAATAAGAGCGTCATCTGCATAAAGGGTCACTTTATCCTCTCTTCCTGCCTGACAAAACCCGACTATTTTGGTTAATTGTCTAGTGGCAAGGGCAAGGGGTTCTACTGCTATAGCGAACAGTAATGGCGATAAGGTAAACGGGCTGGATAGTGTATTATTAATTCTTACCCTTGCTTTAGGGTCCCTGTTTAATATTTTCACCCATTTTTAAAAAACCCATACCTATTCCAAAAGCCTCCAATACAGTCCATAAATATTCCCACTCCACCATATCAAAAGCTTTTTGGGCATCTAAGCATAATATTGCTCTAGATCCACTATTTTCCATAGGCAATTGCAAATTCAAAAATAATCTGCAAATGTTTGTTGCGGCTGCTCTCTTTGGAATAAAACCTGTTTGATCTTCATGTGTCAAACTACTAATGTATTTTGATAACCTATTTGCAAGAACCCTGGCCAAAATCTTAACATCTGAGGTAAGAAGGGATATAGGATGATATGATTCAGGCAACATTGGGTCCTTACCCTGTTTTGGAATCACTATTACTATTGTTTCCTGCATCGATTCTGGAAGTGTTTGTTTTTCATACGCCTCATTTAGTACCTCTAGGAGTTCTGGTAATAAAATTTTATCACATTTTTTATATATCTCTGTCGGTAGTCCATCCAACCCTGGTGCTTTATTATTATGAGTTTGTGAAATGGCTAGACGTAATTCTTCCAGGGATATGGGACTATCGAGTGCTTCTCTATCCTCTAATTTAAGTTTTGGAAGAACCAATTTATCCAAAAATTGTTTAGCTTGGTTAGTTGGGTTCGACACCTTAGACTCATAGAGTGAGGTGTAGAAGTCAACAAATATCTTCTGAATACTACTTGTATCATACTTCACCTCACCTTCAAGATTTTTAACTGCTGTGACAGTAATCGGGCCTTCTTGTGCCTGAGCTATAACTGCCAGCATACGTCCCACCTGTTCCCCCATCTCATAATGTTTTGTTTTTGAAAAAATCTTCTGCTTTAGTTAAAGCTAAACTTTTATAAACTTCCTGGGCCTCCTGCCATGCCAAACGATTTTCTTCTATGGGATCCCTAATATAATCCTGTTCTGTTTGAGTCACCCTTTTCATTACTTCCTCCTCTCGCCTCCTAGATGAACTCTTAATTTTATAGATTTCGTTAATCATTATTCCACGAATATATGCCTTCATAGTGTCCCGAACTACTAATTAAGATGTAAAGTTTTTATTTTCCTTAAAAAATTCAATTAAATGTAACTTTATCTTATCTTCCTCCATCAGTAATAATAGCCATTGTGGATTAATTTTCCAAAAAGGAGTAGATGTTTGTCCCTCAGGTTGTATATTCAATATAAGTGGGGAATGGTCTGAGAGGCCCCTAGGGCCATATTGGATTGACTCTACCAGAGGCAGAAAATTGTCATTCCCCAGGGCCAGGTCAATTCTTGACAAAGATTCATATGTGCTCGAGCAACATGTGTATCCTCTTCTTGATGGGTATCTATTTCTCCACATGTCTATTAGCCCCATTTCTTGTAGTTGTTTAGCAAATCTAGTTCTCTTCATTTGTTTTCCCTTTGTGGTACTATGTCTATCTTCCCCCTCATTCATTATATTATTAAAGTCTCCCATTACTAAGGTTGGCAAGTGCGGCCACTGTACCATTTTCCCAAAAACATTTTTCATCACTTCATCACTATAAGGAGGAGGAATATAGACATTGACCAACAAAAGGTTTTTATCATCTATTAAACAATGTAACACAATATAACGACCTTCTGGGTCTATAAAACTCTCTGTACATGAGAACCGTATCGAGCGAGAAATCAAGACACTGACACCTCGTGAGTAAGTAGTATATATAGCATGGAATTGATACAGAAATCTTACACCTTCAAAAAGCAACGTGTCTGCTCGCTCGAGCTGGGTCTCCTGCAAAAATATTATCATAGGTTTATAAAATTCAATAGCCTCGTAAACTGCTTGTCTCTTCTGCCTGTCTCCCATCCCCCTCACATTCCATGACAACACCGTTATTTTACTACTCATCATTTCATTTCATCAGAGAATATTGAACAAAGCTTCAACAGACCAGACACACTGTATATACCCTGTATATATAAGAAAAGCATTTCTCCCACTGAAACAAAATAGATAGAGAGAGAAAGAGAGCTATATAGAGAGAGAGTGAGAAAGAGAGCGAAAGAGAGCCCGGGAAACCCCCCCTCCCCAACCCCATCCTCCCTCTCTTGCGAACCCAATCATTCCTAGGGATTCCCACCAACCACCCAGGTTGGTAGAAACCTCTACCCCTCACCACAGTCCACACGGGACTCATACAAGGGGACTGTCTAATGGCCATAAACAGTTACAAGTGAAATGCATGTGCCAAAAAAAGACAAAAAATAACTATAAGAGGATTGGCTTAGGAAACTAACAAAAAAATAAATAAAAATCAAAAATATAGTCCACCGTTTCAATATTCAGATATAGTTTTCCAAATGTGGGAAAGGAGAGGAAAAATGTATCGAACTTTCAGGAAGTCTTTTTATTCTCCTTTGTATATCTTTCATCTAACCAGACGTTGACTGCTTCCGGATTTTCAAAAAATATAAAATTTTCTCCGTCCATAATTCTCAATGTAGCTGGGAATAACATTGAATATGTTATTTGTTTTAGACGCAAACTACGCTTAATCTCTTTAAATTTCTCTAGTTTCTTCTGAACTTCCATCGAAAAATCTGGGTAGAAGGAGATTTCATTACCCTTATACTCGATATTTCCTTTTTGGCGTGCTTTAGAAAGAATTAAGTCTCTATCTCTGTAATTTAACATCTTGATTATCACTGTCCTGGGATTACTTGAAGAGGAGATTGGGCGACTGGGAATACGATGAGCCCTTTCAATTGTATAAAGTTTCGAGAATCCCTCCATGCCCAATGTATCCATTATCCATTTTTTTTTTTTAAACGATCATTGATTGACCTCCTTCCTGTTCAGGAACGCCTAGAATACGAACATTATAACGTCTTTGCCTATTTTCCAAATTATCCAATCTCTGTGCTTGGTCCATTATTTGTTTTTTGGTTTGTTGGAGTTCCCTTTTTAAGGAAGGCAAGGCATCCTCTGTTGTACTGACCCAATTTTCCTAATCAGTTGTGCGTTCACAGATTTTTTTATTTTCTTGTCTTATAACTGTTATATCCTTTTTTAAATCTAGCATTTGATTCGTTAAATAATTATTACATGCCTGTATGGCGGCGAAGACATCACTCAGTGTTTGTTCCTTTATTGTAGTTTCAGCTGCTTTACTGACAGATTGATTTAAACTACCAATAGCCTTATTCCCACCTATACCCTGTGGGTCAAGTTCCTCCGTATTCTCTCGTTGTGCTTGAATATGATCGCCATTCGGTATAGTATCCAATAGAATATCCGATATACATCTTCCATCAAGACCCCTGGAGACCTGGGGAACCCTCGGAGGCTGCGTTTTATTTAGATCCTCCTGTTAATTATCTTTTGGGACCTGATCTTTCTCGTCCCTAGATGCCATCCTGGACATACTGCGAGTTTCAGGCGTCAACTTTGTCATTTCTTCCCCAACCCCTTTTTTAAGGATATCCTGCATTTGTGTTTTGTTTATACTCTCAATGCTTTCCTGTAGTGGGTCCTCCCGCACAAGCGTTTTTTTTTTTCATCTTTTCTTTTTTCCTCCTCCTCCTTCCCTCTTTTACTTGACATCTTTCCACTTCGTACTTTCTCCTTCTGTCATCTTTTTTTCTTTCTTTTTCTTTTTTTTCACTTTTTTATTCTCCTTTCACCTCCCCTCCCCCTCCTCTTTTCCTCCCCTTCCCTTCCCTTTTTTTTTTTTTAGATATTCAGTACTCAACACCGTTCAATGAAAAATAACCCTTGTACAGTATTTTATATCCAACACACTATTTAGTGTATATACCAGTTCAATATAAATGTTCAGCATACTATTCAGAGTGTTCAGTACCTACACTAAGATAGCCCAGCAGTGCCAGCAGGTTATATAGTCTGTAAGTTCAACAGATGTTATCTCTTGACCTGTGACCGTCCCCTTTCTTTTTTTCTTTTGGTTAACCGGTATGGATATGAATACGCACAGTGAATATTACAAGAATATTACAAAAATGATCCTTAGTCAATCCTTGAAAAATTTCCTAGAGTATTTTAACCTGCATTCACTCTAATTATGCAAATCTTGAGGCGGCTGAGTTATAGCATACTTATTTAATATATTCTGATTCCTGTATGCAAATCCAAATATACAACTTCCCTGCTTTTAGCCCCAGCCCGGGCTCTGCAGTCTACCACCCAGCCTCACAGTCCAGCGAATCAGCAAATAATTCTCATAGCAAAGTATCTGAAAATAGATTTCATAAAGTTCATATAGCTTCTTAATTTATAGATAATGCTTTTATATAATGCCACAGGGCTGTACTTTAAAAAAAAAAAAAAAGCTAAAATAGCTCTAGCCAGCAGTATAATTAAGATACACTGATACAGTTCATCTAGTACATTAAATAATTTGTAGTATATTTAGTAAAGCACTGAATTTCACCCTTTGAATCCGATCCTCCAGACTCCCTTTTTTTTTTCAAACACAGTGACAGACACTCATGCAGATTCCTTGTCAGCGGATTCAGCTGATCAGGCAGGCTAAAATGGTAGCTTCTCTCCTCACTCCCCCCCCCTCCTCCAATTTCAAATTCCACAGCAAATTCCACAGCAAATTCCACAACATGTAATCTGTAATTTTTAGCTAATGGCATTTTGTATAGCAGCTGTGAATGAGAAGTATACTAATAGATTATAAGACTTGGGCAACTATGGGATGTAGATGTTTCAGTTGAAGTGTTTCTCCTTCGCAAAATGAAAGTCACTTTACATGATGTAATGTTTCTACACAGTATAGCCTTGATAATAATGTCAGTACACCATGAGCCTTGGCTGTAAATCAGATACTATTACCTTATTCAGTAATAAAATTTACATTGTGTTATTAAAAATTTATAATGTGTTATTAAAATAGTTGAAGGTTTGTTTCTGATTTGCAGCATACAGTCATAATAAAGCACTCAGAGTTGATAAACGGCTGTTTTATTTTCAGTTTAGGAAGTAGTGGCATTTTCTGAAAGATGTAATGACCTTCATGCAACTTTTGCCTTTTTACAATCAATTACAAAGCAATAGTTTAAGCCTTTCTATTTAAAAATTACTTAACAAGTTAACCTAATATACTGTATATTATTATTTTTTATTATTATACAGGATTTATATAGTGGCAACAGTTTTCACAGCGCTTTACAATATAAAAATGAGACAATACGGTTATAATACAATAAAATACAAGAGGATTAAGAGGGCCCTGCTCAAAAGAGCTTACAATTTAATAGGGTGGTGCAGGTGGTACAAAAGGTTGTAATGGTGTAATATATATATATATATATATATATATATATATATATATATATAAAAAAATATATATATATATAGTATCTCACAAAAGTGAGTACACCCCTCAAATTTTCATGTGGCAACACTGAGGAAATTAAACTTTGCTACAATGTAAAGTAGCGAGCGTACAGCTTGTATAACAGTGTAAATTTGCTGTCTCCTCAAAATTACTCAACACAGCCATTAATGTCTAAACCGCTGGCAACAAAATTGAGTACACCTCTAAGTGAAAATGTCCAAATTGGGCCCAATTAACCATTTTCCATCCCCGGTGTCATGTGACACGTTAGTGTTACAAAGTCTTAAGTATGAATTGGGAGCAGGTGTGTTAAGTATGGTATTATCGCTCTAACTCTCTCATACTGGTCACTGGAAGTTCAACATGGCACCTCATGGCAAAAAACTCTCTGAGGATCTGAAAAAATGAATTGTTGCTCTACATAAAGATGGCATAGGCTATAAGAAGATCAAGACCCTGAAACTGAGCTGCAGCACGGTGGCCAAGACCATACAGCGGTTTAACAGGACAGATTCCACTCAGAACTCGCCATGGTCGACCAAAGAAGTTAAGTGCACGTGCTAAGCGTCATGTCCAGAAGTTGTCTTTGGAAAATAGACGTATGAGTGCTGTCAGATTTACTGCAGAGGTTGAAAGGGTGTGGGGTCAGCCTGTAAGTGCTCAGACCATACGCTGCACACTGCATCAATTTGGTCTGCATGGCTGTCATCCGAAAAGGAGGCCTCTTCTAAAGATGATGCACAAGAAAGCCCGCAAACTGTTTGCTGTAGACAAGCAGATTAAGGACCTGGATTACTGGAAAAATGTCCTGTGGTCTGATGAAACTAAAACAAACCAAACCAAATAAGGTTTAGATGGTGTCAAGCATGTGTGGCGGCAACAAGGTGAGGAGTACAAAGACAAGTGTGTCTTGCCTACAGTCAAGCATGGTGGTGGGAGTGCCATGGTCTGGGGCCGCATGAGTGCTACCGTCACTGGGGAGCTACAGTTCATTGAGGGAACCATGAATGCCAACATGTACTGTGACATACTGAAGCACAGCATGATCCCCTCCCTTTGGAGACTGGGTCATAGGGCAGTATTCCAACATGATAACAACCCCAAACACACCTCCAAGTTTACAACTGCCTTGCTAAAGAAGCTAAAAGTAAAGGTGATGGACTGGCCAAGCATGTCTCCAGACCTAAACCCTATTGAGCATCTGTGGGGCATCCTCAAATGGAAGGTGGGTGAGCGTATGGTCTCTAACATCCATCAGCTCCGTGATGTCATCATGGAGGAGTGGAAGAGGACTCCAGTGGCAACCTGTGAAGCTCTGGTGAACTCCATGCCCAAAAGAGTTAAGGCAGTGCTGGAAAATAATGGTGGCCACACAAAATATTGACACTTTGAGCCCAATTTGGACATTTTCGCTTAGGGGTGTACTCACTTTTGTTGCCAGCGGTTTAGACATTAATAGCTGTGTGTTGAGTTATTTTGAGGGGTAAGCAAATTCACACTGTTATACAAGCTGTACACTCATTACTTTACATTGTAGCAAAGTATCATTTCTTCAGGGTTGTCACATGAAAAGATATAATAGTTGTCAAAAATTGGCCCAGTAGTGTAATGCATTTTGCGAAACAAAGTTTGCATCTACAGAAACATTAGACAATAATCTTCACAATTATTCCAATATTTAAATAATTAATATTCAATTGCATAAATATAAATCTTTCTGAGCATCCTCAAGCCTGGATTTTTGATCTCTCAAGACTGGAGATATCCACACCACATCCAGATCTCCCCCCGGCATCAACAACTGTGAGGCATCATGCCTTGTTGACTACCCCATGTATCTAATGCTGGAAGCTTCCACCCACATCATATTAGCCATGGTAAAAATTACAGCCATTTGAAAAACAAGTGACTGAGAAAACTCAAAAGTATGCACCAAAGAGCTCATTGGAAGCAGCACCTATGTGAGACAGGTCAGCACCAAACGGCACATCTTCCTCTTTCCTTATGGGTGCATAGCAGCCATAGCAGAAAGGTATACTTAATTTCCCCCTGTTCCTCAAGGATGCATAGCAGCTATTTCTTTTGAGGACTTCTAATGCCCCCTTTTCCCCCTCCTACTCTTCCTTTTCAGCTAATCCTGCCACAGAAGAAGGGTTGTAGTGCTGGCATTGAGAAGAAGAGATGTGGTGCTGACACTGAAAAGAAAGAATATAGCAAAAATAAAAAATAATTTATTTACACAAGTTTCTTTTCTTAATTTTTATTAAATATGACTGCCCTGGTAATTCTAACGTGGCAGGAAAAGCAATTCAACCTATGTACACCCTTAACAAAAAAATTCTAGGCCTATGCACCAACTTGTTTCAATGCAAAAAATAAATAAAAATGCTGCCTGCTCTTCCATGAAAGGGTAAGCAACAAAACAGGAGGGGGCGGGGGGGGGATTGAATCCTGTAGCCATAACCTGCCTGCTCTTCTCCAGATATTTTTTCAGTCACATATAACAAAGAAGTGGAGTGGCAAGGCTCTCTAAGTAGTTGGGTTCTTTTTCACCTTGTCAGTGTGAATGGTGCAGGAGGTAATGTAATGTCCACAGAACCATTTTTCTTTTTTCTTCTCCCAGGTGCAGGGCAGCCACTTGTTCCCTTTCCCTGCTCCTCTATCCCTTATCCAGGTGCATATATCAGCCTTTTTATTTGGTTTCCTGATATTACCTTTTTCTCCTCCTCATCAAAGGTTTATAGCAGCCATTTTTTGGACTGATAAGGCCCCACATTTTGTGATCTCTGCTACTGAAAAGTGGTAGATACCCAGTGTTGGGGTGAAACTGTTCTTGGTTCAATAGACTACGAGATCTGACCAGGTTATTCCTTATTCTCAGCAGGCCTGGAGAATACTCTGAAATAACTTGAGTCGCACACAGTGGGGCTGATCGCATCTGTGCGCGCAACGGCTGTTTTGGTATTTACAAAACATTAGCGCCGGTAGCGCAGTACTATTTCCCATTTACTATAGTGTTCTCGGCGGACGGGTGGAGGTGCTCAGTGCGCCACTATGGACCTGGCGCACGGCACCTTAAAATCTAAATATAAAGAAGCTGGAAGTGCCAATAGAATAGGGGTGATGTGGGGTGATGTGAGGAAGTGTAGTGACACCTTCCCAAGTAACAAACATGCCCAAAATAGTGTGAGAAAGTAACTTTTTCAGAATTACGTTTAGAACTGTGGGAGGTTTTTTTGAGCTCAGCGCGGGAACTTTACTTGTTCAAACGCACCAAGACACTGCGCCGGCAAAATCTTAGTGAATGTCAAGTCACATAACTCAATTTGCATAAGTTGAACAGGCGCAGCTCTGAACTTGCCAGTGCGCCTGCAAAATGACATTTCTAAAGGAAAAAAAAGGCATTTAAAAGCACCCGCGACTATAATGAATTGTTGGCTCCCGGCAATATAGAGAAAAGTCATTAAAAGTCTTTGATAAATAAAAAAAAAAGTGTGGGGGTCCCCCCAAATTCCATTACCAGGCCCTTCAGGTCTGGAATGGATATTAAGGGAAACCCCGCCGCAAATTTAAAAAAAAATACGTGTGGTTCCCCCAAATATCCATACCAGGCCCTTCAGGTCTGGTATGGATTTTAAGGGGAACCCCGCGCCAAACTTAAAAAAAAAATTGCATGGGGGGTCCCCCTAAAAATCCACACCAGACCCTTTATCTGTGCACGCAACCTGGCAGGCCGCAGGAAAAGAGGGGGGGACGAGAGATCACCCCCTCCCTCCTGAACCGTACCAGGCCACATGCCCTCAACATGGGGAGGATGTCCCCATGTTGATGGGGACAAGGGCCTCTTCCCGACAACCCTGGCCGTTGGTTGTCGGGGTCTGCGGACGGGGGGCTTATCGGAATCTGGGAGCCCCCTTTAATAAGGGGGGCCCCAGATACCGGCCCCCCACCCTATGTGAATGAGTATGGGGTACATCGTACCCCTACCCATTCACCTGGTGGCAAAAAAAGTCAATAAAAAAACACAACACAGGTTTTTAAAGTAATTTATTAGGCAGCTCCGGGGGTCTTTCTGCCGGGCGCCCCGCTATCTTCTTCCAGCTCTTTTGCTAGCGGGGTTCCCGGGCTTCCTCGTCATCTTCGGGGGTCTTTCTGCCGGGCACCCCGCTATCTTCTTCCAGCTCTTTTGCTAGCGAGGTCCCGGGCTTCCTCGTCGTCTTCTTCCGTCTTCGGGGGTCTTTCTGCTGGGCACCCCACTATCTTCTTCCAGCTCTTTTGCTAGTGGTGTCCCGGTCTTCATCGTCGTCTTCTTCTGACTTCGGGGGGTCTCTTGTTCTGTTCCCTGGTGTCGTCTCTGTGCTCTCTGGTTCTTCTCCCACTCTCCGGTGCCTTCTCCACGATCTCCGGTTCTTTCTGCCTTCTGCCGGGCGCCCCGCTATCTTCTTCCAGATCTTTTGCTAGCGGGGTCCCGGTCTTTATCGTCGTCTTCTTCCCTCTTCTCTCCGTCCGATGTTGCCTCGCCGCTGTCCGCCTCTACAATGCTCTGTCCGCGGAGCGCACCCACTTATATTGCATGGGGAATGATGGGACTGTGACGTGAGACGGGGGCGGGGTCAGCGAGTGGCATCTCCCGGTGACCATGCCCCATGCCAATATAAGTGGGTGCGCTCCGCGGACAGAGCAAGATAGTGGGGCGCCCGGCAGAAAGACCCCCGAAGACGGAAGAAGACGACGAGGAAGCCCGGGACCCCGCTAGCAAAAGAGCTGGAAGAAGATAGCGGGGCGCCCGGCAGAAAGACCCCCAAAGACGGAAGAAGATGACGAGGAAGCCCGGGACCCGCTAGCAAAAGAGCTGGAAGAAGATAGCGGGGCGCCCGGCAGAAAGACCCCCGGAGCTGCCTAATAAATTACTTTAAAAACCTGTGTTGTGTTTTTTATTGACTTTTTTGCCACCAGGTGAATTTGTAGGGGTACGATGTACCCCATACTCATTCACATAGGGTGGGGGGGCGGCATCTGGGGGCCCCCTTATTAAATTACGATAAGCAGACCCTGACAACCAACGGCCAGGGTTGTCGGGAAGAGACCCTTGTCCCCATCAACATGGGGGCAGGGTGCTTTGGGGTGGGGGGGGGCGCACCATGTTGAGGGCATGCAGCCTGGTACGGTTCAGGAGGAAGGGGGGCGCTCTTGTCCCCCCCTCTTTTCCTGCAGCCTGCCAGGTTGCGTGCTCGGATAAGGGTCTGGTTTGGATTTTGGGGGGACCCCCACGCCGTTTTTTTGGCTTAGGGGGTTTCCCTTCAAATCCATACCAGACCTAAGGGCCTGGTATGCTCCTGTTGGGGAACCAATGCCGTTTTTTTAATTAAAATTTGGCGTGAAGTTCCCCTTCATGATTCATACCAAACACGCAAGCGCAAGGCTGCAGAGAACCAGCGCAATGCCATCGCGCTTGAGACATTCTCAGCCAGGTAGTCGCCTCTAGGACACGACTTGAGCGGCTGCTTCACGCTCAGGTCGTGTCCAAGTTGCCTCGCAAAGTCGCGCTGTCCCTGTGTCAGCCGGCACACGAGTCGCCCCGCGAGTCAGATCGGCTTCATAGGGAACCATTCATTTTCAATAGAGCGCCGGTGACATTTTTAGTAACTATAACAGTGCGCCGCTGGTTTCTGCGCCCAGTGAAGGATTTATCCGGCGCAGCAATTAAGGTATCAATCAGTGCAGCGCTCTGTTATTAGTAAATCACCCCTAGTGAGTCTCTCAAAGTAATCTGATAATGCTGTATTATTGCGTGGTTTATATAGACAAATACAATAACTTTCGAGCATCAGTTTAGTTCACACAGTACTTTTCCACAGTTTATATGGTAGAAAACAATAACAAAACGACCAGCATATAACCAGACCAAACAAATCACATCTAAATTGTTATGGGACTTTTCTCACAGAATGTACTGAAAACAATATATAGACAGGAATGTGATTAGAAGGTATTAACGTCATTTTGGGAATTGTATATCTTGTGAGAACATTTGTAACTAAATGGCTTGCAATTAAGGCTGGGACAATATCTATGCAGAGAACTACCGTATTTATCGGCGTATAACACGCACCCCAAGTTTAGGAGGAAATTTTAAGGAAAAAAAACTTTTAGGAGGGAAGTTTAAGGAAAAAAACTTACATTTAAATGCCCATAAATGCAGCCTTATCAGTGTCCATCTGCAGCCTTGTCCATCATTGCAGCCTTGCCCAGTGTCCATCTGCAGCCTTGCCCAGTGCCTTTGCAGCCTTGACCAGTGCCTTTTCAGCATTGCCCAGTGCCTTTGCAGCCTTGCCAGTCTCTTTGCAGAATTGCCCTAATTTAAAATTGGCGCCGATTTCCGCTGACTGTGAGCGGAGAGGAGTGAGCGGAGCCGAGATACAGAAAGCCGAGTGTACTTCGGCTAGACTCGGCTCTGCTCACAGTCCCACCCATCTCCACTGATTGCGAGAGGAGAGGAGCGAGCGCCGCTGACATACAGAAAGCCGAGTGTACTTCGGCTAGACTCGGCTCTGCTCACAGTCAGGGGTGGGACTGCGAGAGGAGCCGAGACTAGCCGGAGTACACTCGGCTTTCTGTATGTCAGCGGCGCTCGCTCCTCTCGCAATCAGTGGAGGTGGGCGTGACTGCGAGAGGAGCCGAGTAAAGCTGAGTGTACTTCGGTTTTGTGTATCTCGGCTCCGCTCGCTCGTTTTCTCACAATCAGCGGGGGATCGGCGTATAACACGCACACACGATTTTCCCCTGATATACGTGTTATACGCCAGTTATACAAAATAAACTATTCCATCTTAAGATGGATGATGAATACAAAATGGAAGCAAGCTTGTTCATTCCCTTTCAATCCCCTCTTAAATTATATATATAATTTCTAATAACTATATGCAGAGTGCTTAAGAACCTATTTGGGTGTGTTATAAGCTTTCATATACAATGCATAAAGCAATATATCACTAGGGGGCCGCTGGGCCCTTTCTACTATGCACATACAACACTTAAAGCATAAGTAGAGTATTACTACAAAGATTAGGATCATTATAATGGTAAGCACGATATCCTTAAGCCAAGAGAAAATGCCTCCAAATTCAACCCTTCCTCTCCAAAGGGGCTCCATGTTTTGGCAATATCCCAGGCCTCTTGTTGTAGTTTGTCTACCTCCTTTCTATGTTGGGCAATAATGTCATAATAATCAGGGACCTTAATAGATGTATTATGAATCCAAGTGCAACACTCATAGCCCTCAGTAACTTTGCATAGGCCTGTGAGTGCAGCACTCATACTTTTAATGGCAAGGTCATGGAGTTCTAATTGTTTCCTGATTGCTCTAGTTTCCATATTTAATTTGGTAATATCATCAGAATTATTTTCCATTATATTGTCAATAATACCTGTATAATTATTGAGCCTTTTCATTAAATATATTCCCCATCCTGTCCAGGGGGGGAAACAGGCCCAGGCCATATCTTTCCCAAAGAATAATTCCCTTTTTTTCTCTATACTTGAGAGGATACCTGGGGTGTAGACTAGCTTTAAGAAGGTGTCCTCCTTTACTATCACCTACTACCCCCATTACTGGGACCAGGGCCGCCAAATAACACCATCGTTGGGATTCTAAAGGGATCCGGGGATAACATCCTTGCAACAGATGTATGTATAATTGACAAGGGCTAAAGGCAACCTTTGGAAATTTCTCCTTAGCTCGTAAGAGAGACCGGAGAATGCTATAATTGACAACAATTGTCCTACTGTAGAGGTGGGTTGTCGCTTAGGAATTCTAGCAATGTAGAATTAAATAAAGGGTCTGAGGTACGGAAGAAGGAGCTATACCGTGATATTGCTGAAAAATTACCTACTGCATGCTGTAGCACCCCTTGTGGAATTACCTAACTTAAAGCACAAATCTGGGGAGTGGCTTCTACCCATGGCTTGGAACACAAAAGTGTTGTTTGAAAATGTTCTTGTAACATCAGTAAGACAAATAAGTGGGGTACCCTTTTAGAAGAGGAGTGAAGTCTTAAAGGCACCATCATTAAAGGGATTCTAGTGGTACCCGGGTGGAGTTTACTACATATCCAACATTTGTCATATCCTGATTTTCTAGCACAAGCATATTTAAATTTTAACAAACATTTTGTTGGTAAAACTTCCGCCGATTTCTCTTTTCACTCTAGCATGTCTTCCAGTGTGGTCAGAGTTAGTTCGTTTTCTACAGATGTCTTTTATGACACCTAAATCTTCTGGGTGGTATATACAGTTAGTTATGATCCATGTTGGGATGAACACTGAAAGTGTGATCACCCCCAGGAGTGTCCAAAGTTTCTCAGAATCCTGAGCAGTAAACAAAGTCATTTTGCTGTATTTCAGAGACTTTTTTTCCCAGCTGTTTCACTCACTTTTTGAGGATTTACAACACCTGCTTCACCTCCTTGGTCCGGAACTGAAGCTCTATCTGCGTCTTTGTCTTGCTTCGCACAATCCACCTTGACCTTTTTTACTCGACTGGCATGGATCCAGGCTTGGGAATTCTCCACCAGGATGCCTGTCTGGGTCCTATTCAGTTGTTGTATTACCACGGCATCTCCTACTTGAAAGGGATGTGTTGGTTCCTGTGAAGAAAAAAGGAGAGGTGCAAGCAACATTTCTTTCAACTTGGTCTAAAGTTTCAATTAACTTTCTGACATTTTTCCTCCCTTATCTGATCAAGCTCTCCTGCTTCTAAGATAAGGGGTGGTCTTGCCCATGGGATGGGGAACGGTCTTCCCACACTTCGAATGGGGAGTATCCTGTGGTCTTTGATGGTGTCATCCTGATCTCAGCCAAGAACACAGGAAGTGCTTTTACCCACCCAGTGAAGGACCCACCTGCTGCTTTTCTGCTTTTATCTTTATTTGTTCTATTCATCCTTTCTATTATGCCTGAACTCTGCGGGTGATAGGGAATGTGAAACTTCCAGTCTATCTTCCGTGTTCTAACTAGATCTTGGCAAACCCTTGAAACAAAAGCAGGGCCATTATCTGAGTAGGATACTGTAAGTGTTCATGTTCTGGTTTATTAGGTAATACACCGTGCAACATAACCTCTGACCAATTTGAGTAGTCCTGCAATATAAAAGTCCTTTAAAAAATCCTTAAGAAGGACTTCACATAGGGGAATAGGGGAGCACTTGCTGCGGGGAGGTTTCCGCTCTTTGAGGAAAAGTCTGCTTTCGACCTTTTCCAACCCTTAAAGCCTCGTACACACGACCGAGTTTTTCGTCGTTAAAAACACGTTGTTTTTCTCGACGAGATTCTTGTCAAGCTTGACGAGATTCTTGTCAAGCTTTCCTTGCATACACACTGTCAATTCCAAATCTCGTCATTGTTCTGCGCGGTCACGTCCAGCACGTACGACGGCAGTATAAAGGGGAAGATCGATTTCAATGGCGCCAGTGAAGTAAAAGTTTGGGAAGAGACGATTCGCGCTTTTCAGTCTTCGTGCTTTCGGTTTGTTTTCTGCGGTTCAGTTTGTGCTTGTGGGTTTGTATCTTGTCTTTCAGGGCGTATAGGCAGGTCGTATCTGTTTTACAGTGCGTTCTTGCCCGTTCGTTTCTGAATTTCAGTTCGTTCTTCATAGGCCTTGCTGTTCCTAAGTGCGTTCTGTTTAGTACGTTCTGATCAGACAACCGTCTCCTAGCCATGTCGCGGGTACGTTCTCGTCGTCGAGTTCGTGCTGTGCAGGCGCTTGGTGTTGGTCTGCTTGTCTTGGACCAAGACGAGTCCATGAACGGGGTGAGCAGGAGTTCATGGACCAAGAACTGTTTGCTCCAGCGTGACCAATTCTGCCATATGCCTCTGCTGCGGGAGATCGTGGAGAATAATCCTAAGGACTACAGGAATTTTCTGCGGATGTCTGACCCCGTTTTTCAGCATCTGTTGGCTTTGGTGTCCTCCTATATTACCAGGCAGGACACCGTTATGCGGGAAGCCATCAGTACTGAGCAGAGGCTCATCGCCACGTTACGTTACCTGGCGACAGGGAGAAGTCTGCAGGACTTGAAGTTCACGACAGGCATCTCCCCCCAGGCTCTGGGCGTCATAATCCCAGACACCTTTTCTGCCATTATCCAATAGACATGTGCATTCGTTTTCGTCCGAATGCATTTTCGTCTGAATTTCAGGTATTTTTGTTATCGTTTTAACAAACGAAAACGAAAGCACAGAATCCGAAAACCGAAAGATCCGACATAAACAAATGCTTTATTTTCGTTTTCATTGCAACAACAGTTCGATATAGATAGGAGATTCGACGTGATGCTGACAATAACAATCTGTGTCTATCGAACCTGTGGTCGAATGTGCCTAACCTTACCTCTATTAGTCCAAGATTATTCTACATAGAGAGAAAAGATTTGACATTATAGAGAGAAAAGATTTGACATTATAGAGAGAAAAGATTTGACATTATAGAGAGAAAAGATTCGACATAGAGAGAAAAGATTCGACATTATAGAGAAAAGATTCAACATTATAGAGAGAAAAGATTTGACATTATAGAGACATGAAGATTCGACATAGAGAGAAAAGATTCGACATTATAGAGAGAAAAGATTCGACATAGAGAGAAAAGATCGCTGCTGGAATTGGGTGGGGGAAGTAAAATAAAAATAATGATGATGATGATGAATGTTATTGGCTGATTGTAACCAAAGAGGAGGAGCAGTAAAATAGCTAGAACTAACTTGACAATTCAACATGAACGACGAAGATTCGACAAAGCATCGAAAAACATACAAATGTCAAATCTGTCATTGAAGGCTTATGGTGTCTGTCGAAAGTTAGAAGATTCGACGGTGCAGCTAAACTGTACGACGCTGCAATCATACATTTCCGGTCAAATGCATCAGCCCATAGGCTATAGAAGAATTCTCAAGTTGGTTGACTAGTAATAGTAATTAATAAATATAATTATTACTAGTCATACAACATTAGAATTCTACTATAGCTTGTAGGCGGAACATTCGACCGGAAATGTATGATTGCAGCGTCGTACAGTTTCGCTGCTCCGTCGAATCTTCTTTGAACATTTGACAGACACCATAAGCCTTCAATGACAGATTCGACCTTAATTAATTCAGATTTTTGGACGAATGCAATTTCTAACGAAAAACGAAATAAATAAAAACGAATTTCGGGAGTAACTAAATAAATGTATTTTTCGTACGAAAACGAAATTTCGAAGCAAATTATTTCAGTGTGCACATGTCTATTATCCAAGTCCTGCAGGAGGACTATATTAGGGTATGTTTTCTCCTTTAACATCACATTCTATGTATTTCATGTATGCTAATGTATTGTATTTCTTTCATCCTTCGCTAATTACCATGATTGTAATATGCTGAGAATGTCCCCTTTGTCCTCATGCATGCTGTAAGCTTTTAAATGCCCCTTTTTTCTCCTCCATGCATATTTCCCTTCACTAACCTCTCCAGCAGTGGCGGCTGGTGCTCAAAATGTTTGGGGGGCCACCCCAAAATTTTAAAAGGAAAAAACATCCATTTCCGCGACTTTGCCTATTAAACGCCACCAGTTGTCCCCTCAAATGCAGCCAGTTTGTCCCCTCCAATGCAGCCAGTTCCCCCCCAGCCCTGCACTTACCTTCCTCTGGTCTGCGCCGTCCTTCTTCTCTCCTCGATGTCTTCTCCCGCCCTCGATGTTGCATCAGCCAATCAGGTTACCGGTAAACAGACTCGGTGAACATGATTGGCAGAGGAGCCTGTCAGTGTTTAACCAAGGAACGCACCCCCCCTGCGTCCCCTGGTTAACTTTTTGGAAGCCAATTACAGCCCACAGGCTGGCTCTGATAGGCACTTCCCAAAAAAAACAGACGCTGTTATTCATATGTCCACCGCTCAACAGGGGGCCATCTACCTGAATAGTGGGCGGCATCGACAATACATAGGTTCATGAAAGGCATGAACCTATGTATTGTTCTGAGTGATGGGCGCAGGAGAGAGAGGGGACTCCCCTTTGTGTTTTTTGGCTGATGAAGCCTTCGGACTGGGACCGCATCTCATGAGGCCATTTCCCCAGAGGACCCTGACCCCGGAGAAGAGCGTGTTCAACTACCGGCTGGCCAGGGCCCGAAGAGTCGTGGAGAATGCCTTCGGGATAATGGCCAGCCGGTTCTGCCTTTTCATGACTCCAATTCACTTGGCGGAGTACAAAATTAACTACGTTGTTTTCTGTTGCTGTGTGCTACATAATTTTCTTATCAGGAAATCCACAAATTATATTGCCTCAATTGTGCCTGAGGCAGGACTTCCAACTGGCAATACCCTGCCGGCCTAGAATCTGGCCGTCCTGGCTTGCCCCCTCAAAATGCCCGTGAGGTTCGCCAGAAATATCTTGAATATTTCACGGGTAGGGGGGCAATTCCTATGCCAGGCCATGTCTGAATATTTCTTGAGAAAGAACAAAATAAAAATCTGGTTTAATCTGTATTTTTTTTTTTTTGCTGTCTCCTAGTTTGTCTTAGTGCATTTGTAGTGCCAAGTGTATTTTCCTTTAGTAAATACCAACCATTTCACTAGTAACACCAAAAATATACACAAATAAGGTTATAGCGTATTTGAGAAAGAAGCTACACTTTGTGGTGGTTCAAACATTTTACTCTGTGCACATTCACACACATGGTAAATAGAACACTATGTTTTTTTTTTTGGCTGCCCAGAAACAGGCCTTTTTTTTTGTTAAAAAATACAAACCCATCAGTAGCATTCAACAAACTACAACATTGTATACCTCTCGGCAATATGAGACATTCAATTTCACAAAAAATTTCTCTATCTGCCCGTCATAATATGGGGTATTGGCACCCCTGACCAAGCCAAAATTTGAAGATGCACACTATTTAGAGTCATTTTAAAATGGGGTTTTTGACACCTGATCCCTATTGTCAACATGTGCTATCTGCCATCAGGGGTGATCAATGGACGTGTTTTGGGGGTGAAACCCCTTCTTCATTTCACCTACTTGAGATTGCAAGGAAGGGGTTGCACCCCCAAAACCCGTACATGGATATCCCCTGATGGCAGATGGCACATGTTGACACACTGTGTGCATCTTCAAATTTTGGCTTGATTGATTTTCAAAAAGCAAAAAAAAAAGGGGGAAGAACAATCAGAAAACAAAAATGGGGTGTTTGGTGCCTTATTCAATTTGCCCCAAAACATCTAGGATGTCCTTAAAGGTTTGATCCATCACATTAATTCTTTGCTTAATTCTGTCCAGTTCTGTACTACATTCCATCACTTGCTGGATGATTCGTAGGGCACTGTCAGCAGAGAAACTCATACTTTCTTTCACCCCAACATTTTCATCCCCTATAAAAAAATACAAAAGGTATTTTAACTCTGCAGGCCTACATCTCTTACCTGAAGCTGTGGTTAAAGATACTGACCTGTTGTGGTGACCAGTTCCACCACGTCATCCACTTCTCCTTCCTCCACTTCTCCTTCCTCCACCTCTTCAACTTCCTCAACATCCTCAGGTTGGGGTTCTTGGTGAGGTTGGGGTTGTTTAGAAGGTGTGGGGTTCCTGTGCTCCCTGGAGTGGTGTCCTCCCAGTCTTCTCTCCCCTATGAGAATCAAACAAAAGGTATACTTAGCACAGAGATATTTTTGTAAAAATAAATGAACATGATACATTGCTTGGAAGTGGGGTACAAGTGTCTGTTTGGGAGGAATTTCAAGATGAAGACATTATTTTAAAAAAAAAAGATTCTTGACTATTCACCTTTGGCTGACAATTTTTACACATGGAGGCACCCCAAAAATGCACTGATGCACCTGAGTGGGGCACCCTAAAAAGGTGGTTCTGGTGGCCCACACTATAGTTCTCAAGAGTCCAGCTGCTGAGTGTCCTCTCCTTTACACTGATTAAAGTTTGCATTTCATTCTCTTTCCAAACACATCATCTAGCCAACAATGTACTAACATTTATGGAATAAAAACAGGCATCTCTGTAATTTATTGGAACCCTGTAAAATCGCAAAACATTGTATATAGTGGGCGAACAATGTGTCTGTAACGACCGATTACTGGGCCAAACCAAGTCCTAACGATGACATTTTGTAAGGTACAATTGTAAAATGCAACAACATGGAGCAACATGCAAGTTCTGAAATACAATAATAGGAACACAGGAAAAAAAGTACTTACTTTTTTCTAGCATTCTCTTAATGCTCCTTAACTGCTCTGGCTCCCTCAGTTTGAGGTCAGACCACCTCTTTCTAAGCTGCTCCTTTGATCGTTTCACCCCGAAATTCTTCTTCAGACTTTTCACTACTTTCTTCATTATTTTGGACTTCCTTTAGATTAGGGTGGGTATACGGCCCATGCTTTGCGTCATAGTCCGACTTTAGCAATATGTCCACCATCTCCGCCATCTCCATATAGATGCCTTGAATCTCCTCCTTGATCATGACGTTTCACGGTCTGGGCTGGTCTCCTCCTTGTTATTTGATGAATTAGCAGACACCTGCTGTGACTCCGCCATATCTGTCTGCGCGCCGAAAGAGAAGGGGCGGGGAAAAGTTGATACTTTGAACGTCATGGGCGGGCGACATGTGCGGAGCGACGTGTGCGGAGTTTCACGCATGCGTGGTGTATATAAAGCAAACACACATGTGACGATACTACGTTCGGTGTGCGGAGAGAGGAGTAAAAGTGACGGACGTGAGAACAAAGGTATGTGATTTTTATACTTTGTGAAATATGGCCTACAATGCCTAGAGATTGTTGAAGGATATATATGGGGAATCAGATTTACAGGAGGTTAGACTGTGTGACTGACATTACTTTTTTTGGCTTGCAGAAACAAAATGAATGCTTTTATCAGCGACCGGGAATTCCTGGCTGAATTTAAAGGGAGCTGCCCACTCTGTGGAAGACCAAAAACCCCATTCACAGGAAGAAAGGTGTAAGGAAAGCAGCGCTGGAGACCCTGCTCCCCTTTGTGCAGACCAAGGTACCCACAGCAACCACAAAACAGGTGGACAGTAAAATTGGGAGCCTGAGAGGCACATACAGGACTGAGCGCTTTAGGGTCCTGGCTTCTCAGAGGTCAGGAGCAGCAGCAGCTGATGTATATGTCCCGAATTTGTGGTACTATAGCAGGATGTCCTTTCTGAACGACCACCTTGAGGCAAGGCCATCACTGTCCAGTCTTCCAACCAGTCTTCCCTGCAGCCAACCTGAGCCTTCTCTGGAGCAAGAGGAGGCAGCCATCCTGGAAGAACCTGATTTGGACATCTGGACATCTGGAGCCAGGTATAGTATTTTCTCAAAATGTATTGTGAGAAAATTAATGCATGAAAACTAAGATAATATGTAAATCCCCTCAAAAATTGGGAGCAAAAAGTGATCTCAATATCAATAGACAGTAGTGGGGCCAAAATTGGGGGAGAAGAATGAAATTTGATGGGGTCATAATAATAGTCTTTTCTATTGATTCAATTTGCAACAGTCATGAGCTATAATTTGTGTGAAAATGATGAACCACAAACTAAAACTATGTCCCTTTTTCATACACAGGATGACATCAGCCAGGAGGAGGGTCTGGAAAGTGTCAGGCAGGAGGAGGCAGGGCCCACTGTGAGCCAGGAGGAGGCAGGGCCCACTGTGAGCCAGGAGGTGGCAGGGCCCAGTGGCACACAGGAGGTGGCAGGGCCCAGTGGCACACAGGAGGTGGCTGGGCCAAGTAGCAGGACCAGATCGCAGGTGCCTCCCATCCGCCTTCCTAAAAGATTCAGGACGGACAGGAGCACAAGCGAGGCAGCAATGGCCCTTATTAGAAAGGCACATGCCACCCTCCAGGAGCCCACATCCCCTGAAGAGGCCATTGCCGGCCTAGTTGAGGCCAAGTTCAAGGTGATGAGCATAGGGCAACGCCTCTTATGCGAGCCCCTGCTCATCACCTTGCTGAACAAGGGGGTGATGGAGAGAATTACCCCCAATACGGCCATATGTGAGGTCGCCCAGCTTTCCCAACCTCAACCTCCTCCTCCTCCACCTTCTTCTTCTCCTCCACCTCCTTCTCCTCCTCCTGACACGAGTACACCTCCAGTGGCACAGCCTCCAGCCACACGCAGAAGGAAGGCTGCAGGGAAGGCTGCCAAGAAGACCAGAAAGTAATGGCCTTGCTTCATTGTGGTCTGACAGAAGGCAGCCTGTTGTAGTACCACAAACTTGGGACATGTATATCACCTGCTGCTGTTCCTGACCTCTGGGAGTTCAGGATCAGATTGTGCTCACAACTGTTGTACTTCTCAAGCTCCCAATTTTATTGGCCACACAGGGTTGATGTGTGCTCTGGGGTCCCATGGATTCACAAATGGCAGCAAGTTCTCCAGCGCTGCCTTCTATTTATTTTGTTAGATACATGAATAAATGGTTTTTATTTTTACAGTTAATACTTGACTTTGTGTTTTTATAATAATTATAAATTTAGCTTTGGAGTAGGCAGATACATTTTAACAAATAAAATAAAAGGGACAGATAACACCAAAAAATCTCCTTGAAGGTCTAAAAAATAAAAACAAAATAAATAAGGGGTAAACTTGACACAACGAAAATAATAAATACAATCATGGAGATCACTATAAAATAAAGAAGCATTTAAAATGAAGATCTGAATTCAAAATTAAAATAATATAATTATTAAGGAGATCTTGCTCGATATAATACAGCTAAATATTCATGAGATCAGCATGAAAAAGCTTTAAAATAGTTAGTCAGAACTCTGTGTGAATATCAGCAGCAAAACAAGTTCTTTAGTTTTCATTATTGTAACATTCTAAAGAAGATTTAAATGCGCAACATTTAAACGATGCAATAATTTACAGCGGGACGAATGTGCTATCTCCATTACGAAGGCTTGTTTTACCAGAAGAAGCGCTCCCGTCTCATACTTGATTCTGAGCATGCGCGCTTTTTGAAGACTCGTAAAAGCATACACACGAACGTTTTTCTCGTCGCAAAACAGGCCGACGAGAAACACGACCAGAAAATCGAGAATCCGGACGAGAAAAAAGAGAGCAGGTTCTCTATTTTTCTCGTCGAGATTCAAGGCAGTTTTCTTGACGAAAAACCATACACATGAACGGTTTTCTTGACAAGAAAGCTCTCTCTGCAGTTTTCTTGTCGTTTTTGGACGAGAAACTCGGTCATGTGTACGAGGCTTTAGTACTGGCATTTGGGTTTGTGCTGGCTCCTCTAGCAGCTGACTCTGCAAATGCACTCTAATAACAGCAGAATCTACAAAACCCTTGTGTACATCAGATAAAACAGTGGAAGTCATAAATGACTTGGCAGAAGTGTCCCGTTGAGCAATGTGTATACAGTCATGTTGTGGTAATAACTCACCCTTAGACATGTGCAATTCGTTTAGTTACGAATTCGTTATCCGTCAAAATTCATTATATTCGTTGATTCGTAAACATACGAATGAACGAACGGTTCGATAACATTACAAACGAACAACGAATAATCTAAACGAACGAATATGGAAAACAAATAAAATATGAATTTAGTAAATTTGAAACAAACAAAAAACGAAAAAGTGAAAAACGAAAACATAAAAACAACGAAAACACAGAAAAAAGATAAAAAATAACGAAAATAAAAATGAACGAAAACGAGATATTACGAATATTCGAAAAACAAAACAACGAATAACGAACAAAGATCCATATTAACGAATATCAAAATGAACGGAAAAAAAATTACGAATCTTCGGAAAACGGAAATGAAAACAACGACAATTCGTAAAAACTTAAATTCTATTTCGTTAGTTCTGAATTAGTTCTGGACTTTGGCCAATGGCCAATAAGCTTGTCCCTTCCCCTGAAGAGGTTGTCTCTTCCCCCAATGAGCTTGTTTCTTATAGACATGTGCTATAATGTGTGTGTATGTGTGTTTTTCTGTGTTAGACTGCAGTGCATTCCATCCAGAGTCCAGATAGGGTGTGGTTGGGTAGGTTGCACTGTTCTGTTGGATTTTGTGAGTACATTTTTTACTTGGGAGAGAGAAATTCTTTGTTTCTTAAGGATATTAGATTGAGATTCTAGAGTCTACATTCTAATTTATAATTTTATTTATGTAATATCTCTGACATATTGTATTTTTCTTCTTTGTCAGACTACATTCTAGACAGGGTGTGGGTGGTGTTTGATTTGTGAGTCATTCAAAGAGATTGATATAGAAATTATAAATTTCTTACTATTTCTATTACTCCTAGGATTTTCTAAAGTTAGTTTTTTTCCCTTTTCTGGGACTGTGTTTTATTATATTGCTGTCTGTCTGCCCCTACCTATTTTTTTTGTTGTGTTAGCCAGTGCCACTACTAGGCCAGCCCAGGCAGCATATACTACGTATTCATGGTAGGAGAAGTAGATTAGTATATATTTTTTTTTGCATGGACCGGTAAAATAAGAATACTCCAGTCCTCAATCCCTCCACTCTCAGTCACACCAACACCAACTCTCATACCAACACACTCACTAACACCAACATTCTCACTTACAAGACTCACACGTCCATTCTCACTCCCAGACATTCTAATTGCAATAAAACCACCAAACCACACAAAAACAACTACAAAAACCACAATATCACTCTCTGCACTGCTCTCTGCTCCTCCCTAACCACACCACTTACACACTCTCAAAATGGCGTACAGGGGCGGAGGCTATAGCCGCTTGTTGAAAACGAAACTAAAATACGAGATTGCGAATGGCCGCGATGTATTTACGGGAGTACGAATGCATTCGAAGCACGTGGACGTATTTTAGTTTCATTTTCAACACGCGGCTATAGCCGCGTGTTGAAAATAAAAATAACTAGTAACGCGAGATTGCGAATGACCGCGCCGAGATGTATTTACGAAAGTATAAAAAAATTCCAAATCCATCCATCCATCCATCCAGGACTATTAGATTCATCCAGGATTTATTTCTCTTTCGGCCACTCTGGACCTTTAAGTCACTCAGGACTTAGACCCATCCAGGGTCTATTTCTTGTGTTCCTAGAACACTTAAAATCTATCCCCTAAACAGATCTTAAAATAAGGATGGTCGCGAACACAGGTCATGGCAAGGTAAAAATAAATTCAACCGGACAGATGACTTGACCATCCTGCCGAACTACGCCAGTTGTTGGGGTGAAACCGTTCTAATGCGGCGTACACACGATCGTTTTTCATGCCGTTAAAAATGCAATTTTTTAAAATGGCCATTAAAACCGATCGTGTGTATGCTCCAGAGCATTTTTAACGGCGTGAAAAACGGGCATTAAAAATTTCGAACTTGCTCTATTTTTTCACGTCGTTTTTCATGTCGTTTTTTTTAACGACGTGAAAAACGATAGTTTGTATGCTTTTACGAGGGGAAAAAAACGCGCATGCTCAGAATCAAGTATGAGACGGGAGCGCTCGTTCTGGTAAAACTAGCATTCGTAATGGAGATAGCACATTCGTCACGCTGTAACGGACTGAAAAGCACGAGGCTGAAAAGCGTGAATCGCCGCTCAACAAAGTTTACCAACATGAAGGGTGGCGCCATTCGAATGGAACTTCCCCTTTATAATGCCGTCGTACGTGTTGTACGTCACTGCGCTTTGCTTGAGCGTTTTTTTTAATGATCGTGTGGATGCAAGACAGGCTTGAGAGGAAACATGAAAAAAATTGACGAGAAAAACGTTGGTTAAAAAAATGGCATGAAAAACGATCGTGTGTACGCCGCATTAGACTACGAGATCTGACCAGGCTGTTCCTTAATCTCAGCAGGCCTGGAAAATACTCTGAAATAACTTGAGTCGCACACAGTGAGTCTCTCAAAGTAATCTAATAATGCTGTATTATTGCGTGGTTTATATAGACAAATACAATAACTTTCGAGCATCAGTTTAGTTCACACAGTACTTTTCCACAGTTTATATGGAAGAAAAAATAACAAAACGACCAGCATATAACCAGACCAAACAAATCACATCTAAATTGTTATGGGACTTTTCTCACAGAATGTACTGAAAACAATATATAGACAGGAATGTGATTAGAAGGTATTAACGTCATTTCGGGGAATTGTATATCTTGTGAGAACATTTGTAACTAAATGGCTTTCAATTAAGGCTGGGACAATATCTATGCAGAGAACTAGTTATACAAAATAAGCTATTCTATCTTAAGATGGATGCTGAATACAAAATGGAAGCAAGCTTGTTCATTCCCTTTCACCCAGCTTCCCTTATTGGACCAGAAGGTCCAGTGCTAGCACCATCATTTTGCATGGAAGGCAACAGGAGGCATGGGAAGAACACAAGAAGGAGTAGTGTTAGGATTCTGGTGTTTAGGAGCAGGAGTATTGGGGTGCTGGCAATGAAGAGGAATTTTTTTGGGGGGATGTTTAACCCTTTTCTCATACAAGGGAAAAATGCAGTTGAGGTACCACTGCCTCAATCCAAGGGTGGGTTCAAAATTAACCATTCTGAAGAGGATGTGTGAGGAAACTATTTGCCTAATTTTTTGATGGTGTCTGAAGCTAAGTGGCTTTGGCTTGACATTTTCTGCTGATACAGCTAAGCTGTGTGCTGTGTGCAGCACATGACCACAAACAGCCACGTGCACCAAAACACTCACATTTTCTCCCCTTTTGGCATAGTTCCCATTACACTAAGTAAAGGTAATCTTTGGATTCACCACACTGAAGGTAGGGGCATAATTGGCCAGCCTCGCACAGGATTGACACTTGTTGCTGACACAGGCAAAGTAAAATTTCAACAGGCTACTTGTGAGATACAATTGTGTACACCAAAGCACCATTAAAAACTAAAGTCTGTCAGGCCTACAGTTACTATAGTTCCTGTCTAACGTGGACTCACTTGACAAATGCATCTACCATGAGAGCTCAACATCCCTCATATCACATTCCTTAACGGATTTTTGTTTGTATGTGATAATTACGCTGAAAATAACACGTTTGGCCTGTGGTATGTGACAGCTGAATCGACAAACATTAGGTCTTAAATCTCTTATTGTTTTATCACATTTTTAATAATCTTCATACATGATACAGTTTTTTTATGTATTTAAAAAATACCATAAACTAGTTTGAATGTCCTCTCTTTAACCCTAAACATCCAAAATATCCATAAAATGTGTTCTATTAATTAGACAGTAACCTTTTTGGTCTTGTGCTTTTAATGTGCGGTTAACTTATTTCAGGCAACATTCTTGTCATACCTTTGCTTTGTGCAAAATTCACTAATCTTGTTCCAATCTCCCCTCATGCATGTAAACATTTGGGTGCTATCATCGGCCTGTGGGGTCTATTTATAAATCTTTTCACACACAACTTTCACCCCAAATTCAATTTTTTTTTTCATTTAATTGGAAAAATTGTGAATCCTCTGTGAGAAAATGTTGACCAATGTATGTCTTTTTATCATTCATATAACATTGCTTTAATTAGTTGCTTTAAACTTCCATCAACTGTTTATAAATATGTATTTTCATGTTTTCTTCTGCTTCCTCCATAAGGTCATAGTCATAAGCCACTGAACAATTCACTGTATATTGAATGCTGCATTTTAATTTCCACTAAAGACAAATGTTTAATTACCAGAATCGTTTACATCATTACCTTTCTGCCTTGCTTCCTGAATTGCTATTACTCCATGTGTAATTTTTCTTCAACCTAATGGATGTTGCAGCTTTATTTAAACTCAGAACTTTTTTTATAATGGTTTCCTTTAGTTTGCGCCTTGCTTAATACATATATATATATTTTTTTTACAGGATAGGTTTGTTAGCTCCATAACCAACCGAGAGGATCTAAGCACTTCTTTTTTGTCTGGGTCTTTGCCAGAGATCTTCCTTATATATTTCTTATATAGTATCTCTAGTTCAATTGATAGGCTTGCTGCCACCTACTCTATGTAGTTAGAAAGATCATTTGATGTCAACAACTTAGCCAGCAGCCATGTCAAAGTAGGGTTTCCTTTGGGGGTACTGTTGTTATGATGCTTCTTATTTCTCAATCCAAAGTCTATTTATTCTATCACACTTTCCTCTAACTGTGGAAAATTAGACAGATGTAGAAAGCAGTAAATGGACATTAACCAATCTTTCACTGCGGGTGAATCGATTACTATTGTTTAAAACACATAACCAGATATATTTACCTGAACAGAATGTTTGGTGAATGTCACTTTAATTTCTTGATAAGTATGCCCCCAAGTAAACCTTCAGTCAATAAGTTTTCCTGAATCCTTTTTTACCGGCATTATTCTTCTCCTTATTCCAGGTTGCATCCCTTGAGGTTTCTCCCCTCTTATCCCTGAAAAATGCACAGTATCACCTTGTATTCCTGCTTGATGGCCATTATTTATAAGAAAATTTATTAATAATAATTTATGTATGTCCCCTAGTACCCTTAGTCTACCTATCCACAAGAGAAGCAAGGTAGAAGCTGACAATTACAGGCCAGTGAGTTTAACATAAATTGTAGTCAAGTTAATGGAATCACTCCTGAAAAGAAGGATCATTGATAACTTAAAATACACAACTTGCTGGACCAAAAGCAGCATGGCTTTTTTGACTATATTACCAATGTTTTGGACCAAGGTGGTGCTGTGGACATAGTTTATCTTGATTTCAGCAAGGCATTTGAAACAGTTCCACATATTGATCTAATACAAAAAGTTATACAAGCTAGGACTTAACCCTTGGGGGGTTCAGTGGCTATGCAGTTGGCTAAAGATAGATACCACAGTGTGGTAGATCGCCGCGGAATCTGGGGAGATCTGAAAGTTGCCAAATGTGACTCCGGAGGGGGGGAGGAACCCGAAAAGCTGAAGTTCCATTTCTGTGTGGAACTCCGCTTTAATATGTACTGTACAGTCTGGAGGAATGAAGGGAATGGGATTGAAACTGTTAAATACATCAAAAGGGTAAACAAGGTTCAGGAGGGCAGTATTTTAAATTTGAAACCAAAATCAAGAACATGGGGACATGACCTAAAATAAACTGGAGGAAAGTTCAAAACTAATCTTAGAAAGTATTATTTTACTGAAAGGGTAGTTGATGCTTGGAATAAACTACCAGCAGAGGTAGTGGGACAGTCAACAGTAAATATCCATACCAAGATCCATACCAGACCCTTATCCGAGCACGCAGCCTGGCAGGTCAGGAAAGGGGGGATGAGCGAGCGCCCCCCCTGGACCATACCAGGCCACATGCCCTCAAAATGGGGTGGTTTGGTGCTTTGGGGCAGGGGGTTGACGTCTTTTCCCTCTGCCCCTCTCCGGTTCTTCTCCTCTCTGTGCTGTCTTCTCTCTCCGCTGTCTTCTACTCTTTTGCTGGGTCTTCTCCCTCTGTTCTTCTTCCGATGTTGACGCAACACGATCTCCCGGTGTAATGCTGGGTCCACCGTGTGCAATGACTTATTTTGGCATGGGGGGCCACCCAATGATGTAAGTTGGAGGCCACGCCCCTTGTGATGTCATCACCCATCATGCCCCAGGTGATGACGTCACAAGGGGCGTGGCCTCCAACTTACGCGTGTTGATGAAGATGAAAAACGTCTGTAAACGAAACGCGGCTAAACGCAGGTTACCGCATTTAGCCGCGTTTTGAAGCATTTGGCGCTTCAAATGCCTCAAAACTCAGTGTCTGAACTCATTTTTTTGCTTTCCAAAAAAACCCTCTAAACTCTACTGCCTAGAAACGACTATAAACAACCCTGTGTACATGTACTGATGAGATAACATAGAGGAGAGTTCAGGAGTGGTTTAAAAAAATGCCCAACTGTTCCTAAATGTCCGTTTAGCAGCAGCAGTGTACATGTGGCCTAAATGTCTGTTTAACAGCAGCAGTGTACATGAGGCCTTAGAGGTAGGGTTGAGCTTCAAGTTCGAGTCAAACCCATGTTTTGAACATTATGGGCCGTTCGCGCCAAATTTGAGTGGCGCATCACGGCCCATAATTCACTACGGAATCGCAGTGCATTGCTGGCAGATGATTGGCCAAGCATGCACTATGACCCGCATGCTTTGGCCAATCACAGCGCGCAAAAAACGGAGAGCCATAATTGGCCAAAGCCAGGGTGGCTTTGGCCAATTATGTCTCAGGGGGTTTAGTACACGCCCCACACTATATAAGGCCGCCTCCATGCCGGCCTTGTGTACTGTGTTGTGATAGTTAAAGACAGATAGAGAGAGAGAGACAGTGTCATTTATATTGAGTTAGATAGAGCAGGCAGGCGAGTCAGTTAGCTTCAGTTACAGTGTGTAGAGCAGGGATATGCAATTAGCGGACCTCCAGCTGTTGCAAAACTACAAGTCCCATCATGCCTCTGCCTCTGGGTGTCATGCTTGCTGCTGTCAGAGTCTCGCTATGCCTCATGGGACTTGTAGTTTGGCAACAGCTGGAGGTCCGCTAATTGCATATCCCTGGTGTAGAGGATATATATGCATCCTAGGTGTTGTATATATATTTATACACTGTATTCAGTTTAGCTAGATCCGTTCCTGTTATTCTCTATACTGTGACAGGCAGGTAGGTGATTGTGCTAGCTGCAGCAGTGTTTCACTTAGTGTACTGTGTGCTTTGCATAGCGCTCACCTAAAGCTTACCTGAATACAATTGCTGGTGTTCTCATACAAATACAGGCAGAGAGGCAGGGACCTCCAGTATTTTGTTTTAGTGTTCTTTGCACAGTGTGCACCTAATTCTTACCTTAAATACAATTGCTGGTGTTCTTATAAAAATACAGGCAGTGAGGCAGGGACCTCCAGTATTTTGTTTTAGTGTTCTTTGCACAGTGTGCACCTAATTCTTACCTTAATACAATTGCTGGGGTTCTCATACAAATACAGGCAGTAAGGCAGGGACCTCCAGTATTTTGTTTTAGTGTTCTTTGCACAGTGTGCGCCTAATTCTTACCTTAATACAATTGCTGGGGTTCTCATACAAATACAGGGAGTGAGGCAGGGACCTCCAGTATTTAGTTTTTTTTGCAAAGTGTGCACCTAAAGCTTACCTGAATACAAATACAAATACCCAAAGGGGCTGGTAATGGGCTGGGGGGGTACCCATGCCATTTTTTCAATGATTTTCATCCATATTCCCAGGACCAGACATTACATTAAAGCCGCAAGCAGTTTTAAATGACTTTTTTTCTTTTAGAAATGTCATTTTGTGCAGGGACAGTTCTAAACACGGAAACACGTGCCACTTCACAGGCATACTTTAGACACCCCCCAGGTACGATATTTAAAGGAATATTTCACTTTTTTTTCACTTTAAGCATCCATAAAATCACTGCTCCCGAAATAACTTTTTTTTGCATTGCTACATGTCCCCTGGGGCAGGACCCGGGTCCCCAAACACTTTTTAGGACAATAACTTGCATATTAGCCATTATAATTAGCACTTTTGATTTTGAACGTTCGAGTCCATTGTATTTAATAGGGTTCTAAAGTTCGCAAAAACTTTTGGTCTGTTTGCAGGTTCTGGTGCGAACCGAACCGGGGGGTGTCATCCTTACTTAGAGGTAATGGATTGTAAGCCTTTGTTTGGTGGATATTTTTAAAGATAGTTTTAATAATGCGTGTACAATAAAATATGCATGTTTTTTTTATTTTCCAATAATTTTTATTATTTTCCAAAATAGCATACAGTACATTATGCTCAAACCTTCATCATAAGATTGTTGAAAGAGTGATGCAATATACAGTACATCGTGCTCCGTGGCTCTTATCACATACTTAATAACAAAACCTATTAAGAAAGGTTATATTATGGCCAAAGAGGCTTCCCTGTCTCCTGCTAGCATCCTTCAAACAAAATAGTCTCCCCTCTCTCCATCGTTATGGTGTAGCCGAACCATCATCTAAAAACTGATGGAGTGGAGAGACCAAAAACATAAACATAAACTATACCAAAACCCAAAATAAAACCAAGAGAAAAAAAACAAAAAAAATAAATAAAAAGGGGGGGGGGACTGAGGAATTAGCTAGAGTAGAACAGATTGGGGTGGGTCCCCCAGGTCCCGGCCTCTCAGCACAAACAACCCAGCTCTCAGGGAGCTTGGAGATAAGCAACCCAGGGTTTCCAGACCCTCTCAAACCTAGCTTGCCTATCTTGTCTTATACTTTCCAGTTTTTCGTTGATCATGATCCAGGACACCTTATGTTTCACCAAGGTAACATTGATTACAGGCGATTTCCATGCACGGGCTATAGTTATTTTAGTCGCTAGGAGAATAAAAAATATGAGAGATTGTAGATGTCTGGGAATCTCCTCCGATAAGTCTGTAAACAACCCTGTTTTGGCCTTTCTAGGTATATTTTGTCCTGTCACGGAATAGATCAGGTTGAATATTCTGATCCAAAAATGTCGGACCTTCGGGCAAGACCACCAGACATGATACATATCTCCTTCCTGTCCGCACCCCCTGAAACAGAGGGGTGAGGTGTCGGGGTAAAGTTTAGCTAGCCTCGTTGGGACAAGGTACCAACGCGCTAGCACCTTATAGTTTGCCTCCACCAGTGAGGTGTTGGTCGACCATTTTGTCCACACCTCTTCTTTCACTATTTCCCCTAGAATGCCCAATCCGTTTGGTAGGAGGGTTTGTTACCCTGATTATTGAATACGGTATATAACTCTATTATCCCACCCCGTGAATCAGAACTTGGTATACAGCGGTTTTCAAAAAGGGTCCTGGTGGTTATATCCGCCTGATTTTTTTACAAGGTTTTCAAGAAATGGGTAATTTGGTACAGGCGATAAGTCTCTGTGGGAGGCATTTGTAAGGTTTCCTTAAAATAGTTGGGTCTCCTGATCCCCCAATTATCTATAAAGTGAGCAATTCTGTAAAGGCCCTTGTTGATCCACCATGTAAATTGAGTGATCTGTTGGACTGGTAGAAATGGAGGGTTAATGAAAAGTGGGGCTGCTGGTAAATGGGGGGATTTTAAAGGATGTATCCTGCACGCTGTGTCCCACAGACGCAAAGAGTGGGATGAAGACAGGCTCAACACTGCCTGACGCTCCTTCGCGGGTAGCCACATTAGAAGATCCAGTGGAATGATCTGACTGGCTTGCGCCTCTAGTTGGACCCAATCGGGTCTGTATCCTTACGCAAACATTTGATATAATTGAACCAGTTGTGCCGCCCTATAGTATCTCAAAAAATGTGGGACTCCCAGCCCCCCTCGCCATTTGGACCTGTATAGGGTAGAACGGGCCACCCAGCAGCCACCTTTATTCCAGATACATTTATATATTAGGTACTATAACTGCCGGAGGAATACAGAAGTGACTGGTATCGGAAGAGATCTAAAATAATAAAGTATGCGGGGAAGGACCGTCATCTTGATGGCCGCTATTCTACCCATCCAGGAAAGATCATGATTTTGCCAGGTCTGCAGGTCACATTCTGCAGCATTGTATAAAGGAGTGTAGTTTGTCCAAAATAGTGTAGCGATGGCAGAGGTCAGTTTAACCCCAAGATACGGTAGCTCTTGTGTACTCCATTTAAAGGAGAAGGATTGGTTTATTGAATTTAGGACCCCATCTGGGATATTTATATTGAGAGCTTCCGATTTGAGCTGATTGACCTTTAATCCAGAGATGGCTCCAAAGTCAGATAGCAGGGCAAATAAATTGGGTAAGGTTGTAACAGGGGGTCCGATATGAATAGCAGCATGTCATCGGCAAATAAGCGTTTATGCGTTTTGCCACTGCTTTCAATGCCATGAATATTGGGGTCAGATCTAATAGCTATCGCAAATGTCTCGATCGCAATTACAAAGAGGAGCGGGGAAAGAGGACACCCCTGTCGAGGTCAACCATACCCAATAATGGTAGCCGATGGAGTTGAGTATAGGGCCCTCTTTAGAGTAAGAAATTTCGTTCCACAGTTCCATTTCCTTAGGATATGAAACAGAAAAGGCCAGGATATAGAGTCAAAGGCCTTGTGAAGGTCCAATGACAAGAGCATGCACCGTCTATCAGCCGCCCCATCCCAGTTAGATCGCAAGATGGAGATCAGATCTTCCGCTCGTCTAATCTGATCTGATCTGCGGCCTGGTACAAACCCAACCTGGTCAATGTGAATATACTTTGACAGAAAGTTATTGAATTTGTTTGCATATATTTTGGTCAGGAGTTTTAGATCATTATCGATCACGGATATGGGGCGGCAGTTGGCTACGTCTGTAAGGTCTTTATTCGGCTTAGGTATTAAACATATATTAGCTCTGTTAAAGTCTGCGTCAAGGTCCGCACCGTTTCCTATTGGCTAATTTTAGGGAGTGCTGTTCTGCAAAATCTAGACGTCAGATTACGGGCTAACATGGTGCCAGGTTAGACAAAGATTCAATTCCAGCCGGACATCTATTTTGTCCCTAATGTCCAAATTTGGGTTTTGTTTATGTCAAGTCAGACAACTCTTTTTCTTTATCGTGAATAAGGGGATTCGAGTTCTTCCTGAGGCGAGATGCAATTTGAATTAGATAGCCCCGAATCGTGGCTTTGTGGGCCGCCCAATTGATCACTGGGGAGGTGTCCTCAGGTCAATTTGAAGCTAAATATTATTTAAGATTTTGTTCTATGTCAAAACAGACCGATGGATTACTCAGAAGTGATTCATTCAGTCTCCAAGGGGCGGGGCCCTTGTTCACTGCTAAGGTATCACACGATGTCCAGAGTAAGGAGTGGTCCGACAAGGTCACGTCCACTATTTAGCTTGCCCGAAAGAGAGGTACCCCTTCAGACTTCGTAAAGAAGTGATCGATTCTAGAGTAGGTGCGATTTACGTGCATTTTTTTTTTTAAGTATATAGTTGTGTCTTCATTTTTGATAAATCGGCTCCTATAAAATCCAATTTTTTATGTTTCTTTATTCTGTTCATAATTATGTGGGGATGTGGTGCAAGCTCTACCCTATCCCACCTTTTGCAAATACAGAACCTTCAGTCAGTAGTTTTGTTATTTTCTATTTCTTAGTAAAAGCAACATTATATGTCTTGCTGCATCAGAGTATTAAAAAAAGTTTTTACATATTCTTATATATACACTATATTACCAAATATATTGGGACACCTGCCTTTACACGTTCATGAACGCTAATGGCATCCCAGTCTTAGTCCGTAGGGTTCAATATTGAGTTGGCCCACCCTTTGTAGCTATAACAGCTTCAACTCTTCTGGGAAGGCTGCCCACAAGGTTTAGGAGTGTGTCTATGGGAATTGACAATTTTCTTCTAAAAATGCATTTATGAGGCACTGATGTGGACGAGAAGGCCTGACTCGCAGCTCTAATTCATGCCAAAGGTGTCCTATCGGGTTGATATCAGGACTCTGTGCAGGCCAGTCAAGTTCCTCCACCCCAAACTAGCTCATACATGTCTTTATGGACCTTGCTTCCTCCAGGATGAAAGCTAAGTGGCTTTGGCTTGATATTTTCTGCTGATACAGCTAAGCTGTGTGCTGTGTGCAGCACATAACCACAGACAGCCACGTGCACCAAAGCACTCACTGTTTTATCCCCTTTTGGCATAGCTGCCATTACACTAAGTACAAGTAATCTTTGGATTCACCACACTGAAGGTATAAATACAGGAAGAAAACCTAGGGGCATAACTAGTGAGGATAGGCACTGATGTGGATGAGAAGGCCTGGCTCGCAGCTCTAATTCATGCCAAAGGTGTCCTATCAGGTTATCAGGACTCTGCAGGCCAGTCAAGTTCCTCCACCCCAAACTAGCTCATCCATGTCTTTATGGACCTTGCTTTGTGCACTGGTCCAAATTATTTGGTTATGGGGGGGATTATTGTGTGGGGTTGTTTTTCAGTGGTTGGGCTTGGCCCCTTAGTTTCAGTAAAGGGAACTCTTAAGATGTCAGCATACCAAGACATTTTGGAAAATTTTATTCTCCCAACTTTGTGGGAACAGTTTGGGGATGACCCCTTCCTGTTCCAACATGACTGCGTACCAGTGCACAAAGCAAGGTTCATAAAGACATGGATAAGCGAGTTTGGGGTGGAGGAACTTGACTGGCCTGCACTGAGTCCTGACCTGAACCCGATAGAACACCTCCAGGATGAAATAGAGCGGAGGCTGCGAGCCAGGCCTTCTCGTCCACATCAGTGCCTGACCTCACAAATGCACTTCTGGAAGAATGGTCAAAATTTCCATAGACATACTCCTAAACCTTGTGGACAGCCTTCCCAGAAGGGTTGAAGCTGTTATAGCTGAAAAGGGTGGGTCAACTCAATATTGAACCCTACAAACTAAGACTGGGGTCCCAATACTTTTGGTAAAAAGGGTTATGAACATCAAATTAGACCTGGTGAGTTGCCAACATCCCTAAAATTGAATCAAAGAAAGGAAAAACCCCCCAAGGATGGGACTTTAAGGGCAACAAGGAGTAGATATGTAAAAAAGTTTATTACAATTTATACAAATATACAATGATACAGTTTAAAACCATTGATGATGCGAAGGTGCATAAATCCCAATGTAAGGTCCGGAAGGCCCAACGCATTTCGGGACAATGTTCGTCCCTTCATCAGGGACTAGTATCACACTTTTACAAATAAAATCCAATTGAACAAAAACACATATTTACATATTAATTGTCTGTATGAATTGGCCTAGAGAGCTAAAGCATTACATGGTACAAGAGAGCACACATACCCTAACATGTCATCGTGCAGATTCGTAACCAGACCGACAGACTCCCAAGGACAACGGCACGGAAGTGTCTCAAGCGCCCAAAGGCGCAAGAGCAGGATGGACTCCCTCACCTCCCAAAAAATCCCAACGCATCACCAGGACATGGATACGGCAGCCAAATGACACAATCCTGCATACTGTAGTTAAATTCACAGTTAGTATTGACATGCTAGTTTCAAATGCGAAACATCTGCCAATTGTATAGCTAAAAATGTAGAATTATAAAACAAAAAAGGGAAAAAGAAAAGGCACTGTACCAGTGTGCTATGGCATCCAAAGAGAGGAGGTTGCACAAAAAGGACCAGCTCTGAATCTCTATGTTCCTGTGTTCCTCTATAGTATCAAACAGACTGCAGTTTAACTGGCCTTGCAATCTGTGTAACAGATAACATATGGTCATGTATAGCTTAGAGGTAAATATGGCTTCCGTTTGAGAGGAAGGAAGAAATCCTCCCCCCTTAGACCCATAGCTAGCAGCCCAACATACCTTAGTGTTAACGCAGGAGGACTTGTTACCAGCCTGGAGCGTACCTGCCGTCCAAAGTTGTGACAGGACTATAATGAAAACTGGCCGCATTTGAAGGGAAGGGAGGCGCAAGGTCACATGACGCTCATGACGCGTAGGCGCCGTGTGTCATGCAATGTAAGAGGCCTGCGCCGCTCGATCCACTCATTAGAGGGAAGCAGTGTCACATGACGCGATGACGCAGGAGTGCCGCGCGTCACGTGACATAAGGTCCTAGAAGCTCTCAAACAACAACATTGTGCAGTGCAAGGTCCTGGACGGCAAAAAATATGCCGCAATTTGCCAAAAGCAAAAATTTATGAAAACATATCACATCATGCAGTGAAACACTGCATCACTGCAAACTGTATTTCATCATTAGGTCAAACGAAAGGACCTTCCACCAATAGGATCCCACCAATATGGGAATACTCCAAGGGGAATGGGCCAAACTTAGATGTGCTCACTAAGGGGGTGCACCTACGACAAACGCACACCTCTCCCAGTTAAAACAGTTACTGTACTGGTAACTCTTTCGTGCAAACAAAAAGCACAATCATAACTAAGAATGGTGCTGTCACGTACCTGACGGTGACGAGCCCGGTTAGCAGAGGGAGGCCTCCCTTACGGCTCCCACCAGCGGCCCCTGGTGGTATAACAGGAGGCACGGAGGTGGAAGGGGTACGAGTGCCTGGCAGGATCAAGGACTGCAGCAGGTGATCAGGAACCAGCAGGTGAGTAGACAGGAACCAGGAACTACAGCAGGTGACCGGAACCGGGAGGCACAGCAGGTAGACTGGAACTAGCAGGTGAGTAGACAGGAACTACAGCAGGTGACCGGAACCGGGAGGCACATCAGGTAGACTGGAACTAGCAGGTGAGTAGACAGGAACCAGGAACTACAGCAGATGACCGGAACCGGGAGGCACAGCAGGTAGACTGGAACTAGCAGGTGAGTAGACAGGAACCACCGAGCAGCGGCAGGTGATCAGGAACCTGGATCAGGCAGGATCGTCAGACAAGCCAGGGTCGGGTAAACTAGCAGACAGCGAGGTACAGAACGATCAGGCAATACGGAAGTCAGAGACAGGCCGAGGGTCAGGTACAGGTGGATAGCAGGAGGGTCACTGAAAGCCGGGTCAGATACAGGTGGTTAAACAGATCAGGTCACTTTGGGTATACGCTGTTGAGCAGACAGCAGGGACTGTCTGCAAGTGAGAGGTTTAAGTAGCCCTTCTGGCGTTACCTGCGGGGTGCGCGTGTGCACGTGCGCACGCGCACATGCAAACGGGACCCATGAAGTCCCGGGCGTCTGTTCCTGGCAGGATCTCCATGACATTGCCCCCTCCCAAGGGGCAGCCTCCGGATGCCCCTACGGGTAAGCTTCTCGGGGTGAGACCTCCTGAAGGCTTGTATCAGGTCTTTGGCGTGAATGTTCTCTTCCGGTTCCCAAGAGTTTTCCTCTGGTCCGTAACCCTTCCATTTTATTAAGAATTGATTCCGGTTATTTCTTCTTCGTGTGTCCAAAATAGCTTCTACCTCGAATTCCTGTTCCCCGTCTATGATGACGGGATCAGGGTGAATCGGGGTCCGACCTGGGAATGGGTTGGAAACTGATGGTTTCAACAGAGACACATGAAAAACAGGGTGGACCCTCAGGGAGTCGGGGAGCTCCAGCTCGTAGGCCACTTCGTTAATTTTCCTCTTGACAGGAAATGGCCCTAGAAACTTGGGACCCAATTTTTTGGACGGGCAAGCCAATCTTAAATTGATGGTAGAGAGCCATACTTGGTCGCCTGGTGCCAGCGCTAATTCACCCCGTCTCCTCCTGTCGTAGACCGTCTTGTTATACTCCTGAGTTTTCGCCATGGTTTCGCGTAGAAGCTGGTTGTTAGAGGAGAAGAAATTTACCTTTTCCAGAACTGCGGGCACCGAGCACTCTGGGAGAGAGTTGGGCAGAAATGTGGGGTGAAACCCGAAGTTCGTGAAGAATAGGGTCTGGTTAGTTGCGGAGTGGATGGAATTATTGTAGGCGAACTCAGCTAGCGGAAGCAGGGAGAGCCAGTCATTCTGAGCAAAGGAGGAGAAACAACGCAAATATTGCTCGAGAGTCTGATTTGTTCTCTCCGTCTGTCCGTTGGTTTGAGGATGGTAGGCCGAAGAGAATGATAGTTCTATTCCCAGGGTCTTGCAGAGGGACCTCCAGAACCAGGAGGTAAATTGTACCCCCCGATCGGACACTATATTAGCAGGTACCCCGTGGAGCCTGACGACTTCTTTAATGAATATTTGCGCAGTTTCCGGGGCCGAGGGGGTCCCTCTCATAGGAACAAAATGTGCCATCTTGGACAGACGGTCCACTATCACAAAGATAGTGGTATGGTTCTCAACCGGGGGCAGTTCAACTATAAAGTCGATAGAAAGCATTTTCCACGGTCTATCCGGAACGGGTAAGGGCCTCAGTAGTCCCCAGGCTTTGGATCTGGACCCTTTATTCCGGGTACATGTAGTACAGGACTCCACGAACCTCCTGCAATCCTCGCGTAGTCGAGGCCACCAGAAGGTACGTTGAACCAACTCAGTGGTTTTAGCCACGCCAAAGTGCCCCGCAAGGGCATGATCGTGGCAGAGCTCTAGCACAGTTATCTTTAGTTCTTCTGGTACGAATATCCCGTCTTGATGCCAGAGTAATCCATCCCTGGTCTGCAGGTCCAGCTCAGAAGAGAGTTCCTGTCTAGTGGTGGCTTGTCTGATCCGGGTAAGTAGGTCCTCCTGAAGTAGAAGAAAGTTCCCAGGAGCGAGAATTGTATCGGGTGAGGAGAGTTCTTTGGATCCATGGAACATTCGGGACAACGCATCAGGTTTAGTGTTCTTGGCACCGGGGCAGTATGTGACATGGAAGGAGAACCGGGAAAAAAAAAAGGGTCCATCTGGCTTGTCGTGGCTTTAGTCTCTTTGCAGTTTTCAGGTACTCTAAGTTCTTATGGTCGGTAAATACTAAGATCGGGTGAGCAGCCCCTTCAAGTAAGTACCGCCATTCTTCCAGGGCGGACTTGATCGCCAAGAGTTCCCGGTCTCCCACGTCATAGTTCTTCTCTGCCGCAGATAATTTGCGAGAAAAGAAGGCCACTGGATGAAGCAAAGCCTTGGTTCCTTGCCTCTGTGACAATATTGCCCCTACAGCGACCTCAGAAGCATCTACCTCAAGCACAAATGGTAGAGAGGAATCTGGATGTTTTAAGATGGATGCAGAGGTGAAGAGACCCTTGAGAGCCTCGAAGGCCTCTTGGGCCTCAGGGGACCAGTGGAAACGGGTTCCTTGCTTGGTTAACTGGGTAATGGGCGCAATGATGGCGGAGAACCCCCGGATGAACTTACGGTAAAAGTTAGCGAATCCAACAAATCGTTGGATTCCTTTCTTATCCACTGGCGCTGGCCAGTCCAAGATTGTGGTGATCTTCTGTGGGTCCATCCTGATGCCTTCGCCAGAGATGATCAATCCCAGGAATGCTATGCTCTCCGGCTCAAACTCGCATTTCTCAGCCTTCGCATATAGACTATGCTGTCGAAGCCGGCCTAACACACTTCTGACATGCCTGCGATGGGAGTTAAGGGAAGAAGAGAAGATTAGTATGTCATCTAAATAAGCAATCACAAAGAGATCTAAAAAGTCCCGAAGTACATCATTAATAAAATACTGGAAGGTGGCAGGGGCATTGCACAGACCAAAGGGCATCACCAAATACTCAAAATGTCCGAACCGGGAGCGGAAGGCAGTTTTCCACTCATCGCCCTCCTTGATTCGGACCAGATTATAGGCTCCCCGGAGGTCGAGTTTAGTAAAAATTACGGCAGCTCCCAATCTTTGGAATAACTCTGGTACCAGAGGAAGAGGGTAGCGATTTTTGATGGTGACCTTATTTAGTTCACGGTAGTCCACACATGGCCTGAGGGTATGGTCCTTTTTCTCCACGAAGAAAATGCCTGCACCTGCTGGCGACGTAGAGGGGCAAATGAACCCCTTTAAAAGGTTCTCATCGATGGGTTCCTTCAGAGCCCCCTGTTCTACCTCCGTTAAAGGGAAGATCCTACCGAAAGGAATAGCTGCTCCGGGAAGTAGATCAATGGGGCAGTCGTAGGCCCGGTGGGGTGGTAGTGTCTCTGCCCCCTGTTTACTAAACACATCAAGAAAGTCCAGGTAAGCGTCAGGGATGGGCCGACGTATTCCGCCCCCAGTGTCGGTACACATTAAAGTGGCAGGCCCAGGGGGCTTGTGTGAGCCGCAGGACTGTTGGCAGTAGGAGGAAGAAAAAGTTATCACCCCCGTGACCCAGTTGATGGTAGGATTGTGGGCTTGTAGCCAGGGCATACCGAGAATTATGGGGAACAGTGGAGAAGAGATAATGTCCAGCCGTAGATATTCTCGGTGCACCCCGGTAGAGGTGGGGACAGTGACAGGTAAGGGAGCCGTCTCCTCGACCACGGGCCCCCCGACTTGATAACGGACCCGTCAGCCAGGTGAACACGTAGTCCATGGGTCTTAGGAAATAGAGGGATCAGTTGAGTGCGGGCAAAAGTTGAGTCCATGAAGCAACTACAAGCCCCAGAGTCAATAATTGCGGACACTTGCAGGGTCCTTCCTGGGAGCTGCAGGGTGATAGAAAGAGCAAGGTGAGAGGAGGATTTGGTCTGAGGGTGGATCACAACAGGAGAAACTGATAAGCACTTACTGAACTTCAGAGGACAGTTCCTAACGAAGTGTCCGGATTCCCCGCAGTACAGGCACAGGTTATGCGCACGCCGGCGTTGGCGTTCCTCCGGAGTAAGGGAAGGGCGGAGGACCCCAAGCTGCATGGGTTCAGGAGCATCGTATGAGGGGGTCAGAGGTGCTGCAGGAGCTGGGTGCAGATGACTGGGGACCCGGGGAAGCATCCAGGTCGGCCGGGTGAAGCCGTGGCCCTCTCAGCCCTCCGTTCCCTCAATCTGAATTGTCAGATCGATCAGCAGGTTCAGATTCTCTGGTATTCCGACCCTAGCCAGTTCGTCCCTCAGGGGGTCAGAAAGGCCTATACGAAACTGGTGACGGAGGGCAGCGTCATTCCAGCTGGTATCTGCGCTCCAGCGCCTGAATTCAGCTACATAGTCTTCCGCTGCTCTGCGTCCCTGCTGAAGGGTCCGCAGGGCGTTCTCTGCAGTGACCGAGAGCTGAGGGTCCTCATACAGTTGGGCCATGGCGTCAAAAAAAAGAGTGAGGCTGTCCAAGTTTGCATCTTTACGTTCTAGCAGGCGGTGGGCCCAGTTCTGTGGGTCTCCGGAAAGCAGTGAAATTACAAAGCCCACCTTGGTGGCTTCTAAGGAGAAAGTGCGGGGCTGTAAGGCAAAGTACAACTCACAGGAGTTCCGGAAAGCCCTGAACTTGCTCCGGTCTCCGGAGAATCTTTCGGGCATAGGTACCCTGGGTTCAGGGGGAAGCATGACCACCGTGGGTGCAGCTCCTGCTCCGGCGGAGGAAGTGGAGGCAATTGGACCCCCTTGAGCTCCAACGGGGTTGGTGAGGGCCCGCACTTGTCCTTCAGGTGAGTGTAGCCTTGCTGGAGGCTGTTGATGGCCTCGGTCAGTCCCGCCAGGTGTCGGCATAGTTCCTCCATAGGTGAGGCTCCCTGCTCGGGCTCAGACATGGCTGTCTGCTGCTGTCACGTACCTGACAGTGACGAGCCCGGTTAGCAGAGGGAGGCCTCCCTTACGGCTCCCACCAGCGGCCCCTGGTGGTATAACAGGAGGCACGGAGGTGGAAGGGGTACGAGTGCCTGGCAGGATCAAGGACTGCAGCAGGTGATCAGGAACCAGCAGGTGAGTAGACAGGAACCAGGAACTACAGCAGGTGACCGGAACCGGGAGGCACAGCAGGTAGACTGGAACTAGCAGGTGAGTAGAGAGGAACCAGGAACTACAGCAGGTGACCGGAACCGGGAGGCACAGCAGGTAGACTGGAACTAGCAGGTGAGTAGACAGGAACCAGGAACTACAGCAGGTGACTGGAACCGGGAGGCACAGCAGGTAGACTGGAACTAGCAGGTGAGTAGACAGGAACCACCGAGCAGCGGCAGGTGATCAGGAACCTGGATCAGGCAGGATCGTCAGACAAGCCAGGGTCGGGTAAACTAGCAGGCAGCGAGGTACAGAAGGATCAGGCAATACGGAAGTCAGAGACAGGCCGAGGGTCAGGTACAGGTGGATAGCAGGAGGGTCACTGAAAGCCGGGTCAGATACAGGTGGTTAAACAGATCAGGTCACTTTGGGTATACGCTGTAGAGCAGACAGCAGGGACTGTCTGCAAGTGAGAGGTTTAAGTAGCCCTTCTGGCGTTACCTGCGGGGTGCGCGCGCGCACGTGTGCGCGCACGCAAACGGGACCCAGGAAGTCCCGGGCGTCTGTTCCTGGCAGGATCTCCATGACAGGTGCCAATTATTCCCATTTTTGTAAAGAAACAAAAAAGTTATTTTTTTTATATATTATGACAAAAAGCAGACATGGTATCAAGGGGTACCATAAACAACGGCCGAGCAATATATGGGATCCTGAGCACACAATGCGAGGACACCCCCCACACCGAACCCAGCCAGGGGAAGGACAGGGTCCCGTGGTGAGGGCATCCCGCACTCCACGCCCACCGACGCATGCAAACCCAAGGTAGGCTCAAAACCAAGAATCCCTGGTCAGGCCCACCAGGTTAATGGCCACATAAAGTGGCCTACGTATGTCGGATGGGAGATGTAAGAGCCCACACATGAACACAACCACCGCAGTCACCCCCCCAAAAAAGACCACCAAAAAGGGGGGGGGGATGGAAAAAATGACAGTCAGGGCACGAATCTGCAAAGGAAAGGGGCTGGGAAGAGTTGGAAAACACAGTGATGCAACAAGATGTTAATTTACACATTGTACATGGATGGGTAAATAGATGGTAAGTGGGTTATATCAATATAAAATTAAAACATATATACAATGTACATAAAGCAGACATATATACATGGGTGTATTTATTCTTTTTCATATCCACCCAAAGCAAACCCTTCCAAGAAAGATCTGAAACTAATCTGTTCATTTAATCCGGGTGGAGTGGTGGCCTCAAGATCCGCAATCCAGCGGGTTTCCCGTTGGAGCAACATCTTGTTCCAACCCCCTCACCGGGGATTAGGATGGATCCTATCTAGGATTAGAAATTGAATTCTGGGGAATTTACCCCTGAATTTACCCCTATGTTCCTGGATAGGGATGAGCCGAACACCCCCGGGTTCGGTTCGCACCAGAACCTGCGAACGGACCGAAAGTTCGCACGAACGTTAGAACCCTATTAAATACAATGGATGCAAACGTTCAAAATCTAAAGTGCTAATTATAATGACTAATATGCATGTTATTGTCCTAAAAAGGGTTTGGGAACCCGGGTTCTGCCCCAGGAGACATGTATCAATGCAAAACGAAGTTTTAAAAACGGTCGTTTTTCGGCAGCAGTCATTTTAATGATGCATAAAGTGAAAAAAAATATTCCTTTAAATATCGTACCTGGGGGTGTCTAAAGTATGCCTGTGAAGTGCCACATGTTTCCCGTGTTTAGAACTGTCCCTGCATAAAATGTAATTTCTAAAGGAAAAAAAGCCATTTACAACTGCTTGCGGCTTTAATGTCATGTCTGGTCCCGGTAATATGGATGAAAATCTTTGAGAAAAATGTCTTGGGTACCCCCCACCCCACTACCAGACCCTTTGGGTCTTGTATGGATATTAAGGGGAACCCCGCACCCAAAATTAAAAAAGACCCTATATACTCTGAACAGCAGTATACAGGCGGTGCAAACAAGACAGGGACTGTAGGTTTGTTCTTAAGTAGAATCTGTTTGTAATTTTGAACATGTACATTGTTTAAGTGTAGCTCCAGCCAAAAAATCTATTTTTTAAGCTTTTTGGAAAACATAGGGAAGGGTTATCACCCCTGTAATATTTGTTTTGCTGTCTGTGCCCCTGTTCAGAACATTTCACCTCACTTTCCGTCCCAATGACAACTGTTTTTGAAAAGTGGGGTTTTTATTGAAACAAGGATTGGTGATAAAGCATCAGTAGAGAGGAGACACCTTTTTCCCATATTAACCCTTACAGGAGAGAATTTCCCTTCCTAGGGGTAGATTTCCTCTCACTTCCTGTTGTCTCCTTCCGTTTGCAAGTAGGAGTCGTTTGTAAGTTGGATGTTTGAAAGTAGGGGCCTGCCGTATATACTCTACAGAAATTGGCCCCTTAGGTGTTGGTGTTGGCACAACACTGTAAGCACTCACAGTTACTCTTGGTGGGCGCTGGAACCCCCTGCTGTCAACTATTATATCAAGAATTGTAATTACATGCCCATGTAGAACAGGGGCTGAAAAATTGGGCCTTAGCCACTGGTGCCACAACACTGCAACCCCTCACAGATACTGTATTTGGAGCACAGCAATGAGCCCTGTTGCAAACTACTGCATCAAAAATTGTAATTACACGCCCCTGTTAAACAGGGGCTGAAAAATTGGGCCTTAGGCACTGGTGCTGGTGCCACGACACTGCAACCTCTCCCAGATACTCTAGTTGGAGTGCAGGAATGGGCCCTGCTGCAAAGCATTGCATCAAAAATTGTAATTACACACCCCTGTTAAACAGGGGCTGAAAAATTGGGCCTTAGGCACTGGTGCTGGTGCCACGACACTGCAACCTCTCACAGATACTCTAGTTGGAGTGCAGGAATGAGCCCTGCTGCAAAGCATTGCATCAAAAATTTTAATTACATGCCCCTGTTAAACAGGGGCTGAAAAATTGGGCCTTGGCCACTGGCGGCGGCACCCAGAAACAAGTCTTGAAGGGATGTGACATTTGAAAATAAATTATTCTGTTATATCAGCTTCAGGTGCTTGGTAGCTGGTGGTGATCCAAGACTGGTTCATCTTTATGAAGGTCAGTCGATCAACCGAGTCGGTGGACAGGCGCACCCTGTGATCCGTGACAAATCCTCCAGCAGCACTGAATGTGCGTTCCGAAAGAACGCTGGATGCAGTACAGGCCAGTAGCTCAATTGCATACCGTGCAAGCTCTGGCCAGTGATCTATCCTCAAGACCCAGTAAGCCAGAGGATTTTCGGTGGGAAAGGTGTCCAAATCTGACCTTGCCCCTAGGTATTCCTGCACCATGTATATCAGACGCTGGCGATGGTTGCTGGAACCGATCATACCTTGGGGCTGTGGACTAAAGAATTGTCTAAACGCATCGGTCAGACGGCCACCTTCCCCACCGCTCCTTCTTTGACTGACCGAAGCCTCAGCAACTCGTTGTCCCGGACCAGGAGTTTGTAACCTCCCAGTCTCTGGGAACGCATTGCACAAACCTTTCTGCAAGGCCTCCCGGAGTTGTCTCATCCTCTGCTCCCTCTGCGATGGTAAGATAAGGTACGCAACCTTAGCCTTGTACCGTGGATCAAGGAGAGTGGCCAGCCAGTAATGATCCCTCTCCTTGATCCGAAGAATACGAGGATCCTTCCGCAGACTTTGCAGGATCAGGGAGGCCATGCAGTGTAGGTTAGCTGAGGCATTCGTTCCAGAGTCCTCTGGGTCACTAAGGACGACATGATCCGCAGCCACCTCCTCCCAGCCACGTACAAGTCCACGTGTTTCTTGAGACTGTAAATCATCCCTAAAAGACTGCTGCTGTTGATGCTGAGTGCCAAGCTCAACATCCATGCTGACACAATCCTCCTCCTCCTCCTCCTCCTCTTCCTGTAGGATGGGTGGGACAGAAGGAACACTGTCTGGGTAAAGGGGGCCTTGAGAGGCAAGGAAGTCCTCCTCTTCCTGCCTCTGTTCTGCCTCAAGTGCCCTGTCCATTATTCCACGCAGCGTATGCTCCAACAGGTGGACAAGAGGTACAATGTCACTGATGCATGCACTGTCACTGCTCACCATCCTCGTGGCCTCCTCAAATGGTGCCAGGACAGTGCATGCATCCCTGATCATGCCCCACTGGCATGGTGAAAAAAAACCGAGCTCCCCTGACCCTGTCCTGGTGCCGTAGTCGCACAGGTACTCATTGATGGCCCTCTGCTGCATGTGCAGCCTCTGCAGCATGGCCAACGTTGAGTTCCACCTGGTGGGCATGTCACATATAAAGCGGTTCTTGGGCAGGTTCAACTCCTTTTGCAGCTCAGCCAGCCGAGCACTGGCATTATATGATCTGCGGAAATGCAGACAGACTTTCCTGGCCTGCCTCAGGACATCCTGTAAGCCCGGGTACTTGCCCAAGAACCGCTGCACCACCAGGTTAAGGACGTGAGCCACACAGGGCACATGGGTCAGTTGTCCCTGTCGGAGGGCGGAGAGGAGGTTGATGCCATTGTCGCAAACCATCATTCCTGCCTTAAGCTGGCGTGGCATCAACCACCTCTCGGCCTGTCCCTGCAGAGCTGACAGAACCTCTGCCCCAGTGTGGCTCCTGTCCCCCAAACACACCAGCGCAAGCACGGCATGGCATCTTTTTGCCTGCGTACTTGCGTAGCCCCTTGAACGCCTACGGAGCACCGCTGGTTCCGAGGACAAAGCACAGGAAGAGGCCATGGAGGAAGAAGAAGAGGAGGAGCTGGAGGAGAGAGGTGTGTCACAACCAGTAGTAGCATTTTGGAGGCGTGGCGGCGGTACAACCTCCAACACTACTGTACCTTGTCCTGCATCCTTCCCAGCTGCCAAAAGAGTGACCCGTGAAAGAAAGGTAACGTAATGCACCTTACCGCTGACCACCCTGTCCAGCGAGGCATGGACATTGCCTTCCACATGCCGGTCGAGAGACGGAATCACCTTCCGTGAGAAAAAGTGGCGTTTGGGAACCTGCCACTGAGGAACCGCACATTGCACAAACTCACGGAAGGGGGCTGAGTCTACCAACTGAAAAGGCAGCAGTTGAAGTGCTAGCAATTTAGCCAAGCTAGCATTCAACCGCTGGGCATGTGGATGGCTGGGAGTGAACTTCTTTCGACGGTCCAGCAGCTGGGGCAGGGAAATTTGCCTGCTAGAATCGAACGTCGGTGTACTGCTAGCAGAGTGCCCGCAAGTACTTGGCTGTGACACACCTAATTCTACACCTTCATTCCTTGTTAAAGTATTTTATTGAATGAGATATAACAGAAATGTACAGAACATACATTTATAATGGTTGTAGAACATTGACTACATATTTCTATTATAAAGAATAAGTAGTAAATTCATGGTCTACAGTGTGCATATTGCTGTATAGTTTCTAAGGGCTAAGCAGAAATCAACGGTGGATACATCCACGCACTAGATGTATGTTACAGTAGATGGTAAGATAACGAACAAACAAATATTATTTGGTTTAGTACAATTAAGAACTAATTACATAGTGCAATATTATAATGCCGCTTAGATAATACTTTTCAAATAAAAATAAAGATCTAAGTGAACTTTAAATGGACGTAAAAGATAGCGTAAAAATGACATGAAAATAGAAATGGATAAGTAGGTAACCTAAAAATAAGTAGAATAGGATAGTAGGAAAGTAGAGGGAGGGGGGGTATAGGAGTCCACTCGGATGGCTCGAGTTCATTGGTCTTTGACCTGTGTATTACAACAGGATAATAGAGTGTTCACGATATGATCCACCTGCTACCATGGCATGAGAATCAAGTCTTCGCGGAATGAAGATAGGTGATATTTAATCCATGGGTTCCATAACTTTTCAATGATTGGAATTTGATCTCTTTCTATGGCTAGCATTTTGGCGTGAGCCATAAATCCATTGACTCTACGTATAGTCTCGGCTATTTCCAGTTTAGGGGTCTTCCATGCTTTTGCAATTGTTTGTTTGGCTGCCGTAAACAATTGAGTGAGAAGTTTAAATTGTTTATATGTGATGTAATCTGGTTTTAAATTGAGCAAGGCCGTGGCTGGGTCAGGATGTATAGTGAAGCCAAATATTCTGGAGGCAGTTTCAAATATCTGTTCCCAGTATAATTGTATCAACGGGCAAGACCACCAAATGTGTAGGTGGGTGCCCGGGTCGGGACAGCCCCGGAAGCATTGGCCTGTTTGGTTTGGCGTAAATTTCGCCAATCTATAGGGAACGAGGTACCAACGGGTTAGAACTTTATAGTTGGTTTCTACCGCCAAAACATTTGGTGAAGAAGATTTTGTTATAGACCATATTTTGGACCAATCAGCCACATCGAATTCTCTTTCCAGGTCCTCCTCCCATTTACGTGCATAAGGTGCAATCCTCTTGAATGGGGGTCTTTTAAACATGCAGATTCAAATATTGTAAGTTGGGATAAAGGGGTGTCAGTAATTAACAAAGGTGCGTAAAAGTTTTTAATTTGGAGATATCTGAAAAGTTCAGAGTTCGGCAAGTTATAGGTGTCGCAAAGGGTAGGAATTGTATGAAAATATGATGTAGAGGTTAGGTAATTAAGCCAAGTAATAGTCAATGAATTCCATACCCTAAATGACTTGGGTGAGACCCATGCTGGGTAAAAAGCAGGGTTTTTAAGGAATGATAAGAGAGGGTTGTGAGGTGATTGTAGCTGATGTTTAAATCTAAGGTTATCCCATACGGCTAAAAAGTGTTTTATAATAGGGTTACTTAGGGTTTTTCTTTCTTTAGGGAGGAGCCATAGTACATTGGATATAGATAAAGGGTCACATTCTGCTGCTTCTATTATTACCCATATAGGTATATCGTCATTAGTGTGATATTTAGTGAGGCTGGCAATATGTGCCGCTCTATAATAATTAGCAAAATTAGGGAACCCAAGGCCTCCCTTAAGTTTCGGTAAATAAAGTGTATGTAACGATACACGGGGTTTTTTGGAGCCCCAGACATAGTTTGATGTTTTTCTTTGGAGTATTCGAAGATAATAAGATGGGATAGGGATTGGTAAGACTCTAAATAACTAGAGTATTTTAGGGAGAATTGTCATTTTGACTGCATTAATTTTACCTATCCATGAAATTGGGAGATGTGTCCATTGTTGTAAAAGAGTTGTTATTTGTTTGAGGAGTGGGGGATAGTTTGCTGCAATGAGATCTAAGTTTGAGGCTGTTAGGTGAATCCCTAAATAGGGGATTGACCTCTCAGTCCATATGAAAGGAAGTGCAGTTTTGGCCGAGTCTGATTCTATTTTAGTGAGGGATATATCTAGGGCCATGGATTTTTTAAAGGTTTATTGTAAGTCCCGAAATCACTGCAAATTTATCTAAAACGGATAGAAGATTAGGTCCAGAGACTTGTGGGGATGATAGAAATAGGAGTATGTCATCCGCAAATAGGCATAATTTATGATGGTATCCAGCTAATTCGATGCCTGTGATTGTCGGATCTGTGCGGATTCGTTGAGCTAGGGGTTCTATTAGGAGGGCGAATAGGAGGGGGGAGAGTGGACATCCCTGGTGCGTTCCTCTTTCTATATTAAAGGAATTAGATTTATAGCCTGCGTATTTTATATATGCAATTGGTTTGTTATAGAGTGCTTCTATCCATGTTAGGAAGTGAGGGCCAAAACCCCATTTTTGTAATGTGTAATTAAGGTACGGCCAGGCTATGGAGTCAAAGGCCTTTTTTATATCTAGGGACAGAAAACTGGAGTGTATACGTCGTTTTTTGGCTATGTGGGCTAGCAAAACGGCCCGACGGACATTGTCTCCCGCCTGCCGCTTTGGCATGAATCCTACTTGATCCTTATGGATGAGCTTGCCTATTATTCTATTTAGTCTTTTGGCCAATATTTTGGCTAAGATTTTGATATCTAGGTTCAGAGGGGAAATTGGGCGAAAGTTTGTACATAGGGTATCATCCGTGAGAGGTTTTGGGATCATACAAATAATGGTGGTCAGGGTTTCCTGTCTAAAGGATTCTCCTTTCAATATTACATTGAAGGCGTCTGCTAAGATTGGTGATAATATGTGTGTATAGGTTCTGTAATATAAAGCTGAGTAGCCATCTGGGCCTGGTCTCTTGTTTATTTTTAATTCTTTAACCTCCCTAGCGGTAATCCCGAGCGTGACTCGGGGTTGTTTTTTTATGCTAGGATCGGTAACCCCGAGTCACGCTCGGGGTAGACATTGCAGAGCCCGCAGCGGAGTTTCCCTACCTTCTCCTGGCGATCCAGCGATGATGTCCTCTGCTGTGATCGCCGGCGAGTGTCGGCACTTTCGACCCCATCTGACTTCCTAGTTCCGTTCCCTGTGAGCCGCAGCGGCGCAAGGGAGCGGAACTGGGCGGCAAATTCAAAAAGGTAAACACATAGTATACATACAGTATACTGTAATCTTACAGATTACAGTACTGTATGTAATAATTACACACCCCCTTTGTCCCTAGTGGTCTGCCCAGTGTCCTGCATGCACTTTTATATAATAAAAATCGTTCTTTCTGCCTGTAAACTGGGGATTGTCCATAGCAACCAAAAAGTGTCCCTTTATGTCAAAAGTGGTTTTAGACCAGCTAGAAAACAGCGATAATAAATTAGAATCACTCGCAGAATTGAGCGATAGCGATTTGTGGGGAAATTCGTCATCAAACACTAAATCTAATGACAGCGACAATTCTGCAACTGAGCAAATTTCAGTGTTTTTGATTTGATTACATTATTGAATAATTTTTATTATAATTAGATTACTATTTTTGATAATTATTTCTAGTTATTTATTATATTATAATTTATAATTTTGTGTTTCATATTTATCATACCCGGGATGTTTACTAGACTCTGGTTTGCTCAGGTTTAAGTAAGTAATTACTAAGAATCGTAGGCCTATAATACATAACACCAAATTTTCATGCAAAATAATTGTACCGCTTTTGGTACATAATTCCAGAAAGAATCATACCGCCAGGGAGGTTAATAGCCTTGGCGACATCTTCTGGTGAAATCATTTCTTCTAGGATTTTATTTTGGTCAGGGGAAAGTCCTGGCAAATGTAAGTCGGAGAAAAATGTATCTGCAGCTAGCGGGTCAAAGTTATTAGATGAAGCATATAATGAGGATAGGTGGGAATGAAATTTTTTGACTATTTTGTGAGGGTTGCTTGTGTATACTTCCTTTGCTAGTTTTAGCCGAATTGGTTTAAAGGGTTTGTTTAGGGAATTGAGTGTTCTTGCAAGGTATGTCCCGGGCTTATTAGCTTTCATGAAGCGGTTAAATCTTGAGCGTTTATAGGATTTTTCTACGGCTTCTGTGAGAAATAAGTTGTATGCAGTACGGGTCTTGTCTAATCGGGATTTAGTTAATGTGGATGGATTTTCTTGATGGGATATAAAGGCCGTGTTAAAATCCATTTCCAGTTTACGGGCAAGGGTTTTCCGTTCTTGTTTAAATATAGCTGATTGTTTCTGGATTGTGTTGCGTATCACAGGTTTATGGGCTTCCCATAGAGTTAGCATACTAATTTCTGGGCTAGAGTTAAGGGTAATGTATTCTTTTATGTCTTGTTCAATAGTTTGGTGATAAGCTGGGTGTTTGAGTAGAATGTCTGGGAGATTCCAAGTACGATCATGGCCTTTGGGTAATAATGATTTAATGGAGGTGAGTACAGCATTATGGTCGGACCATGGAATGGGGACTATGTCTGCAGCAATGATTTCAGGGAGCATGCCTATAGTTAGAAATATATGATCAATCCTTGAAAATGTTTTGTGGGGATGGGAATAGTATGTGTATTTCCGTGTAGTGGGGTTGGCTTCTCTCCATGAATCTACTAAATTATGTTTGGATAGGATTTGTAAGAAGGACTTCTTGACATTTGTTTGTGATGGTGTGTACGGGGATTTATCCAGAAATGGGAGGAGGACCTGGTTGGAGTCACCACAGAGCATAACTGTTCCTATTTTATGATCATTCACTACTTGTAATAAATCTGACATAAATGGATTGGGTTGTTTATTTGGTGCATAATAAGAAACTACAGTTATTGCGGTATCCACTATGTGACCCGTAAGAATTAAGTATCGTCCTTCAGGATCTTTTATTTGTGATTGGAGTATAAATGGGGTAGAACGATGGAAGGCTATGAGAGTACCCCGTTGCTTGGAGGCAGCCGAGGCCGTGTAGGTTTGTGGATAGAAATGGGATATAAATTTGGGTGTGGTGGTTTTTGTGAAGTGAGTTTCTTGTAAACAAACTATGTGTGCCTTTTTGGCATGAAATACGCGGAAGGCTGATTGCTGATTGCTCCAGGATCTCCTGGTGAGAAAGCTACCTAAACTAGAGGGGTGGTAATAAAGGGTGAGGATAGAGCAGGAATTGGGGGTCCTCCTTTACACACTAGGAGTAATAACTAAACTGTCGGCTAGGGGAATTAATAAAAAAGATCCCCAGAGGTAAATAATACTGTTGTTCTAGTAGTTCCCATTCAGTAATATAAGATCAATCATTTGACTTACAAAGAGGGGGGACTGATAAAATAAGTATGACCTATGTTCTTCAATAGTCTAGTGAACGTCAGGAGAAACTATATAATGTTCTTCTTCAAGAACCAGAAAATCTAGGATAGCAGGACTTTTGCTTACCCTAAGTCATGCTAAAAAAAAAAAAAACTAGATCAAAAAAGATAGAAAAAACTTCAACCGTATGCTGGTTAGCATTTTTAGTATTTAAGCTTAGTATTTAAGCTTAACTGGAAAACTATGAGCAATCAGTATAAGTGAAAAGGGACTGCATCTGGGGCAACACTTATTATTGTGCATTAGTTTGTAAATGAGTGCTATGTGTTGCACAATATGTCTTCAAAAGGTCCATAGCAGGGTAAAAGCGAACAGGTTGATTTCTTTGAGGTTTCTGTCAGTCCATTGAATCTTCTCTTTCCTGAGGAGGAGATGTATGACGACTTCTCTTGTGGGATGGATGATTTCCATTTTCCAAATTGGGTTGGGAGTGATGCCCTTTGGATGAAAGGGGCATTGCTCTACTCCGCAGAGAGGTATTTCTTGGATCTGGATCCATTAAATGTAGATCTATGAGTGTTTGTTGAAGTTCTTCATAGGTTCTGCAAGTGTATCTTTTCCCTTTATAGGCGAATCGTAAAGAGAATGGGAATCCCCATTGATATGGGATATCATGGCTTTGGAGTTCCTGAAGAAGGGGTTTTAATGCTCTTCTCTTAGAAATTGTAGTTTGGGACAAATCAGCAAACAGTTGGTATTCATGTCCTTGAAAATGTAACTGTTTTTTATCTCTGGCTGATGACAGAAGCATTTCTTTTGTGCGGTAGTAGTGTAGTTTCACTATGATGTCCCGTGGAGGACCGTCAGGTTTTTTAGCAGCAAGTGCTCGATGAATTCTGTCAAATTCCATTCTTTCAATGGGAATGGCTGGTTGCAATTCCTGGAACAGTGCAGTAATTGTAGATTGCAGGTCAAGAATTGCCTCAGGGATACCCCTGATTCGCAAATTGGACCTCCTGTCCCTATTCTCATGGTCTTCTAGCTTGTTGTGAAGCAAGATATTTTCCTCTTTGAGATTTTCAAGTTCCATTGAATGTTCCAGAGAAATATTTTCTAAGTCCTCAGTTTTTATCTCTAAGGCAGCTGTACGCTTACCAATTTCCCTTATCTCTCTTGTGAGGTGTGAGGTAATTTGATCAGATGTCTGCTTTAGTGCTTTATGGAGGATATTTTCAAATTGTTTAAATATGGCTGGAGTTATTTGTGAGGTCTGAGGAGAGTCTTGTATGGTAAATAAATCATTGTCAGAGTCAGCTGAGAATATAGGCTGTGACAGGTTTAACTGGTGTGAGCGCATAGATGCTGTGAATGAGGCAGAGGATTGTGCCCCTTTAGTCACGGTTCTCCCCTTAGGAGCTTTCATGACAGGATTTTTTAACTTGGTACCGCTCCCTCTCTGAGCCATAATTCTGCCCACAAAATGGACTACAGGGTCTCTGGTACTTGTTCTACCCCTCTGGTATGTAATTATACTTGCGGGTTAACGCTGGATACCGGCTCTCCCCACGAACGGTACGGAGCTCTAGCTCTGCATTACCGCACCGCTAGACTCCGCGCATGCGCCCTCCTCTACACCTTCATTCCTCTCAGTGCAGGTTTCAGAGAGGACTGAAGGTATAGTGGGGTTGGAGATCCCAGCTGATGCGGAGCAAGGAGAGGTCCGCTTTGTTCTTTGGTGTGGGTCTTTAAGGTAGACATATGTCTGGTCAAGCATGTGGTGCCCAAGCAGCTGATGTTTTGGCCATGCGAGATATGTTTGAGACATATGTTGCAAACAGCAGCGGTGCGATCTGATGCACTCAACTCAAAAAAGGCCCACACCAAAGAACTTTTGGAATAACGGGCAGAGGCAGCGCCCTGCACAGGCAGAGCTCTGCGGTTTGATTCAGTCGGTGTGCTGCCCTTACGCTGGCCCCCGGAGGGCATCCTGCCTGGTTGGAGATGTGCCTCCTCCTCCTCCTCCTCCTCTCACCTATCAGGCACCCACGTGGAGTCAGTGACCTCATCATCCCCTCCCTCCTCATCACTGGAACCAATCTGGCAGTATGCTGCAGCTGCTGGAACATGACTGCCAGATTGGTGTCCTTCGTGAGCATCCCCTCTCTCTGCTCTCACGCTACTGCCTTCCTCTAGCTGGGTATCATCTTCAGACCCTTCGAAACGCTGGGCATCCTCCTGGAGCATGTACCCAACACTGTGCTCAAACAGTTCGGGGGACTCCTCAGGAGGACACGGTGGCTCTAGGGAAGGAGTGACTGATGATGACATTGAGGACGCTTTGGCAGCTGCTTTGCCAGTACCCTGAGCCTGGGTGAGAGAGGATGAGGAGGATGAGGAGGGCTTGGTCATCCACTCTACCAAGTCTTCGGCATGATGCGGCTCAACACGTCCAGCTGCCGAAAATAAGGACAAGCGTGTCCCATGGCCACGTGCTGATGACGATGCACCGCGTCCACGACCAGCACTGTTGTCTCTAGACACAGAGCCTGCTTGACCTCTTTTATTGGCTCCTGACTGTCTGCCTCTCCTTGTTTGCCTTCCAGACATTCTGAAGGCCTGCAGGGAGATGGGAAAACCTGCAATAAGGGGTAGCTTCAGGTGTATATTTTGCAAGAAGCACACTACGCCCGCTTTAAGTGCTGCAGATGCCTGCCTGTGTTACACAACAGGAAAACACAGCAATAAGGCCTAGCTTCTGGTGTATATTTTGCAAGAAGCACACTATGCCCGCTATAAGTGCTGCAGATGCCTGTTAGTGTAACACAAAAGAAAAAAAACTACGAGCAATAAGGGGTAACTTCAGGTGTATACTGTGCAGGAGGCACACTCCGCCCGCTGTAAGTGCTGCAGATGCCTGCCTGTGTTACACAACAGGAAAACACAGCAATAAGGGCTAGCTTCAGGTGTATATTTTTCAGGAATCACACTACGCCTGCTTTAAGTGCTTCAGATGCCTGCCTGTGTTACACAACAGGAAAACACAGCAATAAGGGCTAGCTTCAGGTGTATATTTTGCAGGAATCACACTATGCCTGCTTTAAGTGCTGCAGATGCCTGCCTGTGTTACACAACAGGAAAACACAGCAATAAGGGCTAGCTTCAGGTGTATATTTTGCAGGAATCACACTACGCCTGCTTTAAGTGCTTCAGATGCCTGCCTGTGTTACACAACAGGAAAACACAGCAATAAGGGCTAGCTTCAGGTGTATATTTTGCAGGAATCACACTACGCCTGCTTTAAGTGCTGCAGATGCCTGCCTGTGTTACACAACAGGAAAACACAGCAATAAGGGCTATCTTCAGGTGTATATTTTTTCAGGAATCACACTACGCCTGCTTTAAGTGCTGCAGATGCCTGCCTGTGTTACACAACAGGAAAACACAGCAATAAGGGCTAGCTTCAGGTGTATATTTTGCAGGAATCACACTACGCCTGCTTTAAGTGCTGCAGATGCCTGCCTGTGTTGCACAACAGGAAAACACAGCAATAAGGGCTATCTTCAGGTGTATATTTTGCAGGAATCACACTATGCCTGCTTTAAGTGCTGCAGATGCCTGCCTGTGTTACACAACAGGAAAACACAGCAATAAGGACTAGCTTCAGGTGTATATTTTGCAGGAATCACACTACGCCTGCTTTAAGTGCTGCAGATGCCTGCCTGTGTTACACAACAGGAAAACACAGCAATAAGGGCTAGCTTCAGGTGTATATTTTTTCAGGAATCACACTACGCCTGCTTTAAGTGCTGCAGATGCCTGCCTATGTTACACAACAGGAAAACACAGCAATAAGGGCTAGCTTCAGGTGTATACTGTGCAGGAGGCTTAGCAAAAATATCACTGACACTGTCCCCTGCCTATCCTTCTCTCTCCCTGCACACAAGGTTTAGCAGAATATCACTGACACTGTCCCTGCCTATCCTTCTCTCTCCCTACACACAAGGTAAATGAACAAATATCACTAACACTGTCCCTACCTATCCTTCTCTCTCCCTGAACCGGAACACACTACACAAGGCCACCGCGCTGGCGGCCTTTTATAGTGTGGGGCGTTTACTAAACCCCCCTGAGCTATAATTGGCCACAGGCATCCTGCCTGTGGCCAATTATGGCTCTCCTCGCTGCCGGCGCTGTGATTGGCCAAGCATGCGGGGTCACAGTGCATGCATGGCCAATCACAGCGCCGGGATTGCACTGCGATGGCGCAGTGGATTGTGGGCCGTTTGCGTCACTCGAATTTGGCACGAACGGCCCAAAACGTTCGATCTTCGTTGAACGATCGAACAGTCGATGTTCGAGTCGAACGTATGTTCGACTCGAACACCGAGCTCATCCCTAATCCTGGATCACATGTCTGCCCAGGGGCAAATCTGGGTTTGTCATCTTCATAGAGCTAATGTGTCTTTTGGTAATATAGTGTATACTGTATACTGAACTGAAACCATGATTTTTTGGTTGTGAATTTTGCAATACCTTTTTACACTATTTGTGATGATATATGAAAGAGAGTATGATAAACGCCTGTTTTGGATGGTTCTAATGAATGCAGGAATTCTCTGATTCACAGTCTGCATACTAACTTCAGGGCAATGGACCTGAGAAAACTTAAAGTGGAGTTCCACCCAAAAATGGAACATCCACTTTTTGGAATCCTCCCCCCCTCCGGTGTCACATTTGGCATCTTTCACAGGGAGGAGGAAGCAGATACCTGTGTAATACAGGTATTTGCTCCCACTTCCTGGCATAGATCACCGCGGTGATCGCGGTGATCGCGGTGACCTGCGCCACTTCCTGCACCTACACTGTCCTCCCCGTTGTCTTCTGGGAGACACACAGGTCCCAGAGAACAGCAGGGACCAGTGATGACGCGCAGCGCGACTCGCACATGCGCAGTACGGAACCAGGCAGTGAAGCTGCAAGGCTTCTCTTCCTGATTCCCTCATCGAGGATGGCGCCGGCAGCAGCCGAGAGACGAGCAACTGATCGGCATCGGCTGCCGACATCGTGGGCGCCCTGGACAGGTAAGTGTTCATATATTAAAAGTCAGCAGCTACAGTATTTGTAGCTGCTGGCTTTTAATATTTTTTTTTTTTAGGCAGACCTCCACTTTAACTGTGTGCTGCGAATAAAAGAATGGCTAATATTATTAGCACATTTTTGGCTTTTTGGCTTCTGAGTCAGGAAGCATGAAAAAACGAATATTGTGTTAACAGCATTTTAAAACTCTGTGGCTCCACGTGGATAAAAAAGATACAATGTGTGGATTCAATAAAAAAGTTATTTAATTTCAATAAAAAGGAAAGAGAAACTGGTACATAAAGACATTGTTAGATGGTTGAAACAAAGAGCTAAATTGATACACCCACATGACGATTGTAATGCCTCGTACACACGACCGGTTTTCCCGGCAGGAAAAAAAACAACGCTTTTCCCAACGGGATTCCTCTTAAGCCTGCCTTGCATACACACAGGCACACAAAAGACCGCGGAACTTTTGACGTCAAAGACTACGACGAGCCGACAAAATGACGTTCTATGCTTCCGCGCATGCGTCAAATTGTTTACAAGCATGCCCGTTTTTTTTCCCCTCGGGAAAGCATACACACAAGTTCTCTTTTTTTTCCCTCAGTTTTCTCATCTGGAAAACTGCTATGGAGCATACACACGGCCCGTTTTCCTGGCCAATAGCTGTCATGGCAGTTTTCCCTACGGGAAAACCGGTCGTGTGTATGAGGCATAACACTGCTTGCAGGGAGGCAGGTCAAAATGTTACAGTATTCTTCATAAAAGTAGCTCAATAGCAGTGAGCTGCACTCCCACACGCACCAGTCAGAGCCTAACCTTGTGTAGCGGGGTCTCCTTTAAGACTCTCCGAACTACATCTCCCAGAGTCCTGTTTGGCACCCAGGGTGCAGTGTTGCCACCGCAGAGACTCATGGGAGGGGCTATCTAAGAAGGAGGCGAGGCGGAGCTCGGCCTCTTTGGACACCGCGCTGCTAGCAACAGCTTCTTCCTGTGCGGATCTGCTGCAGTGCAAGGCCTGAAGCCTGGGGCCTTGTGCAACTTCCGAAGTGCCTTCCATCCCACTGCGGAGCCTGGGTGGCACCTGACTTTGTTTGTTGCGGACATCAGTTCGATTGGGGACCCGATTGTTGCGGACGCTGTGTGTGGAGACACAGCAGGGGGAAGTCCCGGACTGGGATCGTGTCCGGAGTGGTGAGCGAGCACCTGCTCAATCCAATCGGTTGTATTGTGTTTAGGCCTATAGACTGCCTTGGCCCACCAATTATTTATTTGCTGTTTTCTCTGGAGACCGGTTGCAGGACAGAGTTAAAGGGTAACCAGCATAGTGTTCCTTGTGACTGCCTACTTTGTGGATTACAATACTGTTCCTGAACGTGCACCACCATTTCAAGTTTGCATGCGAAGAAATCTTTATTCAAAAGACTGAGTTTGATTCTATGTCAGGCCTGACTAGGGAGGGGAGATAGAATATTGTTTAGTGTGCCATAGGGCACGTAGATAGCAATAGCTGCACGTAGTGGATTACCGCGCTGTGCTATTGCCATATATATATTACATCTATTGCTGCAGGGCTCTGTAAGCCAGTTATATGTTATGTTTTAACCCATGCCCTTTTAACCTAAAGTAAAGCTGTTATACCTTGCCACTTGCTATCACTGTGTTATCATTACTCATAGTGCTTATACTTAATCTGGGGTTAAAGTGTGTATGTTACCAGGTGTAGATTGCGATAGAAAACATCCCTAGACTAACTGTGCCACAGGGGACTATACAAGATTGCCGGGGGTTGGTGGAGCTGTACTCAGGGCCCGAAAATCAAACCAGCGGCTCTCTTAACTGGGGGTAGCGCTACACTTGTTTTACCCCAGGGTCATCACAATTCCTGCTTTTCCTGTCTGCACTGAGGAAATTTCTGCCTCACCACTGATCTGCTTGCTATTTTTCAGAATAAAGCATGGTGTGATCACTTACCTTTACTTTAGAAGAAATGATTGCTTGATGTTGTACATTATTCATTCAAACTTAGTTGTGCTTTTTTTCAATAAATGTCCAATGCCAGTGCATGCTTTTTTATTATTTTCTTCTGACACGGGTGTTAATCTCTACAACTAATTCTCTTTCAATGAGCATCCCCTTTAAAGAATCTATATTTGATATCATCACTAAAGAAAATTAAATCAGTAGTTTTCTCAGGCAATTAAAGCAGTTTGATTCATTCTGCAGTCTACTGAGCTTATCCTGTTTGTTTGTTTTTTATCCATTTATGTGCTTACTTTCTTTCAGTGTAACTTTACCTTTACAAAAAAAAATATATCCCAATTGCTGTTTGCTCTCCCAGGAGCTCCCTTATAACGGACCTGCAGAATTTTTCCTGGACTAATGCCGCGTACACACGATCGTTTTTAATGTCATTGAAAAAAACAGCATTTTTCTCGACGTGATTTATTGTGTTTCCTCTCAAGCCTGCCTTGCCTACACACTATCGTGGAAAAAAATGTTTGAGTAAAGCGTGGTGACGTACAACACATACGACGGCACTATAAAGGGGAAGTTCCATTCGGATGGCGCCACCGTTCATTTTAGTAAAGTTTGTTGAGAGACGATTCGCGCTTTTCAGCCTCGTGCTTTTCAGTCCGTTACAGCGTGAGAAATGTGCTATCTCCATTACGAATGCTAGTTTTACCAGAACGAGCGCTCCCGTCTCATACTTGATTCTGAACATGCGCATTTTTTTTCACGTCGTTAAAGCCCACACACAGCCGTTTTTCATGACGAGAAAAACGACGATGTAAAAGACTACGTGAAAAATTCGAGCATGTTCCAATTTTTCTCGTCGTGATTCTCGCCGTTTTTCTCGTCGAGAAAAATGCTGGAAAGCCCACACATGATCATTTTTAATGACCATTTTAATTTTTTTTTTTTCTCGTCATTAAAAACGATCGTATGTACGGGGCATCAGGCCCCTGGCACAGATGACTTTGCAAATAAGTTCTATGCCACCTAAAATTGGTTTGTTACTCAAGGAAGAGTAAAACAAGGTAGGACTTTACAGGCAACGCACGTTCAAAGGGACCCCTTACTGCTATATACATTGTATGGTCTTTTTTAATCTTTGTTAAATAATTTTGCGATTTAATAAACTTTTTTGTATTCCATTTTCGTGTGTTGCCTGTAAAGTCCTACCTTCTTTTACTCTTCCTTGAGTAACAAACCAATTTTCCTCAATATTTGGATGTGGCAATGTGAGTGCTCTCTCCTCCCCCTCCCCCTTTTGTATTCTATGCCACCTACATGGAGATGCTTGCCCCTCGTCTCCTGGCTTTATATGAAGAAATATATACAACTTTTACATTCCCACTATTTATGTCTAAAACATATATTGTTTTTACCCTGGGCCAAATAAAAATCTCTTTATCTGACATCCTGTAAATCTATTTTACTACAAACGAAATTTAATTCTAATTTATCACAAACAGAATTAAACATTTTTTGCAAAAACCCAGTGCCCTCCAGGGATCATCCCAACTATGACAAATTATACAAAATTTGCCCACTTATTACTTTTTTCCAAAATATTTGCTGAAGCAAAAGGGCCAGATATCGAGTAAAAATCTGTAAGCTTTGAGAAAGAGGATATCTGTATGAACTGACCTCAGCCTGTTAATCAACAATGTTTTTTGAAAAAAATCTGAGGAAAACGCTTGGACAGCCGCACTCCAAAAAAGGTTCTTTTATTTAAAAGCACAATAACATGCCACAGCAAAAAAACAGCAAGTATGAGCTGACGTTTCGCACTGCGATTCAGTGCTTAATCATAACTGATGAACAACTTTGTTGATTGATGTTTTGATTGTTTGATGATTATTTTGTGGGTAATTCCATTGTCCTGGTGCTCCAGGGCCTTCAAAAATGTCATAGGTAGTCAGGAAATAAAATGTGTAATTTATGCTCCTAGAACACCTAACAGTGCTCCTTGCATGTTGGGCCTCGTATGCGGCCAGGCTGTGTAAAAGTCTCACACATGTGGTAACACCATACTCAGGAGGAGTAACAGAATGTATTTTGGGGTGTAATGTTTGGTATGTACATGCTATGTGTTAGAAATATCCCAAAAATTTGCAACTTTGTGTAAAGAAAAATACATTTTAATTTTCTTTCCACAATTTCTGAAAACTTGTGGAAAAAAATGACATGTACACAAGACTTATTATTCCTCAAAGAGTATACATTGGGGTGTTTGCTGTCCTGTTGCTCCGGGACCTTCAAAAATGTGATAGGTAGTCAGGGAATTAGATGTGTAATTTATGCTTATAGAACACCTGACGGTGCTCCTATACATGCTATATGTTAGAAATATCTTATAAATGGACAACTTTGTGTAAAGAAAAAAAAAAGCGTTTTTATTTTCTTTCCACATTTTCCAAAAAATGTGTGGAAAAATGACATGTTCAAAAGATTCATTATGCCTCATAGAATATATGTTGGGGTGTTTTCTTTCCATAATGGGGTTACTGTGTGGGTTATTCCATTGTCCTGGTGCTTTAGCGCCTTTAAAAATGTGATAGGAAGTCAAGAAATTAAATGTGTAATTTATGCTCCTAAAACACCTTACGGCACTCCTTGCATGTTGGGCCTCGGGAAGAGTAGTAGAATGTATTGGTAGTTTCAATTATGCATATGCCCTGTGAGAGAAATAACCTGTTAATATCACAAAAACAAATCTTCATTTTGCATAGAAATGTGGGAAAAAATTACAACTTAAAAAACTCACCATGCCTCTTTCGAAATACCTTGGAATGTCTACTTTCCAAAAAGGAGTAATTTCCGAGCAATTTTCATTCAAAGTGTCAGAGCCCTGAAAGCTGAAAATTGGTCTGGACATAAAGGGGCTATAAGTGCTGTTGTAAAGTATGCAATATTACATCTATTAATCTATAATCTATAACTATTGCATCTATGTATTAATTGTATAGTCCCTTATTCGCTAGTCTAACCTATCAGAGAGTGTTAGGCCTGATGATACAATGTTAATTATGAGATAGACACAGTTGCTTCGTAAACCAAGTCATATTACATTTATTCCTCTAAAAATAGGAAACATATCGTAACATCAGATACAGTCTACAACAACAGTACTAATGAAAATGATACTTATTCTCTCCTCGAGGCAAAGGTCCTGCTTGCTGAGCTCCCAGATGTAATAGAGAACTAGGCCTCTGTAGGCCTTTGTAGGCTTCTGCAGGCCACATGTCTTAGGCCCAAAAATGGCATTCAGAGCAAAGTCCCAGCCAGATAACAGAGATCCTTGCAGTCAAAAAGGGAATAGACCGAGCTCTGTGTTACGAACCCTTTTTACAAAACTCACTCATTACTCATTCGAGCTCCTTCCCCTTGCCCGCCCGTCTATCTCTCGACCAATCGTTGCACTTTCATGATTCTTGTCCTGTTAGTGATTGTCCTGCCATACCTGGCATGACAGTCCATTGTCATCAACCTCTTTGAAGCTTCTCGCACAGCAGGTGGGCTAGAGATAAGCCCTTTCCTGTTATACTACTATGCAGACTCTGTCTGAGGACATCAAGTGTCATTTCGCTGTAAAAACAGATGTGTGGACCAGGCTGCCCACAACATATGCCGCTTTGCGCCTATATGCATATATATTATCCATCCAATTACGCCTTCCACTCCCAACCACCTATAACTCTTTATTGTAGATACAGGTTGGGCTTGGGCAGGCTTGCCCACAGTGGTCTTTCCTACCACAACTTAGCCTGTCTGCGGTGCCTCAGGGAGACAAATTGGCAACAAAGTCTCTAATTTGTACGAAGAGACCCTACCGTCAATTTGTCCCTCAACTTGCATAGATAAGCGGGAGAGCTTCCTATATAAGTTTTGAGTCTAACAACACATATAAATCTCAAAAAATAACAAAACCCACAAAATTTCATCCCTGTGTCTGGATTTCAGTGACCATGCCCAGGGCATCTCATGCACCCCTGCCTACTGTTAGGTTCAAGAAATACCCTAGTTCCATGACTAACGCTACATCGGTATCTTCTAGGACAAAGAAACAAACTTGTCTATGTCCTAAATAATACCCGGGTGCTTCCTTCCCAGCAATGATCTCTCCAGAACACAGAGTACCGTGTATTGACCTGGTATGCAAAGGACATCGTGGTCCTGCTTCTGACAGAGGGAAATATCAACCTGCCCCCAGCTTCCGTTTTCTCTGATCACATGTGGGTCACTTAGCCACCAATGCAACAAGATAGAATCCCCAGTCAGTAAGCCCATTGATGCCACAAAATATACAGACTGAGTCTGCACTTCTGTATATGGGATCATACAGCACAAAACCTTTCACAATCCAAACCCGTACAGCCCATCCAGGCATTCGATCACCACTTTGGATTAGTGTAAGCACTGTGTTCTGGCAAAGTCTTACTGAGCGGTGATGCTAACTTATCAGGCCACTGCGCCTCATGTGGAGATACTGTCGATCAGCTTGATGCTGGTCAATAACTCCGCCTGCCCCTGTGTCCCATACCTTCTCACACTCTCTACCAACTCTCACCATGGTTGGCAAAATCTTGAGCCACTTTACACTGGATATTTCTGTGACTCTGTTGAATGTTATCAAGGGGGGGGCACCAATCTCTCCGAGTAACAAATCCCCGCCTGCTGTCTGAAGCTGTGGATGAGAGTTTGTTCCATCGATGTCCACTCCACTAACAACACCCATCCCAGCTCCTATCCCCCAATATAGTGCTGAATACATCCCTCCTCTTTCTGGTTACTTCTCAGAAAAAAGCGTTCCGCATATCTCTGGGAGCAAGCCACTGATATACCGCACTTGATTCAGAGTATATTCAGCACATATAGGATAATAGGTTTTTATCAACCACTATGAGATGCTGAAGCGCCATGTGGTGAAGGTATACTGTACCCTGGTAGCCAGTGTTTATTCCCTTTGTTCAACGGAGCATGCTCCTGTGTGTAGTCACTGGCATTACTTGTGCAGGGTTTTAAACCTCTCAGGTGAGACATCAATTAGGTGTATCTCCCACATGTCCAGTTCTGGTGTCCCACATGTCCACTAACCAAGAGCTTCTCTATAGGACTGCTAAGATTGAGACACCACCCCTACGAGGAAGTTTTCACCCCATTGATGTGTCACCTGGTACCAGACACCTTTATGCATAAGTGTCAACCTCCTAGGTACCTGCACCATATTAATTCAGTTACGTCAATACATGTCACACATAAAAAACATTTCCTTCTTTCAATTCCTCCTCCCATAATAAAAAGGAAAAAACATATATTACATCTCTTTGTTCTGAAGGATTGGATAGGTTATATTCCTTCCCCAACCTCCAACCCATTGCATTTATATTCATAGTCCGTTTGCATTCATAAATGACAGGAGAGACTTTGGCAAAATGTTTCACAAGTCTCGTTGTTGGGAAAAGTCCTTCAGATTCAGTATCAGCGCAAAAATTGTCCATAAGAAAAAGAAACCTTATATTTCAAGTATTAGTCTGAATCTTTTCTCTCCTGAACGTTTATAAGAACAAATTTTCGGTGTGGTATGGCACAGACGAGCAGCCAACCAGATGAACATCTTTCATCTCTGTTCCAGAATCCTCTCCAATCTCGCTCCACCAAGATTCTGGAAGTTAAGAACAAGAGCAGAATCAAATTCTTATCCATAATATCTACTAACACAGGAATTTAGTATTCCTGACTTCTGAACAAATTACCAAACCAACCATGCTTCCTTTTGGATGAACCCACTCTAAAATGGATTGCCATGGTATGAGCAAAAATCAAAAATAAAAAGATTTAAAATAAAAGATGAACGTGAACGTTGCTTCTCAAAAATTAAAAATTTTAAGCATTCAAAAAGACCATGCATTATCTGTACTTTCTGATCTATGCACTACTCCGCCTTTCAGGTGGATAAATCCCAAAGATTTGGAACTTTTTCCACCTGAATGAAAAGAAAACCAAACGAAGAGAAAAAAAACTTTCGTAGCCAAACTGGCTTCCTACCAGCTCTTGTCCTAGACAAAATGTAGTCAGCTGCTAATTGAGGACATTGTCAATGACCACGTAGTCAGTTGCTAATGACCCCCTTTTCAGGTGGATTAAACATAACAATTTTTCCACCTGAACGAAACCAAAAATAAAATAGATGAAACAATATTAAAAAACAACGAAAATAATAAAAAATAAATGGAAAAGAATAAATGGAAAGGAAAAAAAAATACTACAAAATGAAAGAAAATTAATGAAAAATTAAAACTTAAATTTTTTTTTTTTTAAAAAACATTCCTTTTTCTTTGAACAAATGAAAATCAATAAAATTTTAAAAATTTAAAAACCTGGCCATCAACACACAACAACATGGCAAGACAACCATCATCAAACAACGACAAACACTCAACTTTAATTAAAGACATCCATGGACTTTTCTCATGAGGGGAGTAAGTGCTCATTACGATCTGGAAGAGAATTAGTTAATGGGAAAACAAACAAAAAAACAACATCTGTACTTCATCCGAACATTTGTAACTTCATTTGTAACTCTTTACTCCATTAATGTCTGACTACTGTTTAATTTTTTTTTCATTGTTTGCAAACAATTACTAATTAATGAGCTCATGGTACCATGTGAAAACCTAACCCCTGCTCTGCAAAATTTGCCCACTGTTGTTTTCACTTTGAAGGATCTGCAAACAAAACACAAACATTTGTATCCAAACCAGTTTAACTTCTTCCCTGGTCTCTAGAAAAAAAAACAAAAAAAACCACAAAGATGGTTATTACACACAATTATCGAAACAATTGACTTTTTAAGTCCCCCAAGCATTTTCCCATTAATTGTAATGCTAGGGTAACATTTGCCATATTTCCCTATACTAAGCAGGCAATATTGGAAAACCTTGCCCTATTACTCAGGGAAAAAAAAAATGGCAATGCCATTTGCATCCAACCACATACACACCAGAATTGTAGATTAGTCCAGGGGGCAAACATTGGAATGTTATTAAAAAAAAATTGAAACTAAGAGTACTTTAAAAACAAAATAACGATCCTGCGGCCTATCCTCGAAAATATATACATATCAAGGTCCTCTATAATATTCCAAACCTGAAGGGCAAACCTCTGTAACTCACATCTTATTCATAGCAAAGAAACATTAACCAGAAAATTCTCACCATCCCTGCAGCTCCCTAAGGGCTGCTACCATTGTTTCCCCTCATTGCTATATTTGAATGAACATGTGGCTCCCTCCATTTTTCATAATAATGCCTTTCCTGTCTTAATTGAGTATTACGGCCCCTATGCCTATTGCTACCCAATCTCACTGAATACACTTCATAACGCCTTGGGGTCGTTTTGGGGTGTTGAGATCCTTTTTTGATGTCATTATTCGCCGCCCAACAATATCTGGCGATGTGACCCCCCCTTTTACATAAAAAACATTTAAGGGTTGGTCTCCCTGCATGGGTCCTTCTCTAAGCATAAGGCGACAGAGATTCACATTGTTGCATAACATTAATCTGAACAGACTTTACACTTTCATCGTCTGAGGAGTAATCACTAGCGATGGACTGATCAGACGTCTCCCTTAAATCAACTCCAGAATCAATACGATCACAAGTATCTGCATCTGCCTTTGACCCGTATTCCCTATAACTGGACTCTTGACAGAAGTCTCGCAGGATATTGACAAAATTTTGGTAGGATCTAGCATTCCTCAGAGCCATTCTAGTGGGATAGCTTACATAACACTTATTGGCCATTGAGTATATGAAACTTGCATCATCCTCCAATAAGTCAGGACCGTTGAACACTTTCGTATACAATGCAAGATACTCACTGCAGAACAATATTGGGTCATCTCCTCTCCTAAATTTCATTAGTTGTAAATCACATACCATTATCACGACTGTCCACAATACGCTGTAATTCTTTCCTCCGCACCTCCGCATCTGCTAAGTTATCATTAACCCATGCAGATAACTGGCCTACCAAAGGTCCTGGTAGCCATGCTTTTAGAAGAGAGCATGCATCCTCATTACTCAAATGGAATTTAAGCACTAGAGCCTCAAATTTATTGGACAGACTCACTGGTGACTCCAGGGTGTTAAATTCACCCAGAATCTGGCACAAAGTAAGTCTTTCTTGGATTGTAATCAAACTGCTATTCTGATTTGCAGCTATAGGTGCAATATCTGACTGTGTTTCATCACGGCCCTTTTCCTTATTGACTGTGCAGATATCGGCCAATTGACATGTTCCTTTGTGCTCATTGAGCGATACCATACATTGCTCTTTAGTACGAAGCTGGGAGTCTGCATTTGCTAATTTTCTTTCTAAAGATATAACCAACTCTTCCATCTCTGACAACTTTATTCGCAATGATTCTAAAAGTTTGCTCTTCATTTCACAGTCCATGCTGCACCTATAAATCTGCTCTTTTAGCTCAGTGTTCCTTCCTGACAAGCTGATTATTTTTGCCTGCAATTCATCCATCTCACTACTGGAGGCTGTTGCAATCTTTAGAAGGTTTTCACTGACTCTCTCTATGCCCTCCCCAAAATGTCTTCTCTGTGATTCCCACTTCACTCCCATTTGCTCAGATATAAATTTAAATCTGAGCAACACTGCAATTTCATTTGCTAATCTTTCTTTCTTCACTTTTTTTTTAACTGTTTACCCAATGATCTGGCATTATGTTGTTGACACTGAGGCAATAGGACAATACACTGGTTTTTAAGAGGTTCATCTGTACATGAATGATAACTGGCAGAGGCATACTTTTTAACATACATATACACAAGTTCCATTTCACAACTATACAATCCACCAATACACAATTCTATTAGTACTAACTTTCTCACTGTACTGAGTAATGAGCCAAACTCAATTATCTTTAGCTCTTACAACTCACGAATCAAAAAAAACAATCGCTCTTCTAGCATTCAATATTCTTCATTCATTACCACTGTTACCTGATATCATTCAAAACAATTAAACTTTTGCATGTCCATTGGTATGCAAAATCTGCCTCTAGCTACACTGAACAGCTGCTTAAACAATACACACACAGCCACAGATCTACAGATAAAGGTTGTTTACGGTAGCCTTTACCTCTGTTTACCATACACACACAAAGGAATCAACCCAAAGAAAAAAAACTTGTACCATGCTATTTAAAACTAGCTTGTAACTTGTAGAACTACAGAGCACACTCTTCATCAGTGCTCTTCTTTTAAATTGCTGGCCACCTTGAACTTCTATAGGAACAGCACGTGGGTAAAAAAATATTAAAAGCTTAAAAATATAAAAATAAAAAATAATAAAAATAATAAAAAAATTAAAAAAATAAAAATTTGTGGTTTATCCTGTAGATTTCTAACCAAGGGTGATCAGCCCTCTACCCGCCAGGCCACTTACCCAGCTACACAGGCCTATAACAATTTGCATTTGCAATACAATAAACGTTACATATAAACATATTTGATTCTTTCTAGCTTAAAAGGAAACTCAAAACAAAAAATACATTAGGGTTTTTTCTGCGAGTTTTATGCAGACTCCTCATACAGGGTGCCAAATGTTGTAAAATATGCAATATTACATCTATTAACCACTTAAGCCCCGGATCATTTTGTAGCTAAAGGACCAGAGGTGATTTCAGAATTTTGCACTGTGCTGCTTTAACTGTAAATTGTGCGGACATGCAATGTTGTACCCAAACGAAATTTTCTTCCCACAAATAGAGCTTTCTTTTAATGGTATTTGATTACCTCTGCGATTTTTATTTTTTGCGATATAAACAAAAATAGACCGAAAATTTTGAAAAAAAATGATATTTTCTACTTTTTGTTATAAGAAAAATTGAATAAACTCAATTTTAGTCATACATTTAGGCCAAAATGTATTCAGCCACATGTCTTTAGTAAAAAAAATGTCAATAAGCGTATATTTATTGGTTTGTGCAAAAGTTATAGCGTCTACAAACTAGGGTACATTTTCTGGAATTTACACAGCTTTTAGTTTATGACTGCCTATCTCATTTCTTGAGGTGCTAAAATGGCAGGGCAGTACAAAACCCCCCCAAATGACCCCATTTTGGAACGTAGACATCCCAAGGAAATTGCTGAGAGGCATGTTGAGCCCATTGACTATTTTTTTTTTGTCTCAAGTGATTGAATAATGACTAACAAAAAAAAAAATTACAAAAAGTTGTCACTAAATGATATATTGCTCACACATGCCATGGTTATATGTGGAATTACACCCCAAAATACATTTTGCTGCTTCTCCTGAGTACGGGGATACCACATGTGTGGGACTTTTTAGGAGCCTAGCCGCGTACGGGACCCCAAAAACCAAGCACCGCCTTCAGGATTTCTAGGCGCAAATTTTTGATTTCACTCCTCACTACCTATCACAGCGATTTTTCAAACGCATTTTTGGGGGGAAAAATACACTTTTTTTAATTTTAATGCACTAAAACACACTATATTGCTGATCTTAGGCCGAGTACATAGATACCAAACACGACATGCTTTAAAATTTCGCACAAACGCGCATTGGCGACAAACTACATACATTTTTAAAAGCCTTTAAAAGCCTTTACAGGTTACCCCGTTAGATTTACTGAGGAGGTATACTGCTAAAATTACTGCCCTCGATCTGACCTTCGCGGTGATACCTCACATGCATGGTGCAATTGCTGTTTACATATGACGCCAGACCGACGCTTGCGTTCCCCATTGGGCAAGAGCAGGGCAGGACAGGGGTGCTTTTTTTTTTATTATTAATTTTGCTTTTTTATTTTATTTTTAAATTGTTCCTTCCATATTTTTTTTTTTTTTTATCATTTTTATTGTTATCTCAGGGAATGTAAATATCCCCTATGATAGCAATAGGTAGTGACAGGTACTCTTTTTTGAAAAAACTGGGGTCTTCTAGACCCTAGATCTTTCCTCTGCCCTCAAAGCATCTGACCACACCAAGATCGGTGTGATAAAATGCTTTCCCAATTTCCCAATGGCGCTTTTTATATCCGGGGGGGACATTCCCTCCCACTGCTTGTAAAAGCAGTCCAGAGGCTAATTAGCCACTAGGATTGCTTTTACATGAAAGCCAGCCGCTGGCTGAAAAGAATGATACCAAGATGATACCTAAACCCACAGGCATCATTCTGGTATAAACATTCAAAGTCCAGCAACATACCAGTACGTTGCTGGTCCTTGTTGGACATGTATTGTAATCTTTTTTTTTCATGCAGCCAGTTGGCTGAACGAAAAAAGAGATTGATCGGTGGGTATGCCCACCATTAGAATACCGCCCTTCATCCACCCACTTCTAATGATAGGCATACATGCACCATTTATATATGCCGAAGCATGGGGGCATCCTCCCGCAAAAAAGTTATGCCGCACACACATGGTCGGACTTTTCCACGGGCAAGCCTCCGTCGGAATTTTGACCGTATGTACGCGGCATTAGGAGCAAAATTGCTCCTCCGCCCCTGCTGCCCCAATGCTTCGGCATATATGCTTTTTTTTTTTAACTGTGGTGGTGAAATCACCTCCTACAGCACTGGAGTCACAGGGATCAGGCCTGTCTCTGCGACCGCTGCAGTTATGTGTGTTGTGTTTTGCAAGTGACAGTGATCGATCGATACTGCACTTGGGTGGCCTGGGCTGGACGGAGGGGCAAAACGCAGGTGCTAGCAGGTATCTGGGCTGATCCCGCTAACACTGCATTTTTGGGAACCCTAAACTGCTGGGGACGCTAGTATAGATCTGATCAGATCAGATATTGATCTGATCAGATACTATACCACTAAAGGGGGTGTATGCTTCACACGTGGGTGTTAGCGTTACTGGCACTAACCTGACGCTGCCTGGGGTGTGACGCAGACCCTCTCTGACGCTAAAACCTAATTGATATCACCCGCCGGGCGATCAGGGGGTTAAACCTTTATTGGGTTATATATACGGCGGGTGCCCTGACACTATAAAAAGCAAACTAACTAACCAGCGTCACCCGTAACACTTATATGGTGATCACTGGTGAAAGGGTTAACTAGGGGCAATTAGGGGGTTAAAACCTTTATTAGATAATATATGGGGGTACCTGATGCTATAAAAACCTGCGGCGAACCTAAAAAAAATTACTGGCTACCGATCTGCATCACGACGCTAAGATAGCGATCAGAAAAATGAACGCTTAGCGACAGTGGTGATAGGGGGTGAAAGGGTTACCTGGGGGGCGATCAAGGGGGTTAAACCTTTATTAGATCATTTATGGGGGTACCTGACGCTATAAAAACCTGCGGCGAACCTAAAAAAAATTACTGGCTACCGATCTGCATCACCGACACTAAGACAGCGATCAGAAAATTGATCGCTTAGCGACAGTGGTGATAGGGGGTGAAAGGGTTACCTGGGGGGCGATCAAGGGGGTTAAACCTTTATTAGATAATTTATGGGGGTACCTGACGCTATAAAAACCTGCGGCGAACCTAAAAAAAATTACTGGCTACCGATCTGCATCACCGACGCTAAGACAGCGATCAGAAAAATGATTGCTTAGCGACAGTCGTGATAGGGGGTGAAAGGGTTACCTGGGGGGCGATTAAGGGGGTTAAACCTTTATTAGGTAATATATGGGGGTACCCGACGCTATAAAAACCTGCGGCGAACCTAAAAAGAATTACTGGCTACCGATCTGTATATGTGAGCGCCGCATGAGAGATGACATCACTTCCTCCTGCTTCCTCTGCCTGTGTAAACATTACACAGCAGAGGGAGCATTTCCATTCGCCGGGAGCGATCGCGGGGGGGGTGGCCGGAATCGAATGGCCGCCCCCTCATGTCGGATCGCTCCCTAACGAATAACGATCGCTCACTGTATAGGAGGGGGGTCCGATCGGACCCCCCAACTGTACAAAGGCAATCACGTATACTGTATGTGATTGTGCCTGTCGGTGCCATTCTGCCGACGTATATATACAGTGAGCGGTCGTTAAGTGGTTAATCTATAATCTATAACTATTGCATCTATGTATTAATTGTATAGTCCCTTATCTGCTAGTCTAACCTATCAGAGCGTGTTAGGCCTGATGATACAATGTTAATTATGAGATAGACACAGTTGCTTCGTAAACCAAGTCATATTACATGTATTCCTCTAAAAATAGGAAACATATTGTAACATCAGATACAGTCTACAACAACAGTACTAATGAAAATGATACTTATTCTCTCCTCGAGGCAAAGGTCCTGCTTGCTGAGCTCCCAGATGTAATAGAGAACTAGGCCTCTGTAGGCCTTTGTAGGCTTCTGCAGGCCACATGTCTTAGGCCCAAGAATGGCCTTCAGAGAAAGGTCCCAGCCAGATAACAGAGGTCCTTGCAGTCAAAAAGGGAATAGACCAAGCTCTGTGTTACGAACCCTTTTTACAAAACTCACTCATTATTCATTCAAGCTCCTTCCCCTTGCCCGTCCGTCTATCTCTCGACCAATCGTTGCACTTTCATGATTCTTGTCTTGTTAGTGATTGTCCTGCCATACCTGGCATGACAGTCCATTGTCATCAACCTCTTTGAAGCTTCTCGCACAGCAGGTGGGCTAGAGATAAGCCATTTCCTGTTATACTACTATGCAGACTCTGTCTGAGGACATCAAGTGTCATTTCGCTGTAAAAACAGATGTGTGGACCAGGCTGCCCCCAACAAGTGCCCAGTAGGCAAATAACGTTTCTATGTCTCAGGTTCTACAGATTGCAGCACATGTTAAAAAGTTGGATTGTATGCTTATGATTAGGGATGAGCTTTGAGTTCGAATCTAACCCATGTTCGACTCGAACATCGACTGTTCGATCGTTCGCCAAATTTCGAACATTATGGGCCGTTCGAGACAAATTTGAGTGGCGTGTCACGGCCCAGAATCGCAGTGCATTGCTGGCTGATGATTGGCCAAACATGCATTATGACCCGCATGATTTGTGCAATCACAGCGCGCAAAAAACAGAGCCATAATTGGCCAAAGCCAGGGTGGCTTTGGCCAATTATGGCTCAGGGGGTTTAGTACACGCCCCACACTATATAAGGCGGCCTCCGTGGCGGCCTTGTTTACTGTGTTGTGATGGTTAAAGACAGATAGAGAGAGAGAGACAGTGTCATTTATTTTGAGTTAGATAGAGCAGGCAGGCGAGTCAGTTAGCTTTAGTTACAGTGTGGAGAGCATATATATGCATCCTAGGTGTTGTATATATATTTATACACTTGTATTCAGTTTAGCTAGATCCAATCCTGTTATTCTCTATACTGTGACAGGCAGGCAGGCGATTGTACTAGCTGCAGCAGTGTTTCACTTAGTGTACTGTGTGCTTTGCATAGCGTTCACCTAAAGCTTACCTGAATACAATTGCTGGTGTTCTCATACAAATACAGGCAGTGAGGCAGGGACCTCCAGTATTTTGTTTTAGTGTTTTTTGCACAGTGTGCACCTAATTCTTACCTTAATACAATTGCTGGTGTTCTCATAAAAATACAGGCAGTGAGGCAGGGACCTCCAGTATTTTGTTTTAGTGTTCTTTGCACAGTGTGCACCTAATTCTTGCCTTAATACAATTGCTGGGGTTCTCATACAAATACAGGCAGTGAGGCAGGGACCTCCTGTATTTTGTTTTAGTGTTCGTTGCACAGTGTGCACCTAATTCTTACCTTAATACAATTGCTGGTGTTCTTATAAAAATACAGGCAGTGAGGCAGGGACCTCCAGTATTTTATTTTAGTGTTCTTTGCACAGTGTGCACCTAATTCTTACCTTAATACAATTGCTGGGGTTCTCATAAAAATACAGGCAGTGAGGCAGGGACCTCCAGTATTTTGTTTTAGTGTTCTTTGCACAGTGTGCACCTAAAGCTTACCTGAATACAAATACCCAAAGGGGCTGGTAATGGGCTGGGGGGGGGGGGGGGTTACCCATGCCATTTTTTCAATGATTTTCATCCATATTGCCAGGACCAGACATTACTTTAAAGCCGCAAGCAGTTTTAAATGACTTTTTTTCCTTTAGAAATGTCATTTTGTGCATGGACAGTTCTAAACACGGGAAACACGTGCCATTTCACAGGCATACTTTAGAAACCCCCCAGGTAAGATATTTAAAGGAATATTTCACCTTTTTTTTCACTTTAAGCATCATTAAAATCACTGCTCCCGAAAAAACTTCAGTTTTTAAAACTTTTTTTGCATTGCTACATGTCCCCTGGGGCAGGGCCCGGGTCCCCAAACCCTTTTTAGGACAATAACTTGCATATTAGCCGTTATAATTAGCATTTTTGATTTCTAACGTTCGCGTCCATTGTATTTAATAGGGTTCTAAAGTTCGCTCAAACTTTCAGTCCGTTCGCAGGTTCTGGTGCGAACAGAACCGGGGGGTGTTCGGCTCATCCCTACTTATGATATGATTTAATATTTTGAGGAGTCAGGCCATGGATATCTCAATATCGATTTTTCCAGGAAATGTCACAATTATATCTGTTTAACCCTTTCACTGCCACTGACGTATGGCATACATTAGCAGCAGCGGGGGTTTTACATAAAAAGCATGTAAATCTGACAAGCTGTCTGTCAGCTTCCATGTGTAAGTAATTGGAGCTGTAAAACTACTTGATCGCTTCCACACACCCTGGGTAGTGTCCTCCCCCAGTGCTGCTGGGCAGAGGGAAGAAAGACCAGCGAATGTACATTTGCTGATCTCCTCTGCTAAGTGAGAAATGTACATAATTTCAGGGTTCATATGTCACTTTCACTGTATTTATTTGATGCTAATTCAGTTAGCAAGAAATAAACCATTATGCTGTAAGTGTCAAGGGATAATTTTCATTCAAATATTTTTCATTTTTTTGCACATATTTATGTAAAACCCCAGTAACGTTATATATTTTAGAGGATCTGCAGAATAAATAGATGCTAGTCACAATTTTTTATATTGCACAATATTTGCGCAACTGTTATTCAAATCAATATTTTCAGAAAAAATATAGTAAAATTATTTTTATTGCACAAAAAACAAAATGTAATCCCTATTGTTTTGTACAAAATAAAATATGAGGTATCGTAAAGTAACTAGAGACCAAATTAATCAAGCTTCAAAACTGCGTGTTGGAAAATTTTGGTGCCCGAAATTATCAATAGGTCTCATTTTAAATTCCTTAAAAGGTCATTATTTTAAAGTAAACCACAAATGATGGGCTTTAGAATTATTGTATCACTCTAATGTTCAAGGTGATATGGAACATGTGTGGTTTAATTACCGGTGGGGTGGGGGCATTTTGGGCAGTAGTTGCCAGTTACGTAAATGTGATTAGGCGGCTCTACATCCCCCAAGATCACTTTTACTTTAAAACCAAAAGCCCAATGTTAAAAATTAAACGTTCACAACTGCTACTACAGCCATGAGCTTGTTTTAACCTGTTCACTCTTTGGATGTAACAGACATACTGTATATAAAGAGGCAAACTACTTAAAAGCCATTTGTACTGAAAGACAACATCTGACTTAGAAATGTTTTTTTAATGATCAGCTATTGCCATTAGATGGTTGACAAGGCTTCTGAATAGCATAGCAGAGTACGTGTTATCATTTTTGTATACAAAGTTTCATTTTGAAATATTGTAGTAGTAAAAAAAATATATACTAATTTATTTTTTTGGATCCTAAATAAAGCAGATTTTAGTTTCAGTACATAAAAATCTTTAAAGAATTTTAAGAAAAAAATTAAAGGAAAATTGTGTATCACAGTAACTGACTTTTTTAACACAAGAAAGTGAAATTGTACGCCAGACCAGCTTCTTGGCAAATGAATATGCAGGACAGATGGTTTTTCATTATCTGTTATACAAAACTACAAGACTTGTAACAGTGTGTTTTGTATTGATGCTTGTTCATCTGCAAGGGAGTAGTAATTTTCAGGCAGCTTGTCCAGAACACATTTTAAATCTTTCTTTGCTTCAGCAGAACATCTGGTAAAACTAGGATTGTCAATGTCAATATTTTATTGGTAGTAAGCTACTGGCTGTCTTAATCCTCTTTCAGTGCCAAAAGAAATGAGTGCAAAATAGGATTTTAGGGCCTGTGTCCAGAGTGTTCTATCTAAATATGTTCTTCACTTTGTCTGTGATCTAAAATCTTATTCAATACTCATTTGGTTGTTGATAACATATGGCGATGACAATTATCATTGGAAAAAGGCAATTTCTTCATGTAACAGTTTAAATTCAGTGCAATTGATATTGTGCTAAGATGTTTTTTTAAAGAATGATAAAGGCATTTTACATAATCATACATTCTGTCCTTAATGCTCTGACAAATTCAGAAATGTCATAGATAATTATAGATGTGTCATTGACCACAATGCCTTATCATATATTGGATCCATAAATCTGACTACAGCAATAGCTTGGGGTAGTTAGGTGAACCGATTGATTGATTGTATTAAGTGATTTATGGTTTATTATTTAAGAAGCAAAAATATAGTATTTGGCATATTTGATAACGATATACTTTTAATGCAATATTTTCTACAAATTCTCGGGAAAAGAGGCCCATAGGGAATCTAGCGTAACCATTGGAAACATGCTTTTAAATTTTTATTACTCAATGAGGGTAAAGAATCATGTCTCCCAAAAAGACCTATTTTCTTACATGATTTAGATATAGATGAAGATGAATTTATAACCCAACTGGAACCAAGCTCTTTTTAGTACTGGATGAGTATGGGTTTTTGTTTTGTCCATTTTTCCTTTGAAGAGTCAAATAAAGAGTACCAAGCCTTTAAGAAAAGGATACCACACAATAAAAAGACATATAATATCTCATTATCAGACATATTGTTTCATTGGGCAAGGTTCTACTCCTTTGGGTCTGGTTCAATACTGCTATTGTAACTGTGTTGAGACTGCACACAGGGAAATGCTAAGCAACATTTATAAAACAGTATATTACTGTTGCTAATATGATACATCTGTTTGACATAGGTATGGTAGATTTAAGATTGAGTGTACCTGTGACTTTCGAAGATCTGCCAGCCATGATGTTTAATTGTTTTAGCCGATGTACACAATTTGTTTTCAAGGTCAAAATTAATAGCTGTGCAATGTTCAAAGTGGCAAAAAATTGAAAAATGCACATAATGTATTGCTCAACAAACTTAAATCAAGAGAGCTTGCTAAAAACACTCATGCATTTGTAGCCAGTCAGCAATTGTCAGGTTTTGGTTCACCTGTGCTGCTCTAGCTGGATCCTTGTATAAATCTACACAACCTCTGTGAAATGAGAAGTGATTTTAAGTGAAATTTATGAAACAGTATATGACTGTCACTAATCTGACAAAGTTGTTTGACAGAGGTATGTTAGATTTAAGATTGAGTGTGCCTGTGTTTTTTTAATATCTTCAAGCCACAATTTTTTATTGTTTTAGTCATTATACCTGCTGGTTTCCAAGGTCAAAATGTATAGCTGTGCAATGTTCACAGTGGCAGATAAGTGAAAATGCACGTAATGTGTTGCTCAACATACCTTAATCAAAAGAGCTTGCTAAAAGGAAGGTGGGATGTGGATGGTAGCCAGTCAGTAGATTCATGTCAAGTTTTGATTCACCTGTGCTGCACCATCTGGATCTTTAGATACATCTATAGTGTGAAAGCTTGGAATTTTACTACAAGGACTTTTTATGGAGGCAACTGCTTGAGGAGTATATCTGTCAGTTTTTCATGGTTGCATCACTTTTTTTTTTTTGAAGCACTGGAAGCATGGGGCAGACTGACGCCAGTTGAGACCCGATTTGGTAATGGAAAGCTTCCTGAGGTTGCAGGGAAGTGTTTGCAGAGTGGTGATATGTCCGCCAGCGAAGGGCCTTGTGCAATGCACAGACGATCGTCTGGGGGGGATGTGTTAACTCTGCAAAGACATTATAGGTTATGGGGGCATGTACACTCATGTCTCTCTGTGTGTCTGATCAACATGTGGGGAGGCTATGGCGTGCCTCTGCAGATAATCTCCCATGGAACAATGCAGAATAAGAATTCATGCCAATGGTAAAAACGGCAGTCATTGAGTGCGTTATGGTCGGGGACAGCATACATGATTTTAAGGCCAGCCAATGCGGCTTCCTTCGTCTTACTGGAGAGCATGGCTTACAGGTACAGGGGGCATTAAATCATACACACTGCCCCTGCATAGACACGTCCATACACCGTTTGGACAATGAACAGTCATTGTTCATTGGTTGAGATTTGTATAACTCCTCCTCTTTGCCTGTGCGTGATTGGCTGATTGTGAAGCAACCAAGCTCTATTGTTATATACATAAAGATTGCTCCCATTATCAGCAAGTCTGTTGTTGGAGCTAAAGATGTGAGAATGGTGGTCATGTCTGTTTTATTGGGAAGATACGGGAAACAGGGTTGCTCTAAGATGCATTATACCAAAAGGCTGAAAGGGCGCTTTATTAGCGCAGGAGACATGGATTACGCGCAGCGTATAGCGAAATTTCCACGTCAGTATGTACTAGAATCACCTTTACTATGTCTATACTGAATGAACCACCTTAACCACTGCACTCCGTGCTTTTTGGACAGTCACTATAATATTGTTTAGGATAAGGGGGGTGACCTGTCCCATCCTGAAACTCTACACCGACAAACCTCCATCCCTAAGTATATATGTATATGGAAAACCAAAAAGGGATTGGGTTGGGACTTTGAGTGAGGCCTGTGGGTGTTTGTAATAATAGGTTTGTAGCATGAAAATAACCTGAGTGTCACAAACCCCTAGGGGTGATTCATGGTAGTGATATAAGTAAACATAATTAAGCAATATAATCAGGCATTTATGGTATAGAAATACAGTCATAAAATTCAACAAAAGTTGATATAATCATAATACATTTATTGATAAGGGAATTGATTACTAAATCATGATATGTGACAAACAGTAAAATTCATAGCAGATGAAAAGTATATATATAATTTAATCTCCATCCATGGGCCACTATGTAAGTAATAAAGTAACCATCCTTATCTTTCATCCTCAGGGTTAAATACCTAGATAACCATTCAAAATTATTTCATATCTCATTATCCCATAGTAATACACACGCATCCAAATCCTGATGATTGGCAAAAGGCCATGAAATGCATAGAGTGTCCATCCAGCGATGCCAAGCCACGCTTGCTCCAATAACCTCAATTTATTATGTTCTTTGTTTGTATTTATTATGTGAATTATGTATGCATCATATATGTTTAAATTATATATATACTTTTTATCTGCTATGAATTTTACTGTTTGTCACATATCATGATTTAGTGATCAATTCCCTTATCAATAAATGTATTATGATTATATCAACTTTTGTTGAATTTTATGACTGTATTTCTACACCATAAATGCCTGATTATATTGCTTAATTATGTTTACTTATATCACTACCATGAATCACCCCTAGGGGTTTGTGACACTCGGGTTATTTTCATGCTATGAACCTATTATTACAAACACCCACAGGCCTCACTCAAAGTCCCAACCCAACCCCTTTTTGGTTTTCCATATACATATAATATTGTTTAGTTGTGGCATGATCAGAATACAATGGCTTTTGGTAATTCCCACTGCTGTTTGCCAATTATTTGTACAAGTTGATACCTTATTGTTTGTCTAAATCTCTTTTCAATAAAAATCATTGGAAAATAAATAGGAAAATGATAAGTTAGGCTATTGCACAATTATCCTCTTTACACATCCAGTTTAAAAAAAGATAATCATTTACCGTATATACTCGAGTATAAGCCGAGTTTTTAAGCACAATTTTTTGTGCTGAAAATGCCCCCCTCGGCTTATACTCGAGTCACCTTTTTGCGCCTGATCTCCCGGATTTTGGGGAGCCGGTACCGACCGGCCGTAGGTCCCCTGGACCCCAAACGTGGCACACATATAGCCCCACTCTTCCTCTATAAGTGTACAAAGTTTCTTGTCGGGGGAACCTACGGCCGGGGAGCAACAATTTTTCAAAACTGGGCACCCCTTCCATAGACTCCCATGTTAAACGGTTATTTCTTTGGTGACTTTGGGGACCCGGTACCGGCCGGTCATAGGTTCTCTGGACCCCAAGCTTTGTACTCATATAGCCCTACTCTTCCTCTACAAGTTTGCAACGTTTCTTGTCCGGGGGACCTACGACCGGGTAGCACCGATTTTTCAAAGCTGGGGCCCCTTCCATAGACTCCCATGTTAAACGTCAGTCTAGTCATGGGCACAGTGAGGCATGGACACAGTGATGCAAAGTGAGGCACACCCTAGGCTTATACTCGAGCCAATACGTTTTCCCAGTTTTTGTGGTAAAATTAGGTGCCTCGGCTTATATTCGGGTCGGCTTATACTCAAGTATATACGGTATATGTTTTTCTGTATTCATCTATAAGATATTTTAGGGGATCTATATACTTTTTAATTGTATTCTTAATTTGTTTGCAGATTGTGAAGCATTCTACACAGTTTATGGATGCTACGATCCCATGTATGTACTAAATTGATTGAGATGAATACATTGGGGAGATTTACTAAAACTGGTCCATACAGAATCTAGTGTAGCTGTGCATAGTAACCATTTAGTTTCTAGGTTCTATCTTCAAAGACTAATTAAACAAGCTGAGTAAGAAGCTGATTGGTTATTATGTACAACTGCGCAAGATTCTGTGTGCACCAGTTTTAGTAAATCTACCCCATTGCATCTAGTTAAACAGTGAGATTCTTTGACTTTTACCCAGCAATGTGTGGTTATGTGTTTCCTTATGCTAAGGTTCACTGATTAATTATTTAAACCGCGTTTTGATATTAATCAATGTGTTTGTGAACTGTCAGAAATGATCGTTCAAATTGTTCCTTGTATGGCTTGAAGAAGCAGAGAATAGACTCTGTTTTGTCTCTGAAGCAGACAATTTACCGGTCAGAAATCAGTCAGACATGGCTATCCTGCTGCCTATCTCCACCCACTGATTGATTACAACATTGGATCAGATGGACTGTACGTTATATTATAAGTATTAAACTTACCTATGTCAAAGATATTTTCTTGCATATCCACAGCATGTGGATAATAGCTTTCGAGCCACCAGAGCTTGAACTTTCAAACACTGACTATATTGGAATATATGGATGTGACTATATTGGAATATATGGATGTTTGAATACAGCAGAGACTCTAAGGAATACCATATACTCTCAGTGCTGAATAACCCTTAATATTTTTACTGATGAGTGGATGATCCATTGCTGTGAAAGTCTGACAATTGCATCTTTAAAATTATGTACAGGAACAAAGAAGACACCCTGTAAGGGAGAAGAGTGTATGCACTTATAAAAGGATATATGAAGATAACTTGTTAATATGTGTTTATTTACCTCCTCTGGACCAGGAATGTGTGTCTGTACATCATGCACTAATTGATTCATCTGTGTGAGGGAGATGACTGGGGTCTAACAGCATGAACTATCCTTGATTATTTGGGGACAGTGTGTGGACCCATCCCTCTGAGTAACCTCCTCTAGACCGCAGTGTGGTGAATCTATCAGTTCTGTAAGAAACTATAAGGACTTATACCTTTGATGTTGGATTCCTGATTGTGACAGGAGGGTCACGTTGGACACAGGGTGAGCCAGAAAACCATGGACATTAAGAATATGGCTTGGCTGGCTGTAAATTGAAATAGGAATATTAGTCCACAATATTGTTTTATTCTGAAACTTACCAGGTTAATTGAGAGATGGGTTACCTGCCAGTGTGATGTAAATCCCAGCTTCTAAGGGACCTGTTCATTGTTTGTGGTGATGTGGATTGGGAAAATTGAGTCTGTCCTTGTGTGTATTGTAAAGTGCCAGACAGTCTGGTGAATAAAGGTCATGCATAGTTATTTAACCACTTAACGACCGCTCACTGTATATATACGTCGGCACAATGGCACCGACAGGCACAATCACGTAGAGTGTACGTGATTGCCTTTGTACAGTTGGGGGGTCCAATCGGACCCCCCTTCTGTACAGTGAGCGGTCGGAATTCGTCTGGGAGCGTTCCGAGATGGGGGGCGGCTGTTCGATTCCGGCCACCCCCCGTGATCGCTCCCGGTGAATAGAAATGCCCCCTCTGTCTGTGGAATGTACACACAGACAGAGAAAGCAGGAGGAAGTGATGTCATCTCCTGTGCGGCGCTCACATATACCGAGCGCCGTACAAGAGAAGACACACAGGTCAGTGCACTAACACTACACTAACACCAGCACACATAGGCACATAAATCGCCCCCCCCCAGGCCCCCCCAGATCACCCCCCAGCCCCCAGTCACAGTGTCACTGATTGCAGTGACCATTTATTTACTGATCACTGCAATCAGTGACATTTGTGACTGTAAAAGTGTCACTACATTTAGTTTTAGGTCCAGTGTAGCCCCCTACCCCCCCTAATAAAGGTTTAACCTCTTGATCACCCCCCAGATAACCCTTTCACCCCCTAGCATCGCCGTGGCTAAGCGGTCATTTTTCTGATCGCTGTCTTGGCGTCGGTGATGCAGATCGGTACCCAGTAATTTTTTTTAGGTTCGCCGCAGGTTTTTATAGCGTCGGGTACCCCCATAAATGATCTAATAAAGGTTTAACCCCCTTGATCGCCCCCCAGGTAACCCTTTCACCCCCTATCACCACTGTCGCTAAGCGATCATTTTTCTGATCGATGTCTTAGCGTCGGTGATGCAGATCGGTAGCCAGTATTTTTTTTTAGGTTCACCGCAGGTTTTTATAGCGTCAGGTACCCCCATAAATTATCTAATAAAGGTTTAACCCCCTTGATTGCCCCCCAGGTAACCCGTTCACCCCCTATCACCACTGTCGCTAAGCGATCATTTTTCTGATCGATGTCTTGGCGTCGGTGATGCAGATCGGTAGCCAGTATTTTTTTTTTAGGTTCGCCGCAGGTTTTTATAGCGTCCGGTACCCCCATAAATTATCTAATAAAGGTTTAACCCCCTTGATCGCCCCCCAGGTAACCCTTTCACCCCCTAGCACCGCCGTCGCTAAGCGATCATTTTTCTGATCGCTGTCTTAGCGTCGGTGATGCAGATCGGTAGCCAGTAATTTTTTTTAGGTTCGCCGCAGGTTTTTATAGCGTCAGGTACCCCCATATATTATCTAATAAAGGTTTTAACCCCCTAATTGCCCCTAGTTAACCCTTTCACCAGTAATCATCATATAAGTGTTACGGGTGACGCTGGTTAGTTAGTTTGCTTTTTATAGTGTCAGGGCACCCGCCGTATATAACCCAATAAAGGTTTAACCCCCTGATCGCCCGGCGGGTGATATCAATTAGGTTTTAGCGTCAGAGAGGGTCTGCGTCACACCCCAGGCAGTGTCAGGTTAGTGCCAGTAACGCTAACACCCACGCGTGAAGCATACACCTCCCTTAGTGGTATAGTATCTGAACAGATCAATATCTGATCTGATCAGATCTATACTAGCGTCCCCAGCAGTTTAGGGTTCCCAAAAACGCAGTGTTAGCGGGATCAGCCCAGATACCTGCTAGCACCTGCGTTTTGACCCTCCGTCCAGCCCAGGCCACCCAAGTGCAGTATCGATCGATCACTGTCACTTGCAAAACACAACACACATAACTGCAGCGTTCGCAGAGACAGGCCTGATCCCTGCGACTCCAGTGCTGTAGGAGGTGATTTCACCACCACAGCTAAAAAAAAAGAAGCAAATATGCCGAAGCATTGGGGCAACAGGGGCGGAGGAGTGATTTTGCTCCTAATGCCGCGTACATACGGTCGAAATTCCGACGGAGGCTTGCCCGTGGAAAAGTCCGACCATGTGTGTGCGGCATAACTTTTTTGCGGGAGGATGCCCCCATGCTTCGGCATATATAAATGGTGCATGTATGCCCATCATTAGAAGTGGGTGGATGAAGGGCGGTATTCTAATGGTGGGCATACCCACCGATCAATCTCTTTTTTCATTCAGCCACCTGGCTGCATGAAAAAAAAAGATTACAATACATGTCCAACAAGGACCAGCAACGTACTGGTATGTTGCTGGACTTTGAATGGTTATACCAGATTGATGCCTGCGGGTTTAGGTATCATCTTGGTATCATTCTTTTTGGCCAGCGGCCGGCTTTCATGTAAAAGCAATCCTAGTGGCTAATTAGCCTCTGGACTGCTTTTACAAGCAGTGGGAGGGAATGTCCCCCCCCCGGATATAAAAAGCGCCATTGGGAAATTGGGAAAGCATTTTATCACACCGATCTTGGTGTGGTCAGATACTTTGAGGGCAGAGGAAAGATCTAGGGTCTAGACCCCAGTTTTTTCAAAAAAAGAGTACCTGTCACTACCTATTACTATCATAGGGGATATTTACATTCCCTGAGATAACAATATAAATGATTAAAAAAAAAATATGGAAGGAACAATTTAAAAATAAAATAAAAAGCAAAATTAATAATAAAAAAAAGCACCCCTGTCCTGCCCTGCTCTTGCCCAATGGCGAACGCAAGCGTCGGTCTGGCGTCATATGTAAACAGCAATTGCACCATGCATGTGAGGTATCACCGCGAAGGTCAGATCGAGGGCAGCAATTTTAGCAGTAGACCTCCTCTGTAAATCTAACGGGGTAACCTGTAAAGGCTTTTAAAGGCTTTTAAAAATGTATGTAGTTTGTCGCCAATGCGCGTTTGTGCGAAATTTTAAAGCATGTCGTGTTTGGTATCTATGTACTCGGCCTAAGATCATCTTTTTTATTTCATCAAACATTTGGGCAATATAGTGTGTTTTAGTGCATTAAAATTAAAAAAAGTGTATTTTTTCCCCAAAAAATGCGTTTGAAAAATCGCTGCGCAAATACTGTGTAGAAAATAAAAATGCAACACCCACCATTTTATTCTGTAGGGCCTTTTATTTAAAAATATATATAATGTTTGGGGGTTCAACATAATTTTCCTGCAAAAAAATATGTTTTCATGTAAACAAAAAGTGTCAAAAACGGCTTCGTCTTCAAGTGTTTAGAAGAGTGGATGTAAGCTTCCTAATGTTGTGTATAAAATGCCAGAACAGTTCAAAACCCCCCAAATGACCCCATTTTGGAAAGTAGACACCCCAAGCTATATACTGAGAGGCATGTCGAGTCCATGGAATATTTTATATGTTGACACAAGTTGCGGAAAAAAGACAATTTTTTTTTTTTATGCACAAAGTTGTCACTAAATGATATATTGCTCAAACATGCCATGGCCATATGTGGAATTACACCCCAAAATACACTCTAGCCGCGTACGGGACCCCAAAAACCAATCACCGCCTTCAGGCTTTCTAAGGGTGTAAATTTTTGATTTCACTTCTCACTGCCTATCACAGTTTCGGAGGCCATGGAATGCCCAGATGGCACAAACCCCCCCAAATGACCCCATTTTGGAAAGTAGACACCCCAAGCTATTTGCTGAGTGGTATTGTGAGTATTTTGCAGATCTCGCTTTTTGTCACAAAGTTTTGAAAATTGAAAAAAAATAAAATAAAAAATAATAATTTCTTTCTTCATTTTCAAAAACAAATGAGAGCTGTAAAATACTCACCATGCCTCTCAGCAAACAGCTTGGGGTGTCTACTTTCCAAAATGGGGTCATTTGGGGGGGTTTTGTGCTATTTTGGCATTTTATGGCCTTCAAAACTGTGATAGGTAGTGAGGAGTCAAATCAAAAATTTGTGCCTAGAAATCCAGAAGGTGGTGATTGGTTTTCGGGGTCCCGTACGCGGCTAGGCTCCTAAAAAGTCCCACACATGTGGTATCCCCGTACTCAGGAGAAGCAGCAAAATGTATTTTGGGGTGCAATTCCACATATAACCATGGCATGTGTGAGCAATATATCATTTAGTGACAACTTTTTGTAATTTTTTTTTTTTTTTTGTCATTATTCAATCACTTGGGACAAAAAAAATATTAAAAGGGCTCAACAGGCCTCTCAGCAATTTCCTTGGGGTGTCTACTTTCTAAAATGGGGTCATTTGGGGGGGTTTTGTGCTATTTTGGCATTTTATGGCCTTCAAAACTGTGATAGGTAGTGAGGAGTGAAATCTAAAATTTGCGCCCTTAGAAATCCTGAAGGCGGTGCTTGGTTTCCGGGGTCCCGTACGTGGCTAGGCTCCTAAAAAGTCCCACACATGTGGTATCCCCGTACTCAGGAGAAGCAGCAGAATGTATTTCTGGGTGCAATTCCACATATAACCATGGCTTGTGTGAGCAATATATCATTTAGTGACAACTTTTTGTATTTTTTTTTTTTTGTCATTATTCAATCACTTGGGACAAAAAAAATATTAAAAGGGCTCAACAGGCCTCTCAGCAATTTCCTTGGGGTGTCTACTTTCTAAAATGGGGTCATTTGGGGGGGTTTTGTGCTATTTTGGCATTTTATGGCCTTCAAAACTGTGATAGGTAGTGAGGAGTGAAATCTAAAATTTGCGCCCTTAGAAATCCTGAAGGCGGTGCTTGGTTTCCGGGGTCCCGTATGTGGCTAGGCTCCTAAAAAGTCCCACACATGTGGTATCCCCGTACTCAGGAGAAGCAGCAGAATGTATTTTTGGGTGCAATTCCACATATAACCATGGCTTGTGTGAGCAATATATCATTTAGTGACAACTTTTTGTAATTTTTAATTTTTTTTTGTCATTATTCAATCACTTGGGACAAAAAAAATATTCAATGGGCTCAACATGCCTCTCAGCAATTTCCTTGGGGTGTCTACGTTCCAAAATGGGGTCATTTGGGGGGGTTTTGTACTGCCCTGCCATTTTAGCACCTCAAGAAATGAGATAGGCAGTCATAAATTTAAAGCTGTGTAAATTCCAGAAAATGTACCCTAGTTTGTAAACGCTATAACTTTTGCGCAAACTAATAAATATACACTTATTGACATTTTTTTTACTAAAGACATGTGGCTGAATACATTTTGGCCTAAATGTATGACTAAAATTGAGTTTATTTGATTTTTCTTATAAGAAAAAGTAGAAAATATCATTTTTTTTCAAAAATTCGGTCTTTTTCCGTTTATATCGCAAAAAATAAAAATCGCAGAGGCAATCAAACACCATTAAAAGAAAGCTCTATTTGTGGGAAGAAAAGGACGCAAATTTTGTTTGGGTACAACATTGCATGTCCGCACAATTTACAGTTAAAGCAGCGCAGTGCAAAATTCTGAATTCACCTCTGGTCCTTTAGCTACCAAATGGTCCGGGGCTTAAGTGGTTAAACATAAAGGGCTGGTGTGAATAGAGATAGTTAACACTATGCCTGTGTGTATTGTACTCTGCAGACGGAGCGTCTGCCAACCCTTTGATGAGAAGATGTGTATTGAAGATCGTTACGTCTATTGTGTAAAGTCTGTTGTCTCCTAACAGACGTCAAAGTAATGTGTTGAGTCTTGTAATGTGTGGGTGGAGCTGGGCCATTGTTCATGTTAAACTAATGTGTATTGGATGTATATAAAAGTTACAATGTTTCTCAATAAAAGGCATTCGATTTAGGAAGATACAGAGCGTGTGTCTCGTTCTTCCAGAAGGATTAATTCCTATGGGAAAGGGTCGCCTGGCTGTGGAAGATTGGTAGCGAGTGGATGTGTGTCCAGGAGAGGGGAATATTTAAACGGTGTTTAACCCCCTTGATATTTGGGGTGCCGTTACACTGATATATGTGGGAATTATACAGCTTATAGTATATGAAGAATGTATGTTCAGTTTTAAGAACTGGTTTACAATAACTCATCAACAGAACTCACAACATTATGAATTGAGAGAGTGTCAACAGCTTTACCTCCAAAGTATCTACATGTATTGAAGAGTTAATCTGATATAGCTTAATTGACAAGGAGGGTTTCATCACCAATATTGCAAGTTTTTTGGAAATCACTGATCTAATTTTCACATGGTTGAGCTGTGACTTTGGTGGCCACTTGAAGTTCTGCCTTTTGGATGTTTCTTTGCATATACAAATATCCAAATACTATAGGTTAAGTGGGTGGAGTAAGAGCAGCAGGTTGTTTTTAATTTTTGTATGTTTATGTGTTGTCTATGGCGTACTTTAACATCTGGAGCTGATACATGCTTAGAATTGAGTAATTAATCAATTTTACATACTATAGCAATACTTTGTTATTTTCTGCAGATTATTTGCAGATTATTTGCAGATTATTTGCAGATTATTTATTTACATGCATACTGGTCCTCGGTCCTGGTGCTCTGGAGTGGGGTGCTGGGTCTTGGTATATGTTCCACCCTGTAAGGCCTGTTGCCCATGCGGGGTCCCACTGACCTGTCGCACCCCCCAGTGCACCATTACTGTACGATCCCAGCAATTGGTGCTCAGTCTCTCAGCTCAGGTCTTGGTTTTTGGTTTGTTATGTCTTTCTCTCATTTTGTTAGCTCTCATGTTACTTAACATATGGTTCTCAATGCTCTCACCCCGTGCATATCCATGTGCATTGTTTATTTCCTCTATTGACCTACTTCTTGATTTTGAGCAGGCCTTGCTTTTCCACCCACCCCCCGTTAGGGCAGACCTTTGTGAAGGCACCTTAAGTGCCTAACAGGGGACCACAACTTATTCACGTTTGAAACTGATTATACCCTCCTTCTCTCCTAGCCCCCCTCTCCTACCCTCTACCTTCCTCCCTCCCCCCCTCCTACTATTCCTTTTCTTCTTCCCCCTTTTCTTGTTCCCTCTGTTTCTCATTGACCGCCCCTGACTAGGGGGGCCCCTCGGGTAGGGGCCTCTCCACGCATTCATTGGTGGCCATCCCTACGCCGGGCGGCAACATGAGTCTCCTCAAGATCACCTCCCTTAATGTGCGTGGCCTGAACGTTCTGGAAAAGCGCTCGCAGATCTTGGCTGATTTGCGCAAAGGCAAAACTAAAGTAGCCTTTTTACAGGAAACGCACTTCCGGAGTGACAGTATTCCTAAACTGACTAATGGGGCTTCCTGACGGTCTACCACAGTGTCTCCCCAATCTCTAAATTTAAGGGGGTTAGCATCCTGCTGGCTAAATCGGTGCCATGGGCATTCGAGGCGCAGCGAACGGATGCACAGGGTCGCACAGGTTTGATGTGCGGATCACTTTTGCCAACGTATACTTCCCTAACGCGGACCATACACAATTCCTGTGGAGACTTCTTCCTGAGCTCCTGGAGTTTGGAGGAGAGGTTTTCGGTGAGGACCTGAACTTCGCGATGGATCCATCCCTTGACGTCACGCACGGTGCCTCCCACCTCTCCTACTCCCGTCTGTAACGCTTTAAGGTGGACCTACACACTCTACGTCTGGTGGACACCTGGCGGATGCTCAATCCTCAGGACCGGGACTATACCTTTTTTTCTCAGGTGCACCACACGTACTCACGGCTAGACTATCTGCTGCTGTCACATAAAGACCTAACTATAGTAGTGTCCACCTCCATCGATGTGATGTCCTTCTCAGACCATGCGCCAGTCCACCTGACACTCCAACTGGGCCCAGTGATCCGGTCTCCTCCGTCCTGGAGACTAAATGAAGCCTTGCTTCTTTCGGAGGAAATCCGTTCCGAGTTACTGACCACTCTACAGGAGTACTTCTCCATTAATGTTGAGTCAGTTACCAACCCCCTGGTGGTCTGGGAGGCCCATAAGACGGTTGTCAGGGGCACACTGATCAAAATCGGGGCCCGTCTTAAACAGGAGAGAACCTGTCGCACAGAAGAACTTCTCACCCTGATATGTAGCTTGGAGTGTTCGCATAAGGCTAGTCTTGCGTGATCAACCTTTCAGGATCTCCTTAAAGCTCGTGAGGAACTCTGTTCGCTTCTATTCCACAAAACAAAGCAAAAATTGGCATGGGTGCATCGCACCATTGCACCGCACCATGTACGAATTCTCCATTAAACCGGGTTCGCTGCTGGCTAGCGCACTGCGAAGCCAGCGCACGAAAATTTACATTTCTCATATCATGGCTTCCTCAGGACAAAATCTGAATACGTTGTCAGACATGGTGACAGAGTTTTGTTCCTTTTATGAAGGTCTCTATAACCTAGACAAGCCCACCACTGGTGACCCCCCGCTGACTATAGCCTCACCCCCCCAGTGGTATTCCATCACTTTCTAGCGCTGTCCAGGAAGAGCTGGAGGAGCCCATCACGGCAGCAGAGCTGGGAGTGGCCCTAGCCAATTCAAAGCCGAAGAAGGCTCCTGGCCCCAATGGCCTGACCCCGACGTACTACAAGACCTTTTTTGATATGCTGTCGCAACCTCTGGTCTCTGCCCTCAATTCTATTACGGAGGGTAATTCTTTCCCGGTAGACACCCTGAGAGCCTATATTTCCCTTATCCCTAAGGAGGGGAAAGATCCGCTACGGTGTGGGAATTATCGCCCGATAGCACTTTCGAACACGGACTTGAAACTGTTTGCCAAAATTTTGGCCAACAGGCTACTCTCCCATATACCGAGTCTCATCCATAGGGACCAGGCAGGCTTTGTGCCACAACGGGAGCCACAGGACAACACCATCCGAGTGGTGAACTTGATCCATGTGGCCAGGACATACAAACGGGCCCTTCTCTTGCTGTCTACAGACGCGGAGAAAGCCTTTGACCGTGTGGATTGGTCCTTTATACTGGCCACTTTAGAGCACATTGGCCTCCGGTCCTCGATGCTGAGATCGATACTGTCCCTTTACTCTCACCCCACTGCAGCGGTCAAAGTTAATGAGACAAGGTCTAACTTCTTCAACATCCGCAATGGCACACGGCAGGGGTGCCCCATGTCTCCTCTAATCTTTATACTCTCGTTGGAGCCTCTACTCTGCAGAATAAGGGCGGATGCGGGCATCACCGGCTACCAAAAATCTTCGGGGTCCCACAAGGTGGCCGCATTCACGGATGACCTAATCTTCTTCTTCTAACGGAACCACTTACCTCCCTCCCAAATCTGCTTAGATCTCTTCAGGAATACGGCGCTCTCTCCCTCTTTCAAATTAATTTATCCAAATCCTCAATACTCAATATATCGGTGGGTAGGGACATTGTCCAACATCTACGATCGGCCTTTCCTCTGAGATGGGCGACTAGACTTATCCGATACCTGGGAGTTGACATAACCTCTGACCTGTACTCGGCAAATTTCACCCCGCTGCTTCTTCGCCTTAAGATAGATCTTCTCCATTGGCACTCCCTCACGCCGACGTGGTTTGGCCGTTGCAGTGCCCTTAAGACCTTGTTGCCGAGGGTATTGTACCTGCTGCAGGCACTTTCTACTTGCCTCCCCCTAGTATTCTTCAAGCGAATTGACTCTATGTTCCATGATTTTGTTTGGTCCCATCGCAAGCCTCGCATTAGGCTTCAACTCCTCCACCTTGCGAAAAGTCGGAGCGGGGTCGGCCTTCCGGGCATGAAAGCCTACTACATGGCTTCTCACCCCACCAGGTTGGTGGACTGGCATTGCCACACAGAGGCGAAACACTGGGTGGCCATAGAAATTGAGGATTCCAGAGACACGGCCAAGAGCTGGCCCTGGATCACCACACCTCTGCCGAGGGACCTTGCTGACCATACCACACTAGGCAGCACACTATCGGTGGACAGAGATGCCTTGCGGCACTCCTTGGTGTCCCCGCTACCCTCCCCTATGGTGCCGGTTCTGGATAATCCAGACTTTACACCTGGCCTTCAGAACCCTTACTTCAAGCGACTGGCAGCAGGCAACCGGCTCCGTCTTTGTGACTTTGTGGGGCCCAACAGCCAACTCTCCTCTGAAGCTGGGGTGTCTGCTACAGACCCCCCCTGAACTTCTGGAGCGGCCTGCAGTTGCGCAACTTTCTGTGCAAATGCTTGCAGACTCTGGGTATCTCCCGTTAGCTTACTGAACTAGAACACATCTGTCATTGCGGGGAGTTAGTTTGGCACAGTGTCTCGCTAATCTACTCCTCCTTGACTCGACCAGCGGAAGGGTGCATTACCCCATTCCTCTCTAAGTGGGAAACGGATCTCGGCATCCAATTCACTGACTCCCAGAGGGAGAAGATTCTTCACTTTGCTCAGAAGTCCTCCATGGCCACCAGAGTCCAAGAGACCTGCTACAAAATCTTGACTCGATGGTATAGAGTACCCACCACTCTGCACCATTTCTTCCGGCAGGTCCCTAGCCTATGTTGGCGCTGTGGCACTGCAGAGGGAATGATGCTGCACATTTTTTGGGCTTGTCCCAAACTCTCCCCTTTTTGGCTCAAGGTGACTCGCACGATCAAACACCTGACTGATGTCTCTCTGGAGGGAAACCCTGCAGCCTGTCTGCTTCACCTTTTGGAGCATCCCAATAGGAAATACAAGACCTCCCTCACCATCCAGCTATTGAATGCTGCCAAGGCATGCATCCCCCTCTGTTGGAGATCGGAGAACTGGCCGGCGAAGTCCCTGTGGTTTTCTAAAGTGAACGAACTGAGAGACATGGAGGATCTCACTGCCACCTTGCACAACAGGGAAGAGACCTTCCAGGAGACATGGAGACCCTGGCAGCACTTCATATACACGGACTATTATCTCCGTGAGGTTGCACAGTCCAGCTGACCCATTGGGCTTGTTCTGCTCCCTAGTCAGGGGGGGCGCTATCCCACTCTACTCTACTCCTCTCTAACTTTCTGCTATCTGCCCTTGCACACCACTGTGCCTCCACCTCTCCTCTTCCACTCCTACCTCTCGCCTCTCTTGCCTTTTTTCCCTGGCCCTTGCCCCCTTTGCGTTCTTAGAGATTTTTAAATGTGTTGTATTGTATAGCTCTGAATACGTTACCAGAAGTTTAAGGTCGCACAAGAAATTGTTTGGATGCCTCCCCACATCGACACGCCGATATTATTTCTGTGCTGTGCCACTTTTTTGTGCCTTACTTACTGAGCATTGCCGGAGTATCTGATATGTTTACCTTATCTGATGACCCCTTTTGATCTTTCTGTATGATTTTTATTATGTATCTCTGCTATCTGTATTGATTGTTAACCGTACGTTCTATGAAAATAAAGAAATTAAAAAAAATATATTACATTTAATTAAAACTCATTCAGGAGAAGACGTTTACCATGCAGATTCAAGTTGAAATAACAGATAGTTTAGATTACATGCTTTGGAGATGGCTAAAGACTGCATGTGCTGTAACAAAATGGTAATGTAATTCTTTAAAAATTATTAAGAAATAAATAAAATCACATAATGTCACCCTACTAATAAAATCTGTCACTCATCCATGCGGCAGCCACCAGGAAATGGAGAGTAGCAAGCTTGCAACCCCCTCCTGTAAAAAATCAAGCCAAATGCCTGTCAACAATGAGATAGGGGACCTAGTGAAGAGGAGTTGCTACCCCCCCTCACCTTAAAAGGCATCTTTACCACATGGAAGAAAAAAAAGTACCTCATTCTCACAACCTGTTTATCCTATACCCCAAAAAGGATGTAAAGATTTTCAGAAGGGACATAAAGCAGAAGTCTAACTCACAAAAAATCTGTATAGCTTCAATCACACTTGCCTGTAATGAAGTATGTCCCACATTATGCAAGCAGCTGGATCCTGGATAAATCTTCACTGCAGGCATGCCTGTCCTCTTCCTGTTCATGTTCCTTCAGGTCTTCGGGCAGAAAAGCAGGACATATGATCAAACTGGGACCTTCCTCATCCTCCTCCATTAAGAAAATTTCTTTCATTAATTGCACTGCTTGCAAAATTATCAGTGAATTGATGGAGAATACTGTGACTGATCAGATCCCCTAAATTACAGATTGTGTCACATGATCTGTGTAAGTCAGTATAACAACACTACAGATTCTGAGTGTGTTTTATTCTGCCAGTGAGAGAAAAGTTGTAAAACTGAATGTCAAAAGCAATTATTTTGAAAACACAAGGCATACAAAAGATCAACTTCAATTACTGTATTTATTGGCATATAACACTCACTTTTTTACCCTGAAAATAGAGGGTAAACTGTGCCTGCGTGTTATACGCAGAGGTCTGTGGAAAGTTTTTTTCCTGAAACTTCCCTCTTAAAGTTAGGGTGCGTGTTATACGCCTGTGCGTGTTATACGCCGATAAATATGGTAGTCAAAATTGTACACTGATCCACACACATCTGTGAAGGTAAGAGATTTACAAGCATTTGGAGTGTAACATCATGCCACACATGCAAATATATTAGCTTCCACATATACTTTCAAGATTTACAAAAGTCTTTTTGGATAGTAGCACTGTGCAGATGGCAATTCAAACGCTTTCACATGCATCACTGGCTTTACACCCAAAATTGGCAGTAATAAGTTTGTGACTAGTGTTGAGCTTAACATATCTGGGTTCAGTGAATTTGCCAACTCTCATGGAAGCTGAATCTTAGAAATCAGTAATGGCCATGTTCTAGGCCAGGGGTCTCCAAACTGCGGCCCTGGGGCCGAATGTGGCCCTTTGCGTGCCTTTATCCGGCCCTTGGGGAACTTTTCCTTCTACTGATACAAGACACTATTCCTACCTCTGATACCAATAATGGGGCATTATTTCTTCCATTGACCCCAACAATGGGGCGATATTCCTCCTATTGACACCAAAGATATGGCTCTATTCCTCAAACTGACACCAACAATGGGGCACTATTAATCCCACTCACACCAGCAATAGGACGCTATTTCACCCCTAATATCAAAGATGCATTGTTTACTCCCACTGATGCCAGGATAATTTTTACTCCTGATGACCACAGTTCGGCCCTCCTAAAGTCTGGAGGATATTAAACTGGCCCTTTGTTTAGAAAGTTTGAAGACCCCTGTTCTAGGCTAATAGAGAAGGGATTGACAAACAAATGTGAGGAGCTGGGACCCTGCCCTGAAGGACATAAAACAAAGCAATAACATTTTTAAACAATTAAAAAAAATTCCATTAGGTGGGGAGCAGCAATAGTGTTAGTAATACGGCTGTTAAATGTTTAACTTTCCACTGCAGTATGAGGTTCAGCTCGGCCAAACATCCATTTAGTTCAACTGTTCGCTAAACCTCTAAGCAAGCAAAATTCTGTCAACATGAGTTCAAACCTAACCCAGAGCTCATCCCTATTGGTGACCAGAGGTGTGAAGGGTTTAATGTTTTAGGGAATCAACCCAGATTGAACTGACCCTAAAGATTATCTTTATGATTTACGTTGATATTAAACCCAAGAGCAAACATTTATTATATTACATATAGTCAATCCTTAAATGTGATGGCTGCATTCATTTTCTTTTTTAGGCTTTCTCTCCTTTATCTTCACCTGGTCAGTAAGTCAGTTGTTTTTCAACAGATCAAGCTTTCCTGCAAATATAGCAATTAGAGCATTGTCACAAACCATTTATCACTGACAGGAGTGTTTACAATGACTAGCTTTTATTTGTCCATGTACTGTAAAACCTGTAATCCAAAAGAAAAAAAATATTGCTGTAACTGCTTGTGTAACTGCAGTTTCAGCTGGAGTTTGGTTTAATTTGTTAGTATATCTAAATATTCTAGTACATCTAACACCCCCCCCCCGACTGACAATCCTGCTATCCTAATACTGTCTAATCCACCTGTTTCCTCAAATTCTGACATTGAAAGTGAGAAGAAGGGTTTGCTGTAAGCTTTCATGTTTTGTATAAAATGTGCAGGCCCCCTGACCTCCAATCAGTGAGTGATTGATAGTCAAATGTGACATTTTGTCCCATCTTACCTGCAATGGTGGCCAGTGGGGGGTGGAGCCACCCCTCCAGCCCCCGGTCAGTCAGATGGTTAACTGCAACACTTACCCCGGGCAGCGCTTCTTTCCGTGCGATGGTTGGCTGGCTTCCCCTGCATCTCCTCCTTGGCATCACGGTGGTGTCCTCACCGTGCGTCTCCTCCTCTGTATCACGGCGGTGTCCTCGTTGTGCGTCTCCTCCCTCCTCCTCCCTCAGCCAATAGGGTAGCTTCTCCCTTCGGCCAATCAGAAATGGGTCTCAGGACCCGAGCCCACCCTTGTGCCCCCTATGGACGGGCCACTGCTTAACTGTCAGATCGGCATTAAGGTTGGTAATTATGGATCAAAATCCTCATCTCCTCATTCAAACCACTCTGTATGTCGCTTGTTACTTTATAAAGTTTTGCTTTCATTTTTGTATGGTAGAATATACCTAAACAGTGGTGTCCTCGCTGTGCGTCTCCTCCCTCCTCCTCCCTCAGCCAATAGGGTAGCTTCTCCCTTCAGCCAATCGGGAAATGGGTCTCGGGGCCTGAGCCCACCCTTGTGCCCCCTATGGACGGGCCACTGCTTAACTGTCAGATTGGCAGTAAGGTGGGAAATCATGGATCAAAATCCTCATCTCTTCATTCAAACCACTCTGTATGTCGCTTGTTACTATATAAAGTTTTGCTCTCATTTTTGTATGGTAGAATATACCTAAACAGGGGTGTCCAAACTTTTTACCTTCCTGGACCAATTGGAAGATGAGAATTGTCTTGGGCCACACATAAAATACACTTACAATAAGGGTAGCTGATGAGCAGAAAAAGTCAGGCAGATCACAAGTTATCGATAACTGATATATTCTAGATAATATACCTATCTGAGTAATAAAACCAAATTTTTCATTTCTGTTATTATATAAGTAAAAGAGGGCAACATAAAACTAGTGTGATATTTGCCACTGCTATTGACAAACTAACACATCAATATCTGGTTTAATGGAGGTAGTAGCAATTCTCAATTAATTCTCAAGGTTCTAATGTTGCCCTTCCTGTGCTTCATCCTTGCAAATAGGTGCTGCCGAAAACTGATGACATGAATAAGGCGTAATTGTGAAGAGTGAGATTTTTTTGGTAGAAGATAAATCTTACTCCTCCGCAGAAAAATCAAGAAGAACAACAACAGCAAAGGATGAAAAAAGGGAGAGAAAAGGAAATAGATAACTCCCAGTTACTCCCTACTAAACAGGACATGGTAGAGATGATGGCACATTTAAAATGCATGATCAAAGGTGAACTAAATGCAACCAGAGCAGATATCCAGAATGTACTAATAAGAGTTGAATAATTACAGTTAGATGACATAAAAAAGCTATCATGGAACTGCGGGAGAGGGCGGAACGGGATTGGATAGAAATTAAAAATATTCAATATAAGCTTGAGGATCAAGAAAACAGGAACAGACTGAACAATTTAGGGATTCGTGGGCTGCCAGAATCCGTGAAAAGCAATGATCTAGAAAATGTGGTCAGTGAAGTGTTCAATGAAATAATGAAAAAAGAGGTGCTAACTCCTATAATTTTTGACAGAATTCATAGAGTGCGGAAAACAATGAAAGCACCACCTGAGATGGCGAGAGATGTAATAGTGAGATTTTACCAATACGAAATAAAACAATAAGTTCAGCATGGTACGAGTGTAGCGCCCTGCTCCCAATGAGTGGGAGCTATGTGTTAAAATTATAGTTGTCTGAGCTATATTTTGGCTCAGAAGGATTGTGTTCAAATAATACTTCTGTTTCAGTTGAGCTGGTTGCGTGATTTTCCCCCTGATGGTGGGTGTCGCTGTCACCACTGGTCAGGGTTGGAAAGGCAACAGGCTGGATGCATTGGGTATCTGTTTCCCAGAAGCAGCCCAGGGGGCGTGGTCAATCTGCTGTTCATTCTGGGAGAGGGTACTTAAGGAACAGACACCATTTTGGCGTTCATTCGTTGGTGGTGGGCGCCTACCGATCCCAACCTGAGGGCCCTCCTGGCCTCAGGGATGCGCTGGCAGTTTCCACCTCAGGGCCACGTTGGCTTGAGGCTCAGTTACTGAGATGTAGGCCCAGGAGTCACTGGGGGCCTACTGATCCAGGGATGATCCTGTGTCGCCTTGCCTGCGGGAAGGGACCGAGCAATTGAGGACTCAATTGGAGGATGTATCCGGATCAAAATCTACCTCACAGTGCTGCCAGAGCGGCTGAAAGATCCTGGCACTGAGAGCTGTATTCTTCTCATCAGAAGGTAACCCAGTGAGTGGTTGCACAAGTCTGTGGCAGAGACTATTGAGAAAATTGAATTTTCACAAGTCTGTGGCAGAGACTATCTGTGATCGAGCTACGCACCGGTTGCTAGGCCAGTGAGAGTGGGCCTATCCGGTGGTTACTGAGTCCAGCGTGGAGACAGTTGTTCCTCTGGACCTAAGAAAATACCTGTGATCCACAAGTAAGGTACCTGAGTCCTCCCCATCCCTTCACCCCCCTCCGTTGGAAACTTTAATCAATAAAACCCCTTGAAAGAGATTTTGTGTTGGTGCGAACTTTCTTTTGGACAACTCTTCAAGGAGAACCCCTGAGATGAGCGTATGGAACAGTGAGGTAACGTGCAAGTCCCAAAATTAAACCAGCAGCTCCTACGGGGGTATCGCTACATGTGGGGGCTCGAGTCCGGGATTTGCCGTTACCTCTCACAACTAAAATAGACTGTTCATTTGGGACCTATTCTACAGAGGGAGGACTGTGCTAAAATGGGGAAGAAAAATTGCGATCACTTTCTGACCGCGTGAGCCGTGGGCGGAGTCAAGAAAAAGAAAAGCCCATGAGCTACGTGCCAAGAAGAGCAAGTGGGAGGAGTTCCCGCTTGCTTGCTGCGTGAGACGCCACATATGTGTCCAGCATTTAGAGAAACGGAGTGCCGTCATGTCTTCAGTTCTATTGTTGCAGTCTGCTTGTGGGCCCCAGGATGCTTCCTGTGGGTACCGCTACAAGTACCATGCTGCCGGGAACCATGCTGACGGACACTGGCATCCGATTGAAGCCGCATGGGCGGTTCATGCTCTACACGATCGGTGATGTGAAGGCCCTGGGTATGCTGTGTAACAGGTGTGATGGACTGGCTATGCAACCCCGCCCTTTTGTTCGATGCCTACGTTGCGGGGAGTACCTGTTTTCTGTGGAGCAACCCACCATGCCACCCTGCGCTTGCAAAGTGGACTGGGTCATGGGCAACGTGACAGAAGAAGCTGCTGCCTTCAACCAAATTGTCCTGCCCATGGCCGCCGCATCTGCTGCTGTGAGTAATCCTGAAGGGGATGTTACTGTTACCACTGTGAGTGGGTTACCAGCGGATGCCACTACCACTGTTACTTCAACTGTATCCACCTTCGCTGCACCTATCTTCGCTGCACCTGTCTAGAAGTAGGTGGGATACGTGAAGGCCTCCCGCGGCCGCGGTAGAGGCCTACCCCAGATACAACCGTAACCGGACCCTGAGAGAGGTGATGTCCCCGGGAAGTCCACGTCAGGAACCGGTAAGATATCTGGGGAAAAAGTATTCGGGACTGTAAACAACTGGTTGCTGGCAGAGGAAAATAAGTCCTTGTCAGATGTTTGTGGAAACACATTGGAGTCCATGTCTCAAGAATTGCTGTGGAGCAACATGGAGGATGTTGCCTCAGTACATAGTTTTTCGGAGTTGACAGCCATGGATTCCGGGGAGACAACACCCAGAGCGGAAGCCCCGGTTGTTGCTAGTGAAGTCCTGCCTAAAGTTACCAATTCATATGGGTCAGGAAAACTGTCTGCGAATCGCATGGTACACAAGTCCCCAGTTTCTTGTATACCTCCTGGATATGGAAGTACCAGATCTTTGCCTAGGCTTGCCCGATCACAAAGATTGCTAAACAAACGGGTAGCCAGGGAGTATGGATTAGAGTTTCCCTACATTCCCAGGGAAACTATGCAAGAGATTGAGGCCAATACAGAAGAATGGTACAGTGAGAGTGGGACTACCTTGAAGTACCTAAACCGTTCAGGAAATTAGGTCATTCTTTTACCATGGATGAACGCTTCAGAGGGTGCTTGTTGCATTGGAGCTATGGTCGGCACATCTATACTGACAAGGTGGTCATCTGCCGGCCTGGAAAGGAAGATTACGATCTTTCATTACCACCTTGGACGGACAGGGGAAATCACTAGCCCTGCCTGACCCCTGCTTTTACTGGTGATCATCTATAGTGACTATTCCAGTTTTTGTCACTTTGCTAAAAAAGAAGATTTCCTTTTCTTTTCTTCTTTGAAGGACCTGGGGTAAATAGCTAGTTAGTGCTAGGGCATTTGTAATTTGAGTCAAGATTTCTCTACCCGGTCCAGTACTTGTACCAAAAAGGGACTTTGTTATGTTGTTCTTCGACCACTAGGTGGCGGAGATTTGCTCAGCAGAAACTGGACTCTTCTGCACTTAGCTACCAACACAAAGGAATATATATATATATATATATATATATATATATATATATATATATATATATAGGAAAGAGAGTTTTATTTCTCAGGAAGTAAGGCTTTGCTTCCCGTTGTAGAGTAATGTTTTACATTGTTGCCTGTGTGTGCTGTTTTTGTTTTTCAGGTACTCTGGATTACCTGCCAGACTACGGCAGAGCTGGATGGGTGAGATAGAGAGATATAGGAACATTGTAATGTATAGTGATGTGATTACTGTGTGTATATGCTAACTTTTGTATTTTCTTGCTACCTCACCCTTCCTTTCCCCATCCAAGTTTTTTTTTAGGTAACTGACCCTCAGGACCGAGGGTCATATTTTTTTTCCTCGACGATGGGAACATCATCTTTTTGCAGGGAGGGGAGTATGTAGCGCCCTGCTCCCAATGAGTGGGCGCTATGTGTTAAAATTATAGTTGTCTGAGCAATAGTTTGGCTCAGAAGGATTGTGTTCAAATTATACTTCGGTTTCAGTTCAGCTGGTTGCGTGATTTGCCCCCTGACGGTGGGTGTCGCTGTCACCACTGGTCAGGGTTGGAAAGGCAACAGGCGTGATGCATTGGGTATCTCTTTCCCAGAAGCAGCCCAGGGGGCGTGGTCAACCCGATGTGCATTCTGGGAGATGGTACTTAAGGGACAGACACAATTTTGGCGTTCGTTCATCGGTGGTGGGCGCCTCCCAATACCGACCTGAGGGCCCTCCTGGCCTCAGGGATGCGCTGGCAGTTTCCACCTTGGGGCCACGTTGGCCTGAGGCTCAGTTACTGAGATGTAGGCCCAGGAGTCACTGGGGGCCTACTGATCCAGGGATGATCCTGTGTCGCCTTGCCTGCGGGAAGGGACCGAGCAATTGAGGACTCAATTGGAGGATGTATCCGGATCAAAATCTACCTCACAGTACTGCTGGAACGGCTGAAAGATCCTGGCACTGAGAGCTGTGTTCTTTTCATCAGAAGGTAACCCAGTGAGTGGTTGTACATGTCTGTGGCATGTGTTCACTAAGTGTAAACTAATTTTTTACCAAAAAAAATCCCCCCCAAAAAATGAACATTTTTAAGTACGTTTACAATTTTGTGTTGAGCCGCATGCGACCTGTGGGTCACAGGTTGGACACCCCTGACTCAAACCATTAATCATCTTTCTCCACATAATATACCACTCCCAGCCTCTTAATTGTTACTGTAACTTTTTATACTTCAAAGGCCTGACCATTGTTATGTTTGCCTATCACATCTCACATGGGTTGTAAACGGCAACCTCATTTAGATCCTCCAATCAGGTTGCACACCATGTACACTTGCTAGGTGTAGTGACCAACTGGTATTTTATGAATTGTTAGCAAGCCATGCTCTCTGTCTTTTTCCTGGGACACAAAAGCACTAATTATGACCAGACATGAAGCTGGAAATTAAACTAACTCTATACTTGAGGGGCGTGGCTTGGCACGCGACGGAGATGGCAGCACACTAGAGGAGCTCCTCAGCAAGCACGGCCATTAGAAGCCCTACACCCGACCACAGGCTCTCACATGCCGGCCAGAAGGCTGTATTCAACTCCCCGCTCCCACCTGCGCCACAACACCGGATCATCCGCAGCGAAAAACATAGCGGACATCTTTAAAACCCAGCAGACAGGCCGCAACGGATCTCCTAGATCCAAGATGGCGCCGCCACAACACGAGGAGGTCGATAGTGAGGACTGCTGACCAGCGCCTGTAGACTCTAACAGGGGTAAGCCTGCATCTGATCACCCCTTAACACTGGCAGATATGTCTGTGATAGCCGCGGACATCAAAGCAACTTTCTCAGCGGCTATCACAGACTTGAAAACAAGCATGATAGTTATCAATGAAAAGATGGAGGCGGTGGAGCACGCAGGTCAACATAGGGACAAGGCCATACACAGGCTAGAGCTAACCACACAGGCCCAAATGCAACATTTCATAGACATGAATCGGCATATAGAAGATTTGGACAATAGGGGCAGGAGGTGCAACATTAGGGTGCGGGGGATCCCCATATCTGTCGAGCATGAGCAAATTGTCCCGGCCCTCAGGAGAGTGTTCAACAGTTTATTAGAACGCCAAGAGGACATGGAGATAGACTTTGTACGGGCACATAGGGCTCTCAGACCCAGAAACTCTGATTCAGCACCCCCGAGAGACATTATATGTTGCCTGCAGTGCTTTGGCCTTAAAGAGGATATTATGCGCAAAGCACGGAGAAATGACAGGATCATTTTTAACGGTGCAACAATAATGCTGCTTCAGGATCTGTCCCAGATAACTTTGAGAAACAGACGGGCCCTACGTCCCTTGTTGGATCGGTTAAGGGAAAGGGACCTGAAATATTTGTGGCGTTTTCCATTCGCTTTGACTGGATCTTACAATGGCCACATGCATATATTACGCTCTCCAGCAGACCTTCCTGAGTTTTGTGAATCACTGGATATGGAGCATGTAGCTCTCCCTGAATGGTACGCTGAATTCCTACACACCCCACTGGAGAGGAGCCCCCCGCCTCTCCCTTCATGTCACCTGACACCAGACTTTCTAAGAAAGCTAGGCATGGACGGGGTGGGAGCAGCAGACCAGACACACCGGGAAGACACGCGGGGCCTTCCAGGGACCGGAACGCAGAGTGACACTTCGCAGCATAGTTATCACTCCCCTACTCCATGTTCCTGCTACCTGCCTCAAGCTGCCTCACCTCTCCCCCTGTGGTGAGACCTTTGATCATGCTCTGATCCTCTACCCTCACTCCGCTTACCCACGTTGCCTTGTTGGTAATTAATGCCTGACTTGGATCCTTTGAGATAAATACTCACTGCCTCCTTCACTTGAATCCCGGTTTGAACCCTTTCCTGCTGCACAGGCCGATCTGGAATACTGGGGACTGTCTGCTTCTTTATACAACCATTATACCTAATCCCCCGCTATGATCGTCCTCATTGAAATAGTTGTCGGAGTTTGACCTTTGACCCCACTAATGATTTGCCCTGGACGTGGCTCAATGTTAGTTTTTTCCCAAGTTATACTCCCTGAAGCCAGTTGCTTTAGCCCTATCCTGCTGAGTATACATACTCTGTGAGTCACAGAGTCTACCTTTTCATCCTGAGAGATATATCCTTGCCCCCTGAATGGTTTGTCTCTACGGTGCCCAGATCTTCCAGCCCCTACGGAATACTTCAACTCTCTTGCAGATTTATTATGGAAGACTCTGGGTGCACTGGGTCCTTCATTTCCTGCTAATGGGGATTCATATGTACACAGACAATATGTATATTTATAAGCCACTGCCTACGGGATAGAAGGGGGTTATAATTGCACTTAGCCCTGATGCTCCCTTTTCTGTGAGCGGTTGTTTATTGTTTATTTTTGCCTAAGAAAAATTTAGTTTACACCATGGTCGGGTGTACAACATACTGAATTGTTTAATATGCTTTATCTAAGTTGGTCGTGTGGGCGATGAAGGGGAGGATCCTTTCATTTGGTCGGATCTTCCTTGGCATTGCTCTTCTGGGTGGGCTGTCGTCGGGTCGTTTGTCTCCCAGCGACCCCATAGAGAGCTCCTTGCTCCCCCTTTTGGGAGGCAGGGATCTCTACTGTAAGTTGGCGAATACCCCTTCCTGGGAGGGTTTTTGACCACCCAGGAGGTTGGACGATTTCTACGCCATCTTCTTATTGTGTCTCTCTCTTTGACCTTCTGTTTCTTCATAAATCTTTATCTCTCCTTTCTCTCTCCCCCTTTTTTTTTAACACCATCCCTTTTTTTTTTACCCAAAAAGTCTTTCTCAGCAGTGCTGTTGGATTGTTGTCTTAGTTTTCAAGCACAGATACTAATCCCCACAGTATAGTCTTCATTTTGATTTATTATAGAGTGATCCTAGGGACACCTCCTTCTGACCCCCCCCATGGCTTACTCTTCCCTGGGGCGACGCCCCACGGTGATATCGCATAACATCAGGGGCCTAAACATCCCAGAGCTCAGTTCCACTCTTCTGAAGGAACTCAGGAAAGGTAGGCCCCATTTTGTATTTCTTCAGGAGACCCATTTCAAAACGCGCCATATACCGAGACTCACAGATTCATATTTTACCAGAGCGTTCCATGCCACAAATGATGAATCTAAGACTAGAGGGGTATCCATATTGATCAGTAGGGACGCCCCTTTTGAGTTGTCTGAACAACTCTGTGATACGCAGGGTAGATTTGTGTTTCTGAAGGGGACATATGCAGGCACACCTGTGTACTTCCCTAATAGAGCCCATGTCAAGTTCTGCCAGAACATAGTCAGAGAACTCCAAGGGTTTGCGGCTGGTTGTACGATTCTTGGGGGGGATTTTAATGTGCCTCTGAATCCCCTCTTGGATACGTCCAATGGCAAGACATGTATCACTTATAAGACCCTCAAGAAGATAAAATCGCTACTGCAATCCTTGCAATTGATAGACACTTGGCACTTCCTTGACCCAGACGGCCGAGATTACACCCATTTCTCTGTACCCCATTCAAGATATGCCAGATTAGATTATTTGTTCATAACACAGAGGGATCTTCCCAGGGTTTCAGGGGCACATATAGGTCTTCAGACGATCTCAGATCATTCCCCCGTATCCCTTTCACTAGACATGTCACTTGTGACCAAACAACAACCCACTTGGCACCTGAACGCCTCACTCCTGACTGACCCGGAACTACTACCTAAAATCTCCGCTGATCTGACAGACTTTTTCAAAAGTAACATCACCCCAGGGGTGGATCCTTTGGTCGTGTGGGAGGCCCACAAATGTACTATTAGAGGTATGTTGATTGCGCTGGGTTCTAAACGCAAAAAAGAAAGGGAGGCCACCATTTGGAATCTGATCACGACGATTAATTCCTTAGAGACACAACACAAGCAATCTTTGTCGATAGACTCTGCTACTCGGTTGTTAGAGACTAGGCGGGAATTACAGTTGATACTTGATTCACGGGCGAAGCACATGCTGTTTTTAAAAAAAAAAATCAACTACGAATCCGGGAATAAGACGGGCAGAGTGCTGGCCAGAGCCTTGAGGGAACATGCCTCCTTCAACAACATTGCTGGCATTTGAAATCCTGCGGGGAAACTTGATGTTGCATCAGAAGCAATTGCGGGACATTTTCATAGTTTCTATTCTAAGCTTTATAACTTACCCCCCCAACATAAACAACCACATATGGAAGGAGACAGAACACAGATTATCCAAGAATATTTAGCTAAAAGTGGTCTTCCAGCTATATCAGAGCTTGACTCTACATCACTGGAAAACCCAATCTCCTCCTTGGAGCTCAGACAGGCTATTAAACAGCTCAAATCTGGCAAAAGCCCTGGACCGGACGGGTACTCGGCAATTTACTATAAGACCTTTATAGACATCCTAACAGAACCTCTGAAAGAGGCTCTGAACTCCCTGTCTGGGCCCAAGGAGATCACTCCCGACTTCCTGACCGCACACATAGCAGTGATTCCGAAACCAGGAAAAGACCCAGGGGAATGCGCTAGCTATAGGCCCATTTCCCTGTTGAATTTAGATGTGAAGTTGTTCGCAAAGGTCCTGGCCTTGAGGTTGGGCCCACTTCTGCCAAAACTGGTTGGTTTGGAACAGGTGGGCTTCATACCTGGCAGTGAAGCAAAAGATAACGTAACCAAAGCGTTGCTCCTGATTGAAAAAAGTGGGGGGAACTCCCGCGCTGCCCTAACATAAACTAAGTAAATAGCCAAGAAAAAAAAGGGGGGGGAAGGGGCACTGCTGCTGAACACCTGTGAATCCAATTCAGGGAAACTAAAAGCAATATAAAACAGTGATGGTGTTAAGCGCTGTGTTTAAACAAAGAAAAGGAGGGAGAAGTGGGAATAGTGTGACTGATAGCACACTCAATCAAAATATGTGTATATAATGTGACCTTACTATGAATAAATTGGCTAGGTAAGTAGAGGAACCCCAATCCTTTACTATCCACATCCATCCATCCTGGCCAATTGTGAATAATCCGAAACAAATATATTAGTAGTGAATCATCCAAAAAAGTGTAGTTGTACATAAAAAAGTCCACAAAAAATACACAATACAATTGTTACGTACCTGCCGGATGAGCCTGACGTGCAGTGGGAAGGCTTCTCGTACAACCCCGGCTCAAGGGCCACCGATGTTGCAACAGTGGCCGCAAGAGCCTGGCGGTGTATGGGTGCCTGGTTCGTCTTTGGTCTTGTCAGTTCAGCTGGTGCAACAGGGAACAGGAAGCAGGCTGGTAGGTGCATGTAATACGTAGTCAGACAAGCCGGGTTTGGTAACAGACGATCAGATGTAGGTATAGACGACAGGCAGAGAATGGTCAGGATACAGACAAAGTTCGGCAACAGGAAATCAAGCAGTGTAGAGCTGAGCGTGGTTACAAGGCAGGCCGGGATCAGGATAACAGAGATCAATCGTAGTCAAACAAGCCGGGTCAAACACAGGAAACAGATCAGATCACAGGAAGACACTGGAACAGGTATGAACTGCAGATCAGGCAGCGAAGACACAGTGCTGCTGAGGTGTTTAAATAAGGCAGCCTGTTGCCAATCACTGAAATCAGTCGGCACTATTAACCCTTAGTTGGCAGATCCATGACAACAATTATCAAAAAAAATTATATATATAAGTGCGAAAAAATCCAAAAAAGAGTCCAGTTTACACCATGCAATTTCAAAGTGAATATACAGTGATTCCCATCACCAAAGTGAACCAGTACATAAAATGAAAAGATGGCATACACATCAGTATGATGTTCCAAATACTGATCTCTCTTCAGTGCTCCACCTCTGTGCCTGCAAGCAGCTTACCTTGTTGCTAATAAAGTTTAGCATAGACAGGTCACAGGGCGTTGAGGACTGGTAAGCAGAGGTTATGGCAGTGCTGACCTCCTTCCTATGGTTGTAATCCTCTCAAGCGTCATACATAGATGCAGAAAGAGAAAAGCCAATATAGTGTAGTTCCGCTACTGTCTCGAGGCACAAACAGACGCCAGATATACACTCACTTAGAAGGAGAAACAATATGGGACCGTCTCCACGAGCGCTGAACTCGTCGTCCCTCAAGGTGTCAGTGGCTCTGTGTGGCTCTCCAAACAGCAGGGGATCTCAGTAAGTGGTGGCAATCGAGTCGTGGCAATAAATGCAATACAAAAGACATGGCAGACATTGCATAATCCTGTATAAAAAGTTATTTATTAAAAAGAAAACAATATGTAACACTCACATATAAGATGAAGAAAGAAGGCAGAGTATCCTACGAGTACCTCACTCGTCTGCCTATTCTAATCCCGGCGTGTTAGCGAACTGATGAAGTCACGTGACACATGACGATACGCGTAGGGAGAGGAGATTCGCTGACACGCCGGGATTAGAATAGGCAGACGAGTGAGGTACTCGTAGGATACTCTGCCTTCTTTCTGTATCTTATATGTGAGTGTTACATATTGTTTTCTTTTTAATAAATAACTTTTTATACAGGATTATGCGATGTCTGCCATGTCTTTTGTATTGCATTGATTGCCACGACTCGATTGCCACCACTTACTGAGATCCCCTGCTGTTTGGAGAGCCACACAGAGCCACTGACACCTTGAGGGACGACGAGTTCAGCGCTCGTGGAGACGGTCCGAAATTCTTTAAAGCGGTCCGAAATTCTTTAAAGCTTTAAACTCCATCATTCTGAAATTCTTATGGCACCACAAGAAACCAAGGGTGAAATTACCTACTTTGATGATGCCTAAAGATTCGGGTGGGATTAACCTACCGAATTTTAAAAACTATTACTATGCAGCTCATGTAGCCAGGGTAATTGATTGGCACTGCCATGCTGACACGAAAGATTGGGTTAAGCTAGAGGCGACCTTGAGCGCGTTCCCACTCACGCTCTCACCATGGATCCCAGGGTCGGGTCTTTCCTCCAACCTAAAAAGCTGCCCGATCACGCATAATACATTAGACATTCTGAGAACACTAGTTAACAAGAAAAAGACAAATATCACCACGATCCCCAGCCCTCTGACCCCGCTGAAAGACAATCCTGACTTCTCCCCGGGTATTCATAACTCCACGCTCCATTCAGCAACGAAAGATACCTCCCTACGAGTGGGTGAATGCTTTCTAGGTACTAAGGTTAGAAACTGGACATCCCTCAAGACGGATTGCGAATTACCCCATCTAAAGCAGTGGACTTACTTTCAGATCCGGAGCTACCTAGGCAAGTTTAGAAACTCTCAAGATCTTTACAGACCTTTGACCGCGATGGAAGCGGCCTGTCACAACAAAACCCCAGTGTTTAAGGCCACCTCTCTAGCATACTCCTGGTTGCAAAACCCGGGAGATGCGGGGGAGAGTGCGCATAGGAGAGAGTGGTCCCGAGACCTAAACACAGAGATATCAGATGACCAATGGAAATATGCACGCATCTTGGTACACAAATGCTCCATAAGTACTAAATTACAGGAAACAAGCTATAAGTTGCTGACATGGTGGTACCACACACCCGTAAGACTTCACAGATGGGATAACCAAAAATCTGAGATCTGTTGGAGATGTCAAACTGAAAGGGGCACGTTAGCTCACATTTGGTGGCACTGTGCTCTGATCACCAGCTACTGGTCAGAAGTTCGGAAATTGATTAAACAGATCACTGAAACTAAGCTAAACCTAGATGCTGCATGTTGCCTGCTACATATATCCAGTTTTTCACTTAAGAGATACAAACATTCCCTGACAAAACACCTTCTGAATGCGGCTAAGTCCCTAATTCCCCTGTATTGGAACTCGTCTCAAGTCCCATCCATTTCTGAATGGCTCAATAAAGTAGGGGAAATAGCCACCATGGAAGACACCCTGGCCCAGGACGGTGGTGATGCGAAGAAGTTTCACGACACCTGGCAACCGTGGTTTGATTTTAAGTATTCTCAAGAATATACACATGAGGGTACGAACACACTTACCTAAGACTGTTCGATATGGTAATTTCTCCTACGGTTGGCCCTCGGTGGCTGACCGCCTTTTTAAGACCAATCCGGCTACACTTTGTAGTGAGCGCAACACCCCCCCCCCCTTTTTTTTCTTTCCTACCTTTATTTGCTTCCCCCCTACTTTCTCTTTCCCTTTTCTTAAATCTAAACACTGCTACAATTGAGATAGCGGATGTTGACAATAATGTTTGATCAGAAAGTACTGACCAATAATGCTCCTTTATCCCTTATACTAGAAGACACTGTTACGTTCTAACTTTTTTGACTATGTACAGATTGACATTATTTCCTATGAAGTATGTTCAGAAGCTTGGTAATAACGTGTAATGGCTTTATTTCTTTACTATTCATTCAACATTCTCACTGACAGTCATGGCTCATACCCATTACTGTCGCCAGACGGCAGTCTTCAGCTGGGCTTTGTTACTGATCTTTTGCCACACTGTACTGTTTTGATCGCAATGTTTTCAGTTGCATCTGCATTCTTTGATAAGTGCACTCCTATATTGTTTTCATTCTTTTTCTTAACCACTTAACGACCGCTCACTGTATATATACGTCGGCACAATGGCACCGACAGGCACAATCACGTAGAGCATACGTGATTGCCTTTGTACAGTTGGGGGGTCCGATCGGACCCCCCTTCTGTACAGTGAGCGGTCGGAATTCGTCTGGGAGCGTTCTGAGATGGGGGGCGGCCGTTCGATTCCGACCACCCCCCCGCGATCGCTCCCGGCGAATAGAAATGCCCCCTCTGTCTGTGTAATGTTTACACAGATAGAGAAAGCAGGAGGAAGTGATGTCATCTCCTGTGCGGCGCTCACATATACCGAGCGTCGTACAAGAGAAGACACACAGGTCAGTGCACTAACACTACACTAACACCAGCACACATAGGCACATAAATCGCCCCCCCCAGGCCCCCCCAGATCACCCCCCAGCCCCCAGTCACAGTGTCACTGATTGCAGTGACCATTTATTTACTGATCACTGCAATCAGTGACATTTGTGACTGTAAAAGTGTCACTACATTTAGTTTTAGGTCCAGTGTAGCCCCCTAACCCCCCCTAAGAAAGGTTTAACCCCTTGATCACCCCCCAGATAACCCTTTCACCCCCTAGCACCGCCGTCGCTTGGCGATCATTTTTCTTAACGCTGTCTTGGCGTCGGTGATGCAGATCGGTACCCAGTAATTTTTTTTAGGTTCGCCGCAGGTTTTTATAGCGTCGGGTACCCCCATAAATTATCTAATAAAGGTTTAATCCGCTTGATCGCCCCCCAGGTAACCCTTTCACCCCCTATCACCACTGTCACTAAGCGATCATTTTTCTGATCGCTGTCTTGGCGTCGGTGATGCAGATCGGTACCCAGTAATTTTTTTAGGTTCGCCGCAGGTTTTTATAGCGTCGGGTACCCCCCATAAATTATCTAATAAAGGTTTAACCCCCTTGATCGCCCCCCAGGTAACCCTTTCACCCCCTATCACCACTGTCGCTAAGCGATCATTTTTCTGATCGATGTCTTAGCGTCGGTGATGCAGATCGGTAGCCAGTAATTTTTTTTAGGTTCGCCGCAGGTTTTTATAGCGTCAGGTACCCCCATATATTATCTAATAAAGGTTTTAACCCCCTAATTGCCCCTAGTTAACCCTTTCACCAGTAATCATCATATAAGTGTTACGGGTGACGCTGGTTAGTTAGTTTGCTTTTTATAGTGTCAGGGCACCCGCCGTATATAACCCAATAAAGGTTTAACCCCCTGATCGCCCGCCGGGTGATATCAATTAGGTTTTATCGTCAGAGAGGGTCTGCGTCACACCCCAGGCAGCGTCAGGTTAGTGCCAGTAACGCTAACACCCACGCGTGAAGCATACACCTCCCTTAGTGGTATAGTATCTGAACAGATCAATATCTGATCTGATCAGATCTATACTAGCGTCCCCAGCAGTTTAGGGTTCCCAAAAACGCAGTGTTAGCGGGATCAGCCCAGATACCTGCTAGCACCTGCGTTTTGCCCCTCCATCCAGCCCAGGCCACCCAAGTGCAGTATCGATCGATCACTGTCACTTACAAAACACAACACACATAACTGCAGCGTTCGCAGAGACAGGCCTGATCCCTGCGACTCCAGTGCTGTAGGAGGTGATTTCACCACCACAGTTAAAAAAAAAAAAGAAGCAAATATGCTGAAGCATTGGGGCAGCAGGGGCGGAGGAGCGATTTTGCTCCTAATGCCGCGTACATACGGTCGAAATTCCGACGGAGGCTTGCCCGTGGAAAAGTCCGACCATGTGTGTGCGGCATAACTTTTTTGCGGGAGGATGCCCCCATGCTTCGGCATATATAAATGGTGCATGTATGCCCATCATTAGAAGTGGGTGGATGAAGGGCGGTATTCTAATGGTGGGCATACCCACCGATCAATCTCTTTTTTCGTTCAGCCACCTGGCTGCATGAAAAAAAAAGATTACAATACATGTCCAACAAGGACCAGCAACGTACTGGTATGTTGCTGGACTTTTAATGGTTATACCAGATTGATGCCTGCGGGTTTAGGTATCATCTTGGTATCATTCTTTTCAACCAGCGGCCGGCTTTAATGTAAAAGCAACCCTAGTGGCTAATTAGCCTCTGGACTGCTTTTACAAGCAGTGGGAGGGAATGTCCCCCCCCCGGATATAAAAAGCGCCATTGGGAAATTGGGAAAGCATTTTATCACACCGATCTTGGTGTGGTCAGATGCTTTGAGGGCAGAGGAAAGAGCTAGGGTCTAGACCCCAGTTTTTTCAAAAAAAGAGTACCTGTCACTACCTATTACTATCATAGGGGATATTTACATTCCCTGAGATAACAATAAAAATGATAAAAAAAAACATGGAAGGAACAATTTAAAAATAAAATAAAAAAGCAAAATTAATAATAAAAACAAAACAAAAAAAAAAGCACCCCTGTCCTGCCCTGCTCTTGCCCAATGGCGAACGCAAGCGTCGGTCTGGCGTCATATGTAAACAGCAATTTCACCATGCATGTGAGGTATCACCGTGAAGGTCAGATCGAGGGCAGTAATTTTAGCAGTAGACCTTCTCTGTAAATCTAACGGGGTAACCTGTAAAGGCTTTTAAAGGCTTTTAAAAATGTATGTAGTTTGTCGCCAATGCGCGTTTGTGCGAAACTTTAAAGCATGTCGTGTTTGGTATCTATGTACTCGGCCTAAGATCATCTTTTTTATTTCATCAAACATTTGGGCAATATAGTGTGTTTTAGTGCATTAAAATAAAAAAAGTGTATTTTTTCCCCAAAAAATGCGTTTGAAAAATCGCTGCGCAAATACCGTGTAGAAAAAAAAAATGCAACACCCACTATTTTATTCTGTAGGGCCTTTGCTTTAAAAATATATATAATGTTTGGGGGTTCAACATAATTTTCCTGCAAAACAAAATATGTTTTCATGTAAACAAAAAGTGTCAGAAAGGGCTTTGTCTTCAAGTGGTTAGAAGAGTGGATGTAAGCTTCCTAATGTTGTGTATAAAATGCCAGAACAGTTCAAAACCCCCCCAAATGACCCCATTTTGGAAAGTAGACACCCCAAGCTATATACTGAGAGGCATGTTGAGTCCATGGAATATTTTATATGTTGACACAAGTTGCGGAAAAAAGACAATTTTTTTTTTTTTTTTTGCACAAAGTTGTCATTAAATGATATATTGCTCAAACATGCCATGGGCATATGTGGAATTACACCCCAAAATACATTCTGTTGCTTCTCCTGAGTACAGGGATACCACATGTGTGAGACTTTTTGGGAGCCTAGCCGCGTACGGGACCCCAAAAACCAATCACCGCCTTCAGGCTTTCTAAGGTTGTAAATTTTTGATTTCACTTCTCACTGCCTATCACAGTTTCGGAGGCCATGGAATGCCCAGATGGCACAAAACCCCCCCAAATGACCCCATTTTGGAAAGTAGACACCCCAAGCTATTTGCTGAGAGGTATTGTGAGTATTTTGCAGATCTCGCTTTTTGTCACAAAGTTTTGAAAATTGAAAAAAAAAAAGAAAAAAAAAATTCTTTCTTCATTTTCAAAAACAAATGAGAGCTGTAAAATACTCACCATGCCTCTCAGCAAACAGCTTGGGGTGTCTACTTTCCAAAATGGGGTCATTTGGGGGGGTTTTGTGCTATTTTGGCATTTTATGGCCTTCGAAACTGTGATAGGTAGTGAGGAGTGAAATCAAAAATTTGTGCCTAGAAATCCTGAAAGCGGTGATTGGTTTTCGGGGTCCCGTACGCGGCTAGGCTCCTAAAAAGTCCCACACATGTGGTATCCCCATACTCAGGAGAAGCAGCAAAATGTATTTTGGGGTGCAATTCCAAATATAACCATGGCATGTGTGAGCAATATATCATTTAGTGACAACTTTTTGTATTTTTTATTAATTTTTTTGTCATTATTCAATCACTTGGGACAAAAAAAAATATTCAATGGGCTCAACAGGCCTCTCAGCAATTTCCTTGGGGTGTCTACTTTCTAAAATGGGTCCATTTTTTTTTTTTTTGCTATTTTGGCATTTTATGGCCTTCAAAACTGTAATAGGTAGTGAGGAGTGAAATCAAAAATTTGCGCCCTTAGAAATCCTGAAGGCGGTGCTTGGTTTCCGGGGTCCCGTACGTGGCTAGGCTCCTAAAAAGTCCCACACATGTGGTATTCCCGTACTCAGGAGAAGCAGCAGAATGTATTTTGGGGTGCAATTCCACATATAACCATGGCATGTGTGAGCAATATATCATTTAGTGACAACTTTTTGTAATTTTTTTTTTGTCATTATTCAATCTCTTGGGACAAAAAAAAAAAATATTCAATGGGCTCAACATGCCTCTCAGCAATTTCCTTGGGGTGTCTACTTTCCAAAATGGGGTCATTTGGGGGGGTTTTGTACTAACCTGCCATTTTAGCACCTCAAGAAATGAGATAGGCAGTCATAAATTTAAAGCTGTGTAAATTCCAGAAAATGTACCCTAGTTTGTAAACGCTATAACTTTTGCGCAAACCGATAAATATACACTTATTGACGTTTTTTTTACTAAAGACATGTGGCTGAATACATTTTGGCCTAAATGTATGACTAAAATTGAGTTTATTCGATTTTTCTTATAACAAAAAGTAGAAAATATAATTTTTTTAAAAAAAATTCGGTCTTTTTCCGTTTATATCGCAAAAAATTAAAATCGCAGAGGCAATCAAATACCATTAAAAGAAAGCTCTATTTGTGGGAAGAAAAGGACGCAAATTTTGTTTGGGTACAACATTGCATGTCCGCACAATTTACAGTTAAAGCAGCGCAGTGCAAAATTCTGAATTCACCTCTGGTCCTTTAGCTACCAAATGGTCCGGGGCTTAAGTGGTTAATAAATACTTTGAATGAAAAAAAAAAACTCTATACTTGTACTGTACAGTGTATTACAAAATATAGCTTAGTGTGTTATTTGTAAATATTACAAAACCCTACAGATAATTGTATATTGCAGAGTGACTTCGTTGACAATCGTTGTGTTTGGGTAAGCACTCCAATAGTGATCTGAATGTATTTAAAGATACAGGTAACTTAGTCAAAAACATGGTAAGCAGTGTATTCATTTCTACAAGACATAAATGTTTTAATCCTCATTTAAAATAAGTAAGAATGATGTAAAATACATGATGTCATGAGGTTGTGAAAAGAAGACCTTACAGTGCCTTGAAAAAATATTTATACCCCTTTGCAACTTTCCACATTTTGTCATGTTACAGCCAAAAACTTAAATGTATTTTCAGGAGGATCTGAGCGGGCCATCCTTTGACTTCTATGGGGAGACGAATATCAGTGGAGATGTGTCCGCTGACACCCGCCTGCCACCTGATCCGCATAAATAGACGTATAGCGATACGTTCGCCATCCATCTTGGCGGATCGGATGAGATCTGATGAAAATAGACATGCTGTCCATTTTTGTCTGATCTCTCCATAGGAATCAGCGGCACTCTGACAGGCCCCTCCCCGCTCAGTGAGCAGAGACAGACCTGTCATCCGCCGGCTCAGCGGAGATCAACGGAGCGATCTAACAATAAGCTGGCGGACTCCGCTGAGCGGATCCGCCTCATGTGGAAGGGGCTTAACACTTGCATGCTACAAATTGCTATTTCATACTTAAGCAGAAATGTGGAAAGCCCCAACACTAAGGATAGGTTAACATTGTAGCGGGTCCTGCGTGCCATGTTTGTGTGGGCACAGCAATCTATTAATTTAAATGGGCTGCTGTACCTGCGGGAAAAGCATTGAAAATGCCCCTGACCCTTGCGGTTTCACATACCTTAAAACGCGGCACATTTTCCAATGCATGGGGTGCCATTATGAATTAATGAAACTCCTGCATGTCTGCAAAAGAGCAGCATGTTTTGCAATTAGCAAGTGTTCCCCGACCCACATATGTGTGAACCTAGGCTAGGGGGGTACTTAGCAATGGGTCACTACTTTCTTTATAACCACCTAAAATAAAAAAGCAAAAAATATGCCTTATTTGTACATTCCTTTTCTTGTGTTCTGCATTTTGGTTATTTGTATTCATGTATACAGTGTGACAGCAGGAAGGTAAAGTCACCTGGTTGCATCCAGGGGGGTAGATATATTTCGCCCAGATTCAGGCTTTACGCCGACTTATACAACTAGGTGGAGAGTTGTATAAGGCTAGTGGGCTCATGGATGACTCATACCTCTAGGGAGAGGGCTGGGCGTCGTGCAGACAGGGAGTTGATGAGACCAGCTGAAGCTTGTCAGCTCATTTAGGCCTCTATAAGAACTCCCAGCTTCATTAGATGTTAGCTCATGCCTGGAACCAGACCTGTGTGGACTGTCTAGGGAGAGTGAACCCCTGTGCGGTGAGACAAAGCCTGTGTGGCTATTTGCTTGGACATTTAAAACCAGGGACTTAGGGACTAGGACAGCACTAGGCTGATCCCAGTTGTTAGTTAGGAAACCTGTATGTTTAGTCAGAGGTCAACTTGACCAGGATTTATTTTGGTTATGTTTCTTTTGCTTTGCTGTGTTTTGTCACTGTAAATAGAAAATAAACCGCACCTTTTTGATTTTGAAAACCACAACCTCCGTTTGCTGGGCCTGTTTTGTGTGGGGAGCCCATCCCGGGGGTCACACACACCCGCTGCCGAGCTAACCCCCTCACAGTTGGTGGAGAACCAGTGGCAGTTTTTTTTTAAGCCAGCATGGAGGAGATACTGAAACAGCTGGCTCTAGCAAATGCCAATCAACAGCAGACAAATGCAGGTTTGCAAAGGAGCCTTGCAGCCCAGCAGCAAGCTCATCAACAGAGCCTTGCAGCCCAGCAGCAAGCTCACCAACAGAGTCTGGAAGCTCAGCAACAAGCCCAGCAGCAATCTGAGGCCCGCTTCATAGACCTGTTACAGAAGCAAGAGCAGAGACTACAACAAATGGAAGCAGTAATGCAGCAACGTCCGCAGACCAGTGAGGAAAGCCGTCCCACTAATACCGCGTCCTTTGGGGTGAGTCGTTTATTGACAAAAATGACTGGAGAGGATGATCCAGAGGTATTTTTGACCACATTTGAAAGGACCGCTGAAAGAGAAAAGTGGCCTGAGGAGCAGTGGGCTGGACTGGTGGCTCCTCTGTTAACTGGTGAATCGCAGAAAGCTTACTATGACCTAGAGCCTAACCAAGCAAAAGACTATGTGATGCTAAAAGCTGAAATTTTGGCAAGGCTGGGTGTCACCCAGGCTGTCCGGGCTCAGCGTGTGCATAACTGGACTTTCCAGCTTGGAAAACCCCCCAGGTCTCAAATGTATGATCTCATTCACCTGAGCAGAAAGTGGCTACAGCCAGAGACTTTGTCCGCACCAAAGATTGTGGAACGTGTTGTAATGGATCGGTTTTTGAGAGCTCTTCCTACTGCCATCCAAAAGTGGGTAAGCCATGGAGACCCAGAGACGGCCGATGGTCTTGTGGATCGTGTGGAGAAATACTTGGCTACAGAGAACCTGACGGCCTCTTCCAGAGACACTCGGACTTTCCACCCTAAGACCAGACCATCCCCAGGGGCGGATAAGAGGATTCCAAGGGGTGAGGGTGGAGAGAGTGAGAGGGTGGGAGCTCTACCCCAAGTTTGGCGAGAACAGCCTGGGAAATCAGCGGCTCAAGAGGCGGCAAGAAGGATCGTTTGCTACCGCTGCCGGCAAGCGGGACATATTGCAGCCAATTGCCCGGTTGTGGAGGAACCCATGCAGTGTGACTTTCTGACGGGCAGACGTCAGTCGCTGTGTGCGACAGTCGCATGCACTGCCATTCGAGGAACTGAGAAACATTTATGCAAAATGTGTGTTAATGGTAGAAATGTTGTGGTATTGCTGGATTCAGGTAGCCTTGTGACCCTGATAAAGGCTGAGTTAGTTAAAACAGAGGTCTCTGGGAATAGCAAGGTAGCTGTTATTTGTGTGCATGGGGACACCCGAGAGTATCCAGTGACTACAGTGTGTTTCGAGACCCCCAAAGGTACCCTCTCTCATCCAGTGGGCTTAGTATCTCAGTTACCGCATGACGCCATTGTGGGAAGGGATTTTCTGAAGTTCTGGGAACTGTGGGATGATCCTGAGCCCCTCACTGGTGCCCCTATGTACCAGGAATGTGATAGCCAGAACTCCCCTGAGAGTGGTGAGGACTCTCCGGAATTTCCCTTATCAGTATTGGCAGGGGAGACTCAAGAAACTGGAGAGGAGCCCACCTCCTCAGACGAAAACCTACCGTCTGTGGAGTTTTCTGATCTTGAGGTTCACAGGGAAAACTTTGCCACAGAACAGTTGAAAGACCCCGCCCTAATAAAGGCACGGGAAAACGTAGTGAAAATAGATGGCGAGTTAGTGAACCCAGATAATACCTGCACTTACCCATACTTCAGCGTAGAGAAGGACCTACTGTATCGGGTGGCAAAAAGGGCAGAAGAAACCGTTGAGCAGCTTGTGGTGCCCAAACCTTACAGGAAGTTGGTGTTGGAGTTGGCCCATGGGCACATTCTTGGAGGTCATCTGGGGACAGAGAAAACCCGAGAGAGGGTATTACAGAGATTCTATTGGCCGGGGGTGATGAAGGACGTAGAAAATTATTGTTCCTCCTGCCCTGTGTGTCAGAGGTTGGCCCCGATGCCACATTTCCGTAGCCCGCTGGTCCCTCTACCCATCATTGAGGTCCCGTTTGAGAGGATCGCCATGGATTTGGTAGGTCCTATAATCAAGTCCGCTAGGGGGCACCAGTACATATTAGTTATAATGGACTATGCCACCCGTTATCCAGAAGCGATCCCTCTCCGAAATACCTCGGCCAAAACCATAGCCAAAGAGCTATCTCTTGTTTTTAGCCGGGTGGGTATTTGTAAAGAACTGCTTACGGACCAAGGTACACCCTTTATGTCCCGGGTTATGAAAGAGCTGTGTAAATTGTTCAAAGTGACGCAATTGCGTACGTCTGTGTATCACCCCCAAACCGATGGGCTGGTTGAAAGATTCAACAAAACCCTAAAACAAATGTTGAAGAAAGTGGTGGATAGAGATGGAAAGGATTGGGACTGTTTACTTCCTTATTTGATGTTTGCTATTAGGGAGGTGCCCCAATCCTCTACGGGATTCTCCCCCTTTGAGTTACTGTATGGGAGACACCCAAGAGGGCTGTTGGATATTGCCAAGGAAACTTGGGAAAGTGAGAGTTCTCCCCACAGGAGTGTGATTGAGCATGTCGCCCTGATGCAAGATCGAATTGCACAGGTAATGCCCATCGTGAAGGAACATTTGGCCCAAGCGCAGTTGGCACAGCAGAGAGTGTACAACCGTGGAGCCAAGACCCGTACCTTTTCCCCGGGGGATAGGATATTGGTACTTGTCCCTACGGTTGAAAGTAAATTCCTTGCCAAATGGCAAGGCCCCTACGAGATAATGGAAAAAGTGAGCGAAGTGAATTACAAGGTCAGACAACCAGGAAGGCGAAAGCCCGAACAGATCTATCACGTTAATCTGTTGAAAGCCTGGAGGGATAGAGAGTCCCTAGTCGCAGACACTTGGTCACCAGCTCAAACTGGTTGCGTGATTCCTGAGGTTGGAATAGCAGCCACCTTGTCACAACCCCAACAACAGGAGGTTAAGGAGTTTGTGCTTCGCAACAAGGAGGTATTCTCTGAGCTGCCGGGACAAACATCTGGGGTAGAGCATGACATCATTACCCCGCCCGGTGAAAGGGTGAAGTTAAAACCCTATCGGATCCCAGAGGCTCGACGGGAGGCAATACGGGAGGAAGTACAGAAAATGCTGAACTTAGGGGTGATAGAGGAGTCCCAAAGTGATTGGTCTAGTCCCATCGTGTTGGTGCCTAAACCGGATGGGAGCTGGCGATTTTGTAACGATTTTCGTCAGTTGAACAAAGTTACAAAATTTGACACCTACCCCATGCCACGTATAGATGAGTTGATCAACCGGCTGGGAACAGCCCGATACATGACGACTCTTGACCTCACAAAAGGGTATTGGCAAATCCCCCTGGCCAAGTCGGCCAAAGAGAAAACCGCATTTGTAACCCCAGACGGGGCGTTCCAATATAAAAGAATGCCGTTCGGGTTACAGAATGCGCCGGCCACATTCCAGCGGAAAATGGACCAGATGCTGAGGCCCCATCGGAAGTATGCTGCGGCTTACCTGGATGACGTAATTGTCCATAGCACAGATTGGGCCTCACATCTGCCAAAAGTGCAAGCAGTCCTGGACTCTGTTCGGGAAGCGGGGTTTACGGCTAACCCCAAGAAGTGTACCATTGGGCAGGAGGAGGCCAAATATCTTGGGTACACCATTGGGAGGGGAGTAATAAAACCCCAACTCAACAAAGTCGAGGCCATCCAGAGTTGGCCACGTCCCAACAGCAAGAAGCAGGTACGAGCCTTTCTGGGAATCGCTGGGTATTATCGGCGATTCATTCCCCACTTTGCTTCTAAGGCTGTGCCCCTAACCAACCTGACGAAGGGGAAAGGGTCGGTCATGATTAAATGGACCCCCGAGGCTGAGGCAGCATTCCAATTCTTGAAACAAGCCTTATGTAGCCAGCCAGTGTTGTACTCACCCGACTTCTCTAAAGACTTTGTCGTACAAAGTGATGCGTCAGATGTGGGGTTAGGAGCAGTATTGTCCCAGGTCTGGAACGGGGAAGAGCACCCAGTCATTTACCTCAGCAGGAAGTTGAAGTCCCATGAGGTAAATTACGCCACCGTTGAAAAGGAGTGTTTAGCGGTGAAGTGGGCTCTAGATTCCCTTCGGTACTACCTGCTAGGTAGGCACTTTGACATGGTTACGGATCACGCTCCGTTAAAGTGGATGGCTCAAAACAAGGAAACAAATAGAAGAGTGAATAGGTGGTTCCTGGCCCTCTAGGAATTCAACTTCACAGTAAAGCACCGCCCTGGCGTTCAAATGGGGAATGTGGATGCTTTGTCTCGAGTACATGAATGCCTGATTGCTGGTGTTCCAACCCCGAGGTTAAAACAAGAGGGGGGGGTATGTGACAGCAGGAAGGTAAAGTCACCTGGTTGCATCCAGGGGGGTAGATATATTTCGCCCAGATTCAGGCTTTACGCCGACTTATACAACTAGGTGGAGAGTTGTATAAGGCTAGTGGGCTCATGGATGACTCATACCTCTAGGGAGAGGGCTGGGCGTCGTGCAGACAGGGAGTTGATGAGACCAGCTGAAGCTTGTCAGCTCATTTAGGCCTCTATAAGAACTCCCAGCTTCATTAGATGTTAGCTCATGCCTGGAACCAGACCCGTGTGGACTGTCTAGGGAGAGTGAACCCCTGTGCGGTGAGACAAAGCCTGTGTGGCTATTTGCTTGGACATTTAAAACCAGGGACTTAGGGACTAGGACAGCACTAGGCTGATCCCAGTTGTTAGTTAGGAAACCTGTATGTTTAGTCAGAGGTCAACTTGACCAGGATTTATTTTGGTTATGTTTCTTTTGCTTTGCTGTGTTTTGTCACTGTAAATAGAAAATAAACCGCACCTTTTTGATTTTGAAAACCACAACCTCCGTTTGCTGGGCCTGTTTTGTGTGGGGAGCCCATCCCGGGGGTCACACACACCTGCTGCCGAGCTAACCCCCTCACAACAGTTATATGTTCAGGTAAGTTACTTCATTGTCCATTAAACAAACTAGAGGGAAAAAAAAACAACTAAAGCTAAATTTATGTAATAATATTATCTGTTGTTTATTAAGAAGTTTTTCATGTGATTTGATTACCCACTAGTATGCATTTTCTTTATTTTATTAAGTAACATTGTGTGCATCTCTGTGGAGTGTGTACATGTTTTGTATAAACAATATAATTTTGAAATTATTTGCACATCCTGTGCATAGAGTCTAACATTATACATTGTTGATGAAGCACTTGTTGCTCTCTTTTTTATGCAAAGGCCATTACACTAACATATGGTTCAGAAAATATAGAGAGAACAAGTACATTCTGCATTGAAATGCTGCTGTAAAAATGATGTTCTTGTTTCATTAGTGGAGCAAATCAGTTGAATTACCTTTTCCACAGAACTAACTTCCAAATTCAACTATGGAAACATTTATTACTGTAGAACTTCTGTTATGCTATTAATTACATATGTCATTTTGCATGAATTAAGATAAAGCTTTACATGCAAATTGACAAACAATAACAAGGTGTAGTACTTGCATTAGATAAAAAATTATATTGTAAAATATTCATATGTGGCTGTCATCAGCATTATGTGGCTTATAGAAAATAACTCAATATCTTATTATTCTCTTCTAGTTGAATGTAAACTTTCTGAGTTATTAGATATATACTTGCTACAAGTTTATGTTCTTATGTCTTTCTGAATTTGTTAAATTTACAGCCTCCACCAAATTCAATATTGTATATTTAAAACAAACTGCCTACACTCCCTGTTCGGCTGTACAATTCATTTGCTTATTAGTTTTAATGTTTTTTCTATAGATCATTCTGGATGCTATATTATTGCTTCAAGGACAAACAATAAACTGCATGCAAATTTAAACAAATCCATTATGCAAAGATATACCAAAAAGGAAGTGAATAGTGTGTATGTGTTTTCATTGAATTAGATTCAGATTCAAAATAAACCCATTTATTTGCATATCACAATTATAGAATTGCTGGGTAAACAAAGCAAAGTAACTAAAGGCCTAAGGAAATGTTTGATGAGAGAAAATCAAAGGATTTCCACTGAGTTCTATTTATTCCTTTTGCATTCATGTGATGCCACAGGGGCAAGTATAATGCAACGTTCTCTAAATTTAAAATGTTTCCAATATCAGAAAATTAAAATATTTTCCCGTTCGGGGGACAATAACTAGTATTTAATTTTAAATAAGTTAAATGTGACTGTATCTCAATGCCGTTAACAACTGTTAAAATAATGTTTACATATTTTTTATAATTGTATGCATTTTCTGGAATTATTCTATAATAAATGGTAATTAATGTTTTTAGAAAGAGAAGATAGCATTATTTATTAGAGATTAATAAAGAAGCATTTGGCCTAATACTCCTTGAGGGTTGTTTGCCATTTTAGACAACCATTCAAGCAGATGCATACGTTTTGTGAGGGCACTCAAGTTGGAATCTTCATAGTACATTATGTGCACTTCCATTTAATGCCATCACAGTTACTGACATGCACTACCTTGGCACACTACTAGCTACTAGTAAGTAGTTCTTATTCTTTATTTAGTAGCATAACCTTCTTACCATTGCTTTTATCATAATAACAGAATAGCTATTATGACTGCATCGTTTATCACTGTTGACGACAATGCATTTGGCAACTGCTCACTCACTTACTCAGTGCTCTATAAGTAAATGGACTTGTGGGCATATGTATTAAGGGCCAGTCCATGCCAGATGCAGTCCAGTGCATTTTTTTTTCTGCATGAAAAACACATTGGACAGTAGATTATATGGGTTGGAATGGCATAGTTCACACCAGTGCAGTCAGTTTCAGTGTGTTCCAGTGCAGAAAAAAAAGGTCGAACATGCAGCAATTTTTCTGCACAGAACTGTACTGAAACACAACAAAACACATAACAATGTGCTGGAACAAACTGGAACGCATCTACATGCATCCAAAATGCACCAGAACGTATCACATAAAAATCTAAGGAAACCCTGGAAGAAAAAGTAAAAATAAAAGGGAAAAAACACACTGGAATGCACTGAAAATGCATCAAAAATGTGCATGCAGAAGCACATCTGGAGTGAGTTTTTGAACAATATCGCTTTTCCAGATTTCAAGAGAAACATAAGGTCATTGGGGATGCTTCTTATTAAAGTATGATGAAAGAAAAGTGAGATAAATCGTGAAAAGACTCTTTAAAATTATGTACATTTTCCTTCTTTGTTTTTTTGCTTTAATAAGAGAAATGTTTATTTTTTTTCCTTTTCAAACTGAATTAATAAATCTTTTAAACGGAAGGAATAAATCCCTTAGACCTTTTACCAGTTTAACAAAAGTCTTCCTTAAAAATAGCAGGTCTACATTATTAAAATATTGATGGCAGCAGTTAAATTAAAACACTGCCTCTTTAAGACCCCTTTCACACTGGGGCACTTTTCAGGCGTTTTAGCGCTAAAATATAGCCTCCCCAGTGTAAAAGCCTGAGTGCTTTAACACTGGGGTGGTGCGCTTGCAGGACGGGAAAAAAAGTCCTGCAAGCAGCATCTTTGGGGCTGTGCGGGAGCGGTGTATACACCGCTTCTAAACTTCCACTGCCATTGAATTTTACACTTGCAAAGCGCTTCGGCAGCTGTGCTTTGCGGGCACTTTTAACCCTTTATTCAGCCGCTAGCTGGGGTTAAAAGCGCCGCGCTTTACCGCTAATGCCCCCTCACCCCAGTGTGAAAGTAGGCTTAATCCTTTCTTTGAGATAACTAGAAAGAATTACAGTGCTCACAAATAAGTAAATAAAATGCATACATTAAATGAAAACAATTAGTGAAAGTGGATTTGGCAACAGTTTAAAACAACAAGCAAACGCCGCCAGCGTGCGTTCCACCTGAAAACCGGAAGTGACGTCTCGTAGATTAGGAACCGGAAATTCCGTCAATGCATTTTGCCCTCCCACAGGGCTTCTTCAAAGGACCTCATTTCCAGTTAACAAAGCTTCTGATATGGGAGGTTACCTTTTAATGTGTATTTAAGGCTGGCTTTGTTAACCGGAAATTAGGTCCTTTGAAGAAGCCCTGTGGGAGGGCGAAATGCATTGACGGAATTTCCGGTTCCTAATCCATGAGATGTCACTTCCGGTTTTTGGGTGGAACGCACGCCGGTGGCGTTTGCTTGCTGTTTTAAACTGTTGCCATGCCTATTTTTAACCTTCAGTTTGTAAGTACCTGTCCACTTGCGCAATAAATTCTTTGCTAAACAATACTTCACTATAGTACCTTTTCTTTTCATTATTTTGGGCATCATGATCCACATTTGATGGTTTTAAATACTGGAGATCTTCTTGGTACATTGATGTGACTGACTCAACCATCCCTGACCAACATCTCAAAGCCTGAACGATCCCCCAGACTGAAAAACTAGGGGTCCATTCCATCCGGTGAGTGGGGACACAGGAGGGAGTGTGGCAAACCTTGAGATTTGTAGCACGACTGCACTTTAACATTGGCGCACATCATTCACCACAATTTTATTGGACGTTCACTAATTGTTTATGAATTGTTTTAATTTAATGTCTGAATTTGTTTACTTATTTGCGAGCGCTGTTATTCTTTCTAGTTATCTATTTGTCAAGTGTTAGCACATTGTTTATAGCAGATGCCACTTCATATGTCACGCATTCAATTAATTTTTATTATATTTTATATGCACTTCTAGCGTGAGTCATATATTTAGATATATTTTTGATAACCAATTAATCCTTTCATTGTAGGCAGTGCTGTATCTTGGCCTAGGCCGACAAGGCCCAGGCCTAGGGTGGCACTTTGCAGGGGCGGCAAAAAAGCCGCCCCCCTGCACAAAAACATCCCCCCCACCCGTCCTCCTGAGTCCCGGCTCCCGCGGCCTCCTCCCGCTCACATATAGCCTCCCGTGAGCACACACACGGCGCATCTGCTGCCCACAGCCACTGAGGTGCCTGACAAGTGGCGGAGTGATCTACAGCCTTGTGTGCTGTGCCGGGGTCTTGGGAGCCTGGATGTATCTTCTTCAAACAACAGGAAATCCCGCCCGCTGCTTCACCATGCAGCGTGACATCCAGGCAGCCCAGACTCAGGTAGGAGGACACTGCTGTAAGGGGAGAGTGGGGAGCCCGAGTGTTTGGCAGCCAAGGAGTGAGTAGAAGGCTGTGCAGTCTCATTGTGCTGTGTTTGGACTTGTAGTGCCCCGTTTTTGCTGGGACTTGTAGTGCCCCGTTTTTGCTGGGACTTGTAGTGCCCCGTTTTTGCTGGGACTTGTAGTGCACTGTGGGGGCTGAGATATGGCAGCCCCGTTTTTGCTGGAACTTGTAGTGCACTGTGTGGGGGCTGAGATATGGCAGCCCCGTTTTTGCTGGGACTTGTAGTGCACTGTGTGGGGGCTGAGATAGGGCAGCCCCGTTTTTGCTGGGACTTGTAGTGCACTGTGTGGGGGCTGAGATATGGCAGCCCCGTTTTTGCTGGGACTTGTAGTGCCCCGTTTTTTCTGGGACATATAGTGCACTGTGGGGGCTGATATATGGTAGCCATGTTTTGCTGGGACTTGTAGTGCACTGTGGGGGCTGAGATATGGCAGCCTTCTATGCTGGGACTTGTAGTGCCTTGGACTGAGGAATCCTCATTCCACCACTGAGGGCACTACAAGTCCCAGCAGAGTGGGCTGCCATTCTTCCATCCCCTGTAGTCTAGGGCACTACAAGTCCCAGCATAAGAGGCTGCCTTATCTCAGCCCCCCAGAGGGCACTGCAAGTCCCAGCAGAACAGGAGAAAAGCTGGGGGGTTGTACTGGGAGGGGAGAGAAGGAGGCACAGGTTTTTTTCTGAACGTGAGGATTTGTGCTGGAAGGGGGAGATGGGGGAGGATTTGTGATGGGAGGGGGGATTTATGCTGGGAGGGGGAGATGGGGAAGGATTTGTGCTAAAAGGGGGTATTTGTGCTTGGAAAGGGGAGATTAAGGCAAGGGTTTGTGCTGAGAAGGGGGATTTTCACTGGAAGGGGTTATATGAGGGTGAGGATTTGTGCTGAAAGGGGGTATTTTTGCTGCTAGGGGGAGATGGAGGGGGCGGGGGTCTTGGAAGGGGTGTGGTTTACAGATGATAGGGCGGGTCTTAAATATGTAGGGGTGTGGTTTTGACAGGAAGGGTGGGTCATATTTAAATTAGGGGGTGCATGAATTTAGTCAGGCCTAGGGCAGCACAAAACCTAAATACACCACTGATTGTAGGTAGAAAATAATGTATGGAATATGTCACGACAAAGGAAGTGACAAGTCCATGAACTGGTTTAAATCCAAAACTGTGGCCTTTGCAGTAATGAAATAAGTGATTTGGACTGTCCAATTACGGTTTACAAATAAAAGAAATGAGCGCCTCTTTACCACCTGTGTAACCTCCTCTGCCATTTTGGTCACTCTTCTAGTGGTCTCGGTGTCATTGATGTCCACAATTTAATTTAAAGTGTATGTAAACCCTCACATATACAAAGTGAAGTGAACAGCCTCAGATGATAAATTTAGGCCATTATCTTTTATATTGAAAGAAGTATCATTCTTAGTTCAATCGTTTTCCTTTCCTAGATAGTTCTGAGATTTCCTTTAAGAACTAAATCATTGAGGTCTTCTATTGTGTGGTCCGGTTGTGAGAAATTATGTCCCACAGGTATGCAGAAATTGTTGTCTTTTGTTCCTTGATGGTATGTCTGTGCAAGTTCAAAGGAAAGGAAAGGAAAACATTTGAACTAAGAATGATACTTCCTTTTGACACCAAAAATAATGGCCTAAATTTAGATATTGGTTTCCTTACCCATTATACTACAGTTTTACAACCCCCTATGTGACTATCACCCCCCCCCCCCCTCCAGTCTTATCTCATTAGCTCTGCTGCTAGGTTTATTACCATTGATTTGTATGTGTTTGTTTTTATTTTTTCCTTTCCCTCAGAGATTGTGTTTTTTTTTTTTTTTTTTGTTTTGTTTTGTTTTAACATTCTGCTAAAAAAATTGTGAATCAGTGCTGCTTGGACCTTGAAGAAGGGGACATACCCCCAAAAGCTTGTCCTGAAAAATTGTATGTTAGGGCTCTTTCACACGGAGGTCCGTTCAGGTCCGCCTGTCAGTTTTTTAGGCGGACCTGAATCGGATCCTCCATGTACCCCTATGGAGGCACGGATGTCAGCGGAGACATGTCCGCTGACATCCGCTCCGCCAAAGTGTGACGGAGGAAAACCCTATTTTTCCTTCCGTCGGCGGAGCGGATCGGATGACAACGGACTCTACGGTCCGTCGTCATCCGATTCCCCATAGGGGAGAGCGGCGCTCTGACAGGGCGGTCCCTGCACAGTGTGCGGGGACCGCCCCCAGTCATCCGTCGGCTCAGCGGGGATCAACGGAGCGATCCCCGCTGAGCAAGCGGAGCTTCACGGGGCGGATCTGCACAGATCCGCCCGTGTGAAAGGACCCTTAGTGCAAATAAAAAAAGTATCACAGACAGTACTCAAATGTTTGCAATATATTTAAATTGGGCAATATATTCCTTCATTGATGTGAAGAAGTTCAACTTCCAATCGATCATGCATGGCTAGCCTCTGCATTTAATTCTAGTGTATGTAAATTCACTTTGCATTACAAAGATTTCCTTTGTTTATGACATACATTACTCTTTGTGTTCATTGTTTTTTTTTTGTAGGGTCTTGAATTCTAATCACCAACACATGAAGTAGACTTGTCTAAAAGTTCTGTAAGACTGAAATAATTTCAAACTTTAGCTTTCTAGTTTCTGTCCCCAATTTAAAAACACCAGCATTTCCTGTCTGAGTGTCAAGCCTATGTTTTTAGAAGTCCTGCCTGTTTTTTATTGTTATCTGTGGCTTCATTACAGAGATTTCATCTCACTTCCTGCCTTGTTGATAAGGTTGTAACACAAAGGAAAAGGGATACCTTCCAAAAGCAGCACACACAAAAATAAAAACATTTTTTTTAAGTCTAGTAGGGAAACGTCAGAGCCCTGTCAAGAATCTGCTGCAAACAACCAAAAGCCAAATTGGCCTTGACATTCACTTTAATTCTGCCTTTGTACTCCTAAAACAAGATACATCTATTTGTTGCCATCAGTACTTAGTAAAGTGTGACATCACAGTTCTTCAAGTCACATCCTGGAACTGCCAATGGCTTAGAAATAGTTTCTAAAAATAGAAAGCACTCCTACCTTGTCCTTTAGTTTGGTGGAAGATGAAGTAACATTAGTGTTCTCTGGATGTAGCTGGATGAAGAGAGAGGTTACCCTATAATGTATGATAGACAAGTGTAGGAAATATAGAAAAAGAATCTGGCCCAGTGACTTATTCTATTGTTCGATCTGTTAGGTGAATGGTCCTGTCTAATAATCATCTATTCTGTGTTTACTTTCACAGTGCAATATTCTTTGCCCTTTATTTGCAGTACTTAACAGAGTTTTGGCATGCCTACATGTTTGATGAGTTTATTTACTAAACACGTGTAGCACTACCCCCGTAGGAGCTGCTGGTTATTTTTGGTCCTGCCGTTAAACCCCACACTTCACCATCCCAGAACTTTGAGACTAAATTGGGCAATGTGCCCACAGATGCATGCACCAGTCACTTAAGCCCCGTACACACGATCGGTTTGACTGATGAAAACCGTCCGATGGATGGTTTTCATCAGACCAACTGATCGTGTATGGTACCCATCGGTCTTTTTTCCATCGGTTGTAAAGAATAGAACTTGTTTTAAAATTTTCCGATGGATAAAAAACCAATGGGAATTTCCGATCGTCTATGGGCAAGTCCATTGGTTAAAAAACCCACGCATGCTTAGAATCAAGTCGACGCATGCTCAGAAGCATTAAACTTAATTTTTCTCAGCTCATCGGAGTGTTTTACGTCACCGCGTTAGGAACAGTCGGTTTTTTGACTGATGGTGTGTGGCCAAGACTGATGAAAAACAGTTTCATCGGATTTCCGATGGACAAATCCATCGGACGAAAATCCATAGGTTATCCGATCGTGTGTACGGGGCTTAAGTGTTTTTCCAATGCTTTTTTATTAAACACAACTTGCAGCAGTAGAGGGATGGAGGGTTAGGGGAATTAAGATACCTTGTGCAAATCACTGAGGAACTTGAGATCCTGGAGACAAGTACTTGCTGTCAACGGATCTTGCTCACCCGGATAGGCCTCACTCACCGGCCTAGCAGCCAGAATGATGCACGGACAAAAGTCTCTGCCACAGACTCAATGATAGTAATAAAAACTGTTGAACAATCCTCTGGCACAGGATTTGGTAATCAGTAATTGACTGAGCGAACACAGCTACACAGTACCAAAGTCCTTTAAGCCATCAAGCAGTACTGTGAGGTAGATTGGTTAGGATGCATCCTCCAATTGAGTCACCAGGCTCTTCTTGAGATACCAGCCTTCTGCTCGGTCCTCTCCAAGAAGAGTCCTCCCCTGGATCTTCCAATTGCTTGGCTTCTTCCCTCAGGCAAGACAGCACAGGACCATCCCCGGACCAGTAGGTCCCAGACAGACTTCCAGGCCTACTTGCAGTAACGTAGCCTCGGGCCAGTAGGCCCCGAGGCAGAAGACGAGTTGTCACATACCTTAGGCCAGGCGGGCCATGAGGTCAGAGCATGAGAAAAATGGCATCTGTCCCTTAAGTATCCTCTCCCAGAATGCACACAGTAAAACACTCCCACTGGGCTGTTTCTGGGGAAGGGACACCTAATACGCTTCAGCCTGTTGCATTTCCAACACTCACCGGTGGTGACAATGACATCTACCGGTGACAGTGGGAAATGCTCCCAACACAGCCAAAGCTGGAACAGAGGTAATTTAGCCATAAACATTACATTCGGAACTATGTACAATTCAGATGACCCACTAAATTTACATGATAGGGCTTGGTCAACAGTAGGGATGAGCTTCGAGTTCGAGTCAAACCCATGTTCGACTCGAACATCGCCTGTTCGGCTGTTCGCCGAATTTCAACAATTATGGGCCGTTCGCGCCAAATTCGAGTGGCACGTCACGGCCCATAATTCACTGCGCTTCGCAGTGCATTGCTGGCTGATGATTGACCAAGCATTCACTATGACCCGCATGCTTTGGCCAATCACAGCGCGGAAAACACGGAGAGCCATAATTGGCCAAAGCCAGGGTGGCTTTGGACAATTATGTCTCAGGGGTTTAGTACACGCCCCACACTCTATAAGGCCGCCGTCTTGGTGGCCTTGTGTAGTGTGTTGCGGCGTTGGTTAAAAGAAAGAGAGAGAGACAGTGTAATTTGATTTGAGTTAGATAGAGCAGGCAGGCGAGTCAGTTAGCTGCAGTTACAGTGTGTAGAGGATATATATGCATCCTAGGTGTTGTATATATATTTACACACTGTATTCAGTTTAGCTAGATCCATTCCTGTTATTCTCTATACTGACAGGCAGGCAGGTGATTGTACCAGCTGCAGTCAGTGTTTCACTTAGTGTCCTTTGCACAGCGTTCACCTAAAGGTACCTCAATACAATTGGTGGTGTTCTCATACTAATACCACAGACAGGGAGCTGCATTAATTTAATTTAGTGTACTGTGTCCTTTGCACAGGGTGCACCTTAAGGTACCTGAATACAATTGGTGGTGTTTTCATACTAATACCACAGGCAGGGAGCTGCATTATATTCACTTAGTGTACTGTGTCCTTTGTACAGCGTGCACCTAAAGGTACCTGAATACAATTGGTGGTGTTCTCATACTAATACCACAGGCAGGGAGCTGCAAGTATGTTCAGTTAGTGTACTGTGTCCTCTGCACAGTGTGCACCTAAAACTAACTGAAGACAATTGCTGGTGTTCTCATACTTATACCACAGCAGGCAGTGGATTCTGCTAGCTGCAGTATAATCAGTATAGATATATATATATATATATATATATATATATATATATATATATATACATCCCACCTTTGTGCAGCTACATCTCACTGCAGGCCATTAGTATGTCTGGAAGGCAAACAAGGAGAGGCAGACAGTCACGAGCCAATAAAAGAGGGCAAGCAGGCTTTGTGTTTAGAGGCAACAGTGCTGCTGGTCGTGGACACCATGCATCCTCATCAGCACGTGGCCATGGGACACGCTTGTCCTTCTTTTTGGCAGCTGGCCATGTTGGAGCCGTAACATGCCGAAGACTTGGTAGAGTGGATGACCAAGCCATCCTCTTCCTCCTCATCCTCTCTCACCCAGCCTCAGGGTACTTTGTCTGGCAAAGCAGCTGCCAACGCGACCTCTTCCCTCAGCTCAATGGCATCAGTCACTCCTTCCCTAGCCCCACCATGTCCTCCTGAGGAGTCCCCCGAACTGTTTGACCACAGTGTTGGGTACATGCTCCAGGAGGATGCCCAGCGCTTTTAAGGCTCCGATAATGGAACCCAGCTAGAGGAAGGCAGTAACGTGAGCCCAGAGAGAGGGGGTAGTAACGTGAGCCCAGAGAGAGGGGGTTCCCAACAAGGACAGCAAATCTGGCAGTCATGTTCCCCCAACTGCACCAGGTTTGCTACAGTGATGAGGAGGGAGGGGATGATGAGGTCACGGACTCTATGTGGGTGCCTGATAGGAGAGAGGAGGAGGAGGAGGAGGAGGCACATCTCCAATGAGGCAGGATGCCCTCCAGGGGCCAGCTTAAGGGCAGCACACCAACAGCATCACACCGCAGAGCTCCGCATGTGCAGGCCGCTGCTGTCTCTGCGCATTATTCCAAAAGTTCTTTGGTGTGGGCCTTTTTTGAGACGAGTGCATCAGATCGCAGTGCTGTTATTTGCAACATATGTCTCAGGCGTATCTCGCGTGGCCAAAACATCACCCGCTTGGGCACCACATGCTTGATCAGACATATGTCGACCTGCTATGCAGTTCGTTGGCAAGCACACCTAAAAGACCCACACCAAAGAACAAAGCGGATCTCTCCTTGCTCCTCATCAGCTGGGATCTCCAACCCCACTATACCTTCAGTCCTCTCTGAAACCTGCACTGAGAGGAATGAAGGTGTAGAATTAGGTGTGTCACAGTCAAGTACTGGCGGGCAATCTGCTATCAGTACACCGACATCAGATTGTACCAGGCAAATTTCCGTGCCCCAGCTGCTGCACCGCCGAAAGAAGTTCGCTCCCAGCCATCCACATGACCAGCGGTTGAATGCTAGCTTGGCTAAATTGCTAGCACTTCAACTTCTGCCTTTTCAGTTGGTAGACTCTGCCCCCTTCCGTGAGTTTGTGGAATGTGCGGTTCCTCAGTGGCAGGTTCCCAAACGTCACTTTTTTTCACGGAAGGCGATTCCGGCTCTCTACCGGCATTTGTGAAAGGCAATGTCTTGGCCTCGCCTGACAGGGCGGTCAGCGGTAAGGTGCATTTTACCGCTGACTCATGGTCCAGCAGGCATGGACAGGGACGTTACCTATCTTTCACGGTGCATTGGGTGACTCTGCTGGCAGCTGGGAAGGATGCAGGACAAGGTGCAGTAGTATTGGAGGTTGTTCCGCCACCACGCCTCCAAAATGCTACTACTGGTGATTCTGACACACCTCTCTCCTCCACCCCTCATCTTCTTCTTCCTCCATGGCCTCTTCCTGTGCTTTGTCCTCGGAACCAACGGTGCTCCGTAGATGTTCAAGGGGCTATGCAAGTACGCAGGCAAATAGATGCCATGCGGTGCTTGAGCTGATGTGCTTGGGGGACAGGAGCCACACTGGGGCAGAGATTCTGTCAACTCTGCAGGGGCAGGCTCAGAGGTGGTTGACGCCATGCCAGCTTAAGCCAGGAATGATGGTTTGCAACAATGGCATCAACCTCCTCTCCGCTCTCCGACAGGGACACCTGACCCATGTGCCCTGTTTGGCTCACGTCCTTAACTTGGTGGTGCAGCGGTTCTTGGGCAGGATGTCCTGAGGCAGGCCAGGAAAGTCTGTGTGCATTTCCGCCGGTCATATAATGCCAGTGCTCGGCTTGCTGACCTGCAAAAGGAATTTACCTGCCCAAGAACCGCCTAATCTGTGACTCAACGTTGGCCATGCGGCAGCGGCTACACACACAGCAGAGGGCCATCAATGAGTATCTGTGCCAATATGGCACCAGGACAGGGTCAGGGGAGCATGTTATTTTTTTGCCACGCCAGTGGGTCATGATCAGGGATGCATGCACTGTCCTGTCACCATTTGAGAAGGCCACGAGAATGGTGAGAAGTGACAGTGCATGCATCAGTGACACTGTCCCTCTTGTCCACCTGTTGGAGCACACGCTGCGTGGAATTCAAGGGATCAATTACAGTCCCAAGACACCCATGGACTTGTACGTGACTGGTAGGAGGTGGCTGCGGGTCATGTCGTCCTGAGTGACCCAGAGGACTCCGGACCAAATGCCTCAGCAAACCTATGCTGCATGGCCTCCCTGATCCTGCAAAGCCTGCGGAAGGATCCTCGTATTCGTGCTATCAAGGAGAGGGATCATTATTGGCTGGCAACCCTCCTTGATCCACGTTACAAGGGTAAGGTTGCGGACCTTATCTTGCCATCGCAAAGGGAGCAGAGGATGAAACATCTTTGGGAGGCCTTGCAGAAAGGTCTGTGCAACGCGTTCCCAGAGACTGGGAGGTTACAAATTCCTGGTCCTGGACAACGTGTTGCTGAGGCTTTGGTCAGTCAAAGAAGGAGCGGTGGAGAAGGTGGCCGTCTGACCAATGCGTTCAGACAATTTTTTAGTCCGCAGCCCCAAGGTATGATCGATTCCAGCAACCATCACCAGCGTCTGGTTTACATGGTGCAGGAATACCTAGGGGCAAGATCAGACTTGGACACCTTTCCCACAAAAAATCCTCTGGGTTACTGGGTCTTGAGGATGGATCACTGGCCAGAGCTTGCACAGTATGCAATTGAGCTACTGGCCTGTCCTGCATCCAGCGTTCTTTCGGAACGCACATTCAGTGCTGCTGTAGGCTTTGTAACCGATCACAGGGTGCGCCTGTCCACCGACTAGGTCGATCGACTGACCTTCATAAAAATGAATCAGTGGGGGCGTGGCGACCGAGCTCCAAGATGGACACCTGACCTAGGAGCTCCGCTTGGCCTCCGGAGAGATCCACCAACATCGGAGCCCACCGAGCCTATCTATGACCACAACCACCCTCACTAGCCTGCCAAACGGCCTGGGAATGACGAGGCGCCAAAAGAATCCTCCGCCGCAACCAAGCACGATGCCGAGCTTCTTCACAATGAAGTCCCGCGGGCTTCAACAAAATGGCGCCGGCTCCCACACGCTACAGACAGAGGCCGCGATCCGAAACAACGGGCACGGAGGGTCCCATAAACCGGCTGCACAGGATCCGACACACAGCGGGTCCTCCTCTGGAACCTCCAGTCCGTCCACACGGAGCCCGGCCAAATCAAAGCCGTGGATGGAATCCCCTGCTAGGTCGCATGGCAGCCATGACATGGAGGTAAGCGGGCCGCAAGAGCACATTACTGCACCATATACACGCCTGACTGACCCCATAGCGGACTTTCCAACAGCAGACAGACCTACCTCTGACACCATGCTCAAAGAGATGCTACTCTCCCTCAGATCTTCCCTCCAAACTGACTTGGTAAAGGGGATTAATCAATGCGAGATTGGACCGAGTAGAACATCAGATGGATGCCTATGCAACCACATACAACTCTATGGTAGATGCACATACAGCCCAGGGAGAGAATATAGCATGGCTGAAAGATAAGGTCGCTGACCTCAAGGACAGGTCCAGGAGGAACAATATAAAGCCGAGGGATGTCCCAGAGTCAGTCCCTGTCACTCAACTCCTGCCATATGCCCATGCTCTGTTTTCCACCCTGGTTCCTACGCTGACCACGCAGGACCTCATAGTTGACAGGATTCACAAAATCCCCAAACCGTCCTTCCTCCTAGAAGGTACTCTGAGAGACGTACTTCTAAGAGTTCACTTCTACCACATAAAGGAACAGATTCTTCAGGCAGCACGCAGGCCCGACGCTATTCCTCCTCAGTACGCTGACATCCAATTGCTTCAAGACCTCTCCAGGCACACACTGCAGAGACGCCGCAACCTGGCGACGATCACAAAAGCACTGAGAAACCACAAAGTTCCTCACAAATAGAAGTATCCTGCAACACTATCCATCACTCACAATGGAATCACAAAATCCATTACAACAATGGAAGAAGGTATAGCAATCCTATGCCAATGGTGAATACTCCCGGATCAAGCCGCACCCTCATACTCTGCATCACAGCCACAGATGCTTCAACCTGAATGGTAAGTGGTATCACACAAGCGGGCCAACAAGAAACATGCAGGTGGCAGCTCATGACAGCACCAGAAGGTTCACCACACATCTCTCCGGTCAAGGGAGTCTACAGTTTAGTCTCCTTAACCCCCGTTCTACATTCAGCAGCTATGTCTGCACGCGGATCCATTGTAAGATCCTTTTTTACGAATTACCAGTTTATCCTTTTCCCGTTTTGTGTTTTTTTTTTTTCTCGTTACCTTTTTTCTACACACAGTGATGTTCGACATATGGAAATGTTACCAGCGCTTGAAGACGAGCCCCTTGAAACCTCACATCAACCCACGGAGGACCCCTACACAAGAATCCATGGACACAGTGAGTACTTAACCCACACTACCAACCATCATACTCCCCCCATCACTATAAATGACCATCACCTGTCTGTCTATTAACGCCAGAGGCCTGAACCATCCAGCTAAAAGACTCTCATTGTGGAAAGAAGCCCTTAAACAAGGCACTGATATTTTCTGTGTACAGGAGACGCACTTTCAAACACAAAAAACACCAAAGTGTACACACAGAGAATATCCCCACATCTTCTTGGCATGCACGCCTGACAGCAAAAAAGGAGGGGTGATGTTAGCGCTAAGGAGCTCCTTATCGTTCCAAATCAAAGAGTCCTGTATAGGTGAAGGGGGCAGGTTCATCATTATTACCGGGGACATCAACTCCAAACCGTACACGTTTATCACAGTATACGCCCCAAACAACCACCAAATTTGTTTTCTTAAGAAAGTACTCAAGAAAACCAAAACCATGCAGTACGGCAGCCTCATCATAGGGGGTGACTTTAACCTTATTGCGGACCCCGTTCTTGATACCACCACAGATAAGCCAAAGAGATCCTCAGCCCTCCATCAACTTCTTCATACGCAGGAACTGTTCGATGCATGGAGATGCCTCCACGCCAACGAAAGGGACTATACTTTTTTTCCGCTAGACATTGCTCATATTCCCGTATAGATATGTTTCTCACAGACAAGTGGCTCCTGCAACGTATTTGTTCCACACAAATACATGATATCACATGGTCTGACCACGCTGCAATATCGATATCCATTGCTGAGCAGGACGTCTCTCCTTCACCCCCCATCTGGCGCTGTAATGTTAGGCTACTACAAGAACCCCAAACATCTCATGTGATCTATCAGCATCTCCAAGATTTCTTCCAGAACAATTACACACCTACAATAGATCCTTTCACTTTATGGAACACACATAAAGTGTATATGAGAGGAATACTGATACAGCTAGGGGCCAGGGAAAAGAAACGTCACTCCACTAAACTGAACAGCATACTATCTGACATACACAAAATGGAATCCCAAAACAAAATTTCACCAGCAAAGGCCATGACAAACACACTTTCAAAACTTAGAGAAAACCCGAGGGAGCGCCTTACACAGCAATATGATAAACACCTAAGAAGACTACAACTAAATTCTTACGCTAATGCTAATAGGGCAGGGAGATACCTAGCTAACAGACTCAAGGCCACCCGCACAAAAATCAGAATAGCGTATTTAACACATAGCACCCTACACCACAAAATCACCAACCCACAAGAGATAGCAAATCAGTTCGCAGACTACTATGGTGCACTTTACAACTTAAACAGGGACGAATCAACCCCACAACCAACTACAGCTAACATACAACAATTCTTACAGAAAATCAATCTCCCCTCACTGACAGAAGTTCAGCTTCAGCAGCTGAACTCCCCATTCTCGACCCCAGAAATAGAAAGAATCACATAAACACTACCTAAAGGTAAATCACCGGGACTGGACGGTTTCGTAAATGAGTATTACAAAACATTCAAAGGCATCCTTTCCCCATACATGCAAACAGTTTTCACTAAAGCCGAAGTATCGTCTTCATTCCCACCGGAGATGCTGAGAGCCCACATTGTCACCTTACCCAAACCAGGGAAAGATCCCACTACCCCAGCCAACTTTAGACCAATATCCCTTCTCAATTCGGACATCAAAATTTACGCAAAATTGCTAGCCAAGAGACTGATGGATATAATTCCCTTTATAATCAAACAAGACCAGATGGGATTCGTGAAGGGGAGACAAACTTCAGATGCTACTAGACGTATTATTAATGTTATCCACCACGCTGTTAAAACACGAACGCCTTCTCTGCTGCTATCTATAGACGCAGAAAAGGCATTCGACCAAGTCCACTGGACCTATATGGAAATGGTGCTGACCAAGTTCGGCTTCAAAGGTCCAATATTGGCAGCAATATTGGCTCTCTACTCATGCCCATCAGCACAAGTGCATACATCGGGGTTTCTATCCAAACCATTTCACATTTCTAATGGCACTCGTCAGGGTTGCCCCCTCTCCCCTACAATATTTAATTTAATGATAGAACTTTTAGCGGAAACCATCAGAACAAACACCAATGTCACAGGTTTTACCTTTGGCTCTAACAAACATGTTATCAACCTGTTCACAGATGATGTTATACTATTACTAACACACCCAAAAACATCCCTTCCACGGGCCCACAAAATTTTAACTGACTTTGGAGACATCTTACTACAAAGTGTATAAAAATGTACTAAATCGCTACCTGTAAATCGGTAGATAAAACCTTAAAAGATTCACTGGTGTCAGCTGCAACCATTCAAAAAAGAAATCTGTGTTCTTAAGGTGAATATAAAAGTGTAAATAATGGTGCGCTAGAAACCACCCCTCATAAAACACAGTGTTTACAATAATCCGTGATGATCTATTCCGTTAATAAAAAAAGAATTGTGGTGAAACAGATCCGTGATAGAATTAATTAATGGTGCATCTTAATAAATAAAACATCAATAATTCAAAAAACTCAGTGTTGGTATAAAAACTACGTGCAGTAATTATAAATTGATAATAGAAATCAATAATACCGTGATAATACTCAAAAGTTCCAAAAATAAATGATAAATGTCAATATTGCTGACAGCTGGGGTAAACTCAACCCACCAGCTAGATAGTACTCCAGTGTTCTAATGCAAACAAATAAATAAATCAATTCCAACCAAGTCCTATATAATGGAAGCTACTTCTCTGTCTCATTCAAAATTTTCATCCACCAGAGGCAAGACATCCAGCGCTAATACTTGTAGAGATGGTGATTCATAAAAAAGGAATAAAAACAATCATTGTGCAATACCTCCAAACAGAGTGCACTTAACTCTATCTGATGCCACTCACATACAGCCCGGAATAAGAGGCGCTTGCATAGCTCAGTTCACTGCGATCTCATCACTCTGCTTCAACAGCTTATGGTGTGACTATGCTCCTCCCCCTACGCGTTACGTCAATGCCACTCGACTTAATCACGTACCCATGATTAAGTTGAGTGGCATTGACGTAACGCGTAGGGGGAGGATGAGATCGCAGTGAACTCAGCTATGCAAGCGCCTCTTATTCCGGGCTGTATGTGAGTGGCATCAGATAGAGTTAAGTGCACTCTGTTTGGAGGTATTGCGCAATGATCACCATCTCTATTCTCTACAAGTATTAGCGCTGGATGTCTTGCCTCTGGTGGATGAAAATTTTGAATGAGACATAGAAGTAGCATCCATTATATAGGACTGGGTTGGAATTGATTTATTTATTTGTTAGAATTAGAACACTGGAGCACTATCTAGTTGGTGGGTTGAGTTTACCCCAGCTGTCAGCAATATTGACATTTATCATTTATTTTTGGAACTTTTGAGGATTATCACGGTATTATTGATTTCTATTATCAATTTATAATTACTGCACATAGTTTTTATACCAACACTGAGTTTTTTGAATTATTGATGTTTTATTTATGAAGATGCACCATTAATTAATTCTATCACAGATCTGTTTCACCACGATTCATTTTTTATTAACGGAATAGATCATCACGGATTATTGTAAACACTGTGTTTTATGAGGGGTGGTTTCTAGCGCACCATTATTTACACTTTTATATCTTACTACAAAGTTAACTTTAACAAATCCCGAATATTAGATGTAGGAGTCCCCCAATCCACAAAAATCTCGCTACAAGATACTTTACCATACTCGTGGAGTAAAAAGGGTATTTCATACCTAGGTATAACCCTAACAAACACAACCTCATCCCTAGCAGATGCCAACCTTAAACCGTGCTTAGTCAAATTAGAAAACCAACTCACAGACATCGCTAGAAGAGACCTGTCTTGGTTGGGCAAAATAGCAGCATTTAAAATGTCTGTCCTCCCACAAATTTTATATATCTTCTTATCCCTGCCGATTCCCATACCGCCCCATTACCTCCGCACTATGTCCAAAACCATATGGAACTTTACATGGGGAGGCAAAAAAGCTAGATGCTCACGCAACAACCTTATCCCACATACAAACATAAGGGGCGCAGGATTCGCAGACATCCATGACTACTTATGGGCAACAAGATTAGACCAACTTAAATACTGGTTTCATGACTCTGACTGCCCACTGTGGGTGAATATAGAAAGATCATTACTCCCAATTAATGACCCTATAACATTCCTAATAAGTGATATCTGGGAACCCTGGGATTCTAGGTGCCTCTCTCCCTCAGTACAAATTTCCTTACAGGCATGGAGATTCCTCCAAAAACTTGATGGTAGCGAAACCCACAAAATATCTTATGACCTCCCTACAGACATCTTAGGGGCAAATATTCCTATGCTCTCCACCACAAAACTCCAAACACAGGGAATAAAACACATACAAGACCTTTTTACAGGACTGAAACCCAAACCAGCAGAACGAATGATGACTGAATACAACCTACCTAACAATTTGCTGTTCTCCTGCGTATGCATTTCCCACTTCCTGAGGGCCCACCCCATACCCAAATTCAAAATACCATCCACAGCCTGGCGCTTTTACACAAACACGTACCATTCCGCTAAAGGTATATCACTATTTTACAATCTCATTCACAACAAACATACTTTTACCAAAACGGCTGCCATTAGAAAGTGGGAAAAAGAGCTGGGCTTCACCTTCCATGATGAACAATGGATACATGCTGTCAGAGAAATACGTAAAAATTCACACTGCGTGAGTCATTGGGAAATGATGCTTAAAATCACCAATAGATGGCACTATACGCCCTATAGAATTGACACCTTTTTCCCAGACACATCTTCCATGTGCTGGAGAAACTGTGGACAAATAAGTAACCTGTTACAAACCTTATGGGAATGCCCGAGCATTACAAGTCTCTGGAACAAGTCTTTTAAACTGATCTCATCATCTACAGGGATTTTAGTAACCCCGAACCCTGCACTAGCAATCCTCCACATTGGTATAGAGAGATTCCCCCCAGAATATAGATCTGTCACCACCCACATACTACTGGCAACTCGTACCCTCATACTTAGAAATTGGAAAAATACCTTGGCCATTAACCCATCTGAGGTGATTACACTAGTTAACAGAAACCATTCCTTTGAACGTCTGTTGGCTATTAACTCCCTGACATGCAAAAAATTTGATAGCCATTGGACATCATGGACTAAAAATCACAAAGTCACCTAATATTCTATAATACTCTATTCCACTCTACTCAACTCTATTTTGAATGCATTGTCATTCTGCACTACCTAACCTCTTGATATTGAATTCCTACTACTGAACTTATTGAACCTATTGTTATAACTTTGTAAAGTGGTAACTATCTGGAATTTTGCATTGTGTGTAACTACTATATGTTTGTTAATACTTTGAAAATACAATAAAAAAATATTGAACCATAAAAATGAATCAGTCTTGGATCACCACCATCTATCAAGCACCTGATGCTGATGTAACCGAATAATTTTTTTGGAAATGTCAGATCCCTTCAAGACTGCCTATGCTGATGCTGAGTGACTATCCTGTTATGCTGAGTGACTATCCTCTTCATCCTCAATGATCATACTGATAGCTTGTAAGAACATTTTTAGTTCTGGGCACCGCCACCATTGCCTAAAGCCCAATTTTTCTGCCCCTGTTTAACAGGGGCGTGTAATTACAATTTTTGATGCAATACTTTGCAGCAGGGCTCATTCCTGCACTCCAACTAGAGTATCTGTGAGGGGTTGCAGTGTTGTGGCACCAGCACCAGTGCCTATGGCCCAATTTTTCTGCCCCTGTTTAACAGGGGCGTGTAATTACAATTTTTGATGCAATACTTTGCAGCAGGGCTCATTCTTGTGCTCCAACTACAGTATCTGTGAGGGCTTACAGTGTTGTGGCACCACCACCAAAGGCCCAATTTTTCTGCCCCTGTTCAACAGGGTCATGTAATTACAATTCTTGATCTAATATTTCACAGCTGGGCCCATTCCTGCGCCCACCAAGAGGAACTGTGAGTACTTACAGTGTTGTGGCACCAGCACCACCACCAAAGGCCCAATTTTTCCTACCACTGTTCAGCAATGGCATGTAATTACAATTCTTGATATAATAGTTCTCAGCAGGGCGTTCCAGTGCCCACCAAGAGTAACTGTGAGGGCTTACAGTGTTGTGGCAACTTTCTGCAGAGTATATACGGCAGGCCCCTACTTTCAAACATCTAACTTACAAACGACTCCTACTTGCAAATGGAAGGAGACAACAGGAAGTGAGAGGAAATCTACCTCTAGGAAGGGAAATTCTCTCCTGTAAGAGTTAATATGGGAAAAAGGTGTCTCCTCTCCACTGATGCTTTATCACCAATCCTTGTTTCAATAAAAACCCCACATTTTCAAAAAACATTTGTCATTGGGACGAAAAGTGAGGTGAAATGTTCTGAACAGGTGCACAGACAACAAAACAAATGTTACAGGGGTGATAACCCTTCCCTATGTTTTCCAAAAAGCTTTCAAATGTACCAGTTCAAAATTACAAAAAGATTCTACGTAACAACAAACCTACAGTCCCTGTCTTGTTTGCACCGCCTATATGCTTCTGTTCAGAGTATATAGGGCCTGGGGGCCCCACGCCTTTCCTTTTTTTAATTTGGGTGCGGGGTTCCCCTTAATATCCATACAAGACCCAAAGGGGCTGGTAATGGCCTGGGGGGATACCCATGCCATTTTTCTCAATGATTTCCATCCGTATTGCCAGGACCAGACATTACATTAAAGCCACAAGCAGTTTTGAATGACTTTTTTCTTTAGAAATGTAATTTTGTGCAGGGACAGTTCTAAACACGGGAAACACTTGCCACTTCACAGGCATACTATAGACACCCCCAGGTACGATATTTAAAGGAATATTTCACTTTTTTTCCACTTTAAGCATCATTAACCACTTTCATACTGGGCACTTATACACCTTCCTGCCCAGACCAATTTTTAGCTTTCTGCGCTGTTGCAGTTTGAATGACAATTGCGCGGTCATGCTACACTGTACCCAAACGAAATTTTTATCATTTTGTTCCCACAAATAGAGCTTTCTTTTGGTGGTATTTGATCACCTCTGCAATTTTTATTTTCTGCTTAAAAAAAAATTAAAAGTTACAAAACTCTGTAAATAAGTAAGTTTTCTCCTGCACTGACGGGCACTGATAAGGTGGCACTGATGGGCACCGATAAGGCGGCACTTATGGGCACCAATGAGGTGGCACTGATGGGCACCGATAGGCGGCACCGATGGGCACCGATAGGCGGCACGGATGGGCACTGATAGGTGGCACGGATGGGCACTGGTAGGTGGCACAAATGGGCACAGATAGGCGGCACAGATGGGCACAGATAGGCGGCACGGATGGGCACATATAGGCGGCACGGATGGGCACAGATAGGCGACACGGAGGGGCACTGATAGGCGGCATGGATGGGCACTGATAGGGGGCACGGATGGGCATGGATGGGCACTGATAGGTGGCATGGATGGGCACTGATAGGTGGCACTGTACTGTATTGTGTTGTACTAATGGATGCCAATCAGTGCCAAACAATAATGCCTGCCAATCAGTGGTGCCAATTGTGGGCACTGATTGGCATCCATTGTGGGCACTGATTGGCATCCATTAGCCATTTCTAATTGGCATCCCTGGTGGTCTAGGGTGGCATACCTTAAGATGGGCATCCCTGGTGGTCTGGCGGCATCCCTGGTGGTCCAGTGTGGGCATCCTCGGGGGGGCTGCGCTGATAATGGATCAGCACAAACCCCCCCTGTCAGAGGAGCAGCCGATCGGCTCTCCTCTACTCGCATCTGACAGACGCAAGTGAGGAAAAGCCGATGACTGGCTTTTCCTGTTTACATCGTGATCAGCCGTGATTGGACATGGCTGATCACGTGGTAAAGAGTCTCCGTCGGAGACTCTTTACCTAGATCGGTGTTGCAGGGTGTCAGACTGACATCCCGCAACAACGATCGCCGCGATGCGCGCCCCCAGGGGCGTGCAGCGGCTCAATATCCTGAGGACGTCATATGACGTCCAGTCAGGATATTGAAACCACTTTGCCGCCGTCAATTTGCTATAGGGCGGGCGGCAAGTGGTTAAAATCACTGCTCCCGAAAAAACGTCAGTTTTTAAAACTTTTTTTGCATTGTTACATGTCCCCTTTGGCATGACCCGGGTTCCCAAACCCTTTTTAGGACAATAACTTGCATATTAGCCTTTATAATTAACACTTTTGATTTTGAACGTTCGAGTCCCATAGACTTTAATGGGGTTCTAAAGTTCGGGCAAACTTTCGGTCCGTTCGCAGGTTCTGGTGCGAACCGAACCGGGGGGTGTTCGGCTCAGCCCTAGTCAACAGGAGCAGGGCGATACATACTCCCCCCACTACAAAAAGACGATGTCCTCAGCATCTGAAAAAAAAATTGGCTCTCAATCCTGAGAGCAGATAACTGAACCGCAAAAACTTGGATGGGAGAGGGAAGGGTAAGAAAAGAAGAAAAGACAGATTTAAAACATGAACACAAGTGATCCACACTTAACCCCTTATCATCCCGTAACAAGTAACACAGTCCAGGGCCCTCTTTATCGTAGACTCTCGATGAATGTCTTTATTTGAGTTGCTAGTGGCAACGGCAAATCCCGGACGAGCCCCCACATGTAGATCTACCCCCGTAGGAGCTGTTGGTTATTTTTGGTCCTGACGTTACCCCACACTTCACCGTCCCAGAACTTTGAGTCTAAATTGGGCAATGTGCCCACAGATGCATGCACCAGTCACTTAGTCTTTTTCCAATGCTTTTTAATTAAACACAACTTGCAGCAGTAGAGGGATGGAGGGTTAGGGGAATTCAGATACCTTGTGCAGATCACTGAGGAACTTGAGATCCTGGAGACAAGTACACTTGCTGTCAACGGATCTTGCTCACCCAGATAGGCCTCTCTCACCGGCCTAGCAGCCGGAATGATGCACGGACAAAAGTCTCTGCCACAGATGCAATGATAGTAATAAACTGTTGAACAATCCTCTGCCACAGGATTTGGTAATCAGTAATTGACTGAGTGAACACAGCTACACAGTACCAAAGTCCTTTAAGCCATCCGGCAGTACTGTGAGGTAGATTGGTTAGGATGCATCCTCCAATTGAGTCACCAGGCTCTTCTTGAGATACCAGCCTTCTGCTCGGTCCTCACCAAGAAGAGTCCTCCCCTGGATCTTCCAATTGCTTGGCTTCTTCCTGCAGGCAAGACAGCACAAGACCATCCCCGGACCAGTAGGCCCCAGACAGACTTCCGGGCCTACTTGCAGTAACATAGCCTCGGGCCAGCAGGCCCTGAGGCAGAAGACGAGTTGTCACATACCTTAGGCCAGGTGGGCCATAAGGTCAGAGCACAAGAAAAATGGCGTCTGGCCCTTAAGTATCCTCTCCCAGAATGCACAGCGGTAAAAAAACTCCCACTGGGCTGTTTCTGGGGAAGGGACACCCAATAAACTTCAACCTGTTGTATTTCCAACACTCGCCGGTGGTGACAACGACACCTACCGGCGACAGTGGGAAATGCTCCCAACACAGCCAAAGCTGGAACAGAGGTTAATTTAGCCATAAACATTACATACTGAACTATGTACAATTCAGATGACCCACTAAATTTACATGATAGTGCCTGGTCAACAGGAGCAGGGCACTACACACGCAAAGTGTGTTTACTTTGAAAAGTGAAGTTTCACTTAGATAGGTGTATAGGGTGAAGTTTTGCTTACCTCAATAATCCAATCAAGCGCAAGCTTTTTTCTTTGATTGTGTATTTTTTCTAAAGAAATGTTCACCACACACTCTAAGCAAAGATCCCCATTCAAAGTGAAAAGTCTCTTGCAAAGTGAACATGCTTTATTCTTTTAGTAAATCATCCCATTTTCTACTTGTGATTAGGGTTGAGCGAACCCGAACTGTAAAGTTCGGGTCCGTACCGAACTTTAGCTTTTTCCCGAACCCAAACCCGGACTTTGCGTGAAAGTCTGTGTTCGAGTTCGGGTTCGGCAATCTAATGGCGCAGTTAGAAATGCTTCAGGGGCCAGCCAATCACCTTTTGATTAGCTGGTGTGCCCTTAGAAGCCATCATAGCCATGCCTACTAATGGCATGGCTGTAATTGGTCAGTGCAACATGTGACCCAGCTTCTATATAAGCTAGAGGCACACAGCACACACGTCACTCTGCTTCAGAATAGTTACGGAGAGGATCTTGTCTGCTGCTGTTGCTTATTGGGAGAGATTGAAAATACATGAGTTAGTCCTGATTCTGGAATCTGAGGGAAAAGATAGAGATACAGTGTAGTGTAGGGCCAGGTTCCTGTTGGTGCTTTCAGGGAGAGAGATATATTATATAGGAATAGGAGTCCAGATTCAGAGATATAACTCAGCGATCTGCATAGGTTTACCTGTTTGTGTTGTAGTGCACAGTCTTTTTACACTGCCATGAGCCCAGTGTCAGAGAAAATCTAACTTTTATCTGCAAGCTCAGTGCACCAGCACTGCATATATTACATTGAGAGACACACCGTTTCCATACTGTGGGTGTATTCTGCTCTTGGAAAAAGACCCATTTAGGACAAAAAAAAGGCACTTTATTGTGCTCTTTTCCAAAAGACCCATTTAGGGCAAGAAAAAAAAAGTTGCATTTTATTTTGCTCGTGCAAAAAAAGACCCATTTAGGGCAAAAAAATAAATAAAAATTTGCACTTTAATGTACTCTTGCAAAAAGACCCATTTAGGGCCACAATAATATTTTGCAGTGTGTTATACATATGTGGAGGCGTGTGAAATAAACCATTTCTATATATTTGTCTTCTACTGTGCTATGCTAAAAAAACAACATTTTTTTTGAATAGCATTTTCTGCAGTTCTGCAGCTGTGCGATTCAGCGGTTACGTACTGTGGGTGTGTTGTGGTCTTCCAAAAAACGCCATTTAGGGCCACAAAAAATATTTTGCAGTGTGTTATACATATGTGGAGGTGTGTGAAATAAACAATTTCTATATATTTGTCTTCTACTGTGCTATACTAAAAAAACAACATTTTTTTTTAATAGCATTTTCTGCAGTTCTGTAGCTGTGCGATTCAGCAGTTACATACTGTGGGTGTGTTGTGGTCTTCCAAAAAACGCCATTTAGGGCCACAAAAAATATTTTGCAGTGTGTTATACATATGTGGAGGTGTGTGAAATAAACAATTTCTATATATTTGTCTTCTACTGTGCTATACTAAAAAAAAACATTTTTTTAATAGCATTTTCTGCAGTTTTGTAGCTCTGCGATTCAGCGGTTACGTACTGTGGGTGTGTTGTGGTCTTCCAAAAAACGCCATTTAGGGCCACAAAAAATATTTTGCAGTGTGTTATACATATGTGGAGGTGTGTGAAATAAACAATTTCTATATATTTGTCTTCTACTGTGCTATACTAAAAAAAAAAACATTTTTTTTAAATATCATTTTCTGCAGTTCTGTAGCTGTGCGATTCAGCGGTTACGTACTGTGGGTGTGGTGTGGTCTTCCAAAAAACGCCATTTAGGGCCACAAAAATATTTTGCAGTGTGTTATACATATGTGGAGGTGTGTGAAATAAACAATTTCTATATATTTGTCTTCTACTGTGCTATACTAAAAAAAAGAAAAAAATTTTGAATAGCATTTTCTGCAGTTCTGTAGCTCTGCGATTCAGCGGTTACGTACTGTGGGTGTGTTGTGGTCTTCCAAAAAACGCCATTTAGGGCCACAAAAAATATTTTGCAGTGTGTTATACATATGTGGAGGTGTGTGAAATAAACAATTTCTATATATTTGTCTTCTACTGTGCTATACTAAAAAAAAAACATTTTTTTTAATAGCATTTTCTGCAGTTCTGTAGCTCTGCGATTCAGCGGTTACGTACTGTGGGTGTGTTGTGGTCTTCCAAAAAACGCCATTTAGGGCCACAAAAAATATTTTGCAGTGTGTTATACATATGTGGAGGTGTGTGAAATAAACAATTTCTATATATGTGTCTTCTACTGTGCTATACTAAAAAAAAAAAAAAAATTTAATAGCATTTTCTGCAGTTCTGTAGCTGTGCGATTCAGCGGTTACGTACTGTGGGTGTGTTGTGGTCTTCGAAAAAACACCATTTAGGGCCAAAAAAAATATTTTGCAGTGTGTTATACATATGTGGAGGTGTGTGAAATAAACAATTTCTATATATTTGTCTTCTACTGTGCTATACTAAAAAAACAACATTTTTTTTGAATAGCATTTTCTGCAGTCCTGTAGCTCTGTGATTCAGTGGTTACGTACTGTGGGTGTGTTGTGGTCTTCCAAAAAACGCCATTTAGGGCCACAAAAAATATTTTGCAGTGTGTTATACATATGTGGAGGTGTGTGAAATAAACAATTTCTATATATTTGTCTTCTACTGTGCTATACTAAAAAAACAACATTTTTTAATAGCATTTTCTGCAGTTCTGTAGCTCTGCGATTCAGCGGTTACGTACTGTGGGTGTGTTGTGGTCTTCCAAAAAACGCCATTTAGGGCCACAAAAAATATTTTGCAGTGTGTTGTACATATGTGGAGGTGTGTGAAATAAACAATTTCTATATATTTGTCTTCTACTGTGCTATACTAAAAAAACAAAAACATTTTTGAATAGCATTTTCTGCAGTTCTGTAGCTGTGCGATTCAGCGGTTACGTACTGTGGGTGTGTTGTGGTCTTCCAAAAAATGCCATTTAGGGCCACAAAAATATTTTGCAGTGTGTTATACATATGTGGAGGTGTGTGAAATAAACAATTTCTATATATTTGTCTTCTACTGTGCTATACAAAAAAAAACATTTTTTTTAATAGCATTTTCTGCAGTTCTGTAGCTGTGTGATTCATCTGTTACGTACTGTGGGTGTGGTGTGGTCTTCCAAAAAACGCCATTTAAGGCCACAAAAATATTTTGCAGTGTGTTATACATATGTGGAGGTGTGTGAAATAAACAATTTCTATATATTTGTCTTCTACTGTGCTATACTAAAAAAACAACATTTTTTTTGAATAGCATTTTATGCAGTTTTGTAGCTCTGCGATTCAGCGGTTACGTACTGTGGGTGTGTTGTGCTCTTCCAAAAAACGCTTTTAGGGCCACAAAAAATATTTTACAGTGTGTTATACATATGTGGAGGTGTGTGAAATAAACAATTTCTATATATTTGTCTTCTACTGTGCTATACTAAAAAAACAACATTTTTTTTGAATAGCATTTTCTGCAGTCCTGTAGCTCTGTGATTCAGTGGTTACGTACTGTGGGTGTGTTGTGGTCTTCCAAAAAACGCCATTTAGGGCCACAAAAAATATTTTGCAGTGTGTTATACATATGTGGAGGTGTGTGAAATAAACAATTTCTATATATTTGTCTTCTACTGTGCTATACTAAAAAAACAACATTTTTTAATAGCATTTTCTGCAGTTCTGTATCTCTGCGATTCAGCGGTTACGTACTGTGGGTGTGTTGTGGTCTTCCAAAAAATGCCATTTAGGGCCACAAAAAATATTTTGCAGTGTGTTGTACATATGTGGAGGTGTGTGAAATAAACAATTTCTATATATTTGTCTTCTACTGTGCTATACTAAAAAAACAAAAAAAATTTTGAATAGCATTTTCTGCAGTTCTGTAGCTGTGCGATTCAGCGGTTACGTACTGTGGGTGTGTTGTGGTCTTCCAAAAAATGCCATTTAGGGCCACAAAAATATTTTGCAGTGTGTTATACATATGTGGAGGTGTGTGAAATAAACAATTTCTATATATTTGTCTTCTACTGTGCTATACAAAAAAAACATTTTTTTTAATAGCATTTTCTGCAGTTCTGTAGCTGTGTGATTCATCTGTTACGTACTGTGGGTGTGGTGTGGTCTTCCAAAAAACGCCATTTAAGGCCACAAAAATATTTTGCAGTGTGTTATACATATGTGGAGGTGTGTGAAATAAACAATTTCTATATATTTGTCTTCTACTGTGCTATACTAAAAAAACAACATTTTTTTTAATAGCATTTTCTGCAGTTCTGTAGCTGTGCGATTCAGCGGTTACGTACTGTGGGTGTGTTGTGGTCTTCCAAAAAACGCCTTTTAGGGACACAAAAATATTTTGCAGTGTGTTATACATATGTGGAGGTGTGTGAAATAAACAATTTCTATATATTTGTCTTCTACTGTGCTATACTAAAAAAACAACATTTTTTTTTGAATAGCATTTTCTGCAGTTCTGTAGCTCTGCGATTCAGTGGTTACGTGCTGTGGGTGTGTTGTGGTCTTCCAAAAAACACCATTTAGGGCCACAAAAAATATTTTGCAGTGTGTTATACATATGTGGAGGTGTGTGAAATAAACCATTTCTATATATTTGTCTTCTACTGTGCTATACTAAAAAAAAAACATTATTTTTAATAGCATTTTCTGCAGTTCTGCAGCTGTGCGATTCAGCGGTTACGTACTGTGGGTGTGTTGTGGTCTTCCAAAAAACGCCATTTAGGGCCACAAAAAATATTTCACAGTGTGTTATACATATGTGGAGGTGTGTGAAATAAACAATTTCTATATATTTGTCTTCTACTGTGCTATACTAAAAAAACAACATTTTTTTTAATAGCATTTTCTGCAGTTCTGTAGCTCTGCGATTCAGCAATTACGTACTGTGGGTGTGTTGTGGTCTTCCAAAAAACGCCATTTAGGGCCACAAAAAATATTTTGCAGTGTGTTATACATATGTGGAGGTGTGTGAAATAAACAATTTCTATATATTTGTCTTCTACTGTGCTATACTAACAAAACAACATTTTTTTGAATAGCATTTTCTGCAGTTCTGTAGCTGTGCGATTCAGCGGTTACGTACTGTAGGTGTGTTGTGGTCTTCCAAAAAACGCCATTTAGGGCCACAAAAAATATTTTGCAGTGTGTTATACATATGTGGAGGTGTGTGAAATAAACAATTTCTATATATGTGTCTTCTACTGTGCTATACTAAAAAAAAAACATTTTTTTTAATAGCATTTTCTGCAGTTCTGTAGCTGTGCGATTCAGCGGTTACGTACTGTGGGTGTGTTGTGGTCTTCGAAAAAACACCATTTAGGGCCAAAAAATATATTTTGCAGTGTGTTATACATATGTGGAGGTGTGTGAAATAAACAATTTCTATATATTTGTCTTCTACTGTGCTATACTAAAAAAACAACATTTTTTTTGAATAGCATTTTCTGCAGTCCTGTAGCTCTGTGATTCAGTGGTTACGTACTGTGGGTGTGTTGTGGTCTTCCAAAAAACGGCATTTAGGGCCACAAAAAATATTTTGCAGTGTGTTATACATATGTGGAGGTGTGTGAAATAAACAATTTCTATATATTTGTCTTCTACTGTGCTATACTAAAAAAACGAAACATTTTTTGAATAGCATTTTCTGCAGTTCTGTAGCTCTGCGATTCAGCGGTTACGTACTGTGGGTGTGTTGTGGTCTTCCAAAAAACGCCATTTAGGGCCACAAAAAATATTTTGCAGTGTGTTGTACATATGTGGAGGTGTGTGAAATAAACAATTTCTATATATTTGTCTTCTACTGTGCTATACTAAAAAAACAAAAAAAAAATTTGAATAGCATTTTCTGCAGTTCTGTAGCTGTGCGATTCAGCGGTTACGTACTGTGGGTGTGTTGTGGTCTTCCAAAAAATGCCATTTAGGGCCACAAAAATATTTTGCAGTGTGTTATACATATGTGGAGGTGTGTGAAATAAACAATTTCTATATATTTGTCTTCTACTGTGCTATACTAAAAAAACAACATTTTTTTTAATAGCATTTTCTGCAGTTTTGTAGCTCTGCGATTCAGCGGTTACGTACTGTGGGTGTGTTGTGCTCTTCCAAAAAACGCCTTTTAGGGCCACAAAAAATATTTTACAGTGTGTTGTACATATGTGGATGTGTGTGAAATAAACAATTTCTATATATTTGTCTTCTACTGTGCTATACTAAAAAAAAAACATTTTTTTTAATAGCATTTTCTGCAGTTCTGTAGCTGTGCGATTCAGCGGTTACGTACTGTGGGTGTGTTGTGGTCTTCCAAAAAACGCCTTTTAGGGACACAAAAATATTTTGCAGTGTGTTATACATATGTGGAGGTGTGTGAAATAAACCATTTCTATAAATTTGTCTTCTACTGTGCTATACTAAAAAAAAACATTTTTTTAATAGCATTTTCTGCAGTTTTGCAGCTGTGCGATTCAGCGGTTACGTACTGTGGGTGTGTTGTGGTCTTCCAAAAAACGCCATTTAGGGCCACAAAAAATATTTCACAGTGTGTTATACATATGTGGAGGTGTGTGAAATAAACAATTTCTATATATTTGTCTTCTACTGTGCTATACTAACAAAAAAAAAATTTTTTTAATTGCATTTTCTGCAGTTCTGTAGCTCTGCGATTCAGCAATTACGTACTGTGGGTGTGTTGTGGTCTTCCAAAAAACGCCATTTAGGGCCACAAAAAATATTTTGCAGTGTTCTATACATATGTGGAGGTGTGTGAAATAAACAATTTCTATATATTTGTCTTCTACTGTGCTCTACTAAAAAAACAACTTTTTTTTTAATAGCATTTTCTGCAGTTCTGTAGCTCTGCAATTCAGCGGTTACGTACTGTGGGTGTGTTGTGGTCTTCCAAAAAACGCCATTTAGGGCCACAAAAATATTTTGCAGTTTGTTATACATATGTGGAGGTGTGTGAAATAAACAATTTCTATATATTTGTCTTCTACTGTGCTATACTAAAAAAACAACATTTTTTTGGAATAGCATTTTCTGCAGTTCTGTAGCTCTGCGATTCAGCGGTTACGTACTGTGGGTGTGTTGTGGTCTTCCAAAAAACACCATTTAGGGCCCAAAAATATTTTGCAGTGTGTTATACATATGTGGAGGTGTGTGAAATAAACAATTTCTATATATTTGTCTTCTACTGTGCTATACTAAAAAAACAAAAAAAAATTTGAATAGCATTTTCTGCAGTTCTGTAGCTGTGCGATTCAGCGGTTACGTACTGTGGGTGTGTTGTGGTCTTCCAAAAAATGCCATTTAGGGCCACAAAAATATTTTGCAGTGTGTTATACATATGTGGAGGTGTGTGAAATAAACAATTTCTATATATTTGTCTTCTACTGTGCTATACAAAAAAAAACATTTTTTTTAATAGCATTTTCTGCAGTTCTGTAGCTGTGTGATTCATCTGTTACGTACTGTGGGTGTGGTGTGGTCTTCCAAAAAACGCCATTTAAGGCCACAAAAATATTTTGCAGTGTGTTATACATATGTGGAGGTGTGTGAAATAAACAATTTCTATATATTTGTCTTCTACTGTGCTATACTAAAAAAACAACATTTTTTTTAATAGCATTTTCTGCAGTTCTGTAGCTGTGCGATTCAGCGGTTACGTACTGTGGGTGTGTTGTGGTCTTCCAAAAAACGCCTTTTAGGGACACAAAAATATTTTGCAGTGTGTTATACATATGTGGAGGTGTGTGAAATAAACAATTTCTATATATTTGTCTTCTACTGTGCTATACTAAAAAAACAACATTTTTTTTTGAATAGCATTTTCTGCAGTTCTGTAGCTCTGCGATTCAGTGGTTACGTGCTGTGGGTGTGTTGTGGTCTTCCAAAAAACACCATTTAGGGCCACAAAAAATATTTTGCAGTGTGTTATACATATGTGGAGGTGTGTGAAATAAACCATTTCTATATATTTGTCTTCTACTGTGCTATACTAAAAAAAAACATTATTTTTAATAGCATTTTCTGCAGTTCTGCAGCTGTGCGATTCAGCGGTTACGTACTGTGGGTGTGTTGTGGTCTTCCAAAAAACGCCATTTAGGGCCACAAAAAATATTTCACAGTGTGTTATACATATGTGGAGGTGTGTGAAATAAACAATTTCTATATATTTGTCTTCTACTGTGCTATACTAAAAAAACAACATTTTTTTTAATAGCATTTTCTGCAGTTCTGTAGCTCTGCGATTCAGCAATTACGTACTGTGGGTGTGTTGTGGTCTTCCAAAAAACGCCATTTAGGGCCACAAAAAATATTTTGCAGTGTGTTATACATATGTGGAGGTGTGTGAAATAAACAATTTCTATATATTTGTCTTCTACTGTGCTATACTAACAAAACAACATTTTTTTGAATAGCATTTTCTGCAGTTCTGTAGCTGTGCGATTCAGCGGTTACGTACTGTAGGTGTGTTGTGGTCTTCCAAAAAACGCCATTTAGGGCCACAAAAAATATTTTGCAGTGTGTTATACATATGTGGAGGTGTGTGAAATAAACAATTTCTATATATGTGTCTTCTACTGTGCTATACTAAAAAAAACACATTTTTTTTAATAGCATTTTCTGCAGTTCTGTAGCTGTGCGATTCAGCGGTTACGTACTGTGGGTGTGTTGTGGTCTTCGAAAAAACACCATTTAGGGCCAAAAAATATATTTTGCAGTGTGTTATACATATGTGGAGGTGTGTGAAATAAACAATTTCTATATATTTGTCTTCTACTGTGCTATACTAAAAAAACAACATTTTTTTTGAATAGCATTTTCTGCAGTCCTGTAGCTCTGTGATTCAGTGGTTACGTACTGTGGGTGTGTTGTGGTCTTCCAAAAAACGGCATTTAGGGCCACAAAAAATATTTTGCAGTGTGTTATACATATGTGGAGGTGTGTGAAATAAACAATTTCTATATATTTGTCTTCTACTGTGCTATACTAAAAAAAGAAACATTTTTTGAATAGCATTTTCTGCAGTTCTGTAGCTCTGCGATTCAGCGGTTACGTACTGTGGGTGTGTTGTGGTCTTCCAAAAAACGCCATTTAGGGCCACAAAAAATATTTTGCAGTGTGTTGTACATATGTGGAGGTGTGTGAAATAAACAATTTCTATATATTTGTCTTCTACTGTGCTATACTAAAAAAACAAAAAAAAAATTGAATAGCATTTTCTGCAGTTCTGTAGCTGTGCGATTCAGCGGTTACGTACTGTGGGTGTGTTGTGGTCTTCCAAAAAATGCCATTTAGGGCCACAAAAATATTTTGCAGTGTGTTATACATATGTGGAGGTGTGTGAAATAAACAATTTCTATATATTTGTCTTCTACTGTGCTATACTAAAAAAACAACATTTTTTTTTAATAGCATTTTCTGCAGTTTTGTAGCTCTGCGATTCAGCGGTTACGTACTGTGGGTGTGTTGTGCTCTTCCAAAAAACGCCTTTTAGGGCCACAAAAAATATTTTACAGTGTGTTGTACATATGTGGAAGTGTGTGAAATAAACAATTTCTATATATTTGTCTTCTACTGTGCTATACTAAAAAAACAACATTTTTTTTAATAGCATTTTCTGCAGTTCTGTAGCTGTGCGATTCAGCGGTTACGTACTGTGGGTGTGTTGTGGTCTTCCAAAAAACGCCTTTTAGGGACACAAAAATATTTTGCAGTGTGTTATACATATGTGGAGGTGTGTGAAATAAACCATTTCTATAAATTTGTCTTCTACTGTGCTATACTAAAAAAAAAACATTTTTTTTAATAGCATTTTCTGCAGTTCTGCAGCTGTGCGATTCAGCGGTTACGTACTGTGGGTGTGTTGTGGTCTTCCAAAAAACGCCATTTAGGGCCACAAAAAATATTTCACAGTGTGTTATACATATGTGGAGGTGTGTGAAATAAACAATTTCTATATATTTGTCTTCTACTGTGCTATACTAAAAAAACAAAAAATTTTTTAATTGCATTTTCTGCAGTTCTGTAGCTCTGCGATTCAGCAATTACGTACTGTGGGTGTGTTGTGGTCTTCCAAAAAACGCCATTTAGGGCCACAAAAAATATTTTGCAGTGTTCTATACATATGTGGAGGTGTTTGAAATAAACAATTTCTATATATTTGTCTTCTACTGTGCTCTACTAAAAAAACAACTTTTTTTTTTAATAGCATTTTCTGCAGTTCTGTAGCTCTGCAATTCAGCGTATACGTACTGTGGGTGTGTTGTGGTCTTCCAAAAAACGCCATTTAGGGCCACAAAAAATATTTTGCAGTTTGTTATACATATGTGGAGGTGTGTGAAATAAACAATTTCTATATATTTGTCTTCTACAGTGCTATACTAAAAAAACAACATTTTTTTGGAATAGCATTTTCTGCAGTTCTGTAGCTCTGCGATTCAGCGGTTACGTACTGTGGGTGTGTTGTGGTCTTCCAAAAAACACCATTTAGGGCCCAAAAATATTTTGCAGTGTGTTATACATATGTGGAGGTGTGTGAAATAAACAATTTCTATATATTTGTCTTCTACTGTGCTATACTAAAAAAACAAAATTTTTTTTGAATAGCATTTTCTGCAGTTCTGTAGCTGTGCGATTCAGCGGTTACGTACTGTGGGTGTGGTGTGGTCTTCCAAAAAACGCCATTTAGGGCCACAAAAATATTTTGCAGTGTGTTATACATATGTGGAGGTGTGTGAAATAAACAATTTTTATATATTTGTCTTCTACTGTGCTATACTAAAAAAACAACATTTTTTTAATAGCATTTTCTGCAGTTCTGTAGCTCTGCGATTCAGCGGTTAAGTACTGTGGGTGTGTTGTGGTCTTCCAAAAAACACCATTTAGGGCCACAAAAAATATTTTGCAGTGTGTTATACATATGTGGAGGTGTGTGAAATAAACAATTTCTATTTATTTGTCGTCTACTGTGCTCTACTAAAAAAACAACTTTTTTTTTTAATAGCATTTTCTGCAGTTCTGTAGCTCTGCAATTCAGCGGTTACGTACTGTGGGTGTGTTGTGGTCTTCCAAAAAACGCCATTTAGGGCCACAAAAAATATTTTGCAGTTTGTTATACATATGTGGAGGTGTGTGAAATAAACAATTTCTATATATTTGTCTTCTACTGTGCTATACTAAAAAAAAAAACATTTTTTTTGAATAGCATTTTCTGCAGTTCTGTAGCTCTGCGATTCAGCGGTTACGTACTGTGGGTGTGTTGTGGTCTTCCAAAAAACGCCATTTAGGGCCACAAAAAATATTTTGCAGTGTGTTATACATATGTGGAGGTGTGTGAAATATACAATTTCTATATATTTGTCTTCTACTGTGCTATACTAAAAAAACAACATTTTTTTTAATAGCATTTTCTGCAGTTCTGTAGCTGTGCGATTCAGCGGTTATGTACTGTGGGCGTGTTGTGGTATTCCAAAAAACGCCATTTAGGGCCACAAAAAATATTTTGCAGTGTGTTATACATATGTTGAGGTGTGTGAAATAAACAATTTCTATATATTTGTCTTCTACTGTGCTATACTAAAAAAACAACATTTTTCTTGAACAGCATTCTCTGCAGTTCTGTAGCTCTGCGATTCAGTAATTACGTGCTGTGGGTGTGTTGTGGTCTTCCAAAAAACACCATTTAGGGCCGCAAAAAATATTTTGCAGTGTGTTATACATATGTGGAGGTGTGTGAAATAAACAATTACTATATATTTGTCTTCTACTGTGCTATACTAAAAAAACAACTATTTTTTTTTGAATAGCATTTTCTGCAGTTCTGTAGCTCTGCAATTCAGCGGTTACGTACTGTGGGTGTGTTGTGGTCTTCCAAAAAACGCCATTTAGGGCCACAAAAAATATTTTGCAGTGTGTTATACATATGTGGAGGTGTGTGAAATTAACAATTTCTATATATTTGTCTTCTACTGTGCTATACTAAAAAAAACAATTTTTTTTTAATAGCATTTTCTGCAGTTCTGTAGCTGTGCGATTCAGCGGTTACATACTGTGGGTGTGTTGTGGCCTTCCAAAAAACGCCATTTAGGGCCACAAAAAATATTTTGCAGTGTGTTATATATATGTGGAGGTGTGTGAAATAAACAATTTCTATATATTTGTCTTCTACTGTGCTATACTAAAAAAACAACATTTTTTTTTAATAGCATTTTCTGCAGTTCTGTAGCTCTGCGATTCAGTGGTTACGTACTGTGGGTGTGTTGTGGTCTTCCGAAAAACGCCATTTAGGGCCAAAAAAATATTTTGCAGTGTGTTATACATGTGTGAAGGTGTGTGAAATAAACAATTTCTATATATTTGTCTTCTACTGTGCTATACTAAAAAAACAAAAATTTTTTTGAATAGCATTTTCTGCAGTTCTGTAGCTGTGCGATTCAGCGGTTACATACTGTGGGTGTGTTGTGGTCTTCCAAAAAACGCCATTTAGGGCAACAAAAAATATTTTGCAGTGTGTTATACATATGTGGAGGTGTGTGAAATAAACAATTTCTATATATTTGTCTTCTACTGTGCTATACTAAAAAAAAAACAACTTTTTTTTTGAATAGCATTTTCTGCAGTTCTGTAGCTGTGCGATTCAGCGGTTACGTACTGTGGGTGTGTTGTGGTCTTCCAAAAAATGCCATTTAGGGCCACAAAAAATATTTTGCAGTGTGTTATACATATGTGGAGGTGTGTGAAATAAACAATTTCTATATAGTTGTCTTCTACTGTGCTATACTAAAAAAACAAAATTTTTTTTGAATAGCATTTTCTGCAGTTCTGTAGCTGTGCGATTAAGCGGTTATGTACTGTGGGTGTGTTGTGGTCTTCCAAAAAACGCCATTAAGGGCCACAAAAATATTTTGCAGTGTGTTATACATATGTGGAGGTATGTGAAATAAACAATTTCTATATATATTTGTCTTCTACTGTGCTATATTAAAAAAACAACATTTTTTTTGAATAGCATTTTCTGCAGTTCTGTAGCTCTGCGATTCAGTGGTTACGTACTGTGGGTGTGTTGTGGTCTTCCAAAAAACGCCATTTAGGGCCCAAAAAATATTTTGCAGTGTGTTATACATATGTGGAGGTGTGTGAAATAAACAATTTCTATATATTTGTCTTCTACTGTGCTATACAAAAAAAAACATTTTTTTTAATAGCATTTTCTGCAGTTCTGTAGCTGTGCGATTCAGCTGTTACGTACTGTGGGTGTGGTGTGGTCTTCCAAAAAACGCCATTTAGGGCCACAAAAATATTTTGCAGTGTGTTATACATATGTGGAGGTGTGTGAAATAAACAATTTCTATATATTTGTCTTCTACTGTGCTATACTAAAAAAACAACATTTTTTTTGAATAGCATTTTCTGCAGTTTTGTAGCTCTGCGATTCAGCGGTTACGTACTGTGGGTGTGTTGTGCTCTTCCAAAAAATGCCTTTTAGGGCCACAAAAAATATTTTACAGTGTGTTATACATATGTGGAGGTGTGTGAAATAAACAATTTCTATATATTTGTCTTCTACTGTGCTATACTAAAAAAAAAACATTTTTTTTGAATAGCATTTTCTGCAGTTCTGTAGCTGTGCGATTCAGCGGTTACGTACTGTGGGTGTGTTGTGGTCTTCCAAAAAACGCCATTTAGGGCCACAAAAAATATTTTGCAGTGTGTTATACATATGTGGAGGTGTGTGAAATAAACAATTTCTATATATTTGTCTTCTACTGTGCTATACAAAAAAAAAACATTTTTTTTTAATAGCATTTTCTGCAGTTCTGTAGCTGTGCGATTCAGCGGTTACGTACTGTGGGTGTGTTGTGGTCTTCCAAAAAATGCCATTTAGGGCCACAAAAAATATTTTGCAGTGTGTTATACATATGTGGAGGTGTGTCAAATAAACAATTTCTATATATTTGTCTTCTACTGTGCTATACTAAAAAAACAACTTTTTTTAATAGCATTTTCTGCAGTTCTGTAGCTCTGCGATTCAGCGGTTACGTACTGTGGGTGTGTTGTGGCCTTCCAAAAAACGCCATTTAGGGCCACAAAAAATATTTTGCAGTGTGTTATATATATGTGGAGGTGTGTGAAATAAACAATTTCTATATATTTGTCTTCTACTGTGCTATACTAAAAAAACAACATTTTTTTTTGAATAGCATTTTCTGCAGTTCTGTAGCTCTGCGATTCAGTTGTTACGTGCTGTGGGTGTGTTGTGGTCTTCCAAAAAACACCATTTAGGGCCACAAAAAATATTTTGCAGTGTGTTATACATATGTGGAGGTGTGTGAAATAAACAATTTCTATATATTTGTCTTCTACCTTGCTCTACTAAAAAAACAACTATTTTTTTTGAATAGCATTTTCTGCAGTTCTGTAGCTCTGCGATTCAGCGGTTACGTACTGTGGGTGTGTTGTGGTCTTCCAAAAAACGCCATTTAGGGCCAAAAAAATATTTTGCAGTGTGTTATACATATGTGGAGGTGTGTGAAATAAACAATTTCTATATATTTGTCTTCTACTGTGCTCTACTAAAAAAACAACTTTTTTTTTTGAATAGCATTTTCTGCAGTTCTGTAGCTCTGCGATTCAGCGGTTACGTACTGTGGGTGTGTTGTGGTCTTCCGAAAAACGCCATTTAGGGCCAAAAAAATATTTTGCAGTGTGTTATACATATGTGAAGGTGTGTGAAATAACCAATTTCTATATATTTGTCTTCTACTGTGCTATACTAAAAAAACAAAAAAATTTTTGAATAGCATTTTCTGCAGTTCTGTAGCTGTGCGATTCAGCGGTTACATACTGTGGGTGTGTTGTGGTCTTCCAAAAAACGCCATTTAGGGCCACAAAAAATATTTTGCAGTGTGTTATACATATGTGGAGGTGTGTGAAATAAACAATTTCTATATATTTGTCTTCTACTGTGCTATACTAAAAAAAAAAACTTTTTTTTTGAATAGCATTTTCTGCAGTTCTGTAGCTGTGCGATTCAGCGGTTACGTACTGTGGGTGTGTTGTGGTCTTCCAAAAAATGCCATTTAGGGCCACAAAAAATATTTTGCAGTGTGTTATACATATGTGGAGGTGTGTGAAATAAACAATTTCTATATATTTGTCTTCTACTGTGCTATACTAAAAAAACAAAATTTTTTTTGAATAGCATTTTCTGCAGTTCTGTAGCTGTGCGATTAAGCGGTTATGTACTGTGGGTGTGTTGTGGTCTTCCAAAAAACGCCATTAAGGGCCACAAAAATATTTTGCAGTGTGTTATACATATGTGGAGGTATGTGAAATAAACAATTTCTATATATATTTGTCTTCTACTGTGCTATATTAAAAAAACAACATTTTTTTTGAATAGCATTTTCTGCAGTTCTGTAGCTCTGCGATTCAGTGGTTACGTACTGTGGGTGTGTTGTGGTCTTCCAAAAAACGCCATTTAGGGCCCAAAAATATTTTGCAGTGTGTTATACATATGTGGAGGTGTGTGAAATAAACAATTTCTATATATTTGTCTTCTACTGTGCTATACAAAAAAAAAACATTTTTTTTAATAGCATTTTCTGCAGTTCTGTAGCTGTGCGATTCAGCTGTTACGTACTGTGGGTGTGGTGTGGTCTTCCAAAAAACGCCATTTAGGGCCACAAAAATATTTTGCAGTGTGTTATACATATGTGGAGGTGTGTGAAATAAACAATTTCTATATATTTGTCTTCTACTGTGCTATACTAAAAAAACAACATTTTTTTTGAATAGCATTTTCTGCAGTTTTGTAGCTCTGCGATTCAGCGGTTACGTACTGTGGGTGTGTTGTGCTCTTCCAAAAAATGCCTTTTAGGGCCACAAAAAATATTTTACAGTGTGTTATACATATGTGGAGGTGTGTGAAATAAACAATATCTATATATTTGTCTTCTACTGTGCTATACTAAAAAAAAAACATTTTTTTTGAATAGCATTTTCTGCAGTTCTGTAGCTGTGCGATTCAGCGGTTACGTACTGTGGGTGTGTTGTGGTCTTCCAAAAAACGCCATTTAGGGCCACAAAAATATTTTGCAGTGTGTTATACATATGTGGAGGTGTGTGAAATAAACAATTTCTATATATTTGTCTTCTACTGTGCTATACTAAAAAAACAACATTTTTTTTGAATAGCATTTTCTGCAGTTTTGTAGCTCTGCGATTCAGCGGTTACGTACTGTGGGTGTGTTGTGCTCTTCCAAAAAATGCCTTTTAGGGCCACAAAAAATATTTTACAGTGTGTTATACATATGTGGAGGTGTGTGAAATAAACAATATCTATATATTTGTCTTCTACTGTGCTATACTAAAAAAAAAACATTTTTTTTGAATAGCATTTTCTGCAGTTCTGTAGCTGTGCGATTCAGCGGTTACGTACTGTGGGTGTGTTGTGGTCTTCCAAAAAACGCCATTTAGGGCCACAAAAAATATTTTGCAGTGTGTTATACATATGTGGAGGTGTGTGAAATAAACAATTTCTATATATTTGTCTTCTACTGTGCTATACTAAAAAAAAACATTTTTTTTTAATAGCATTTTCTGCAGTTCTGTAGCTGTGCGATTCAGCGGTTACGTACTGTGGGTGTGTTGTGGTCTTCCAAAAAATGCCATTTAGGGCCACAAAAAATATTTTGCAGTGTGTTATACATATGTGGAGGTGTGTCAAATAAACAATTTCTATATATTTGTCTTCTACTGTGCTATACTAAAAAAACAACTTTTTTTAATAGCATTTTCTGCAGTTCTGTAGCTCTGCGATTCAGCGGTTACGTACTGTGGGTGTGTTGTGGTCTTCCAAAAAACGCCATTTAGGGCCACAAAAAATATTTTACAGTGTGTTGTACATATGTGGAAGTGTGTGAAATAAACAATTTCTATATATTTGTCTTCTACTGTGCTATACTAAAAAAACAACATTTTTTTTAATAGCATTTTCTGCAGTTCTGTAGCTGTGCGATTCAGCGGTTACGTACTGTGGGTGTGTTGTGGTCTTCCAAAAAACGCCTTTTAGGGACACAAAAATATTTTGCAGTGTGTTATACATATGTGGAGGTGTGTGAAATAAACCATTTCTATAAATTTGTCTTCTACTGTGCTATACTAAAAAAAACATTTTTTTAATAGCATTTTCTGCAGTTCTGCAGCTGTGCGATTCAGCGGTTACGTACTGTGGGTGTGTTGTGGTCTTCCAAAAAACGCCATTTAGGGCCACAAAAAATATTTCACAGTGTGTTATACATATGTGGAGGTGTGTGAAATAAACAATTTCTATATATTTGTCTTCTACTGTGCTATACTAAAAAAACAAAATTTTTTTTAATTGCATTTTCTGCAGTTCTGTAGCTCTGCGATTCAGCAATTACGTACTGTGGGTGTGTTGTGGTCTTCCAAAAAACGCCATTTAGGGCCACAAAAAATATTTTGCAGTGTTCTATACATATGTGGAGGTGTGTGAAATAAACAATTTCTATATATTTGTCTTCTACTGTGCTCTACTAAAAAAACAACTTTTTTTTTAATAGCATTTTCTGCAGTTCTGTAGCTCTGCAATTCAGCGGTTACGTACTGTGGGTGTGTTGTGGTCTTCCAAAAAACGCCATTTAGGGCCACAAAAAAATATTTTGCAGTTTGTTATACATATGTGGAGGTGTGTGAAATAAACAATTTCTATATATTTGTCTTCTACTGTGCTATACTAAAAAAACAACATTTTTTTGGAATAGCATTTTCTGCAGTTCTGTAGCTCTGCGATTCAGCGGTTACGTACTGTGGGTGTGTTGTGGTCTTCCAAAAAACACCATTTAGGGCCCAAAAATATTTTGCAGTGTGTTATACATATGTGGAGGTGTGTGAAATAAACAATTTCTATATATTTGTCTTCTACTGTGCTATACTAAAAAAACAAAAACAATTTTGAATAGCATTTTCTGCAGTTCTGTAGCTGTGCGATTCAGCGGTTATGTACTGTGGGTGTGTTGTGGTCTTCCAAAAAATGCCATTTAGGGCTACAAAAATATTTTGCAGTGTGTTATACATATGTGGAGGTGTGTGAAATAAACAATTTCTATATATTTGTCTTCTACTGTGCTATACAAAAAAAAACATTTTTTTTAATAGCATTTTCTGCAGTTCTGTAGCTGTGTGATTCATCTGTTACGTACTGTGGGTGTGGTGTGGTCTTCCAAAAAACGCCATTTAAGGCCACAAAAATATTTTGCAGTGTGTTATACATATGTGGAGGTGTGTGAAATAAACAATTTCTATATATTTGTCTTCTACTGTGCTATACTAAAAAAACAACATTTTTTTTAATAACATTTTCTGCAGTTCTGTAGCTGTGCGATTCAGCGGTTACGTACTGTGGGTGTGTTGTGGTCTTCCAAAAAACGCCTTTTAGGGACACAAAAATATTTTGCAGTGTGTTATACATATGTGGAGGTGTGTGAAATAAACAATTTCTATATATTTGTCTTCTACTGTGCTATACTAAAAAAACAACATTTTTTTTTGAATAGCATTTTCTGCAGTTCTGTAGCTCTGCGATTCAGTGGTTACGTGCTGTGGGTGTGTTGTGGTCTTCCAAAAAACACCATTTAGGGCCACAAAAAATATTTTGCAGTGTGTTATACATATGTGGAGGTGTGTGAAATAAACCATTTCTATATATTTGTCTTCTACTGTGCTATACTAAAAAAAAAAACATTATTTTTAATAGCATTTTCTGCAGTTCTGCAGCTGTGCGATTCAGCGGTTACGTACTGTGGGTGTGTTGTGGTCTTCCAAAAAACGCCATTTAGGGCCACAAAAAATATTTCACAGTGTGTTATACATATGTGGAGGTGTGTGAAATAAACAATTTCTATATATTTGTCTTCTACTGTGCTATACTAAAAAAACAACATTTTTTTAATAGCATTTTCTGCAGTTCTGTAGCTCTGCGATTCAGAAATTACGTACTGTGGGTGTGTTGTGGTCTTCCAAAAAACGCCATTTAGGGCCACAAAAAATATTTTGCAGTGTGTTATACATATGTGGAGGTGTGTGAAATAAACAATTTCAATATATTTGTCTTCTACTGTGCTATACTAACAAAACAACATTTTTTTGAATAGCATTTTCTGCAGTTCTGTAGCTGTGCGATTCAGCGGTTACGTACTGTAGGTGTGTTGTGGTCTTCCAAAAAACGCCATTTAGGGCCACAAAAAATATTTTGCAGTGTGTTATACATATGTGGAGGTGTGTGAAATAAACAATTTCTATATATGTGTCTTCTACTGTGCTATACTAAAAAAAAACATTTTTTTTAATAGCATTTTCTGCAGTTCTGTAGCTGTGCGATTCAGCGGTTACGTACTGTGGGTGTGTTGTGGTCTTCCAAAAAACACCATTTAGGGCCCAAAAATATTTTGCAGTGTGTTATACATATGTGGAGGTGTGTGAAATAAACAATTTCTATATATTTGTCTTCTACTGTGCTATACTAAAAAAACAAAAACAATTTTGAATAGCATTTTCTGCAGTTCTGTAGCTGTGCGATTCAGCGGTTACGTACTGTGGGTGTGTTGTGGTCTTCCAAAAAATGCCATTTAGGGCCACAAAAATATTTTGCAGTGTGTTATACATATGTGGAGGTGTGTGAAATAAACAATTTCTATATATTTGTCTTCTACTGTGCTATACAAAAAAAAACATTTTTTTTAATAGCATTTTCTGCAGTTCTGTAGCTGTGTGATTCATCTGTTACGTACTGTGGGTGTGGTGTGGTCTTCCAAAAAACGCCATTTAAGGCCACAAAAATATTTTGCAGTGTGTTATACATATGTGGAGGTGTGTGAAATAAACAATTTCTATATATTTGTCTTCTACTGTGCTATACTAAAAAAACAACATTTTTTTAATAGCATTTTCTGCAGTTCTGTAGCTGTGCGATTCAGCGGTTACGTACTGTGGGTGTGTTGTGGTCTTCCAAAAAACGCCTTTTAGGGCCACAAAAAATATTTTGCAGTGTGTTATACATATGTGGAGGTGTGTGAAATAAACAATTTCTATATATTTGTCTTCTACTGTGCTATACTAAAAAAACAACATTTTTTTTTTAATAGCATTTTCTGCAGTTCTGTAGCTCTGCGATTCAGTGGTTACGTGCTGTGGGTGTGTTGTGGTCTTCCAAAAAACACCATTTAGGGCCACAAAAAATATTTTGCAGTGTGTTATACATATGTGGAGGTGTGTGAAATAAACCATTTCTATATATTTGTCTTCTACTGTGCTATACTAAAAAAAAAACATTATTTTTAATAGCATTTTCTGCAGTTCTGCAGCTGTGCGATTCAGCGGTTACGTACTGTGGGTGTGTTGTGGTCTTCCAAAAAACGCCATTTAGGGCCACAAAAAATATTTCACAGTGTGTTATACATATGTGGAGGTGTGTGAAATAAACAATTTCTATATATTTGTCTTCTACTGTGCTATACTAAAAAAACAACATTTTTTTTAATAGCATTTTCTGCAGTTCTGTAGCTCTGCGATTCAGCAATTACGTACTGTGGGTGTGTTGTGGTCTTCCAAAAAACGCCATTTAGGGCCACAAAAAATATTTTGCAGTGTGTTATACATATGTGGAGGTGTGTGAAATAAACAATTTCTATATATTTGTCTTCTACTGTGCTATACTAACAAAACAACATTTTTTTGAATAGCATTTTCTGCAGTTCTGTAGCTGTGCGATTCAGCGGTTACGTACTGTAGGTGTGTTGTGGTCTTCCAAAAAACGCCATTTAGGGCCACAAAAAATATTTTGCAGTGTGTTATACATATGTGGAGGTGTGTGAAATAAACAATTTCTATATATGTGTCTTCTACTGTGCTATACTAAAAAAAAAAAACATTTTTTTTAATAGCATTTTCTGCAGTTCTGTAGCTGTGCGATTCAGCGGTTACGTACTGTGGGTGTGTTGTGGTCTTCGAAAAAACACCATTTAGGGCCAAAAAATATATTTTGCAGTGTGTTATACATATGTGGAGGTGTGTGAAATAAACAATTTCTATATCTTTGTCTTCTACTGTGCTATACTAAAAAAACAACATTTTTTTTGAATAGCATTTTCTGCAGTCCTGTAGCTCTGTGATTCAGTGGTTACGTACTGTGGGTGTGTTGTGGTCTTCCAAAAAACGGCATTTAGGGCCACAAAAAATATTTTGCAGTGTGTTATACATATGTGGAGGTGTGTGAAATAAACAATTTCTATATATTTGTCTTCTACTGTGCTATACTAAAAAAACGAAACATTTTTTGAATAGCATTTTCTGCAGTTCTGTAGCTCTGCGATTCAGCGGTTACGTACTGTGGGTGTGTTGTGGTCTTCCAAAAAACGCCATTTAGGGCCACAAAAAATATTTTGCAGTGTGTTGTACATATGTGGAGGTGTGTGAAATAAACAATTTCTATATATTTGTCTTCTACTGTGCTATACTAAAAAAACAAAAAAAAAATTGAATAGCATTTTCTGCAGTTCTGTAGCTGTGCGATTCAGCGGTTACGTACTGTGGGTGTGTTGTGGTCTTCCAAAAAATGCCATTTAGGGCCACAAAAATATTTTGCAGTGTGTTATACATATGTGGAGGTGTGTGAAATAAACAATTTCTATATATTTGTCTTCTACTGTGCTATACTAAAAAAACAACATTTTTTTTAATAGCATTTTCTGCAGTTCTGTAGCTGTGCGATTCAGCGGTTACGTACTGTGGGTGTGTTGTGGTCTTCCAAAAAACGCCTTTTAGGGACACAAAAATATTTTGCAGTGTGTTATACATATGTGGAGGTGTGTGAAATAAACCATTTCTATAAATTTGTCTTCTACTGTGCTATACTAAAAAAACCCATTTTTTTAATAGCATTTTCTGCAGTTCTGCAGCTGTGCGATTCAGCGGTTATGTACTGTGGGTGTGTTGTGGTCTTCCAAAAAACGCCATTTAGGGCCACAAAAAATATTTCACAGTGTGTTATACATATGTGGAGGTGTGTGAAATAAACAATTTCTATATATTTGTCTTCTACTGTGCTATACTAAAAAAACAAAATTTTTTTTAATTGCATTTTCTGCAGTTCTGTAGCTCTGCGATTCAGCAATTACGTACTGTGGGTGTGTTGTGGTCTTCCAAAAAACGCCATTTAGGGCCACAAAAAATATTTTGCAGTGTTCTATACATATGTGGAGGTGTGTGAAATAAACAATTTCTATATATTTGTCTTCTACTGTGCTCTACTAAAAAAACAACTTTTTTTTTTAATAGCATTTTCTGCAGTTCTGTAGCTCTGCAATTCAGCGGTTACGTACTGTGGGTGTGTTGTGGTCTTCCAAAAAACGCCATTTAGGGCCACAAAAAATATTTTGCAGTTTGTTATACATATGTGGAGGTGTGTGAAATAAACAATTTCTATATATTTGTCTTCTACTGTGCTATACTAAAAAAACAACATTTTTTTGGAATAGCATTTTCTGCAGTTCTGTAGCTCTGCGATTCAGCGGTTACGTACTGTGGGTGTGTTGTGGTCTTCCAAAAAACACCATTTAGGGCCCAAAAATATTTTGCAGTGTGTTATACATATGTGGAGGTGTGTGAAATAAACAATTCCTATATATTTGTCTTCTACTGTGCTATACTAAAAAAAAAAAATTTTTTTTGAATAGCATTTTCTGCAGTTCTGTAGCTCTGCGATTCAGCGGTTAAGTACTGTGGGTGTTTTGTGGTCTTCCAAAAAACGCCATCTAGGGCCAAAAAAATATTTTGCAGTGTGTTATACATATGTGGAGGTGTGTGAAATAAACAATTTCTATATATTTGTCTTCTACTGTGCTCTACTAAAAAAACAACTTTTTTTTTTAATAGCATTTTCTGCAGTTCTGTAGCTCTGCAATTCAGCGGTTACGTACTGTGGGTGTGTTGTGGTCTTCCAAAAAACGCCATTTAGGGCCACAAAATTTTTTTGCAGTTTGTTATACATATGTGGAGGTGTGTGAAATAAACAATTTCTATATATTTGTCTTCTACTGTGCTATACTAAAAAAAAAACATTTTTTATGAATAGCATTTTCTGCAGTTCTGTAGCTCTGCGATTCAGCGGTTACGTACTGTGGGTGTGTTGTGGTCTTCCAAAAAACGCCATTTAGGGCCACAAAAAATATTTTGCAGTGTGTTATACATATGTGGAGGTGTGTGAAATATACAATTTCTATATATTTGTCTTCTACTGTGCTATACTAAAAAAACAACATTTTTTTTAATAGCATTTTCTGCAGTTCTGTAGCTGTGCGATTCAGCGGTTATGTACTGTGGGCGTGTTGTGGTATTCCAAAAAACGCCATTTAGGGCCACAAAAAATATTTTGCAGTGTGTTATACATATGTTGAGGTGTGTGAAATAAACAATTTCTATATATTTGTCTTCTACTGTGCTATACTAAAAAAACAACATTTTTCTTGAACAGCATTCTCTGCAGTTCTGTAGCTCTGCGATTCAGTGGTTACGTGCTGTGGGTGTGTTGTGGTCTTCCAAAAAACACCATTTAGGGCCGCAAAAAATATTTTGCAGTGTGTTATACATATGTGGAGGTGTGTGAAATAAACAATTACTATATATTTGTCTTCTACTGTGCTATACTAAAAAAACAACTATTTTTTTTTGAATAG